>CM062820.1:510519828-511946175 GCA_031772625.1 Pinus tabuliformis
TATGGTCACCAACTCCACTAACGCTCATGGCAAAGAACTATGACCTATAAGACATAACCCTGAGGAGTTCATTTAGGTGTTGTAGAACCCTAGAAGGAACACATTTTCAAGAAAACAAGGTTGAGAGGAAGGAGAGTAGGCCTTACTAGTTGCCATAAGGGTGTTCTATCAAAGAAACACATGCTAGTTGGTTACCTTGTTGTTAGACTAGAAAAACGCCAACGCCAGATGAGGAAATGAGAGGAAGACTCGAGAAACTAGGTGAGGATGATTACCTTCTTATTTTCTGCCTTCATCCTAACCACCTTACCAAGTGACCAGTTGGATGGTGGATGTGTATTAGGCAGTCAGGCCATAAATTAATTTACAATACAATGTATTTAGGATGTTGAAAGGATCGATCCCAAAAGCCATAAATCAATGTAATTGAAAACATATGATATAACCATGCTATCGAGCACATGTTAAGTCTTAGATCGTAGTGTATAATATATATATATATATATATATATATACATATATATATATATATATATATGTTATCTGGTGTGGATAAGTCTTAATGTGTGAAGATTAGCATAATTCGCATGACCCATGTAATCTCTTTAATACATGTAAAGAATATATGTAAGTAAATAAATAGTTAATTTTTTTATTAGGGTGATAAATGTTACGGAAGACCATGGACATTTTTAAAAGCAACTTAAAATTTCAAATTTTTTTCACCGTATAGTTACTCAAAAGTGAGTCCTTGTCCACAAAACATAGGGATCTCATATAAAAAATTTGTTTTTCCCTCAACTCCTTATTATTATTATTATTATTATTAAAACTTAAAGGAAAAGAAACATTGATTTTGATCCAAAAATAAATAAAAAGATTTTATTATTATTATTATTATTATTATTATAAGAAACATTTATTTCAGCCCGAGGGTTAGCTCAAGTGGTCATGAGCCAGATATAATTTGGATAGCTCATTGTTCGACTCTCTGGGTGGAGCTCCCGAATCAAGCCAATATTATGAGGAAGTACTCGTAAGATATTCCACGAGTGTTTCCTTATAAAAAATAAACAAAAAAAAACTATTTAGTTATGCAAATAGCCAATATCTATTTGTCCTCCACAATTTAATTTAATTAATAGTAATTATTAGGCAAATGGTAGAGTTTTAACCTCCATTATTCACGTAAGGATTAAGATTTACCTCTAAGTTAGTTATGCTTATTTAATTAATTTATCAAAAATTTATTAATTAAACGAAATGTCATATTACCATGTGTGGAGCTCCCGAATCAAGCCAAAATTATGAGGAAGTACTCGTAGGATATTCGGAGCGTTTCCTTAAAAAAAAAAAAACTATTTAATTGTGCAAATAGCCAATATCTATTTGTCTTCCACAATTTAATTTAATTAATAGCAATTATTAGCAGATGGTAGAGTTTTAACCTCCATTATTCACGTAAGGATTAAGATTTACCTCTAAGTTAGTTATGCTTATTTAATTAATTTATCTAAAATTTATTAATTAAACGAAATTTCATATTACCATGTGTCATATTGGAATGTGGTAGTGATGAGCCATGGTATTGTAACAAAGGCTATTTACAAGTTAAGAATCTCCATTGTTAAGAGTATTACATGTTTATTGCAACGTATATATATTTAACTCATATATGAATCACTCCATAAAGTACCTTAACATAATACCATGTCACCTTTACTTTAAAGCCCATAAGCCTTCGTAAATTTAAAAGTTATCTATACCAACAATTATCAACTCTTTCAAATTTTATATTTAAATAATTTTTAAAATAAAATTTACTTATAATTTAAGTTTTATTTTATAATGATATTTTAAATAAATATAGTGAATAAATATAATAAATTAAATATTTATAATAATTAAGTCTATCTCTATATAGAGTTAATATTGTTTTAAATTTCTTATTTATTAATATTAAAATCATAATTTTAATTTAAACTTTATATATTTGAAATTCATTTTCCAGCTGTCATTATTAATATTTCTTTTACTTTGAAATTAGTGGTAACAATTTCAAGTTTTAGTTTTCCATATTAGAAATTCATTTTCCTAACTGTCATTTCATTTAGTTGAAATTCCTCATAACAATTTAAAATTTTGGCTTTTCAATCAATTGAAATGTTTAATTCCCATCTCCAAATTTGTAAAACTTAGAAATATATAAAATAGACTTTAAAAGACTAAAACATAAAGAACAAATAATTTCATTCTGGGAGTTCTAAGAGAAATAAAATAAAAAAATGAAACATAAAGACCAAATAATTTGATTCTTAGAGTCATGAGAGAAATAAAACAAAAAAATGATTCTTGAGTGTAATTTTTTTTTGTAAGGAAAGGAACTTGAATATACATCGTATTTCTAAATGATAAGTGTGTAGTGTAAAATGCTAATTGCTGTATGGTAACGTGGGTCTTGGATGGCACCAATGGAAGGATATTTCAAGTGACTTTTTGTTATAGGACCAAACGTCGTCATAACCCCGAATGAAGCTTATGCTAAAAGGAACCTAAGAGTAGTCTCCTGCATGCCCGGAGGTAACCTGGGGTTTTTATCACCGAATAATGTCAACAACAAATAATGGGTAACCCGGGAAAACCAACACAAAGAAATTATATCAGGAAGTCGATCCACCGTAGGAATCCTGAGCTAGGGTTTCAGGGTTGCAGAGCTTCCCTTCATAACCACACTGTTGCAAATGAGATAATTGTCGGCGGAACGAAGGTGGAGCTGTTCCTCTGAATGACCCACCTCCGTTGGAGTAACGGTTGGTGAGATCAACGGCGCTAGGGAAGACACGTAGCCTCCCCGTCCCGTCAACGTTGCATACCTCAGCGGTGAAAGTTGGGAGAGACTTCTGGAGATATGTAAAGCGAGACTTGTAGCAATAAAAACGGGTAATGAACTATCCATCACAATGCAATTAATTAATTCCACCCGTTGTCATGTTGATATCCATTCATATGCAAAATATAACTTATTTTCGAAGGATGAACTGTAAGATTTTGAGAAACACAGATAGATCTAGATCTGTAAAACAATAACAAGCTTGCAAGGCAAGGAAGAAAGCGAGCAAGAATTGAGAAAAGAATGAAAAGTAAATTCTACATTATGAGGTTTAGAATAAATACACAAAAGAAACTAAGTTAAGCTTAGTTGTGCATGCAATAACTAAAGCTAACTAAAGTTAAGTGTGCTGTGCCGCATGCATGCAAGCAATACGTTAACTAGAGCTAATCTAGCTGCATGTACACCAACACAACTAGTCTACAGCTAGTCTAAGTCTACGGCTAGTCTACAACTAGTGCATGTACACCAACACCCCCCCTTAAGCATAACTTTGGTGAGTGTGATGCAATAATGAATGGGTCCGGCAACACGACCATTTTAGGTACCCATATACAATGCATAAAAAAAATATAAAAAAAAATAAAAAAAAATAAAAACCCGAGAACCTTTGCACCTATCCTTGCTACAGCTGCAGAGATTAAGGCGGGAATGAATCCAGGATGAGTTCGGCGGAATGGGGAGTTGAAACCTTGACTTGCCCGTCAAGATTGGCCGCTACCAGGGCCGAATGCAAGAACCTCATGGCGGGAACCAGTACGAGGGCAGCGTTGGGGATTGATGTGAGAACTTCACTGCCCACGGCAATGGCCGTGATGTTGTCGAATCCAAGAATGGAGGGTGCAAGACGCAGGCCAATGGCAAAAGCGCTGTACCTTCTGTCTCTCAGCGCTATCGTCGCTTCTTCCAACAGATATGTCGTTCTCCTCCTCCCCAGCTGCTCCTGCTGCCACCGCGCCTCGTCCTCATACCCGGAGCTTCCGCGACAAGACATGAGTAATACTACACCTAATTCACAGCCTAAGAAGCTTCGTATGTCGGCCGAAAGAAAGGGAACCATCACAGGAAACGCAACAGGCGAAGGTGAAGGATACAATATGGCTATAAATTTCTCGGTCTTGATTATAAATGTGGGATGCTTGGTAGTGTTCTCAGACAGGCTCTTGGCCGTCGTGTGTACTTCCATATGGTGGTATTTATCTACCAGTCTGCTGAAAAGAAATAGAGCGTCAACCGCAGCAGCAGGAGGTGTTAACAATGGCGCCTTAAAGAAAGTGTCGATGCCATGAATGGCCAAGAACTGGCCGTCGCTGAACTTGTCAGGGTGGCTGATTTCTACTCCCTCCACCCGAATTCCCAATATTGTGGAATATTCACGCGTTGCTGGAGCGTCGATTGGGAAGCACGTGGTAGCCCAAAAGATTGAAGTATTCTTGGCGTTATCAAGATCTACAGAAAGAATGGTTTGAAGAAACCACTTGTTTTCCTCTGCGTCATACTTCTTCAACTCTCTTTTACTGAAGGTATACAAGTGCCCACTTGCAACTAATGCGTGCAAAGGCTTGAATGGTAGTCCGGCCAGTCCCCACACATCATTCACCGTTGTCCGCTCGCACGTTTCTGGATCATAAACCTCTGCACTGTTGTCCAGTTCTACGAATACAAACTCTGCTGATGCGAGCAAATCATTGTGCTCGTTTCTCCCTCCCGCAACTAAGATACTCCCAGGCCCAGTGGAGGAAATCACAGAGCAGGTGAAGCCGTCCCTTGTGCTCAGCATGTCGGCTCCTCGTCGCCATTTCGCAGACACGAAGTCAAATATGAAAACCGTCTTCATGGTTTCCCCGCTCCCTCGATCATCACCACCAATGAGAAGTAGCTTCCCTTTCACAGAAATGCAACTACAGGAAAAGGGAATCACCTGGTTATAATTCAGCGCTTCCTCGTTGGAATCCGACGCGGCAATGGTGCCCACGGGCTTGCTGCGAAAATACATGAGCGATCGCCGAAGATTTTCCCACGCATCAGTCATCATGGGATTCGAATCGGAAACCGGCGTCTGGACACCCTTCACTGAAGCCTGATTCTTCGACATTAATTCACTGCAGTCTGTGCTCTTTGTGCTCTCCAGGGTCCTGATCGGCGGTGTGCGGTCGCCGGAGAGACTTTTCTCGTCCAGGCGATATTCCTCATCCATGGCGGCTTCCCATTCAGGATGCCCATTTGTTTCTGCATAATTTTGTGGATCAGATCCATGCATTATATAAGCATGCATGGGCATGGATGGCTGCATAGTTAAGAGTGCTTGCTGATTTTCTTCAAATAGAGGGATAGAGGCAGGATCATCAAAGATATCACTCATGCTGCGCCATTTTTGTGCAGAAGTCTGATCTCGATGTTCAACAACTGGTGGACTAACAGGGGTTTGAGGAACAAAATCAGAAAATGTATACAGACGAGATTGATCATTTACCTTGCCAGATGCAATCTTCAAATTGGTTTGCATGTCATAAATGCTCACGGAATCTGGGGTGAATTCCACTTTCCTTCCGCTGCCTGTGTGTGTCATCTGATACACTGAGAGAAGATTTCACAGCAAGCCTTGGAGTATGCAAGACATTTTCAAAACTTCCATCTTCGAATTGCACTTCTTCTTGTCCAGTTGTTGTAACTGCAGAATTATCCCCCATGAGGATGGGAGGACCTGAGTATGCATGCAGAAAAGAAAAGGATTCCTTTGAAGAAGCCATATGATGTGAAGCTCCTGAATCGATGATCCATTCTTGTGGTGCAGAATGAAGAGCAATCAAAGCATGCCCGTTACCTCTTGGATGACGTGCTTTTTCTCTTGGATCGGGTGCTTTTTCCTCAGACTTCTTCTTAGTATTCTCAGGAATTGGTCTTCAAGATTGTATTGCTGGAGTGTCTACGCCATAAGATCTATAGTCTTCTTCATGCATGCAGATTCAGGATGAAAACCACGGTGGCAATAATTGCACATTGATTTTCCTTTCGTTCCTTTCCTTTCCTTTGAGCCAGATGATCCATCGGGGGATCTAGGATTTGCCTTTCCTTTTGCATGCACAGTGAGTGAATGCGCTTTGGAATTTTTAAGTGTGCCCATTTTGATGAGCTTATCTTGCTCATGCATCAAAGACTGAATAAAAGTATCCAGTGAGGGAGGCTTCCAATCTGCACCAGTTGCAGATCTGACTGTGTGGAATGTAGAAACGAATACTGCATACTCTGGACCAAGTTTGATAAAATGGAAAGAATCAACTGCCTTTCTTGCTTGGATTTGTCGATCCCGCATCCTTTCAGCTGCACCAACAAAGCTTTATACCTTGTGAAAAAATCTTGAATGTTCTCAAAGTTTCTCGGATCTAATGAGTTTAACTCATTTCTTTCGAGAATGTGACCTTGCATTTCATCTTGTTTTCCAAACAATTCTTCCAAAATTTTCCATACCTGATTTGGAGTTGAACATGATTCAACATGAAATAGCAGTTCCGGAGAAATAGATAAACATAGGATGCCGAAGGCCTCGTCCATGCGATTGAAATATCTTGATTTCTCCACTGCCGATGTTGGTTCAACTTCCGTTTCCATGGTTATTCGAAATAAGCCTCTACTTCTGAGATGAAGTTGAATCTTTGGCTTCCATTCAAAATAGTTATATGGAGTGAGAATTGCCGATTGTGGAAACTCCAATTTAGACTCCATTCTTTGTTGTTGCTTCAATCTTCTGAACCTGCAAATAAAATTGCTTGTGCACTGATTACAAATCCCTGTGCTCTGATACCATGTAAGATTTTGAGAAACACAGATAGATCTAGATCTGTAAAACAATAACAAGCTTGCAAGGCAAGGAAGAAAGCGAGCAAGAATTGAGAAAAGAATGAAAAATAAATTCTACATTATGAGGTTTAGAATAAATACACAAAAGAAACTAAGTTAAGCTTAGTTGTGCATGCAATAACTAAAGCTAACTAAAGTTAAGTGTGCTGTGCCGCATGCATGCAAGCAATACGTTAACTAGAGCTAATCTAGCTGCATGTACACCAACACCAACTAGTCTACAGCTAGTCTAAGTTAGGCTAGTCTACAGCTAGTGCATGTACACCAACATGAACGATATTAGTCCTGGTAGTACGGAATGATTTTTTAGGAAATGTGACATCCTTTATTTGGTAAGCAATGATTTTTATATCGATCACTCAATTACCAAAAGTCGATAACAAGAAAAGCATATTACTAAAGTAGTTGTTCTCTGAGGATTGAAGAGCAGCGCCACAGTTGATTTTCTTAGCACATGGAATTCTCGTTTAATTGACATACCACTATCAGCGTCCACTGGTATCTCTGGTGTTAGATTTGGCTTTCCAGAGTGAGGAAACTAAGTAACGAAATCAAAATTTTCTGAAGTTATTCACCTTATCTATTGAATTGACGTTGCGAAATTTGTCTGAACACATCGGACAAAAAGACAGACCGAGTTTTGTGATAAGTTGGAAACCACCAAATAAAGTATTGCAGAATATCAGGTAACCTATACCTAACAAATCTCCAATTTTTTAGAAAATTTGATTGGGAGTTAGGATTCAATCAATTAAAATTCCTTCCAAAATAGCCTAGATATAAGATAGCCTTCATTGCTCTTCATGGCGATTGTCAATGAAGGTAATGCCAAGTAAGTTGAAGAACGCCCCTCTTCAAATTTCAGAGATTTAACTTGCATGATATAGTGTACATTGATGATTTGTTAGTTTGTTCAAAAAAATGTGTAAGAATATTTGAAACATCGCAGAATTTTTATAAAAAGTTGGTGAAATTAGTGGAATTTTTAATGACGCATTTAAAAAAGGGATCACTAAAATGGCAACTACAATTCCAAAACTCTGTTACTACGCTATTAGATAAAACTTTCCAAATTCCAAAACTCAATTACGTTGCTATTAGATAAACTCAGTTACAACTTTCTCCTGAAAACTTTTTTATAAAGGACAATGAAGTCTACGTTTTGTTAAAAATATGGATGAAAGGTCTTTTTTATAAAAAGAGATCTATGTTTTGTGTTTATAAAGAGATCTATCTCTATGTCTTGTTAAAAATATTGGTGCAACTTCTCTTTCTTTTTATTTAGAAACAGTGAGAGTTGTGAAAACATCTAAAAAAAAAAGAAAAAAAACTAAGGAATTTTTGGGTTGAAATTGCCTATGAATAAATGTAATATCTTTGTTTTGTATGTAAAATTTTGCTAACTTAAGTTCAGAAAAGCTAGATCTAATATGTAACAAGAAAAGTAAATACTTTACGAAATAAATAAAATAATTAATCACTTGGAAAAGCTAGACACCTCGACATGAGATTCTTGCCAAATCTCATTGGTGAATGATGAATAATTCTTTCATGATAAGACTTCTAGATCCAAATCTAGATGAGCTTAATGGATTTAGAGATTAATATCCATTAAGCTACTTAGCAAGAGAAAGATGCTAAGTTAAGAAAAAAGATAAAAGCTTTGCACGAAATAAACACAAGCTTTTATGAGGAAAAGCCCTCAGGAGATAAAGACGAGTTTTTCTAGGAAAAGCCTAGGCAAATGGATAAAAAGATCCATAAAAGTACGATGCGCTATTGGAAACCATATCGCGAAAGAGGGTATTAAATACCCATGGAAAAGATCAACAGAGGCAGTTGATCCATGGCAAGAACTCTCGGCTCGAGGGTGAACTCGAAGAATCAGTTCTAGGTTCGGTGCGGGTGGTCAGTTTTCCAAGAGGCATCCCTTCAAATAATATGGATTTCATGAGATCTTTGTATGTGGAATCTTACTCTCTATATTGTCAATTTTGAAGCATATAAGAGAAATTGTTTAGGTTGTTCTTGCATATAAATTCAATCCCAGTTAAGATTAGTAAAGAAACATAATATGTGGATCTTATGTAGTATTAGTGTTATCCTATCTTTTGTTTAAGATAGTGAATAATCATGCTTGCAATAGATATGTAAATTGAGTAACTGTGGTTAAGGCTCAAATGTATAAACTATGGTTCAGGCTATCTATGTTATGTATAGTATGCATCCAATGCTACTCTTTTAACTAATTGTGCATATTACCTAAGATACACATGTTAACATTACATGTGACCATTGCAATAGGAATATGATTGCGTTATGGGCAATAATACCTGCTTTAATATATTTATGTTGAAGGTTTCATCTATGTTGATATTAAGGTAGCAAAGGAAGTAAGTCTCTATGCATAATCTTGTCCTGTTGAATGCCCATGGTTGATTGTTCTTCCGAGTTATAATACGTGGGTAAGGGTTGAATTGGAAGCTTGTATTAAGGCTCTATTTATTGAACCTAAGAGTCCACATCATGAATCAAGTAAAGCATAGAGGGAGGTTGTAGTATTGTGCCCAAGGGTTGTGACTCATTACTTTAATTTTTTTTTTAAATTTGAAGAATATGAGTATATTGCATGATAAATATTTGTTCATGTAATACTTGTGACGACTATTTGAATCTAATTTTAACTGAAGCAAATATCAGGAATGGGAGCCTAGTAGGCATTTTTCAAATTAGGCTCAAGGGTTATGTGACATATGGTATCAGAGCATTAAGTTCAAACATTGCAGACTATGGGCCAATACACTTGTGTAAGATAGGAATAAGGGACTTAAATTAGTCCCTAAAAAATTAGGGTTTCACTGAAAGGTTTTGGTTATTATTTTTTTATAAGAAAAATAACCCAAAAGCCATAAAGGATTGAACTTAAATCTTAAAATAATTTGGAGGATGACTTTGAACTATGCAAATATCACCTTGATTACTTGCAATTAAAGAAAATTAGGATTCCTTAAGGTTGAATCTAAATAGTAAAATGATATATTGGAGGGAATGTGGAAGTAATAACATGTATATGTTAATCCACTTGATGTAAAATATATCAATTCATTTAATGTTGATTGTCGAGAAATGGGCAGTTTCTATTCATTTTGAAAAAGTGCGGCCCTTGTAAGATAATCGTTCTAATTGTTTTATTTTTGTGGCATTATGGGGATATTTTTAAGGAGTCCCTTTAAACTCTATCCCATCTAGGTCATATATCAAGATGTGTCTTATTTGAGGGTAGTACCCTATAAGGAATTTAGCATTGGTTCAATTCTAAAGGAGCCCTAAAGGTGAAATGTGTCATAAACATTTCTTAGCTTACAATGCGATTGACTGAGATCCGACAAAGTAAATGCAACAACATCTCGAATATATATAACCACATATACAACGATGGTTCTTGTCTAAAGGTCAGAGATGTTACATTGCTCTGTAAACGAGTGTTGAGCACAGGAAGTACTACTGTTGGTAATTCAAATGATATATTATGTTTGTTGCAAGCGCGTGCAACAAGAAAGCATTAACAGAATAAGTCAGATATGCCAGATGATATCCTTATGTTTTTAAGTGTTATCAAAGCTCGTGTTGTCATGTCGAATGTGGAGTGGTGGAAACTTTCTCTATGATGAAATTGAGAGGTGCGAGGCCAAACTATATCACTATTTATAGTGTGATCCCAGTTTGTGGCCATTGGATAACACTGAAATCGGGTAAGGTAATCAGCTATTATCTCACTCGGCATGGAATTCCATCAAACTTGTTTGTAAAAAACACTCTCTTAGACATGTATGGCAAATGCGAGAGTATATAGGATGCCCAACATGTTTTTGGGAAAATGGTATTACAAGAAATATTTTAAGATATATAATAAATAAAAAAATCTTTCGAGATAGTTAGGTTAGTTGGAAAATCTCTTCTTTCCTAGAAAAATAACGGTTCCAAGGAAGGAAGATCTTTTTGGAAGGAAAGAGTCAGAGGAGCGAGAGAGATGCCAAAATAAAAATGAAAGCTAAACATAGGAAATTTTGCAGGTGAGCAGGATGCTTCAAAGTCAAATAGTTCTTGAGTTGGACTTTGAGCGAGTGAAACCCTCCCTTAAAAAAAATCTTTTGAGTTAAGACTCTGAACTAGACCAAGTGGTATTGAGGTTTGGAAGCTAGATAACTCAAGGTTTAGACCTACACTATCTAGATGAATGGAAGCTCGGGGGGAGAATCGATGTTATTGCCAGCTTCACGATCAAGTGCAGAGACATCCTCATTAATTTTGCATTGTAGACTAGATAAAAACTTGAAAAATGTTGTAATGAAACAAATTACCGAAAAAATACCCAAAATGCATATGCTCTGGTGTTGTCAAACAACAAAGAAGGAAAAAAATATTGATCATTTCACTTAATTTAGAAAACCTGCAAGTGAGTAAAAAAGAAAGGGGTAAAAGTATAGGCAGCAAACCTGCGCTTGGAGAGTGCTATGGTCACCAACTCCACTAACGCTCATGGCAAAGAACTATGACCTATAAGACATAACCCTGAGGAGTTCATTTAGGTGTTGTAGAACCCTAGAAGGAACACATTTTCAAGAAAACAAGGTTGAGAGGAAGGAGAGTAGGCCTTACTAGTTGCCATAAGGGTGTTCTATCAAAGAAACACATGCCTAGTTGGTTACCTTGTTGTAGACTAGAAAAACGCCAACGCCAGATGAGGAAATGAGAGGAAGACTCGAGAAACTAGGTGAGGATGATTACCTTCTTATTTTCCGCCTTCATCCTAACCACCTTACCAAGTGACCAGTTGGATGGTGGATGTGTATTAGGCAGTCAGGCCATAAATTAATTTACAATACAATGTATTTAGGATGTTGAAAGGATCGATCCCAAAAGCCATAAATCAATGTAATTGAAAACATATGATATAACCATGCTATCGAGCACATGTTAAGTCTTAGATCGTATATATATATATATATATATATATATATAGTATATATATATATATATATATATATATATATATATATATATATATATATATATATATATGTTATCTGGTGTGGATAAGTCTTAATGTGTGAAGATTAGCATAATTCGCATGACCCATGTAATCTCTTTAATACATGTAAAGAATATATGTAAGTAAATAAATAGTTAATTTTTTTCTTAGGGTGATAAATGTTACGAAAGACCATGGATTCATATCTAAAAGAGGTAAAGCATTTACACTTCCATAAACATTTTTTAAAAGCAACTTAAAATTTCAAATTTTTTTTCACCGTATAGTTACTCAAAAGTGAGTCCTTGTCCACAAAACATAGGGATCTCATATAAAAATTTGTTTTTCCCTCAACTCCTTATTATTATTATTATTTTTATTAAAACTTAAAGGAAAAGAAACATTGATTTTGATCCAAAATAAATAATAAAAAGATTTTATTATTATTATTATTATTATTATAAGAAACATTTATTTCAGCCCCGAGGGTTAGCTCAAGTGGTCATGAGCCAGATATAATTTGGATAGCTCATTGTTCGACTCTCGGGGTGGAGCTCCCGAATCAAGCCAATATTATGAGGAAGTACTCGTAAGATATTCCACGAGTGTTTCCTTATAAAAATAAATAAAAAAAAAAAACTATTTAGTTATGCAAATAGCCAATATCTATTTGTCCTCCACAATTTAATTTAATTAATAGTAATTATTAGGCAAATGGTAGAGTTTTAACCTCCATTATTCACGTAAGGATTAAGATTTACCTCTAAGTTAGTTATGCTTATTTAATTAATTTATCTAAAATTTATTAATTAAACGAAATGTCATATTACCATGTGTGGAGCTCCCTAATCAAGCCAAAATTATGAGGAAGTACTCGTAGGATATTCGGAGCGTTTCCTTAAAAAAAAAAAACTATTTAATTGTGCAAATAGCCAATATCTATTTGTCTTCCACAATTTAATTTAATTAATAGCAATTATTAAGCAGATGGTAGAGTTTTAACCTCCATTATTCACGTAAGGATTAAGATTTACCTCTAAGTTAGTTATGCTTATTTAATTAATTTATCTAAAATTTATTAATTAAACGAAATTTCATATTACCATGTGTCATATTGGAATGTGGTAGTGATAAGCCATGGTATTGTAACAAAGGCTATTTACAAGTTAAGAATCTCCATTGTTAAGAGTATTACATGTTTATTGCAACGTATATATATTTAACTCATATATGAATCACTCCATAAAGTACCTTAACATAATACCATGTCACCTTTACTTTAAAGCCCATAAGCCTTCGTAAATTTAAAAGTTATCTATACCAACAATTATCAACTCTTTCAAATTTTATATTTAAATAATTTTTAAAATAAAATTTACTTATAATTTAAGTTTTATTTTATAATGATATTTTAAATAAATATAGTGAATAAATATAATAAATTAAATATTTATAATAATTAAGTCTATCTCTATATAGAGTTAATATTGTTTAAATTTCTTATTTATTAATATTAAAATCATAATTTTAATTTAAACTTTATATATTTGAAATTCATTTTCCAGCTGTCATTATTAATATTTCTTTTACTTTGAAATTAGTGGTAACAATTTCAAGTTTTAGTTTTCCATATTAGAAATTCATTTTCCCTAACTGTCATTTCATTTAGTTGAAATTCCTCATAACAATTTAAAATTTTGGCTTTTCAATCAATTGAAAATGTTTAATTCCCATCTCCAAATTTGTAAAACTTAGAAATATATAAAATAGACTTTAAAAGACTAAAACATAAAGAACAAATAATTTCATTCTGGGAGTTCTAAGAGAAATAAAATAAAAAAATGAAACATAAAGACCAAATAATTTGATTCTTAGAGTCATGGGAGAAATAAAACAAAAAAATGATTCTTGAGTGTAATTTTTTTGTAAGGAAAGGAACTTGAATATACATCGTATTTCTAAATGATAAGTGTGTAGTGTAAAATGCTAATTGCTGTATGGTAACGTGGGTCTTGGATGGCACCAATGGAAGGATATTTCAAGTGACTTTTTGTTATAGGACCAAACGTCGTCATAACCCCGAATGAAGCTTATGCTAAAAGGAACCTAAGAGTAGTCTCCTGCATGCCCGGAGGTAACCTGGGGTTTTTATCACCGAATAATGTCAACAACAAATAATGGGTAACCCGGAAAACCAACACAAAGAAATTATATCAGGAAGTCGATCCACCGTAGGAATCCTGAGCTAGGGTTTCAGGGTTGCAGAGCTTCCCTTCATAACCAAACTGTTGCAAATGAGATAATTGTCGGCGGAACGAAGGTGGAGCTGTTCCTCTGAATGACCCACCTCCGTTGGAGTAACGGTTGGTGAGATCAACGGCGCAACGGCGCTAGGGAAGACACGTAGCCTCCCCGTCCCGTCAACGTTGCATACCTCAGCGGTGAAAGTTGGGAGAGACTTCTGGAGATATGTAAAGCGAGACTTATAGCAATAAAAACGGGTAATGAACTATCCATCACAATGCAATTAATTAATTCCACCCGTTGTCATTAATTAATTCCACCCGTTGTCATGTTGATATCCATTCATATGCAAAATATAAGGATGAACGATATTAGTCCTGGTAGTACGGAATGATTTTTTAGGAAATGTGACATCCTTTATTTGGTAAGCAATGATTTTTATATCGATCACTCAATTACCAAAAGTCGATAACAAGAAAAGCATATTACTAAAGTAGTTGTTCTCTGAGGATTGAAGAGCAGCGCCACAGTTGATTTTCTTAGCACATGGAATTCTCGTTTAATTGACATACCACTATCAGTGTCCACTGGTATCTCTGGTGTTAGATTTGGCTTTCCAGAGTGAGGAAACTAAGTAACGAAATCAAAATTTTCCGAAGTTATTCACCTTATCTATTGAATTGACGTTGCGAAATTTGTCTGAACACATCGGCACAAAAAGACAGACCGAGTTTTGTGATAAGTTGGAAACCACCAAATAAAGTATTGCAGAATATCAGGTAACCTATACCTAACAAATCTCCAATTTTTTAGAAAATTTGATCGGGAGTTAGGATTCAATCAATTAAAATTCCTTCCAAAATAGCCTAGATATAAGATAGCCTTCATTGCTCTTCATGGCGATTGTCAATGAAGGTAATGCCAAGTAAGTTGAAGAACGCCCCTCTTCAAATTTCAGAGATTTAACTTGCATGATATAGTGTACATTGATGATTTGTTAGTTTGTTCAAAAAAATGTGTAAGAATATTTGAAACATCGCAGAATTTCTATAAAAAGTTGGTGAAATTAGTGGAATTTTTAATGACGCATTTAAAAAGGGATCACTAAAATGGCAACTACATATCTTGCAATCTTTTTCCAAATTCCAAAACTCTGTTACTACGCTATTAGATAAAACTTTCCAATTTCCAAAACTCAATTACGATGCTATTAGATAAACTCAGTTACAACTTTCTCCTGAAAACTTTTTTATAAAGGACAATGAAGTCTACGTTTTGTTAAAAATATCGATGAAAGGTCTTTTTTATAAAAAGAGATCTATGTTTTGTGTTTATAAAGAGATCTATGTCTATGTCTTGTTAAAAATATTGATGCAACTTCTCTTTCTTTTTATTTAGAAACAGTGAGAGTTGTGAAAACATCTAAAAAAAAAAAAAAAAAAACGAAGGAATTTTTGGGTTGAAATTGCCTATGAATAAATGTAATATCTTTGTTTTGTATGTAAAATTTTGCTAACTTAAGTTCAGAAAAGCTAGATCTCATATGCAACAAGAAAAGTAAATACTTTACGAAATAAATAAAATAATTAATCACTTGGAAAAGCTAGACACCTCGACATGAGATTCTTGCCAAATCTCATTGGTGAATGATGAATAATTCTTTCATGATAAGACTTCTAGATCCAAATCTAGATGAGCTTAATGGATTTAGAGATTAATATCCATTAAGCTACTTAGCAAGAGAAAGATGCTAAGTTAAGAAAAAAGATAAAAGCCTTGCACGAAATAAACACAAGCTTTTATGAGGAAAAGCCTCCCGGGAGATAAAGACGAGTTTTTCTAGGAAAAGCCTAGGCAAATGGATAAAAAGATCCATAAAAGTACGATGCGCTATTGGAAACCATATCGCGAAAGAGGGTATTAAATACCCATGGAAAAGATCAACAGAGGCAGTTGATCCATGGCAAGAACTCTCGGCTCGAGGGTGAACTCGAAGAATCAGTTCTAGGTTCGGTGCGAGTGGTCAGTTTTCCAAGAGGCATCCCTTCAAATAATATGGATTTCATGAGATCTTTGTATGTGGAATCTTACTCTCTATATTGTCAATTTTGAAGCATATAAGAGAAATTGTTTAGTTTGTTCTTGCATATAAATTCAATCCCAGTTAAGATTAGTAAAGAAACATAATATGTGGATCTTATGTAGTATTAGTGTTATCCTATCTTTTGTTTAAGATAGTGAATAATCATGCTTGCAATAGATATGTAAATTGAGTAACTGTGGTTAAGGCTCAAATGTATAAACTATGGTTCAGGCTATCTATGTTATGTATAGTATGCATCCAATGCTACTCTTTTAACTAATTGTGCATATTACCTAAGATACACATGTTAACATTACATGTGACCATTGCAATAGGAATATGATTGCGTTATGGGCAATAATACTTGCTTTAATATATTTATGTTGAAGGTTTCATCTATGTTGATATTAAGGTAGCAAAGGAAGTAAGTCTCTATGCATAATCTTGTCCTGTTGAATGCCCATGGTTGATTGTTCTTCCAAGTTATAATACGTGGGTAAGGGTTGAATTGGAAGCTTGTATTAAGGCTCTATTTATTGAACCTAAGAGTCCACATCATGAATCAAGTAAAGCATAGAGGGAGGTTGTAGTATTGTGCCCAAGGGGTGTGACTCATTACTTTAATTTTTTTTTTAAATTTGAAGAATATGAGTATATTGCATGATAAATATTTGTTCATGTAATACTTGTGACGACTATTTGAATCTAATTTTAACTGAAGCAAATATCAGGAATGGGATCCTAGTAGGCATTTTTCAAATTAGGCTCAAGGGTTATGTGACATATGGTATCAGAGCATTAAGTTCAAACATTGCAGACTATGGGCCAATACACTTGTGTAAGATAGGAATAAGGGACTTAAATTAGTCCCTAAAAAATTAGGGTTTCACTGAAAGGTTTTGGTTATTATTTTTTTATAAGAAAAATAACCCAAAAGCCATAAAGGATTGAACTTAAATCTTAAAATAATTTGGAGGATGACTTTGAACTATGCAAATATCACCTTGATTACTTGCAATTAAAGAAAATTAGGATTCCTTAAGGTTGAATCTAAATAGTAAAATGATTTATTGGAGGGAATGTGGAAGTAATAACATGTATATGTTAATCCACTTGATGTAAAATATATCAAATCATTTAATGTTGATTGTCGAGAAATGGGCAGTTTCTATTCATTTTGAAAAAGTGCGGCCCTTGTAAGATAATCGTTCTAATTGTTTTATTTTTGTGGCATTATGGGGATATTTTTAAGGAGTCCCTTTAAACTCTATCCCATCTAGGTCATATATCAAGATGTGTCTTCTTTGAGGGTAGTACCCTATAAGGAATTTAGCATTGGTTCAATTCTAAAGGAGCCCTAAAGGTGAAATGTGTCATAAACATTTCTTAGCTTACAGTGCGATTGACTGAGATCCGACAAAGTAAATGCAACAACCTCTCGAATATATATAACCACATATACAACGATGGTTCTTGTCTAAAGGTCGGAGATGTTACATTGCTCTGTAAACGGGTGTTGAGCACAGGAATTACTACTGTTGGTAATTCAAATGATATATTATGTTTGTTGCAAGCACGTGCAACAAGAAAGCATTAACAGAATAAGTCAGATATGCCAGCTGATATCCTTATGTTTTTAAGTGTTATCAAAGCTCGTGTTGTCATGTCGAATGTGGAGTGGTGGAAACTTTCTCTATGATGAAATTGAGAGGTGCGAGGCCAAACTATATCACTATTTCTAGTGTGCTCCCAGTTTGTGGCCATTGGATAACACTAAAATCGGGTAAGGTAATCAGCTATTATCTCACTCGGCATGGAATTCCATCAAACTTGTTTGTAAAAAACGCTCTCTTAGACATGTATGGCAAATGCGAGAGTATATAGGATGCCCAACATGTTTTTGGGAAAATGGTATTACAAGAAATATTTTAAGATATATAATAAATAAAAAAATCTTTCGAGATAGTTAGGTTAGTTGGAAAATCTCTTCTTTCCTAGAAAAATAACGGTTCCAAGGAAGGAAGATCTTTTTGGAAGGAAAGAGTCAGAGGAGCGAGAGAGATGCCAAAATAAAAATGAAAGTCTAACATAGGAAATTTTGCAGGTGATCAGGATGCTTCAAAGTCAAATAGTTCTTGAGTTGGACTTTGAGCGAGTGAAACCCTCCCTTAAAAAAAATCTTTTGAGTTAAGACACTGATCTAGACCAAGTGGTATGGAGGTTTGGAAGCTAGATAACTCAGGGTTTAGACCTACACTATCTAGATGAATGGAAGCTCGGGGGGAGAATCGATGTTATTGCCAGCTTCACGATCAAGTGCAGAGACATCCTCATTAATTTTGCATTGTAGACTAGATAAAAACTTGAAAAATGTTGTAATGAAACAAATTACCGAAAAAATACCCAAAATGCATATGCTCTGGTGTTGTCAAACAACAAAGAAGGAAAAAAATATTGATCATTTCACTTAATTTAGAAAACCTGCAAGTGAGTAAAAGATAAAGGGGTAAAAGTATAGGCAGCAAACCTGCGCTTGGAGAGTGCTATGGTCACCAACTCCACTAACGCTCATGGCAAAGAACTATGACCTATAAGACATAACCCTGAGGAGTTCATTTAGGTGTTGTAGAACCCTAGAAGGAACACATTTTCAAGAAAACAAGGTTGAGAGGAAAGAGAGTAGGCCTTACTAGTTGCCATAAGGGTGTTCTAGCAAAGAAACACATGCCTAGTTGGTTACCTTGTTGTAGACTAGAAAAACGCTAACGCCAGATGAGGAAATGAGAGGAAGACTCGAGAAACTAGGTGAGGATGATTACCTTCTTATTTTCCGCCTTCATCCTAACCACCTTACCAAGTGACCAGTTGGATGGTGGATGTGTATTAGGCAGTCAGGCCATAAATTAATTTACAATACAATGTATTTAGGATGTTGAAAGGATCGATCCCAAAAGCCATAAATCAATGTAATTGAAAACATATGATATAACCATGCTATCGAGCACATGTTAAGTCTTAGATCGTAGTGTATATATATATATATATATATATATATATATATATATATATATATATATATATATATATATATATATATATATATATATATATATATTAGCATAATTCGCATGACCCATGTAATCTCTTTAATACATGTAAAGAATATATGTAAGTAAATAAATAGTTAATTTTTTTCTTAGGGTGACAAATGTTACGAAAGACCATTGATTCATATCTAAAAGAGGTAAAGCATTTACACTTCCATAAACATTTTTTAAAAGGAACTTAAAATTTCAATTTTTTTTCACCGTATAGTTACTCAAAAGTGAGTCCTTGTCCACAAAACATAGGGATCTCATATAAAAATTTGTTTTTCCCTCAACTCCTTATTATTATTATTATTTTTATTAAAACTTAAAGGAAAAGAAACATTGATTTTGATCCAAAAATAAATAAAAAGATTTTATTATTATTATTATTATTATTATTATTATAAGAAACATTTATTTCAGCCCCGAGGGTTAGCTCAAGTGGTCATGAGCCAGATATAATTTGGATAGGTCACGATTCGACTCTCGGGGTGGAGCTCCCGAATCAAGCCAATATTATGAGGAAGTACTCGTAGGATATTCCACGAGTGTTTCCTTATAAAAAAAAAAAAAAAACTATTTAGTTATGCAAATAGCCAATATCTATTTGTCCTCCACAATTTAATTTAATTAATAGTAATTATTAGGCAGATGGTAGAGTTTTAACCTCCATTATTCACGTAAGGATTAAGATTTACCTCTAAGTTAGTTATGCTTATTTAATTAATTTATCTAAAATTTATTAATTAAACGAAATGTCATATTAGTCATATTACCATGTGTGGAGCTCCCGAATCAAGCCAAAATTATGAGGAAGTACTCGTAGGATATTCCGAGCGTTTCCTTAAAAAAAAAAAACTATTTAATTGTGCAAATAGCCAATATCTATTTGTCTTCCACAATTTAATTTAATTAATAGCAATTATTAAGCAGATGGTAGAGTTTTAACCTCCATTATTCACGTAAGGATTAAGATTTACCTCTAAGTTAGTTATACTTATTTAATTAATTTATCTAAAATTTATTAATTAAACGAAATGTCATATTACCATGTGTCATATTGGAATGTGGTAGTGGTAAGCCATGGTATTGTAACAAAGGCTATTTACAAGTTAAGAATCTCCATTGTTAAGAGTATTACACGTTTATTGCAACGTATATATATTTAACTCATATATGAATCACTCCATAAAGTACCTTAACATAATACCATGTCACCTTTACTTTCAAGCCCATAAGCCTTCGTAAATTTAAAAGTTATCTATACCAACAATTATCAACTCTTTCAAATTTTATATTTAAATTCCATTACTGTGGGTTCTCCGGTCAAAAATTCAAAAAGCTCAAACCACAGATCTCTGAAATCCTATATTTAAATAATTTTTAAAATAAAATTTACTTATAATTTAAGTTTTATTTTATAATGATATTTTAAATAAATATAGTGAATAAATATAATAAATTAAATATTTATAATAATTAAGTCTATCTCTATATAGAGTTATTATTCTTTAAATTTCTTATTTATTAATATTAAAACCATAATTTTAATTCAAACTTTATATATTTGAAATTCATTTTCCAGCTGTCATTATTAATATTTCTTTTACTTTGAAATTAGTGGTAACAATTTCAAGTTTTAGTTTTCCATATTAGAAATTCATTTTCCCTAACTGTCATTTCATTTAGTTGAAACTCCTCATAACAATTTAAAATTTTGACTTTTCAATCAATTGAAAATGTTTAATTCCCATCTCCAAATTTGTAAAACTTAGAAATATATAAAATAGACTTTAAAAGATTAAAACATAAAGAACAAATAATTTCATTCTGGGAGTTCTAAGAGAAATAAAATAAAAAAATGAAACATAAAGACCAAATAATTTGATTCTTAGAGTCATGAGAGAAATAAAACAAAAAAATGATTCTTGAGTGTAATTTTTTTGTAAGGAAAGGAACTTGAATATACATCGTATTTCTAAATGATAAGTGTGTAGTGTAAAATGCTAATTGCTGTATGGTAACGTGGGTCTTGGATGGCACCAATGGAAGGATATTTCAAGTGACTTTTTGTTATAGGACCAAACGTCGTCATAACCCCGAATGAAGCTTATGCTAAAAGGAACCTAAGAGTAGTCTCCTGCATGCCCGGAGGTAACCTGGGGTTTTTATCACCGAATAATGTCAACAACAAATAATGGGTAACCCGGAAAACCAACACAAAGAAATTATATCAGAAAGTCGTTCCACCATAGGAATCCTGAGCTTCCCTTCATAACCACACTGTTGCAAATGAGATAATTGTCGGCGGAACGAAGGTGGAGCTGTTCCTCTGAATGACCCACCTCCGTTGGAGTAACGGTTGGTGAGATCAACGGCTCTAGGGAAGACACGTAGCCTCCCCGTCCCGTCAACGTTGCATACCTCAGCGGTGAAAGTTGGGAGAGACTTCTGGAGATATGTAAAGCGAGACTTATAGCAATAAAAACGGGTAATGAACTATCCATCACAATGCAATTAATTAATTCCACCCGTTGTCATGTTGATATCCATTCATATGCAAAATATAAGGATGAACGATAGTAGTACGGAATGATTTTTTAGGAAATGTTACATCCTTTATTTGGTAAGCAATGATTTTTATATCGATCACTCAATTACCAAAAGTCGATAACAAGAAAAGCATATTACTAAAGTAGTTGTTCTCTGAGGATTGAAGAGCAGCGCCACAGCCTAGTTACCAGAAACGAGAAACGGGAAACGAAACGAGAAACGAAAACGGTAGGAGAAACGGAGTTTGGAGGTTTCACACTCAAGAAACGAGGAGAGAGAAAATGAAAATAAAAATAAAAAATACAGAGTTAGTTTCAATTTTCAATATAGTTTCAACTAAATTTCTAGCCCAAATTTTATTAAAAACCTAAATAATTATGCTTATCAAATTGACTATTAAATATATACATTCTTATGCCTCCTCTTAATCAATTAAGTGTATACATTTTTATCTCCTAATCAATTAAGTGTATACATTTTTATGCATTTTGAGCCTTCAGCTAATTATTGTTCCTTGAAAAAAATTCCAAATAATTAGATATATATATATATATATAAAAACAATAAATAGAATTTGCAATTAAATGTGAATTTCTTGAGCTATATATAGAATAGTGTTTAAACTATGAATTTTAACCATATATATGTTAAAGGAAAACAAATCAACTAAAAAACGGACAATAGTACAGAAATAATCAACTTTCTATATACTTGGCATAAGCCTCTAGGTTATTGAATGAATACATGAGTGAAATCTACAATAAAGAGTGAAAATACAGGGTTGAAAATGACATGCAAAATAGCGAACTAACACCGGTAAAAGATTTCCCATAAAACATATGCACCCGTTAGCTAAAATAACCGTAGAAAACGGCGTTTCCGTGTGGTTTCCGTTTCTTACAGGTTTTTTACGGGGAACGGTGGCAACCGTCCCGTTTCTGGTAACATAGCGCCACAGTTGATTTTCTTAGCACATGGAATTCTCGTTTAATTGACATATCACCATCAGCGTCCACTGGTATCTCTGGTGTTAGATTTGGCTTTCCAGAGTGAGGAAACTAAGTAACGAAATCAAAATTTTCCGAAGTTATTCACCTTATCTATTGAATTGACGTTGCGAAATTTGTCTGAACACATCGGAACAAAAAGACAGACCGAGTTTTGTGATAAGTTGGAAACCACCAAATAAAGTATTGCAGAATATCAGGTAACCTATACCTAACAAATCTCCAATTTTTTAGAAAATTTGATTGGGAGTTAGGATTCAATCAATTAAAATTCCTTCCAAAATAGCCTAGATATAAGATAGCCTTCATTGCTCTTCATGGCGATTGTCAATGAAGGTAATGCCATGTAAGTTGAATAACGCCCCTCTTCAAATTTCAGAGATTTAACTTGCATGATATAGTGTACATTGATGATTTGTTAGTTTGTTAAAAAAAATGTGTAAGAATATTTGAAACATCGCAGAATTTCTATAAAAAGTTGGTGAAATTAGTGGAATTTTTAATGACGCATTTAAAAAATGGATCACTAAAATGGCAACTACATATCTTGCAATCTTTTTCCAAATTCCAAAACTCTGTTACTAATCTATTAGATAAAACTTTCCAAATTCCAAAACTCAATTACGATGCTATTAGATAAATTCAGTTACAACTTTCTCCTGAAAACTTTTTTGTAAAGGACAATGAAGTCTACGTTTTGTTAAAAATATGGATGAAAATCATATTGGTCTTTTTTATAAAAAGAGATCTATGTTTATGTCTTGTTGAAAATATTGATGCAACTTCTCTTTCTTTTTATTCAGAAACAGTGAGAGTTGTGAACATATGAAAAGAAACAAATTCTGTTGTTTTTTGTTTGTTTGTTTTTTTTTTTTTTTTGGTTGAAATTGCCTATGAATAAATGTAATATCTTTGTCTTGTATGTAAAATTTTGCTAACTTAAGTTCAGAAAAGCTAGATCTGATATGTAACAAGAAAAGTAAATACTTTATGAAATAAATAAAATAATTAATCACTTGGAAAAGCTAGACACCTCGAGATGAGATTCTTGCCAAATCTCAATGGTGAATGCCAATGAATAATTCTTTCATGATAAGACTTCTAGATCCAAATCTAGATGAGCTTAATGGATTTAGAGATTAATATTCATTAAGCTACTTAGCTAGAGAAAGATGCTAAGTTAAGAAAAAAGATAAAAGCCTTGTAGGAAATAAACACAAGCTTTTATGAGGAGAAGCCTCCGAGGAGATAACGACGAGTTTTTGTAGGAAAAGCCTAGGCAAATGGATAAAAAGATCAATAAAAGTACGATGCCGCTAATGGAAACCATATCGTGAAAGAGGGTATTAAATACCCATGGAAAAGATCAACAGGGGCAGTTGATCCATGGCAAGAACTCTCGGCTCGAGGGTGAACTCGAAGAATCAGTGCTAGGTTCGGTGCGGGTGGTCGGTTTTTCGATAGGCATCCTTTCAAATAATATGGATTTCATGAGATGTTTGTATGTGGAAGCTTACTGTCTATATTGTCAATTTTGAAGCATATAAAAGAAAATGTTTAGGTTGTTCTTGCATATAAATTCAATCCCAGTTAAGATTAGTAAAGAAACACAATATGTGGATCTTATGTAGTATTAGTGTTACCCAATCTTTTGTTTAAGATAGTGAATAATCATGCTTGCGATAGATATGTAAATTGAGTAACTGTGGTTAAGGTTCAAATGTATAAACTATGGTTCAGGTTATCTATGTTATGTATATTATGCATCCAATGCTACTCTTTTAACTAATTGTGCATATTACGTAAGGTACACATGTTAACATTACATGTGACCATTGCAATAGGACTATGATTGCGTTATGGGCAATAATACTAGCTTTAATATGTTTATGTTGAAGGTTTCATCTATGTTGATATTAAGGTAGCAAAGGAAGTAAGTCTCTATGCATAATCTTGTCCTGTTGAATGCCCATGGTTGATTGTTCTTCCGAGTTATAATACGTGGATAAGGGTTGAATTGGAAGCTTGTATTAAGGCTCTATTTATTGAACCTAAGAGTCCACATCATGAATCAAGTAAAGCATAGAGGGAGGTTGTAGTATTATGCCCAAGGGGTGTGACTCATTACTTTAATGTTGTTGATATTTGAAGAATATGAGTATAGTGCATGATAAATATTTGTTCATGTAGTACTTGTGACGACTATTTGAATATAATTTTAACTGAAGAAAATATAATGAACAGGCACCTAGTAGGCATTTTTCAAATTAGACTCAGAGGTTATTTGACAAATGGTATTGGAGCATTAAGTTCAACTATTGCGGACTATGGGCCTATCCACCTCTGTAAGATAGGAATGGGGGACTTTAATTAGGTCCTAAAAAAATAATGGTTTCACTCAAAGGTTTTGGTTATAATTCTTTTATAAGAAAAATAACCCAGAAGCCATAAAGGATTGAACTTAAATCTTAAAATAATTTGGAGGAGGACTCTTAAACATGTAAATATCATAATGATTACTTGCAATTAAAGGAAATTAGGATTCCTTAAGGTTGAATCTAAATAGTAAAATGATTTATTGGAGGGAATGTGGAAGTAATAACATGTATATGTTAATCCACTTGATATAAAATATATCAAATCATTTAATGTTGATTGTCGAGAAATGGGCAGTTTCTATTCATTTTGAAAAAGTGTGGCCCTTGTAAGATAATCATTCTAATTGTTTGATTTTTGTGGCATTATGGGGATATTTTTAACGAATCTCTTTAAACTCTATCCCATCTAGGTCATATATCAAGATGTGTCTTCTTTGAGGGTAGTACCCTATAAGGAATTTAGCATTGGTTCATTTCTAAAGAAGTCCTAAAAGTGAAATGTGTCATAAACGTTTCTTAGGTTACAGTTGGATTGGCTGAGATCTTACAAAGTAAATGCAACAACCTCTCGAATATATATAACCACATATACAACGATGGTTCTTGTCTAAATGTCGGAGATGTTACATTGCTCTGTAAACGAGTGTTGATCACAGGAAGTACTACTATTGGTAATTCAAATGATATATTATGTTTGTTGCAAGCGCGTGCAACAAGAAAGCATTGACAGAATAAGTCAGATATGCCGGCTGATATCCTTACGTTTTTAAGTGTTATCAAAGCTCGTGTTGTCATGTCGAATGTGGAGTGGTGGAAACTTTCTCTATGACGAAATTGAGAGGTTCGAGGCCAAACTCTATCACTATTTCTAGTGTGCTCCCAGTTTGTGGCCATTGGATAACACTGAAATCGGGTAAGGTAATCAACTATTATCTCACTCGGGATGCAATTCCATCAATTTTGTTTGTCAAAAATGCTCTCTTAGACATGTATGGCAAATGCCAGAGTATATAGGATGCCCAACATGTTTTTTGGAAAATGGTATTACAGAATGACAAAATGGTATCACCAGTAGATTGATCTAAACCGCCTTTTGTTTTAGTGGGGTTACTACTTTTGGAATTAACACATCTTTTGAAAGCGCATGAATTAAAGAAACCACATCTATCCCACTAGAGGGACATAAAAAATCACCATAAGGACGATTGTTCCCTTTCAACCTTATCTGCGGATCTAGAAGACTATACTTGTTCAAAACTGCCTTTATAAAATGCAATGTCTTGGTGACTTTTTAGATTGAATTATGCCTTTGAGTCATGCACCTCATTTGTTAATGGAAACAAGTCTATATCAACTGTTGACTCATGTTGATCCATATTCAACATGACAAAAGTAAAAGATTTTTACATGCTTCCATTGTTTGATTAATGTTCTGAAGATTCAAGGTCACAAGGTTAAAGTGTCTCTCTTGATGCCCCATTGGGCTTGAAAATAACAAGTTGTAGGTTGCAACATAATATAATCTTGAATGTGTAAAATTTAATTGTTCTCATATGCATGTGCCGCTGAATGCTTAGTTTCAAGTTTGAAAATCTAGTAATTACAAATTGGGATAGTTTTTTTCATCGCTGTAAATGAATTTTATCCATGCTCAATTTGTGAAAGGGACACCTGAATGAGTTTGTGGTAACACATTAAGAGTGTAGAGGAGAGAACACTGTCTCCAATTTATCTCAATAAGAGCATAGAGGAGTGAATATTACTAACTTATATTATATATCATCAACAATGTAGAAGCAATAGTAAAGAATCATGAAAACAGTGGAAATAATATGAAGTTTGTGCCCAGTAAATGAAACAACCTAAATGATGGTACACGACATCAAGATAGTTCGGTGGCGGAAATGATGGTGACTGATCAGTTGCAGATAGCATCATTTTTCTTTCGAGACTCTTTTCGAAAAACTAAATTTAAAATGGTTCCAACATAAAGGAAAGGCTACAATACTCACATAAATTTGAGCCTATGTTTACAACAAAATGGGGTGCTAATCTTCTGGTAGCAATAACCTATTATGCTAATCATATAAAAATGCCACTCTTATCACAACTAATACAAATAAATATCAAGTGTTTCCTTTCCATAGATCATGGACAACACGAGGAAAAAACAAAAGTGAAAGTATATAAAAGGAAATCATATCTCATCACGTGAGAGACCTAGGACATACTATCCACATTAGCAAAATTTTAATTAAGTGGGTTGCATCATAGAATAAATTCTAAGGTTTTATGTAGGGATATCTATTCATAAAGGTTCCTATGAAATTTTTCAAGCTCATGAAGGAAAAGTCATAGTGTAAGACTATCTAATTATACAAATTGTCTTTCAATTTAATCCTTTGATTAGTGCATCTATATGTAATGATGTAATCCATTTGGAATGTAATTTTTTTTTGGGGGAAATGCTATTGAAGGGAACTTAACCTTAACAGGTAACATATGCATAGTTTGGACCTACAGGTTCTTGAGTGAAACCATACCTAAACCATTGTAGCTAACAAGAAACACAAATTCTATATTTAGATCTCGACTCAACGAGGGTCAAAGTGTGAAGAGTAAGCACACATGCAATACAGGTTAGTGCATGTAGGAAGACATCATACATTAACAATTGTACTACCTTCATAAGAATGTCAATGGGATTGCAAACAAAAGTACCTCTAGTGTAAATTTATAATATAACTTAAAATGTGCAACCTCAAACTCCACAAACTCAATGGACATATCCATCTAAATACATATGGGGTTCCATTAATATCCCATAGAGAAGAACGTTTTTAGAAAGGTGCTTACAGTAGGATGATTGAAGATCTTACAATTATGCTTTTTGAGGAAAGTGATAAGGTAATAATAATAACTGGGTTTCTATAGCTGAGTAAAGTATACTAGATTAGACATGATGGTTCTTTATGCATTAGAGAAACTCAAAGAATCTTTATGAATAACATGAATGTTACCCTAGATTTGGAACATGATGGTCTAAATTAATAAGCAAATTCATCATAAACCGAAAAGGTTTTCACATTAATGCAACTTATGATGATCTAAGGATCTTATGCTAGTAATAACATAATGCATGCATCAGGAAGGTTCTAAGGATAACCATTCATGCAATAATAAAAATTAGAATGATTCAACCATAGGGACGACTATGTGGTACTAGTAATTGAGGTTGTTATGCAAGGATAGGGGGATCTAGCAATCTATTCACTTAAGTCAAAATCATACCATCTGGAATATTTATGTTGTAACACTATTCTTTACCAAGAAATATTGGGAAGTTTACCTAACAAATTGCATTGATAATGTTGTATGGGTTGAATAGGACAATATAAAAATTGTTGCATAAACCATCTGGGAATTCATGCTAATAAATTTGAGAACTAATCTCTTTGTTTCACGGGTGACTTAATGTTAAAAGGAGGTGTTAACATGTAAATACCCTAGGATCACACCCTGGTACACATAGTGCCTAAAAATATAAAGCAAAATTATAATTTTCATTTATAGCTCATGAAGGGGAAATAATTTTATACGTATACTGAATTATTCATTGTCAACAAGATGTTGGAAGAGGTGTAAAAGGAGCATATGACATTATTAGTTAAGTATGTAGTACTTTTAAGTACCAAATGATCATTTTATCAACTAAATATAAAGTTAAGTATCATAGTCAATAGTCTACTTTATGATTAAGCAGAAGTCACATTCTGTTGTTGTTAAAACCTTGTCCAAGTGATAGATTTGATACCAAAACTCAAAGTTGTGGGTATGATAAAGTTGTAATATGCATGATTACTTCTATGATACTATCTTGTTGACATTTTACTGCAATCACATGACACAGGAAAATGATTTTCTAAATAAAATCACTTTAATACTTTGACATAAAAAATTTCACTGGTTGCAGAAGTTGAACCTGTCCATGAAATTCATTATTCTCCTATCAATAAACTGAACATGGTTTGTTCGACTTACCTAAAGGTATTATAAATAAATGAAGGAATTTTTGGCATAATACTAACATGGTGAGAAACATGTAGATGAAGTATATGTTGTGTAGGTGATGCTATGGACATCGGTATGGTGTACAAGATGTACAGATGGTGCTGTGTACAAGCGGTACATATGGTACCAATATGGATACATGTATTTCATCATAATATATGACATGTATAGTTATATGTGTGTAATAAAAACTATGTGCAGGTATGCATGAAGACACTAGGTGATTTATTTATAAGGAAACCGATCGAGAGTGCATTCAAAGGCAAGACAAAGGTGGAAACTAAGGATTGGTATTGCAAACTAAGGATAATATGAGTGGTTTGTGTCAGTATTGTATGAAGGTGGTTATGATTCTGATCTATGAGGATTACAAATGATCTATAATTGATGGTTACATATGATTTTGATGGTTATGTGTGCACTAACCTGATATGGTATTTGTACATATTGATTTGGAAAATGTGCTAGTGACTTGTTGTATGAAGGGAAACTACAAGAAGTAATTGTTCGACAAGAACACAAAGGTTTGGAAGAATGCAGGGGAGGAACATGCATTTACTCCAATACAATAAATGGTGGGAAATATAAGTTGTCACTACTCAAATAGTAGTATTGTATACCAAATTATGATATTAACTGTGGTAAACATATATGAGTTTCTCCATCTAAAATCTCTCAGAAAATTGATTGAAACAAATATTACAAGTAGCGATGGAAGGAGATGTGATCCTTGTAACTGATATATATCAGAAGATT
The DNA here is from genome assembly GCA_031772625.1 of Pinus tabuliformis. Taxonomy (NCBI): domain Eukaryota; kingdom Viridiplantae; phylum Streptophyta; class Pinopsida; order Pinales; family Pinaceae; genus Pinus; species Pinus tabuliformis. The sequence goes on from CM062820.1 coordinate 510,549,790, forward strand.
TGCTTCAAATGGAAAGGCCATGGGAGTCTGCGAATTCAGAGACAACTATTTATGAATGAGGAAATATTATTGTAAGATGCAGTAATACACCAAGGATTGTGTAAATTTAAGGGGGGGAATATGTAACACCCTCCCTTGTATGTAAAAATTTGCTAACCTAAGCTCAAAAAAGCTAGGTCTGATGTGTAACAAGAAAAGTAAATACTTTACGAAATAAATAAAATAATTAAACACTTGGAAAAGAGAGACACCGAGAGATGAGATTCTTGCCAAATCCCATTGGTGAATGAGAATGGATAATCCTTTCATGATAAGACTTTTAGATCCAAATCTTGATGAGATTAATGGATTTGGAGATAAATATACATTAAGCTACTTAGCTGGAGAAAGATGCTAAGTTAAGAAAAAATATAAAAGCCTTACAGGAGATAAAGGAAATATTTTATGATGAAAAGCCTCACGGGAGATAAAGGCAAGCTTTTCTAGGAAAAGCCTAGGCAAATTGATAAAAAGATCCATAAAGCCGGGTAGCTGCTAATGGAAACCATATCATGAAAGAGGGTATTAAATACCCATGGAAGAGATCAACAAGGGCAGTTGATACATGGTAAAAACTCTCGGCTCGGGGTGATCTAGAAGAATCAATTATAGGTGGGGTGACGGTGCTTAATTTTTTAAGTGATATCCTTGAGATAATCTGGTTTGAATGGGATGATTGTATGTTGACTCTTACTCTCTATATTTCCAATTCTGAAGCATACAAGAGAAATTTCTTAGGTTTTTCTTGCATATAAATTCAATCCCAAGAAAGATTAGTAAAGAAACATAATATACAGATCTTATACAGTATTGGTGTTATTCTACCTTTTGTTTAAGAGAGTGAATAATCATGCTTGAGATAGCTATGTAAATTTGGTAACTATGGTTAAGGCTTAACTGTATAAACTATGGTTCAGGTTATCTATGCTATGCATTATCCATCCAATGCTGCTCTTTTACCTAATTGTGCATACTACCTAAGATACACATATTAACATTACATGCTACCATGGAAGTAGGACTATGATTGCATTATGGGAAGTAATACTAGCTTTAGTATATTTATGTTGAAGTTTTCATCTACACTAATATTGAGGTAGAAAAGGAAGTATGTCTTTATGTATTATCTTGTCTTGTTGAATTCCCATTGTTGATCATTCGACTCAGTTATAATACGTGCATAAGGGTTGATTTGGAAGCTTGTATTAAGGTTCTATTTATTGAACCTAAGAGTACACATCATGAATCCAGTAAATGATAAAAGGACGTTGTAGTATTGTGCCCAAGGGGTGTGACTGATTACTTTAATGCTGTCAAAATTTGAAGAATATGATTATAGTGCATGATAAATATTTGTCCATGTAATACTTGTGACAACTATTTTAATCTAACTTTAACTGAAGAAAATATAAGGAATGGAAGCCTAGCATACATTTGTCAAATTAGGCTCAGGTGGTTTGTGACAAAAGGACTTATATCAATGAAACTTATTTCTTCACATATTACACTGGTTGGAGTCTATTTGAAAAGAATTTAAGGGATGGATTTGAAGATATATTTGTTCTTGTTTCAATATTTTTTAAATCAACAAAACATAACTATCCCTTTTTTCATTCTTACTGTCAAAAGGACTTAGGATGCTAAAAATAATGAGGATTTAAAAAAATGAAACATTTCAATATTGAAATGACTTACATAGAAAGATTTGATTTTTATATTATTTTTTAGCTCAGGTATTTAAATCTCCATAATCCTCACAAAAAATACACAAAACCTACTTTTATAATGTTTAACACAAACTAAGGTACACTAAATGAAAATTTTTAATTTGTATCCAAAGGAAAAGATCCTTTATAGCTAGATGGACTTAGAAGAGTCGCTAGAAGGGAAACAATTGACGAAAACTTTTGATGCAGACTTTAAATAGAGGGAAGCTTGAAGAATTAAGAATATATGTCCAAAAATTTTATTGAAGAAATTAAAAGGGGTGAGATAAAGGTCCACAATTTAAAAAAGTGGGAAAAGAAAGCTTTGTTGGGAGACCTTAGAAAAGTCTGAGACTCAATACTTCCTATGAGTCCCTCCACTTTAGGTTCGCATATGCATCAAAGTGCACATGTGCAGAATTGTCGAACGCGACCTAAGACATAATGACATAGAGCTTTAGAAAGAGAGAGCTCTGAAAACACAGATTTGAATGCCCAAATGGAGATACATTTTCCTTTTTTATAGGATTTCGAGAGAGCATCAAGTATCTTCTCGAAATATGACTTGTTTACATAAATTGTACAAACTATAAATCTCAAATATAAGGTTTTCTATAGATTCCCTGAAATGTGGTTTAAGTCCCACCAAAAGTCAGAGAAGTCCTCTAAGTTTCAAATATTTGTCCAGAAAGTTAACCTAAGATTTTAATTTGGAGGACAGACCCCTCCACTTAGTCATTTAAAATTTCCTAAAAATATCTTCTAAGATTTACACAATGGATATTTTCTCGGAATCTCATGGTACCAGTCACACTCACTGTCAAGTGACTAGAGATGAAATACAACCCACCATGCTTCCTTACAAAGATTCTGTCAGTCACTCGCATATCCATAACTATCACTTTCACTTAAGTAATATAGATGTTGGGAGCTTGGTGACAAATGAGATTATGCATAAGGTGGCATGATATTATAGAACATAAATAAAAGAGATCAATACATACTAGGTATACTCTCATCTATAGGATTACAAATCGATCCAAAGAAATAAGATGTTTCCTTGTACACAAGTTTCTCTGGTGGCTGAATAGTATGTACTTTAAGTGCACTGAACAAATGTTCTATCTGGAAGATATACCATGCCTCAGACTATGTTTTTTTTCTGATATCTTCTCAAAGATAATCAATAAATTCATTTCTTTTGATGGCACAAAATATTCCTTCTCTTGGGTACCATTCATGTAGCAGTATATTGAACGAGGGCGATCGGTGATTTTAGGGCTTACATATAGAAATATATTTGAACATACGACAAAATATCTTGGCATATTTGGTGTACATAAAGATATTACAATATTCTTCATAGCTTAGCCATGGCTCATACAAAAAAATATATATGCCGTACAAAAGGTGCAAAATATAATGGCCCCTTGAAACATTACGGGAGACTCGACAAAATACATAATATTACTTACATTAGTATGCCTACTATTAACCCACTTTTCAAGTGTTTATTCATATGAATGACTCTCCTTGACCCTATCTATGAAAGATTCAAAACAAAATGACATATGACAATATTTACATATTAGAACCCACAGAAAACCCTCTAGAGCAGAGGGAGGTGCTGATGAAGTTGAAGCTGATGAACAACTAAACATCTTGATTTCTTTAGGAGCTGCTTCACTTGTAAGAAAATCTGCTAAACAATTATATTTTCCCTTTTTATATTCAATATCAAAGTCGAATCCATGGAACCATAAGCTCCATCTTAGTACCTTATTATTCCTTGTTCTAACAATATTTTGTTTCTAAACATCCCAACTATATGTTTGAGGTATGTTCTTACAATGAATCTTACTGGCTTCAGGAACAACCTGAATCTCTTGATTACATTTTTTACGGAAAGGATTTCTTGATGAGAAGATGGATGCCTGAGTTCATTGTCATTAAAATATCCTGATGCATATGAGAAAACTTCCTCCCCTTTTTCCTACTTTTGCATAAAAACGCCAAACGATACTTCATTGGATGCATCTGTTTCTGAAATATAGGGAAATTCATATCTTCGAAGAACCAGACTTGGAAGATTTTGGACCTTTTGTTTAATAATTTGAACTACAATCATCATATATGGGGTCCATTCTATTCCTCTAAGCCTCTTCTCTAGGACCTTGACATCTTTGGCTTGATTTTCATAAAACTTCCTAATGTAATTGAGGCTTCCCAAGAACCTTTTCAATTGTCTGCAGCCATAAATGGCATCTGGAAATTATGTTAAATATTTCAGCACATGTTCTTGCAATTCAAATTTACCTTGCAATAGGACTAGTCCTAGATATTCAATTCTAGTTTTTGCAAACTCAAGCTTAGGCTTGCTAAGGACTAACCCATGCTTAAAAATTCTATGGTGAACTATCTCCAAGTGCTTTCTATGTTATTTTAAGTCGAAATATATTATTAGTAAGTGATCAATATAAACAATAATAAATTTCAAATCTTCAAGAATATTTTCCATTCTTTTCTCTAATTTAGAGGGTGCATTGTTCAATCCAAAGGGCATTACTCACCATTGGAACTACCCGTGTGGTACCAAAAAACTAGTCTTGTATCTATCATATGGTTTCATCCCTAACTACCAGAATCTACTCTTAAGGTCAGTTTTTCTAAACACATTATTATTACTAATTTTCTGAAATAAATCTTCTTTAGATGGCACAGGATACCTGATAGTAAACAAAGCATCATGTAATTGTATATAGCTAATCACCATCCAAGGTTTACCTTTCTTTTTCTCTGAATGATTGTTGGCATATAATGTTGGGCAAGCCCAAGGGCTTCTGCTTTTCTCGATCAACTACAAAGTTCTAGCTTTGGTGCGGTATTGTCTAGGTAAATCCTCTTTGTGGATAGAGATGATCCCTCTAGCCTAATGAGTGGTACTAGAGACCTAATTGACAGTCTACTAGACACTTTCCTGAGTTACAATTGAAAACAGAGATCAAGAAGATGGCCTACCTCATTTTGATGCTATCACGTTCTCCTTTGTTGAAGACCACAAATCACTTGCATCACGGGCTTGTTCCTACTACTCATGGCATTTATGCACTTCTAGAAGAGATAAAGACACAACAAGGAATGGAAATACGAATAGCATATTCAAAATTATCCTACTTAATAAATCAAGTAGAGTTAAGCTAAATGATAAATGAGCATACACATTTATGGCAAATGAACTAGCAGTTTTATATTAATAGAATAAAAGAGGAAGCATACAACCAAGCCTTGATGTTAATAGGATTTACTTGAATGAATGTCCAAGTCCAAGATAATCTCTCCAAGTACTCCTTCTCCAAGCCAAATGAGTAGCATGTAGGCACAATCTTAGCATAAGGGTGCAAATAGACAAAGAACAACTATTTCAGAATGGGAGAGGATGAATATATAGGTAGTGAAAGGGAGTTAGGATCTCTCCAAAGATAGGAGTAGGCCCTCATATTACTGAGATAGCTAATAGGGATAAGACCAAGAGGCCAAGTTGAGAGAACTCAGCCTCATCTACACCAAACAACCTCCATCTCACCGCTCTAGAAGCTTCTAGATTATGAAGCTTCTCGCCCTCTTTGGGAAAATTTCCTTTTTCGAGTCATCGCAGGTATACAAGTAAACAGAGTGATGCCATCATGGGTCGAATATAATGCAAGAGGTGACCATCATGGTTTTTAGTCTTATAAGAGTGATGATTCTCAAATTAGGGTTTTAGAATTATTTCCTTCAAGGGAAGCTCAAGGCATTTTCCAATCAATGTCTTAGGGAGGATCTAAGTTGCATATATGAATGAATGCACTGCATGATGGTCATGTTTTGAGCACTTCAGGGTATGTCACAAGGAAGTGCGAGAAGTATCACAAAATATTGTGTAACAGATGCCCCCTAAAGCATGAAGGTAGAACAAGGAGTGATGGCTGAGATGCTTTACGAGATTTTGCAAGGATGAGAATAAACATTGTTAGGAGATATGAAAATCAAGGATGCATATACATATACATTTATGATATCAAACATGAATCCACGGTATGGACGCAACCATTCAGATAATAAGAATTATGTGAAAGGATCCATGGTATGGGCGCAACCATCAAAATGAAAAGGATCATCTGTAGATCTAAGATCCAAGGTATGGACACAGCCTTCTAGGATAGAAGGATCACCATAAATGTAAAGTCCCATGGTATGGTCACATCTTCTACGTTTCGAGTCTAGAAAAATACTCATCCTCAGGACTAATTTACAAAGAAGTGAAGTGTTGGTTATAAATATGTTTTTTAAGGAATTTTTTAGGACAACTGACTAGTTCAATTCAATTTTAATTATTTATTGTATTTTATTTTAATTATTTAATAAGTTTGATGAGTCTTGTTCTAGACTCGAAACGTAGACAATGCAAAAATGAAAACCGTGGAATATTCGAATACTGAACCTTAAAAACCACACCACAGAAATCTACAAAACATAATGGTCATGTCTATTTGTATGGAAGAAACATGTGTACAATCATGAATAATACATAACTCCACACAGCTTGAGTCATATTAGATAAGACTCAGGGTCTTGCGCTCCATCCCAACCCGATCGAAGTATGAATTCTAACATGTGAATGAATGTGTCGAATTCGAACATGATATAAAACTACATAATTACTGACCAATTATGTGGACCGTTAACAAGCATGAGAGAAATCACTAATAATGCCAATGGTTCTTAACGTATGACAATATAATCCGTGAATGTGAAAAAAGAAGCTGAAGTCAAACACTCATGGAATCACTTGATTAAAGGCCAATTATGAAAACATGTCATCGGATGCAAAGACCTGCCGTTAAGGCATGCAAGCTCTAAGGTACTGAAAGGGAGTCTCTAATTCATCTTATTGGATAATGAGCTGAAATCAACAGGAAGTGACCCATTGAAGGAGGGCCATGATGAGTCCCCCATCATTGACACGAAATGAGGAATAAAGTGGAGTAAAAGGAATAATATCCAAGAGCATATCAAAGAGTTAGATAATGTATAGGTAATACACTACAGATAGGATTTATCTTGAACATATAAGCGACACGACTCCAAAGTGTGGCAAAATTTGACTCAACATAGGACCAAGGGTCGTAATGACGAAGTGGAATAGTTAGATGAGAGGAAAATGGATCGCCCATGCCAAGAAAGCCAAGTGATTGTGCGAGGATATCCCAAACCGGACATGAGATACAAATGAATGTCATGCTCAAGAGCGATTAAAACATTAGCTCCAAGTGATATAGGATTAAAACATTATCTTTTTCATTTATATCACATATTGTCACCTTTCTAATGATGATATAATAAAAATAAAAAATTATCATACATGCTAACACATGTTAGTGCTTTCATTGATGCAAAAATTAAGGATGGTCATTAATAAAAACATCGAAATAAAAATAGAGATTATATTATATAAAGTGCAACTATTGGAAAGGCCACTAACATTAATATGGTCAAAGGTAATTCATTTTTCTATGTATTATTACAAAATTTTCATAGGGGAAATATGTCTTACATAAAATATATAATGTCATTCAACAAGGTTTTTTTATGGTGAAATCCATATAATATTGAAATTGTCCATCTATATCAATTTTGCGCTATATATGGAATTTGAGTACGACTACATTTTTATTGATAATAATATGGTAGATTTTCATATAACTAATTTCAACCTTAGGAATACAAAACAAATGCTACAAATTTTGAAAGTTGATTATTTAGTGTTAAGTTTGTGTGAAGGGAAACTAGCATGGAATATGTATAAATCATGTAGTAAATAATGTTGTGTGACACAACATTTGTAAGATAGTTTCAACTAGGATTGATATTTTCCAACATAGGTTTTGGTTGTCTATATGTGTGATCATAGGAAGTATTGAAGCCATTACTTCCCTTATTTTAAAAACAATATCACCCTATCAATTACATAATTTTTGTAAAGGAAATGGAAAAAACTTCAAAGCTCCACTTCCCTTGTAATTCAAACACATTGTCATCATCTCAGTTATGCATGATTAAGTAAAGAAAATGAATATTTCTTATTTTAGTTTTGTTGCATGCAGAAATATACATTTCTTAAATCATGGCCTTAAGAGTACACTTCAAACTAGAGGCCTAAAAATATAAGGACAATGGTACGCTTAAATAGAATAAAGTGTGTTATTTAACTCAGTTAAATAACATGTTGGAAAATAATCTATTATTTATAGCTCATTATAATTTCTTCTTTCAAAAGAAATGATAGTTCTCTTTGAAACTCTCATTTATATGCTTATTACATATTATTACCATGTTTGTTTCTATGTAATATTATGCACCATTTCCATTAGACGGAATATATCGTGATGAAGCATGAAACTTTTTCTATATATAAAATAATAATATTAAAACAATATTATTCTTAAGTTTAATAATTTTAAAGCAATAAAAAACGTATTTAATGAAAATAGAACTTGATTAAATAAAATAATAGTGGAGAAGCATGCATAAAACTTACATGTGAGGTATATCTATATAAGAAAAACCACCTCAGTAGTTGCGTGAAAAATGGAAGTGATCGATGCATCCCATATTGACATATGTATTATAAGCACATAATAACTACACAGAAAATAATTAGACATTTGCAAACACAATAAAATGTAATTTATATACTATCAATGAAGTCTATCAATATTGTTTCATATTAACATCAGAGGAAATTGCCACATGTTAAGAGCCCCTATCAGGCAGTAACAAGTCTACTCACAACTTGAGCATTAATGATAATCATGTGACCTATCATTGGAATGGATAGTTTGTCAATGTGGCCATGCTTAGCTAGACTCTATTACATTGTATAAAGTCTCGATCCATTTCCCTCCATAACTAAGTTGAAAATTGTATAAGTATAAAGTAAACTATGGGTTATGGTGGCAATCAATGTTTGGTTTCATTAAATGTTTTCTAAACTCCCATGATATTTGGTAGGGATTTGGCCATCTACATAGGGGTGTGAGGTCCTCCCAATGGGTCACACCTATAACTATATTGATCTTGAAAATAGCCACGACCCACCCCATATAATTTACCAGTCTCAAGGCAGATAACATGGAGGCCTAAGAAAAATTTTACTTATAAATTTCTAAGAAAATATAGTAGAACCACCCTATTATTATAGAGAGATTTGTCAAAAACCATAGGTCATCTAAGAATTCAATCTTCCATAAAATGCATGTGCATAAATACATGAAAATATGCTTCTTTTCCATAGGATGGTGTAAACAAATGTTAGAGTCAACAATTAAGCTCTTTAGTTCATGTTTTCAAACTTGTAAATCTATCACATCATTTGTATTGAATCTCATCCTATAATATTAGATCATGATAATTTTGTAAGTCTTTGCTTCTTCTAGAAGAAACAACTAGGTTTCTTGATAATTTAATAATCATTGTCATTTTATTGACTTTATCTCTACTTGTATGTTAGGAGTTAGAGTTAGGTACTTCTTTAGTAGAGGATGTTAAAGGTGATGATAGGTTTTCATTCTATTAATGTTTAGACTCCATGTTAATATAATATATATGCTTCATTTAAAAAAGGATAATAGATATGTATTTCATTTCTTGGTTTCTAAAATTTCTAAAGTTTAAATCTAACTCATATGAATAGTAAAACTAATAAAGGTTAATGATGGAATTTCCCTTATCCTTGTCTTGGTCAAGTGTACTCTTTCTCCTAAAAACATGTATTTTCCTCCTTAAAAAAAACAAAACTCTTAGAAATGAAATAGAAATCATACCATTTATTTTTATTGACAAATTGACAATATGGATATCTTTATTTAAAGTTTGATTTAATAGTCTAATTAGTAAGTTACATGGTAGTGAAAGGGGTCCATAGATAGTTAAACTAAAAGGTTTCTCACACTTTTAGAAAGAAGATGCATATTCTTGTGTCTATGTTCCTATCACCTGATTGCAACTTTTCAATTTATCATCTTAGTGCTAGGACAAATATAATATTGTCTAAGACACAAAAATAGATCTTATTAAGCTTTAGAGACTTCATGTGAGAAAGTTCAAATATCATTTAGCGTATAAGCCACACATTATTTTCTATAATGACCTATATATATATATATATATATATATATATATATATATATATATATATATATATATATATATATATATATATATCTATATATCTATATATATATATATATATATATATATATATATATATATATATATATATATATACATTTCTTATGGGGAATGAAGTTTTGTAGAAAGATGGAGAAACTAACTTTGGGTTATTTTAAAAGGATAAAAAATAATCTTTAAAGGGAAAGTTTCATGGTTAAAATTTTAATGATCGATAAAGAAGCATAGTTTTCATCAAAATTCATATTGAATTTAAAAAAAATAAAAAAATTCTAAACTTATTAATACAATTATTATATACATTTGTTTCATCCTAAAAGATGTGACACCCCATGAATACTTTATGTATTTTTGTTGTTGTTTTAATCTTTACTTTTCACTTTTATTGTTCCTTTTATGAACTTAACTAAATGTGGTCTAGAGGAAGGATTAATGAATGATGTGGCACAGAAATGATTGAAAAAGGAAGTTGTGAGTATTAAAAGAAATATTTTAAAATATATAATAAATAAAAAAATATTTCTAGATAGTTAGGTTAGTTGGAAAATCTCTTCTTTCCTAGAAAAAGGACGATTCCAAGGAAGGAAGATCTTTTTGGAAGGAAAGAGTCAGAGGAGCAAGAGAGATGCCAAAATAAAAATGAAAGCCTAACATAGGAAATTGTGCAGGTGAGCAGGATGCTTCAAAGTCAAATAGTTCTTGAGTCGGAGTTTGAGCGAGTGAAACCCTCCCTTAAAAAAAATCTTTTGAGTTAAGACTCTGAACTAGACAAAGTGGTATTGAGGTTTGGAAGCTAGATAACTCAGGGTTTAGACCTACATTGTCTAGATGAATGGAAGCTCGGGGGGAGAATCGATGTTATTTCCAGCTTCACGGTCAAGTGCAGAGACATCCTGATTAATTTTTCATTGTAGACTAGATAAAAACTTGAAAATTGTTGTAATGAAACAAATTACCTAAAAAATACCCAAAATGCATATGCTCTGGTGTTGTCAAACAACAAAGAAGGAAAAAAATATTGATCATTTCACTTAATTTAGAATACCTGCATGTGAGTAAAGAAGAAAGGGGTAAAGGTATAGGCAGCAGACCTGCGCTTGGAGAGTGCTATGGTCACCAACTCCACTAATGCTCATGGCAAAGAACTATGACCTATAAAACATAACCCTGAGGAGTTAATTTAGGTATTGTAGAACCCTAGAAGGAACACATTTTCAAGAAAACAAGGTGGAGAGGAACGAGAGTAGACCTTACTAGTTGCCATAAGGGTGTTCTAGCAAAGAAACACATGCCTAGTTGGTTACCTTGTTGAAGACTAGAAAAACGGTAATGCCAGATGAGGAAATGAGAGGAAGACTCGAGAAACTAGGTGAGGATGATTACCTTATTATTTTCCGCCTTCATCCTAACCACCGGATCAAGCGACTAGTTGGACGGTGGATGTGTGTTAGGCAGTCAGGCCATAAATTAATTTACAATACAATGTATTTAGGATGTTGAAAGGATCGATCCCAAAAGCCATAAATCAATGTAATTGAAAACATATGATATAACCATGCTATCAAGCACATGTTAAGTCTTAGATCGTAGTATATATATAAATATGTACATGTTATCTGGTGTGGATAAGTCTTAATATGTGAAGATTAGCATAATTCGCATGACCCATGTATAAGGTGTGCTATGAACGGTATGTCATCTCTTTAATACATGTAAAGAACATATGTAAGTAAATAAATAGTTAATTTTTTCTTAGGATGATAAATGTTACGAAAGGCCATGGATTCATATCTAAAAGAGGTAAAGCATTTACACTTCCATGGATTCATTCGACTCTCAGGGTGTAGCTCCCGAATCAAGCCAAAATTATGAGGAAGTACTAGTAGGATATTCCACCAGTGCTTCCTTTAAAAAAAAAAAAAAAAAAAACTATTTGATTATGCAAATAGGCAATATCTATTTGTCTTCCACAATTTAATTTAATTAATAGTAATTATTAGGCAAATGGTAGAGTTTTAACCTCCATTATTCAGGTAAGGATTAAGATTTACCTCTAAGTTAGTTATGCTTATTTAATTAATTTATCTAAAATTTATTAATTAAACGAAATGTCATATTACCATGTGTCATATTGGAATGTGGTAGTGATAAGCCATGGTATTGTAACAAAGGCTATTTACAAGTTAAGAATCTCCATTGTTAAGAGTATTACATGTTTATTGCAACGTATATATATTTAACTCATATATTAACTCATATATGAATCACTCCATAAAGTACCTTAACATAATACCATGTCACCTTTACTTTAAAGCCCATAAGCCTTCATAAATTTAAAAGTTATCTATACCAACAATTATCAACTCTTTCAAATTTTATATTTAAATTATTTTTAAAATAAAATTTACTTATAATTTAAGTTTTATTTTATAATGATATTTTAAATAAATATAGTGAACAAATATAATAAATTAAATATTTATAATAATTAAATCTATATATATAGAGTTAATATTATTTAAATTTCTTATTTATTAATATTAAAACCATAATTTTAATTTAAACTTTATATATTTGAAATTCATTTTCCAGCTGTCATTATTAATATTTCTTTTACTTTGAAATTGTAGTTTTAGTTTTCCATATTAGAAATTCATTTTCCCTACATTTTCCCTAACTGTCATTTCATTTAGTTGGAATTCCTCATAACAATTTAAAATTTTGGCTTTTCAATCAATTGAAAATGTTTAATTCCCATCCCCAAATTTGTAAAACTTAAAAATATATAAAATAGACCTATATAAAATTTAAATTTAATAAAATAAAAGACTAAAACATAAAGAACAAATAATTTCGAAATAAAATAAAAAAATGAAACATAAAGAACAAATACTTTGATTCTTAGAGTTATGAGAGAAATAGAATAAAAAAATGATTCTTGAGTGTAATTTTTTTTTGTAAGGAAAGGAACTTGAATATACATCGTATTTCTAAATGATAAGTGTGTAGTGTAAAATGCTCATTGCTGTATGGTAACGTGGGTCTTGGATGGCACCAATGGAAGGATATTTTAAGTGACTTTTTGTTATAGGACCAAACGTCATAAACCCGAATGAAGCTTATGCTAAAAAGAACCTAAGAGTAGTCTCCTGCATGCCCGGAGGTAACCTGGGGTTTTTATCACCGAATAATGTCAAGAACAAATAATGGGTAACCCGGAAAACAAACACAAAGAAATTATATCAGGAAGTCGATCCACCGTAGGAATCCTGAGCTAGGGTTTCAGGGTTGCAGAGCTTCCCTTCATAACCACACTGTTGCAAATGAGATAATTGTCGGCGGAACGAAGGTGGAGCTGTTCCTCTGAATGACCCACCTCCGTTGAAGTAACGGTTGGTGAGATCGGTAACCTGGGGTTTTTATCACCGAATAATGTCAACAACAAATAATGGGTAACCCGGAAAACAAACACAAAGAAATTATATCAGGAAGTCGATCCACCGTAGGAATCCTGAGCTAGGGTTTCAGGGTTGCAGAGCTTCCCTTCATAACCACACTGTTGCAAATGAGATAATTGTCGGCGGAACGAAGGTGGAGCTGTTCCTCTGAATGACCCACCTCCGTTGAAGTAACGGTTGGTGAGATCAACGGCGCTAGGGAAGACACGTAGCATACCTCCCGTCAACGTTGCATACCTCAGCGGTGACAGCTGGGAGAGACTTCTGGAGATATGTATAGCGAGACTTATAGCAATAAAAACGGGTAATGAACTATCCATCACAATGCAATTAATTAATTCCACCCGCTGTCATGTTGATATCCATTCATATGCAAAATATAACTTTTTTTTTCGAAGGATGAACGATATGGAATTGACCGATATTAGTCCTGGTAGTACGGAATGATTTTTTAGGAAATGTGACATCCTTTATTTGGTAAGCAATGATTTTTATATCCATCACTCAATTACCAAAAGTCGATAATAAGAAAAGCATATTACTAAAGTTGTTGTTCTCTGAGGATTGGAGAGCAGCGCCACAGTTGATTTTCTTAGCACATGGAATTCTCGTTTAATTGACATACCACTATCAGCGTCCACTGGTATCTCTGGTGTTAGATTTGGCTTTCCAGAGTGAGGAAACTAAGTAACGAAAACAAAATTTTCCAAAGTTATTCACCTTATCTATTGACTTGACGTTGTGAAATTTGTCTGAACAAATCGGAAAAAAAATACAGACCGAGTTTTGTGATAAGTTGGAAGCCACCAAATAAAGTACTGCAGAATATCAGCTAACCTATAGCTACCAAATCTGCAATTTTGGAGAAAATCAAAGGATACACAATTTTTTAGAAAACTTGAATTGGAGTTAGGATTCAATCAATTAAAATTCCTTCCAAAATAGCGTAGATATAAGATGGCCTTCATTGCTCCTCATGGCGATTGTCAATGAAGGTAATGCCGTGTAAGTTGAAGAAGTCCCTCTTCAATTTCAGAGATTTACCTTGCATGATATAGTGTACATTGAGGATTTGTTAGTTTCTTGAAAAAAGAATGTGTAAGAATATTTGAAACATTGCAGAATTTCTATAAAAAGTTGGTAAAATTAGTTGAATTTTTAATAATGCATTTAAAAAATGGATCTCTAAAATGGCAGCTACATATCTTGCCATCTTTTTCCAAATTCCAAAACTCTATTAAGAAGTTATTAGATAAAACATTCCAAATTCCAAAACTCAATTACGATGCTATTAGATAAACTCAGTGACAACTTTTTCCACAAAACTTTTTTTATAAACGACAATGAGATTTATGTTTTTTTAAAAATATGAATGAAAATTATGTTGGTCCTTTTTATAAAGAGATCTATGTTTTGTTAAAAATATTGATGAAAATTTTCTTCCTTTTTATTTAGAAATAGTGAGAGCTGCGAAAACATTAAAAAACAAGTTCCATATTTTTTTTGTAAATGGCTTATGAATAAATGTAACACCTTGCTCTTGTATGTAAAACTTTGCTAATTTAAGCTGAAAAAAACTAGATCTGATATGTAACAATTTATGAAATAAATAAAATAATTAATCACGTGGAAAAGATAGAAACCAAGAGATGTGATTTTTTCCAAATCCCATTGGTGAATGCCAATGAATAATCCTTTCATGATAAGACTTCTAGATCCAAATCTAGATGAGCTTAATGGATGTAGAGATAAATATCCATTAAGCTACTTAGTTAGAGAAAGACACTAAGTTAATAAAAAGGATAAAAGCCTTGCAGGAGATAAAGACAAGCTTTTATGAGGAAAAGCCTTGCATGAGATAAAGATGAGTTTTTCTAGAAAAAGCCTAGGCAAATGGATAAAAAGATCCATAAAAGGAGGATGTCACTAATGGAAACCATATCGTGAAAGAGGGTATTAAATACCCATGGAAAAGATCAACAAGGGCAGTTGATCCATGGCAAGAACTCTCGGCTCGAAGGTGAACTCAAAGAATCAGTTCTAGGTTCCATGGTGGTGCTAGGTTTTCTAAGTGACATCCTTTCAAATAATATGGATTTCATGAGATGTTTGTATGTGGAATCTTACTCTCTATATTGTCAATTTTGAAGCATATAAGAGAAATTGTTTAGGTTGTTCTTGCATATAAATTCAATCCCAGTTAAGATTAGTAAAGAAACATAATATGTGGATTTTATGTAGTATTAGTGTTATCCTGTCTTTTTTTTAAGATAGTGAATAATAATGCTTGAAATAGATATGAAAATTTAGTAACCGTGGTTATGGCTCAAGTGTATAAACTATGGTTCACGTTATCTATGTTATGTATTATGCATCCAATGCTACTCTTTTAACTAATTGTGCATATTAGCTAAGATACACATGTTAAAATTACATGCGACCATTGCAATAGGACTATGATTGCGTTATGGGCAATAATACTAGCTTTAATATATTTTTGTTGAAGTTTTCATCTATGTTGACATTGAGGTAGCAGAGGAAGTAAGTCTTTATGCACAATATGCATAATCTTGTCCTGTTGAATGCCCATGGATGATTGTTCTTCCGAGTTATAATACGTGGATAAGGGTTGATTTGAAAGCTTGTATTAAGCCTCTATTTATTGAACCTAAGAGTCCACATCATGAATCGAGTAAAGCGTAGAAGGAGGTTGTAGTATTGTGCCCAATGGGTGTGACTCATTACTTTAATGTTGTTGATATTTGAAGAATATGAGTATAGTTCATGATAAATATTTGTTCATGTAGTACTTGTGACGACTATTTGAATATAATTTTAACTGAAGCAAATATAATGAATGGGCACCTAGTAGGCATTTTTCAAATTAGACTCAGAGGTTATTTGACAAATGCTATTGGAGCATTAAGTTCAAATATTGCGGACTATGGACCTATCCACCTCTATAAGATAGGAATGGGGGACTTAAAATGTTTCATTTGAGGGAATGTGGAAGTAATAACATGTATATATTAATCCACTCGATATAAAATATATCAAATCATTTAAAGTTGATTGTTGAGGAATGGGTAGTTTCTATTCATTTTGAAAAAGTGCGGCCCTTGTAAGATAATGGTTCTAATTTTTTGATTTTTGTGGCATTGTGGGGATATTTTTAAGGAATCCCTTTAAACTCTATCCCATCTAGGTCATATATCAAGATGTGTCTTCTCTCAGGGTAGTATCCTATAAGGAATTTAGTATTGGTTCAATTTTAAAGAAGTCTTTCAAGGACATCAACCAACCCCACCTCAATTTGCTATCAAATTAAGGTGCGACTATCCTAAGGCCTACATTTAGAAATGCATATTTATAGTGTGTGTGTATATATATATATATATATATATATATATATATATTATTTTGAATCAGAGCGTAAATTAAGGGATTTTGGAATAGTTAAGGTGGTAGTGTAATAAAGTTTCTATTACATAATAATATGGATAGGTTAAAAACAAAATCCTGAAGGTGAAATGTGTCATAGACATTTCTTAGCTTACAATGCGATTGACCGAGATCCAACAAAGTAAATGCAACAACCTGTCAAATATATATAACCACATATACAATGATGGTGCTTGTCAAAAGGTCGGAGATGTTATATTGTTGTGTAAACGGGTGTAGAGCATAGGAAGTACTACTCTTGGTAATTCAAATGATGTATTATGTTTGTTGCAAGCACGTGCAACAAGAAAACATTGACAGAATAAGTCATATGTCACTTGATATCCTTACGTTTTCAAGTGTTCTCAAAGATCGTGTTGTCATGTCAAACGTGGAGTGGTGGAAACTTTCTCTATGATGAGAGGTGCGAGGCCAAACTCTATCACTATTTCTCGTGTGCTCCTAGTTTGTGGCCATTCGATAACACTGAAATCGGGTAGGGAAATCCACCATTATCTCACTCGTGATGGAATTCCATCGAAATTATTTGTTGAAAATGCTCTCTTAGACATGTATGTCAAATGCCAGAGTATAGAGGATGCCCAACATGTTTTTGAGAAAATGGTATTATAAAATGATAGAATGGTATTACCAGTGGATTGATCTTTTCTGTCTTTTGTTTTAGTGGGGTTACTATTTCTGGAATTAACACATCTTTTGAAAGCACATGAATTAAAGCAACCGCATCTATCCCACTAGATGAACGTAAAAAATCATCATAAGGATGATTGTTCCCTTTCAACATTATCCATGGATCTAGAAGACTATAATTGTTCAATAGTGCCTTTACAAAACCCAATGTCTCAGTAACTTTTTGGATTGAATTATGCTTTTGAGTCATGCACCTCGTTTGTTAATGGAAACAAGTCTATATTATCTATTCACTCATGTTGATCCATATTCAACATGACAAAAGTCAAAGATGTTTATATGCTTCCGATGCTTGATTAATGTTCTTAAGATTCAACGTCACAAGGTTAAAGTGTCTCTCGTGATGCCCCATTGGGCATGAAAATAACGAGTTGTAGGTTGCAACATAATATATTATTGTAGGTGTAAAATTTAATTGTTCTCATATGCATTTGTTGCTGAACGCTTAGTTTCAAGTTTTAAAATCTAGTAATTATAAATTGGGATAGTTTTTTCCATCACTTTAAATGAATTTTATCTATGCTCAATTTCTGAAACAGACACTTGAATGAGTTCATGGAAACACATTAAGAGCGTAGAGGAGAGAACATTCTCTCCAATTTATCTCAATAAGAGCATAGAGGAGAGAATATTACTAACTTATATTATAGATCATCAACAATGCATAAGCAATAGTAAAGAATCATGAAAACAGTGGAAATAATATGAAGTTTGTGCCTAGTAAATGAAACAGCCTGAATGATGGTACACTACATCAAGATAGTTCAGTGGCGACAATGATGGTGACAGATCAATTGAAGATAGCATCATTTTTCTTTCGAGACTCTTTTCGAGAAAATAAATTTAAAATGGTTCCAACATAAAGGAAAGGCTACAATACTCACATAAATTTGAGCCTATGTTTTCAACAAAATGGGGTGCTAATCTGCTGGTAGCGATAACCTATTGTGCCAGACATATAAAAATTCCACTCTTATCACAACTAATAAAATAAATATCAAGTGTGTCCTTTCCATAGATCATGGACAACATGAGGAAAAAACAAAAGTAAAAGTATATAAAAAGAAATCATATCTCATGAGGTAAGAGACCCATGACATACTATCCACATTAACAAAATTATAATTAATTGGGTTCCATCCTAGAATAAATTCTAAGGTTTTATGTAGGGATATCTATTCGTAAAGGTTCCTATGAAATTTTTTAAGCTCATGAAGGACAAGTCATAGTATAAGACTATCTAATTGTATAAATTATCTTTCAATTTAATCTTTGATTAGTGCATCTATATGTAATGATGCAATCCATTTGGAATGTAATTTTTCTGTCGGGGGAAATGCTATTGAAGGGAACTTAAACTTAACAGGTAACATATGCATAGTTTGGACCTAGAGGATCTTGAGTGAAACCATACCTAAACCATTGTAACTAATAAGAAACACAAATCTTATATTCACATCTCGACTCAACTATGGTCGAAGTGTGAAGAGTAAGCACACATGCAATACAAGTTATTGTATGTAGGAAGACATCATACATTAATAATTGTATGACCTTCATAAGGAAGTCTTTGGGGCTGACAACAAAAGTACCTCTAGTGTAAATTTGTAATATAACTTAAAATGTGCAACCTAAAACTCCACAAACTTAATGGACATATCCATCTAGATACATATGGGGTTCCGTTAATATCCCATAGAGAAGAACCTTTTCAGAAAGGTGCTTACAGTAGGATGATTCAAGATCTTACAATTATACTTTTTGAGGAAAGTGATAAGGGAATAATAATAAGTGGGTTTATATAGTTGAGTAAAGTATACTTCTAGATTAGACATGATGGTGCTTGATGCATTAGAGCAATTCAAAGCAACATTATGAATAACGTGAATGGTACCCTAGATTCGGAACATGATGGTCTGAATTAATAAGCAAATTCTTGATAAACCGAAAAGGTGTTCACATTAATACAACTTATGATGATCTAAGGATCTTATGCTAGTAATAACATAATGCATACATTAGGAAGGTTCTAAGGATAACCAATCATGAAACAATAAACATTAGAATGATTCAACCATAGGGATGACTATGTGGTACTAGTAATCGAGGTTGTTATGCAAGGATAGGGGGATCTGGTGATCTAGTCACTTAAGTCAAAATAATACCATCTGGAATACATATGTTGTACCAATATTCCTTACCAAGCAATATTGGGAAGTTTACCTAACAAATTGCATTCATAATGTTATTTGGGTTGAATAGGACAATATAATAAATTGTTGCATAAACTTTTCTATATATAAAATAAAAATATTAAAATAATTTTATTCTTAAATTTAATAATTTAAAAGTAATAAAA
This sequence comes from Pinus tabuliformis, assembly GCA_031772625.1. Classification (NCBI taxonomy): domain Eukaryota; kingdom Viridiplantae; phylum Streptophyta; class Pinopsida; order Pinales; family Pinaceae; genus Pinus; species Pinus tabuliformis. The sequence goes on from CM062820.1 coordinate 510,569,733, forward strand.
TGTTATTTAATGTTTAATATAACTTGATTAAATAAAATAATAGTGGAGAAGCATGCATAGAACTTACATGTGAGGTATATCTATACAAAAAAACACTTCAATTGTTGCGTCAGTAATGGAAGTGATCGATGCATCCTGTATTGACATATATATTATAAGCACATAATAAATACACATAGAAAATAATTAAACATTTGAAAACACAATAAAATGTAATTTATATATCATCAAAGAAGTCTATCAATATTTTTTCGTATTACCATCAGATGAAAATGCCACATGTACAAGAGCCTATATCAGGCAATAACAAGTCTACTCACAACTTGAGAATTATTGACAATCATGTGAACTATGATCGGAATGGCTCATTTGTCAATGCGGCCTTGCTTAGCTAGACTCTATTGCATTGTATAAAGTTTAAATCCATTTCCCTCCATGATTAAGTTGAAAATTGTGTAAGTATAAAGTAAACTATGGGTTATGGTGGCAATCAATGTCTAGCTTTATTAAATGTTTTCTAAATTCTCATGATATTTGGTAGGAATTTCACCATCTACATAGGGGGTTGAGGTCCTCTCAATGGGTCACACCTATAGCTATGTTTATCTTGAACATAACCATGACCCACTCCATATAATTTACCAATCTCAAAGTAGACAACGTAGAGGCCTAAGCAAAAATTCAACTATAAATTTCTACGAAAATATAGTAGAACCACCCTATTATTGTAGAGAGAATTGTCAAAAACCATATATCATCTAAGAATTGAATCTTCCATAAAATGCATGTGCATAAATCCATGAGAATATGCTTCTTTTCCATAGGATAGTGTAAACAAATGCTAGAGTCAACAAATAAGCTCTTTAGTTCATGTTTTCAAATTTGTGAATCTATCACCTCATTTTTATTAAAAATCATCCTATAATATTAGAGCATCATAGCTCTATATTAAAAAATATATTTTATGGTTCTTTTGTAACTCTTTTCTTCTTCTAAAAGAAACAATTATGTTTCTCGATAATTTAATAACCATTGTAATTTTATTGATTTTATCTCTACTTGGTGGTTAGGAGTTAGAGTTAGGTCCTTCTTTAGTAGGGGATGTTAAAGGTGATGATAGGTTTTAATTCTATTAATTTGTAGGCTCCATGTTAATATAATATATATGCTTCATTTAAAAAAGGTTAATAGATATGTATTTCATTTCTTGGTTTCTAAAATTTCTAAAATTCAAATCTACCTCATATGAATAGTAAAACTAATAAATGTTGACAATGGAATTTCCCTTATCTTTTTCTTCGTTAAGTGTACTCTTTCGCCTAAAAACATGTCTTCTCCTCCTAAAAGAGAAACAAAATTCTTAGAAACGAAATAGAAGTCATAACATTTTTTATTGACAAATCGACAGATTCACACATGTTACTAATGTGTGTGAATTTCTATAATATTAATATCTTTATTCGAAGTTTGATTTAATATTCTAATTAGTAAGTTACATGGTAGTTTAAAGGGGTCCATAGGTAATTAAACTAAAAGGTTTCTCACACTTTTAGAAAGCAGATGCATATTCTTGTGTCCATGTTCCTATCATGTGATTGCCACTTTTCAACTTATCATCTTAATGCCAAGACAAATAATATTGTCTAAGACACAAAGATAGATCCTATTAAGCTCTAGAGACTTTATGTGAGAAAGTTCAAATATCTTTTGGCATATAAGCAACACATTATTTTCTATAATTTCCTAACTCCAATATATATATATATATATATATATATATATATATATATATATATATATATTCATTTCATATGGAGAATGAAGTTTTGTAGATGGATGGAAAAACTAACTTTGGGTTATTTTAAAAGGAGAAAAAATAATAAAGGGAAAGTTTCATGATTAAAATTTTAATGATGGATAAGGAAGCATAGATTTCAACAAAATTCTTTTTGAATTTAAAAATAAAAATAAAAATAAAAAATGAAAAAAAAATTCTAAACCTATTGATATAATTATTATAGACATGTGTTTCATCGTAAAAGGTGTGACACCCCATGAATACTTTATGTATTTTTGTTGTTGTTTTAATATTTACTTTTCACTTTTACTTTATATATTTTTGTTGTATAACTAAATGTGGTCTAGAGGAAGGATTAGAGGAACGATTAATTAATGATGTGACTGAGAAATGATTGAAAAAGGAAGTTGTTAGTATTAAAAGAAATCTTTTAAAATATATAATAAATAAATAAATCTTTACAGATAGTTAGGTCAGTTGGAAACTCTCTTCTTTCCTAGAAAAAGGATGGTTCCAAGGAAGGTAGATCTTTTTGGAAGGAAAGAGTCTGAGGAGTGAGAGAGAGATACAAAAATAAAATTAAAAGCCTAACACAGGACACTATGTAGGTAAGCAGGATGCTTCAAAGTCTAAAAGAGTTCTTGAGTTGGACACTGAGTGAGTGGAACCCTCCCTTAAAAAAAACATGTGAGTTAAGACTCTGAACTTGACCAAGTGGTATTGAGGTTTGGAAGCTAGATAACTCAGGGTTTACACCTACACTGTCTAGATGAGTGGAAGCTTGGGGGGAGAATCGATGTTATTGCCAGCCTCACTATCAAGTGAACAGACTTCTAGATTAATTTTGCATTGTAGACTAGATAAGAACTTGAAAAATGTAATGAAACAAATTACCTGAAAAACACCCAAAATGCCTATGCCCTAGTGTTGTCAAACAACAAAGAAGGAAAAAAATATAAATCATTTCACTTAATTCACAAAACCTGCAAGTGAGAAAAATAGAAAGGGGCAAAGGTATAGGCATCAGACCCACACTTGGAGAGTGTTATGGCCACCAACTCCCCTAGTCCTCTTGGTGAAGAACTATGACCTATAAGCCATAACCCTGAGGAATTGATTTAGGTGTTGTAGAACCCTAGAAGGAATAAATTTTCAAGAAAACAAGGTGGAGAGGAAGGAGAGTAAGCTTTACTAGTCATCATAAGGGTGTTCTAGCAAAGAAACACACACCTAGTTGGTTACCTTGTTCCGGACTAGAAAAACCGTAATGCCAAACAAGGAAATGAGAGAAAGACTCGAGTACCTAGGAGAGGACGATTACCTTATTATTTCCACCTTCATCCTAGCCACTGGATCAAGTGACCAATTGGATGATGGATGTGTGTTGGGCAGTTAGGGCATAAATTAATTTACAATACAATGTATTTAGGATGTTTAAAGGATCAATCCTAGAAGTCAGAAATCAATGTAATTGAAAACATATGATATAACCATGCCATTTAGTACATGTTAAATCTTAGATCATAGTATATATTTAAATACATATATGTTATCTTGTGTGGATATGTCTTAATGTGTGAAGATTAGGATAATTTTCGTGGCCCATGTATAAGGTGCGCTATGAACCATATGTCATCTCTTTATTACATGTTAAGTACATGTGTAAGTAAATAAATAGTTAAATTTTTTTAGGGTGATAAATGTTACAAAAGGCCATGGCTTCATATCTAAAAGAGGTAAAGAATTTACACTTCCATAAACATTTTTTAAAAGCAACTTAAAATTCCAATTTTTTTCATCATATAGTTACTCAAAAGCAAGTCCCAAAAACATAGGGATCTCATATATTAAAACTTAAAGAAAAAGAAACATTGATTTTGATTTAAAAACAAGATGATTATTATTATTATTATTATTATTATTATTATTATTATTATTATTATTATTATTATTATTATTATTATTATTATTATTATTATTATTATTATAAGAAGAAAAAGAAACATTTATTTTGATTTAAAAAAATAAAAATCTAAAATATTTCAGCCTTAGCTCAAGTGGTCATGAGCCAAATATAATATCTCTCTCTCAAAATTTGGACAGGTCAAGGCTAGACTCTCTTATCCTCTCAGGGTGGAGCTCACTAATCAAGGCCAAAATTATGAGGAAGTACTAGTAGGATATTCCACGAGTATTTCCTTAAGAAAATAAAAATAAAAATTATTTAATTATGCAAATAGGCGTGTCTATTTGTCTTCCACAATTTAATTTAATTATTAGTAATTATTAGGTAGATGGTAGAGTTTTAACCTACATAGAATGTGTTAGGATATTCATAATAATATTCACATATCAAGGATTAAGATTTACTTCTAAGTTAGTTATGCTTATTTAATTAATTTATCTAAAATTAATTAATGAAACAAAATATCATATTGGAATGTGGTAGTGGTAAGCCATGGTATTGTAACAAAAGTTATTTACAAATTAAGAATCTCCATTGTTAATATTATTACATGTTTATTGAAACATATATATATCTATATATATATATATATATATATATCATCAAAGTTTGCACACATAAATATTAATTCTTTTTATAATTTCACTAAAAAATAAAAAATAAAAATAACCATATAAAAATACATAAATAACAAAAACAAAAAAACCTATGATATTGAGAATCAATGGTATTGGCCCATGTTATTCATGTGGAATATAGCATATTTAAGGGGGGAATTGATGATGATGATTAACGTCCACAAAGACCAATTCGGTCTATGAGACCTTAAGAAGAAGAATCTAATTGTAACTCTTTAGAGTAAGGTTGACACAATATGGAAATAAAAAATAAAAAAATCCATCTTAAATATGGAAAAAAATTGAAACACCCTAGATCCATCTTAAATATTGAAAACAAGACCCATCTTGATCCGTGTGGGCACATGGTAGATCCATATTTTAGATGGATCTAGGCTCATTAATAGTAATTGCATGAGGTTCACTTGAACCTAATATGGTCAATTTTTTTATTTAAAAGGAGGAAAAAGAAAAAGATTAATGTTGTTTTTTAAGGAAAAAAAAAGTAGAAGCTAATGTAATATAATGGAGGAATAAGAATAATATTAATGTAATGTAATGTAAACATTTCAACTCATAAAATAAAAATAACTCTATAAAAATAAAATAATATTAAAAATAAAAATGACCCATGGTATTGAGAATCCATCGTATTTATCCATAGTATTAATGTGGAATATAGCCTATTTAAAGGGGGAAATTAAAACAACCTACATCCATGTAAACTCTAAATCTACCAAGCACAGGTTGGATAATAATTTAAAATAAAATTATAACTTAGTTAATTTTTATGATTTTTTTAATATGGGAATGTAAGATGTATCATGGATAAGAATTTTAATGATGATCATAAAATATTTATATCCATTGATGTCTATTGACATTTACCAACTATTTAATTCATATATTTATATTACAATATAATATTTTATATAACAATTTATTATACTACTATATTAATAGATGAAATTCTGTTTTCATTAAATACCCCTTTTAAATTGTATTAAAATCTGAAATTTTAGAACTTTACAGTTGAACCATTATAATAATTAAATGAACATATTTAATACACTTCAATATCTATAAATATTTAACTAAAGGATAAAAACAAAATTTTTAAAATTATCATATATATAAATTTAGAACATATTTATAATTTAAATATTTTTTTATTCTACTTGTTAGGTTATATGAGTTCTGATATAATTGGCACCACTGAAGGGCATCTAAGCTCTCAAAATCATCCATGACCTCGGCCACACCAACCCTTAAAATTGCTAGATTACCCCATAACATAATACCCTGTCACTTTTTACTTTAAAACCCATAAACCTTTTAAATTTAAAAGTTATCTATACCAACAATTATCAAACTACTCTTTCAAATTTTATATATAAATAATTTTTTAAATAAAATTTACTCCTAATTTAACATTTAACTTTTATTTTATAATAATATTTTAAATAAATATAATATATAGATATAATAAATTAAATATTTATAATAATTAAAAAATATATTTAAATTTAAATTTCTTACTTATTAATAAGAAATTTTTAATTTTAATTTAAACTTTCTATATTTGAAATTCATTTTCCAACAGTGATTATTAATATTTTTTTAATTTGAAATTAGTTGTAACAATTTTCAAGTTTTAACTTTTCATATTAGAAATTCATTCTCCTAACTGTAATTTCATTTAGTTGAAATTCCTCGAACAATTTAAAGTTTTGGCATTTCATATTAGAAATTCATTCTCCTAACTGTCATATTAGGAATTCATTCTCTTAACTGTAATTTCATTTAGTTGAAATTCCTCGAACAATTTAAAGTTTCGGCTTTTCAATCAATTGAAAATGTTTAATTCCCATCCCCAAATTTGTAAAACTTAAAGACATATATTAAATTTAAATGAATAAAAGACTAAAACATAAAAAACAAATAATTTGATTCTTGGAGTTATGAGAGAAATAAAATAAAAAATGGTTCTTCAGTATACTCTTTTATCAAAATGATTCTTGAGTGGAATTTTTTTGTAAAGAAAGGAAATTGAATGTAGTAGCTGGTTGAATGAGCAATAAGGATAACACATCGTTTTTGTAAATGATAAGTGTGCAGTGTAAAATGTTAATTGCTCTATGGTAACGTGGGTCTTGGATGGTACCCATGGAAGGATATCTTAAGTGACCTTTTGTTATCAAACGTCGTCGTAACCGCGAATGAAGCTTATGCTAAATTTTCTTTTTAAAGGGAAACTAAAAGTCCGGTTAGTTTCCTCAGTGAGGCTTTCTTCACGACAAGAATAGTCCTTAGAAATCCAACGAAAGTTACCTTTAGAAATCCAGGCTTAGGATCGGACGAACATTCTGTTTCCTGCATGCCGGGAGGTAACCCGGGGTTTTTATCACGGAACAATGTCAACAACAAAGAATGGGTAACCCGGAAAACAAACCCAACGAAATTATCTCTTTGCCACAAAGAATTCTGAAATGAGCAAGCGATAAAATACCAGGAAGTCGATCCACCGTAGGAATCCTGAGCTAGGGTTTCAGGGTTGCAGAGCTTCCCTTCATAACCACACTCTTGCAAATAACAGAATTGTCGCCGGAACGAAGGTGGAGCTGTTACCTTAACTCCTCTGAATGACCCACCTCCGTTGGATTAACGGTTGGCGAGATACCTAGCCTCCCTGTCCCGTCAACATTGCATACCTCGAGCGGTGACAGCCGGGAGAGACTTATGGAGATATGCATAGCGAGACTTATAGCAATAATAAGGTTAAGACGGTGTATAACATATGAATATGTGTAATGCCGAGTAGACGGAAATCCCAATACTTAAGCTGTGCACCATTAGGTTTGTCGATTCATCACAATGCAATTATTAATATCCATTCACACAGAACCATGCAAAATATAAGGATGCGTATGGCAAGTGTTGGAAATATGAATCCCAATCACCGCCTTAAACATTGTGACAGCAATAATACTTGTCAAAAATATTTTTGCACATTGAATTTTTGTTTGCACATGGAAGGATTAAAGTCTACGTAGAAGTACATAGTTGACTATTACCACACTTACTGAATTTTGGTAAATAGTTATGCCCAAACCTTCACTATGTGACTTTTACGAATACAATAAAGTTATGGGCAAACATTCACTATGTGACTTTTACGAACACTCCACAATATCTGCAAGTTTAGAAAATCATTTATCATGTAAAATCACCCATACTGAATTTAAAAGTCATTTGCAAGGTGGTGAATGTGTGAAAGTGTGAGAGATCAAAGGAAAATCCTGGAGCAAATTTTGGTGGGCACGTGAAAACAATTACACTGTGTGTTACTTCGCAACCCTTTGTTGTGTGTAAATCCCCGTAAACCTTGTTTTTATTGTGTTGCTCGAAGTTTTACTTATTGAATTCTATGTTTTATTAACCCTTAGTGTAGTTGCGATGTTCTTACCACATGAGCGAAACACCTTGTTTTTATTGTGTTGCTCGAAGTTTTACTTACTGAATTCTATGTTTTATTAACCCTTAGTGTAGTTGCGATGTTCTTACCACATGAGCGAAACTCGTCTCTTCTGCCCTTGTAAAATTTTTCTAACATGGTATCAGAGTGAGTTAAAATTTGTTAGGGTAAAAACAAATGCTTTTACTACCAATTTACAAATTGTTTTGACACGTTGTCTTATTTTTTTTTCCTTTAGAGAATATTTGCCACCAAGTAGAAAGTTTTTTTTTCACTAAAAAATGGCAAGATAAAGCACAAGCTTAATAATCCTCAAATACCTCAATTTAATGGAAAAAATTATGATTATTGTGCTATTACAATGAAGGCCTTGTTTTCTTCCATTTCAAATTTGGTGGAGAATGGCTTTCAAGAATGCAGGAGCATACAATGCCTTGTCTCAAGCAAAAAAGGGATTTGTTGAGAGACAATAGGAAGAAGCATGCAAAAGCCCTCTTCTACAATTTTGGAGTAGTTCAATAAAGTATTTTCCCAAGGGTTGCAGGAGAAACCAAGTCCAATGAAGCATGGGACACCCTCCAGATAGCCTACCAAGACATGGCAAAAGTAAAGACAACAAAGCTAGAAAAGCTAAGGAGAGATTTTGAAACACTTTGTTTGAAAGAGTCTAAGAATATAGACTCATTTTATACACATGTAATTGGACCGGTTACTCAAGTAAGGTCTCATGGTGAGACACTTAAGGAAAGGATAATAGTTGAGAAAGTTTTGAGAAGTCTAATAGCAAGGTTTGATGCCATTGTTGTGGCCATAGAAGAGACAAAGGATATCTCACAGTTTTTAGTGGATGAGCTTCACACGTCACTGATTTCTCATGAACTTGAGTTACTATTTTTACTTTTTACTTTATTTACTATTATGATTTTGTCATCAAATTATCATTAAAGAATTATGGTTGGGTGGGTAGGACATTTTTACAAGTAATGAATAATAAGAGTTAAATTATTTTTGGCAAGAACTGAAAGAAACAATTGTTAACCTTATGAGACAATTAAGGCAGTTACTCACCTATCTCCTCAAAGGAATAATTCGGGGAAGGCCTAGGGGGCTCAAAAATCGAGGAGGGAAAAAATCAGATTGGTCAAAAGAGCATATTACTGCCATGAGAAAATGAGAAATTCCTTGAGTTGGGTGGAATAAACCAGTGGGAAATATGGTATGTGACTTGATAATGGACAATTAGTCCTGATGCCTCAAGATACCAGACTCTGACAAACCTCATAACCATTATTCGTAGGAGGAAGAGCTCAGGGGTGATTCTGGACATAATTTGCAGACTCATGACTAGGCGGTGAGATCTTCCTGAAGAGGAACTATTGAATACAAGGGAGTGAACATATAACTACCTAAAATTTTATATCTCAATGTCGAAATCAATGAACCTTGCACCTTAGGGTCAAGAGAGAAACCAGTTAATTCCTTTAAATAGTAGCACAGAATTCACTATAAATTCAATGGACTGGCTATACACATATAATTCATGGCAGAATGTTGGTTGCAACCTTTAAATATTCATAACCGAATTATAAGAAGCCATGCACAAACCTTGTAGAGAATAGACCCAATTTGGGAACAAATGAACATAAAGAATATAGAGGTTTGAATAGAGTACTTGAAAGGAGGAATGATCTTGCCTATTAAATAGAGAAAACACATTACATTCAACCTTGCCCAACAAAATATGTTTACGCAGGAAATCTTTAAATTAAAAAAAAAAACAAATCATCGACTAGGTTAACCGAACAACCATGTATCGAACTATTCCCGTAGTGAAAGATATCAAACCTTTATTTTTACCATAGTTAAAAATAATACATTAATCCTTACAACATGAGGGATTCATAAATTATAGGCACAGTTGGGTTCCAAGCTAACATTAAAAATAGATACTGGGTCACCCATCTGGGTCCTACGCGTGCGAGCCCCTAGAACACTACCACCCAGGAAAAGCAAGGCAATGGCTTTGCCAGACATCCTCATGCTAAGTAGTTAGGAAACCAAAAATCTTGTTGAATGATAAATCCATCATTGGTTTAGTGTAAAACCAACCTGGAAGGGAGTAGAGATAGAAGAAACATGAGTATGCTACTCTCGAGGCCAAAGTGCTAAGAAGGAAGGTTCAGTGAGAGGTTATACCTGCAACCAAAATTGAAACGCTATTAGGAGGAATCTCACCAAGAAACAATATTGAATGGTAAATGAAACTGAAACAAATGGTTACCTATGAGATAGCCCTAGAGCTGCGAAATCCACCTGCACTTATAAGCCAAGAAACTAGGGTTAGATTCTGCCCCCTTCCCTTGGATGAAGACATAGATCCCAAAAACTATACTAGTAACACAGTCTCTACCTCGGTGAGGACAAACATTTTCCAAATCATTTCCTTTCAAGAATGAGGAGTCGGCATAAGTAGGAACCACCTGCAGAATTCAACACAGTATGGTCAGAACTCTTACTCATGAATTTGGGAGAAAGATGAGTGATATCAACAATAACAAAACCTTTAGGGAAAGTTGTGCGTAGTTACCCAAGGGATAACACATGTTGCAACTTACCAATGAGCAGGGTTCTAGTAGGCATAAACCCTCATGCCATGAAGAAACGGTTACTCGATTGCAGAGCAATCAAACTAAGGTGAAGAAAACCCAAATGACCTCATTCAAGACAGAGTGCAGGGGAGTTGGTTACCTCAATAAACCCTTACTATCGAGGACCATCAGATTCCCAAGCCACGATCGCACAACACAGGTTATGCCGAGTGTCCCAAGTTATCAGAACTTTCTGGAGTCATGTACTAAAGTGTTAAATCACTATGATTAATGTGTAATGTGCTGCATGTATTGGTCAATTGGAGATATGCCATAAAAAGCAATGTACAAACCAAAGAAACCAATGCATGTCAACCTTAAATTCCATGGAATTCCATAGCTTACAAAATGGTAAAATTATAATGATAATTATTTTTTGTTTATATATATTTGGGTAATTAAATTGTTTGTAATGTTTATTACAAGTGGTATCAAAGCTCGATTTACAACATTGAGGCTTTTGGAATATATATATATATATATATATATATATATATATATATATAACAAACTAAGTGAATATGAATGGTTGAACACAAAGATAAAGATAAAAGAGCAAAATGCAGAGGGTTCACAGACCACCAAACCAGCATGGAGTGGCTTATGTAGGGTCCAACCTTGATATGTGGATACAATTGGGAGAATAATCTCAAGAGGCTAATGCGACCTTACTTGAAACTGTTCAGAAGTTACGTGCTAAAATGACTAATTTTAGGACATACAACAAAAGGTTATGACAAGAGCACGAAAGCATTCTAAAGACCATGTCCAATCAACAAAATCAATGAGGGCCAGACCCTAGTGCTCATAATAGAGAGAAAACCATGACTATCCATCAAGGGGAAGATAATTTTTACTTAGGGGAAAGACATGAGGAGGATGAAGAAGGACATTCTAATAATGTTTCTAATTAGTGAAAATAAAAAAGAAAGAAAACTGAACTACAAGGGGAATTCAAAAAGATAAAACCCTCAATCCTTGAAGTTGAGTTAGAGTAAGCAATGGAAGTGTGCTTAATAAATATGCATACATATTTCCATAACCATGACTATAATAATAAACTCAAGGCATGGCTGGCAATTTATCAATAAAGAATTAAGGCCACCCTTTGGTGGGAAGAAATAAAAATTGTAAGAAAAATTGATGAAGAGCATGTCACATGGTAAGAATTTCAAAAGCATTTCAAGGATAAATATTTAACAGAACACTATTATGCTAAAAAAGCAAAGGAGTTCCATGATTTAAGGATGGGAGCTTTGACTATGGACAAATATGTGAAATGATTTACCTCTCTATTACAGTATGTACTGTATATGTAGGAAGAAAAGGCCAAGATTCAACGTTTTATTAGTAGTCAACCTAACTTCTTGAAGGAGAAGGTGGAATTTGATTACCCAAATATGATGGATGACGTTGTTTGAAAATCCTGCAGCTTTTATCAGCGAGTGAGGGTTTGAAAGAAGGTTTGAACCAGAGGGGAAGAATTTTTCCCCAAAACAGACAGACAAATGTATCCATCGGAAGAAATGTATAGAAAAGGCCCTTCAATAAATTTTAAGCAAGGAATCAACCAAAGATGACAGCATCTACTGAAAATAGCTTTTATCAGCGAGTTAATAAGTATGTTAATTACCAGTAATATTAACAACCTCTATAGTGTTGGGGGTGTGGAGAACCCCATTATTACAAAACCTGTCCACATAGGGAAAGAACGGAACAAACTTCGAGCATGCAAGAAGCTTCGACAGTTGGGGAGGTGGAGAGGAGTATGCCTAGAATTGATGTTGCACTTGATGACCATCAAGCAGAATACCAACCCACCATGATTGAGTTTGAAGGTATGATCGCTAATCAATCTGTTTATATTTTGTTTGATCCAGGTGCTATATTAATCTATGTTAGTCCTCAGGTTGTAGGGGGATACTAGATGCAAAGAAGTAAATTTCAAAGACTTTGGTTACTCCAATTAGCCACAGGGGTGAAGTAAAGGGTAGATACGAAAACAAAACATTGCCTGTGATTGTTTCAGGACAATAGATTTATGTTAATTTAAGTATAATCCCTTTGGGTTCATACAATGTGCTAATAGGGATGGATTGGTTGGAAGGAAATTGGTTCTTAGTAGATTGTAATGAAAGAAATTTAGTAACCTTACTGAATTAGGACAGAGGAAGGAAATTCAAGGAATTAAGAAAAATATTAAGCTATGTCATATTACTACTAACCAGCTGGGAAAATGCATTATGAAAGTTTGACAAATTTATCTTGTACAAGTAGGATACTTAAATTCGAAGAGAAAAATGACTTCCCTGGAAGATATTTCCGTCATTCATGGCTTTGTTGATGTGTTTCTTGAGTCCATACCTGGGTTACAACCTAAGAAGGATATCGATTTTACGATTGAACTAGTTCAAGGTTCAGCTCCTGTTTCTAGAAGTCCTTACCATATGAGCATATCTAAGTTAACAGAACTCAAAGTGAAGCTACAAAAACTACTTGATAAAGGTTATATCCGCCCTAGTGTGCCCCCATGGGGAGCACCCATATTGTTTGTATGGAAGAAGGATGAAACTCTAAGATTATGTATTGATTATCGTCACTTGAATAAACTGACTATAAAAAATAAATACCCTTTACCACAAATTAATGATTAAATATTCAATCAAGTTTGAGGAGCAAGTGTGTTCTCCAAGATCGATCTATGATCCGACTATCATCAAATAAGGATTAAGGAATAAGGCATTTGTAAAACTTCCTTTCGAACTTGTTATGGTCATTATGAATTTGAGGTGTTACCTTTCGGTCTTATGAATTCCCCAAAAACTTTTATTAGTATGATGCATGGTATTTTTCAGCCATACTTATATAATTTTGTGATGATTTTTATTGATGATATATTGATTTACTCTAAGAATTAGGTGGAACATGAAAATCACTTGAGAATTGTATTGCAGAACCTGTGGGACAATTAGTTGTACACTAAGTATAGAAAGTGTGACTTTTACAAGTCAGATATAATATCTTGGTCATGTCATATTAGCAGAGGGTATAGTGGTAGACCTGGAGAATATTAATATAGTTATGGAGTGGGCCACCCCAAAGAATTTTGCTGATATTAGGTCCTTCTTGGGCCTTCTGGGTACTGCCGTCAATTCATTGAAGGATTCTCAAAAAAATTTGTTCCCATGACCTCATTACAAAGGAAAGGGTGAATTTTCCTGTGGACAATTGAATGGAAGCAAAGCTTTTAGAAATTAAAACATCTACTTGCTATGACACCCGTATTAAAGGTGGCAGACTGAGAGAAATATTTTTTTGTTTGCACAGATGCAAGTAAGGAAGGCAGCGTTGACAGAGTATTATTCAAGAAGGGAAAATTATAGCTTATGAATCCCACAAATTGAAGGAGTATGAGCAGTGATATTATGTTTATGATCTTGAATTAATAGCAATAGTGCATGCACTAAAAATGTGGCAACACTACGTACTGGGGAAGAAATTTATGCTATTAACATATCATAGTAGTCTTACAAATTTCTTTAACCAATCATGTTTAAACACCCGTAAAGCCAAGTGGACAACCCTCTTAAGAAAATTCGACATTGAAATGAAGCACCTTAAGGGGAAAGAAAATCAGGTTGTCGATGCATTAAGAAGAAAGTTTCATTGTCTTTATGAAATAAAATTCAGTCAAGTGAAATCAAACCTCCCTGATATGATTAAAGAAGCATCTCATAAAGAGCCAAAATAGGCCATTCTTTAGAAGTAGACAATTAATGCCCAGAATAAGGGGGGAAATTCTAAATATGGCATTAATCTGGATAAATTGTTAACTTTCAGAAATCGAATTTATGTTCCTAATCAAAGTTCTATTAAACAATTGGTATTAGATGAATTTTAAAGGAAACCATATGACGCCCACCCAGGGTACCAGAAACTACTTTCAGTTATCAAGAAAGGTTATTTCTGGCCAGTTTTAAGAAAATATATTATCGAATATTTAGCTAAATGTTTGGAGTGTCAGTTGTTGAAAGTGGAACATCAACACCTCACTGGACTACTACAACCACTACCTATTCCTCATTGGAAATGGGAGATAACTATCTTGGATTTCTTCACAGGTTTTCCTCGAACCAAAAAGAAACACGATTCAGTTATAGTGGTGGTTAATAAGATAAGAAAAAATGCTCATTTTATACTAGTAAATCCACTTCCAAAAATGTTGAAATTGTAAATATTTTTATGAGAGAAATTTTTAGATTGTACAAAATACCCAAGGTGGTAATTTGTGACATGGATGTAAAATTTACATCCAATTTCTGGAAAACACTTTTCTCTGGATTGGGCACATAGATCCAATTTAGTACCCCGTACCACCCTTAGACAGATGATCAAGAGTGGGTGAATAAACTTTTTGAAGCTATGTTACTAATGTATTTGATGCAACAACCGCATAAGTGGGAAGAGTACCTCCACTTAGTAGAGTTTTCTTATAATAACGGACACCATGAGTCATTGGGAATGAGTCACTTCGAGGCATTGTATGGAAGGAGATGTAGGGTGCCCATATATTGGAATAGTCATATCAATAGACTAACATTGGGTCCTGATATGCTAGTCGAGAAGGAGGAGGCAGTTAAAAAGATTCGTCATAACTTAAAAGTTGTCAAGGTTAGACAGAAAGTTTATGTGGAAAAACAAAGAACTTATAGGGAGCTCGAGCTGGGGGATCACGTATATTCGTGAGTCAAGCCAAGGAAAATACCTTGCAATGGAGGGGTTTTGCTAAGTTAACACCTCATTATTGTGGACCTTTTCAAGTATTGGAACAGATTGGACCTATAGCATACAAGCTCGCATTACCAATCCATATTTGGGTTCATAATTTTTTTCATATGTCCTTGTTAAAAAAATATTTGTACAACCCTAAGAATATAATTGAATAGGAAAATGTATAGGTAAATCAGTTAATAAAACAAGTAGCATATAATTTGTTCTTTTAAAGTTTCTGATGATACTCTCTGAAAATGTGTAGGTCAAAACAGAAGGAGAATTTCTGATAGCACCTCTTTGTATTCTCAAGCGGAGAGAAAAAACCTTGGGGAAACGAGCCAACACCCAGGTTAAAGTGCAATGGAAGCACTTTGGCCCAGAAGAAGCCACCTGGGAAGAAGATGATTTCATGCGAAAAGCTTATCTTGCACTATTTTTGTAATTTAGAGAGAACACCAAGGACAATGTTCCTCATAAGGAGTGGAAGATGTAACACCCCATGTTACATGGAAATTTAAATTTTGTTACTATTTTTACTTATTACTTTATTTAACATTATGATTTTCTCATTAAATGTTCAATAAATAACATTAAAGAATTATGGCTAGGTGGCCAGAACATTTTTACAAGTAATGAATAATAAGAGTCAAAATATTTTTGGCAAGAACTAAAAGAAGCAATTTTTAACCTCCTGAGACAGTTAAGGTGGTTACCCACATGTCTCCTCAAAGGAAGACATAAGCAGGAACAACTTGCATAGTTCAACATAGTCTGGTCATAACTCTTACTCGTGCATTTGGGAGAAATATGAGTGATATTAACAATAACCAAACCTTTAGGGAAAGTTGTGCGTAGTTACCCAAGGGATAGAACATGTTGCAGCTTTCTAGTGAGCAGGGTTCTGGTAGGCAGAAATCCTCATCGCGATGAAGAAATGCTTACTCGGTTGCAGAGGAATCAAACAAAGGCGATGAAGATGAGAGGCTCAAGTTGTGAGTAGACTTGTTATTGACTAATAGAGGCTCTTGTACATGTGGCAATTCTTCAAACATAAATTTGTAAATCTATGATATGGATAATAAGAAAAGCCTAATAGTAAAGTTGTTGTAGATTGAAGAGTAGCCCTGAAGTTGACATTTTTTAGCACATATAATTCTTGTTTATTTCTAGTTTAGGATCTCAAAAATGATGTTAGAAGTACATGACCCAAAAACTTATAGAAAGACTATGAAGATGGAGAATTGTGCTTTGAGCTAGTGGAATAGGTAGGTCGTCACCGATATCCAACTAGATCAATATATCCACTTGCAAGTATTGGAGATGGTTTCATATTGAATATTGGTTTATAATTAGGATGTCCCATAGGGTTTAAATTAGAATAATGGTGTTAGAAGACTAATTTATTTAAGAGGATATTGAATTTTTATGTTGAAGAACCTCTTATCTTATATTCTTTAAATGATAAACTAATTGATTTCTATAAACACTTATGAGATTGTGGAAAAAAGTATGTAATTATCCCACTTCAATGCCATTAAATTCATTTTGATATCAAATACCCAATAGTGATTTTAATTATGAAGAGTATAATTACATATAGTGGATGTCATTTATAGGTTTCATGCCTAACACACTTGCAAAACCTTTATATCCTAGTTATGTTGAAGTATGTACTTAAGGATATGGATACCCAAAATCTAATTAAGATATATATTGAAGAACACATTCTCTTTCACATTGACCTAAATATTAAATATGCATGCTTTTCAAAAAGCCAATGATATCCCTATGGTGAAAATTAATAAGGAACACAATTAATGGAAACCTATGACTTTGACTACAATGAGGAGTTGAGAGTCACAACAAATCTTATAATTAGCTCCAAGTGATATAGGATTAAAACATTATCTTTTTCATTTATATCACATATTGTCACCTTTCTAATGATGATATAATAAAAATAAAAAATTATCATACATGCTAACACATGTTAGTGCTCTCATTGATGCAAAAATTAAGGATGGTCATTAATAAAAACATTGAAATAAAAATAGAGATTATATTATATAAAGTGCAGCTATCGGAAAGGCCACTAACATTAATATGGTCAAAGGTAATTCATTTTTCTATGTATTAATACAAAATTTTTTTAGGGGAAATATGTCTTACATAAAATATATAATGTCATTCAACAAGGTTTTTTAATGGTGAAATCCATATAATATTGAAATTGTCCATCTATATCAATTTTGACTATATATGGAATTTGAGTACGACTAAATTTTTATTGATAATAATGTGGATAGATTTTCATATAACTAATTTAAACCTTAGGAATACAAAACAAATGCTACAAATTTTGAAAGTTTATTATTTAGTGTTAAGTTTGTGTGAAGGGAAACTAGCATGGAATATGTATAAATCATGTAGTAAATAATGTTGTGTGACACAACATTTGTAAGATAGTTTCAACTAGGATTGATATTTTCCAATGTAGGTTTTGGTCGTCTATATGTGTGATCATAGGAAGTATTGAAGCCATTACTTCCCTTATTTTAAAAACAATATCACCCTGTCAATTACATAACTTTTGTAAAGGAAATGGAAAAAACTTCAAAGCTCCAATTCCCTTGTAATTCAAACACATTGTCATAATCTCAATTATGCATGATTAAGTAAAGAAAATGAATATTTCTTATTTTAGTTTTGTTGCATGCAGCAATATACTTTTCTTAAATCATGGCCTTAAGAGTACACTTCAAACTAGAGGCCTAAAAATATAAGGACAATGGTACGCTTAAATAGAATAAAGTGTGTTATCTAACTCACTTAAATAACATGTTGGAAAATAATCTATTGTTTATAGCTCATTATAATTTCTTCTTTCAAAAGAAATGATAGTTCTCTTTGAAACTCTCATTTATATTCTTATTACATATTATTACCATGTTTGCTTCTATGTAATATTATGCACCATTTCCATTAGACGGAATAGATCATGATGAAACATGAAACTTTTTCTATATATAAAATAATAATATTAAAACAATATTATTCTTAAGTTTAATAATTTTAAAGCAATAAAAAAGGTATTTAATGATCAATAGAACTTGATTAAATAAAATAATAGTGGAGAAGCATGTGTAAAACTTACATGTGAGGTATATCTATACAAGAAAAACCACCTCAGTTGTTGCGTGAAAAATGGAAGTGATCGATGCATCCCATATTGACATATGTATTATAAGCACATAATAACTACACGGAAAATAATTAGACATTTGCAAACACAATAAAATGTAATTTATATATTAGCAATGAAGTCTATCAATATTGTTTCATATTAACATCAAAGGAAATTGCCACATGTTAAGAGCCTCTATCAGGCAATAACAAGTCTACTCACAACTTGAGCATTAATGATAATCATGTGACCTATCATTGGAATGGATATTTTGTCAATGTGGCCGTGCTTAGCTAGACTCTATTACATTGTATAAAGTCTCGATCCATTTCCCTCCATAATTAGGTTCAAAATTGTGTAAGTATAAAGTAAACTATGGGTTATGGTGGCAACAATTGTTTGGTTTCATTAAATGTTTTCTAAACTCCCATGATATTTGGTAGGGATTTGGCCATCTACATAGGAGTGTGAGGTCCTCCCAATGGGTCACACCTATAACTATATTGATCTTGAAAATAGCCACGACCCACCCCATATAATTTACCAGTCTCAAGGCAGATAACATGGAGGCCTAAGAAAAAATTTACTTATAAATTTCTAAGAAAATATAGTAGAACCACCCTATTATTATAGAGAGATTTTTCAAAAACCATAGGTCATTTGAGAATTCAATCTTCCATAAAATGCATGTGCATAAATACATGAAAATATGCTTCTTTTCCATAGGATGTTGTAAACAAATGCTAGAGTCAACAATTAAGCTCTTTAGTTCATGTTTTCAAACTTGTAAATCTATCACATCATTTTTATTGAATCTCATCCTATAATATTAGATCATGATAATTTTGCAAGTCTTTGCTTCTTCTAGAAGAAACAACTAGGTTTCTTGATAATTTAATAATCATTGTCATTTTATTGACTTTATCTCTACTTTTATGTTGGGAGTTAGAGTTAGGTACTTCTTTAGTAGAGGATGTTAAATGTGATGATAGGTTTTCATTCTGTTAATGTTTAGACTCCATGTTAATATAATATATATGCTTCATTTAAAAAAGGATAATAGATATTTTAAGTATGGGGGGTTTACACAGTGCATTATATTAGATATCATTTTGGGATTCAACTGCGTTAAGTAAGTCATTCATGTATGACCATTTCCATGAGAGGAAGTCGTAACTGACTAATTTCTCATATGAATCTAACTCATATGAATAGTAAAACTAATAAAGGTTGACGATGGAATTTCCCTTATCCTTGTTTTGTTCAAGTGTACTCTTTCTCCTAAAAACATGTCTTTTCCTCCTAAAAAAAAAACAAAACTCTTAGAAATGAAATAGAAATCATACCATTTATTTTTATTGACAAATCGACAATATGGATATCTTTATTTAAAGTTTGATTTAATAGTCTAATTAGTAAGTTACATGGTAGTGAAAGGGGTCCATAGATAGTTAAACTAAAAGGTTTCTCACACTTTTAGAAAGAAGATGCATATTCTTGTGTCTATGTTCCTATCACCTGATTGCAACTTTTCAATTTATCATCTTAGTGCTAGGACAAATATAATATTGTCTAAGACACAAAACAGATCTTATTAAGCTCTGGAGACTTTATGTGAGAAAGTTCAAATATCATTTAGAGTATAAGCCACACATTATTTTCTATAATGACCTAACTCAATTAAAATATCCATATATATATATATATACACACACACATATGTATATAGATTTTCATTTCTTATGGGAATGAAGTTTTGTAGAAAGATGGAGAAACAAACTTTGGGTTATTTTAAAAGGATAAAAAATAATCTTTAAAGGGAAAGTTTCATGGTTAAACTTTTAATGATCGATAAAGAAGCATATCTTTCATCAAAATTCATATTGAATTTAAAAAAAAAAAAAAAATTCTAAACTTATTAATACAATTATTATATACATTTGTTTCATCCTAAAAGATGTGACACCCCATGAATACTTTATGTATTTTTGTTGTTGTTTTAAACTTTACTTTTCACTTTTACTGTTCCCTTTATGAACTTAACTAAATGTGGTCTAGAGGAAGGATTAATGAATGATGTGGCTCAGAAATGATTGAAAAGGGAAGTTGTGAGTATTAAAAGAAATATTTTAAAATATATAATAAATAAATAAATCTTTCCAGATAGTTAGGTTGGCTGGAAAATCTCTTCTTTCCTAGAAAAAGGACGGTTCCAAGGAATGAAGATCTTTTTGGAAGGAGAGAGTCAGAGGAGCGAGAGAGATGCCAAAATAAAAATGAAAGCCTAACATAGGAAATTGTGCAGGTGAGCAGGATGCTTCAAAGTCAAGTAGTTCTTGAGTTGGACTTTGAGCAAGTGAAACCCTCCCTTAAAAAGAATCTTTTGAGTTAAGACTCGGAACTAGACCAAGTGGTATTGAGGTTTGGAAGCTAGATAACTCAGGGTTTAGACCTACACTGTCTAGATGAATGGAATCTCAGGGGAAGAATCGATGTTATTGCCAGCTTCACGATCAAGTGCAGAGACATCCTGATTAATTTTGCATTGTAGACTAGATAAAAACTTGAAAAATGTTGTAATGAAACAAATTACCTAAAAAATACCCAAAATGCATATGCTCTGGTGTTGTCAAACAACAAAGAAGGAAAAAAATATTGATCATTTCACTTAATTTAGAAAACCTGCAAGTGAATAAAAAAGAAAGGGGTAAAGGTATAGGCAGCAGATCTGTGCTTGGAGAGTGCTATGGTCACCAACTCCACTAACGCTCATGGCAAAGAACCATGACCTATAGGACATAACCTTGAGGACTTCATTTAGGTGTTGTAGAATCTTATAAGGAACACATTTTCAAGAAAACAAGGTGGAGAGGAAGGAGAGTAGGCCTTACTAGTTGCCATAAGGGTGTTCTAGCAAAGAAACACATGCCTAGTTGGCTACCTTGTTGCAGACTAGAAAAACGGTAACGCCAAATGAGGAAATGAGAGGAAGACTCGAGAAACTAGGTGAGGATGATTACCTTATTATTTTTCGCCTTCATCCTAACCACCGGATCAAGTGACCAGTTGGACGGTGGATGTGTGTTAGGTAGTCAGGCCATAAATTAATTTACAATACAGTGTATTTAGGATGTTGAAAGGATCGATCCCAAAAGCCATAAATTAATGTAATTGAAAACATATGATATAACCATGCTATCGAGCACATGTTAAGTCTGAGATCATAGTATATATATAAATATGTATATGTTATCTGGTGTGGATAAGTCTTAATGTGTGAAGATTAGCATAATTCACATGAACCATGTATAAGGTGTGCTATGAACGGTATGTCATCTCTTTAATACATGTAAAGAACATATGTAAGTAAATAAATAGCTAATTTTTTCTTAGGGTGATAAATGTTACGAAAGGCCATGGATTCATATCTAAAAGAGGTAAAGCATTTACACTTCCTATTATTATTATTATTATTATTATTAGAAACATTTATTTCAGCCCCGAGGATTAGCTCAAGTGGTCATGAGCCAATATATTGTCTCTCTCAAAATATTATTATTATTATTATTATTAGAAACATTTATTTCAGCCCCGAGGATTAGCTCAAGTGGTCATGAGCCAGATATATTGTCTCTCTCAAAATTTGGATATGTCACGGTTCGACTCTCGGGGTGTAGCTCCCGAATCAAGCCAAAATTATGAGGAAGTACTCGTAGGATATTCCACGAGTGTTTCCTTACAAAAAAAAACAACTATTTAATTATCCAAATAGGCAATATCTATTTGTCTTCCACAATTTAATTTAATTAATAGTAATTATTAGGCAGATGGTAGAGTTTTAACCTCCATTATTCACGTAAGGATTAAGATTTACCTCTAAGTTAGTTATGCTTATTTAATTAATTTATCTAAAATTTATTAATTAAACGAAATGTCATATTACCATGTGTCATATTGGAATGTGGTAGTGATAAGCCATGGTATTGTAACAAAAGCTATTTACAAGTTAAGAATCTCCATTGTTAAGAGTATTACATGTTTATTGCAACGTATATATATTTAACTCATATATTAACTCATATATGAATCACTCCATAAAGTACCTTAACATAATATCATGTCACCTTTACTTTAAATACCATAAGCCTTCGTAAATTTAAAAGTTATCTATACAAAAAATTATCAACTCTTTCAAATTTTATATTTAAATAATTTTTAGAATAAAATTTACTTAAAATTTTAGTTTTATTTTATAATGATATTTAAAATAAATACAATGAATAAATATAATAAATTAAATATTTATAATAATTAAATATATAAATAATTAAATATATATATATATAGAGAGAGAGAGAGAGAGTTAATATTATTTAAATTTCTTATTTATTAATATTAAAATCATAATTTTAATTTAAACTTTATATATTTGAAATTCATTTTCCAGTTGTCATTATTAATATTTTTTTTACTTTGAAATTAGTGGTAACAATTTCAAGTTTTAGTTTTCCATATCAGAAATTCATTTTCCCTAACTGTCATTTCATTTAGTTGAAATTCCTCATAACAATTTAAAATTTTGGCTTTTCAATCAATTGAAAATGTTTAATTCCCATCCCTAAATTTGTAAAACTTAGAAATATATAAAATAGACCTATATAAAATTTAAATTTAATAAAATAAAAGACTAAAACATAAAAAACAAATAATTTCATTCTGGGAGTTCTAAGAGAAATAAAATAAAAAAATGAAACATAAAGAACAAATAATTTGATTCTTAGAGTTATGAGAGAAATAAAATAAAAAAATGATTCTGAGTGTAATTTTTTTTTGTAATGAAAGGAACTTGAATATACATCGTATTTCTAAATGATAAGTGTGTAGTGTAAAATGCTAATTGCTGTGTGATAACGTGGGTCTTGGATGGCACCAATGGAAGGATATTTCAAGTGACTTTTTGTTATAGGACCAAACGTCGTCATAACCCCGAATGAAGCTTACGCTAAAAGGAACCTAAGAGTAGTCTCCTGCATGCCCGGAGGTAACCTGGGGTTTTTATCACCGAATAATGTCAACAACAAATAATGGGTAACCCGGAAAACCAACACAAAGAAATTATATCAGGAAGTCGATCCACCGTAGGAATCCTGAGCTAGGGTTTCAGGGTTGCAGAGCTTCCCTTCATAACCACACTGTTGCAAATGAGATAATTGTCGGCGGAACGAAGGTGGAGCTGTTCCTCTGAATGACCTACCTCCGTTGGAGTAACGGTTGGTGAGATCAACGGCGCTAGGGAAGACACGTAGCCTCCCCGTCCCGTCAACGTTGCATACCTCAGCGGTGAAAGTTGGGAGAGACTTCTGGAGATATGTAAAGCGAGACTTATAGCAATAAAAACGGGTAATGAACTATCCATCACAATGCAATTAATTAATTCCACCCGCTGTCATGTTGATATCCATTCATATGCAAAATATAACTTATTGTCGAAGGATGAACGATATGGAATTGACCGATATTAGTCCTGGTAGTACGGAAACTAAGTAACGAAATCAAAATTTTCCGAAGTTATTCGCCTTATCTATTGAATTGACGTTGCGAAATTTGTCTGAACACATCGGAACAAAAAGACAGACCGAGTTTTGTGATAAGTTGGAAACCACCAAATAAAGTATTGCAGAATATCAGGTAACCTATACCTAACAAATCTCCAATTTTTTAGAAAATTTGATTGGGAGTTAGGATTCAATCAATTAAAATTCCTTCCAAAATAGCCTAGATATAAGATAGCCTTCATTGCTCCTCACGGCGATTGTCAACGAAGGTAATGCCATGTAAGTTGAAGAACGCCCCTCTTCAAATTTCAGAGATTTAACTTGCATGATATAGTGTACATTGATGATTTGTTAGTTTGTTCAAAAAAATGTGTAAGAATATTTGAAACATCGCAGAATTTCTATAAAAAGTTGGTGAAATTAGTGGAATTTTTAATGACGCATTTAAAAAATGGATCACTAAAATGGCAACTACATATCTTGCAATCTTTTTCCAAATTCCAAAACTCTGTTACTACGCTATTAGATAAAACTTTCCAAATTCCAAAACTCAATTACGATGCTATTAGATAAACTCAGTTACAACTTTCTCCTGAAAACTTTTTTATAAAGGACAATGAAGTCTACGTTTTGTTAAAAATATGGATGAAAGGTCTTTTTTATAAAAAGAGATCTATGTTTTGTGTTTATAAAGAGATCTATGTCTATGTCTTGTTAAAAATATTGATGCAACTTCTCTTTCTTTTTATTTACAAACAGTAAGAGTTGTGAAAACATCTTAAAAAAAAAAAAAAAAACTAAGGAATTTTTGGGTTGAAATTGCCTATGAATAAATGTAATATCTTTGTTTTGTATGTAAAATTTTGCTAACTTAAGTTCAGAAAAGCTAGATCTGATATGTAACAAGAAAAGTAAATACTTTACGAAATAAATAAAATAATTAATCACTTGGAAAAGCTAGACACCTCGACATGAGATTCTTGCCAAATCTCATTGGTGAATGATGAATAATTCTTTCATGATAAGACTTCTAGATCCAAATCTAGATGAGCTTAATGGAGTTAGAGATTAATATCCATTAAGCTACTTAGCAAGAGAAAGATGCTAAGTTAAGAAAAAAGATAAAAGCCTTGCGCGAAATAAACACAAGCTTTTATGAGGAAAAGCCTCCCAGGAGATAAAGACGAGTTTTTCTAGGAAAAGCCTAGGCAAATGGATAAAAAGATCCATAAAAGTACGATGCGCTATTGGAAACCATATCGCGAAAGAGGGTATTAAATACCCATGGAAAAGATCAACAGGGGCAGTTGATCCATGGCAAGAACTGTTGGCTCGAGGGTGAACTCGAAGAATCAGTTCTAGGTTCGGTGCGGGTGGTCAGTTTTCCAAGAGGCATCCCTTCAAATAATATGGATTTCATGAGATCTTTGTATGTGAAATCTTACTCTCTATATTGTCAATTTTGAAGCATATAAGAGAAATTGTTTAGGTTGTTCTTGCATATAAATTCAATCCCAGTTAAGATTAGTAAAGAAACATAATATGTGGATCTTATGTAGTATTAGTGTTATCCTATCTTTTGTTTAAGATAGTGAATAATCATACTTGCAATAGATATGTAAATTGAGTAACTGTGGTTAAGGCTCAAATGTATAAACTATGGTTCAGGCTATCTATGTTATGTATAGTATGCATCCAATGCTACTCTTTTAACTAATTGTGCATATTACCTAAGATACACATGTTAACATTACATGTGACCATTGCAATAGGACTATGATTGCGTTATGGGCAATAATACTTGCTTTAATATATTTATGTTGAAGGTTTCATCTATGTTGATATTAAGGTAGCAAAGGAAGTAAGTCTCTATGAATAATCTTGTCCAATTGAATGCCCATGGTTGATTGTTCTTCCGAGTTATAATACGTGGGTAAGGGTTGAATTGGAAGCTTGTATTAAGGCTCTATTTATTGAACCTAAGAGTCCACATCATGAATCAAGTAAAGCATAGAGGGAGGTTGTAGTATTGTGCCCAGGGGGTGTGACTCATTACTTTATTTTTTTTTTAAATTTGAAGAATATGAGTATATTGCATGATAAATATTTGTTCATGTAATACTTGTGATGACTATTTGAATCTAATTTTAACTGAAGCAAATATCAGGAATGGGAGCCTAGTATGCATTTTTCAAATTAGGCTCAAGGGTTATGTGACATATGGTATCAGAGCATTAAGTTCAAACATTGCAGACTATGGGCCAATACACTTGTGTAAGATAGGAATAAGGGACTTAAATTAGTCCCTAAAAAATTAGGGTTTCACTGAAAGGTTTTGGTTATTATTTTTTTATAAGAAAAATAACCCAAAAGCCATAAAGGATTAAACTTAAATCTTAAAATAATTTGGAGGATGACTTTGAACTATGCAAATATCACCTTGATTACTTGCAATTAAAGAAAATTAGGATTCCTTAAGGTTGAATCTAAATAGTAAAATGATTTATTGGAGGGAATGTGGAAGTAATAACATGTATATGTTAATCCACTTGATGTAAAATATATCAAATCATTTAATGTTGATTGTCGAGAAATGGGCAGTTTCTATTCATTTTGAAAAAGTGCGGCCCTTGTAAGATAATCGTTCTAATTGTCTTATTTTTGTGGCATTATGGGGATATTTTTAAGGAGTCCCTTTAAACTCTATCCCATCTAGGTCATATATCAAGATGTGTCTTCTTTGAGGGTAGTACCCTATAAGGAATTTAGCATTGGTTCAATTCTAAAGGAGCCCTAAAGGTGAAATGTGTCATAAACATTTCTTAGCTTACAGTGCGATTGACTGAGATCCGACAAAGTAAATGCAACAACCTCTCGAATATATATAACCACATATACAACGATGGTTCTTGTCTAAAGGTCGGAGATGTTACATTGCTCTGTAAACGGGTGTTGAGCATAGGAAGTACTACTGTTGGTAATTCAAATGATATATTATGTTTGTTGCAAGCGCGTGCAACAAGAAAGCATTAACAAAATAAGTCAGATATGCCAGCTGATATCCTTATGTTTTTAAGTGTTATCAAAGCTTGTGTTGTCATGTCGAATGTGGAGTGGTGGAAACTTTCTCTATGATGAAATTGAGAGGTGCGAGGCCAAACTATATCACTATTTCTAGTGTGCTCCCAGTTTGTGGCCATTGGATAACACTGAAATCGGGTAAGGTAATCAGCTATTATCTCACTCGGCATGGAATTCCATCAAACTTGTTTGTCAAAAACGCTCTCTTAGACATCTATGGCAAATGCGAGAGTATATAGGATGCCCAACATGTTTTTGGGAAAATTGTTGACACCTAATCCGAAACGGATGAGGTGAAGCTGGACAGTCATCTAGAAGATGAACTGATCCATTTTGTATATGTATAAATAACAATTGTCTAAATGAATAAAATCACCAGTTCTGTCTTGCGCTCATTAATTGCTGGAGTTACCCTGGCCTGACATGGTATCAGAGCCCAGGTCCCAGTCCCGAAATAGCTGTAACTCCTCTGCCAGGTTTCTGCTGCCTCATGAAACCTCTGTCCTGAGAGACTGCGCATCCGTTTTCTCTGAGAGACTGCGCTCTCTGACTGCCAGAGTCTGCCCATTATTTTTTTTACAAACGTTTGCCTAACGCATAACCGATACATTCA
Source organism: Pinus tabuliformis (assembly GCA_031772625.1). Classification (NCBI taxonomy): domain Eukaryota; kingdom Viridiplantae; phylum Streptophyta; class Pinopsida; order Pinales; family Pinaceae; genus Pinus; species Pinus tabuliformis. The sequence goes on from CM062820.1 coordinate 510,597,443, forward strand.
GGTATGCGCAGGGAGGGGAAACGACAGTCTTTCCATATCCTCATTAATCAGTCGGTTTGTCTTTCCATACCCTAACATGTTATTTGCCTGTGCAAATTGCAAAAGAGCTTTCTTCCTGGAGAACTGGGTTCACGCCTTATTCCTTCTTTGTTTTCTGATTGCATCTGATTTTCCTTTGTTTCTCCACTGGTGAATTAAAGGAACTGCTTTCATTGAGGTTACCCGCATTCATCCAAGATTTCTCACGGTTGGCTCTGCGTATATACATTGTTTCTTTGGGTTTCAAAATTTCCGACTGTCAAGTTCACCGACTAAACGCCTCGATGGACCATACAGATGTAGTGACATGCTCAGTTCGGCACTTGATGTTATGACCCATCCGTCGGCTACCAAATCTCCCTCCTTGCTAGTTCCACAGGAGAACAGTCTTGTTCCGTCGGCACTGTAGGCCATAGTGGTGCTACCAAACCTCCCGGCGATCCCATGAGCCGTCCCGTCGTCTTATTCACTCAAGTTGCATCATCCTAATTCAGTGCAGCTTCATTCGATTTTGAATGTGCAATCTTCAACTTCGTTTAACAGTCGGAAGAATGGGAGCACAATCGCCCTTTGTAGGTGTCTATTTATGATTTCATAGAAGATCTAAGAGTTCCTTTGCAGCAAGATTGAAAATTTTGCTTCTGGTACACTTTCAAAACAGATTAATAATCTGATACAGCTTTTAAAAACAGAAATATCAGAAATATCGGATTATTTTATGTCAATTTCTTCTGCATTTTTAAGCTTAGATTTTTGAAGATTTCCGTTACGAGCACATTTCCAAGCAGAGCTTCATTGTATTTGAGAAAGCATTCATTTTGTTCCTGTCATTCTGAGTTGCATTACATGTTAATGTGGATGCCGAATTAAAGATCTGGAGCTAAGAAACCAATTGACTAAGAAATTGAGAAGGTCATCTCGGATTTTGGATGGTGCAGCATTTATCTATGAAACATTGAAAACTCCTGTAATGTGTGCAGCATTTATATATATGTACATTGTTTATAGGGGTCGAGCCTGTCTACACATCATTTGTTTCAGAGGATTATAGTTTTTTTTTTAAGACTTGGAGATGCTGATGAAAGGATTTAAAATCATCAACCTTTGATTTGAATGCCTATGCACAGTTTTGTTCATTCAAAGCAGTTGTAATATTGCACAGTTTTTTTTTATCATTTGAATGATAATGCTGCTTTGAAAAGTTAAAGCATTAAAGTGATATTGAAGTGAGGAAAGTTTTTTATCAGCAGAGATATTTTTTTCAGAATGCATTCAATCATTTCTATGGTCGGAATAGTTCTCACTGGCAAGGAGAACTATTCTGAATGGTCCCGGATGGTAAAACACACCCTTATCTACAATGAGCTGTGGAAAGGAGTGTGTGTCGGAGAAGAAGACAAAGACCCTGTGCAGCCCACATCAGACAAAGAACTCGCCATTTGGGAAAACAAGAACAGCAAAGCCTTTGCATTGATCGCAGCATCTGTAAATGAGGAAGTAAGTCGTCATATTTCATCCTATTCCACTGCCTTTGAAGCCTTACAAAAGCTGAAAGAACTCTATGATACACATTCTGCACTTGAAGTTGTTCAGCTCATGATTAAACTCTTCACTCTTGAACTGAAAAATAATGATCCTCTTACTCTTGCATCTGAAATAAAGTCTATAGTGCATGATGTTAAATCCACTAAGGTTGAGCTGGATATCTCTCTTATTGCCTTTCTCAAAGCAATCTATCCTACCTACTCTAACTATCTTGAGTCTTTACAAGCAAATGGAAATCTTAAAGATATAACCTTTGACACTCTTGTGAAAAAGTTTGCTGAAAGAGAGAAAGCCTTTGGAAAGAAAACAGTCCCTGAATCTTCTGAAGAGACTGTTTGCCTTGCTCATAAAGAAAAGCATCCTGCTCAAGATTCTACAAGAGGAAGAGGTGGACGAAGAGGAAGAGGAAGATACTTCAGAGGCAGGGGGGGCAGACATCCTCAAGCAGAAAAGGCAGATCTGCATTGCATTCGCTGCAAACGAAATGGATCACATGATGCTTCTACATGCAAGCTACCATGGGACAAGGTTGAGCAGAGAAGAAATCAGTAGAAAGGTAAAACTGATGACACAGACAAAGGTAAAGCACCTGAATCCGCTCACTATATTGAGGCACAATGTAACATTGGAGTAAATGAAGATTTGTTTAATGCTTCACTTGCTTCTTCGAAAAATGACTGGTTGCTTGATTCATGAGCAACCTGTCATATGACTCATAGCAGAGATTTCTTTGAAGATTTCACTGACAATGTTGATGGAGCAGTATACTTTGCAGATCAGTCAAAAATCAAGCCATCAGGGCTTGGCACAATCAGGCTTAAACTGCCTGGTCTTCCAGACTTTCTTCTGGATCATGTTCTATATCTCCCACAGCTGAAGAGAAACTTACTGTCCCTGGTCCACATCCGCCAGCAAGGTCACTCCATTCACATGTTTGATGGCAAGCTTGAGGTAAGAAAGGCATCTGACCACTCACTTGTCATGAGGGGTATAGAAGAAGAAAGGCAAGTGAACCCTAGAAAGGTGCATTTAGGTGTTGTAGAACCCTAGAAGGAACACATTTTCAAGAAAACAAGGTTGAGAGGAAGGAGAGTAGGCCTTACTAGTTGCCATAAGGGTGTTCTAGCAAAGAAACACATGCCTAGTTGGTTACCTTGTTGTAGACTAGAAAAACGCTAACGCCAGATGAGGAAATGAGAGGAAGACTCGAGAAACTAGGTGAGGATGATTACCTTCTTATTTTCCGCCTTCATCCTAACAACCTTATCAAGTGACCAGTTGGATGGTGGATGTGTATTAGGCAGTCAGGCCATAAATTAATTTACAATACAATGTATTTAGGATGTTGGAAGGATCGATCCCAAAAGCCATAAATCAATGTAATTGAAAACATATGATATAACCATGCTATCGAGCACATGTTAAGTCTTAGATCATAGTGTGTGTGTATATATATATATATATATATATATATATATATATATATATAGATATATAGATATATATATATGTTATCTGGTGTGGATAAGTCTTAATGTGGGAAGATTAGCATAATTCGCATGACCCATGTAATCTCTTTAATACATGTAAAGAATATATGTAAGTAAATAAATAGTTAATTTTTTTCTTAGGGTGATAAATGTTACGAAAGACCATGGATTCATATCTAAAAGAGGTAAAGCATTTACACTTCCATAAACATTTTTTAAAAGCAACTTAAAATTTCAATTTTTTTCACCGTATAGTTACTCAAAAGTGAGTCCTTGTCCACAAAACATAGGGATCTCATATAAAAATTTGTTTTTCCCTCAAATCCTTATTATTATTATTATTTTTATTAAAACTTAAAGGAAAAGAAACATTGATTTTGATCCAAAAATAAATAAAAAGATTTTTTTTATTATTATTATTATTATTATTATTATTATTATTATTATTATTATTATTATTATTATTATTATAAGAAGAAATATGTATTTCAGCCCCAAGGGTTAGCTCAAGTGGTCATGAGCCAGATATAATTTGGATAGGTCACGGTTCGACTCTCGGGGTGGAGCTCCCGAATCAAGCCAAAATTATGAGGAAGTACTCGTAGGATATTCCACGAGTGTTTCCTTATAAAAAAAAAAAAAAAAAAAACTATTTAGTTATGCAAATAGCCAATATCTATTTGTCCTCCACAATTTAATTTAATTAATAATAATTATTAGGCAGATGGTAGAGTTTTAACCTCCATTATTCACGTAAGGATTAAGATTTACCTCTAAGTTAGTTATGCTTATTTAATTAATTTATCTAAAATTTATTAATTAAACGAAATGTCATAAAAAAAAAACTATTTAATTGTGCAAATAGCCAATATCTATTTGTCTTCCACAATTTAATTTAATTAATAGCAATTATTAAGCAGATGGTAGAGTTTTAACCTCCATTATTCACGTAAGGATTAAGATTTACCTCTAAGTTAGTTATGCTTATTTAATTAATTTATCTAAAATTTATTAATTAAACGAAATGTCATATTACCATGTGTCATATTGGAATGTGGTAGTGATAAGCCAGGCTATTTACAAGTTAAGAATCTCCATTGTTAAGAGTATTACATGTTTATTGCAACGTATATATATTTAACTCATATATTAACTCATATATGAATCACTCCATAAAGTACCTTAACATAATACCATGTCACCTTTACTTTAAAGCCCATAAGCCTTCGTAAATTTAAAAGTTATCTATACCAACAATTATCAACTCTGTCAAATTTTCTATTTAAATAATTTTTAAAATAAAATTTACTTATAATTTAAGTTTTATTTTATAATGATATTTTAAATAAATATAGTGAATAAATATAATAAATTAAATATTTATAATAATTAAGTCTATCTCTATATAGAGTTAATATTATTTAAATTTCTTATTTATTAATATTAAAACCATAATTTTAATTCAAACTTTATATATTTGAAATTCATTTTCCAGTTGTCATTATTAATATTTCTTTTACTTTGAAATTAGTGGTAACAATTTCAAGTTTTAGTTTTCCATATTAGAAATTCATTTTCCCTAACTGTCATTTCATTTAGTTGAAATTCCTCCTAACAATTTAAAATTTTGACTTTTCAATCAATTGAAAATGTTTAATTCCCATCTCCAAATTTGTAAAACTTAGAAATATATAAAATAGACTTTAAAAGACTAAAACATAAAGAACAAATAATTTCATTCTGGGAGTTCTAAGAGAAATAAAATAAAAAAATGAAACATAAAGACCAAATAATTTGATTCTTAGAGTCATGAGAGAAATAAAACAAAAAAATGATTGTTGACTGTAATTTTTTTGTAAGGAAAGGAACTTGAATATACATCGTATTTCTAAATGATAAGTGTGTAGTGTAAAATGCTCATTGCTGTATGGTAACGTGGGTCTTGGATGGCACCAATGGAAGGATATTTCAAGTGACTTTTTGTTATAGGACCAAACGTCGTCATAACCCCGAATGAAGCTTATGCTAAAAGGAACCTAAGAGTAGTCTCCTGCATGCCCGGAGGTAACCTGGGGTTTTTATCACCGAATAATGTCAACAACAAATAATGGGTAACCCGGAAAACCAACACAAAGAAATTATATCAGGAAGTCGATCCACCGTAGGAATCCTGAGCTAGGGTTTCAGGGTTGCAGAGCTTCCCTTCATAACCACACTGTTGCAAATGAGATAATTGTCGGCGGAACGAAGGTGGAGCTGTTCCTCTGAATGACCCACTTCCGTTGGAGTAACGGTTGGTGAGATCAACGGCGCTAGGGAAGACACGTAGCCTCCCCGTCCCGTCAACGTTGCATACCTCAGCGGTGAAAGTTGGGAGAGACTTCTGGAGATATGTAAAGCGAGACTTATAGCAATAAAAACGGGTAATGAACTATCCATCACAATGCAATTAATTAATTCCACCCGTTGTCATGTTGATATCGAAGGATGAACGATATTAGTCCTGGTAGTACGGAATGATTTTTTAGGAAATGTGACATCCTTTATTTGGTAAGCAATGATTTTTATATCGATCACTCAATTACCAAAAGTCGATAACAAGAAAAGCATATTACTAAAGTAGTTGTTCTATGAGGATTGAAGAGCAGCGCCACAGTTGATTTTCTTAGCACATTGGAATTCTCGTTTAATTGACATACCACTATCAGCGTCCACTGGTATCTCTGGTGTTAGATTTGGCTTTCCAGAGTGAGGAAACTAAGTAACGAAATCAAAATTTTCCAGAGAAGATTAATACCATTATGGAGTGGGCCACCCTGAATAATGTCGCTGATATTAGGTTTCTTAGGCCTAGCTAGGTACTACCTTCAATTCATTCAAGGATTCTCATACAAGACAAGAGGTGAAGTTTTTGGTGGACAACTGAATGGAAGCCAAGCTTTGAGAAATTAAAACATCTAGTTACTATGACACCCGTATTAAAGGTGGCAGACCCAAAGAAATATTTTGTTGCTTACGTAGATGAAAGTAAGGAAGGAGGCGGTGGAGGAGTATTAATGCAAGAAGGGAAAGTTATAGCTTATGAATCCTGCAAATCGAAGGAATATGAGCAATGATATTGTGCTTATGATATTGAATTAACAGTAATAGTGCATGCGCTAAAAATGTGGCGATGCTACTTAGTGGGGAAGAAATTGATGTTGTTAATAGATCATACTAGTCTTACAAATTTCTTTAACCAATCCAATTTAAATGCCCGTCAAGCCAGGTGTCAACCTTCTTAAGCAAATTTGACTTTGAAATGAAACACCTTAAGGGGAAAGAAAATCGGGTTGCCGATGCATTAAGAAGAAAGTTGCATTGTCTTTATGAAATACAATTCAATCAAGTGAAATCAAACCTCCCTCATATGATTAAAGAAGCATCTCTTAAAGACCCGCAATATGCCTTTCTTTGGTAATAGACAATTCATGCCTAGAATAAGGGGGAAAAATCTGAATATGGCATAAATCTGGATAAATTATTAACTTTCAAAAATCGAATTTATTTTCCTAATCAAAGTTCTACTAAACAATTGGTATTAGATGAATTTCATAGGAAACCATACATCGCCCACCCAAGGTACTAGAAACTACTTTCAGCTATCAAGAAAGGTTATTAATAGATCATAGTAGTCTTACAAATTTCTTTAACCAATCCGGTTTTAACGCTAGTCAAGCTAGGTGGAAAACCTTCTTAAGCGAAGTCGACTTTGAAATGAAACACCTTAAGGGGAAAGAAAATTGGGTTGCCGATGCATTGAGAAGAAAGTTGCATTGTCTTTATGAAATACAATTCAGTCAAGTGAAATCAAACCTCCCTCATATGATTAAAGAAGCATCTCTTAAAGACCCACAATATGCCTTTCTTTGGCAGTAGACAATTAATGCTCAGAATAAGGGGGAAAATTTTGAATATGGCATAAATCTAGATAAATTATTAACTTTCAGAAATTGAATTTATTTTCCTAATCAAAGTTCTATTAAACAATTCGTATTAGATGAATTTCATAGGAAACCATATGTTGCCCACCCAGGGTACTAGAAACTACTTTTAGCTATCAAGAAAGGTTATTTTTGGTCGGGTTTAAGAAAATATATTACTGAATATTAGCTAAATGTTTGGAGTTTCAGTTGGTGAAAGCAGAACATCAAGACCTTGCCGGACTATTGAAACCACTGCCTATACCTCACTAGAAATAGGAGATAGCTATCTTGGATTTCATCACAGGTTTGCCTTGAACCAAAAATAAACATGACTCAATTATGGCGGTGGTTGATAAGCTAAGGAAAAACACTCATTTTATACTAGTAAAATCCACTTAAAAACTGTTAAAATTGCAGATATTTCTATGAGAGAAATTTTTAGATTGTACGAATACCCAAGGTGGTAATTTGTGATAAGGATGTAAAATTTACATCCACATTCTGAAAAACCATTTTCTCTAGATTGGGCACACAGATCCAATTTAGTACCGCGTACCACCCCCAAACTAATGATCAGAAGGAGCGGATGAATAAATTTTTAGAAGATATGTTAATAATGTATGTGATGCAGCAATCACATAAGCGGGAAGACTACATTCACTTAGTAGAGTTTTCTTATAATAACGAACATCACGAGTCATTAGGAATGAGTCCCTTCAAGGCATTGTATGGAAGGAGATGCAGGGTGCGTGTAGATTGGAATAGTCCTATCAATAGACTAACATTGGGTCCTAATATGCTAGCCGAGATGGAGAAGGCAGTTAAAAAATTCTTGAGAACTTAAAAGCTATCAAGGATAGACATAAAGTTTATGTAGACAAACGAAGAACGTATAGGGAATTCTAGGGGGGATCATGTGTATTTGCGAGTCAAGCCGAGGAAAATTACCTTGCAATGGAGGGATTGTGCTAAGTTAGCACCTCGTTGTTGTTGCCCTTTTCAAGTATTGGAACGGATTGGACCTAAAGCATACAAGCTCACATTCCCAAGCCATATTCGGGTTCACAATGTCTTTCATGTCTCCATGTTAAAAAAATATGTGTACAACCCTGAGCATATAATTGACTGGGAAAATATACAAGTAAATCAATTAATAAAAAAGTAATGTAAATTTTTTTCTTTGAAAGTTTCTAATGGTAGTTTGTGAAAATGTGCAGGCCAAACTGAATGAAGAATTTCTAACAGAAACTCTTCGTATTCTCGAGTGGAGAGAAATAACCTTGCAAAAAAGAGCCATCACACAGGTTAAAGTGCAATGGAAGCACTTTGGCCCAGAAGAAGCCACCTGGGAAGAAGAGGATTTCATGTGGAAAGATTATCTTGCACTATTTTTGTAATTCAGAGAGCACTAGGGACGGTGTTCCTCATAACGGGGGGAAGATGTAACAGCCCATGTTACATGGAAATTTAACTTTCGTTACTATTTTTACTTATTACTTTATTTACCATTATGATTTCTCATCAAATGTTCGATAAAGAAAATTAAAGAATTATGGCTGGGTGGCCAGAACATTTTTACAAGTAATGAATAATAAGAGTTAAAATATTTTTGGCAAGAACTGAAAGAAACAATTGTTAACCTCCTCAGACAGTTAACATGGTTACTCACCTATCTTCTCAAAGGAATAATTCGAGGAAATCCTATGGGGCTAGAGAATGGAGGAGAGTAAAACATTAGATTGGTCAAGAGAGCAGATTACTGTCATCATAAATTCCTTGAGATGGGTGGAATAAACCAATGGGGAATCTAGAGTACAATGATAAAGGTATATGACTTGATGTTGGACAGTTAATCCTGATGCCTCAAGATACCAGACTGTGACAGACCTCATAACTGGTATTCAGAGGAGGAAGAGCTCGAGGGAGATTATGGACGTAATATTTGTTTAGTTATGTTATATTCTTTCCACGACTAGCCACCCTAGTGAATCGAGGGGTTAGAGGGTGGGTGGATCCCTCCCTTTGTTGCACCAATTGCGTAGCGAGGGGACGGTAGCCCCCCTATCTAGGGGGTTTGATAGGGGTCGCTAGCCCCCCTCTATGGGGTCCGGGGATATGTTTTTGGGACCCCTATATGGTTTTGTGCATGGTTTTCGCACAATGTTTTGGGCATGATGGTTTTCGGTCCATGGTATTGGATGCTTCAGCATGTATATATATGTATTGTAACACTGAAAGGAACATAATGAAAAATAAATCTGGTAGTCTTGGTTTTGGGATTGAGGGGAAAATTTGTGTGTATATGTGTTTTGTGTGTTATGCACTCACATTGTTTATTTTCTGCATTTTAGAATTTGTATGCAAGTAATTTATGTATGGTGGTAAACCTACATTTGGTATCTGAGCTGTTTTGGATTCAAGGGGATGCCTTTATTGCTGAGTAATTTCACTCAGGCCTCTGGTAGACCCCGTTCAGATTGATATCCATGGGATCGATTCTGGTGGTGAAAGAAGATGGCGAGCAGTGGAAAGAATGGAAGAAGTTGGATCGAAAGGCAAAGAGCACAATATGATTGTGTGTCTCAGATTTAGTATTGCTAAATGTATCAGGGGAAGCTACGGTGAAGGCTTTGTGGGTCAAGTTAGGGACTTTGTAGCAATCTAAGTCTCTGGTTAATAAACGTTTCCTACAGAAAAAATTGTATAACCTGAGGATGAAAGATGGAGACTCGGTGACAGAGCATATAAATGCATTTAATATTGTGGTAAGTCAGTTATTGTCTATTATATTAAAATTTCATATGAAGATAAGTGCATTAGTTTTCTGTGTTCTCTACCAAATTCATGGGACAGTCTGGTTATTGAAATAAGTAGCAATGCAACTACCTTGCAGTTTGATGAAATATTCTCATCCTTGCTGATGAAGGAGATGATATGGAAAAATATGGAGAGCCAGAATGATGATGCCTTGTCGGTACAAGGACGGTCCAAGAATAGAAACAAAAAAATGTCATCGAGTGGGAGATCTAAATCTCTAGGAAAACCTATAAAGGTGGTGTGATAGAAATGTGAAAAGGAAGGGCACTACAAAAGTGAATGTAAAGGGATCTGATGATTCTCCTTCTGCATAGGCGGAAAGCACCTCATATGAAGGTGGGGATGTGTACTTGACTTGTTCAAGTACACATGTAGATCATGAGGCATGGTTGATTGACTTAGGTGCATCCTTTCACTTCACTCCCCATAGAGAGTGCTTCTGCGAGTATGAGAAATATGATGGCAGTGATGTCTTCTTGGGGGATGATAGGAAGGCTAGAATCATTGGTCATGGAAAATTAAAGCTGAAGTTGCAAGGTGGAAGGATTAGAACACTTCCGGGTGTTTCGCGTATTCCTACATTAGCCAGAAATCTAATTTCTGTAAGCAAGCTGGATGATGAAGGTGTGAAAATGGTGTTCGAGAAAGATATCTGCCAGATGGTTCGAGGAGCACTGGAGTTGATGTGGGGAGTTTGGATTGGAACTTTTTACAAGCTGCAAGGTAGCACTGTTATTGATGGGTGCAATAGTTTTGTGGTTCCTGAAAGTAGCACTAATAGCTCTCTGTATTTTGATTTTTATGAAAATTGTGTATATGGGAAGCAGAATCGGGTGAGTTTCCCCTCTGGTGGTAAGATGGTGAAACCGATATTCGATCTTGCGCACAGTGATGTGTTTGGACCTATGAAGGTTCCATCACTGTGTAAGTCTGTGTATTATGTATCCATTATAGATAACTTCTCAAGGAATACATGGATATATTTCCTCAAGAAGAAATTTGAAGTCTTTGACAAGTTTAAAGAATTTAAGGCTCTGGTAGAAAACCAGATAGAGAAGAAGATATAGGTGTTGAGGGCAAATAACAGTGGAGAGTTTTGTAGCAAGGAATTTGAAGAATTCTATAAGAAGTGTGGTATAGTACTGTAGAAGAATACTCCATACACACCTGAGCAAAATGGGGTTGTAGAAAGAACGAACGAGACATTGTTGGAAAGGGCAAGAAGCATGCTCAGTGGTGTCGGGTTAGGACAAGAAGTCTAGGCAGAGGCGGTGGAGACAACATGTTACCTGGTCAACAAATCACCTGCATCAGTGTTGGCAGATAAGAGTCCACAAGAGGTATGGACTAGTTAGAAACCCTCTCTTTCACATCTGAGGGTATTTGAATGTGCATATGTACATGTTCCAAAGGAGAAAAGGACAAAGTTGGATAGTAAATCTGAAAACTACATCTTTATTTGGTATAAGGATGGTTTAAAGGGTTATAATCTTTGGAACCAAGTAATAAGGAAGGTTGTGTATAGCCGAGATGTGATGTTCAGTGAGGTGAAAGATGTTATTAAACATGAAGTCCCATTAAAAGAACCTGAAAAGATAGAATTTGAGCTTAAGGAGGAAGAATCAAACTCTACAATAGAAGAGGAATCAAAAGATGAAGAGCCAGAAACTCTAGTTGTGAGAAGATTAGTTCGAGAAAGAAGGCAGCTAGAAAGGTATAGTTCATCTTCTTTCTGTTCAAATTTTGTTTTATCTATTACTAATGATGATCCAAAAACTGTGAAGGAAGCAGTAGATTCAAAGGATGGAAAACTCTGGAAAGATGCTATGGTTGATGAAATGGAATCTTTGCACAAAAATGAGGCTTGGGATTTGGTGGAGTTATCAGCTAGAAGGAAACCCATTAGTAGCAAATGGGTGTTCAAGAAGAAGACAAATGCAGAAGAAAAGGTGGAGAAATACAAATCTCGGTTGGTAGCAAAAGGTTATTCCCAAGTGTCGGGAATTGCTTTTGGTGATATTTTTTCTCCTCTTGCCAAGGTAGCTTTTATTAGATTACTTTTATCTATTGTTTTTGCTTTTGATTTTGAGGTAGAACATATGGGTGTGAAGACATGATTTCTTCATTGGGATCTGGAAGAAGAGATCTACATGAAGCAACCTGAAGGCTTTGCGGTGAAGGTTAAGAAAGAACTGGTATGCAAGTTAAAAAATTCTCTGTATGAGTTAAAATAGTCACCAAGGATGCGGTATCAGAAATTTGATACATTTATATCAGGACTTGGCTTCACCAGAGGAAAAGAATATCACTGTGTTTATTTAAATTAATTGGTGACCGTGTTATTTATCTGGTCTTGTATGTAGATGATATGTTGCTGGTTGGAAATGACAAAGAAATTAGCAAGGATTTGAAGACCCAATTTTCATCCAAATTCGACATGAAAGATCTTAGTGTTGCAAACTATATTTTGGGCATGGAAATTAAAAGAGATCAGGCACAGAGGAAGCTGTAGTTAAACCAAAGGAAGTATGTCGAGACAATACTGCAGAGGTTTAATATGCATGATAGTAAACTGGTGAAGGTTCCTATTCATGTAGATGTAAAGTTATCTACTGAGCAGTGTCCCAAGACAGAAGAAGAGGAAGAGGACATGTCCCATGTTCCACGTTCAAGTGCAGTCAGTAGCCTAATGTATGCGGTGGTCTATACTAGACCATACATTGCACATGCAATGGAAGTTGAGCAGGTTTATATCAAAACCATTGAAGGAGCATTGGACAAAAGTTAAGTGGGTTTCGAACTATTTGTGTGGCACTAGTGATTATGGTTTGTGCTACCAAGGAAGACTAGGATTAGACAAAGTTTTAGATATTTGTGGCTTTGTTGATGCAGACTGGACTGGAGATCTAGATTAGAGAATATCTACAAGAGGGTATGTGTTTAACCTATTTGGAGGTGCAGTCAGTTGGATGAGTAAGAAACAATCTATAGTGGCACTATTAACTATAGAGGCAGAATACATGGAAACCACTCATGCGAGCAAGGAAGCAGCTTGATTGAAAAGATTGTGTTCATGTATGGGGTTAGTGCATGGAGCTATAAGGATAAACTGTGACAGCCAATGTGTAATTTTCTTGGCAAAGAACCCTCCTTACCATTCAAAGACAAAGTACATTGATGTTCAGTATCACTTTGTCAGGGATATGATAGAAGACAAAAAGGTGTTGTTGGTAAAGGTGGAAACTTTGAAGAATATTGCAGATGCATTGAAATAATTTATGAGCTATGAGAATTTCTCTTGGTGTAGAGAAACAATGGGCATTGCAGGCTTGGATAAATGACTAAGTTCTCCTATGGCCCCCTATGGAAAGAAAACAACAAGTGGGAGAATGTTGGGTTGTGTTATATTCTTTCCACGACTAGCCCCCCAGTGAACTGGGGGGTTAGAGGGGTGGCAGAGCCCCCCCTTTGTTGCGCCGCTTATGCAATGGGGGGTTCATGGGGGGGCAGCAACCCCCCCCGTCCAGGGGTTTGAGGGAGGGGTAGTCCCCCTCTATGGGGCTCAGGGCAGTAACCCAGGGAAATTTTTTTGGGACCCTATATTATGTGAGGCGAACCTACCTATGGTTTTGTGCATGGTTTTTGCACATGGTTTTGGGAGCGATGGTTTTTGGTCGATGGAATTGGATGCTTTGGCATGTATATATATGTATTGTAACATTGAAAGGAACATAATGAAAAATCAACTTGGTAGTCCCGGTTTTGGGATCTAGGGGAAAATATCTATGTATATGTGTTTTATGTGTTATGCTCTCGCATTTTTTATTTTCTGTGTTTTAGAATTCGTATGTAGGTAATTTTTATACGGAGTTAAAACCTACAATTTCCAAACTCGTGGCTGGGTGGTGAGATCTTCTTGAAGAGGAACTATTGGCTACAAGGAAGTGAACACATAAGTACCTAAAATTTTATATCTCAATAATTAATAAGAAATGGTATTGTTAGTATTGTTAGATTATTATAAACATATGAAATGATTATTGTAAACATTATTATTAATTCATCTGTGTTAGGTAATAAACATTTATCTACTATATGTCTTAGATTAAAACTAACAAGACTATTCACTTGAGCAAAGAATAACTACTATACATGTGTGGAACAATTACAATCTGGGCAAGATACAATTCAAGTAATGAATGGAAAGCATGAATCAAAAACTTAGAAATATCTTGAACAGTCCCACGAGGAAAAAGGCAAACTGCATCATTGAAAATAATGTCAAAATCAAGGAAGCTTGCACCTTAGGGTCAATATCGAAACCAAATAATTCCCATAAATATTACCACATACATCATTGTAAAGTCAATGGACTGGCTATACACATATAAGTCATGGTGGAATGTTGGTTGAAACCTTTAAATATTCACAACCCAATTAAAATAAGAAATGCATAGACCTTGCAGAGAATAGACCCAATTTGAAAACAATTGAACATAAAGAATATAGAACTTCGAACAGAGTACTTTAAAGGAGGAATGATATTGCCTATTAACTAGAGAAAAAATGTTACATTCAACCCTGCCATTGATCCAAGGACTACCTCTTGAAGAAATTAGCCAACAAAATTTGTTTATGCAAAAAAACTTTAAATTAAAACAAAAACAAACAAACCCTCGACTAGGTTAACCGAACAACCATGTATCGAACTATTCATGTAGGGAATTCTGTCAGACCTATGTTTACACCATAGTTAAAAATAATACATTAATCCTTACAACATGAGAGATTCATAAATTGTAAGCATAGTTGGGTTCCAAGCTAACATTAAAAATAGAAATTGGTTCACCCATTCAGGTCCTAGGCATGCAAGCCACCATAACACTACCACGTAGGAAAACCGAGGTAATGCCTCAACTGGACATCCTCATGCTAAGTAGTTAGGCAACAAAAAATCTTGTTGAATGATAAATCCGTCATGGGTTTATTGTAAAACCAACCTGGAAGGCAACCTAGATAGAAGAAACATGAGTACACTACTCTCATGGCCGAAGTGATAAGAAGGAAGGTTCAATGAGAGGTTGTACCTGCAACCAAAATCAAAATGGCTTTATGAGGAACCTCACCAAGAAGCAATATCTAATGGTAAGTGAAGCTAAAACAAATGGCTACTTGTGAGATAGCCCTAAAGCTACAAAACCCACCTGCACTGATAAGCCAAGAACTTGGGATTGGATTTTGTCCCCTTCTCTCAGACGAAGACGTAGATACCAAAAACTTTTCTAGTAACATAGCCTTTACCTAGGTGAGGACAAAGATTTTTTAAATCACTTCCATCCAAGGATGAGGATTTGACATAAGCAGGAACCACTTGCATAGTCCAACACAGTCTTGTCATAACTCTTACTCGCGCATTTGGGAGAAATATGAGTGATATTAACAATAAACAAACCTTCAGGGAAAGTTGTGCATAGTTACCCAATAGATAGCACATGTTGCAGCTTGCGAGTGAGCAGGGTTCTAGTAGGCAGAAACCATCATCGCCACAAAGAAACACTTACTCAATTGCAGATCAATAAAAAAAGGCGAAGAAAACCCAAATGACATTGTTTGCAACATAGGGCAGCGGAGTTGGTTGCCTCAACAAACACTTACTACCATGGATCGTCAGATTCCCAAGCCACAATCACATAGTGCAGGAGGTGCCAAGTGTCCTGGGTTATCAGAACTTTCTAGAGTCATGCACTAAAGTGTTAAATTACCATGATGAATGTGTACTTTTCACTTTAGGGATTGCTTAATTTGAAGTATGCCATAAAAATCAATGTACAACCAAAGTAACCATGTCATGTCAACCTTAAATTCCGCAGAATGCCATAGATTACAGAATGATAAAAGTATAATGATAATTATGTTTTGTTTATATATATTTGGGTAACTAAATTGTTTGTAATGTCTCTTACATTTAGTATTTTATATTACAATGTATTATATTACTATGCTAATAAATTAATTTTTGTTTTCAATAAATACTATTTTCAAATTGTATTAAAATATGAAACTTTAAAACTTTACATTTCTAGAACAACTATAATATTTAAATTATTAATTTTATTTTTGATAATAACTAAATGGACATATTTCATATAATATAAAATCAGTTTATATATTAATTTAGAATATCCTTGTAATTTTTTATTTTTTATTATTCTGTTTGTTTTTCTATATGAGTTTTAAGATAATACGACCCAAGGGCATGGCTAGATTTTTTCCTATAGAGTTTGTAACAAGTTACCTTTACACCATAGAGTGCTTTAACACAACACCCTATCACATTTTTATCTACACCATATAGAGCATTGTAAATTTAAATCTTTATTTTGGTTTTAACTAGTAAAAAAAAAAAAAAAAAACAAAACAAAAAAAAAAACAAAAACAACACTAAATATTATTAATCTCATAATATGGAAATATAATAAAAATAAATAATATGGTGATATATTTGGATGACCAATTAAAAATAGACAAACATACATACATTAAAAATTATTTATATCTACAATTATTAAATAATTATTATTAACAATTTTTCAAATTCTTCTATTTAAATAATTTATAAAATAAAATTTACTTATAGTTTACTTTTTATTTTATAATAATATTTTAAATAAGTATAAAAAAATATAATAAATTAAGTATTTATAATAAATAAATAAAAATATTTTTATTTTTATTTATTATTAAAATTTCCTATTTATTAATATTAAAAATACAATTTTATTTATTAATATTAAAATTATAATTATGATTTAATTTTTATTTTATAGTAATATTTTAATAGAATATAATAGAATATAATAAATTAAGTATTTATAATAAATAAAAAAAATATTTATATTTTAATTTATTATTTTTTAACATTAAAAATATAATTTTATTTATTAATATTAAAATTAAAATTATATTTTGACTTTCTATATTAGAAAATTATTTTTGAGCGGTCATTATTTTTTTTTCTCAATTAGTCTATTCCTATATTCATACAAAAAAGTTACAGCGAGGCTGGCCTCGAGAATTCATGCCATGAAGTGGGCATATAGTAGAAAAACTTGACATCCTTACTATAGAACCGTCAAAATGACTTACATCAGAGAGAATAATTTCAAGGAACATTGAACATACCACAAAGACTCAAAAAACTGACCCAAATAGTGATACTGGACTAAGTAAAACACTGCTATTTCAAGGACCAATTTTTACATAAACAGAAACATAAACAGACCCCGACCTGTATCATAGACAAAAACCTAAGACAGGCATGAACCCTGTGAATCGAAAAGGAGGTGAGCTTCGTCTTCGGAGGCAAAACCAAAAAAACAGAGGCGCTGACTTGTTCAATCTTCATCTGAGGTAGACGGTTGTTCCTCTAAAACTTGGCACCCAAATTGACCAGAGTCCATGGAGTCAGAAGAATGGACCGCAGAGCGTGAAGGCTCTCCTCAGAGTGCGTAGTAGGCATGCCTCCAGTGACTTGGCACAGGTTGGCAATTTGACTTGCCAACCTCTGTTCCTCCATAGCCCTCTGTTGAACTGCTCCCGAACCCGAGCTGTGCTCACACCTTTCGATAGTCACAGAGACGATGAAGGAGGAATTTGCCAGTGAACAAGGAATGCGGAAGCGGGCAGTGGGATGCACGTGATGCATACAGGCATCACCTCTATCATGCCCTTGTCCCCGGCCCCTGCCACTGCTGGTGGCTGGATAGACCGACGCGTCTTAAGAGGGGTCCAGAGTGGTGGAGGAGTGCTGGTTGGTGGCTCGACCACGTGAACCGCCGTGCCTGGTGATCATTCTCAACCTTTCTTTTGGAATTTTTATGGGATGGGGATTGTTAAACTAAGGAGGGAAAGTGGATAAACGACTAAGAGCCGAAGACTAAGCCCGAGAAAAACAGTAAGCATCAAGAGTTGGAGCTGAATGGAGGCCAGAGATGGTAAAGGCGCATATAGCCCTGCAGAGCAAGACCAACAGGGAAGAACTCTCAACATGCACCAGTGCTGACAGGAAGTAGGTGGGCGAATTGTCGCTCGGAGAGTCACCCAGGACTGCAACCTTGATGGAGCCAAATGCATACGATAGAACAACCACAATGAGAATGAAACGGAGCGCCATCGTGCCTATAACCAGAAGCAGGGAAGGCAGAGTTAATGCTACCATTAATATATTTGTGCGAGGCCAGCTTTCCAGGCCATGACTCATACCCCTGATGCAAATGGGCTGCCACTTGCCCTTCTTGTGTGCCTCCATCATACCTTTATAACTGTCAATCACCCGCATCTGGGATTCGAGCGGTCATTATTATGATTTCCTTTACTTTGAAATTAGTTGCAACAATTCCCAAGCTTTACCTTTTTATATTAGAAATTCATTCTCCTCACTGTCATTTCATTTAGTTGAAATTCCTTTGAAGACCTTAAACGTTTGGCTTTTCAATCAATCAAAAATATTTAATTCCCATCCCAAAATTTGTAAAACTTAGGGAAATATAAAATTTAAATTTAAAACTATAAAAGACTAAAACAAAAAAACAAATCATTTGATTCATGAAATTATAAGAGTTATAAAAAAAAAAATGATTCTTAGTCTACTCTTTTATCAAAATAGCCTATAAACTGATGTTAGGAGACTAATAATTGTTCAAACTTGTAATATTTCTCTATAGTATAAGAACTTGACATTGGTTGACTTTAATTTGACTTTTCAACATAAATTTGTAAATCTATGACATGGATAACTACCATGTGATTGCACTAACTAAATAAATTATTCCATTGTCTATATATATATATATATAGATATATTTTAAATATTTCAAAATCTATAATTCATTTATATAATTTAACCTAAATGAACATTTCTTTATTCTAAAAATGATTGATATTAAAAAAAAATAACATAAATATTTTATATCTATTACTCAACTATGAAAAGTCAATAATAAGAAAAGCATATTATTAAAGTTATTGTTATATAAAGATTGAAGAGCAGCCCTAAAGTTGACTTTTTTAACACATAGAATTCTTGTTTAATTATAGTTTTGGATCTCAAAATTATCCTAGAAGTACATGACCCAAAAATCTATAGAAAGACTACGAAGATGGAGAATTGTGCTAGATCAAGCTAAATCAATATATCCACTTGCAAGTATTGGACATGGTTTTGTATTGAATATTGATTTATAATTAGGATGTCCCATAGCGTTTGAATTAGAATAATGGTGTTAGAAGACTAATTTATTTTAGAGGATATTGAATTGTTATGTTGAAGGACCTCTTATCTTAGATTCTTTAAATGTTTAACTAATTGATTGCTATAAACACTTATGAGAAAGTGGAAAAAAGTATGTAATTATCCTACTTCAATCCATTAAATGCATTTCAATATCAAATACCCAAAAGAGATTTTAATTATGAAGAGTATAATTACACATAATGGATGTCATTTATAGGTTTCATGCCTAACACACTTGCAAAACCTTTATATCCTAGTTATGTTGAAGTATATAATTAATGATATGGATACTCAAAGTCTAATTAAGATATATATTGAAGAACACATTCTCTTTCACATTGACCTAAATATGAAATATGCATTATTTTCAACAAGCCAATGATATCCCTATGGTGCAAATCAATAAGGAACTCAATCAATGGAAACCTATGACTTTGAGTACAATGAGGAGTGGAGAGTCACAACAAATCTTATAATTAGCTCCAAGTGATATAGGGTTAAAACGTTATCTTTTTAATTTATATAACATATTGTCACCTTTCTAATGATGAGATAATTAAAAAAAAAATTCTCATACATTCCAACACATGTTAGTGCTTTCACTGATGCAAAAATTAGGGGTGTTCATTACTAAAAACATGAAAATAGAACTAGAGATGATATTATATAAACTGCATTTGTTAGAAAGGCCACTAACATTAGTATGGTCAAAAGTAATTCCTTCTTCTATGTATTAATACAACATTTTCTTAGGGGAAATATGGTTTACATAAAATATATAATGTCATTCAACAAGGCTTATTTATGGTGAAATCCATATAATATTGAAATTTTCCATCTACATCAATTTTGCGCTATCTATGGAATTTGAGTACGGCTACATTTTTATTGATAATAATATGGATAGATTTTCATATAACTAATTTCAACATTAGGAATACAAAACAAATGCTACAAATTTTTAAAGTTGACTATTTAGTGTCAAGTTTGGGTCAATGGAAACTAGCATGGAATATGTATAAATCATGTAGTAAATAATGTTGTGTGACACAACAATTGTAAGATAGTTTCAACTAGGGTTGATATTTTCCAACATAGGTTGTGGTGGTCAATATGTGTGATCATAGGAAATATTGAAGCCATTACGTCCCTTATTTTAAAAACAATATCACCTTGTCAATTACATAGTTTTTGTAAAGGAAATGGAAAAAACTTCAAAGCTCCACTTCCCTTGTAATTCAAACACATTGTCGTCATCTCAATTATGCATGATTAAGTAAAGAAAACGAATAATTCTTATTTTAGTATTGTTGCATTGCAGAAATATACTTTTCTTATATCATGGCCTTGAGAGTACACTTTAAACTAGAGGCCTAAAAATATAAGGACAATGATATGCTTAAATAGAATAAAGTGTGTTATCTAACTCACTTAAATAACATGTTGGAAAATAATATATTATTTATAGCTCATTATAATTTCTTCTTTCATAAGAAATGATAGTTCTCTTTGAAAATATCATTTATATGCTTATTACATATTATTACTATCATTTATATGCTTATTACATATTATTACCATGTTTGCTGCTATGTAATATTATGCACCATTTCTATTAAATGGAATAGATCTTGGTGAAGCATGAAACTTTTTCTATGTATAAAATAATAATATTAAAACAATATTATTCTTAAATTTAATAATTTTGAAGCAATAACAAAAGTATTTAATGATTAATAGAACTTGATTAAATAAAATAATAGTGGAGAATAATCCATAAAACTTACATGTGAGGTATATCTATACAAAATCCACTTCAACTGTTGCACCAATAATAAAAGTGATCGATGCATCCCTTATTGACATATGTATTATAAGAACATAATAACTACACATAGAAAATAATTAGACATTTGAAAACACAATAAAACGTAATTTATATATTATCAATCAAGTCTATCAATATTGTTTCATATTAACATGTGAAGAAAATGCCACATGTAAAAGAGCCTCTATAAGTAAATAACAAGTCTACTCACAACTTGAGAATTAATGATAATCATGTGAACTATGATCGGAATGGCTAGTTTGTCAATGTGGCCTTGCTTAGCTAGACTCTATTGCATTGTATAAAATCTGAATCCATCTCCTTGCATAATTAATTTGAAAATTTTGTAAGTATAAAGTAAAATATGGGTTATGGTGGCAATCAATGTTTTGTTTTATTAAATGCTTTCTAAACTCCCATGATATTTGGTAAGAATTTGGCCATCTACATAGGGGTTGAGGTCCTCACAATGGGTCACACCTATAACTATGTTGATCTTGAACATAACCATGACCCACCCTAGATAATTTACCAATCTCAAGGTAGATAACATGAAGTCCTAAACAAAATTTCACCTATAAATTTCTAAGAAAATATAGTAGAACCACCCTATTATTGTAGAGAGATTTGTCAAAAACCATAGGTCATCCAAGAATTCAATCTTCCATAAAATGCATGTGCAAGGCAAGAGTAAATTTAATAAATTTTTGAAATATTTAACTTCAAAGAAGTTCTACTCAAATTCTAGTCCAAGGCAAGAGTAAATCGAATAAATTTTCAAAATATTTTAGCATTGGCTCTGTTCCTAAAGAAAATCCATCATTTTTCCAGATAAAACTTGGTCGTAATTGAACCAGGCACCATAAAACAACACAATCCAAAACCACAAAAGATAAATGGGGTTCACAACCATACAGTGAACAATGACGAAACAAGGTTTCCAATTTCAAAACCCTGAATCTCTAAAAAAACAAGTGGAAGAAAATTACCTGTGACCACCCTTTGAAACATTTTGCCATCATCTTCATCAAATACATTGATACGGTCCCAAACTAACTGGAGTTGATAACCACTCTTGTCAATATGGAGTCTGAAAAACCGAAAATGGCTTTGGTTTAATAGAGGTTATATGCAAATGTCGTTGGACACAAAATCCAAGAGTATGGGTTTTGCAAGGCCCATACCTTGAAAGCAACATGTCTGAAATCGTGTGAATGTAACTCCAACCTTTAGATCAATCTCCTGACATGCATCAACAACAAGTGTTTTATTCCCATTAGGTTTGACAAGATTATTCATGGCTTTCAATATATCTTTCTCAGTTATGGCAGAAACTCGTGCACAGAACACTTGCTGACCATTTCATTTTCGTAGAACATTGACTCAACTTCTTTGTGCTGACTCCCCATTTACTTTTATTGTTCGAGAATTATGAGGCATAACCTTATAGAATGCATTGAGAATCGAATATAAGCTGGTTGTGGTGAATTCTGATCAGTTTACCGCTAAATTGCCTCTCAATTGGCTGAAAAAGTCACTCTGTAAAGTATCTAATGACAAGTTCCCCATTCTGAGAAATGCATTATTTAATTTAAAGAAAACGATAGCTAT
This sequence comes from Pinus tabuliformis, assembly GCA_031772625.1. Lineage (NCBI taxonomy): Eukaryota > Viridiplantae > Streptophyta > Pinopsida > Pinales > Pinaceae > Pinus > Pinus tabuliformis. The sequence goes on from CM062820.1 coordinate 510,620,030, forward strand.
GATGGTGACTCAATTATTCAGTGTGTAGTTATTAAAAGGTTATAGTAACCCTGTAGTTGGTAACTTGGTGCTGAGGATTTTAGCGGTTTTCAACGTAAACCGTCTGTCTTCATTTTCTACAGACAGTAGCTTCAACTAAGCCGAATCAAGTGTTCATGGCTCCAGTTAAGTCAGTGCTCAAGCGATTACCCATTCGAACCTAAACCCTTTTCATTTTCTATAGGCCACACTTGAGATAAGCTGAAACAAGTGCTCATGGATTTGGTCTCGGTTGCGGCTGGTAAAAGGAAGACCAGTAAAGCAGCTTCCTCAGTCACCGAGAACACACACCTCAGTCTCTATCAACACAACAACACTCTTGAATTACATCGACAATGGCGTTAGCAGGAACTCAAGTGATCTCACTCCATACAATCATGCATGCATGGGAGCAATTAAATTACATATTGAAACCAAACGCATCTCAATTTTATCAATCTCTATTTTACAAGTTTGTCTATTCCACATGCCCTGGTGACAAGCAATTAATCCATGACACATTGTCAATGAGAGGTTGGCTACAGTAAATTGCTCAGAGGATGGCACGGATAAGTATCACACACATTCTGATTTAATTCACATTATTTCAGACTCCACGCCAATCTTCAGAAATATGCAAAATTACCCAATATCAGAATAGCCAAAACTCAAAACTTAGTATTTAACATAGTTGTCTCTTGAAAGTTCATAAATATGACATCTACCATTCAGAATTTGTCAAATATTGATAGACAGTCACCTCTTAATGTGTGATTGATAGAGACATAACCACCGTATATTTACAGAAGACTCTGCCTAACAGAATAACAAAAGTAAAATTTATTGACCCCATAATCAAGTGATAGGATCAGAATTTACGAATTCAACTCGATAACCATAATTGGAAACAAGTGACCTCTCCCAACTCTATGAGATCGTGCCATAAAGTTCCAAGCATCAGTTGCTATGCCTATTGCCCTCATTTCTTTTTCTCTGCCAGACGGTACAAGATAATGTCAAAGACCCATAAATACTCAGTTAGAAATTGAGATATCTCGCTTATTTATGCGCTTTAATATCACACTCTTGTCTGTAAGGATAAGTGTTACCTTCTTCCTACTCTTATCCGTCATTTTTAACTCCTATCGCCACCGGATAGGTAACCCATGTAACAAAAGAAACATCACTAGTTTATCTTTTTTATTATTATTTTTTAAGTTCGTAAACTTTGTTTCCTATTTCTGTTGCATTACGGGTGAGGAAAACAAGGCGTGATTAATATCATCCCCGGAAAAGTATCATGCAAAGATTTGATAAGCATGCACGCCTATAGCATAATGGGATAACGGAGTGAAATGGTCTGAAGACGGTGATTTTGTTATAAAAAGCCTCAGCTTTCTAGTCATGGAAATTAACAAAAGGCTACGTTGTTTCGAAAAATTACACACCCTTAAAATCTTGTGATTTCAGGTTGCCTAGCATCATCACGTAAGGAAAAGCAACGTATTGTTGTTTCCCATTTTTTTTAATTATCCATTATTTTTCATTTATACCCTCTCTCCAGTTTTTATACACTCCAGTGCCATGGAATCTAACAAAATCTCTATCCGCCCACGAGGATAATCATTATCCTACCTATCTTTTTGCGATACAACAATCGAAAGTAGTGTCTTTAGCAGTTGTCTTAAATGTCCTTCCTAAAATATGGATCTACAGCTGACCCCCAGTGCATTCTTTCGGAAAAGAAAAAGAAACTCGCTACTTTCCTCAACAGCACATGAGGAGTAGCACAAATGATAGCGCAGAGCAGGGCTACAAGAATGATATGACACCTAAGTTAAGGATGCCCCGCAACACATCCCTCATACTTGACCTTTGCTGGAAATAGTATTGGAAGTGTTTAGTTACTACGTCAGGATTTGATTTATATCTTACTATGCATGTAATTTAAATCCGTCTTTACATATCTACCAACCCATTGAAACAGAATACAACAACGTGTAATAAGTGAGAAATAATTCACTTATGAACCCTAACATACTCACCACTCATGCTAAAATGTTATATTTGTTAATTACATGGTCAATGATATGAATTAGTCATATCGATTAGTTGCTCTGCCCAACGTACCAAATATTCACACGCAGCAAAATTTATATACATGCAAATATCTCGTAAATATATAAGGGATGTACTCAAATAAAGTCCACCTAATGTAAGGATTGTATTAAGGTTTATTTCTTTCATTGAGTGGAGAGAGATTAACGTGTTTGCCATCCCACCATGTACTTCCCATACATCAATCACGAAAATTAGATGCTTAGCGTATCACATAATTCTATCTTGAATATTACGGAATAGGCTGGCTAGGGATGTTTGGCATAATAAAAGCTTGGCCCAAAAGAGTGAATTTATTCAGCTCTTGATTTGATCATTTAATCTTTTATAAAAACAAAACCTTTATTAAAATATATTAGTGATCCTTCAATAAAAATATTTTCAATTACTAGATAAATTTTGGGGTTATTGTTCCATAGGAATTTTGTAATTAAATCTGCCCACAAAACTTTGCAGAAGTAGGTGAGTCTATAGGCCACAAGGTTTGAACTTGGGCTCCAATGCGATTTGTAATGAACCTCTTTTCCTACCCGAAAAATTTTGCCCTTAGGTTCCATTCAATTAATGAATTCTTCATTTACAATTGGGTTTTTAGTGGCCATCACGAGTGTGTTAAATCAATCATTACAGATACAGTGATTACAATACTTTTTAGATCAACCCTTAGTCATTAAGACGCAACTAGGACAAGGGTTAATTTATAGCATACAATTAATAGAACTCTTTGATATCCCTATCTCATCATATTTGGAATAAATGTTTGAGTTTTGTTGTAGCTAAATAGGCTAAGAACAATGATTAAAAATCCCAATACGAGTGGGAGACATGACATCGTCAATTCTTTAAGCAACATGCAAGAATCATCAACAATTCTATGGGAGACATTTCTGCATAACTCTTTCACATGCATAAACCTTCAAATATAAACATGATCATAATATCTTTGACATGCATATGCATTCATATGTGAGTCACATGCATTACTCTATGATCATTTCCATAAGAGAGGGAATTAAGCAAGCCTTAATGATTTAACATTCTATCAAGTAAGGATTTAAACATGATCACCTACCGTGCAAGTAAAACTCATATGAATAGAGGGAACATCATTAATTCTATTAATATCCAAGCATAGGTAATTCCTTTGAATATTCTCACAACTAAGAAAATCTACTCATTAAGGAAATTGAAACAGTAACAGAGAGAGTGTAAGGATCAACATACAACCATTCCATGTGAATGACACCAACTAAATCTCACTTACAGGGAGGAGCACCACCACCCAGCCATGAATCACCTCTAATTCCCCCCGAGCCGAATATCTTGCCAAGGATCAACTATCTCAATTGACCAATGCATTGGGCATTCGATACCCTCTTTCATGATTTGGTTACCATTAGCAGCATCCAACTTTATGGATTTTTCCATTTTCCCAGGTCTTATCCAGAAAATTTCGTCTTTATCTCCACAATGCTTTTCCACATAAAAGCTTGTCTTTATCTCCTACAAAGCTTTTATGTTCGATATATCTTTATCTCCCATCCATCCGACGGATATCCAATGCATCCAAGCTTATCTAGAGTCACATCTAGAAGCTTATCATGAAAGATTCATCTCTATCCCATTCTTCATGGGATTTGGCAATCATCTCCTCTCTCTTGGTGCTCCACCCTCCAAGTGATTTATTTTATTAATTTATTTAATAATACATTTTCTTTTCACATTACATATCACCTAGCTTTCGTCACCTTAGGTGTAGAATAGTTTAACCCACAAAGGAAGGTATCAAACCTAGCTTTCCTCAGCTTAGGTCTACAACCTTTAACACACAAGGGAGGATATCATACCTAGATTTAACTTAGATTAGGTTTACAATAATGTAGTACACAAGGGAGGGGTGTTACATACTCCCCCCTTAAATTTTACACCATCCTCGGTGTATCACTACATCATATCCTTGTTCACAGGTAGCTGGTTTCCAAATCAACAGCTTTCATGTCTCTGCCATCTGATGCAAATTTTCCGATGTACATATTCCATGAGGAGTGCTCCCAACATCTCCCCTTCCATATCTACATCAATCTCAAGGAGTGTTACCAACATCTCTCCTTCCATAGCTACCTGTCACACATTTTTCAAATCGTTTTTGAGAATTTATCAATGCAAAGTTTAACTATGATAAATATCATAAGATGTTACTATTAAAGCAACTATTGCTTATCGTTTATTTTATCTGAAGAATGCATGTCCTCTGCTTGCATTCTTTCAAGCCCTTGTGTTCTTGTCAAATACTACTTCTTCCAGTCTGTCTGCATACATTACTTCAGTTAACATATTTTCCACATTAATATGCATGCAAGGTTATAATAGATTATTTCATATAGAAATATATATATATTCATATACATATATTCATTGAAATTATATGTACGCCAAACTGAGATTAACCATAGTTACTTGTACTAAACTTACTTTCCTTCTTTTGGGTAACCTCGAGGTTTGTTTACCTGGCTAGACATCCATTCAATGAATATTGCATACCTGCATACAAGGTATGTTATACATACCAATACACATTTCATTTTTAAACCTTGTAGCATATATAGTCACATGGTCCCGTATGTACTGATGTACATAGTCCAGCGATGGTACAAATTATAATACCATCCTCATGGTGTCACCTGCATGACATAAACTTTATCCCCATATTTTTCCACCATGTTAGTATCCTACTAACATTCATTTACCATGGTTCATCTATGTAATTAATAAAGTTTCATGTCATGTGTAAATCAATTTTAGATGTCATGTAATAATAGTATCATAACAGTCATCATTCACACTATAACTCAATCACACCCATAAATTTCAGTTTTGGGATTAAATATGTCACCTGTACCAAGTTCTAACAACAATGAAATGTACCATAAGGCATTCTATTTACTATGATACTCAATCTATCAATTATTCCACACTTAAACAAATTATGTCATAGGATTGATCATTTTCTCTTTTTATACCTCTACATCTTGTTGGTCATGAATAGTTCAGTGTAGGCATGACCTCATTCATTAAACAATACACATCTGCATACATCCCCCCATATAGAGGTTATAAGTGAAATCTATACTATTCATCACTTCATACCCATTTAAATTTTTATGCAAGGTGTGACCCAAGGGTATTTGCATGTTAGTGCCTTAAATCACCCTTAAACTAAGTGATTAGTTATGAATTCATGGTTTATGCAACAATCATTAAGCCACCGTGAATTGTTCTAATGCATCAATCCCTTCATGTTCAATTTCCAAGGATACCTTACTTGGTTAAAAATATGTTTATCATTATTAATTCATGATGTTGTATTACATCTCTACATCCACTTCATAATCTCATCCCATGAATTGATATGTTCTTTATGCCTCTTGCATGTCTAGGTTAAGATATTAACTTACTTAACTAGAATCCCTCATGTTCCAACCGATGCATGCTTTTTTACTTATGCATAATGTCCTGATAAGGTTTTGTTTCGCCAAACAATGTGTAATTGAACTATTTTCTTACTAAAATAATTCATCTATTGACAAACCATATCCAAAGTAATTTACATCATTACTTTGCGTGTGAGTTGATCAATATAGCCACATTAAATTTGAAAAACAACTTCAAGGTAATAGAGTTTAGGCTTCTGTGATCCATATCAAGTTAGAGAAAGATTCTTCGGTGAAAATCACATGGAATCTCATTTGTCGACGCGTTTCGAACCAACTTGTCCTGACGATGAACCACACTAGTTGGTTCGAAACGCGTCGACAAATGAGATTCCATGTGATTTTCACTGAAGAATCTTTCTCTAACTTCAAGGTATTTAGTCTTATAAAAGACTTGTCTTTCACATCCTCTATCCCTTCTTGGGATCTTTTAAGCATAACTTAATTTCCTTAAGTTATGTTCTTTACTAGAAACCATACAACTCATCATTTGATTTTGAATACGATGAGGTGATGCTATTACTAATTTACCGCAATGAATTTTTATTGTATTACCCTTTTCCCTTGCATAACATCCATGCCATCTCAGAACAAGTATGAGTAAAATGTTGACCATATTCACTAATTAATCATACCATTAACATAGGTGTAATGATTAAATCTCCACTTTTCCTTTATACATAGGCATCCATTTAGAGGTTTGTTTAATGATTCGAAGATAAACATAGTTTACTATTTGACCTCAATTACACCACATATGCAATCATATTCATGCAGCTCATTGCACCCCGATAATGAATTCTATATGCAAGGCATCCACTGTATTTGTGTACTTAAGTACTCATTTATTTTTGTACATGTATTATTTGTTATCAATATTTAATATGCATTATTATAATTTCCATGATTTATCATGGTTACCAATTTTTTAATTATTCTCTATGCATATATGCAATCATCAATTTCCAATCATGACATATAGTCATAGGAATGCTCAACTATAGCTTAAGTTTTGAAACTTTCACAATATATGTACATCCCATTCAAGAGTATCCAACTAGGATAGAATAAGAACATCACTTCTTAACTAAGTTTGCAGATTAATCAGGAAATAAAACAAAACCATGTCCAGGTTCATAATTATTAACCAATTTTCTCTATTAATTGGCTTCCTCCAGTACACAAGTTGACATTGTAATAAAATCCAGAATGCTTTATAATTTGAAAAATTATTGCTAGTCACCATAACAACAATTGAAGCTCCAACAAATATAAATTTTTCTACATGAAGCATGAGACCGCTAGCTATCCCTGGCATTCCTAGTAGGTTCTTCATTGGAACCTTCAAAAATATTTCTTTACAATTCAAAAAAAATCTCTTATAACTACACCTGATGATCAAGATCACTATTGCCTACTCTTGGCATATCTCCCAATATTGTGATATGTCCCCTCCCATAAAACAATAGGGCCATCGTAAGCTTAAATCTACTCAAGCATGATGTCTGTCGTATAATTAAAACATTATCCCACCCTATGATACTTGTTGAGTGCATGACACTTGAATATTAAGGAAGCACATCTGTCAGTTTCTAATTTAAACGTAAATAAATATATTTAGCATCTTTTACACCGGGAACTTAACAAGTTGGGAAGTTTAGGGTGATGATATTCCCTCTCCAGGGTTCAATTCCGCAAAGATATGACATGTTTAGTACCATGAGGGAGAGCATCAATGCATCCTACCAAGCAAGGCATGACAATTGCGATAAGGTGCAGCAAGGTATCCCACCTCATGGTCAGGCACCAAATGCCTAGGATTCATGCAATTTAAAGGAAATATTCTCCATAATTTCCAAAAAATTTAGTGTGTCATTTAACATAGCTTAACTGATTGGCAGAAAACTGAAATTAACTGATTTGGAGAATATATCTCATTAGTTGGGAGTCGTGTAGTATTACTTTGATGAAAATTCGTGTGGTGGCATCCCATTAAAGCATGATCGGTGAACCGCGTATTAAAGATTTTACATGTCATTAGTTTTTCGTAAACCATCGAATAAAACATTGATGGAATTCAATATGAAATATACTACGGTGCAGGATGACCATAATAAGATATAACAAGATAACAAAATTCAATCAAATTTATTTTATTTAACTTCAAAGACTTGCTACTCATATTCTAGTCGAAGGCAAGAGTAAATCAAATAAATTTTTGCAATATTTTAGAATTGGCTCTGTTTCCGAAAGAAAATGCATCATTTTTCCGGATAAAACTTGGTCGTAATTGAACCAGGTACCATAAAACAACACAATCCAAAACCGCAAAAGATAAATGGGGTTCACAACCATACAATGAACAAGGGAAAAACAAGGTTTCCAATTTCAAAACCCTGAATCTCTAAAAAGCAAGTAGAAGAAAATTACCTATGACCACCCTTCGAAACATTTTTCCATCATCTTCATCAAATACTTTGATATGGTCCCAAATTAATTGGAGTTGATAACCACTCTTGTCAATATGGAGTCAAAAAACCCAAAATGGCTCTGGTTTAAAAGAGGTTATATGCAAATGTTGTTGGACAGAAAATCGAAGAGTAGGGGTTTTGCAGGGCCCATACCTTGAAAATAAAATGTCTGAAACCATGTGAATGCAACTCCAACCTTTAGATCAATCTCCTGACATGCATCAATAGCTAGTGCTTTATTTTCATTACGTCAACAAGATTATTCACGGCTTTCAATATATCCTTCTCAATTATGGCAGAAACTCATGCATAGAACACGTGTTGACCATTTCATTTCCGTAGAACATTGACTCAACTTATTTGTGCTAACTCCCCATTTACTTTTATTGTTCAATAATTATGAGGCATAGTGATGGGGCCAACCCACGTGGTCCCGCCTTGCTTCAGCTGATGTGGACATAACGTTATGAACTGGGCAATATATGTGTTAATTGGGAATTGATTACTGTTTGATATGCAATCAACTTTGCATGTACTCTCTCCACCCCTTCGTTGGAAACCTGTTCTCCTCGGGATCCTGGCAAACCCCGCCTTGATTTTGTCACTCTGTTCGCGCCCTTGCGGTCATTTCTATCTCCCGGTGGTTGGTTTCGGTGGTTTCTGTGTTATTTTGCTCTGCTTGTGGTTGTTCGCCTGTGATGAAACCCTATGTGGTTCCGCCAGTTCTGTGGTGATATGGTGAGAGCTCGACTGTGCTCTGTCGTTCCTGTGTTGGTTTGTCTGTCCGGCGCTTCGTTTCCTTGGTAAGTTATTGCTATTCCATCGTATGCTTGTTTCGCTTTTCCTGGCTGTAAACACTCTCCTTTGTTTGGTTACGTGGGCACCATCTGGTCTGGTCTTCTTGACAATTCTTTGTGGTTAATTGCTATGGCGTAATGGTGCTCGGCTCGCTCAGCTCGACAGTTACCCAGGTCGATGGAACTCCGAGTTCTTCCCTCTCCGGCTCTCGGCTATTTAATAAGGTAAGTTCCAGTTCTATGCTGGAGTTTCTTTACCCCAACTTGTGCGGATGCTAACGTTTTTCGACCCCTCTGTGAGCAGGACTCTCTGGTTCGAGGTTTTTCTTGTCTGCTATTACGGCTCACGGCTTTTCCAGTCTTTACGGCTTTTTACTTCTCCTGCAAGGGTTTTAAAAGAAAACTAACCTTCTGCCCTTGGTGCCTTTTGCAGGTGTGGCCGTCCCCTGTTTCGTGGGCAATGGCATTCGTCGACTCCTCCCGGGTAGTCCTGTTCTTGTTTACTTATCTGTATTGAGTCTTGGTCACTGTCACAGGTTATGGTTGCTTGTTATGTAGAATGCCTGGTCCTTTGTCGTGTTTGGGGTTTCTGGGTTTGTCAAACCCTTGGCCGTAAACTAGGAGGGTTTTGGTGTCTGCGGCAACGCTGTTAGGTTGCACTGAGATGAACTGTTCTATGTAATTTTATGCTGAGATAGTTTGTTGTAAAAATTAAATGGGAAGTAAACTCGTTCACTGCCAGTTTTTGGTGCTTACCTGGTGACTGTGTTTGCTTGGTATGAACCCGTAGTGGGTGCTGGTCGATTCCACTTCTTGCTCGCTTTCTTACTCTGCCAGTTCGTAACTCATCGAATACTGTAATGAACTTTTGGTATATGCAAATAAAAGTAAATTATTTATACAGAACTTTACACACAGTCTTGTGTTACTGAGGACGCATACAAGAATTATTTGTTTACTTGTGCACTGTAAAAAAATGAAGGAAATATCTCTTTATTTTCTGTTACTCTTTTGTGTTTTCTCCCCTCCTGAACCCCACTGGGTTTGCTTGCTTATCTTTTTATACATTGTTTCCAGGCAGTTTGATAACTGCTGGTAGTTGCTCATTTTCAGTTCAGCAGTTACTACAGACGTGACTTTTCTTGGTGTTTAACTAGTTTACTTAGTCTGTTCTTTACAACAGTAATTTATTGTTAACTGTCTGATGACTCTAACCTACTATTATCATTTCTAGTTAGAACCTATTACAATACTTCAAACATAATGGACAAAACTAAAATAACAACAGATAATAATGTAGCTAACAAAGAAAGAAAAGAAACTTAAGAACGAGACAGACTTGCTGTCCGTTCAGTGAACTATTCCTCATCTCCAGTCCTTTTCAGAAACCTTGTCCGCCCTCTCTCTGACTTCACCCTGTTGACCAGATGCTCCTGCATCAGGCTTCCGGGGTAAAAGAGAACTCATGGCTCCGTTCCATGAGCTCCTCCACCGAGTAACTAGCCTTCTGAATCTACGCCGCGTCGAGCCACGAGCTGTCCTCCATTGCACGGTCTCTCCACTTGACGAGGTAACGCAGATACTCCTTCCTGCGCATCTTCTTGGCTACCTGGGTGCTGAGGATTCCTTCAATTTCATGGGTCCAGACCGAAGGCAATTGCTTCTTCCAAAGACTGCTCTCTAACTCGGTGTCCCATTTTGGCTGTACCATACTATCATCTTCCGCCTGGGCATGATATGGGAACAGGTCTGCCACATTGAATATAGGTGATATGCCTATGTCAGGTGGCAGCTGTATTTCATACGCGTTAGCTGAAAACTTTCGCAGAATTTTGCATGGACCGATTTTCTTGTATTTCAACTTGTTATATGTGCCCTTAGGAAACCGTTCCCGGCGCAGATGCGCAAGGACTTCGTCCCCAACATCAAAATGTACCTCCCGTCGCTTTGTGTCTGCGTGCTGTTTGTATTTCTGCGTGCTGTCCTGCAATTTTAATTTGACTTTCTCATGAAGTTCACTCATTGCTTCAGCAAAATCTTCCCCATCTGCACTTCTCCGTTCTAGCTGTCCTAAATCTCGTAGTTCGTGTACCCCCCGAGGATGCATACCATACAAAATCTGAAATGGGCTAAATCCGGTGCTCCGATTGGGCGAATCGTTATAAGCGAATTCTGCCTGGGCAAGAGCTCGATCCCATAATCGTGAATTTTCTCCTGTCAAACTTCGTAATAAGTTTCCCAAGCTCCTGTTCACCACCTCTGTCTGTCCATCAGTCTGCGGGTGATACGCAGAGCTGAAATTTAATTGCGTGCCCAACTTTTTCCACAGGGTGCGCCAAAAATGTCCTGTGAACTTCACATCCCTGTCTGAAACAATAGTTCTAGGTAAGCCATGTAATCTAACTACTTCTGTAAAAAACAGGTGTGCCACGTATGTGGCGTCACTAGTTTTCCGGCAAGGAATGAAATGAGCCATTTTCGAGAACCTGTCTACCACCACCATCACTGAGTCATATCCCCGCTGCGTTCTAGGCAATCCTAGGACAAAATCAATGCTGACCGAATCCCACGGCCTGCTTGGAACAGGTAGGGGTGTGTACAGTCCAGTGTTTTGGCTGTGTCCTTTCGCCAGTTGGCAGATTTTACATCTGGTTACATACCTCTGTACGTCCCGGCTCATTTTTGGCCAATAATAAAAATGCCCGAGCTGCTCCAAAGTTTTGTCGATGCCAAAATGTCCCGCTAGTCCGCCACTATGTTTCTCTCTTACTAGATTTTCCCTCATCGAACAGTCCGGAATACATAGCTGCCCACCTCGAAACAATAATCCTTCCTGTAAATTATAATCTAGCCATGGGCTTGTATTCCTTAATACGGGATTTTGGCAAGCTTCAAAAGCTTCCTTGAAGTCCGCGTCCATCTGGTACAAATCCTTTAAATATTCAAATCCCATCACCTGTATGCCACTTTCTTGTAAGAGCAAGGCTCTTCTGCTTAAAGCATCTGCCACTTTGTTGGCTTGCCCACTTATGTGTTTTAACACAAAAGTAAAACTCTGCAAGTATTCCACCCACTTGGCATGCTTATGGTTCAACTTGTGCTGCTGCGTTACATATTGTAATGCTGAATTATCGGAAAACAAGACGAACTCATTGCCTAGTAAGTAGTGCCTCCAATGTTTCAAAGCTTGGACCACTGCATAGAACTCTTTGTCATATGACGAATACTTCTGCCGACTCTCATTTAGTTTTTCACTAAAAAACGCCACTGGTGTGTCCTCTTGACTGAGCACAGCGCCAATAGTTGTCCCGCTTGCATCACAACGAACCTGAAAAGGTTTACTAAAGTCGGGCAGTCTCAAAATCGGCCTCTCCGTTATTTTCCGCTTCAAAAGTTGGAAACTGTTTTCTGCCGCCTTGGTCCAACAAAAAGGTTGGCTGGCCTTTTTGATGGTCTCTAGCATTGGTGCGCAGATTTCACTGAAATTCTTAATGAATTTTCGATAAAAACTTGCTAGACCGTGAAAACTACGTACCTCAAACAAATTCTTTGGTGACGGCCAACTCATGATTGCTGCAATCTTTTCTGGGTCCATCTTTAACTCGTTCTCTGCAACTACAAATCCTAGATAGATCAACTCCTTCTGCAAGAAAGTGTATTTCTTCAAATTTATCAGCAGTTTGTTCTGCTGCAGCTTCTCGAATACCCTTCGAATATGCTGAAGGTGCTCTCTTTTCGTCCTGCTGAAAATTAAAATATCGTCCAGATAAACTATCACGAATTTTCCAATAAATTCTTTTAACATCTCATTCATCAATCTCATAAAAGTACTAGGAGCGTTACTCAACCCAAACGGCATGACCAGCCATTCGTACAGTCCTTTGTTGGTCTTGAAGGCTATCTTCCATTCATCTCCCTCCCTAATTCTGATCTGATGGTACCCACTCTTCAGATCTATTTTTGTAAAGTAAGCTGCCCCACTAAGACAGTCCATCATGTCGTCCATTCTAGGCAAGGGAAACCTGTACCGAATCGTAATTTTGTTTATAGCCCGCGAATCCGTGCACATTCGCCATTCTCCACCTTTCTTGGGTGCAAGTACTGTTGGTACTGCACAGGGGCTCAGACTTTCTCTGATCAGTCCCTTATCCAGCAACTCCTGCACTTGTTTGCGTACTTCTTCATTATCCTTCGGACTCATCCTGTACGCTGCCTTGTTTGGCAAGCTTGCTCCTAGTATAAAATCAATGTGATGGGTAATACTCCTTTTGGGAGGCAATTTATCAGGTAACTCATCAGCCGCAATATCTTGGAATTCTTCCAACAGCTCCTGTATTTCTTTGGGCAGTTCTGATTTTTCCAAGTTCAGCAACACTGGCTTCATCCTCCTCACAACTGCAAAATTAACTTCATTTTCCTCAACCTATTTTACAAACTGTTTTCCTCCAATTAACAGTGCCTTTGTTCCGCTTGATTCTGCTGTGTCTTCCTCTTTGATGGGTACAAGTGTGTGTTTGACCCCATCCTTTGTAAATTTATAACAATTTGTCTTCCCATCGTGTGTCACCTTCCGATCATACTGCCATGGTCTTCCAAGCAGTATATGGCACACGTCCATTGGCATAATATCGCAGACCACTGTGTCGTGGTACTTGCCAATGTGAAATTCTACCTCGCATTGTTCATCAACTAATAGCTGGTGGCCTTTCTGTAGCCACGACACCTTGTAAGGTGTGGGGTGCTTTAGCCGCTTCAGTCCCAGCTTGTCCACCATCTCAGTGGCAACCAAGTTGTCCGTACTTCCGCTGTCTATTATCAATTTGCAGCACTTTCCATGTGATTTACAAACTGTCCGGAACAGTGCTTTCCGCTGTGTTGGTTCAGCCACCTCCTTGGCTGGTTTTAACAACACTTTATTCAAAATCAAAGCTTCTCCCATTTCCGCCATGTCTTCCACTTCCCGGGGTTGTGCTTCAGCTTCCTCTGGCTGTGCAACAAGTGTTCCCCTCTGGCCTGCATGTTCAACTTCTGGACATTCAAAGGATCTGTGCCCCCATTTATGGCACCTGTAGCACTGGACATTAGTCCCTCTTCCGCGGCCATTTCCTCGTCCTCGCTGATATGACCGACCTCCTCTGGTGCTTTCTCCTTTCTCTGCTGTCCCCGAAGTTTTGGAACTGCTGCCTTCCTCGCTGTTCGCGGCAGTTCTTCCTCTGCCGTAGGACTGTCCTCGTCCTCTGCCATTCCCTCTCCCTCTCCTGTTGTTCTGTTTTCTGTTGATTTTCTCCTCAGCCTTCACAGCACTCTGAAAGGCTTCTTCAATATTCCGGGGAGAAAGAATACTGATTTCATCCAATATTTCCATCCTCAAGCCATTTACGTACCTTGCTGTTTTTTCTGGGGTATCATCCGTATAACCAGCACGTAAATTCACTCGGTAAAACTCTTCCGTGTACTCTTTGACAGTCATACCCTTCTGCCTTAAATTCTGTACTCGCCGATATAATTCAACCTGGTAGTCTTTTGGCAGAAATCTGCCCTTCAATTTTGCCACCATCCTTGACCATTTTCGTATCGGCAACTTATTCATTCGTTTTCTGTCCGCTTGGACACTGTCCCACCACAAGAGGGCGTGTCCCTTTAACTTAGTTGCAGCGAATCTAACTCTTCTATCCTCACTGACTTCCTCATTTTCAAAATATTTATCTAGTTCGCTTATCCAGTCCAACAGGACATCTGCGGACAGACTGCCATCGTAATTAGAAATCTCTGTTTTGGGCTTGCTGCTGGCTAATAGAACTGATCGCAGCAGTCTCAATTCCGGAGCTTCTTCGTCTGACCCGTCTGTAGCGGTTACTGCTTCCTCCTCACTGTCATCTCCAAGTTCCGGGTCTCTTCGCCTACCCGCCTCCACCGCTTCCAAACGAGCTGTAAGAACTCGGATCTGTTCCCTCAATCCTTCATCTGCTCCTCTATGCGCACCTCTTCCACGTCCTCGTCTTGGTACTTCCATCCTCTTCTATTTCTTCAAAACCTGGCTCTGAGACCACTTGATGGGGCCAACCCACATGGTCCCGCCTTGCTTCAGCTGATGTGGACTTAACGTTATGAACTGGGCAATATACGCGTTAATTGGGAATTGATTACTGTCTGATATGCAATCAACTTTGCATGTACTCTCTCCACCCCTTCGTTGGACACCTGTTCTCCTCGGGATCCTGGCAAACCCCGCCTTGATTTTGTCACTCTGTTCGCGCCCTTGCGGTCATTTCTATCTCCCGGTGGTTGGTTTCGGTGGTTTCTGTGTTATTTTGCTCTGCTTGTGGTTGTTCGCCTGTGATGAAACCCTATGTGGTTCCGCCTGTTCTGTGGTGATATGGTGAGAGCTCGACTGTGCTCTGTCGTTCCTGTGTTGGTTTGTCTGTCCGGCGCTTGGTTTCCTTGGTAAGTTATTGCTATTCCATCGTATGCTCGTTTCGCTTTTCTTGGCTGTAAACACTCTCCTTTGTTTGGTTACGTGGGCACCGTCTGGTCTGGTCTTCTTGACAATTCTTTGTGGTTAATTGCTATGGCGTAATGGTGCTCGGCTCGCTCAGCTCGACAGTTACCCAGGTCGATGGAACTTCAGGTTCTTCCCTCTTCGGCTCTCGGCTATTTAATAAGGTAAGTTCTAGTTCTATGCTGGAGTTTCTTTACCCCAACTTGTGCGGATGCTAACGTTTTTCGGCCCCTCTGTGAGCAGGACTCTCTGGTTCGAGGTTTTTCTTGTCTGCTATTACGGCTCACTCTCAGGTATGGTCACACCCTCATGTTCATTCTCTGTGTTTTCGTTTCCAGTCTTTACGGCTTTTTACTTCTCCTGCAAGGGTTTTAAAAGAAAACTAACCTTCCGCCCTTGGTGCCTTTTGCAGGTGTGGCCGTCCCCTGTTTCATGGGCAATGGCATTCGTCGACTCCTCCCGGGTACTCCTGTTCTTGTTTACTTATCTGTATTGAGTCTTGGTCACTGTCACGGGTTATGGTTGCTTGTTATGTAGAATGCCTGTTCCTTTGTCGTGTTTGGGGTTTCTGGGTTTGTCAAACCCTTGGCCGTAAACTAGGAGGGTTTTGGTGTCTGCGGCAACGCTGTTAGGTTGCACTGAGATGAACTGTTCTATGTAATTTTATGCTGAGATAGTTTGTTGTAAAAATTAAATGGGAAGTAAACTCGTTCACTGCCAGTTTTTGGTGCTTACCTGGTGACTGTGTTTGCTTGGTATGAACCAGTAGTGGGTGTTGGTCGATTCCACTTCTTGCTCGCTTTCTTACTCTGCCAGTTCGTAACTCATCGAATACTGTAATGAACTTTTGGTATATGCAAATAAAAGTAAATTATTTATACAGAACTTTACACACAGTCTTGTGTTACTGAGGACGCATACAAGAATTATTTGTTTACTTGTGCACTGTAAAAAAATGAAGGAAATATCTCTTTATTTTCTGTTACTCTTTTGTGTTTTCTCCCCTCCCGAACCCCACTGGGTTTGCTTGCTTATCTTTTTATACATTGTTTCCAGGCAGTTTGATAACTGCTGGTAGTTGCTCATTTTCAGTTCAGCAGTTACTACAGACGTGACTTTTCTTGGTGTTTAACTAGTTTACTTAGTCTATTCTTTACAACAGTAATTTATTGTTAACTGTCTGATGACTCTAACCTATTATTATCATTTCTAGTTAGAACCTATTACAATAGTTCAGACATAATGGACAAAACTAAAATAACAACAGATAATAATGTAGCTAACAAAGAAAGAAAAGAAACTTAAGAACGAGACAGACTTGCTGTCCGTTCAGTGAACTATTCCTCATCTCCAGTCCTTTTCAGGAACCTTGTCCGCCCTCTCTCTGACTTCACCCTGTTGACCAGATGCTCCTGCATCACATAGTCATATATAATGCACTGAGAATCAAATCTAAGCTGGTTTTGGTGAATTCTGATCAATTTACTGGTAGATTACCTCTCAATTAACTGAAAAAGTCACTCTGTAGAGTATCTAATGACAAGTTCCCCATTCTGAGCAATGCATTATTTAATTTAAAGAAAAGGATAGCTATGATGGTGAATCAATTATTCAATGTGTAGTTATTAAAAGGTTACAGCGACCCTATATTTGGTGCTGAGGATTTTAGCAGTTTTCAAAATAAACCCTCTTCATTTTCTACAGATAGTGGCTTCAGCTAAGCCGAATCAAGTGTTCACGGCTCCAGTTAAGTCAGTGCTTAGGTGATTAGCCGTTCGAACCCAAACCCTTTTCATTTTCTATAGGAAGCACTTGAGATAAGATGAGACAAGTGTTCATGGCTTTGGTCTTGGTTGCGGTTGGTAAAAGGAAGACCAGTAAGGCAACTTCCTCAGTCACCGAAAATGCACACCTCAGTCTCTATCAACACAACAACACTCTTGAATTACATCGACAATGGCGTTAGCAGGAACTCAAGTGACCTCACTCCATACAAGCATGCATGCATGCGAGAAATTAAATTACATATTGAAACTAAACGCATCTTAGTTTTTTCAATCTCAATTACACACGTTTGTCTATTCCACATGCCCTCATGACAAGCAATCAATCCATGACACACTGTCCATGAGAGGTTGGCTACGGTAAATTTCTCAGAGGATGGTACAAATAACTATCACACAAATTCTGATTCAATTCACATTATTTCAGACTACATTCCAATCTTCAGAAATATGCAAAATTACCCATGATCAGAATAGCCAAAACTCAAAACTCAGTATTTAACATAGTTGTGCCTGGACAGTTCATAAATATGACATCTACCATTCAGAATTTGTCAAATATTGATAGACAGTCACCTCTTAATGTGTGATTGATAGAGACATAACCACCGTATATTTACAGAAGACTCCACCTAACAGAATAACAAAAGTAAATTTATTTACCCCATAATCAAGTGTTTTACCCCATAATCAAGTGATAGGTGTGAAATTTACAACTTCAACTCGGTAACCATAACTGGATTCAAGTGACCTTTCCCAACTCTATGAGATCGTGCCCAAAGTTCCAAGCATCAGTTGCTATGTCTGTTGCCCTCATTTCCTTTTCTCTGCAGATGGCACAAGATCATGACAAAGAGCCATAGATACTTAGTTATAAATCAAGATATCTCGCTTATTTATGTGCTCTAATATCACATAAGGATAAGCGTTACCTTCTTCCTACTCTTATCTGTCATCTTTAACTCCTATCGCCACCGGATAGGTAACGCATGTAATGAAAGAAACAATTCTAATTTTATTATTATTATTTAAAGTTGGTAAACATTGTTTCCTATTTCTATTGCATTACGTGTGAAGAAAACAAGGTGTGGTTAATATCATCCCTGGAAAACTATCATTCAAAGATTTAATCAGGATGCACACCTATAGCATAATGGGATAACTGAGTGAAATGGTGTGAGGATGGTGATTCTGTTATAAAAAGCCTCAGCTTTCTAGTCATGGAAGTTAACAAAAGGCTGCGCTGTTTCGAAAAATTACAAACCCTTAAAATCTTGGGATTTTAGGTTGCCTTGCATCATTACGTAGGGAAAGGTAATGCATCACTATTTCCCATTTTTTTTTAATTATCCATTGTTTTTCATTTATACCCTCTCTCCAATTGTTATACACTCCACCGCCATGGAATCTAACAGAATCTCTATCTGCCCATGAGGATAATCATTATCCTACCTATCTCCTTGCAATACAACAGTCGAAAGTAGCATCTTTAGCAGTTGTCTTAAACATCCTTCCTAAAATATGGATCTACAACTGACCCCCTCAGTGAATTCTTTCGGAAAAGAAAAAGAAACTCACTACTTTCCTCAGCAGCACATGAGGAGTAGCATAGATGATAACGCAGAGCAGGGTTATGAGAATGATATGACACCCTAGTTAAGGATTCCCTGCAACAGGTCCCTCATACTCGACCTTCACTGGAAATAGTATTCGAAGTGTTTAGTTACTACGTCGGGATTAGGTTATTACTTACTGCATCGATTTATATCTTACTATGCATGTAATTTAAATCCATCTTTACATATATACCAACCCATTGAAACAAAATACAACTACGTGTAATAAGTGACAGATAATTCACTTATGAACCCCAACATGCTCGCTACTCATGCTAAAATGTTATATTTGTTAATTGCATGGTCAATGATATGAATTAGTCATTTCGATTAGTTTCTTTGCCCAACATACCCAATATTCAGATGCAACAAAATTTATATCCATGCAAATATCCCGTAAATATATAAGGGATGTACTCAAGTAAACTCCACCTAACGTAAGGATTGTATTAAGGTTTATTTCTTTCATTGAGTGGCGAGAGATTATCATGTTTTTCATCCCGCCATGTACTTCCCATACATCAATCATGAAAATTAGATGCTTAGAGTATCACATAATTCTAGCTTGAATGTTACGGAACAGGCTCGTGAGGGATGTTTGGCATAATAAAAGCTGGGTCCGAAAGAGTGAATTTATTCGGCTCTTGATTTAATCATTTAATCTTTTTTAAAAACAAAACCTTCCTTAAAATATATTATTGATCCTTCAAAAATAATCTCTTAAATTACTAGATAAATTTTTGGGTTATTGTTCCATAGGAATTTTATAATTAAATCTGCCCACAAAACATTGCAGAAGTAGATGAGTCTATAGGCCGCAAGGTTTGAACTTGGGCTCTGATACCATTTGTAACAAACCTCTTTTCCTACCGGGAAAATTTCACTCTTAGCCTCCATTCAATTAATGAATTCTTCATTTACAACTGGGTTTTTAGTGGCCACTACAAGTGTATTAAACCAATCATTACGGATATAGTGATTACAATACTTTTTAGATCATCCCTTACTCATTAAGACACAACTAGGACAAGGGTTAATTTATAGCATACAATTAATATAACTCTTTTATATCCCTATTTCATCATATTTGGAATAAATTTTTGAGTTTTGTTGTAACTAAATAGGATAAGAACAATGATTGAAAATAGCAATACAAGTGGGAGACATGACATCATCAGTTCTTTAAGTAGCATACAAGAATCATTGACAATTCTATGGAAGGCATTTCTGCATAACTCTTTCACATGCATAAGCCTTCAAATATAAACATGATCATGAGATATTTGACATGCATATGCATTCATATGTGAGTCACATGCATTACTCTACCAACATTTCCATAAGAGAGGGAATTAAGTAAGCCATAATGATTCAACATACTATCATGTAAGGATTTAAACATGATCACCTACCATGCAAGTAAATTTCATCTAAATAGAGGGAACATCATTAAATCTATTCATGTCCAAGCATAATTCCTTCGAATATTCTTAGAATTAACATACAACCATTCCATGTGAATGACACCATCTAAATCTCACTTAGAGGGAGGAGCACCACCACCCAGCCATGAGTCACCTATTATTCCCCCCGAAGCCCGAAGATCTTGCCAAGGATCAACTGTCACAATTGACCAATGCACTGGGTATTTAATACCCTCTTTCATGATCTAGTTGCCATTAGTGGCATCCAACTTTATGGATTTTTCCATTTACCTAGGTATTATCTGTAAAAGCTCGTCTTTATCTCCACGATGCTTTTCCACATAAAATCTTGCATTTATCTCCCGCAAATCTTTTATGTTCGATGGATCTTTATCTCCCATCCATCCGATGATTATCCAGTCCATCCAAGCTTATATAGAATCACATCTAGAAGGTTATCATGAAAGATTCATCTCTATCCATTCTTCATGGGATTTGGCAATCATCTCCTCTCTCTTGGTGCTCCACCCTCCAAGTAATTTATTTTATTAATTTATTTAATAATACATTTTCTTTTCACATTACATATCACCTAGCTTTCCTCTGTGTAGGTGTAGAATAGTTTAACCCACAAACGAGGGTATCAAACCTAGCTTTCCTCAGCTTAGGTCTACAATCTTTAACACACAAGGGAGGATAGCATACCAAGCTTTAACATAGATTAGGTTTACAATAATGTAGTACACAAGGGAAGGGTGTTCTACCCATGGTTGATTGTTATTCCGAGTTATAATATGTGCATAAAGGTTGATTTGGAAGCTTGTATTAAGGCTCTATTTATTAAACATAAGAGTCCACATCATGAATCGAGTAAAGCATAGAAGGAGGTTGTAGTATTGTGCCCAAGGGGTGTGACTCATTACTTTAATGTTGTTGAAATTTGAAGAATATGACTATAGTGCATGATAAATATTTGTTCATGTAATACTTATGAGGACTATTTGAATCTAATTTTAACTGAAGAAAATATAAGGAATGGGAGCCTAGTAGGCATTTGTCAAATTAGGCTCAGAGGTTATGTGACAAATGGTATTGGAGCATTAACTTCAAATATTTCAACCTATGGGCCAATCCACCTCTGTAACATAGGAATGAGGGAATTAAATTAGGTCATAAAAATATAAGGGGTTTCACTCAAAGGTTTGGGTTATAATTTTTTTATAAGAAAAATAACCCAAAATCCATAAAATATTGAACTTAAATGTTAAAATAATTTGGACGAGGACTCTGAAGCATGCAAATATCATATTGATTACTTGCAATCAAAGGAAATTAGGATTCCTTAAAGTTGAATCTAAATAGTAAAATGATTTATTTGAGGGAATGTGGAAGTAATAACATGTATATGTTAATCCACTCGATATAAAATATATAAAATCTTTTAAAGTTGATTATCGAGAAATGGGTTGTTTCTATTCATTTTGAAAAAGTGCGGTCCTTGTAAGATAATGGTTCTAATTGTTTGATTTTTGTGGCATTGTGGGGATATTTTTAAGGAATCCCTTTAAACTCTATCCCATCTAGGTCATATATCAAGACGTGTCTTCTCTGAGGGTAGTACCCTATAAGGAATTTAGTATTGGTTCAATTCTAAAGGAGTCTTCAAAAGACTTCGACCAACCCTACCTCAATTTGCTATCAAATTAAGACGTGCCTCTCCTAAGGCCTACATTTAAGGCTATATATATATATATATAGATATATATATATATATATATATATATATATATATATATATATATATATAGATAGATATATATATAGATAGATATATATATCTATATCTATATATATATATATATATATATATATATAATTTTGAATTGGAGTGTAAATTAAGGGATTTTGGAATAGTTAAGGCAATAGTGTAATAAAGTTTCTATTACATAATAATATGGATAGGTTAAAAACTAAATCTTGAAGGTGAAATTTGTCGTAGACATTTCTTAGCTTACATTGTGATTGACCAATATCCAACAAAGTAAATGCAATAATCTGTCGAATAGATATAACCGCATATACAATGATGGTTCTTGTCAAAAGGTCAGATATGTTACATTGCTGTGTAAACTGGTGTTGAGCACAGGAAGTACTATTGTTGGTAATTCAAATGATGTATTATGTCTGTTGCAAGCGCATGCAACAATAAATCATCTAGATAATAAGTCAGATATACCACCTAATATCCTTACGTTTCCAAGTTTTCTCAAATCTCGTGCTATCATGTCGTACCTCGAGTGGTGGAAACTTGAATCTCTATGACGAAATCGAGAGGTGTGAGGCCAAACTCTATCACTATTTCTGGTGTGCTCTCGGTTTGTGGCAATTAGATAACACTGAAATGGGGTAATTAAATCCAATGTTATCGCACTGGGGATGGATTGTATTGACCTTGTTTGTCGAAAACTCTCTCTTAGACATGTATGCCAAATGCCAGAGTATAGAGGATGCCCATGATGTTTTTGATAAACTGGTATTACATAATCACAGAATGGTATTACAAGTATATTGATCTTTTCCACTTTTTGTTTTAGTGGGGTTACTACTTCTGGAATTAACACAACTTTTGAAAGTGTGTGAATTAAAGCAACTACATATATCCCACTAGATGGACATAAAAAATCACCGTAAGGATGATTGTTCCCTTTCAACCTTATCTACAGGTCTAGAAGAATATAATTGTGCAACACTCCCTTTACAAAACCCAATGTCTTGGTGATTTTTTGGATTGAATTCTGCTTTGGAGTCATGCACCTTGTTTGTTAACGGAAACAAGTCTATAGCAATTGTTGACTCATGTTGATCCATATTCAACATGACAAAAGTCAAATTTGTTTATATGCTTCTGTTGTTTGATTAACGTTCTTCAAATTCAAGGTCACAAGGTTAAAGTGTCTCTCTTGATGCCCCATTGGGCTTGAAAATAATGAGTTGTGGGTTAAAAGATAATATCCTCTTGAATGTGTAAAAGTTAATTCTTCTCATCTGCATGTGCTACTGAATTCTTAGTTTCAAGTTTGAAAATATAGTAATTACGAATTGGGATAATTTTTTTCATCACCTTAAATTAATTTTATCTACACTCAATTTGTGAAACAGACACCCAAATGAGTTCCTAGGAAAACATTAAGAGCATAGAGGAGAGAACATTGTCTACAATTTATGTCAATATGAGCACAGAGGAGAGAATATTACTAACTTGTATTATAGATCATTTATTGCAGAAGAAATAGTAAAGAATCATGAAAATTGTGGAAATAATACATGAAGTTTGTGCCTAGGAAATGAAATAGCCTAAATGATGGTACACGACATCAATATAGTTTGGTGGTAGCAATGATGGTGACTGATCAGCTGCAGATACCATCATTTTTCTTTCAAGACTCTTTTCGAGCAGCTAACTCCCAAATGGTTCCAACATAAAGGAAAGTCTACAATACTCATGTAAAATTGAGCCTCTGTTTACAACAAAATGGGGTGATAATCTACTGGTAGTTATGACCTATTGTGCAATTCATATAAAAATGCCACTCTTATCACAACTAATAAAATAAATATCAAGTGTTTCCTTTCCATAGATCATGGACAACATGAGGAAAAAAAAAGTAAAAGTATATAAAACAAAGTCGTATCTTATAAGGTAAGAGAACGAGGACATACTATCCACATTAATGAAAGTTTATGGTTAATTAAGTGGGTTCCATCCTAGAATAAATTCTAAGGTGTTATGTAGGGATATCTATTCGTAAAGTTTCCTATGAAATATTGTTAAGATCATGAAGGATAGGTCATAATATAAGACTATGTAATTGTACAAATTGTCTTTCAATTTAATCTTTTGATGAGTGCATCTATATGTAATGACACAATCCATTTGGAATGTAAATTTTTTGTTGGGGGAAATGCTATTGAAGGGAACTTAACCTTAACAGGTAACATATGCATACTTTGGACCTACAGGTTCTTGAGTGAAACCATACCTAAACCATTGTAACTAATAAGAAACACAAATTTTATATTTAGATCTCGACTCAACTAGGGTCGAAGAGTGAAGAGTAAGCACACATGAAATACAAGTTACTGTATGTAGGAAGACATCATACATTAATAAATTTATGACCTTTATAAGAAAGTCAATGGGACTGCCAACAAAAGTACCTCTAGTGTAAATACATAATGGAAGTGTAAAAGAAAGTCCTAGTACTTCTTGGTTAATATCATAAAGACACTATTAAGCTTATGAGCGCATTCTCAAAATTTCACTCAAATTTCTAATATAACTTAAAATGTGACACCTCAAACTCCACAAACTTAATGGACATATCCATCTAGATACAGATGGGGTTCTGTTAATATCCTATAGAGAAGAACCTTTCAGAAAGTTTCTTATAGTAAGATGATTGAAGATCTTACAATTATACTTTTTGAGGAAAGTAATAAGGGAATAATAATCAGTGGGTTTCTACTTAGCTGAGTAAAGTATACTTGTAGATTATACATGGTGGTGCTTGATGCATTAGAGAAATTCAAAGCATCCTAATGAATAACACGAATGGTACCCTAGATTCAAAACATGATGGTTAGAATTAATAAGCGAATTCTTGATAAACCAAAAAGGTTTTCACATTAATAAAACTTATGATGATATAAGGATCTTATGCTAGTAATAACATAATGCATGCATCAGGAAGGTTCTGAGGATAACCAATCATGCAAGAGTAAAGATTAGAATGATTCAACCATAGGGATGACTATGTGGTAGTGGTAAAAAAGGTTGTTATGCAAGGATAGGGGGATCTAGCAATCTAGTCACTTAAGTCACAATCATACTAGCTGGAATACGTATCATGTACCATTATTCCCTACCAAGCAATATTGGGAAGTTTAACTAACAAATTGCATTGATAATGTTGTCTGGGTTGAATAGGATAACATAAGAAATTGTTGCATAAACCACATGGGAATTCATGCTAATAAATTTGATAATTGATCTCTTTGTTTTAGGGGTGACTTAATGTTAAAAGGAGGTGCTAACATGTAAATACCCAAGGATCACACCCTGGTACACATAGTGCCTACAAACTTAAAGGTTGTGGAATTGAAAACATTATAATTTTCTTTTATAACTCATGAAGGGGAAATGAGTTTATACCTACATTGAATTATTCATGGTCAACAAGATGTTGGAAGAGGTGTAAAAAGAGCATATGACATGATTAGTTAAGTATGGAGTACTTTTAAGTACCAAATGATCATTTTATCTGTTAAAGATAAAGTTAAGTATCATAGTCAATAGTATACTTTATGATTAAGCAGAAGTCATATTCTGTTGTTGTTAAAACCTTGTTCAGGTGACAAATTTAATCCCAAAACTCAAAGTTATGGGTATGATAAAGTTGTAGTATGCATGATTACTTTTATGATACTATTTTGCTGACATTGTACTGCAACCACATGACACAGGAAAATGATTTTCTAAATAAAATCACTTGAATACTTTGACATAAAAAAATTCACTCGTTGCAAAATTTGAACAGGTACATGAAATTCCTTATTCTCTTATCGATAAAATGAGGATGGTTGTTCAGCTTACCCAAAGGTATTATAAATAAATTAAGGAATTTTTTTAATAATACTAACATGGTTAGAAACATGTGGATGAAGTATATGTTGTGCAGGTGATGCAATGGACATTGATATGGTGTACAAGATGTACAGATGGTACTGTGTACAAGTGGTACATATGGTATCGGTATGGATACATGTATTGCATGATAATATATAACATGTATAGTTGCATGTGTGTAATACACATTATGTGTAGATATGCATGAAGACACTGGGTGATTTCGTGATAAGGAAACTGATCTAGAGTGCATGCAAAGGCAGGACAAAGGTGGAAACTAAGTATTGATATTGGAAACTAAGGATAAGTATGAGTGGCTTGTGTCAATATTGTATGCATGTGATTATCATTATGATCTATGAGGATTACAAATGATTTATAATTGACGGGTACATATGATTTTGATGGTTATGTGTGAGCTAACGCGATATGATATTTTGTACATATTGATTTGGAAAATGTGCTAGTTGACTTGTTGTATGGAAGGCAACTGCAAAAATCAAGTGTTTGGAAAGAACACAAAGGATTGGAAGAATGTATGGGAGGAACATGCATTTCTTAAAATACAATAAATGGGTGGAAATATAAGCTGTCTCTACTCAAATAGTAGTACTCTGTATCAAATTATGATATTAACTGTGGTAAACATATATGAGTTTCTCCATATAAAATCTCTCACAAAATTGATTGAAACAAATGTTACAAGTAGCGATGGAAGGAGATGTGCTCCTTGTAACTGATATATATCAGAAGATTTACATCAAATGGAAATGCCATGGGAGTCTTTGAATTCAGAGGCAACTACCTATGAATGAGGAAATATTATTGTAAGATGCAATAATACACCGAGGACTATATAAATTTAAGTGGTGGAGTATGTAACACCCCTCCCTTTTATATAACAAATTGCTAACCTAAGCTGAGAAAAGCTAGGTCTGATGTGTACCAACAAAAGTAAATACTTTATGAAATAAATAAAATAATTAATCACTTGGAAAAGAGAAACACCGAGAGATGAGATTCTTGACAAATCCCATTGGTGAATGGGAATGGATAATCCTTTCATGATAAGGCTTTTAGATCCAAATCTAGATGAGCTTAATGGATTTAGAGATAAATATCCACTAAGATGCTTATCTGGAGAAATATTATAAGTTAAGAAAAAATATAAAAACCTTATAGGAGATAAAGGAAAGATTTTATGATGAAAAGCCTCATGGGAGATAAAGGGGAGCTTTTTTGGGAAAAGCCTAGGCAAATGGATAAAAAGATACAGAAAAGAAAGATGTCGCTAATGGAAACCATATCATCAATGAGGGTATTAAATACCGATGGAGGAGATCAACAGGGGAAGTTGATCCATGGTCAAAACTCTCAGCTTGGGGTGATCTATAAGAATCAGTTTTAGGTTGGGTGGTGGTGCTCAATTTTCTAAGTGATATTCTTTAGATAATCTAGTTTGCATGGGATGTTTGTATGTTGACTCTTACTCTCTATATTGTCAATTATGAAGTATATAAGAGAAATTTCTTAGGTTTTTCTTGCATATAAATTCAATCCCAGTTAAGATTAGTACAAAAACATAATATGTGGATCTTATGCAGTATTGGTGCTATCCTTTCTTTTGTTTAAGATAGTGAATAATCATGCTTAAGATAGCTATGTAAATTGGGTGACTATGGTTAAGGCTCAGCTATATAAACTATGGTTCAAGTATCTATGCTATGCATTATGCATCCAATGTTGCTCTTTTACCTAATTGTGCATACTACCTAAGATACACATGTTAAAATTACATGCGACCATGGAAGTAGGACTATGATTGCATTATGGGAAGTAATACTAGCTTTAGTATATTTATATTGAATTTTTCATCTATGCTAATATTTAGGTAGCAAAGGAAGTAAGTCTTTATGCATAATCTTGTCTTGTTGAATGCTCATGTTTGATCGTTCATCTGAGTTATGATGCATGCATAAGGGTTGATTTGGAAGCTTGTATTAAGATTCTATTTATTGAATCTAAGAGTACACATCATGAATTTAGTAAAGCATAGAACGAGGTTGTAGTATTGTGCCCAAGGGGTGTGACAAATATTTGAATCTAACTTTAATTGAAGAAAATATAAGGAATGGGAGCCTAGTAGGCATTTGTTAAATTAGGCTCAGGGGGTATGTGACAAAAGGACTTATATCAATGAAATGTATTGCTTCACTTATCACATGGGTTAGAGTCTAATTGAAAATAATTTAAGGGATGGATTTGAAGATGTTTGTGTTCTTGTTTCAATATTTTTTAAATCAACAAAACATAACTATCATTTTTGTCATTCTTACTATTAAAAGGAATTAGGATGCTAAAAATAGTGAGGAGTTAGAAAAATGAAACATTTCGATATTGAAATGGGTTACTTAGAAATATTTTATTTTGATATTATATTTTAGCTGAGATATTGAAATTTCCATAATCCTCACAAAAAAGTATAGAAAACCTACTTTTACAATGTTTAACACGAACTAAGGTACACTAAATGTGAAATTTTAATTTGTACCCAAAGGCAAAGATCATTTATAGCTAGATGGACTTAGAAGAGTCGCTAGAAGGGAAACAATTGATGAAAACATTTCATGCAGACTTTAAATAGAGAGAAACTTGAAGAATTAAGAATTTATGTCTAAAAATTTTATTAAAGAAATTAAAAGGGGTGAGATGAAGGTCCAAAGTTTAGAAAAGTGGGAAAATAAAGCCTTGTTGGGTGACCTTAGCAAAGTCTCAGACTCAATACTTCCTATGAGTCCCTCCAATTTAGGTTCACATATGCATCATAGTGCACATGTGTAGGCTTGTCGAAAGCGACCTAAGACATAATGACACCGAGCTTTAGAAAGAGAGAGCTCCGAAAACACAGAATTGAATGCCAAATGGCGATACATTTTCCTTATTTATAGGATTTCAAGAGAGAATAAAGTATCTTCTTGAAATATGAACTGTCTACATAAAGTGTACAAACTATAGATCTCAAATATAGAATTTTCTATAGATTCTCTAAAATGTGGGTCAAGTCCCACCAAAAGTCAAAGAAGTGATCCGAGTTTCAAATATTTGGCTAGAAATTTAACCTAAGATTTTAATTTGGAGGACAAGTCCCTCCAATTACTCATTTAGTTCCTAAAAATATGTTCTAAGATTTACACAATGGAGATTTTATTAGAATCCCACGGTACAGTCACACTCACTGTCAAGTGACTAGATGTGAAATACAACCCACCATGCTTCCTTACAAAGATTCTATTAGTCACTCGAATATCCATAATTATCACTATCACTTAAGTAATATAGATGTTGGGAGCTTGGTGATGATTGAGCTTCAATATGAGGTGGCATGATATTATAATACATAAATAAAAGAGATCCATATATACTAGCTACTCTCTCATCTACAGGATTACAAATAAATCCAAAGAAGTAATATATTTCCTTGTAGATAGGTTTCTCTGGTGGCTGAATAATGTGTACTTTAAGTGCACTGAACGAATGTTCTATCTGGAAGATAAACGATGCCTTGAACTATGCTACTGTTCTGATATCTTCTCGAAGATAATCAATAAATTCATGTCTTTTGATGGTACAAAACATTCCTTCTCTTGGGCACCCGTCATGTAGTAGTATTTTTAACCAGGGTGACCAATGATTTTAGGGGTTACACATAGAACTATATTCGAACATAAGACAAAGTCTCTTGGCATATTTGGTGTACATCAAGATATTACAATAGTCTACATACCTTAATCATGGCTCATACAAACAGATATATCTTTGTCCTGCAAAAGGTGCAAAATATAATGGCCCCTTGAAACATTATGGGAGACTCTACAAAATACATAACATTACTTACATTAGTATGGCTAATATTAACCCATTTTTCAAGGATATAATCACATGAAGGACTCTCCTTGACCCCATCCATGAGAGATTGAAAACAAAATGACATATAACAATATTTACATATTAGAACCCACTGAAAACCCTCTGAAGTAGAGGGAGGTGTTGATGAAGTTGAAGCTGATGAACAACTGAACATCTTGATTTCTTTAGGAGTTTCTTCTCTTGTAAGAAAATCTGCTAAACAATGATCTTTTCCCTTTTTATATTCAATATCAAAGTCGAACCCATCAAATAATAAGCTCCATCTTAGTACCCTATTGCTTCCTTGTTCTAACAATCTTTTGTTTTTACATATTAGAACCCACTGAAAACCCTCTGAAGTAGAGGGAGGTGTTGATGAAGTTGAAGCTGATGAACAACTGAACATCTTGATTTCTTTAGGAGTTTCTTCTCTTGTAAGAAAATCTGCTAAACAATGATCTTTTCCCTTTTTATATTCAATATCAAAGTCGAACCCATCAAATAATAAGCTCCATCTTAGTACCCTATTGCTTCCTTGTTCTAACAATCTTTTGTTTCTAAACATCCCAACTATATGTCTAAGGTCTAGTCTTACAATGAATCCTATTGGCTTCAGGAACAACTTGAATCTCTTGATTCCATTTTTTATGGAAAGCATTTCTTTATGAGAAGATGGATACCTGAGTTGAGTGTCATTAAAATATCCTCATGCATATGAACAAACCTCTTCTCTCTTTTTATGCTTTTTCATCAAAGCTCCAACCCATACTTCATTGGATGCATCTGTTTCTAAAATATAGGGAAATTCATGCCTTGGAAGAACCAGGCTTGGAATATTTTGGACCTTTTGTCTAATAATTTGAACAACAATTTTTCATATATGGGGTCCACTCTATTCCTCCGGGCCTATTCTCTATGACCTTGACATAATTGGCTTGATTTTCATAAAACTTCCTAATGTAATTGAGGCTTCCCAAGAACCTCTGTAATTGTTTGGGGTCATAAACGGCATTAGGAAATTCTATTAAATCTTTCAACACATGTTCTTACAATTCAAATTTTCCTTGGAATAAGATTAGTCCTAGATATTCAATTCTAGTTTTTGCAAACTCAAGCTTAGGCTTGTTGAGGACTAACCCATGCTTAAAAATCCTATGGTGAACTATCTCCAATTGATTTCTATGTTCTTTTAAGTCAATATAAATGATTAGTAAGTCATCAATATAAAGAATAATAAATTTCAAGTCTTCAAAAATATTTTTCATTATTTTCTGGAATTCATAGGCTGCATTCTTCAATCCAAAGGGTATTACTCACCATTGGAACTGCCTGTGTGGTACCACGAAACCATTCTTGTATCTGTCAGATGGTTTGATCCCTAACTGCCAGAATCTTCTCTTAAGGTCAAATTCGCTAAACATATTATTATTAGCAATTTTATAAAATAAAGGCTATTTAGATGGCAAAGGATACCTATAAGGAAACAAAGCATCGTTTAATTCTATATAGTTAATCACCATTCAAGATTTACCTCTCTTTTTCTCTGAATGCTTGTTGACATAGAATGTTGGGCAAGCCCAAGGGATTTTGCTTTCCTTGATAAACTTTATTTCTAATAGTTCAAAAATCCCATTTTTATAGAGTTCGACCTCTAGTGGGGTTTTGTCTAGGTAAATCCTCTCTACAGACGGAGACAATCCCTATTGCCTAATGAGTTGGACTAGTAACCTAAGTGACAATCTACTATGCACTTTCCTAAGTTACAATTGAAATCAGAGATGATGAAGATGGCCTACCTCATTCTGATCATATCACGTTCTCCTTTGTGGAAGACCTTGAATCACTTGTTTTATGGGCTCTTTCCTACTGCTCACAATGTTTATGCACTTGCACAAGAGATCAAGACACAACAAGGCATGCAAATATGAATAGCATATTCAAAAGTAACCTACTTAATAGATCAAGGAGCTTTAAGCTCAATGATACATGAGCATACACATTTAGGGAAAATGAACCAACAGTTGAATATTAATAGAATAAAAGAGGAAGCATACAACCAAGCCTTGATGTCCATAGGATTTACTTGAATGAATGTCCAAGTCCAACCTAAGCTCTCCAAGCACTCCATCTCCAAGCCAAATGAGTAGCATATAGGCACAATATTAGCATAAGGGTGCAAATAAACAAAGACCAACCATTTGGGAATGGGAGAGGATGAATATATAGGCAATGAAAGGGAGTTAGGATCTCTCCAAAGATAGGAGTAGGCCCTCATCTTAAGGAGGTAGCTCATAGGGATAAGACCAAGAGGCCATGTTGGGAGAACTTGACCTCATCTATGGCGAAAAACCTCCATCTCGCCGCTCCAGAAAACCTTCCTTTTTGGGATCATTGTAGGTATACATGTAAACGGAGTGATGCCATCGTGGGTTGAATATAATGCAAGAGGCAAACATCATGGTTTTTAGTCTCATAAGAGCGATGATTGTCAAATTAGGATTTTAAATTTATTTCCTTAAGACGAATCTCAAGGAATTTTCCAATCAATGTCTTAGGGAGGATCTAAGTTGCATATATAAATGAGCACACTACATGATGGTCATGTTTCGATCACTTTGGGGTATGCCACAGGGAAGTGCAAGAGGTGTCACAAAATATTGTGTAACAGATGCCCCCTAAAGCATGAAGGTAAAACAGGGAGTGATGGTTGAGATGCTTTACGAGATTTTGCAAGGATGAGAATAAACATTGTCAGGAGACGTGAAAATCAAGAACGCATATACATATACATATTTGATATCAAACATGAATCCACGGTATGGACAGAACCATCCAGATAATAAGGACTATGTGAAAGGATCCATGGTATGGGCGAGACCATGAAAATGAAAAGGATCATCTGTAAATCTAAGATCCAAGGTATGGATACAGCCATCGAAGATAAAAGGATCACCATAAATGTAAAGTCCTATGTTATGGTCACATCTATCTATATAGCAGAAACATGTGTACAATCATGAATAATACATAACTCCATGTAGTGTGAGTCATATCAAACAAGACTCAGGGTCTAGTGCTCCATCCCAACTCGATCAAAGTATGAATTTTAACATGTGAATGAATGTGTCGAAGTCTAACATACTATAAAACCATCGGATTACTGACCAATTATGTGGACCGTTAACAGGCATAACAGAAACCACGAATAATGATAATGGCTCTTAAGGTACGACAATACAATCCATGAATGTGAAAAAATAAGCTGAAGTTGAACACTCGTGGAATCACCCAATCAAAGGCCAATGACGAAAACCTATCTTCAGATGTGAAGAACATGCCATCAAGGCATGCAAGCTCTAAGGTACTAAAAGGGACTCTCTAAGTCATCTTCTTGGATAATGAGCTAGAGTCTACAATAAGTGACCCATCGAAGGAGGGACACGATGAGTCCCCCATAATTGACATGAAATAAGGTATAAAGAGGAATAAAATGAATAAGATCCAAGAATAAATAAAGAGTTAGAAAATGTATAGGTAATAGACTATAGATAGGACTTCTCTTTAACATATATGTGACATGACTCTGGAGTGTGGCAGCATTTGACTCAACATAGGACCAAGGGTCATAATGACGAAGTGGAATAGTCAGATGAGAGGCAAAATGGATCACCCATACTAGGAAATACAAGTGATTAAGCAAGGATATCCCAAACTGAACATGAGATACAGATGAGTGTAACGTTCAAGAGTGACATGTTGCCTATAAAAGAGATGTTTCACTTTCATTTTCCCCATTATTTCTAGTGAGTACCTCTTTACTTTTACACAAAATTTAAGAGGATACCATATCAATCCTAGTAAGTTTTATGAATCCTAGCAAGGAGAAACTTAGTCTCATCATGGTGACGAGTCTTTCACCTCAGCCTTAATGTTTTCTAAATATATTTCCTATGACATTTCAGCCTTAGCATTGAATTTGAAATATAAATTCCAATAGCATATCCTTCACTTCTTTTCAACCAAACACGAAAGGCAACCCATAAATGTAAACATCAAAAACATTTGTTTCAATAGAACAAGTTTCTATCCCTTAGGGCACAATTTCCAAATATATAATAGAACTAAGAATACTTACTATGACAGATTTATAACAACCCTAATATGCCCCTTTAGCTTATATATGTTTGTTAAATCACTTGAGAAAAGTTTCTCAATCTTATGTCAAGTCGACATGCATAGCCACCAACAATAGAAACTACTCGTTCGTCATGAGAACATAAGTTGAAATTCAAATCTCCACGTACACAAAGTTTTGGACAACAGGAACACTACATATATGTGGATAAGATGAAGTACAAATAGATGTGTAGATGTGTATTCTGTGCAAGCAAGAGAGAGGAGATTGTGAGAGAGCGAAGAGGGTAAATGGATTTGTTGTAGGTTGAATCTCTTCATTTTTTGGATAATATAAAAGGAAGGACTGTCT
This sequence comes from Pinus tabuliformis, assembly GCA_031772625.1. Taxonomy (NCBI): domain Eukaryota; kingdom Viridiplantae; phylum Streptophyta; class Pinopsida; order Pinales; family Pinaceae; genus Pinus; species Pinus tabuliformis. The sequence continues at coordinate 510,654,326 of CM062820.1, forward strand.
ATTTCTCCATGGTCGTACCTCAAATTGGGTGAACCACATAAATTTGTGTCTTTCTTGTTTTATGAGTTTCTATGTTTATATTTCTGCAATATTTTATGCGTTCCATTTCTCTGTAATATATAATTTTCTAAAATCATTCTCTCTAAACTATAGGTAGGGAAACCATAAGAAAACCCTAGCCACCAACTACTAGCTAGGAATCACTCCCAACCAAATCTAGTTGCTCTACCAAAGATTTACAACAAGTTAGCATATACACACCACCAAGTCCTCCATGACATCTTCACTTGCATCAGACAAGTGTACAAGATAAGTCTCCCTATATTCTCCACATCGAACACTCCAAATAGTACTAGGTCTTCCAAATACCACAAACCACTAGTCTTCTTCTCTCGCCCTAGTTACTTGGACCTCACCTATGAAAAACCTAGACCTGAAGATGTATTTCTACCTTGAGAACTTCTTCAAGTTGTAGGATGGCATCATCATGCAACCCCATACACACAGAGACGATATGCATTCACTCAGGATCTCTCTAAGCCAATTCTCGATTGGCTAGGTGGAGATCAATCTTCATATTCAGTAATCACATAGGAGCTAATAAACGTGCCACCTACATGAACGCAAAAAAAATATGCGCCTCATTTTCAAGTACCCCTTCTACTATGAGATCAAAGGATGCTACCACAACATCTATTGGGACTCAAGGAGATCCCTCCCAACTTTCTTCTAATATCACAATCAGAGATGTCTATCTCTCTTCATAGGGGAGATATTCAATCAAAAATCTTTGTTTTTGCATGTTTGCCCCACCATGTGACTACCAAGAGGATCACCTCATATTTTCATGTTTCTATATCAAATGAGAGCAACAAGAGACAAGCAAAGCTCTAGAGTACTTCAAATCAAAGAGTGATGATACCTTGAGTACGAAAAGGAAAAATAAAAGACCAATCAAAGAGTATGTGTATGTGTGTCCAATTACATGGTCAAGATGCATGTGCTTTCATGACAACTCTGGGAAAAACTATAGAAAATAGACAGAAAGGAACAAGAGGTGATGTACCAAAGGTTTAGAGTAATTAGAATAAAAAAAAAGTGGGGTGTGGAATGGACATCTAACAACCCCCCTACTAATTTAAATAATAAAAATCAAATAATACCACGAAAAAGTTTACAGAGTACTAACATTTTTTTACAAAGTACTAAATTGGTGCCACTACAAATTTGGAAGTGATGCCATGTTAGAAGGTAATGGAGGCTCACAACATCCACAACATGCAAATAATTCAAGATTGTCCTTATTAGAGGATCATGCCAAGGCTGCAATTAGAGCTTTCAATACTCCCACTTTCTTTCAATGCTCGTGATGCCCTCAGAACTATCCCCACCACCATAATCAAATTACTATTAAACAACAATTCGAATCAATTTAGTTCGAGAAATCCCACATGTCAAGCTTAACAATAGTACCCAATGTTGGTTGTAGGGAATATAGATAACACCCATATTGTTTATGCAGAACACCAAAGATATTGTGGTCCATTTTATCCCCAGAGCTGGGACGAACAATAAGATTAGGAAGTTACTTGAAATATGATACAAGAAAGAAAAACAAAACCCTAGGAGAATTTTTAAACATGATACTAGATTATTTAATGGTTGTTTGGTGAGATTCATGGTCTGCATTACTCTGTGTTGGCTTATGAATAATCTAAACGATAAAAAAAATCGAGATTTGAGGGCGTACCTGTAGCTAACATCAATATGTGTTAGTGAAACAATCATGGTCCATGAGTTTGATAAATTTTATCTGTTAGAATTGCATTCACGATAGCTTAGTCTATTTATGGCCAATCGCACTATTAGTCAAGATTGGTAGCCAGGTTTTTCTATTTTTTGTTTTTCAAGTTTTTCTACCAAGTTTTCATTTTTTTTTTCAAGTTTTACCTCCAAGTTGTTCTAATTTATTGTATGTTGTTTATGTGGTTACTTTTAAACTTTATTTGTTAAAGTGGAAATTTATCTTTTAATTTTATATTTTTAATTCACATAATATTATTGTGATATAATATTATGGTGTAGTATATAGACGTATGAGTTAGGTAAGCAAAAAGGGACAAAGTAAACTTAAGTACAATATCTCTTACTTATGTCTCTAACTAGAATATAGATATAGATATGCAATGAATAAGATTGAAGTATTGGAACTAATTGTGGATATGAAACTAGGAGAGTTCATTCTAAAGGTGTTAAGCATCAACATAATAAAGAGGAATATGATTAGTATTCCAAATACATCATTAAGAGATATGTGAAGATGAATAGGATGAAGAGGAATTGTTGTTAAACTATATCTATGCCAGTGGGGAATTTTTTTTTTTTAGTATATAAATGAGGTACATTAGACAAAATTTCTCCTTGTGGGTATTCTTCATAATGTATTTGAGCCGACTGTAAGTCCACTCCCATTTTGGATAATTTGTCAGCCTTTGAATTTAATTCCATATGAATGTCATCAAAGGATATGACCCTAAATATTATATTCATCTCCATCACTCTAATCATCCCTTGATCCAATAAATAAGTGTTTAAAGAAGGATAACCTTTCAGACAATCTAGAGCAACATTTCAATCCCCTATCACTTGTGAGTTTAGATTGCTGAAGTGAAATAATTAAAATAACTAACATAAACGACTAATTCGTATTATTATAGTACTTGTTAGATAAATTTATTTTTGATCCTAGACTAAATTAGTCATTCATGTTAATCATTCTTAGTTGTATCATTTATTATCTAGTCATATATTTCAACTCAGGACTAAATTAGTCATTTATGATAGTCATTTTTATTTGGGTCACTTAAGACTGCTCATTTTTGGTAGTATTTCACTTGGAAAAGTTGTAGTGACTAACATTTTTAGTCGGCTAGTCACTAATTTCTCATTTTCTACTTGTGGGTGTAAACTAATGTTAGAGTCAACAAAAAAAGCTCTTTAGTTCATGTTTTAAAATGTGTAAATTTATCACCTTATTTTATTGAACCTCATCTTATAATATTTGAGCATCCTAGACATGTATTCAAAAACATATTTATGGTTCTTTGCTAAGTTTTGGGTGCTTTGAAAAGCGGCAATTAGGTTTCTTGATAATTTAATAACCATTGTCATTTTAGTGATTTTATCTCTACTTAGTGGCTAGGAGTTATAGTTGGGTCCTTCTTTAGTAGGGTATGATATAAGAGATGACATGTCTGCATTCTATTCATTTGTAGAATCCAAGATAATATAATTTATGTGTTCCATTTATACAAGAATAATAGATATATATTTCCTTAGTTTTTAGAATTTAAAAAAACTTAAAGCTACCACATATGAATAGTGAAAATAATAAAGGACGATGATGGAAACCTCCATCATCCTTGTCTTGATCACATGTTCTGCTTCTTCTCCTAAAACCATGTCCCCTCCTCCCAAGAAAAACAATGTTTTTAGAAATGAAATAGAATTCATAACGGTTTTTTTATTAACAAATTCACACATGTTACTAATGTGTCTGAATTCCTAGAATATGCATATCTTTCTTTAAATTTTAATTTACTAGTCTAGTTGGTAAGTTACATGGTAGTAAAAAGGGGTCCATAACTAATTAAAATATAAGGTGTCTCACAGTTTTAGAAAACTAACACATATTCATGTGTTTATGTTCCTGCCACCCAATTTCCAGTTTTCAACTCATCATCTTTGTGGTAGGACAAATATAATATTCTCTAAAACACACAAATAGATCCTATTAAGATCTAGGGGATGGTAAAAGAGATGACACGTCTTCATTCTATTCATTTGTAGAATCCATGATAATATAGTTTATGTGTTACATTTAAACAAGAATAATAGATATATATTTCCTTAGTTTCTAAAATTTTAAAAGCTTAAATCTACCACATATGAATAGTAAAAATAATAAAGGACAATGATGGAAACCTCCATCATCCTTGCCTTGATCACATGTACTCCTTCTTCTCCTAAAATTATGTCTCCTCCCAACAAAAACAAAATTTTTAGAAATGAAATAGAATTCATAACGTTTTTTTATTGACAAATTCACAAATGTTACTAATGTGTTTGAATTCCTAGAATATGAATATCTTTCTTTAAAGTTTAATTTACTAGTCTAGTTGGTAAGTTACATGGTAGTAGAAAGGGGTCCATAACTAATTAAACTATAAGATGTCTCACAGTTTTACAAAACTAACGCATATTCATGTGTTTATGTTCTTGCCACCCAATTTCCTGTTTTCAACTCATCATCTTTGTGGTAGGAGAAATATAATATTTTCTAAAACACACAAATTGATCCTATTAAGATCTAGGGGATGGTAAAAGAGATGACACGTCTTCATTCTATTCATTTGTAGAATCCATGATAATATAATTTATGCGTTGCATTTAAACAAGAATAATATATATATATATATATATATTTCCTTAGTTTTTAAAATTTTAAAAACTTAAATCTACCACATATGAATAGTAAAAATAATAAAGGACAATGATGGAAACCTCCATCATCCTTGCCTTGATCACATGTACTCCTTCTTCTCCTAAAATTATGTCCCCTCCTCCCAAGAAAAACAAAATTTTTAGAAATGAAATAGAATTCATAATTTTTTTTTTATTGACAAATTCACACATGTTACTAATGTGTCTAAATTCCCAAAATATGCATATCCTTCTTTAAAGTTTAATTTACTAGTCTAGTTGGTAAGTTACATGGTAGTAGAAAGGGGTCCATAACTAATTAAACTATAAGGTGTCTCACAGTTTTAGAAAACTAATGCATATTCATGTGTTTATGTTCCTGCCACCCAATTTCCAGTTTTCAACTCATCATCTTTGTGGTAGGAGAAATATAATATTTTCTAAAACACACAAATAGATCCTATTAAGATCTAGGGGATGGTAAAAGAGATGACACACCTTCATTCTATTCATTTGTAGAATCCATGATAATATAATTTATGTTTTACATTTAAACAAGAATAATAGATATATATTTACTTAGTTTTTAAAATTTTAAAAACTTAAATCTACCACATATGAATAGTAAAAATAATAAAGGACAATGTTGGAAACCTCCATCATCCTTGCCTTGATCACATGTACTCCTTCTTCTCCTAAAATCATGTCTCCTCCTCCCAAGAAAAACAAAATGTTTAGAAATGAAATAGAATTCATAACGTTTTTTTATTGACAAATTCACACATGTTACTAATGTGCCTGAATTCCTAGAATATGCATATCTTTCTTTAAACTTTAATTTACTAGTCTAATTGGTAAGTTACATGGTAGTAGAAAGGGGTCCATAACTAATTAAACTATAAGGTGTCTCATAGTTTTAGAAAACTAACGCATATTCATGTGTTTATGTTCCTGCCACCCAATTTCCAGTTTTCAACTCATCATCTTTGTGGTAGGACAAATATAATATTTTGTAAAACACACAAATAGATCCTATTAAGATCTAGAGACTTTCTGTCGCAAAGTTCAAATATCATTTGGAATATGAGCCACACATTATTTTCTATAATGACATAAATCAATTGAAATATCATATTGATAAGTTATGGTATGTTCTATGCTTATAACAGTTTACTTCTTTTTCTTATGATATTCCACCGATTAGCAATCACATGTACATAAAGTAAAGTGCAGATAGAACATTAAACGATCGACAGAAAACAAGCCAAGACAAGAGACACAAGATGTGGCAGCTAGCCAGGGACAAACCCCACAATGTGTGGAGAAACCCTTTGATCAAATCTTCTTTTATCTTCAATAATTCAGCAGAGAGAAATAGTACAATAAATCTGATTCATATCAGCAGTAGCAAACCCTAGATCAGTAGCATCAGCATTAGCGGCTTCATTATCAAACTAGGGCAGACCATATCTCACAAGCCGACAGTCGGATTGACTTCATTCCACCACCAAAAGTTTCGGCTTCTAGAGGAGGTTCAGTTGAACCTACAGCGCAGTTCAGATGAGGAGATATTCTAGGCCACGCAAGTCAATCTTTACTTCTGCAGTTACAGCTTTAGTTTCAGCAGTTTCCGGCCGCAAACTAGGGCAGTCGATATCTTGCAAGCCATTCGTTGGATTGACTTCATTCCACCACCAAAAGTTGTGGCTTTCAAAGGAGGTTCAAATGAACCTACAGCGTAGTTCCAAAGAGGAGATCTTCTAGGCCACACAAGTCAATCTTTACTTCTGCAGTTGCAACTTCAAATTCAACAGCTTCCGGCTTCACATGTGTGAGAGAGAGAGACCCATTTCAGCGCAGTAGAGAAGAGACTCATATCTGCGCAGTAGAGAGAGAGAGATGTGATGAGATGAGTGAGTCCAAATGAGGAAAAGTCCTCTTATATTTATACAAAACATTGGTGGGTGAATAGATGCGACTGTTGGGCTTCTGAGCCTACATGAGTTGTAGGTCGGCTTGATAATAATTCCATAATCAAAATAAATTCATATCTCCATGAATACTTATCGGAATCGGATGATCTTTATATCAATCCTACACCTCTCAACGAGAGGAATCTAATAAAAATATTATCAGCCATGAATAAGATGAAGTTTTGCCTTGGTTACCAATTCTAACACTCCCTCTCAACCATGGAGAACTTCATCTGCAATCTGTCTATCGGTCGTTACTATTCATCCATCAAATGCACTGCCCTGTACAGCTTGACCCTTGCCCTGCTCTGCTCTATTCTGCCTATTCTACTTTGTCTTGATTTCCCTGCACTGATCTTTACTGTTTTGCTCTGTTCTGCTCTGCTCTTGCATTGTTCTGTTCTGCTCTACTTTTGTCCAAATTATGAAGAAGAAGAAATGATCGAGGATGTATCATACTGACTCAAAGTCAGTCTCAAAGTATGTACCACTGGTCCCAGACCAGTCTCAGCCAACCCAAAGTCAGCATCATAGTGAGTACAACTCCAATGGTCCCAGACCAATATCATCCTGCACTGACTCAAAGTCAGTCTCAGAGTATGTACCACTGATCCCAGACCAGTCTCAACCGACCCGAAGTTAGCGTCATAGTATGGTACAACTCCTACCACTGGTCTCAGACCAGTATCATTGATCCCAGATCAATGGAGGTCATCCTAGTGTAGGGAGTACGGTAGTTACAACGATGCGTCCTTCGGTACTACTATGGTCCCTAACTTCATTTCCCTGCTCATTGATCAGATGAGAGGTACTTCCCATGAGTCCCGGACTGCATGGGTAGGATGCCTCGACAGGAGAACTAATCAATCCTGTCCTCACAGGAGAACACATCAATCCTGCTACAATTTCCATGGAGAACACATCAATCCAGGCCTCAGAGGAGAACACATAAATCCTGCTACAATCGCCATGGAGAACACATCAATCCAAGCTTCATAGGAGAACTAATCATCCTACTACACAAGAGAGCGAATCATCCTGTCCCACAAGAGAGCGAATCATCTTGTTCCAGTGCGCACCACCAGGGGAGGGTGAGTCACCCTGTGGTCGTATGTTGCTCCAGTAATAACCACAAGCCCTCAGAGCTCCCAGAGCTCAATGTATGCAACATGCAGGACCCTTGTACAAGGGTTTCTTACCGTCTCCAAGTCGTTTGGGAAAATCACAGATTAGATCTTTCCTCGGGGCTTTGACAAGGTGTATCAAACTGTACATCATCTTAATGCGATGGAGCCTCCTTGCTCATCAACTTACCATATCCAAGATGATGTCTATCTGCTGGAGCAATCGACGAATATGGGATTCCTCAATAATCGAATCCCACCTCTGGTTGTTATAGAGAATCACATTGGTATCCAATGTAAATCCAAACAGCTCACTAAAGAGCTTTCGCAACCAGACTACCTCACACGAGGTTATGATAGCAACAATATATCCTGCTTCGGCGGTGCTCAAAGCCACCGACTTCTGCTTCCTGCTCATCCAGGATATCAAAGCAGATCCCAAGGTGAAACAGCACCCAGAAGTGCTCTTACGGTCCACCACACTACCTACCCAATCAACATCAGTATATCCAAGTAGTCTCACATCTCCGGCAGTGTATCTTAACCCATAAGTGATAGTGCCACGAAGATATCTCAGCAGATTCTTGTCACCAATCCAGTGTATGTGGTGGGGTTCAACCATATGCTGGCTCAACGTGTTGACTGCAAAGCATATATCTGGATGGGAGTTCACTAAGAATAGTAATGCTCCGACGAGTTGCCAATACTCGGTAGCATTTCGTAAAACAGGTCCAGCAGCACCACCGCTTAACTTCTTGAAGTTAAGCTCCATCAGAGTAGTTAAAGGCTTGCATTCCACCATTCTGAATCTTTCCAATATCTTCACCACATATTTTCCTTGAGATAGGAAAATTTCTCCTGGCTTTTGCCACACTTCAAGTCCTAGGAAGTAGTGCATCAGTCCTAGGTCTTTCATTTCAAATTCAGAGGCCAGCTCCCTCTTATATTTGTGAATGAGAGGGTCTGCACCTGTTAGAAAGAGGTCATCCACATACAACACCAGTATGAGAGGCTTGTCATCTTCAACCTTAAAGTAAAGGTTAGGATCGGCTTCACTCCTAGTGAATCCCAGCTTCATCAAGTAGCTATCGATCCTCTCATACCATGCTCGGGGTGCTTGCTTCAGCCCATAGAGAGCTTTCTTCAACCTGCATACATGAGATTTTCGATCATAAATCTCAAATCCTTCGGGTTGCTCCACGTAGACCACTTCTTTGATTGAGCCATGCAAGAACGTAGTCTTGACATCCATCTGATGTAGGTTCCATCCTTGTGAAGCGGCAAGGGCTATGATCGAGCGGATGGTCGTATATCTGGCAACAGGTGCAAATATCTCATCATAGTCTATAGCTTCCTTTTGGGAGGAACCTCGAGTAACAAAATGAGCCTTATACTTTTTTGTGCTTCCATCTCCTGCATGCTTTATCTTGTAAAGCCATTTGGAAGCAATAACAGTCTTGTCCTGGGGTTTGGGAATTACTTCCCAAACATCATTCTTTATGATAGACTCATATTCTTCAGTCATAGCATCCTTCCATACTTGATGCTTGACGACATCTGAGAATGACGAAGGCTCATTTTGTATGATCGTGCTCATGATGGTCAGGTATCCTTGATACCTATTAAGTTTCTTACTTTGATGGAAGGTTCCTCAGGGTGTAGCATGTCCTTCAGCATCATCAAGTATCCCCCTAAACCATGAAGGCCTCTTCCTAGAAGAGTAAGGCTCATGTGGATGAGGATCAATCGGATCCATGGGTTCTTCTACATCAGGCATTGATTCATCATCCTTTTCCTTCGGTTCCCTGGTGTCGGCTTCTTGAGAGCTACTCAAAGTCAGCAGATTGTCCACCTTGTTGAGAGCCATATCTTTGTCAAAGGTGACATCATGACTAATCACGACTTCCCTTTGACCGGCTACATAGATTCTATAGCCTTTAGTATTTTCACCATAGCCCACGAAAATTCCCTTCTTTCCATATGCCCCCAATTTATTTCTTTTCTCTTTCCGCACATGAAAGTATAGAGGGCTTCCAAAAATTTTAAAATGAGAAACATCAGGTTTCTTACAGGTGAAATTTTCTTCAGGAGTTTAGGAACCCAATGCTTGATGAGGGCATCGATTTTGTACATATACGGCGGTGATTGTAGTTTCAGCCCATAGAAACTTTGGAAGTCTTTGATCATGTAGCATGGCCCAGACAGCTTCCATCATCGTGTGGTTCTTCCTTCCCACCACACCATTCTGCTTAGGAGTATGTGGTGTAGTAGTCTCCCTCTTAATGCCAACCTCAGGTATGCCTGAGTAAACCAATTGTAATATATCGGAGGTCTTGCTTTGGCTTGAGGGGAATGGTCCCCTTTTGAGCTTTCCTTTGGCACATCCCAGACATGGACCTTCTTTCTCTACTTGGAATTCAGACATCCCTGTTACCATCTGTCTTACATCGGGGTAGAGCTTTGTAATGAAGGTGGGTAAACCTCCGATGCCAAAGTTTGGGCTGAAGAGATGTGTCATAAGACAAGACACCTATTAGACTTCCATTGACCTGATATAATGAATCAAAACTAAACCCAAGTGTAAAGGCATATTTAACATTATTTTTCCATATACGTACCTTGCCATCGCTGAAGGTTACCTTGTAGCCTTTGTCTTCCATTGCCGAGATGGACACTAGGTTCTTTTTGAGGTTAGGTGCATTTAATACATCCTAGAATTTCTAGCCTTCTTGAATGCTTGTCCTCTTCCTTTATTCCCAGCTCTCCTCTTACCTTTGCTGTTGAATTTGTCATTCCTTTGATTGCCATCAGAGGGATTTCGAGTTGCATCGCTGCATACTGTACCATGCTTCTCTAATCATGATTATCATCATGCTGCCCATGTCCATGATTTTATCCATCATAATGCTGCTCAAACTAGTGTGCATCATCATCATGCTATCCTATATATCCATGGTCTCATGTTGCCCTTTATGTCCATGATCTCATTGATCATGATGCTCATGATCTCATACATAGTGACTTGCTCTAACGCAAATGTAACATCGTCATTTTCTTCTAGCCTTAGGTCCAGCCTTTCCTTTTGATTTAGTCCCAGAATTATTACTTTTCTTTGCATGAGAAGAAAAGGCAGCATGAGGACCTTTAGGCATGGGCATTTCTTGCACTTCTTCCCTTGTTTCTTCTTGAATGCATCTAGCCATAAATCCCTCGAAACTAGGAATTACATTATTGTTCAGAAGAGTAGTCCTGAACACATACCATTTAGATGGTAATCCTCCGAGAGTTGTGAGTGCCATTTCTCTGTCAGTAATGGTTTCCCCAATAGATAGGAGATCGTTCTTGATCTCGGTGATTCTTAAGAAGTATTCTTGCATACTTTCATCTTTACCCTTCTTGATTTCGCTCAACTTATTTCTAAGAAACAAAACTTGATTTGCATCATTAACTTTAAATAAACTCACCAGTCTGTCGTAGATTTCCTTGGAGGTGTCTAGATCAGAGATGTAGGCCACCAAGCGCTTGTCGATAGAGTCCCGGATGATCTTCTTTGTTTTGACTTCTCCATTTTACCATTTGTTCCAGGCAGCAGCAGATGCATTTGATGAAGGCTCAACAATATTGCCTCTTACATGGTCCAGCACTTCTTGATTCTCAAGGGTTAGATCGATAGGCATCTTCCATCCGTGATATTCAGCTTTCTCATGGAGCTTGTCTTCAGCAGGAAAGAGTGTTGTGGACCCCATAGTTCTTTTAGGATAGCCTTGCCAATCTTCTCTTCAATGATTGCTCTTGCTCTTGCTCGGTCTTTGTCTTCACCTCAGCTCTGATACCATGATAAGTTATGGTATCTTCTATGCTTATAAAAGTTTACTTCTTTTTCTTATTATATTCCACCGATTAGCAATCACATGTACATAAAGTAAAGTGCAGATAGAACATTAAACGATCGACAGAAAACAAGCCAAGACAAGAGACACAAGATGTGGTGGCTAGCCAGGGACAAACCCCACAATGTGTGGGGAAACCCTTTGATCAAATCTTCTTTTATCTTCAATAATTCAGCAGAGAGAAATAGTACAATAAATCTGATTCATATCAACAGTAGCAAACCCTAGATCAGTAGCATCAGCATTAGCCGCTTCATTATCAAACTAGGGCAGACCATATCTCACAAACCGACAGTCAGATTGACTTCATTCCACCACCAAAAGTTTCGGCTTCCAGAGGAGGTTCAGATGAACCTACAGTGTAGTTCAGATGAGGAGATATTCTAGGCCACGCAAGTCAATCTTTACTTCTGCAGTTGCAGCTTCAGTTTCAGCAGTTTCCGGCCTCAAACTAGGGCAGTCGATATCTTCCAAACCCTTCATCGGATTGACTTCATTCCACCACCAAAAGTTGCGGCTTCCAAAGGAGGTTCAGATGAACCTACAGCGCAGTTCCAAAGAGGAGATCTTCTAGGCCACGCAAGTCAATCTTTACTTCTGTAGTTGTAGCTTCAAATTCAACAGCTTCCGGCTTCACATGTGAGAGAGAGAGAGAGACCCATTTCAGCGCAGTAGAGAAGAGACTCATATCTGCGTAGTAGAGAGAGAGATGTGATGAGATGAGTGAGTCCAAATGAGGAAAAGTCCTCTTATATTTATACACAACGTTGGTGGGTGAATAGATGCAACTGTTGGGCTTCTGAGCCTACATGAGTTGTAGGTCGGCTTGATAATAATTCCATAATCAAAATAAATTCATATCTCCATGAATACTTATCGGAATCGGATGATCTTTATATCAATCCTACACCCCTTGATGAGAGGAATCTAATAAAAATATTATCAGCCATGAATAAGATGAAGTTTTGCCTTGGTTGCCAATTTTAACACACACACACACACACACACAGATATATATATATATATATATATATATATATATATATATATATATATATATATATATATATATATATATATATATATATATATATATATATATCTATCTATATATATATATATATATATATATATAGATATATATATATATATATATATATATATATATATATATATATATAGATATATATATATATATAGATATATAGATATAGATATACATATATAGGTTATTTTTATTTCTTATGGAGAATGAAGTTTCTAGGTAGATGGACAAACTCACTTTGGGTTATCTTAAAATGAATAGAAATAATCTTCAAAGGGAAAGTTTCATGATAAAAATTCTAATGATCTATAAAGAAGCATAGCTTTAATCAAAATTTCTATTGTATTTAAGAAAAAATTCAAAAATTAAAATAAAATTATAAACCTACTAATTTCATCCTTATATACATGTGTTCATAGCTTCATATGTGAAAGAGGTAAAGAGTTTACAGATCCATAAACACTTTTTAACAACAAATGTAAAATTCCATAATCTTTTTCATCGTATCGCTCAGTGAGTCCCTATTCCCAGAACAGGCAAATGTCATAGATCAATTTGGTGTCTCCCTCAATCTATTATTATTATTATTATTATTATTAGAACTTAAAGAAAAAGAAACATTTATTTTGTCAAAAAAAAATCTAAAATATTTACGCCCCAAGGATTAACTCAAGTGGTCATGAGCCAAATATAATATATCTCTCTCAAAATTTGGATAGGTCATGATTTGACTATTTTGATCCTCTCGGGGTGGAGCTCCTTAATCAAGGACAAAAAGGGCTTTCCAAAATTTTGATTTAGTTATTAGGAGAATGACAAATATTTAAGCTCCATTGAATATTCTAGGATATTAATAATAATATTTGCATATAAAGGGTTAAGATTTACCTCTAAGTTATGTATGCTCATTTAATTCTTTTATCTCAAATTAACTAATTACAGAAAATATCATATCAACTCATGTCATATTGGGCATGTGGTATAGGTAAGCAGGGTATTGGAAAATAGAGGCATGTCTATTTTAGAATGTGTCTTCCAGAATTTTGAATTAATTATTAGTAATTATTAGGTGGATGGTAGAAACTTAAAGTGCATGGAATATGTTACGAGATTCATACTAGTATTCGCCTGCATGGAATATGTTAGGATATTCATAATAGTATTCACTTGTCAAGGATTGAGATTTACGTGTAAGTTAGTTATGTTCATTTAATTAATTTATCTCAAATTATTTAATTAAATAAAACGTCATATCAAAGTTTCATATTGGGAATGTGGTATTGATATTATTTCTTCTAGTCTTATTTATGGTTCCTATGAAAAGGTTCATTAATATTCTTTGATGGCAAGAATATTATGCATGTTAATATTATTAACCAATTGAGTTATAATTTGATATAGTACCACACTCGTGTTGAGCTACTATTCTAGTAGAAGGTTGGCACAATTTGAAGGTGTCAATAAAATTTATTTAATGATAGAATCATACCGATATGTTTGTTACCATAAAAATTTTAATTTTAGGTACTATTAGTAATTTTATTTGTGTTAAGTATCATATTTTTTAATATAATTTAAGGGGTTGATAACTTTTTATAATCGACAAGAGAAAATATTACTTAAACACATGTTATGTTTAAATTTAATCTTATAACAATAAAAACCAACACAAGGACTTCATAAACATTAATTATTTTGTAAACTAGCATAAATCCATCTTATATCCAGATATACCAAGCACGAAGAGGGATCAATTTTGGAGTTAATATGGATCTAAGCTAGCACTAATACATTCCATATTAAAGGATTTCTTCAAGCCTTTAAATATGATTCGTCATAACAAATACCATGGGGTATGAAATAGCATGTGAGTGTAAAACACCATCGACAAACCCATAAAATGACCAACTCAAACTTATCATAACTATTTTATGACCTAAACATCTAACGGACGCCTACCCATATCCTAGTAAAATTTGACATTTACATGTGTAAATATTTATGCAGAGTCGTTCCATACCAGGTTGTATAATGCCTCTTAATTAAATCACCATATTGACTTAAGATAAGATAAGATAAAACTATAATTAGTAATTTCAAAGTAGTTAGTGACCATGAATAGGTAAAAAATGGGACTATTAGGCATGACACTATCAATACACAATAGTGGTATGAAAGCAACTCTTAGTGGGAATCAATTAAATCATAACGATATTATAGTTATGGATAATATACTACATTCCTTGATGTCCAATTTTTGTGCCTAATGACTCTCACCCCCAAGTCTCCCACAAGCTAGAGGGGGAGTTGTTCATCAATAATGTAAGATTTGGTAAGGAGTGCCTCTCTAGCAAATTTTGCATTGAAACTAGTCTGCTAAAAACCTACTAAGTAAAATATTTTTTTATGCTAAATTTTCTAGGTCCCCTTGGTGAATTTGGAAAGCACCAAGAGGAGGTTCATACCAATTGGACCACTTAAAAATAAGGATCAAATAATTATAATTTGTGTAGTGTAATGTTGCAGAGTCATCGCATTCATGTTTATTGGAATCGATGTTTCGAACCAACCTCTGTGGTTCATCTTCAGGAATAGATCCTGAAGATGAACCATAGAGGTTGGTTCAAAATGTCAATTCCAACAAACATGAATGCGATGACTCCAGAAGATAACACTACACAGAACACAGATGGCAGAAGCCTCAAATCATTAATTATAATTTGTTTAAATACCTTTTAGCATTCATTATTAATAAGTGTAATTTGTAAAAGAATATCATAATAATGGTTAAAAAAGTCCAAAGGCATCCATTTGGGACCCTTCTCTTGAAAGAGCTCAGAAATTCCACTTAACACTCAGTATCACTTAATGATTCCATGTTTTATTGGGAAATGCATTTTTTTTTAACTTGCAGTTTTATTTTAGCAACAAAAATGTCACTTTATACACTCATATTAAACCAGACGATAGTAAAATATAAGCGAATATATGGATTATGACTTACTGACTTATATCATATGATTTCAAATACACTTTATTGATTTAAGAATATGTATTTAGAAAACATTATAGATTAAAATCAAAATGGACAATTTAAAATGTATTATCAATTATTTCTAAATTTTTTATTTTGTAATTTTTTTATGTTTACATACATTACGAGATTTATTTCAATAGTACATTACATTTATAAACATGTATTATGCAAGCATATAAATAAATAGAATTCAATGAATCACTTCAACCTTTGTTGGCTTTTATGAGATAATATAATCTACAAATAATGTATTTGATATTTGAAATTTACAAAAAGGTAGTATGAATGAGAAAAACCAAATGTCCTGTCATGATGCAAAGAAATTAAAGACGTCCATTTATGGCTCATCTCTTGAATGATCCTAGATAGTCCTATTGACAGTCTTGGAAATCTAGCAACCAAAGGGGTCTCCCCAATGAAAAGTCTCAATCTGACTTCACACTATTTGGTGTGGGAGCCCTTCAAGAAATAAGGCTTGGCTACCATATGTTCTTAAAGATATGCCTTGGATATAATGGTTAGTACAAGAGAGTAGGCACAAGTACGTTCGGATCAACAAGTGAATATGCCTTGTGGAATGTTCAGTTGTAGAATGTATCAAGGTTCTTCTACTAAGAGGGAGAGAAAAGTGAGCCTTTAAGAGAAAATTAATAATACTAATCTAGTAAAGATGCATGAAAATATACATACAAATGAAATATTTCACATAGAAGCAATGATTGTTAAAACACATAAAATGTACCAAATCCACCATAATAGTTCAATTTCCTTAATACAAATGAAAACAACATACATTGCAAACATTCGAAGAATAATCTTACAATATTTATGACATACACATGAAAGTGTGTTGGCTCAATGAGCTTCGAAATTAAGAAAAATTTCCAAGACACATCGGTACAATGAACGCCACTAGCTCCAATAGTGGAGCATTAGAGGAACCACTTTATCCTCCAAAAGAAATATATTCCTCTCTAATGCCTAGTAGGAGGAGTGACTATATAAAGTCCTTTTCATGATCTATAAGGGTGTATATATAATAAATGGGGTGATCATTCACCTCCCCTGTGACTCTTGGATTACACTCATGATTGCTTGACATCTCTATGACTCTTTCACTCCTTCATGACTTTTCACGTTCTATGGATGACTCTTGGACCTCCAATTTACATTACATTTCTCCAATATCGAATTTACATAACCGAAAAATGATGTGGAAAATGATAACTCATGACATGACATGACGTTGATGACATGGACTACATGATGACATGGAAATGTCAACCCATTCTTCGTTGTTGTTTTACTTATGTCTTCCTAAAGAATGGGACTTGCTCTTATATTTCCTCCTCAATAAGGCTTGGAAGTAGTGATTCTTCAATGTAATATTAATCTCCATTTTCTATTGCAATCTAGTGTCCCTTTATATTTATTGATTGTTCATCTCATTTTCACAACTTCAAATGTCTCTTTTAGTAGGGTCTACTTCTTCATCTCCTTCATCATCATCCTCATAAAATGATATAATACTTGCAACTGAAATCCCCTCATGATAAGATGAAATTAATATGGTAAACCCCTAGTATTACATGCTTTGTGACAACCCTTAACTAAGGTAGAAATAGGTGATAGGCTGCTAAACAGGCCCAAGAATTGTGTAGCTTAGGAGTTCAGAGGCCAATACTAAGCCTTGAGACTACACAGTGGGAAGTTCAAGCAGGCTAGGGCTAGACATTTGCATAGTTGAGGGGCTCAAGGGTTGAGGTTGAGGGCCTGAGGATTGAGGTTTTCCACTATGTAGTTCTAGAGGGATAGAGGCTAAGGGATTGTGTAGTTGTGAAATTCAATAGTTCAAGGCTAGTGCTTGATGCTTGATGCTCTAGATTAAATATTGCATAGAAGAGGATAACTGGAGGTAGGGGCTGTGTAATTCTAGAGCTCAAGCATTGAGGCTAAGCTCTGATACTTTGTAGTGTGTAGTTCTAGAAGGTATGGACTACTTATTTCATAGTTCCAAGAGGAAGGGTTGAAGCTTGAGGACTCAGAATATGCAGTGAACAGTTCAGGAATGCTAAGTGAGGTCAAGTTGCTCAGTTAGGAACTTTTCTAGATTTGGCTAAGTGTGGGATTAGTCTGGCCAAAGTGAATAATGACAAAACTTAAGCACGATCACACATATAGAAATATTAATTACAAAAAATTGACCACTTAGAACACATAAACAACATAATTTCATCAATGTGATGACGTTATGACAACTTTCCTCAAATGGGACACTAAAGGTACACTTTGCAACGAACGTGATGACACTTATGTGACAGTGCTTAAGAATCTGTGAATGGGTATTATACATGTCCACATGATAAGAATGAATCATTAAGACCAAGGTTACCCCTTGAAAAGAACCAAAACTACATATGTGTGATGTGTGATGCTTTCCATGCTAAAATATGACATTTGTCATAGTTAGAAGAAAGTGAAAACGACACTTACAAAATGTGAATGACATTGAAAGTGACATATGCCAGAAAAAATATAACATAAAAACAACACTTGTTACGGTGAAAAAAATAAAAAAGTGACAGTCATAAACACGTAAGTGACATTTGTGAAAGCGAAGGAGCCAAAAGCGACTGTTGGAAAAATATCACTCAAATAGAAGAGAAACTGCAACCAAAAGTGAGTGACTATTGATGGAGGTGTCACTGATTGTCGACATAGGTCGAACATTTTATAGGCATTGTCTTAATATACTTTTGTTATGCCTATTCAAGGTTTCATAAAAGGGTGTGATCATGAATCTATTACAGACTGAGCATGTGTGAGAAGATGAATTTGACACTTATCGATCAACCATAAAGTGACTATGGAAAAAAATATCACAAGATCCATGGTGAGCTCCAAAATTTAGTGTAGAAAAATGTTTGGAGGGTGTTTGTCACAGCGACAACACTTGGTAACATATTGGTCTAACTCTAGCTTATCTTCCTTGGTCATATATTTTTTACAAGATCTAGTTTATCAAGATGTATTGATTCTCCATGTAGATTACTCTGGTTTTCCCACTTAACCTGATTATAGATATAATCCCCTTCATCTCATTATTGGTTAAACATAATCATAAATCTAGCCATATGTTAATGTTTTGACTTCAAGAGAGGGGTAATGTAATTCACAAGCTTAAGATATTCAGAGTGTGATTTTTCATCTCTGGTGACTTTCCACTACCAGTAAGCCTGAGACGTACCTTGAAGGAGTCACTTCAGGAAAATAAGAATTTCCTCACTACCAGTGAGCCTGGAACACACCTTAGGGAAGTTACTTGCTTCACCTCCCTATGTAGGGAGCCTTTCTCTTCTTTCACCCTTTATTTTTTATTGTTATAGAACTATGCCTTGACACTTATTTATTTCATGGGGTGGAAAAGGGATCTCGACTTATTGAGAGGAGAAGAGTTTGTTTCCTTAGATAAGGATATATAAAACCTCTGATATCATTTTTCTCATTAATATTTCCCCTTATCCTTCTCTACTTGATTGGATCAACGTGGAAAACACATAAACGTAAAGAACCCAGCATATAAAATAGGCTCCTATAAAATATACGGGTGTCATGGTTTCACACAAATGTCTCCTTAAGCAAGGATCACATTTTCCATCAAAACATCATCGACCAAAAGGTATAGAACCAAGAAGAAGAAGAAGGACTAAATGCTAGACAAATGTTGTAGTGTCACAAAGCCCTCGTATATTTTTCCACATTGTCTTTCAAGCCAAAGGGGACATCCTTCATGCAAAGTCTTATTAAAAAATAGAAGAGAAGAGAAAAGAAGCAATAAGATTACCAAATCAAAATGACAAAGCAAATGGAGGCTAACCTGAAAATAGGATGCATTACAAAAGTAAGAAAATGCAAGAAAGATTACCGAGAATGAGGGGAGGATGAGTGTGCAAAGAGAGACTAATATGAAACTAGAGTTACTCCTAACCTAACTAGGTAGAAGGTTAGGGTCAAGTGTAATCAAATTTTAAATGTAGCCATTGTAGTTTCTCCAAAATTGTATAAAGAAACATACGAGCAATTAAAAAATATAACTTTCACAGCAAATTGAATATCTTGCATGTTAGGAGAAAGACATGTGATAGCCACTGCTTCTAGCAAGCATGAGAAAATATCAAAACTTATTATTTGTGATGGAGCTTTCTAGGTAACATTTATCCAACCATTTAGTGGTTGGATCGTGAAATTCGAGGCAATCCTCTTGAAAACCATCAGATCCTTGAAAATATGAATTCTCCATTAAAGGTATGAGATCAAGATGAGAATCTTGTGAGGGAAAATGAATCTTATCATGTTCAAATGGCTTTCCAAGATAGTGAGGTTTTGACATAAGCATTAATGAAAGTTGAAGTGCCTCAACTTCTTTACAAGTATCTGAATGGTGAGATGATAAACCATACTGATCAAAGGATCTAGGAAAACTATCATCGGATAGGCTAGTAGGAAAATGATAAGTTGAATGTCAATAATAAAGATTAGAATTATGATCATAAGAACTAAACAAAGCATAAGATTCTTGATTATAAGGCAACAAGGATAGGTCAGTTTGAATATTTTCACAAATTATCTAAATAATAGAATCATATTCCTCGCATGATTAATACAATAAAACATTTTATTGTAACTAGTTACAAACTGCACCAACATCACTATCGTCAAAATAAGTGAAAAGAAATGTCAGTATAGAAAACACATGAAACTAGTTAGGATAGAATGGGTGATGAATAATTTGATTCAAAAAATAACTCATGCATTCACTAGCAGTCAAGAGGATTTTAGGTGTGATGAAGAAAAAGACTAACCATAAAATATTAACAAGAAAAACTAGGAGCTTACTATTCTAAAATGCATCTGATATACATGATTCATGAATCCTTCAACCAGAGATAATCTTTGAAATGATCAAATTTGTAATTCCATGCTTCTATGGGAAATACACACTCCAAACCTAAGTTAAGTACAAGATCCTTGCATGGAGATGAATAAATAGAGTCTCAAATCTGATAAGAAATAAAAATTTTAGAGTTCAAAAGACTACATCCAAAATACCAAACATCTTTCAAGCAATAATTTACATCGAGTGAAACCTTGCAAAAAAAAGAATCTTGCAAGGAAAGCCATATCTGACTTAGTTCAAGGATCTTACCAGAGTTACAAGGTCTTGACATAACCATCAATCAAAGTTAAAGTGCCTCAACATCCAAATAAGTCACGAAACTTTCAAGGATTGTAAAATCACATTTTGAAGATTGAATCAAATAATGCATGGTGTGTGAATATTTGCTACCAATACTAAGGACCAATACTAAGTGGATGGTAGTCATCTCTATCACTGATTTGACCATATTTAAAACTTCAACAAACAAAGTACCAATAAAATTTCAATAGGACCAATACTAAGTGGATGGTAGTCATCTCTATCACTGATTTGACTATATTTAAAACTTCAACAAACAAAGTACTCAAGTCTAAAGATTCTTCTAATTAGAATTTTAGAGATGTACGAATCAGAGATATCTCATGAGCAAGTTGATTGGAAGAGTTGTCCTCATACAAAATTGAAAATTACAAGGAGTAGAGTGGATACCCAATGATTTCATTGTTTCCTTTTTCATCATGGCTAACCTCACTACCTTGCGTTAATTGAAAATTTAACTCATCATACAATAACTTGAAGATCATGGGGTATATTCATTGTAGGTAGACGCATAATGTTCTGAAGAGGAAATTTCCATAAGAACATCTATTTTGGCTGGATCAGATTCTAGATCCAATTCTTTCAAATCAAAATCTTTTCAAGAAACCAAAAGATCAACTAGTGCACTTAGACATTCATCATTTCATACATCAACTAAGTCATGCATATTACAACGATGGTTTCCCAAGGCTATAGATTGATTAAGAAAATCAACCTCATTTGATTGACTATCGAGACTAGTAAATTCAGAATCAGACAAGAATGGAATGGAATCATCTTTACATTGTAGGTTTTAAAAGAGAATAAATATCAAAATAATCCTCACTTTTCTTCTCTTATACCTGTGAAATATGACCACCTTGTACTTGATTGAAATTTGAACCAACAACTTGAAAATCAAGAGAGCGTGAAGAACTAGTTGGTGGATCAAATTGATCAAGTGGATCATGGTATAAAGATTCATGGTATATAGATTATAGAGGATGAAAAATGCCCCTTTAAGAAGTAATACCTTTTGTGGAACCATATTCAAGATTGAGGTTAAGAATGCTAGTATCATCTTGAGGAGTTGAAATATTAGCTTCACCCTAGGCTCCATGAATCATTCCAAGGTTTCCTCCATTGGATCTAAATCATGAGAGGTGGATGAAGATTGAAGAGACGAATCGACAATATGTTTTACATATTTACCAACTTCAACATAATTGTAGGGAGGCACCCACATCAGAATTGGAGAAAAAGGAGGATAAGGAATGAAAGGAATAGTAGGTTTCTACTTTGAAATTATAGGTGTCTCATGATTGAAAAGAGTTGGGGAAGTGGAAACATCACTAGGATTAGATTCTCCATGAAAAGAAACATGAACCAAATGTTAAAAAGTTTGTTTAAAGAAATCCCAATCCATGCCTTCTTCAAAGGTGACGAAATTGATTAGAAAGCTCCTAAATTGATTTATTAGATTTCATTCTTAGTTAATTAATTATTTTAAGGAAATATCAATAATCATACTTATCATATGATAAATGAATCTTCTTGATGAGGTGTTCAAAAGAATGAACGGAAGCAGGTGGTAGCGTATGACACAATAAGTTAGCTTGACCTTCAATTATGAGGCAGAAAAAAGAATACAAGCCACATATTCATAGTCAATTTCATAGTGTTCACAGAACTTAATAAAAATAGATCCATGCTCAGTAATGGACATATCACCCTCACTATCAAACTTAAATTTATACAAGTCATTAAGTTGTTATGCGAAGATGAAACTTTTACCAGGGCATAGGTTAGAGAAACCTTCCAAGAATATGATTTGGGGAAGACCCATTTAAGATAATAGGTTAAAAATAGACTCAATGAACACAACTTGTCATATGGCTCCCCTTCTAGTATCATTTTGTTGATATTTATGGAAATCCATCAACCAAGGGAGTCTCCTTGATGAAAAGTCCCAATCTAAATTTGCATTATTTGGTGTGGAATCCCTTTCAGAAATAAGGCCCAACTACTGTATTTTCTTAAATATATGACTTGGCTACAATGCTTAGCATAGGAGGGTAATGCACAGGTACTTTTAGAAGAAGAAGTGGATATTCCTTGTGGAATGTTAAACTACAGAATGTATCAAGGTTATTCTACTGAGATGGAGAGGAAAGTGAGCCTTTACAAGAAAATGAATATTACTAATAAATTAAAGACAGTGAAGCATATACATACGAATGAATCATTGGTAAATTAGTGAAATAGTTAACATAGAAGCAACAATTCTGAAAACACATACAAAACACCTTCAAAAAGATGAGTACCAAATCCACCAAAATAGTTTAATTTCCTTAAGACAGATGAAAACAACATGCATCACAAACATTCAAATAATTTTCTTACAATATTTATGACATACGTAGGAAAGTGTGTTGGCTCAAGAAGCTTTGAAATTAAGTAAAATTTCAAAGATACATCGATATAGTGAACACCACTATCCCCAATAGTGGAGAATTAGAGCAACCACTTGCTCCTCCAAAAGAACTATATTCCTCTCTAATTCCTGGTAGGAGGAACCAAGGTGAAAATTCGCTTGCATAAGCTATGAAGGTGTATATAAAACAAAAGAAGTGATCATTCACCTACCTTATGAATCTTGAACTACCCCCATGACTTTTTGACTTCTCTGACTCTTTTACTCCTCCATGACTTTTCACATTCTATGGATGAGTCTTGGACTTCCACTTTACATTACATTTCTCCAATATTGAATTTAAATACCAAAAAAAGTTGTGGCAAATGATGACTATGACATGAAATTACATGACATTGATGACATGAACTGCATGATGAAATGACAATGCCAATCCATTTTTTTATGCTACTTTATCTATGTCTTCATATAAGATGGAACATGCTCTTGCACTTCCTCCTCCATAAGGCTTAAAGGTAGGGAGTCTTCAATGTAATCTAGATCTCTAGCTGTTGTTGC
Organism: Pinus tabuliformis; assembly: GCA_031772625.1. NCBI lineage: Eukaryota > Viridiplantae > Streptophyta > Pinopsida > Pinales > Pinaceae > Pinus > Pinus tabuliformis. The sequence goes on from CM062820.1 coordinate 510,678,105, forward strand.
AATATGGTGTCCCTTTTTCTTTCTTTATTGATTAACTTGTTTTTGCAGCTTCAAAGTTGACTTCTAATAGGGTATCCTTCTTCATCTCCTTCATTATCATATGTCATTACATGATAGAATACCTGCAACTAAATTCCACTCATGAAAAAATGACATCATTCTGATAAACCCATAGTCTAACATGATTCATGACAACAACAGACTGAGTTGGAATAGGCTGATAGGTTGGGAAATACGCTCAGGAATTGCACAGTTGCATAACTCAAGAGGTCGGCGGCAAGGACAAAGCCTTGAGACTATGCAGTATGCAGTTTAGTAAGACTAGGGGTAGAAATTTGTGTAGTTTATGGGCTCAAGGGATCAAGCTGAGGACTTGAGGCTTGAGGTCTCCCATTACATAGTTTTGGAGGGACAAAGGCCAAGGGTTTATGTAGTTCTACAATTCAAGAGGTCAAAGTTGAGGCTTGATGCTTGAGACTACACAATGTGCAGAAGAGGATGACTGGAGGTAGGGGTTGCGGAGTTATGGAGCTTAACAGTTCATACTAAGCACTGAGACTGTGTAGTGCATAGTTCTGGAAGGTAGGGACTATGCATTTTGTAGTGCCAAGAGGTAAGGTTCAAGCTTGGAGATTGAGATTATGAAATGCACATTTCAGGAAGGTTGAGTGAGGTCAAGTTGCTCAGGTAGGAGATCCTCTATATTTTTCTCAGTGTGGGATCAATAAGGACAAATTGATTATCAAACACTTATAACATTTAATGACACAACATTTATCACTCAAAACACTTGAACAACATACATCCCTCAATGTGACGACATTTCAACAACTTTCCCCAAGTGCGACACTAAAGGTACACTTAGCGACAATTGTGATGACACTTGTTTGACAGTGCTTGAAACTTTGTAAATGAATGTAATACATGTATACATGATAATAATGACTCATTATCACCAAGTTTACCCCTTAAAACAAACCAAAAATACATATATGTGATGTGTGATGATTTCCATGTGAAAAGACAACATTTATGACACTAAGAGGAAAGTGCAAATGAAACTTGCAAAATGTGAATGAAATTGAAACCGACACATCCCAAAAAGAAGATAGCATGAAAAATACACTTATTACAGTGAAAAAAATAAAAGCGGTAGTCATAAACATACAAGTGACACTTGCGAAAGCGAAGCTGCACAAAAGCAATAGTTGGAAAAACTCATCGAAATAGAAGAACAATCGCAACCAAAAGTGAGAGACTATCAATAAAAGTGCACACTAACTATTGACATAGGTTGAGCATTTCACATGAAATATCTTAATAAACTTGTGTTATGCATGTTCAAGCTTGCATACAAGAGTGCACTCATGAACTTGTTGTGGATTGAGCATGTGTGAGCAGGTGGCTTTCACACTTATCGACTGACCATAAAGTGATTATGGAATGAACAATCGAAATATCCACAATACGATCCAAAATTCAAGTGTAGAAAAATTTTTGAAGGGTGTTTTACTTAGCAAAAAGAAGTCAATTTATTACTCATTATCAATTAATTATTCCACTTTTTTTAAGAAAAGAATTTTATTTTACATGGATGTTTGTTTCAAAAAACGCAATGTCAAATTTATGCAATGATATCAAACTACATGATAGGAATATAAAAGTGAATAAATCACTACCTAACTTATTTACTTCTATGATATGAATGCATATAAAATTAATTGATTTAGTAATATGTAGTTATAAAAAGTTATGGTCTGTTGTATAAAAAATATCTTTACTTAGTGTAATATATTAAATAATTTCAAAAGTGAAATACATTTATAAATTTATAAATGGATATAACTAAATATAAATCAATAAATATGTTAATTTGGGGTTTCTTTCTATCACATTATTTTTATTAGAAATAATTTTTTTTAAGAATTTAACATTAAAAATGCTTAACGTGAGTGGGAAAATCGAATGTCGTGTGATGCAAATTGTTTAAATACATCTATTTATGACCTATTTCTTTCCACTTAAAATTCATTATCAATTGATCATTCCATGTTTTATTATGAAAAAGAAAAGTTTTACATGGAGATTTATTTCAAAAACAATGATATCACATTTATACATGCTTATTCAATATCATGATAAGAAAATCAAAGTCAATAAATGAATTCCTGGTGATTTAGAAGCACATTTAAGTTAGAAAGAATTACAGATCGAAAATCCAATGCCTTAATATTTAAAGGGTTTCAAGTCACTGACCTATGTCCCATTTCCCACTAGCTTTAATAGCCAACTTAACACTTCTTATCAAGAAATCCTCATAATAGTTTTTGGAAGAAATAATTCATTGCTTATGGCTATTAAAAGTTGATAACATAATTTTTTCCTTATTGGCTCATATGATATAATTTCATTTTATTTAAAAATACAAATCTACAAAAACTTATCATTGGACAATGAAATGAAAGTTATTATAATTCAAAAAATTCAAAGACATAAATCATCTATAATATATGTTTAATGAAACCTTAAGGCTCCACTTAGTAGTCATTATCAATTAATTATATGTCATTTTCAAGAAATGAAAATTCAATTACATTGGAGTTTGTTTTTAGAAATCATATATCACATTAGTCCAAGGGGGTAATTCAATTGTTGACCGAAGTAATGTGAAATTTGTGAAAACTAAGAGATTCAAGGTTGAAATCCCCCTAGTTGTAACCCAGTTTACATAGAGAAGGTCAAGACGTAGACCCCTAGAGGTTTACTAGTAGCTACGTGTTAAGTGGGCTACTCCGTCCCTTTGGGATACAAAAAAATAATTAGATATCACATTTATACACTCATATTAATGCATTTTACAAATAGTTAAAAGATGACAAGTGAATTTTTCCCTATTGATTTCCAATATGATATGATTGCAATTAAAAATATTAATTGATTTGAGTATACAAAAGTTTACTGATCAATCCTAGATATTTGATATCACTAGGGGGACGAAGAAGCTCTGTAACTTGATCCAAGGTTGGCGTTAGGGTTTGACGTTGGGTACCAGGGCAAGAGGTGCAAGGGGGAGTGTTGCTCCCTCCTATAGTCAAGCAGTCACAAATAGAAGCAAGGACACTGGAAAGTAGCATTTCAAGAAACCTTTGGGGTAGACAACAAAGGCAAGTAACATAGAAATATTGGGAGGAAACAGACCTCATGAACAGGAAGGGGATCAATGGGAAGCTAGTAAGGAGAAGGAGAAAGGGGGTAGTAGTCAAAAGACAACATCCACAAGGACAACTGGGGTATGAAAACCCAAGTCGAACATCATTCCCTGGGTCATCTTAAGCGACCCAGCGCTACAAGTGCATAGGGACCATATGGTAGAATATGTTGTTATATGCAAATTCATGGAGTTATGGCCGAAGGAGAGGGCACTGCACGTATGGATAAGGAGCCAGTGGAAACTAAAGGGAGAAATAAACCTTCATCTGGGATCTAAGGGCTTCTTCACAGTAGATTTCACAAGCCTAGAGGATAAAGATAGAGTGTTCGAAGGTGCACCATACTTCTACATGGCTACAGGCCTCTACATGCATCCATGGATGATGAACTTTGTCCCAGAATGTGAAACATTCACATCCGTACCGGTATGGATCAGACTATACTCCCTTCCTCTAGATTATTGGTTATCAAAATCTCTAAAAACAATAGGAAACAAACTGGGGCATTTCCTAAAGATCTCAGATGCAACTCCAAAAGGAAGATATACCTCCTTCTCTCGGATATGTGTGGAAATGGACTTATCTGGAGCACTTCTAGACACGATAATTTTAGAAGTATATTATGAATAATGGGTGCAGGAAGTGGACTATGAGCACATCCAATTTAGGTGCCGCAAATTGCATGAACATGGGAATCTATACAGAGACTTACCAACAAACAATATGGAGAGAAATGTGAAGACAATGGTGGATAAAAATCCTAAGGGTTTCACTAATATTGTGAGCAAAGGGAAAGGCGGGAAGCGGCCAAAAAAAATATCAAATGAGGAAAGACAACCTAGCCACAATAGCTTTAATATCCTAGAAGAAGAAGATGGAAATAAAGAAACAAACCAGGAAACGGAGAGCATTATCACTAAGAAGGAAAGGGATGCTAGCATGGAAGATATCATAGAAAAGAACCAGCAAAAGGAGGATCTGCCAAGCAATATGGAGATAAGTAGGGACCATGAGATGACTCCAAGCGAGGTGGGAATGGAGGACCATGAACTGTAGGAGATTCTAGAAAGGGAAAATCTAGATCTAGAGAAATTTCTAGAACAAAGGACGACCAAAAGAGTGGACCCCCTGCCAAAAGAGGAATATGATAGGGTCTAATAGCTCTTGCTATGGAGATCATAACATGAAAGGCTCTAGAGTCAAAATAAATCATGAAGGCTAGGAGCATAGAGGGGTCAAAATGATGGAGGAGATACAGGCTCAATCTCCAAAGAACCCCGGCTAGAAAATAGGAAGAAAAAGACAAAAGGAGTTGCTGAATGAATGTGGGAAAATCTTGATCAGCTCAGGTAAGATGGAAGATCTCACCATTTATTCCTTTTCAAACCTTTCTTAATGAAGCTCACAACCTAGAATATTAGAGGCATAGGAAAGAGAAGGAAGCAAAGAAATCTCAGTAATAGAATAAAAGAAGAAACACCAGATATGGTTTTTATTCAGGAGACAAAATGCTCAATGGATAAGATTAGAGAAATTCATAATAAATGGCTAATAAAGTATGAGTATCTAGAGGTTAAATCAGATAACTCAACGGGGGGGATTCTTACGCTCTCGGATCCCCAAAAATTTGGAATCCTTGATGCTGAAGCGTCCAAGAACAAACTTTCTTTGCTATGTAAACCTTTAGGTGATCAAAAGATATACATGATCAAAAATTTCTATGGACCTCAAAAGCTAGAAGATAAAATCAGGCTTCTCACCTCCCTTGAGGACCTAAGAGCAAGACAGCCTAATATGCCTTGGATCATTGTAGGAGATTTCAATATGATAAGATCTGTTACAGATAAAAAAAGGCGGGATCAGACAACTAGGCAGAGACTCCATGGCCTTCCAAAACTTCATAAGGAACATGGGGTTAGTGAACAGTGAAACAATCAATGGGACCTTCACCTGGAACAATAAGAGGGGAGGGGCTTCACAAGTCACCTCTAAACTTGATAGATTTATTATTTCAGATGACCTCTTTCTTGCAGGCCCTGCCATGTCAACTTCTATTCTTCTCTTTGGAGGTTCAAACCATTGGCCTATACAACTAGAAGCCACTTTTATGGGTACACCAAGAAATGGACCCTTCAGATTTTAAAATACATGGCTCTCTCACCTCGAATTCACTAGCAATATTAACAGATGGTGGAGAGAGGATCTGAGCATTCAAGGCACTAGAATGTTCCTGCTTCAATAGAAACTTAAACATATCAAATCCAGGCATAAATATTGGAACAAAAAGGAATCTTGCAATACATTCAAAGCCAAAAGAGAAGCTGATCAGAAACTCCAGGAGATTAATCAGATCAGCATCACATATGGCTTTACCGAGGAGTGGAAAAAGCTAGTTGACTCTCTACAGGAAGAATGGGAAGATCAGTGCAGGTAAGAGGAAATTTTCTGGAGACAAAAATTGAGGGTGTAGTGGATTAGAGAGGGAGAAAGAACACAAAGTTCTTTCATAAATCCACCATGGATCACAGGGCAGACAACATAATCACAAAGCTCAAAGATTCTTAAGGGATAGAACTCGTCTCTCACAAAGATATGGAATCTGTCCTTGTTCAACACTTCCTCAGTATAGCAGAGGAGCCTCTAGTGGATAGATCTAGGTTCATCAACAACTTCACTCAGTGCATCCCTCAGTGAGTTACCAGAGAGGAAAACCACAATCTTAACAGGCTAGTGTCAGAAGAGGAGGTCAGTGAAGTGATTAATGAAATGCAAAATGGAAAAGCTCTAGGCTCGGATGGGTACAATGTAGACTTCTTCAAAGGTTGTTGGGAAAAAATCAAACACAATATCCTTAAGGTTGTGGAAGACTCAAGAAGATCCAAAAATGTTCTGAAGGCTCTTAATGCTTCCTTCATAGGTTTGATCCCAAAACAAGAAAAATACATGACTCTAGATGGCTTCAGACCCATAGCTTTATGTATTGTGGTGTACAAAATTATTTCCAAGGTGATCGTCAATAGACTCAAGCCCCTCTTACCAGCTCTCATCTCAGAGGAACAGACACACTATGTGTAAGGAAGACAAATCCTCAATAACATCATCCAAGTTGACGAGGTGGTACACTCTCTCAAAAGCTTATGACAAGCTAAGTTGGTATTATATAAGGGCAGTTGTAAGCGCATATGGCTTCGACCAAAACTGGATAAGATGGGTTATGGCACTGGTTACCTTGACCAATTTTTCCATCGTACTCAATGGCACTTCTTCAAGAACCTTCACACCCTCTAGAGGTCTCATACATGGGGATCCGCTCTCACCCTTTCTCTTTGTCCTCATGATAGAAGGGCTAGGCAGAGCGATTAAAATGGAAAATGCTGAAGGAAGAATTCAAGGTATCAAACTCAACTTGGATGGAAAGGCAAATACAGATCAACAATTTGTGGATGACACAATGTTGCAGGGCATACCCACAATCAGGGAAGCCAAAGTGATCAAACAAATCTTAAATGACTTTGCTATCGCAGCTGGCACAGAGTTAAGCCTCAACAAATCAAAAGTATTTTTCTTTAACACTGACATTGCTATTCAGAGAAACATCACCAGGATTCTTGGGTTTGAAAGGCACTGGTTACCTTCAAATTATCTGGGCATACGTCTCAAAGACAAGCATCTAAGCAAGGGAGTTTTGGAGCCAATAATAAATAAACTTTAGAACAAGATCAGAAAATGGACATGCAGGCCTTTAAATTTGGCGGGGCGCCTTGTGCTCGCACAGGTTGTCTTATGGGCAATTCCCATTTTCATGTTCTTAGCTCTTCCTGCTCCTAAATGGGTTTAGCAACAGATCATAAGCATACAAAGTGATTTTCTATGGGGAAGAGGAGAAGAGAAAAAGAAATGGGCTCTAGTGGCCTAAGACAAGATCTGCAAACCGAAGAGCCATGGTGGTTTGGGGCTTCATGACCCTGAAACCCTCAACAGAGCTTCGAGAACTAAACTATGGTGGAGGTGGATCAAGGAATTGGAAACCCCATGGACCAAGCTTTGGAAACAAAAATATACCAAGAATTGGCAGGAGAAGGATCATATTCGAATGTCAGGGCATATTAAGGGCTCCCACATTTGGAACCTTGCCTGGGAAAATAAAGGTATTGTTCAGCAGCACAGTTTCTGGGAGATCCGAGATGGGAACCTAGCTCAGTTTTGGGAGGATAACTGGCAACAGGAACCCAACGTGTATAAGGATGAATTAGCAGCTCTCAAGCATGATACCAATAACAAAGGTCTACTCATGGTAAATGACTTCTGGGACCAGGTAAGGAACAATGGAAAATGGAGAATTTGGAAGGATCTAGGCCACAGTGAAGAGAGCCCTTTGAAGGCCTAGGCAAACTCTCTTGCTCAGGAGCTAGAACATAGGAGGATTTTGGTATCCTCCTTGCTTGACCAACTAAGATAGGGAAGGAACGCCGAAGGAAAATTCAACCTTAAAGAAGATAAACAAGTAATAACAGGGTTTAACTACCAAAACCCTGATCAAGTGTGGAAGACTCTTTGGCAGAGCCCCCATAGGATGGAATTAAAACATCTACTTCCTATGACACCCATATTAATGGTGGCAGACCCAAAGAAATATTTTGTTGTTTACACATATGCAAGTAAGGAAGGTGGAGTTGGTAGAGTATTAACGCAAGAAGGGAAAATTATAGCTTATGAATCTCGCAAATTGAAGGAATATGAGTAGTGATACTTTGCTTATGATATTGAATTAACAACAATAGTGCATGCACTAAAAATGTGGTGACACTACTTACTGGGGAAGAAATTTATGCTATTAACATATCATTGTACTCTTACAAATATCTTTAACAAATCATGTTTAAATGCCTGTCAAGCTAGGTGGACAACCTTCTTAAGCGAATTTGATTTTGAAATGAAGCACCTTAAGGGGAAATAATCAAGTTATTGATGCCTTAAGAAGAAAGTTTCATTGTCTTTATGAAATAAAATTCAGTCAAGTGAAATCAAACCTCCCTGATATGATTAAAGAAGCATCTCTTAAAGACCCGGGAAATATGCCTTTCTTTGGTAGTAGATAATTAATGCCCAGAATAAGGGGGAAAAAATCTAAATATGGCATAAATCTGGATAAATTGTCAACTTTCATAAATTGAATTTATGTTCCTAATCAAAGTTGTATTAAACAATTGGTATTAGATGAATTTCACAAGAAACCATATCACGACCACCCAAGGTACTAGAAACTACTTTCAGTTATCAAGAAAGGTTATTTCTAGCCAGGTTTAAGAAAATATAGTATTTAATATTTAGCTAAATGTTTGGAGTGTCAGCTGGTGAAATTGGAACATCAACACCTCGCGAGACTACTGCAACCACTGCTTATTCCTCATTGGAAATGGGAGATAACTATCTTGTATTTCATCACAGGTTTTCCTAGAACCAAAAAGAAACACAACTATATTATAGAGGTGGTTGATAACCTAAGAAAAAATACTCATTTTATACTAGTAAATCCACTTACAAAACTATTGAAATTGCAAATATTTTTATGAGATAAATTTTTAGATTGTACGGAATACTGAAGGTGGTAATTAGTGACAGAGATGTAAAATTTACATCCACTTTTTGGAAAACCATTTTATTTGGATTGGGCACACAGATTCAATTTAGTACCACATACCATGCTCAGACACATGATTAGGAGTGGGTGAATAAATTTTTAGAAGATATGTTACTAATGTATGTCATGCAGCAATAACATAAGTGGGAAGACTACCTCCACTTAGTAGAGTTTTCTTATAATAACAAACACCATGAGTCATTGGGAATGAGTCCCTTCGAAGCATTGTATGGAAGGAGATGTAGGGTGCCCATAGATTGGTATAGTCCTATCAATAGACTAACATTGGGTCCTGATATGCCAGCTGAGATGGAAGAGGTAGCTAAAAAAATTCGTCATAACTTAAAAGCTATCGAGGATAGACATAAAATTTATGCGGACAAACGAAGAACTTATGGAGAGTTCCAGGTGGGGGATCACGTATATTTGCGAGTCAAGCCAAGGAAAATTACCTTGCAATGGAGGGGTTTTTCTAAGTTATCACCTCATTATTGTGGCGCATTTTAAGTATTGGAATGGATTGGAGTTGTAGCATATAAGCTCGTATTACCAAGCCATATTTAGGTTCATAATGTTTTTCATGTGTCCTTGTTAAAAAAATATCTATACAATCCTAAGCATATATAATTGACGGGGAAAATGTATAGGTAAATCAATTAATAAAACAACTAGTGCATAATTTGTTCTTTGAAAGTTTTTGATGACAGTCTGTGACAATGTGCAGGTTAAACGAGAAGGAGAATATCTAACAGAACCTCTTCGTATTCTCGAGTCGAGAGAGAAAATCTTGCGTGGAACGAGCCATCACCCAGGTTAAAGTGCAATGGAAGCACTTGGGCTTGGAAGAAGGCACCTAGGAACAAGACGATTTCATGCAAAAATCTTATCCTGCACTATTTTTGTAATTCAGACAGAACATTGGGGACGGTGTTCCTCATAAGGAAAGGAAGATGTAACACCCTATGTTACATGGAAATTTAAATTTTGTTACTACTTGTACTTATTACTTTATTTACCATTATGATTTTGTCATCAAATGCTCAATAAAAAACATTAAAGAGTTATGACTAGGTGGCCAAAACATTTTTACAAGTAATGAATAATAAGAGTTAAAATATTTTTGGCAAGAACTCAAAGAAACAATTGTTAACCTCCTGAAGTAGTTAAGGTGGTTACTCACCTGTCTCCTCAAAGGAAGAATTTGAGGATGGCCTAGGGGGCTGGAGAATGGAGGAGAGTAAAATATTAGATTGGTCAAGAGAGTAGATTACTACCATCAGAAATTCCTTGAGATGGGTGGAGTAAAGCAGTGGGAAATCTGGAGTACAGTCATAAAGGTATGTGACTTGATGATGGAAAGTTAGTCCTGATGCCTCAAGATACCTGACTGTGACAGACCTCATAACTGATATGCGAAGGAGGAAGAGCTTGGGGGAGAGTCTGGATGTAAATTCTAGACTCACGGCTGGGTGGTGAGATCTTCCCGAAGAGGAACTATTGGCTACAACGAAGTGAACATATAAGTACCTAAACTTTTATATCTTAATGATTAATAAGAAATGGTATTGTTAGTACTGTTAGATTATTATAAACAAATGAAATGAGTATTATAAATATTATTGTTAATTCTTCTGTGTTAGGTAATAAACATTTATCTATTTTGTGTCTTAGATTAAAACTAACAAGACTATGCACTTGAATAAAGAATAACTACTATACCGTGTGTGAAAAAATTACAATCTGGGAAAGATACAATTCAAGTAATGAATGGAAAGCATGAATCAAAAACTCAGAAATATTTTGAACAGTCACACGAGGAAAAAGGAAAACTGGATAATTGAAAACAATGTTGAAATCGAGGAACCTTGCACCTTATGGTCAAGAGCGAAACCAATTAGTTCCCATAAATAGTAGGACATACATCATTGTAAAGTCAATGGACTAGCTATACACATATATGTCATGGCAGAATGCTGGTTACAACCTTTAAATATTCACAACCGAATTAAAACAAGAAATTCATAGACCTTGCAGAGAATAGACCCAATTTGAGAATGACGAAACATAAAGAATATAGAAGTCCGAACAGAGTAATTGAAAGGAAGAACGATATTGCCTATTAACCAGAGAAAAAATGTTACATTCAACCCTATCATTGACACAAGGACTACCTCTTGCAGCAATTACCCAACAAAATTGGTTTATGCAAGAAATATCTAAATTAAAACAAAAACAAACAAACCCTTGGTTGGGTAAACCGAACAACCATGTATCGAACTGTTCCCGTAGGGAATGATATCATACCTTTGTTTACACCATAGTTAAAAATAATACATTAATCCTTACAACATGAGAGATTCATAAATTATAAGCACAGTTGGATTCCAAGATAACATTAAAAACAAATATTGGTTCACCCATCTGGGTCCTAGGCATGCGAGCCACCAGAACACTACCACCCAAGAAAACCAGGGCAATGCCTCAATGGGACATCCTCATGCTAAGTAGTTAGGCAACCGAAAATCTTGTTGAATGATAATTCTTCATGGTTTTAATGTAAAACCAACCTAGAAGGCAACCTAGATAGAAGAAACATGAATACACTTCTCTTGTGGCTAAAGTGCTAAGAAGGAAGGTTCGACGAGAGGTTGTACCTGCAACCAAAATCTTAATGGTGTTAGGAGGAACCTCTCCAAGAAGAAATATCTAATGTTAAATGAAACTAAAACAAGTGGCTACCTGTGAGATAGCCTGGGAGCTGAAAAACCCACTTGCACCAATAAGCCAAGAACTTGGGGTTAGATTTTGCCCCCTTCTCTCGGACGAAGACATATATACCAAAGACTCTACTAGTAACATAGTCTATACTTGGGTGAGGAAAAAGATTTTCGAAATCACTTCCATTCGAGGATGAGGATCTGACATAAGCAGGAACCACTTGCAGAGTTGAACACAGTCTCGTCATAACTCTTACTCACGCATTTGGGATAAATATGAGTGATATTAACAATAACGAAACCTTTAGGGAAAGTTGTGTGTAGTTACCCAAGGGACAGAACATGTTGCAGCTTGCGAGTGAGCAGGGCTCTGGTAGGCAAAAACCCTCATCGCCACGAAGAAACACTTACTTGGTATCAAACAAAGGCGAAGAAAACCCAAATGACCTCGTTCGCAACATAGTGTAAGGGAGGCTATTTCCTCAACAAACACTTGCTACCGAGGACTGTCAGATTCCCAAGCCACGATCGCATAGCGTAAGAGGTGCCAAGTGTCCTATGTTATCAAACCTTTCTAGAGTCGTGCACTGAAGTGTTACATCAATGTGATTAATGTGTAATGTGCAATGTAGGATTGCTTAATTCGAGATATGCCATAAAAACCAATCTACAAACCAAAGTAACCATGTGATGTCAACCTTAAATTCCACGGAATGTCATAGATTTTAGAATGGTAAAAGTATAATGATAATTATGTTTTGTTTATATATATTTGTGTAATTAAATTGTTTGTAATGTCTCTTACATATAGTATTGTTATTGCAATATATTTTATTACTATGCTAATAACTTAATTTTTGTTTTCAATATATACTATTTTCAAATTGCATTAAAATATGAAATTTTAAAACTTTACAATTCTAGAACAACTATAACATTTAAATTATTGATTTTATTTTTGATAATAACTAAATGAACATATTTAATATAATATAAAATTAGTTTATATATAAATTTAGAATATCCTGGTAATTTTTATTTTTTTTATTCTATTTGTTTTCCTATTTGAATTTTAAGATAACACTACCCAAGGGCATGGCTAGATTTTTGCCTATGAGCTTCTAACAAGTTACCTTTACGCCATAGAGTGCTTTAACGCAATACCCTATCACATTTTTCTATAGAGTGCTTTAACACAATACACTATCACATTTTTCTATACACCATATAGACCTTTGTAAATTTAAATCTTTATTCTAGTTTTAATTGGAAATAGAAAAAACTAAATATTATTAATCTCATAATATGAAAATATAATAAAAATAAATAATATAATGTTATATGTGGATGACCAATTAAAAATAGACAAACATACATACATTAAAAATTATTTATATCTACAATTATTAAATAATTATTATTAATTTTTCAAATTCTTCTATTTAAATAATTTTTAAAATAAATTTTACTTAACATTTAGTTTTCTTTTATAATAATATTTCAAATAACTATAAAAAAAAATACAATAAATTAATTATTTATAATAAATAAACAAAAATATTTGTATTTTAATTTATTATTAAAATTTCCTATTTATTAATATTAAAAATATAATTTTATTTATAAATATTAAATTACAATTATAATTTAGTTTTTATTTTATAATAATATTTTAAATAAATATAAAAAATATAATAAATAAAATATTTATAATAAATAAATAAAAATATTTATATATTAATTTATTATTAAAATTTCCTAATTTTATTTATTAATATTAAAATAAAAAATATATCTGGACTTTTAGAAATTTATTTTCTAGCTGTCATTATTATGGTTTCCTTTACTCTGAAATTAGTTGCAACAATTCCCAAGTTTTAGCTCTTTATATTAGAAATTCGTTCTCCTAATTTCATTTAGTTTAAATTCTGTCATTTAGTTGAAATTCCTTTGAAGATCTTAAACTTTTGGATTTTCGATCAACCATAAATATTTAATCCCCATCCCAAAATTGGTAAAACTTAGGTAAATATAAAATTTAAATTTAATAACATAAAAGGCTAAAACAAAAAGAACAAATCATTTGATTTTTGAAATTATAAAGTTAGTTTTTCTACATGCAGAAATATACTTTTCTTAAATCATGACCTACTTTTCTTAAATCATGACCTTGAGAGTACACCTCAAACTAGAGGCCTAAAAATCTAAGGACAATGGTATGGTTAAATAGAATAAAGTGTGTTATCTAACTCACTTAAATAACATGTTGGAAAACAATCTATTATTTATAGCTCATTATAATTTTTTCTTTCATAACATGTTGGAAAATAATCTATTATTTATTATTCATTATAATTTTTTATTTAAAAAAATGATAGTTCTTTTTGAAACTCTCATCTATATGCTTATTACTTATTATTGCCATGTTTATTGCTATGTAATATTGTGCACCATTTCCATTAGACGGAATAGATTTTGGTGGAGCATGAAACTATTTCTATATATAAAATAATAATAATAAAACAATATTGTTTTTGAATTTAATAATTTTAAAGCAATAAAAAAAGTATTTGATGATTAATAGAACTTGATTAAATAAAATAATAGTGGAGAAGCACACATAAAAATTACATGTGAGGTATATCTATACAAAAAACCACTTCAATTGTTGTGTCAATAATGGAAGTGATCAATGCATCCCATATTGACATATGTATTATAAGCATATAATAACTACACATAGAAAATAATTAGACATTTGCAAACACAATAAAATGTAATTTATATAAGTCTATCAATATTGTTTCATATTAACATCAGATGAAAATGCCATGTACAAGAGCCTCTATCAAGCAATAACAAGTCTACTCACAACTTGAGCATTAATGATAATCATGCGACCTATGATTGGAATGGCTAGTTTGTCAATGTGGCCTTGCTTAGCTAGACTCTATTGCATTGTATAAAGTTCGGATCCATTTCCCTCCATAATTAAGTTGAAAATTGTGTAAGTATAAAGTAAACTATGGGTTATGGTGGCAATAAATGTTTGGTTTCATTAAATGCTTTCTAAACTCCCATGATATTTGGTAGGAATTTAGACATCTACATAGGGGGCTGAGGTCCTCCAATGGGTCACACCTATGACTATGTTGATCTTGAAAATAACCACGACCCACCCCATATAATTTACTAGTCTCAAGGTAGATAACATGGAGGCCTAAGAAAAATCTTACCTATAAATTTCTAAGAAAATATAGTAGAACCATGCTATTATTATAGAGAGATTTGTCAAAAAAACATTGGTCATCTAAGAATTCAATCTTCCATAAAATGCATGTGCATAAATACATGAAAATATGCTTCTTTTCCATAGGATGGTGTAAACAAATGCTAGAGTCAACAAATAAGCTCTTTAGTTCATGTTTTCAAATTTGTAAATCTATCACCTCATTTTTATTGAATCTCATCCTATAATATTAGATCATCATAGCTCTATATTCAAAAATATATTTTATGGTTCTTTTGTAAGTCTTTGCTTCTTTTAACAGAAACAACTAGGTTTCTCGATAATTTAATAAACATTGTCATTTTATTGATTTTATCTCTACTTGTTGGTTAGAAGTTAGAGTTAGGTCCTTCTTTAGTAGGGGATGTTAAAGGTGATGATAGGCTTTCATTCTATTAATTTTTAGACTCCATGTTAATATAATATATATTCTTAACTTAAAAAAGGATAATAGATATGTATTTCATTACTTGGATTCTAAAATTTCTAAAGTTTATTCTGATGGTGGAATTTCCCTGATCCTTGTCTTGGTCAAGTGTACTCTTTCTCCTAAAAACATGTCTTCTCCTCCTAAAAAAGAAACAAAACTTCTATAAATGAAATAGAAGTCATAACATTTTTTATTGACAAATCGACAATATGGATATACTTTTAAAGTTTGATTTAATAGTCTAATTAGTATGTTACATGGTAGTGAAAGGGGTCCATAGGTAGTTAAACTAAAAGGTTTCTCACACTTTTAAAGAGCAGATGCATATTCTTGTGTCCATGTTCCTATCACCCAATTGTCACTTTTCAACTTATCATCTTAGTGCTAGGACAAATATAATATTGTCTAAGACACAAAAATAGATCCTATTAAGCTCTACAGACTTTATGTGAGAAAGTTCAAATATCTTTTGGATTATAAGCCACACATTATTTTCTATAATGACCTAACTCAATATATATATATATATATATATATATATATATATATATATATATATATATATTCGTTTCTTATGGAGAATGAAGTTTTGTAGATGGCTAGACAAACTAACTTTGGGATATTTTAAAAGGAGAAAAAATAATCTTTAAAGGGAAAGTTCCATGATTAAAATTTTAATTATCAATAAAGAAGTGTAGCTTTCATCAAAATTCCTATTGAAAAAAAAATAAAAAAATCTAAACCTATTAATATAATTATTATATACATTTTTTTCATCGTAAAAGGTGTGACACCCCATGAATACTTTATGTATTTTTGTTGTTGTTTTAATCTTTACTTTTCACTTCTTCTTCTTTTTTTCTTTAACTAAATGTGGTCTATAGGAAGGATTAACGAATGATGTGACTCAGAAATGATTGAAAAAGGAAGTTGTCAACATTAAAAGAAATATTTTAAAATATATAATAAATAAAAAAATATTTCCAGATAGTTAGGTCACTTGGAAAATATCTTCTTTCCTAGAAAAAGGATGGTTCCAAGGAAGGCAGATCTTTTTGGAAGGAAAGAGTCTGAAGAGTGAGAGAGAGATACCAAAAGAAAAATGAAGCCCTGACATAGGACACCGTGTAGGTGAGCAGGATACTTCAATGTCTTAAGGAGTTCTTGAGTTGGACTTTGAGCGAGTGGAACCCTCCCTTAAAAAAATCCTGTGAGCTAAGACTATGAACTGGACCAAGTGGTATTGAGGTTTGGAAGCTAGATAACTTAGGGTTTATACCTATACTGTGTAGATGAGTGGAAGCTTGGGGGGAGAATCAATGTTATTTCCAGCCTCACAGTCAAGTGGAGAGGCATCCTGATTAATTTTGCATTGTAGACTAGATAAGAACTTGAGAAATGTTGTAATGAAACAATTTACCTGAAAATACCCAAAATGCATATGCTCTAGTGTTGTCAAACAACAAAGAAGGAAAAAAGTATAGATCATTTCACTTAATTCGGAAAAATTGCAAGTGAGTAAAAAAGAAAGGGGCAAAGGTATAGGCAACAAACCCATGCTTGGAGATTTCTATGGTCACCAACTCCACTAGCACTCATGGTGAAGAACTATGACCTATAAGCCATAACCCTGAGGAGTTCATTTAGGTGTTGTAGAACCCTAGAAGGAACAAATTTTCAAGAAAGCAAGGTGGGGAGGAAGGAGAGTAAGCCTTACTGGTTGCCATAAGGGTGTTAGAGTAAGGAAACACATGCCTAGTTGGTTATCTTGTTGCAGACTGGAAAAAACCTAACACCAACCGAGGAAATGAGAGGAAGATTTGACAAACTAGGCAAGGACAATTAGCTTATTATTTTCCACCTTCATCCTAGCCACCGGATCAAGTGACCAGTTGGACGGTGGATGTGTGTCAGGCGGTCAGGGCATAAATTAATTTACAATAAAATGTATTTAGGATGTTGAAAGGATCGATCCCAAAAGCCACAAATTAATGTAATTGAAAACATATGATATAACCATGCCATCGAGCACATGTTAAATCTTAGATCGTAGTATATATATAAACATGTATATGTTATCTGGTGTGGATAAGTCTTAATGTGTGAAGATTAGCATAATTCGCATGACCCATGTATAAGGTGTGCTATGAACCATATGTCATCTCTTTAATACATGTTAAGGACATATGTAAGTAAATAAATAGTTAATTTTTTCTTAGGGTTATAAATGTTACAAAAGGCTATGGCTTCATATCTAAAAGAGGTAAAGCATTTACACTTCCATAAACATTTTTTAAAAGAAACTTAAACTTTCAAAACTTTTAAATTTTTTTCCTCATATAGTTACTCAAAAGTGAGTCCTTTTCCCCAAAACATAGGGATCTTATATATAAATTTGGTGTTTCCCTCATTCGTTATTATTATTATTATTATTGAAAAAGAAACATTGATTTTGATCCAAAGAAAATAAAAAGATTATTATTATTATTATTATTATTATTATTATTATTATTATTATTATTATTATTATTATTATTATTATTATTATTATTATTGAAAAAGAAACATTTATTTTGATTAAAAAATAAAAATCTAAAATATTTCAGCCAAATATAATATCTCTCTCTCAAAATTTGGATAGGTCATGCTTGGATTCTCTTGATCCTCTCCGGGTGGAGCTCCCTAATCAAGGCAAAAATTATGAGGAAGTACTAGTAAGATATTCCACGAGTATTTCCTTTAAAAAAAAAAAAAAAAAAAAAACCTATTTAATTATGCAAATAGGCATGTCTATTTGTCTTCCACAATTTAATTAATTTAATTTAATTATTAGTAATTATTAGGCAAATGGTAGAGTTTTAACCTCCATGGAATGCGTTTGGATATTCGTTATAATATTCACATAAAGATTAAGATTTACCTCTAAGTTAGTTATGCTTATTTAATTAATTTATCTAAAATTAATTAATTAAACAAAATGTCATATTACCATGTGTCATATTGGAATGTGGTAGTGATAAGCCATGGTATTGTAACAAAGGCTATTTACAAGTTAAGAATCTCCATTGTTAAGAGTATTACATGTTTATTGAAACATATGTATATTTAACTCATATATGAATCAACCCATAAAGTGCCTTAACATAATACCCTATCACCTTTTACTTTAAAGCCCATAAGCTTTTGTAAAATTAAAAGTTATCTATACCAACAATTATCAAGCTACTCTTTCAAAATTATATTTAAATAAATTTTAAAATAAATTTACTTATAATTTAACTTTTATTTTACAATAATATTTTAAATCAATATAGTAAATAAATATAATAAATTAAATATTTACAATAATTAAACATATGTATATGTATATTTAAATTTAAATTTAATATTAGTTAAATTTCTTATTTATTAATAGTAAAACCATAATTTTAATTTAAACTTTCTATATTTGAAATTCGTTTTCCAGCTGTTATTATTAATATTTCTTTTTTTTAAGAATTTTCAACTTTTAGTTTTCCATATTGGAAATTCATTCTAATTATTAGAAAACAAACCCAAAGAATTCTGAAATGAGCCAGCGGTCTAATACCAGGGAGTAGATCCACCGTAGGAATCTTGAGCTAGGGTTTCAGGGTTGCAGAGCTTCCCTTCATAACCACACTGTTGCAAATGATATAATTGTCGGCGGAACGAAGGTGGAGCTGTTAAGCTAACTCCTCTGAATGCCCCACCTCCGTTGGATTGGGGGTTGGTGAGATCAACTGTTACCCTCTGAATGCCCCACCTCCATTGGACTAACGGTTGGTGAGATCAACGGTGCAAGGGAAGACACGTAGCCTCCCCGTCCCGTCAACGTTGCATACCTCAGCGGTGAAACTTGGGAGAGACTTCTGGAGATATGTAAAGCGAGCGTTGACAGCTGGGAGAGACTTCTGCAGAGGCTTAAGGCAATAATAACATATAACATATAATGACGGTGTAATGAACTATGGGCCATTAGTTTTGTCGATCCATCACGATGCAATTAATTAATTCCACCCGCTGTCATCTTGATATCCTTTCGCACAGAACAATCCGCTGGATACTTACATGTATAACAATGCTTAAATTTATTTATTTTCGAAGGATGAACGATATGGAATTGACCGATATTAGACGTAAAAGATTCCTTTCAATAAAACTTTAGCTATGGAGTAATTAGTCCTGGTAGTACGGAAATGATTTTTTAGAAAGTGGTAGTACAGAATAATTTATATTTTGTAAGCCACCCACATTTTTCACACTCATCACAGCCACGGCCATGTTATTGAACATAAATATCTTATATTGATCACTCAATTACCAAAAGTCGATAATAAGAAAAGCATATTACTAATGTTCTCTGAAGATTGAAGAGCAGCGCCACAGTTGATCTTTTTAGCACATGGAATTCTCGTTTAATTGATATACCACTATCAGCGTCCAGTGGTATCTCTGGTGTTGGATTTGGCTTTCCAGAGTGAGGAAACTAAGTAACGAAATCAAAAATTTCCAAAGTTATTCACCTTATGTATTGAATTGACGTTGTGAAATTTGTCTGAACAAATCGGAACAAAAATACAGACCGAGTTTTGTGATAAGTTGGAAGCCACCAAATAAAGTACTACAGAATATCAGGTAATCTATACCTACCAAATCTGCAATTTTGGAGAAAATCAAAGGATACACAATTTTTTAGAAAATTTGAATTGGAGTTAGGATTCAATCAATTAAAATTCCTTCCAAAATAGCGTAGATATAAGATGGCCTTCATTGCTCCTCATGGCGATTGTCAATGAAGGTAATGCCATGTAAGTTGAAGAACGCCCCTCTTCAATTTCAGAGATTTACCTTCCATGATATAGTGTACATTGAGGATTTGTTAGTTTCTTCAAAAAAGAATGTGTAAGAATATTTGAAACATTGCAGAATTTCTATAAAAAGTTGGTAAAATTAGTTGAATTTTTAATAATGCATTTAAAAAACGGATCTCTAAAATGGCAGCTACATATCTTGCAATCTTTTTCCAAATTCCAAAACTCTATTACGAAGTTATTAGATAAAACTTTCCAAATTCCCAAACTCAATTACGATGCTATTAGATAAATTCAGTGACAACTTTTTCCACAAAACTTTTTTATAAAGGACATTGATATTTATGTTCTTTTTAAAATATGAATGGAAATTATGTTGGTCATTTTTATAAAGAGATCTATGTTTTGTTAAAAATATTGATGAAAATTTTCTTCCTTTTTATTTAGAAATAGTGAGAGCTGCGAAAACATTAAAAAACAAGTTCTATAGTTTTTTTTTGTTGAAATGGCCTATGAATAAATGTAACACATGTAAAACTTTGCTAACTTAAGCTGAGAAAAACTAGATCTGCTATGTAACAATAAAAGTAAATACCTTATGGAATAAATAAAATAATTAATCACTTGGAAAAGCTAGAAACCAAGAGATGAGATTTTTACCAAATCCCATTGGTGAATGCCAATGAATAATCCTTTCATGATAAGACTTCTAGATCCAAATCTAAATGAGCTTAATGGATGTAGAGATAAATATCCATTAAGCTACTTTGTTAGAGAAAGAGGCTAAGTTAAGAAAAAGGATAAAAGCCTTGGAGGAGATAAAGACAAGCTTTTATGAGGAAAAGCCTTGCATGAGATAAAGACGAGTTTTTCTAGGAAAAGCCTAGACAAATGGATAAAAAGATCCATAAAAGGAGGACGTCACTAATGGAAACCATATCGTGAAAGAGGGTATTAAATACCCATGGAAAAGATCAACAAGGGCAGTTGATCCATGGCAACAACTCTCGGCTCGAAGGTGAACTCAAAGAATTAGTTCTAGGTTCGATGGCGGTGCTCGGTTTTCTAAGTGACATCCTTTCAAATAACATAGATTTCATGAGATGTTTGTATGTGGAATCTTACTCTCTATATTGTCAATTTTGAAGCATATAAGAGAAATTGTTTAGGTTGTTCTTACATATAAATTCAATCCTAGTTAAGATTAGTAAAGAAACATAATATGTGGATTTTATGTAGTATTAGTGTTATCCTATCTTTTGTTTAAGATAGTGAATAATAATGCTTGAAATAGATATGAAAATTTAGTAACCGTGGTTATGGCTCAAGTGTATAAACTATGGTTCACGTTATCTATGTTATGTATTATGCATCCAATGCTACTCTTTTAACTAATTGTGCATATTAGCTAAGATACACATGTTAAAATTACATGCGACCATTGCAATAGGACTATGATTGCGTTATGGGCAATAATACTAGCTTTAATATATTATTGTTGAAGTTTTCATCTATGCTGATATTGAGGTAGCAGAGGAAGTAAGTCTTTATGCATAATCTTGTTCTGCTGAACGCCCATGGTTGATTGTTCTTCCGAGTTATAATACGTGGATAAGGGTTGATTTGAAAGCTTGTATTAAGCCTCTATTTATTGAACCTAAGAGTCCACATCATGAATCGAGTAAAGCGTAGAAGGAGGTTGTAGTATTGTGCCCAATGGGTGTGACTCATTACTCTAATGTTGTTGATATTTGAAGAATATGAGTATAGTGCATGATAAATATTTGTCCATGTAGTACTTGTGACGACTATTTGAATATAATTTTAACTGAAGCAAATATAATGAATGGGCACCTAGTA
Organism: Pinus tabuliformis; assembly: GCA_031772625.1. NCBI lineage: Eukaryota > Viridiplantae > Streptophyta > Pinopsida > Pinales > Pinaceae > Pinus > Pinus tabuliformis. The sequence continues at coordinate 510,700,083 of CM062820.1, forward strand.
GGCATTTTTCAAATTAGACTTAGAGGTTATTTGACAAATGGCATTGGAGCATTAAGTTCAAATATTGCGAACTATGGGCCTATCCACCTCCGTAAGATAGGAATGGGGGACTTAAATTAGGTCCTAAAAAAATAATGGTTTCACTTAAAGGTTTTGGTTATAATCTTTTTATGAGAAAAATAACCTAGAAGCCATAAAGGATTGAACTTAAATCTTAAAATAATTTGGAGGAGGACTCTTAAACATGCAAATATCATATTGATTACTTGCAATCAAAGGAAATTAGGATTCCTTAAGGTTGAATCTAAATAGTAAAATGATTTATTTGAGGGAATGTGGAAGTAATAACATGTATATGTTAATCCACTTGATATAAAATATATCAAATCATTTAAAGTTGATTGTTGAGGAATGAGCAGTTTCTATTCATTTTGAAAAAGTGCGGTCCTTGAAAGATAATGGTTCTAATTGTTTGATTTTTGTGGCATTGTGGGGATATTTTTAAGGAATCCCTTTAAACTATATCCCATCTAGGTCATATATCAAGGTGTGTCTTCTCTCAGGGTAGTACCCTATAAGGAATTTAGTATTGGTTCAATTCTAAAGAAGTCTTTGAAGGACATCAACCAACCCCACCTCAATTTGCTATCAAATTAAGGTGCGACTGTCCTAAGGCCTACATTTAAAGCTGCATATTTATAGTGTGTGTGTGTGTGTGTGTGTGTGTGTGTGTGTGTGTGTGTGTATATATATTATTTTGAATCAAAGTGTAAATTAAGGGATTTTGGAATAGTTAAGGCGATAGTGTAATAAAGTTTCTATTACATAATAATATGGATAGGTTAAAAACAAAATCCTGAAGGTGAAATGTGTCATAGACATTTCTTAGCTTACAATGCGATTGACCAAGATCCAACAAAGTAAATGCAACAACCTGTCAAATATATATAACCACATATACAATGATGGTGCTTGTCAAAAGGTCGGAGATGTTATATTGTTGTGTAAATGGGTGAGCACAGGAAGTGCTACTGTTGGTAATTCAAATGATGTATTATGTTTGTTGCAAGCACGTGCAACAAGAAAACATTGACAAAATAAGTCATATATGTCACTTGATATCCTTACATTTTCAAGTGTTCTCAAAGATCGTGTTGTCATGTCAGACGTGGAGTGGTGGAAACTTTCTCTATGATGAGAGGTGCAAGGCCAAACTCTATCACTATTTCTGGTGTGCTCCCAGTTTGTGGCCATTCGATAACAATGAAATCAGGTAGGGAAATCCACCATTATCTCACTCGTGATGGAATTCGATCGAACTTGTTTGTTGAAAATGCTCTCTTAGACATGTATGTCAAATGCCAGAGTATAGAGGATGCCCAACATGTTTTTGAGAAAATGATATTATGAAATGATAGAATGGTATTACCAGTGGATTGATCTTTTCTGCCTTTTGTTTTAGTGGGGTTACTATTTCTGGAATTAACACATCTTTTAAAAGAACATGAATTAAAGCAACCACATCTATCCCTCTAGATGGATGTAAAAAATTATCATAAGGATGATTGTTCCCTTTCAACATTATCCATGGATCTAGAAGACTATAATTGTTCAATACTGCCTTTACAAAACCCAATGTCTTGGTGACTTTTTGGATTGAATTATGCTTTTGAGTTATGCACCTCGTTTGTTAATGGAAACAAGTCTATATCATTTGTTGACTCATTTTGATCCATATTCAACATGACAAAAGTCACAGATGTTTATATGCTTCCACTGCTTGATTAATGTTCTTAAGATTCAAGGTCACAAGGTTAAAGTGTCTCTCGTGATGCCCCATTGGGCATGAAAATAACGAGTTGTAGGTTGCAACATAATATATTCCTGTATGTGTAAAATTTAATTGTTCTCATATGCATGTGTTATTGAATGCTTAGTTTCAAGTTTTAAAATCTAGTAATTACAAATTGGGATAGTTTTTTTCATCACTTTAAATGAATTTTATCTATGCTCAATTTCTGAAACGGACACCTGAATGAGTTCATGGAAACACATTAAGAGCATAGAGGAGAGAACATTGTCTCCAATTTATCTCAATAAGAGCATAGAGGAGAGAATATTACTAACTTATATTATAGTTCATCAACAATGTATAAGCAATAGTAAAGAATCATGAAAACAGTGGAAATAATACGAATTTTGTGCCTAGTAAATGAAACAGCCTGAATGATGGTACACTACATCAAGATAGTTCAGTGGCGGCAATGATGGTGACAGATCAGTTGAAGATAGCATCATTTTTCTTTTGAGACTCTTTTCGAGAAAATAAATTTAAAATGGTTCCAACATAAAGGAAAGGCTACAATACTCACATAAATTTGAGCCTATGTTTACAACAAAATGGGGTGCTAATCTGCTGGTAGCGATAACCTATTGTGCCAGACATATAAAAATTCCACTCTTATCACAACTAATAAAATAAATATCAAGTGTTTCCTTTCCATAGATCATGGACAACATGAGGAAAAAACAAAAGTAAAAGTATATAAAAGGAAATCATATCTCATGAGGTAAGAGACCCAGGACATACTATCCACATTAACAAAATTATAATTAATTGGGTTCCATCCTAGAATAAATTCCAAGGTTTTATGTAGGGATATCTATTCGTAAAGGTTCCTATGGAATTTTTTAAGCTCATGAAGGACAGGTCATAGTATAAGACTATGTAATTGTATAAATTATCTTTCAATTTAATCTTTTGATTAGTGCATCTATATGTAATGATGCAATCCATTTGGAATGTAATTTTTCTGTCGGGGGAAATGCTATTGAAGGGAACTTAAACTTAACAGGTAACATATGCATAGTTTGGACCTACAGGTTCTTGAGTGAAACCATACCTAAACCATTGTAACTAATAAGAAACAGAAATTTTATATTCAGATCTCGACTCAACTATGGTCAAAGTGTGAAGAGTAAGCACACATGCAATACAAGTTGTTATATGTAGGAAGACATCATATATTAATAATTCTATGACCTTCATAAGAAAGTCTTTGGGGTTGACAACAAAAGTACCTCTAGTGTAAATTTCTAATATAACTTAAAATGTGCAACCTAAAACTCCACAAACTTAATGGACATATCCATCTAGATACATATGGGGTTCCTTTAATATCCCATAGAGAAGAACGTTTTCAGAAAGGTGCTTATAGTAGGATGATTCAAGGTCTTACAATTATACTTTTTGAGGAAAGTGATAAGGGAATAATAATAAGTGGGTTTATATAGTTGAGTAAAGTATACTTGTAGATTAGACATGATGGTGCTTGATGCATTAGAGCAATTCAAAGCATCATTATGAAATAACGTGAATGGTACCCTAGATTCGGAACATGATGGTCTGAATTAATAAGAAAATTATTGATAAACTGAAAAGGTGTTCACATTAATACAGCTTATGATGATCTAAGGATCTTATGCTAGTAATAACATAATGCATACATTAGGAATGTTCTAAGGATAACCAATCATGAAACAATAAACATTAGAATGATTCAACCATAGGGATGACTATGTGGTACTAGTAATCGAGGTTGTTATGCAAGGATAGGGGGATTTTGCGATCTAGTCACTTAAGTCAAAATAATACCATCTGGAATACATATGTTTTACCACTATTCCTTACCAAGCAATATTGGGAAGTTTACCTAACAAATTGCATTGATAATGTTGTTTGGGTTGAATAGGAAAATATAATAAATTGTTGCATAAACTTTTTCTATATATAAAATAATAATATTAAAACAATTTTATTCTTAAATTTAATAATTTTAAAGCAATAAAAAGGTATTTAATGATTAATAGAACTTGATTAAATAAAATAATAGTGGAGAAGCATGCATAAAACTTACATGTGAGGTATATCTATACAAAAAAACACTTCAATTGTTGCATCAGTAATGGAAGTGATCGATGCATCCCGTATTGACATATATATTATAAGCACATAATAACTACGCATAGAAAATAATTAAACATTTGAAAACACAATAAAATGTAATTTATATATCATCAAGGAAGTCTGTCAATATCTTTTCATATTACCATCAGATGAAAATGCCACATGTACAAGAGCCTCTATCAGGCAATAACAAGTCTACTCACAACTTGAGAATTAATGATAATCATGTGAACTACGATCAGAATGGCTCATTTGTCAATGTGGCCTTGCTTAGCTAGACTCTATTGCATTGTATAAAGTTTGAATCCATTTCCCTCGATAATTAAGTTAAAAATTGTGTAAGTATAAAGTAAACTATGGGCTATGGTGGCAATCAATGTCTAGTTTTATTAAATGTTTTCTAAACTCCCATGATATTTGGTAGGAATTTCACCATCTACATAGGGGGTTGAGGTCCTCTCAATGGGTCACACCTATAGCTATGTTTATCTTGAACATAACCATGACCCACTCCATATAATTTACCAATCTCAAAGTAGACAACGTAGAGTCCTAAGCAAAAATTCAACTATAAATTTCTACGAAAATATAGTAGAACCACCCTATTATTGTAGAGAGAATTGTCAAAAACGATATATCATCTAAGAATTGAATCTTCCATAAAATGCATGTGCATAAATCCATGAGAATATGCTTCTTTTCCATAGGATAGTGTAAACAAATGCTAGAGTCAACAAATAAGATCTTTAGTTCATGTTTTCAAATTTGTGAATCTATCACCTCATTTTTATTAAAACTCATCCTATAATATTAGAGCATCATAGCTCTATATTAAAATATATATTTTATGGTTCTTTGGTAACTCTTTTCTTCTTCTAAAAGAAACAATTATGTTTCTCGATAATTTAATAACCATTGTAATTTTATTGATTTTATCTCTACTTGGTGGTTAGGAGTTAGAGTTAGGTCCTTCTTTAGTAGGGGATGTTAAAGGTGATGATAGGTTTTCATTCTATTAATTTGTAGGCTCCATGTTAATATAATATATATGCTTCATTTAAAAAAGGTTAACAGATATGTATTTCATTTCTTGGTTTCTAAAATTTATAAAATTCAAATCTACCTCATATGAATAGTAAAACTAATAAATGTTGACGATGGAATTTCCCTTATCCTTTTCTTGGTTAGGTGTACTCTTTCTCCTAAAAACATGTCTTCTCCTCCTAAAAAAGAAACAAAACTCTTAGAAATGAAATAGAAGTCATAATGTTTTTTATTGACAAATCGACAGATTCACACATGTTACTAATGTGTGTGAATTTCTAAAATATTAATATCTTTATTTAAAGTTTGATTTAATATTCTAATTAGTAAGTTACATGGTAGTTTAAAGGGGTCCATAGGTAATTAAACTAAAAGGTTTCTGACACTTTTAGAAAGCAGATGCATAATCTTGTGTCCATGTTCCTATCATGTGATTGCCACTTGTCAACTTATCATCTTAATGCCAAGACAAATATAATATTGTCTAAGACATAAAGATAGATCCTATTAAGCTCTAGAGACTTTATGTGAGAAAGTTCAAATATCATTTGGCGTATAAGCAACACATTATTTTCTATAATTTCCTAACTCCATATATATATATATATATATATATATATATATATATATATATATATATATATATATATATATATATATATATATATTATGGAGAATGAAGTTCTATAGATGGATGGAAAAACTAACTTTGGGTTATCTTAAAAGGAGCAAAAATAATAAAGGGAAAGTTTCATGATTAAAATTTTAATGATCGATAAGGAAGCATAGATTTTAACAAAATTCTTTTTGAATTTAAAAATAAAAATAAAAATAAAAATGAAAAAAAAAATTCTAAACCTATTAATATAATTATTATAGACGTGTGTTTCATCGTAAAAGGTGTGACACCCCATGAATACTTTATGTATTTTTGTTGTTGTTTTAATATTTACTTTTCACTTTTACTTTATGTATTTTTATTGTATAACTAAATGTGGTCTAGAGGAAGGATTAGAGGAAGGATTAATGAATGATGTGACTGAGAAATGATTGAAAAAGGAAGTTGTTAGTATTAAAAGAAATCTTTTAAAATATATAATAAATAAATAAATCTTTACAGATAGTTAGGTTAGTTGGAAACTCTCTTCTTTCCTAGAAAAAGGATGGTTCCAAGGAAGGTAGATCTTTTTGGAAGGAAAGAGTCTGAGGAGCGAGAGAGAGATACCAAAATAAAATTAAAAGCCTAACATAGGACGCTATGTAGGTAAGCAGGATGCTTCAAAGTCTGAATGAGTTCTTGTGTTGGACACTGAGTGAGTGGAACCCTCCCTTAAAAAACACATGTGAGTTAAGACTCTGAACTTAACCAAGTGGTATTAAGGTTTGGAAGCTAGATAACTCAGGGTTTACACCTACACTATCTAGATGAGTGGAAGATTGGGGGGAGAATCGATGTTATTGCCAGCTTCATTGTCAAGTGAACAGACTTCTAGATTAATTTTTCATTGTAGACTAGATAAGAACTTGAAAAATGTTGTAATGAAACAAATTACCTAAAAAACACCCAAAATGCATATGCCCTAGTGTTGTCAAACAACAAAGAAGGAAAAAAATATAAATCATTTCACTTAATTCACAAAACCTGCAAGTGATAAAAATAGAAAGGGGCAAAGGTACAGGCATCGGACCCACACTTGGAGAGTGCTATGGCCACCAACTCCCCTAGTCCTCTTGGTGAAGAACTATGATCTATAAGCCATAACCCTGAGGAATTGATTTAGGTGTTGTAAAACCCTAGAAGGAATAAATTTTCAAGAAAACAAGGTGGAGAGGAAGGAGAGTAAGCTTTACTGGTCATCATAAGGGTGTTCTAGCAAAGAAACACACGCCTAGTTGGTTACCTTGTTCCAGACTAGAAAAGCCGTAATGCCAAACAAGGAAATGAGAGGAAGACTCAAGTACCTAGGAGAGGATGATTACCTTATTATTTTCCACCTTCATCCTAGCCGCTGGATCAAGTGACCAATTGGATGATGGATGTGTGTCAGGCAGTCAGGGCATAAATTAATTTACAATACAATGTATTTAGGATGTTTAAAGGATCAATCCTAGAAGTCATAAACCAATGTAATTGAAAACATATGATATAACCATGCCATTTAGCACATGTTAAATCTTAGATCATAGTATATATTTAAATACGTATAGGTTATCTTGTGTGGATATGTCTTAATGTGTGAAGATTAGCATAATTTTCAAGGCCCATGTATAAGGTGCGCTATGAACCATATGTCATCTCTTCATTACATGTTAAATACATGTGTAAGTAAATAAATAGTTAATTTTTTCTTAGGGTGATAAATGTTACAAAAGGCCATGGCTTCATATCTAAAAGAGGTAAAGCATTTACACTTCCATAAACATTTTTTAAAAGCAACTTAAAATTCCAATTTTTTTCATTATATAGTTACTCAAAAGTAAGTCTCTGTCCCAAAAACATAGGGATCTCATATATTAAAACTTAAAGAAAAAGAAACATTGATTTTGATTTAAAAACAAAAAGATTATTATTATTATTATTATTATTATTATTACAAGAAAAAGAAACATTTATTTTGCTTTAAAAAAATAAAAATCTAAAATATTTCAGCCCTGAGGGTTAGCTCAAGTGGTCATGAGCCAAATATAATATCTCTCTCTCAAAATTTGGATAGGTCAAGGCTAGACTCTCTTGATCCTCTCAGGGTGGAGCTCCCTAATCAAGGCCAGAATTATGAGGAAGTACTAGTAGGATATTCCACGAGTATTTCCTTAAGAAAATAAAAAAAAATTATTTAATTATGCAAATAGGCTTGTCTATCTATCTTCCACAATTTAATTTAATTATTAGTAATTATTAGGTAGATGGTAGAGTTTTAACCTACATAGAATGTGTTAGGATATTCATAATAATATTCACATATCAAGGATTAAGATTTACCTCTAAGTTAGTTATGCTTATTTAATTAATTTATCTAAAATTAATTAATGAAACAAAATGTCATATTGGAATGTGGTAGTGGTAAGCCATGGTTGTAACAAAAGTTGTTTACAAATTAAGAATCTCCATTATTAATATTATTACACGTTTATTGAAACAAATATATATATATATATATATATATATATATATATATATATATATATATATATATATATATATATATATCTATATATATATATATATATATATAACTCATATATGAATCATCAAAGTTTGCACACATAAATATTAATTCTTTTTATAATTTCACTCAAAAATAAAAATTAAAAATAACAAAATAAAAATAACCATATAAAAATACATAAATAACATTTAAACAAAAAAGACCTCTGATATTGAGAATCAATGGTATTGGCCCATGTTATTCATGTGGAATATAGCATATTTAAGGGGAGAATTGATGATGATGATGATGATTAACGTCGACAAAGACCAATTTAGTCTATGAGACGTTAAGAAGAAGAAGAATCTATTTGTAACTCTTTAGAGTAAGGTTGACACGATATGGAAATAAAAAATAAAAAAAATCCATCTTAAATATGGAAAAAAATTAAAACACCCTAGATCCATATTAAATATTGAAAACAAGACCCATCTTGATCCGTGTGGGCACTTGGTAGATCCATATTTTAGATGGATCTAGGCTCATTAATAGTAATTGCACGAGGTTCTCTCGAACCTAATATGGTCAATTTTTTTTATTTAAAAGGACGAAAAAGAACAATATTAATGTTGTTTTTTTAAGGAATAAAAAGTAGAAGCTAATGTAATATAATGGAGGAATAAGAATAATATTAATGCAATGTAATGTAATGTAAACATTTCAACTCATAAAAAAAAAAAAAAAACTCTATAAAAATATAATAATATTAAAAATAAAAATGAACCATGGTATTGAGAATCCATCATATTTATCCATGATATTAATGTGGAATATAGCCTATTTAAAGGGGGAAATTAAAACAACCTATATCCATGTAAACTCTAAATCTACCAAGCTTGGATAATAATTTAAAATAAAATTATGACTTAGTTAATTTTTATGATTTTTTTAATATGGGAATGTAAGATGTATCATGGATAAGCGTTTTAATGATGATCATAAAATATTTATAATTGGTGGGCTCCAGTGTTGTAGCAATAATGCTACAACTCTTGGAGCTTCCTTCTCTAATTTTATCAACCCGGTAGTTCGTAACAAACTTGGAAGCGATGGTGCTGTATGCACAAGTACTAGCTCTTGTCGCAGCTGTCACTTGGTCAGCTGGCACAAGTCCGCTAGGGCTCAAGCCAACTTCTATGAGCTCTCAGAAGAAGCTTTTTAACCGATGAACGAAAGCTAACTCAAAGGAAATTAACCTACTTTGCAAAAATGAACTGAAAGCCAACAAGGAATGAAAACCCTAGCAAACCCTAATTCTACCAGCTAGTCCTGCTGATGCAACGGTGAGAATGCAAACTACTGAAAGTGATGCCATTACTTCTATTAAGGTGAGATGCATGTGTCTAGACTACTTTCATCTGAAGAGAACATATTTTTGTATTTTTGCTCAAGTTGTTGGAATTATTATGCATGTGCTTCTAACTGGGTCTTTACTGTGCAGGGGTAGGTCAAGGGGAGAAATGCTTGGAAGAGGTCAGGAAGGCTCAGAGAGGGTCTAAGGAGTCCCTAACATCCTTCCAGAGAGTTTCACAACGTTTGGATGCCAAGCAACCGTGTTTATGAGCTTCTACAGGAAGTCTGCAGGGGATTCTACAGGATGTTCAGAATTTCTACAGGAAGTTCAGTAATTCCTACAGGATGTTCTACAATCAGATTTTTGGGTGATGGATGAGTAGAAGAGGCTGCATGGATGGATAGGGAGGTAGGAGGGGAGCTTGAAAGGACTCAGTGACAGAGAGATGAGATGGAGAGGGGGTGTGCTAAGCTGGTTGGTCTAAAGAAGAGTAGAGGGAATGGAAGGCCGAAAAGGTAGGATAACGTGGGTGATAGAAGAGTTGGGAGGCAAGTGGTCTAACTGGGAGATGAGTAGATGGCCTAGGCACGGTTTAGAAGGATAAGGAAGTGAGGGAGTAGTACTGCACAGTGTAAATGAAACAAATCATCTGCGTTTTGTACATAACCGAGATTTCATCAACCTATTCCAACTGTTTTAATAAAACCAAAGAACATCAATGTTATTTCTAAGGAAAATCATGCATGGTGCTGAAGCAAAGACTCATTCCACAAGATCTAAATGCATGGACACTTCCACAAACGAAAATATTGCATCAAAGATTGCATGAACATGTGAAACAATGTTTTTGGTGGGTGGCACGGTCTACAATTCCAGTCCCTAAACAGAGGTGAAAGTGAGTGTGCAGTCAACCCTTTTTGGAACTCTTATTAACTCCAATCTCCTTACTCTAATCTAAACTACTGAAGCAACTCTATTCATAAAACTAACCTACTTAACCACATCAAGAAATTCAACTCGGCAAACTGCGTTTCCAAATGCATGTAAAGGAAAAGAAATACAATGCTGAAAGAAAGGTAACAATACAAAGGAAGGATGCCTTTTGCTCTCAGGTTGGGCCCAACCCTGAGAGCTATGGCTCCTTTAAGAACTCAGAAATGAACTCAAATCTGCCTGCCTTTCATTAAAAGATAATAGTCATAAGTCAAATAACATGCCAAAAATGGCTTACAAAAGAGCAAAACAGAGCTATCAGCTCGTAGTTCAGAATACGCAACAAGGTTTCAAAAGTTCCTCTCGAAAGCTACAGCCTCATCATTTATACATTACGAGGGCCAAGCTGGCCTCCTAAATTAGTGGGATTTGGCTGACCAAACTAAGAGTGATTTGCTGCTTCCTCAAAATCCGTTTGGCTGCCTTCTAGCTCGGTGGTGGTGGCTATTGGAGCTCGGAGTTAGGGTGAAGATCACGAGGAAGGCCATTCAATGCTGTGGACAACCTTCCTACAAAGTCTCAATCCCATCTTGGCTGTCTCCTAGCCCTCATCTGCGTGGTTTTGCTCCATTAAATGTCAAAAAACCTGAAATAAGCATGTGTTAGCCACCTAGGAATAATGACTGCCCTCATTCGTACAAATGACATAAATATACTAAAAAATGATGCATAAGTTATGAAAAATGAAGGGTTGAGCAAGGGTGGTTAGGCCAAATGAGCCCAAAATGTTACCAAATTTGGGGCTCATCATCACCCCCCAGCTAAAATGATTGCTCATCCTTGAGCAACTAATCCAGCTCCTCGTCCTCCATTGCCTTCACTGCCACCCTCACATCCCAAGCTTCTGCAGTAGTGTCCTCCTTACTGACATGGAACCCAGCCTTTCTTTCCACCTCTTCCCACTGTTCATGCTCATCTTTCTCTGTGCTGCCTTCCATCAATCCTAACAGCAGAGGTGGGCTTAGGTTGAGGCCAATCCAGCTGGCCTGGAGGTTCTGCATGGATTTCTTATAGAGGGGCACCCGTACTAGAGCTTCCCTCATTCGAGTTGGAGTATGATATTCTCTGATTTTTAGACTGTGGGCCAATGTATTCCATCGACGGGTGCAAGCTTGAACACAGTTGTCCCCTAACAGTCTCTCCATATCCTCGAAATGCGCTATGGCCTGGGCCTGCTGATCCATATATTTCAATAAAGCTTGAGGGTTGGTGGATAAGTGTTGGTGTGCCGATATTAATGCAGTTGGATCCCCTGGTTCTGCTCTAATTAGTAATGGCTCATTCAGCTCTCGGTTCATGATCGCTTTGGCTTCTGCTGCTCTTTTGTCTTCATGGTTCAACCATGAGGCAAATGCCATTAACTGCATATCCCCTAAGACCGTGTTGGGATCCCATGAAGCCACATTAGGAAGGGCCAAATTATGGAGGTAGAACTCCGATAGTTTGGCCTTATCCTCTCATGAACTGGTATTGCATAATTCAGTGAACTGTTGCGAGTCTTGTAGCTGAGAGATACCCCTTTGCACCAAGGTATTGATTTGAAATTGCAGCCACTGGTCTTTCAGGTACAGGCCATAGGATTTGGCCGGCTGTCTGCATTGTATAGCATCCATGGCCCAACTGGCCATGCAGGCCAATTGTGCCTCTTTCTGCTGCAGCTGCTGTCTGAGAGCTTGTACCTCAATTTGTGCTTGCAGTTCTGTTTCCTGTAGATGCGAGGTTGGCTCCCCAAGACCAGCTTGCAATCCTTCTCTGCCTTGCTGTTCTGCTGTGATGTCCCTTGAGGATGTGCCCGTTCCTCTCCTTAGCTCCTGTAGCTGCAGTCTAAGTTTTTCGTTCTCTTCCTGTAGGAACACCCTCTGGCAATTTGCCACGTGTTTAGCCATAGCTAATTCCTTTCTTGCCTCCTTGAGTTGCTCCTCCAAGGGGCCTGTGTCTACCACACCTTTTGATTTGGCTATTTTCATCCACGTGTGGGTTCGTACTCTCTCTTCCTCTAATGCAAAGAACAGTGGCACAGTGAATTTCTGTGGTATAATTTTGCCAGCTTCTAAGAAGTTATAATATGAGCTCAGACTTGGCTGAGGGCTAGGCTCCGGAATATGCTCTTTCTCTTCTTCTCTTGGTGGCTCTACATCGTCTTCCCTCGGTGGTGATGAGGGTGCTTCTCCTTCCATCCTCTCTGTCTCCTTGAGCCAGGCTAAGGTTTCCTGTAGAGCAGCCTCAGCATCCTGTAGCCGGGCTTCTGAAGCCAACCTGTCCATTCTTTCTTTCCACGAGGTTGTCTTCGGGCTCCCCCTCTCATAGGTGACTGATATCTTTGAGGGGGACCTCTCCCTGGGCAAAGTAGGGGCATCCTCTATAGTAATTGGGCTACTGGATGGAGGCTGTGGCTTGCCCGTTTTGATTCTCACACTTCTCCTAGCTTTAAAATATAGAGGGGCCTCCCTCTTTCTCTTTTCCTTTGGCTTAGGAGGTGTACTGAGGGCGGCCAGCACGGCTGCTGCCTCCCTTGCAAGAATGTCGGCTTTCTTTTCTTTGGGTTTTCCTTTCTCAGGGCTTCCTGTAGAAGGCCCTTTATCAGCTGATTTCTGGCTTCCTGTAGAAGCCGGTTTTGGTTTTCCTGTAGAAAAAGGTGGCAACGTTTTAGTTTGTTTTGCTGAGTGTGTTTTTCTTTTTGACTTGGTCGAGGCTGCTGTCGAGGTGCCTTTACTGACGTGGACGGGCTCAGTCCTGTCCACCCTACTTTGCAATCTTTTCTCTCTGGGCGTTAATACGGATTTGTCATCCTTCTCTTTGGCAACCTTTTCTCTTATTTCTCCTTTTGCTCTTTCTTCTGTACTTTGGCCGTGGGTCTCTGGCCTTTTTCTTTCCTCTCTATGGGTACTGACTCCTTCTCCTCGCTGCTGGAGGAACCAAGCTCTTCAGTCAACATTTTTATATTGCCATCCTTAGTCAAATTCCAGAAGGCTTCCCACGAGAGAGGGACTTTGTATGTGTGGAGTGCATCTTCCACGAGGAGCTTAATGAGCCTGTGATGAGCTACCTGGTCCGGTGTGCCTTCTCTCAACTTGGTGGCACATTCAGTCATAGACTGCAGTAGAAAGTAGGGAATACTTAGTTTGTTTTCTGCAGGTAGGTCCATCTGATGCCTTAATTCTGTGAGTAGCCGAAAATGGTACCCATACACAATGCTAAACCGTCCTTCACATGTGATGTATTTCATAATTTGGAGGCTAACTTCGCTCCAAAGTGGCAGTAAGCTAGTTCTGCGAACCCCGTTCTTATCTTCTGAGAATTGCTCCTCTGGTGGGAAGAACTCTTTTTTAGCCTTTTGGCCTAATTTCCTCTCCTCCTTGTCCCACGGTACCCCCATTGGGAGCTCAGTGACTCGGCTGATGAATTGTGGGGTGAGCCTGAGACTCAAACCCCTGAAATTGACAGTAGCCAGTGTTTTGGATTTTGGCTTCAGAGCTCGCAAGAACTCCTCTGCCACCTCATCATCATATCCTTGCAATTTGTCGCAGAACGACATCCATTGCGCGCGAGTGAACAGCTCTACCACCTCAGGGTTCTCCCTTAATTTCTTTGAGTCGGTCGGTTCTTTTCTGATGAAACCACCCGGCATGGTGAAAACCTGCTCTGTTAGCTGGAGGTGGCGGGTGCGTATTCAAAAACTAGCCTTTTGGGACAGAGCGTAGGATCACGCCCCTGCCACGCACACAATTCGCGAAGACTATCTACAGATGAGCCTTAACAGGTCTTAATTACAAATCACATCCTGTAGAAAACCTTGCATACACCTCGACGACAATTCATGCAAACGGAAGACAATACTTGCAACTTTTTATGATCAGACTGTAGAACGTCGACTCCACCACCCTCGAAACCAATTGCATGGGAGGCACAGGTTCGGCTTACCTTTTTAATTCACCACCTTTGACGTGAAGAGACCAATTTTCCTCGTGGCAGTGAGCTTCCTGTAGCGGAGCTTTCCTGTAGAAGCAGCGCACGGGTTTTGGAGAGCACTGCAGTGGTTCTGCACCTTCTGTGCTGCTACCAGACGTTCGAACAGGCCGAAGACTTGGAGTATCGAGCTTCAGAGGAATTCGGATGCTCACTCGACTTCTAAACGGCTGATGATAAATGCGTGGGGTGGCGATCTAGCCGATAGATTTGAATCCGGCAGAATTCGTGGCACGGGGGTGAGCTGTCCCTGCTGGACCATTGGATGACATCATCTACTCATTCCACTGCAAGTTCCCTGACTGTTGCATCATTCTCTGCAGATCCGCCGCCGTCATTTCTGTTAAAACGCGCTTCTCCCCGACTGGACGGTTCTCACGTGTCCACTACCCGTTCTTCTTGCCACGATCATCACTTTACACATCCGACTAGACCATCTGACTGGTCGACGTGGCCAGTCGAATGGCCATACGACTGCTCAACCCATTCATTTCATACTTGCAAACATTTCAAAGTATTATTCATGTAATTCGACGAAAGAAAGGGCGAGGCACTTACCTGTGCGGCCGCGACATGATTTTCCAGGTTTCAGGACGATGATGATTAGATTTGCTTGCTGCTGCTATTTGCACACTGCTGCTTCATGTACAGGCACGATGGTTCCTCTTCGCAGGCTGCTGAGGACGAAGCTTGTGACTCGGCTGCATGTGCCCGCTTTATTATTGCATGTTGCAGGCGATTTAATGGTGTACACTCTAGCTGGCTGAACTGCTACGGGATTCCTGTAGGATGTCCTGTAGCAGTTTTTCCTCCTCGGGTGCATGCTGAACAATGGAGACGGTGGCATCTCAGCCATGAACGCAGGGCCCTCGGACAGCTTTGATAAGTATTGCATGGTATCTCTGCATCTTTTTTCATTTATTTGAGAAGCGCTCCCTCTGATAATTCAGTGTTCTGTTTTGACTGTGCAGGTTTCTTCATTGCATGGCAACTGGGGTGGTAGAAGGAGGCGACAACAGTGTGTGATGGAGACAATAGTAGCTTGCATGCCTCCATGCTGAACCTCGGTCGTTAGATTTCCCTGCACCATTAGTTCTGGGCCGTCCAAAACTTCTACAGGAAGTTTCCTGTAGAAATACAGAACTTCCTGTAGAAAGTCTGTAGCTTCCTGTAGAAGACTAAGCTGTGATGAAATCATGCCCATACCTTGGAGAAGATGAGTGTCTTCAGAGGGGGTGCTGGTGAGGTCACCTGGTAGCATAATAAGGACCCTTGTCTTTGAGTTGAGGGACCTCTTTTCCTTCATAGAATACCTGCAACCTGCATGCATTGCCACATTGTGAACTTGCTGTCCCTGTTTTTTTGTTTATTGTTTGTTGTTGTTTTTTCTTTTTTTTTTTTTTTTTTTTGAAAGACAGCAGGGGCGCCTCAATGAGGTTTTCACCCTTGCCATCTGCCTTAAGTGCCTCAGAGAGGTTTTCACTCAAGGGTCTTTTTCAAATCTCTTTTTTCTTTTTTTTTTGAAAGACAGCAGGGGCGCCTCAATGAGGTTTTCACCCCTACCATCTGCCTTGGGAGCCTCAGAGAGGTTTTCACCCAAGGATCTTTATTTATTTATTTATTTTGTTTTTTTTTTTTTTAAATCTTCAGGGTATGCCCAAAACAGAGGCAGAACCCTTCTCTATGACCAGCACTGATTTTTCCACAGTTTTGATGAATTCTTGTCTTGAGAGAGGTTTCCTGTAGATCTTCAGTCGATGCCCATTGACAAGCATGGGGATGGCCTCCTCATCAATGGTCTGAATAAGAACAGATCCATTGTCATGACATTTTTCCACTGCATATGGTCCCAGCCATCTGGTTCTCAGCTTCCCCTTGAAATCTTTATGCCTGGAATCATATAACAGCGCCCAATCTCCCGGCTGAAATTGCTTGTCATTGAGGTGTTGGTCATGCCACACCTTCCTCTGAAGTTGAACCACTTCTGAGTGAAGAAGGGCCTGCATTCGGTGCTCGTCCAATCCATTCAGCTGCAATAACCTTTCTTGTTGGGCATGGCTGAGATCTAGGTCCAGCTGAGCTGCCATCCTCAAAGTGTTGTACTCAAATTCAATTGACACCAAAGCTCTCTTCCCATAGACCAGCTCATAAGGTGTGAAGCCGGTTGTGGTCTTCCAAGTGGTGTTGTAAGCCCATGTGGCTTCAACCAAGCGATCTGCCCAATCTTTCCTATTGCTGCTCACCACCTTAGTCAAGATCCCTTCCAATGCTCTATTGGTAACTTCCACCTGCCCATTTGCTTGAGGATGATAGGGGGTGGAAGTCCTATGCTTGATTTTGTGATGAGCTAGTAGGTCTTCAATTAAGTTGGAGGTGAACTGGCTTCCTTGATCCGTGACTAGCTCTCTTGGGTAGCCAAATTTGTAGAAGATGTTTTCTCTTAAGAACTCAGGCACCTTTTCTTCTGTCGCTACTTTGATTGCCTTGGTTTCTGCCCACTTTGTCAGGTAGTCGGTGCACACAATGATGTAAGACCTTTGCCTCGAAGGAGGGATGATTGGACCCACAAAGTCCATACCCCACTTCTCAAATGGCTCAAGAGTCACTTGAGGTTGGAGAGGCATCTCATCCCTTTGAGTTGGTTTCCCCATCCTTTGGCATCAGTCACACTGGCTGATATACCTTCTGACATCTTGATGAAGCGTGGGCCAATAGTAGCCTGCCTGCAGGATTTTGAAGGCAGTCCTCTTTGCTGCAAAATGTCCTCCACAAGGCCCATCATGATAGGTGAGGAGGATATCAAAGACTTCCTCCTCCCTTACACAACGCCTTAAGATCTGATCAGGGCCAAGCTTGAACAGGTTGCCCCCGATCCAAGTGAACGAGGCACTTTTTCTAACAATTCTGCTCTTCTCTCAGGAGGATAGGTGCAGAGGGAACTGTGCTGAAACAAGGTAGTTTGCTATATCAGCAAACCATGGAGAGAGCACTGAAATAGCAAACAGATGTTCATCTGGCATCTGGTCATCCACTGTTCCATCCTCATCTGCAGATAAATCCAATCTAGACAAAAAGTCAACAATAACATTTTCTTTACCTGGTTTGGCAACGATAGTCAAATCAAACTGCTGCAACAAAAGTAACCATCTAATAATACGAGCATTCACATCTAGTTTATTCATTAAATATCTAATCGCAGCATGATCAGTATGTACAAATGTTTGATAGCCAGTGATATAATGTCAGAACTTGTTCAGTGCATGGACCACGGCCAAGAATTCTTTCTCAGTTATGGTGTAGTTAAGCTCTGCCTTGGATAAGTTTTTGCTAACAAAGTAAATGGCATATGGAAGTTTGTGCTCAACTTGTCCTAAGGCTGCCCTTATGGCTTTGTTTGAGGCATCAGTGTGGATGTGGAAAGGTAGGGCCTAGTTTGGACCTCTCAAGATTGGGGCAGACACCAACTTGTCCTTTAATTCATTCAGAGCCCTCTGACAATCGTCAGTCCATTTAAACTCCACATCTTTTGCAAGGAGGCCAAACAATGGCGAGGCTAGCTTGCTGAAGTCTTTAATGAATCTCCTGTAATACCCCGCTAATCCTAAGAAACTTCGGACATCTCTTACCTTTTGAGGAGGTGGAACCTTCTTGATGAGAGCAATTTTGTTGGGATCCACCTGTAACCCTTGGTAAGAAATGGTATGGCCTAGCACGGTCCCTTCAGTCATCAAGAATTCACACTTTTCAGGACTAAAGGACAGGTTCATCTCAATGCACTTGGTTAGGACTTTTCCCAGATTGGACAATGCCTCCTGGAAGTTGGACCCATAAGGAGTGAAGTCATCCATATAGATTTCCACCGCATCGTGGACCAGCTCAGAAAAGATGCTCAAAACGGCTCTCTGGAAGGTGGCAGGAGCATTGCATAGTCCAAAGGGAAGAACTCGGTATGCAAAGGTACCCCAAGGACAAGTGAAGGTGGTCTTATCTTGGTCTTCCGGGTTGATTTGGATCTGGTTATACCCACTAAACCCATCCAGGAAAGAGAAAAACTTCTTTCCTGCTAGTCCATCCAACACTTGATCTATGAAGGGTAGAGGAAAATGGTCTTTCTTGGTAGCTTTGTTTAGTTCTCGGTAATCCACATAGATTCTCCACTTCCCATTTTTCTTGGGAACCAACACCAAAGGGGACACCCATTCGCTATCCGAGATGGGGTAAATGAATCCGGCATCCAACAGTTTTTGCAATTCTTCCTTGACGATGTCCTTAAGGGCTGGATTCATTCTCCTCTAGGGTTGCCTAACTAGTTTACAGTCTTCTTTGATGTAGATGTGATGGGTACAGACCGAAGGATGAACTCCTTTCATCTCCTTATAACTCTAAGCAAAAGTATCTAGATGACTGGCCAACAGACTACACAGCTCCTTTTCCTGGGAAGGAGATAGGGAGGAGCTGATTTTTAACGTTCTCTCAGGGCCGAACTCCACATTTTTTACTCTGGGAGTGACAGGGTTGGTCGCACAAAGGTCCACTAAGGTGCTGGCTTGGGCATCCTCCACCAATTCCTCTAAGGACAGTGCACTGGGAGGTGGATTCTGGATCAAGGTCTCAATCAAATCATCCTCGGTTGGGGGATCTCCCTTAGTGGTGTCTAGGGTGCACAAAGCTGCTGAGTACACCTCATCCTCTTCTCCTTCCTCCAACCAAAGTGGTAAGTCATGCTCTAATAAGGGTTGGGCAGGAGGGTATAGGACTAGCTGCTTGGACATAGGACCATTTTTTATGGTCATGTTTCCTGCACGGTAGCTTATGTAAGCATCTGCAGTGGCTAACCAAGGCCTTCCCAAAATAAAAGGGTATCCAGTAAGCTTTTCCTTTGGTTACAGAACCAAGAAATCGGCAGGGTATTCCCAAGAGTCAACAGAGACCAAGACATCCTCTACAATCCCTTCGGGAGTCACAGTGGAGCGATCTGCTAGTTGTGGGACTGTCGAGGTCTTTCTCAAGGAACCCTAAAGGTTGAGTTTGAGCATGGTATCTCTGGTCATCACGTTAATGGCAGCCCCCAGATCAATCAAGGTGTGAGGTATGATGGTGCCATTGATGTGGACATCTACTACAGGACTCCGAGGATCTAGATACTTTGGGCAGATGAGTTGTCCCAACATAAGATCAGACAGTTGTCCTATGGCATTGATGGTTGAAGCATCTCTCTTTCGCCTGCCTGGGTGTCTAAAACACTTTTCCTTAACCAGTTTGTTGTATATCGGTACATCTTTGATGGCTTGGAGAAGTGGTATTTTTACACACAACTGTTTGAGTTCTCCCAGAAGCTCATTCTCCTCTGGGTTGGGTTGTGTGGTGGCTATTAGTCTCTCAGGAAAGGGTGGAATAGCCTTTGGTTCACTTTCCTGTTTATCTTCCTCGTCCTCTGGGGGAGGAGGTTGGCAATCCGGAAGAGTCTTTCCAGATCGCAGATTGATCTCCTGGATCTCCACAGCATAGGTAGGGCATGATGTTTCCCCAGTATATACCTGCTGGGCCTGTCTGTTGTTGGGATTTGGGTTCGGTTGAGTAGGCATTTGAGGTTGCCTTGGAGGAGCAGGAGGTAATGGTTGTGGTTGAGCTGGTGGTGGAGGCAAAATGGCGGGAGGAGTATTGTACTGGGGCCTCCACCCCGATTGAGGTGCATTCCAGTGAGGCTGTGGCTAGGCATGTGAGTGATATGAATGAGTAGTGGGTTGAGTATGGTACTAAGGTGGGTAAGACCATGGAGGAGGCATAGACTAGGAAGGATGAGCAGGGGGACCTGAGGAAGGCATAGGAGTGGATTGGTTGGGGCTGTAATAAGCTTGGGGTGTCCCTTTCATCCCCTACTGGTAAGGTCTAGGTCCTTGTGGCCTCCTTTGGTTGAGGAAATAGAGAGGTTCAGTGGGGGCTTCTATCCCTTGATACATGGCTTTAAGCCCAGATAAGGTTGGACATTGGTTTGTGGGGTGGTCCTCCTCACAAACAAAACATACTTCAACCGAATGTAATGGGCATTCGTTCTTAGGGTGTTTCCTTGTACACCTAGGGCAGAAGATAGCCAAGGCCCTCTCAGCTTCTTCTTTCTTCTGCTGGATTCAGAATGTATCAAGTTGCATGGCAATGGTCTGTCTCACCTCACTCTTGAGATGCTCTAATTGATTTGCAAACTCATGTTTGGAGAAAGGAATACCTGCTGAGAGGAGGTTTCCTCTACCTCTTTTCCGGGCTGCCCTAGAGTGATTTCTAAACACAGTCTTTATGTCCTCATAAGGTAGTTGGTAAATATCTCCTCCAGCTAACATGTGAAGGGTATCTAAGAGGTCTTCAGGAACTCCTCGGAGCAGGACCAACTTGAGGGATTCAGGGTCAAGTGTGCACCTGGCCCGTTTATAGCTAAGTTGGAACCTTTCCTCGTAATCCTCTAAGGACTCATCATTTCCCATGGTCATCCGAAAGATTTCTCCCTTGGTTTCCTTGGACCTACAGTAGTCCCGGTATTTGGTATTGAAAGCTTGCTGCATCTGAGCCCAAGTGGTGACACTGTTCCCAGGTAAGCCCATAAACCAGCATAATGCTACATCCTTGAGGGTTGAGGGGAAGAGTTTCAGCTTCTGCTCATCTTCAGTATAGTCATAGGTTCGACAAAGAACAACAAACTCAAACAGGAAGGTATCAGGATCTTCAGTGGTCAGTCCATGGAAGTGAGGTAAAGTGGAGGGGCTAATGTTCTTCATTTTCATGTCCCCATTGGTCTCTCGGATGGGGAACGCACCTTCTATTATCTCATCTTCTCCCCTATTGTCAGCCATAGCTTCAGATGGAGTGGTCTCTAACTCTCCTTCTGCTATAGGATCTTCGTATATCTCAGGAGGTTCACCTATAGGCTCTTCTGGATCACTGTCACCAAAGAAGAGAGAAGGGTGACTCAGTGATGTGGTGGGGGTGTTGGGTAAGAATTTGCCTATTTTATCTCGATTCCTACGAGGCATGAAATGGAAAGACTTTTGATTGCTTTTGTTTTTTCGGGTACCTGCAAAACTGAAACAGATTGATCTACAACTAACTATCTTGCTGAAATGAAAATGCAGAATTGAAGTGAAAGCAGGAAAGAACTAATCTACTTTGCTCAAATGAAATTGCAGGAATTGAAATGCTAGTCTACGCTTGCAGAATTGAAATGCTAATCTACGCTTGCAAAAATGAAATTGTGGAATTGAAATGTTAATCTATGAGAGCAGGAAATGTCTATGCTACTTTTGTAGAATGGAAATGAAATAAACTACTTAGCAGAAGGCGAGAGTAGGAAAATAGAAGAAAAGCAACAATTACTAATACTCTGACGCTTCCCCGGTAACGGCGCCAAAAATATGGTGGGCTCCAGTATTGTAGCAATAATGCTACAACTCCTGGAGCTTCCTTCTCTAATTTTATCAACCCGGTAGTTTGTAACAAACTTGGAAGCGACGGTGCTGTATGCACAAGTACTAGCTCCTGTCGCAACTGTCACTTGGTTAGCTGGCACAAGTCCGCTAGGGCTCAAGCCAACTTCTATGAGCTCTCAGAAGAAGCTTTTTAACCGATGAACGAAAGCTAACTCAAAGGAAATTAATCTACTTTGTAAAAATGAACTGAAAGCCAACAAGGAATGAAAACCCTAGCAAACCCTAATTCTACCAGCTAGTCCTGCTGATGCAATGGTGAGAATGCAAACTACTAAAAGTGATGCCATTACTTCTATTAAGGTGAGATGCATGTGTCTAGACTACTTTCATCTGAAGAGAAAATATTTTTGTATTTTTGCTCAAGTTGTTGGAATTATTATGCATGTGCTTCTAACTGGGTCTTTACTATGCAGGTGTAGGTCAAGGGGAGAAATTATTGGAAGAGGTCAGGAAGGCTCAGAGAGGGTCGAAGGAGCCCCTAACATCTTTCGAGAGAGTTTCACAACGTTTGGATGCCAAGCAACCGTGTTTATGAGCTTCTACAGGAAGTCTGCAGGGGATTCTACAGGATGTTCAGAATTTCTACAGGAAGTTCAGTAATTCCTACAGGATGTTTTACAATCGGATTTTTGGGTGATGGATGAGTAGAAGAGGCCGCATGGATGGATAGGGAGGTAGGAGGGGAGCTTGAAAGGACTCAGTGACAGAGAGATGAGATGGAGAGGGGGTGTGCTAAGCTGGTTGGTCTAAAGAAGAGTAGAGGGAATGGAAGGCCGAAAAGGTAGGATAACGTGGGTGATAGAAGAGTTGGGAGACAAGTGGTCTAACTGGGATATGTGTAGATGGCCTAGGCACGGTTTTAGAAGGATAAGGAAGTGAGGGAGTAGTACTGCACAGTGTAAATGAAACAAATCATCCGCGTTTTGTACATAACCGAGATTTCATCAACCTATTCCAACTGTTTTAATAAAACCAAAGAACAGCAACGTTATTTCTAAGGAAAATCATGCATGGTGCTGAAGCAAAGACTCATTCCACAAGATCTAAATGCATGGACACTTCCACAAACGAAAATATTGCATCAAAGATTGCATGAACATGTGAAACAATGTTTTTGGTGGGTGGCACGGTCTGCAATTCCAGTCCCTAAACAGAGGTGAAAGTGAGTGTGCAGTCAACCCTTTTTGGAACTCTTATTAACTCCAATCTCCTTACTCTAATCTAAACTACTGAAGCAACTCTGTTCATAAAACTAACCTACTTAACCACATCAAGAAATTCAACTCAGCAAACTGCGTTTCCAAATGCATGTAAAGGAAAAGAAATACAATGCTGAAAGAAAGGTAAC
Source organism: Pinus tabuliformis (assembly GCA_031772625.1). Taxonomy (NCBI): domain Eukaryota; kingdom Viridiplantae; phylum Streptophyta; class Pinopsida; order Pinales; family Pinaceae; genus Pinus; species Pinus tabuliformis. The sequence goes on from CM062820.1 coordinate 510,723,376, forward strand.
AATACAAAGGAAGGATGCCTTTTGCTCTCAGGTTGGGCCCAACCCCGAGAGCTATGGCTCCTTTAAGAACTCAGAACTGAACTCAAATCTGCCTGCCTTTCATTAAAAGATAATAGTCATAAGTCAAATAACATGCCAAAAATGGCTTACAAAAGAGCAAAACAGAGCTATCAGCTCGTAGTTCAGAATATGCAACAAGGTTTCAAAAGTCCCTCTCGAAAGCTACAGCCTCATCATTTATACATTACGAGGGCCAAGCTGGCCTCCTAAATTAGTGGGATTTGGCTGACCAAACTAAGAGTGATCTGCTGCTTCCTCAAAATCCGTTTGGCTGCCTTCTAGCTCGGTGGTGGTGGCTGTTGGAGCTCGGAGTTGGGGTGAAGATCACGAGGAAGGCCATTCAATGCTGTGGACAACCTTCCTACAAAATCTCAATCCCATCTTGGTTGTCTCCTAGCCCTCATCTGCGTGGTTTTGCTCCATTAAATGTCAAAAAACCTGAAATAAGCATGTGTTAGCCACCTAGGAATAGTGACTGCCCTCATTCGTACAAATGACATAAATATACTAAAAAATGATGCATAAGTTATGAAAAATGAAGGGTTGAGCAAGGGTGGTTAGGCCAAATGAGCCCAAAATGTTACCAAATTTGGGGCTCAATAATCCATTGATGTCTATTGACATTTACCAACTATTTAATTCATATATTTATATTACAATATAATATTTTATATAACAATTTATTATACTACTATATTAATAGATGAAATTCTATTTTCAATAAATACCCCTTTTAAATTGTATTAAAATCTGAAATTTTATAGTAATTAAATGAACATATTTAATACACTTCAATATCTATAAATATTTAACTAAAGGATAAAAACAAAATTTTTAAAATTATCATATATATAAATTTAGAACATATTCATAATTTAAATATTTTTTTTATTCTACTTGTTAGGTTATATGAGTTTTGAGATAACTTGCACCACTAAAGGGCATCTAAGCTCTCAAAATCATCCATGACCTCGGCCACACCAACCCTTAAAATTGCTAGATTACGCCATAACATAATACCCTATCACTTTTTACTTTAAAACCAATAAACCTTTGTAAATTTAAAAGTTATCTATACCAACAATTATCAAACTACTCTTTCACATTTTATATTTAAATAATTTTTTAAATAAAATTTACTCCTAATTTAACATTTAACTTTTATTTTATAATAATATTTTAAATAAATATAGTATATATATATATAATAAGTTAAATATTTATAATAATTAAAAAATATATTTAAATTTAAATTTCTTATTTATTAATACTAAATTTTTAATTTTAATTTAAACTTTCTATATTTGAAATTCATTTTCCAACGGTGATTATTAATATTTTTTAATTTGAAATTAGTTGTAACAATTTTCAAGTTTTATCTTTTCATATTAGAAATTCATTCTCTTACCTGTCATGTTAGAAATTCATTCTCCTAACTATAATTTCATTTGGTTCAAATTCCTTTGAACAATTTAAAGTTTTGGCTTTTCAATCAATTGAAAATGTTTAATTCTCATCCCCAAATTTGTAAAACTTAAGGCATATATAAAATTTAAATGAATAAAAGACTAAAAAACAAATAATTTGATTCTTGGAGTTATGACAGAAATAAAATAAAAAATGATTCTTTAATATACTCTTTTATCAAAATGATTCTTGAGTGGAAATTTTTTTGTAAAGAAAGGAAATTGAATGTAGTAGCTGGTTGAATGAGCAACAAGGATAATACATCGTATTTCTAAATGATAAGTGTGTAGTGTAAAATGTTAATTGCTGTATGGTAATGTGGCTCTTGGATGGTACCCATGGACGATATTTTAAGTGACTTTTTGTTATCAAACGTCGTCGTAACCCCGAATGAAGCCTATGCTAAATTTTCTTTTTAAAGGGAAACTAAGAATCCGGTTAGTTTCCCCAGTGTGGCTTTGATCACGAGAAGAATAGTCCTTAGAAATCCAACGAATGTTACCTTTAGAAATCCAGGCTTAGGATCGGACGAACATTCTGTTTCCTGCATGCCGGTAGGTAACCCGGGGTTTTTATCACGGAACAATGTCAACAACAAAGAATGGGTAACCCGGAAAACAAACCCAACGAAATTATCTCTTTGCCACAAAGAATTCTGAAATAAACAAGCGATAAAATACCAGGAAGTCGATCCACCGTAGGAATCCTGAGCTAGGGTTTCACGGTTGCGGAGCTTCCCTTCATAACCACACTCTTGCAAATGAGAGAATTGTCGGCGGAACGAAGGTGGAGCTGTTACCTTAACTCCTCCGAATGACCCACCTCCGTTGGATTAACGGTTGGCGAGATACCTAGCCTCCCTGTTCCGTCAACATTGCATACCTCGAGCGGTGACAGCCGGGAGAGACTTATGGAGATATGCATAGCGAGACTTATAGCAATAATAAGGTTAAGACGGTGTATAACATATGAATGTGTGTAATGAACGATAACAAAAAAACCGACTAGATGGAAATCCCAATACTTAAGCTGTGCACCATTAGGTTTGTCGATTCATCACAATGCAATTATTAATATCCATTCACACAGAACCATGCAAAATATAAGGATGCGTATGGCAAGTGTTGGAAATATGAATCCCAATCACCGCCTTACACATTGTGACAGCAATAATACTTGTCAAAAATATTTTTGCACATTGAATTTTTGTTTGCACATGGAAAGATTAAAGTCTACGCAGAAGTACATAGTTGACTATTACCACACTCACTGAATTTTGGTAAATAATTATGGGCAAACATTCACTATGTGACTTTTATGAACACTCCACAATACCTGTAAGTTCAAAAAATCATTTATCATGTAAAATCACTCATACTGAATTTAAAAGTCATTTGCAAGGTGGTGAATGTGTAAAAGTGTGAGAGGTGAAAAGAAAATCGTGGAACAAATTTTGGTGGGCACGTGAAAACAGTTACACTGTGTGTTACTTCGCAACCCTTTATTGTGTGTAAATCCCCATAAACCTTGTTTTTATTGTGTTGCTCAAAGTTTTACTTGCTGAATTCTATGTTTTATTAACCCTTAGTGTAGTTGCGATGTTCTTACCACATGAGCGAAACTCGTCTCTTCTTCCCTTGTAAAATTTTTTTAACATGGTATCAGAGTGAGTTAAAATTTGTTAGGGTAAAAACAAATGTTTTTACTACCAACTTACAAATTGTTTTGAGTGCACATTGTCTTTTTTTTTTTTTTTTCCTTTGGAGCGTATTTACCACCAAGTAGAAAGTTTTTTTTTTCACTCAAAAATGGCAAGATAAAGCACAAGCTTAATAATCCTCAAATACCTCAATTTAATGGAAAAAATTATGATTATTGTGCTATTACAATGAAGGCCTTGTTTTCTTCCATTTCGGATTTGGTGGAGAATCGTTTTCAAGAATGCAGGAGCATACAATGCCATGTCTCAAGCAAAAAGGGATTTGTTGAGAGACAATAGGAAGAAGGATGCAAAAGCCCTCTTCTACAATTTTGGAGTAGTTCAAGAAAGTATTTTCCCAAAGGTTGCAGGAGCAACGAAGTCCAAGGAAGCATGGGACACCCTCCAGATAGCCTAGCAAGACATGGCAAAAGTAAAGACAACAAAGCTAGAAATGCTAAGGAGAGATTTTGAAACACTTTGTTTGAAAGAGTCTAAGAATGTAGACTCATTTTATACACATGTAATGGGACTGGTTACTCAAACCAGGTCTCATGGTGAGACACTTAAGGAAAGGATAATAGTTGAGAAAGATTTGAGAAGTCTAATAGCAAGGTTTGATGCCATTGTTGTGGCCATAGAAGAGACAAAGGATATCTCACAGTTTTTAGTGGATGAGCTTCACACGTCACTGATTTCTCATGAACTTGAGTTACTATTTTTACTTATTACTTTATTTACTATTATGATTTTGTCATCAAATGCTAGACAAAGAACATTAAAGAATTATGGTTGGGTGCGTAGGACATTTTTACAAGTAATGAATAATAAGAGTTAAATTATTTTTGGCAAGAACTAAAAGAAACAATTGTTAACCTTATGAGACAATTAAGGCAGTTACTCACCTATGTCCTCAAAGGAATAATTCGGGGAAGGCCTAGGGGGCTAAAAAATGGAGGAGGGGAAAAGATCAGATTGGTCAAAAGAGCATATTACTGCCACGAGAAAATGAGAAATTCCTTGAGTTGGGTGGAATAAAGCAGTGGGAAATATGGTATGTGACTTGATAATGGACATTTAGTCCTGATGCCTCAAGATACCAGACTCTAACAAACCTCATAACCACTATTCATAGGAGGAAGAGCTCAAGGGAGAGTCTGGACATAATTTGTAGACTCATGACTAGGCGGTGAGATCTTCTCGAAGAGGAACTATTGGGTACAAGGGAGTGAACATATAACTACCTAAAATTTTATAACTCAATGTCGAAATCAATGAACCTTGCACCTTAGGGTCAAGAGAGAAACCAGTTAATTCCCTTAAATAGTAGCATAGACTTCACTATAAATTCAATGGACTGGCTATACACATATAATTCATGGCAGAATGTTGGTTACAACCTTTAAATATTCATGACCGAATTATAACAACCCATGCACAAATCTTGCAGAGAATAGACCCAATTTGGGAACAAATGAACATAAAGAATATAGAGGTTTGAATAGAGTACTTGAAAGGAGGAACGATCTTGCCTATTAACTAGAGAAAACACATTACATTCAACCTTGCCCAACAAAATATGTTTATGCAGGAAATCTTTAAATTAAAACAAAAACAAACAAATCATCGACTGGGTTAACCGAACAACCATGTATTGAACTATTCCCGTAGGGAAAGATATCAAACCTCTATTTTTACCATAGTTAAAAATAATACATTAATCCTTACAACATGAGGGATTCATAAATTATAGGCACAGTAGGGTTCCAAGCTAACATTAAAAACAAATACTGGGTCACCCATCTGGGTCTACGCGTGTGAGCCCCTAGAACACTACCACCCAGGAAAAGCAAGGAAATGGCTTTGCCAGACATCCTCATGCTAAGTAGTTAGGAAACCAAAAATCTTCTTGAATGATAAATCCATCATTGGTTTAGTGTAAAACCAACCTGGAAGGGAGTAGAGATAGAAGAAACATGAGTATGCTGCTCTCGAGGCCGAAGTGCTAAGAAGGAAGGTTCAGTGAGAGGTTATACCTGCAACCAAAATTGAAACACTATTAGGAGGAATCTCACCAAGAAACAATATTGAATGGTAAATGAAACTGAAACAAATGGTTACCTATGAGATATCCCTAGAGCTGCGAAATCCACCTACACTTATAAGCCATGAAACTAGGGTTAGATTCTTCCCCCTTCCCTTGAACGAAGACATAGATCCCAAAAACTATACTAGTAACACAGTCTCTACCTCGGTGAGGACAAACATTTTCCAAATCATTTCCTTTGAAGAATGAGGAGTCGGCATAAGTAGGAACCACCTGCACAATTCAACACAGTCTGGTCAGAACTCTTACTCGTGAATTTGGGAGATAGATGAGTGATATTAACAATAACAAAACCTTTAGGGACAGTTGTGCGTAGTTACCCAAGGGATAACACATGTTGCAGCTTACCAATGAGCAGGGTTTTGGTAGGCATAAACCCTCATGCCATGAAGAAACGGTTACTCGATTGGAGAGCAATCAAACTGAGGTGAAGAAAACCCAAATGACCTCGTTCACGACAGAGTGCAGGGGAGTTGGTTACCTCAATAAACCCTTACTATCGAGGACCGTCAGATTCCCAAGCCACGATCGCACAACACAGGATATGCTGAGTGTCCCAAGTTATCAGACCTTTTTGGAGTCATGTGCTAAAGTGTTAAATCACTATGATTAATGTGTAATGTGCTGCATGGATTGGTCAATTGAAGTTATGCCATAAAAAGCAATGTACAAACCAAAGAAACCAATGCATGTCAACCTTAAATTCCATGGAATTCCATAGCTTACAAAATGGTAAAATTATAATGATAATTATTTTTTGTTTATATATATTTGGGTAATTAAATTGTTTGTAATGTTTATTACAAGTGGTATCAAAGCTCGATTTACAACATTGAGGCTTTTGGAATATATATATAACAAACTAAGTGAATATGAATGGTTGAACACAAAGATAAAGATAAAAGAGCAAAATGCAGATGGTTCACAGACCACCAAACTAGGATGGAGTGGCTTATGTAGGGTCCAACCTTGATATGTGGATACAATTGGGAGAAGAATCTCAAGAGGCTAATGCGACCCTACTTGAAACTGTTCAGAAGTTACGTGCTAAAATGACTAATTTTAGGACATACAACAAAAGGTTATGACAAGAGCACGAAAGCATTCTAAAGACCATGTCCGATCAACAAAATCAATGAGGGCCAGACCCTAGTGCTCGTAACAGAGAGAAAACCATGAATTTCCATCAAGGGGAAGATAATTTTGAATTAGGGGAAAGACATGAGGAGGATGAAGAAGGACATTCTAATAATGTTTCTAATCAGTGAAAATAAAAAAGAAAGATAACTGAACTACAAGGGGAATTCAAAAAGATAAAACCCTCAATCCTTGAAGTTGAGTCAGAGGAAGCAATGGAAGTGTGGTTAACAAATATGCATACATAAATTTCCATAACCATGACTACAATAATAAACTCAAGGCATGGCTGGCAGTTTATCAATAAAGAATTAAGGCCACCCTTTGGTGGGAAGAAATAAAAATTGTAAGAAAAATTGATGAAGAGCAGGTCACATGGTAAGAATTTCAAAAGCATTTCAAGGATAAATATTTAACAGAACACTATTATGCTAAAAAGGAAAAGGAGTTCCATGATTTAAGGATGGGAGCTTTGAGTATGGACAAATATGTGAAATGATTTACCTCTCTATTACGGTATGTACCGTATATGTAGGAAGAAAAGGCCAAGATTCAACGTTTTATTAGTACTCAACCTAACTTCATGAAGGAGAAGGTGGAATTTGATTACCCAAATATGATGGATGACGTTGTTTGAAAATCCTGCATCTTTTATCAGCGAATGAAACAAAAGAGTGAGGGTTTGAAAGAAGGTTTGAACCAGAGGGGAAGAATTTTTCCCCAAAACAGACAGACAAATGTATCCAATGGAAGAAATGTATAGAAAAGGCCCTTCAATAAATTTTAAGCAAGGAGTCAACCAAAGATGACAGCATCTACTGAAAATATGTAGACTGAGGGAGTTAATAAGTATGTTAATTACCAGTAATATAAACAACCTATATAGTGTTGGGGGTGTGGAGAACTCCATTATTACAAAACTTGTCCACATAGGGAAAGAACGGAACAAATTTCGAGCATGCAAGAAGCTTCCACAGTTGGGGAGGTGGAGAGGAGTATGCCTAGAATTAATGTTGCACTTGATGACCATCAAGCAGAATACCAACCCACCATGATTGAGTGTGAATGTATGATCGCTAATCAATCTGTTTATATTTTGTTTGATCCAGGTGCTAGATTAATCTATGTTAGTCCTCAGGTTGTAGGGGGATGCTAGATTCAAAGAAGTAAATTTCAAAAACTTTGGTTAGTCCAATTAGCCACAGGAGTGAAGCAAAGGGTAGTTGCGAAAAGAAAACATTGTCCTGTGATTATTTCAGGACAATAGATTTATGTTAATTTAAGTATAATCCCTTTGGGTTCATACAATATGCTAATAGGGATGGATTGGTTGGAAGGAAATTGGTTCTTAGTAGATTGTAATGAAAAAAATTTAGTAACCTTATTGAATTAGGACAGAGGAAGGAAATTCAAGGAATTAAGAAAAATATTAAGTTATGTCGTATTACTACTAACCAGCTAGGAAAATGCACTATGAAAGTTTGTCAAATTTATCTTATACAAGTAGGATACTTAAATTCCAAGAGAAAAATGACTTCCCTGGAAGATATTTCCGTCATTCAAGGCTTTGTTGATGTGTTTCTTGAGTCCATACCTGGGTTACAACCTAAGCAGGATATCGATTTTACGATTGAACTAGTTCAAGGTTCAGCTCCTATTTCTAGAAGTCCTTACCGTATGAGCATATCTAAATTAACAGAACTCAAAATGAAGCTGCAAGAACTACTTGATAAAGGTTATATCCGCCCTAGTGTGCCCCCATGGGGATCACCCATATTGTTTGTATGGAAGAAGGATGAAACTCTAAGATTATGTGTTGATTATCGTCACTTGAATAAACTAACTATAAAAAATAAATACCCTTTACCACAAATTAATGATTTATTCAATCAAGTTCGAGGAGCAAGTGAGTTCTCCAAGATAGATCTATGATCCGACTATCATAAAATAAGGATTAAGGAATAAGGCATTTGTAAAACTTCCTTTCGAACTTGTTATGGTCATTATGAGTTCGAGGTGTTACCTTTCGATCTTACGAATTCCCCACAAACTTTTATTAGTATGATGCATGGTATTTTTCAGCCATACTTAGATAATTTTGTGATGAGTTTTATTGATGATATATTGATTTACTCTAAGAATTAGGTGGAACATGAAAATCACTTGAGAATTGTGTTGCATAACCTGTGGGACAATTAGTTGTACACTAAGTATAGAAAGTGTGACTTTTACAAGTCAGATATAATATCTTGGTCATGTTATATTAGCAAAGGGTATAGTGGTAGACCCGGAGAATATTAAGATAGTTATGGAGTGGGCCACCCCAAAGAATTTTGCTGATATCAAGTCCTTCTTGGGCCTTGCTAGGTACTGTTGTCGATTCATTGAAGGATTCTCAAAAAAATTTGTTCCCATGACCTCATTACAAAAGAAAGGGTGAATTTTCCTGTGGACAATTGAATGGAAGCAAAGTTTTTAGAAATTAAAACATCTACTTGCTATGATACCCGTATTAAAGGTGGCAGACCCAGAGAAATATTTTTTTGTTTACACAGATGCAAGTAAGGAAGGCAGCGTTGACAGAGTATTAATTCAAGAAGGGAAAATTATAGCTTATGAATCCCACAAATTGAAGGAGTATGAGCAGTTATATTATGTTTATGATATTGAATTAACAACAATAGTGCATGCACTAAAAATGTGGCGACACTACGTACTGGGGAAGAAATTTATGCTATTAACATATGATAGTAGTCTTACAAATTTCTTTAACCAATCATGTTTAAACACCCGTCAAGCCAAGTGGACAACCTTCTTAAGCAAATTTGACATTGAAATGAAGCACCTTAAGGGGAAATAAAATAAGGTTGTCGATGAATTAAGAAGAAAGTTTCATTGTCTTTATGAAATAAAATTCAGTCAAGTGAAATCAAACCTCCCTGATATGATTAAAGAAGCTTCTCTTAAAGAGCCAAAATAGGCCATTCTTTACCAGCAGACAATTAATGCCCAGAATAAGGGGGAAATTCTAAATATGGCATTAATCTGGATAAATTGTTAACTTTCAGAAATTGAATTTATGTTCCTAATCAAAGTTCTATTAAATAATTGGTATTAGATGAATTTCAGAGGAAACCATATGACGCCCACCCAGGGTACCAGAAACTACTTTTAGTTATCAAGAAAGGTTATTTATGGCCAGGTTTAAGAAAATATATTATTGAATATTTAGCTATATGTTTGGAGTGTCAGTTGGTGAAAGTGGAACATCAACACCTCATTGGACTACTGCAACCACTATTAATTCCTCATTGGAAATGGGAGATAACTATCTTGGATTTCATCACAGGTTTTCCTCGAAGCAAAAAGAAACACGATTCAGTTATAGTGGTGTTTAATAAGCTAAGAAAAAAATGCTAATTTTATGCTAGTAAATCCACTTCCAAAAATGTTGAAATTGTAAATATTTTTATGAGAGAAATTTTTAGATTGTACAAAATACCCAAGGTGGTAATTTGTGACATGGATGTAAAATTTACATCCAATTTCTGGAAAACACTTTTCTCTGGATTAGGAACATAGATCCAATTTAGTACTGCGTACCACCCCCAGATAGTTGATGAGGAGTGGGTCAATAAACTTTTTGAAGCTATGTTACTAATGTATTTGATTCAACAACCGAATAAGTGGGAAGACTACCTCCACTTAATAGAGTTTTCTTATAATAACAGACACCATGAGTCATTGGGAATGAGTCACTTCGAGGCATTGTATGGAAGGAGATGTAGGGTGCCCATATATTGGAATAGTCCTATCAATAGACTAACATTGGGTCATGATATGCTAGCCGAGAAGGAGGAGGCAGTTAAAAAAATTCGTCAGAACTTAAAAGTTGTCAAGGTTAGACAAAAAGTTTATGCGGAAAAACAAAGAACTTATAGAGAGCTCCAGCTGGGGGATCACGTATATTCGTGAGTCAAGCCAAGGAAAACTACCTTGCAATGGAGGGGTTTTGCTAAGTTAACACCTCATTATTGTGGACTTTTTCAAGTATTGGAACAGATTGGACCTGTAGCATACAAACTCGCATTACCAATCCATACTTGGGTTCGTAATTTTTTTCATGTGTCCTTGTTAAAAACATATTTGTACAACCCTAAGAATATAATTGACTGGGAAAATGTATAGGTAAATCAGTTAATAAAACAAGTAGTGTATAATTTGTTCTTTGAAAGTTTCTGATGATAGTCTCTGAAAATGTGTAGGTCAAAACAGAAGGAGAATTTATGAAAGCACCTCTTTGTATTCTCAAGCAGAGAGAAAAAACCTTGCGGAAACGAGCCATCACCCAGGTTAAAGTGCAATGGAAGCACATTGGCCCAGAAGAAGCCACCTGGGAAGAAGATGATTTCATGCAAAAAGCTTATTCTGCACTATTTTTTTAATTCAGAGAGAACACCAAGGATAGTATTCCTCATAAGGAGTGGAAGTTGTAACACCCCATGTTACATGGAAATTTAAATTTTGTTACTATTTTTACTTATTACTTTATTTACCATTATGATTTTCTCATCAAATGTTCGATAAAGAACATTAAAGAATTATGGCTAGGTGGCCAGAACATTTTTACAAGTAATGAATAATAAGAGTTAAAATATTTTTGGCAAGAACTGAAAGAAGCAATCTTTAACCTCCTGAGATAGTTAAGGTGGTTACTCACATGTCTCCTCAAAGGAAGAATTTGAGGAAGTCCTAGGCGATTGGAGAATGGAGGAGAGTAAAATATTAGATTGGTTAAGAGAGTAGACTACTACCATCAGAAATTCCTTGAGATGGGTGGAATAAACCAGTGGGAAATCTGGAGTACAGTCATAAAGATATGTGACTTGATGATGGATAGTTAGTCCTGATGCCTCAAGATACCAAACTGTGACAAACCTCATAACTAATATGTGGAGGAGGAAGATCTCGAGGGAGAGTCTGGATGTAATTTCCAGACTCACGGTTGGGTGGTGAGATCTTCCCGAAGAGGAACTATTGGCTACAAGTAAGTGAACATATAAGTACCTGAAATTTTATATCTCAATGATTAATAATAAATGGTATTGTTAGTACTGTTAGATTATTATAAACAAATGAAATGAGTATTATAAAGATTACTATCAATTCGTCTGTGTTAGGTAATAAATATTTATATATTCTGTGTCTTAGATTAAAACTAACAAGACTATTCACTTGAACAAGGAATAACCACTATACCATGTGTGTAACAATTGAAATCTGGGAAAGATACAATTCAAGTAATGAATGGAAAGCATGAACCAAAAATTCAAAAATATCTTGAAGAGTCGAATGAGGAAAAAGGAAAATTGGTTAATTGAAAACAATGTCGAAATCGAGGAACCTTGCACCTTACGGTCAAGAGCAAAACCAGTTATTCCCATAAATAGTAGCACATACATCACTGTAAAGTAAATGGACTGTATATACACATATAAGTCATGGCGGAATGCTAGTTGCAACCTTTAAATATTCAAAACCAAATTAAAACAAGAAATGCATAGACCTTGTAGAGAATAGACCCAATTTGAGAACAACCGAACATAAAGAATATAGAAGTTTGAACATAGTACTTGAAAGGAGGAACGATATTTCCTATAAACCAAAGAAAAAAATGTTACGTTCAACCCAACCATTGATGCAAGGACTACCTCTTGAAGAAATTACCAAACAAAATTTGTTTATGCAACAAATCTTTAAACTAAAATTAAAACAAACAAACCCTTGACTGGGTAAACCGAACAACCATGTATCGAACTGTTCCCGTAGGGAATGATGTCATACCTCTATTTACACCATAGTTAAAAATAATAAATTAATCCTTACAACATGAGAGATTCATAAATTTTAAGCATAGTTGGATTCCAAGTTAACATTAAAAACAAAGATTGGTTCACCCATCTAGGTCCTAGGCGTGCGAGCCACCAGAACACTAACACCCAAGAAAACCAGGGCAATGCCTCAGCTCGACATCCTCATGCTAAGTAGTTAGGCAACTGAAAATCTTGTTAAATGATAAACCCGTCATGGGTTTATTGTAAAACCAACCTAGAAGGAAACCTAGATAGAAGAAACATGAGTACACTACTCTCGTGGCCAAAGTGCTAAGAAGGAAGGTTCAACGAGAGGTTGTACCTACAACCAAAATCCGAATGGTGTTAAGAGGAACCTCACCAAGAAGAAATATCTAATGTTAAATGAAACTAAAACAAATGGCTACCTGTGAGATAGCCCTAGAGCTGCAAAACCCACCTGCATCGATAAGCCAAGAACCTGGGGTTAGATTCTGCCCCCTTCTCTAGGACCAAGACATAGATACCAAAGACTCTGCTAGTAACATAATCTGTACCTAGGTGCGGACAAATATTGTCAAAATCACTTCCATTCAAGGTTGAGGAGAAGACATAAGAAGGAACAACTTGCAGAGTTCAACATAGTCTGGTCATAACTCTTACTCGCGCATTTGGGAGAAAGATGAGTGATATTAACAATAACCAAACCTTCAGGGAAAGTTGTGCGTAGTTACCCAAGGGATAGAACATGTTGCAACTTTCTGGTGAGCAAGGTTCTGGTAGGCAGAAATCATCATCGCGATGAAGAAATGCTTACTCGGTTGCAGAGCAATCAAACAAAGGCGATGAAGATAAGAGGCTCAAGTCGTAAGTAGAATTGTTATTGACTGATAAAGGCTCTTGTACATGTGGCAATTCTTCAAACATAAATTTGTAAATCTATGATATGGATAATAAGAAAAGCCTAATAGTAAAGTTGTTGTAGATTGAAGAGTAGCCCTAAAGTTGACATTTTTTAGCACATATAATTCTTGTTTATTTCTAGTTTAGGATCTCAAAAATGATGTTAGAAGTACATGACCCAAAAACTTATAGAAAGACTATGAAGATGGAGAATTGTGCTTTGAGCTGGTGGAATAGGTAGGTCCTCACCGATATCAAACTAGATCAATATATCCACTTGCAAGTATTGGAAATGGTTTCATATTGAATATTGGTTTATAATTAGGATGTCCCATAGGGTTTAAATTAGAATAATGGTGTTAGAAGACTAATTTATTTAAGAGGATATTGAATTTTTATGTTGAAGAACCTCTTATCTTAGATTCTTTAAATGATAAACTAATTGATTTCTATAAACACTTATGAGATTGTGGAAAAAGTATGTAATTATCCCACTTCAATGCCATTAAATTAATTTTGATATCAAATACCCAATAGTGATTTTAATTATGAAGAGTATAATTACATATAGTGGATGTCATTTATAGGTTTCATAACTAACACACTTGCAAAACCTTTATATCCTAGTTATGTTGAAGTATGTACTTAAGGATATCGATACTCAATGTCTAATTAAGATATATATTGAAGAACACATTCTCTTTGACATTGACCTAAATATTAAATATGCATGCTTTTCAACAAGCCAATGATATCCCTATGGTGAAAATTAATAAGGAACTCAATTAATGGAATCCTATGACTTTGACTACAATGAGGAGTGGAGAGTCACAACAAATCTTATAATTAGCTCCAAGTGATATAGGATTAAAACATTATCTTTTTCATTTATATCACATATTGTCACCTTTCTAATGATGATATAATAAAAATAAAAAGTTATCATACATGCTAACACATGTTAGTGCTTTCATTGATGCAAAAATTAAGGATGGTCATTAATAAAAACATCGAAATAAAAATAAAGATTATATTATATAAAGTGCAGCTATTGGAAAGGCCACTAACATTAATATGGTCAAGGTTAATTCATTTTTCTATGTATTAATACAAAATTTTCTTAGGGGAAATATGTCTTACATAAAATATATAATGTCATTCAACAAGGTTTTTTTATGGTGAAATCCATATAATATTCAAATTGTCCATCTATATCAATTTTGCGCTATATATGGAATTTGAGTACGACTACATTTTTATTGATAATAATATGGATATATTTTCATATAACTAATTTCAACCTTAGGAATACAAAACAAATGCTACAAATTTTGAAAGTTGATTATTTAGTGTTAAGTTTGTGCGAAGGGAAACTAGCATGGAATATGTATAAATCATGTAGTAAATAATGTTGTGTGACACAACATTAGTAAGATAGTTTCAACTAGGATTGATATTTTCCAACGTAGGTTTTGGTTGTCTATATGTGTGATCATAGGAAGTATTGAAGCCATTACTTCCCTTATTTTAAAAACAATATCACCCTGTCAATTACATAATTTTTGTAAAGGAAATTGAAAAAACTTCAAAGCTCCACTTCCCTTGTAATTCAAACACATTGTCATCATCTCAATTATGCATGATTAAGTAAAGAAAATGAATATTTCTTATTTTAGTTTTGTTGCATGCAAAAATATACTTTTCTTAAATCATGGCCTTAAGAGTACACTTCAAACTAGAGGCCTAAAAATATAAGGACAATGGTACGCTTAAATAGAATAAAGTGTGTTATCTAACTCACTTAAATAACATGTTGGAAAATAATCTATTATTTATAGCTCATTATAATTTCTTCTTTCAAAAGAAATGATAGCTCTCTTTGAAACTCTCATTTATATGCTTATTACATATTATTAGCATGTTTGTTTCTATGTAATATTATACACCATTTCCATTAGACGGAATAGATCGTGATGAAGCATGAAACATTTTCTATATATAAAATAATAATATTAAAACAATATTATTCTTAAGTTTAATAATTTTAAAGCAATAAAAAAGGTATTTAATGATTAATAGAACTTGATTAAATAAAATAATAGTGGAGAAGCATGCATAAAACTTACATGTGAGTTATATCTATACAAAAAAAACCACATCAGTTGTTGCGTGAAAAATGGAAGTGATCGATGCATCCCATATCGACATATGTATTATAAGCACATAATAACTACACAGAAAATAATTAGACATTTACAAACACAATAAAATGTAATTTATATATTATCAATGAAGTCTATCAAAATTGTTTCATATTAACATCAGAGGAAATTGCCACATGTTAAGAGCCTCTATCAGGCAATAACAAGTCTACTCACAACTTGAGCATTAATGATAATCATGTGACCTATCATTGGAATGGATAGTTTGTTAATGTGGCTGTGCTTAGCTAGACTCTATTACATTGTATAAAGTCTCGATCCATTTCCCTCCATAATTAAGTTGAAAATTGTGTAAGTATAAAGTAAACTATGGGTTATGGTGGCAATCAATGTTTGGTTTCATTAAATGTTTTCTAAACTCCCATGATATTTGGTAGGGATTTGGCCATCTACATAGGGGTGTGAGGTCCTCCCAATGGGTCACACCTATAACTATATTGATCTTGAAAATAGCCACGACCCACCCCATATAATTTACCAGTCTCAAGGCAGATAACATGGAGGCCTAAGAAAAAATTTACCTATAAATTTCTAAGAAAATATAGGAGAACCCCCCTATTATTATAGAGAGATTTGTCAAAAACCATAGGTCATCTAAGAATTCAATCTTCCATAAAATGCATGTGCATAAATACATGAAAATATGCTTCTTTTCCACAGGATGGTGTAAACAAATGCTAGAGTCAACAATTAAGCTCTTTAGTTCATGTTTTCAAACTTGTAAATCTATCACATCATTTTTATTGAATCTCATCCTATAATATTAGATCATGATAATTTTGTAAGTCTTTGCTTCTTCTAGAAGAAACAACTAGGTTTCTTGATAATTTAATAATCATTGTCATTTTATTGACTTTATCTCTACTTGTATGTTAGGAGTTAGAGTTAGGTACTTCTTTAGTAGAGGATGTTAAAGGTGATGATAGGTTTGCATTCTATTAATGTTTAGACTCCATGTTAATATAATATATATGCTTCATTTAAAAAAGGATAATAGATATGTATTTCATTTCTTGGTTTCTAAAATTTCTAAAGTTTAAATCTAACTCATATGAATAGTAAAACTAATAAAGGTTGACGATGGAATTTCCCTTATCCTTGTCTTGGTCAAGTGTACTCTTTCTCCTAAAAACATGTCTTTTCCTCCTAAAAAAACAAAACTCTTAGAAATGAAATAGAAATCATACCATTTATTTTTATTGACAAATCGACAATATGGATATCTTTATTTAAAGTTTGATTTAATAGTCTAATTAGTAAGTTACATGGTAGTGAAAGGGGTCCATAGATAGTTAAACTAAAAGGTTTCTCACACTTTTAGAAAGAAGATGCATATTCTTGTGTCTATGTTCCTATCACCTGATTGCAACTTTTCAATTTATCATGTTAGTGCTAGGACAAATATATATTGTCTAAGACACAAAAATAGATCTTATTAAGCTCTAGAGACTTTATGTGAGAAAGTTCAAATATCATTTAGAGTATAAGCCACACATTATTTTCTATAATGACCTAACTCAATTAAAATATCCACACACATATATATATATATCTATATATATATATATATATATATATATATATATATATATATATATATATATATATATATATATATATATACATATACACATGTATATAGATTTTAATTTCTTATGGGGAATGAAGTTTTGTAGAAAGATGGAGAAACTAACTTTGGGTTATTTTTAAAGGATAAAAAATAATCTTTAAAGGGAAAGTTTCATGGTTAAAATTTTAATGATCGATAAAGAAGCACAGCTTTCATCAAAATTCATATTGAATTTAAAAAAAAAATAAAAAAATAAAAAAATTCTAAACTTATTAATACAATTATTATATACATTTGTTTCATCCTAAAAGATGTGACACCTCATGAATACTTTATGTATTTTTGTTGTTGTTTTAATCTTTACTTTTCACTTTTGTTGTTCCTTTTATGAACTTAACTAAATGTGGTCTCGAGGAAGGATTAATGAATGATGTGGCTCAGAAATGATTGAAAAAGGAAGTTGTGAGTATTAAAACAAATATTTTAAAATATATAATAAATAAAAAAATCTTTCCAGATAGTTACGTTAGTTGGAAAATGTCTTCTTTCCTAGAAAAAGGACGGTTACAAGGAAGGAGGATCCTTTTGGAAGGAAAGAGTCTTAGGAGTGAGAGAGATGCCAAAATAAAAATGAAAGCCTAACATAGGAAATTGTGCAGGTGAGTAGGATGCTTCAAAGTCAAATAGTTCTTGAGTTGGACTTTGAGCGAGTGAAACCCTCCCTTAAAAAAAATCTTTTGAGTTAAGACTCTGAACTAGACCAAGTGGTATTGAGGTTTGGAAGCTAGATAACTCAAGGTTTAGACCTACACTGTCTAGATGAATGGAAGCTCGGGGGGAGAATCGATGTTATTTCTAGCTTCACGATCAAGTGCAGAGACATCCTGATTAATTTTGCATTGTAGACTAGATAAAAACTTGAAAAATGTTGTATTGAAACAAATTACCTAAAAAATACCCAAAATGCATATGCTCTGGTGTTGTCAAACAACAAAGAAGGAAAAAAATATTGATCATTTCACTTAATTTAGAAAACCTGCAAGTGAGTAAAAAAGAAAGGGGTAAAGGTATAGGCAGTAGACCTGCGCTTGGAGAGTGCTATGGTCACCAACTCCACTAACGCTCATGGCAAAGAACTATGACCTATAAGACATAACCCTGAGGAGTTCATTTAGGTGTTGTAGAACCCTAGAAGGAACACATTTTCAAGAAAACAAGGTGGAGAGGAAGCAGAGTAGGCCTTACTAGTTGCCATAAGGGTGTTCTAGCAAAGAAACACATGCCTAGTTGGTTACCTTGTTGCAGACTAGAAAAACGGTAACACGAGATGAGGAAATGAGAGGAAGACTCGAGAAACTAGGTGAGGATGATTACCTTATTATTTTCCACCTTCATCCTAACCACCGGATCAAGTGACCAGTTGGACGGTGGATGTGCGTTATGCAATCAGGCCATAAATTAATTTACAATACAATGTATTTAGGATGTTGAAAGGATCGATCCCAAAAGCCATAAATCAATGTAATTGAAAACATATGATATAACCATGCTATCGACCACATGTTAAGTCTTAGATCGTAGTATATATAAATATGTATATGTTATCTGGTGTGGATAAGTCTTAAGGTGTGAAGATTAGCATAATTCGCATGACCCATGTATAAGGTGTGCTATGAACGGTATTTCATCTCTTTAATACATGTAAAGAAAATATGTAAGTAAATAAATAGTTAATTTTTTCTTAGGGTGATAAATTTTATGAAAGGCCATGGATTCATATCTAAAATAGGTAAAGCATTTACACTTCCATAAACATTTTTTAAAAGCAACTTAAAATTTCAATTTTTTTTCAACGTATAGTTACTGAAAAGTGAGTCCTTGTCCACAAAACATAGGGATCTCATATATAAATTTTCTTTTTCCCTCAACTCCTTATTATTATTATTATTTTTATTAAAACTTAAAGGAAAAGAAACATTGATTTTGACCCAAAAAAATAAAAAGATGATGATTATTATTATTATTATTATTATTATTATTATTATTATTATTATTATTATTATTATTTAAAGTAAAAGAAACATTTATTTCAGCCCCGAGGGTTAGCTCAAGTGGTTCCACAAAACATAGAGATCTCATATATAAATTTGTTTTTTCCCTCAACTCCTTATTATTATTATTATTTTTATTAAAACTTAAAGGAAAAGAAACATTTATTTCAGCCCTGAGGGTTAGCTCAAGTGGTCATGAGCCAGATATAATGTCTCTCTCAAAATTTGGAGGTCACGGTTTGACTCTCTGGGTGTAGCTCCCGAATCAAGCCAAAATTATGAGGAAGTACTAGTAGGATATTCCACAAGTGTTTCCTCAAAAAAAAAAAAACTATTTAATTACGCAAATAGGCAATATCTATTTGTCTTCCACAATTTAATTTAATTAATAGTAATTATTAGGCAGATGGTAGAGTTTTAACCTCCATTATTCACGTAAGGATTAAGATTTACCTCTAAGTTAGTTATGCTTATTTAATGAATTTATCTAAATTTATTAATTAAACGAAATGTCATATTACCATGTGTCATATTGAAATGTGGTAATGATAAGCCATGGTATTGTAACAAAGGCTATTTACAAGTTAAGAATCTCCATTATTAAGAGTATTACATGTTTATTGCAACGTATGTATATTTAACTCATATATTAACTCATATATGAATCACTCCATAAAGTATCTTAACATAATGCCATGTCACCTTTACTTTAAAGCCCATAAGCCTTCGTAAATTTAAAAGTTATCTATACCAACAATTATCAACTCTTTCAAATTTTATATTTAAATAATTTTTAAAATAAAATTTACTTATAATTTAAGTTTTATTTTATAATGATATTTTAAAGAAATATAGTGAATAAATATAATAAATTAAATATTTATAATAATTAAATATATATATATAGAGAGAGTTAATATTATTTAAATTTCTTATTTATGAATATTAAAACCATAATTTTAATTTAAACTTTATATATTTGAAATTCATTTTCCAGCTGTCATTATTAATATTTCTTTTAATTTGAAATTAGTGGTAACAATTTTAAGTTTTACTTTTCCATATTAGAAATTCATTTTCCCTAACTGTCATTTCATTTAGTTGAAATTCCTCATAACAATTTAAAATTTTGGCTTTTCAATCAATTGAAAATGTTTAATTCCCATCCCCAAATTTGTAAAACTTAGAAATATATAAAATAGACCTATATAAAATAAAAGACTAAAACATAAAGAACAAATAATTTCAGTCTGGGAGTTCTAAGAGAAATAAAATTAAAAAATGAAACATAAAGAACAAATAATTTGATTCTCAGAGTTATGAGAGAAATAAAATAAAAAAATGATTCTTGAGTGTAATTTTTTTGTAAGGAAAGGAACTTGAATATACATCGTATTTCTAAATGATAAGTGTGTAGTGTAAAATGCTAATTGCTGTATGGTAACGTGGGTCTTGGATGGCACCAATGGAAGGATATTTTAAGTGACTTTTTGTTATAGGACCAAACGTCGTCATAACCCCAAATGAAGCTTATGCTAAAAGGAACCTAAGAGTAGTCTCCTGCATGCGCGGAGGTAACCTGGGGTTTTTATCACCGAATAATGTCAACAACAAATAATGGGTAACCCGGAAAACAAACACAAAGAAATTATATCAGGAACTCGATCCACCGTAGGAATCCTGAGCTAGGGTTTCAGGGTTGCAGAGCTTCCCTTCATAACCACACTGTTGCAAATGAGATAATTGTCGGCGGAACGAAGGTGGAGCTGTTCCTCTGAATGACCCACCTCCGTTGGAGTAACGGTTGGTGAGATCAACGGCGCTAGGGAAGACACGTAGCCTCCCCGTCCCGTCAACGTTGCATACCTCAACGGTGAAAGTTGGGAGAGACTTCTGGAGATATGTAAAGCGAGACTTATAGCAATAAAAACGGGTAATGAACTATCCATCACAATGCAATTAATTAATTCCACCCGTTGTCATGTTGATATCCATTCATATGCAAAATATAACTTATTTTCGAAGGATGAACGATATGGAATTGACCGATATTAGTCCTGGTAGTACGGAATGATTTTTTTGGTAAGCAATGATTTTTATATCGATCACTCAATTACCAAAAGTCGATAATAAGAAAAGCATATCACTAAAGTTGTTGTTCTCTGAGGATTGAAGAGCAGCGCCACAGTTGATTTTCTTAGCACATGGAATTCTCGTTTAATTGACATACCACTATCAGCGTCCACTGGTATCTCTGGTGTTAGATTTGGCTTTCCACACTGAGGAAACTAAGTAACGAAATCAAAATTTTCCGAAGTTATTCACCTTATCTATTGAATTGACGTTGCGAAATTTGTCTGAACACATCGGAACAAAAAGACAGACCGAGTTTTGTGATAAGTTGGAAACCACCAAATAAAGTATTGCAGAATATCAGGTAACCTATACCTAACAAATCTCCAATTTTTTAGAAAATTTGATTGGGAGTTAGGATTCAATCAATTAAAATTCCTTCCAAAATAGCCTAGATATAAGATAGCCTTCATTGCTCTTCATGGCGATTGTCAATGAAGGTAATGCCATGTAAGTTGAAGAACGCCCCTCTTCAAATTTCAGAGATTTAACTTGCATGATATAGTGTACATTGATGATTTGTTAGTTTGTTCAAAAAAATGTGTAAGAATATTTGAAACATCGCAGAATTTCTATAAAAGTTGGTGAAATTAGTGGAATTTTTAATGACGCATTTAAAAAATGGATCACTAAAATGGCAACTACATATCTTGCAATCTTTTTCCAAATTCCAAAACTCTGTTACTACGCTATTAGATAAAACTTTTCAAATTCCAAAACTCAATTACGATGCTATTAGATAAACTCAGTTACAACTTTCTCCTGAAAACTTTTTTATAAAGGACAATGAAGTCTACGTTTTGTTAAAAATATGGATGAAAATCATATTGGTCTTTTTTATAAAAAGAGATCTATGTTTTGTGTTTATAAAGAGATCTATGTCTATGTCTTGTTAAAAATATTGATGCAACTTCTTTTTCTTTTTATTTAGAAACAGTGAGAGTTATGAAAACATCCTTAAAAAAAAACAAATTCCTTAGTTTTTTTTGGTTGAAATTGCTTATGAATAAATGTAATATCTTTGTTTTGTATGTAAAATTTTGCTAACTTAAGTTCAGAAAAGCTAGATCTGATATGTAACAAGAAAAGTAAATACTTTAATAAATAAAATAATTAATCACTTGGAAAAGCTAGACACCTCGACATGAGATTCTTGCCAAATCTCATTGGTGAATGATGAATAATTCTTTCATGATAAGACTTCTAGATCCAAATCTAGATGAGCTTAATGGATTTAGAGATTAATATCCATTAAGCTACTTAGCAAGAGAAAGATGCTAAGTTAAGAAAAAAGATAAAAGCCTTGCACGAAATAAACACAAGCTTTTATGAGGAAAAGCCTCCCAGGAGATAAAGACGAGTTTTTCTAGGAAAAGCCTAGGCAAATGGATAAAAAGATCCATAAAAGTGCGATGCCGCTATTGGAAACCATATCGAGAAAGAGGGTATTAAATACCCATGGAAAAGATCAACAGGGGCAGTTGATCCATGGCAAGAACTCTCGGCTCGATGGTGAACTCGAAGAATCAGTTCTAGGTTCGGTGCGGGTGGTCAGTTTTCCAAGAGGCATCCCTTCAAATAATATGGATTTCATGAGATCTTTGTATGTGGAATCTTACTCTCTATATTGTCAATTTTGAAGCATATAAGAGAAATTGTTTAGGTTGTTCTTGCATATAAATTCAATCCCAGTTAAGATTAGTAAAGAAACATAATATGTGGATCTTATGTAGTATTAGTGTTATCCTATCTTTTGTTTAAGATAGTGAATAATCATGCTTGCAATAGATATGTAAATTGAGTAACTGTGGTTAAGGCTCAAATGTATAAACTATGGTTCAGGCTATCTATGTTATGTATAGTATGCATCCAATGCTACTCTTTTAACTAATTGTGCATATTACCTAAGATACACATGTTAACATTACATGTGACCATTGCAATAGGACTATGATTGCGTTATGGGCAATAATACTAGCTTTAATATATTTATGTTGAAGGTTTCATCTATGTTGATATTTAGGTAGCAAAGGAAGTAAGTCTCTATGCATAATCTTGTCCTGTTGAATGCCCATGGTTGATTGTTCTTCCGAGTTATAATACGTGGATAAGGGTTGAATTGGAAGCTTGTATTAAGGCTCTATTTATTGAACCTAAGAGTCCACATCATGAATCAAGTAAAGCATAGAGGGAGGTTGTAGTATTGTGCCCAAGGGGTGTGACTCATTACTTTAATTTTTTTTAAATTTGAAGAATATGAGTATATTGCATGATAAATATTTGTTCATGTAATACTTGTGACGACTATTTGAATCTAATTTTAACTGAAGCAAATATCAGGAATGGGAGCCTAGTAGGCATTTTTCAAATTAGGCTCAAGGGTTATGTGACATATGGTATCAGAGCATTAAGTTCAAACATTGCAGACTATGGGCCAATCCACTTGTGTAAGATAGGAATAAGGGACTTAAATTAGTCCCTAAAAATTTAGGCTTTCACTGAAAGGTTTTGGTTATTATTTTTTTATAAGAAAAATAACCCAAAAGCCATAAAGGATTGAACTTAAATCTTAAAATAATTTGGAGGATGACTTTGAACTATGCAAATATCACATTGATTACTTGCAATTAAAGAAAATTAGGATTCCTTAAGGTTGAATCTAAATAGTAAAATGATTTATTGGAGGGAATGTGGAAGTAATAACATGTATATGTTAATCCACTTGATATAAAATATATCAAATCATTTAATGTTGATTGTCGAGAAATGGGCAGTTTCTATTCATTTTGAAAAAGTGTGGCCCTTGTAAGATAATCGTTCTAATTGTTTTATTTTTGTGGCATTATGGGGATATTTTTAAGGAATCCCTTTAAACTCTATCCCATCTAGGTCATATATCAAGATGTGTCTTCTTTGAGGGTAGTACCCTATAAGGAATTTAGCATTGGTTCAATTCTAAAGAAGCCCTAAAGGTGAAATGTGTCATAAACATTTCTTAGCTTACAGTGCGATTGACTGAGATCCGACAAAGTAAATGCAACAACCTCTCGAATATATATAACCACATATACAACGATGGTTCTTGTCTAAAGGTCGGAGATGTTACATTGCTCTGTAAACGGGTGTTGAGCACATGAAGTACTACTGTTGGTAATTCAAATGATATATTATGTTTGTTGCAAGCGCGTGCAACAAGAAAGCATTAACAGAATAAGTCAGATATGCCAGCTGATATCCTTATGTTTTTAAGTGTTATCAAAGCTCGTGTTGTCATGTCGAATGTGGAGTGGTGGAAACTTTCTCTATGATGAAATTGAGAGGTGCGAGGCCAAACTATATCACTATTTCTAGTGTGCTCCCAGTTTGTGGCCATTGGATAACACTGAAATCGGGTAAGGTAATCAACTATTATCTCACTCAGGATGGAATTCCATCAAACTTGTTTGTCAAAAACGCTCTCTTAGACATGTATGGCAAATGCCAGAGTATATAGGATGCCCAACATGTTTTTGGGAAAATGGTATTACAAAATGACAAAATGGTATCACCAGTAGATTGATCTAAACTGCCTTTTGTTTTAGTGGGTTTACTACTTTTGGAATTAACACATCTTTTGAAAGCGCATGAATTAAAGAAACCACATCTATCCCACTAGAGGGACGTAAAAAATCACCGTAAGAACGATTGTTCCCTTTCAACCTTATCTGCGGATCTAGAAGACTATACTTGTTTAGCACGGCCTTTACAAAATGCAATGTCTTGGTGACTTTTTAGATTGAATTATGCCTTTGAGTCATGCACCTCATTTGTTAATGGAAACAAGTCTATATCAACTGTTGACTCATGTTGATCCATATTCAACATGACAAAAGTAGAAGATTTTTACATGCTTCCATTGTTTGATTAATGTTCTGAAGATTCAAGGTCACAAGGTTAAAATGTCTCTCTTGATTCCCCTTTGGGCTTGAAAATAACAAGTTGTATGTTGCAACATAATATATTCTTGAATGTGTAAAAGTTAATTGTTCTCATATGCATGTGCTGCTGAATGCTTAGTTTCAAGTTTGAAAATCTAGTAATTACAAATTGGGATAGTTTTTTTCATCACTTTAAATGAATTTTATCCATGCTCAATTTGTGAAAGGGACAACTGAATGAGTTTGTGGGAACACATTAAGAGTGTAGAGGAGAGAACATTGTCTCCAATTTATCTCAATAAGAGCATAGAGGAGCGAATATTACTAACTTATATTATAGATCATCAACAATGTAGAAGCAATAGTAAAGAATCATGAAAACAGTGGAAATAATATGAAGTTTGTGCCCAGTAAATGAAACAACCTAAATGATGGTACACGACATTAAGATAGTTCGGTGGTGGCAATGATGGTGACTGATCAGTTGCAGATAGCATCATTTTTCTTTCGAGACTCTTTTCGAAAAACTAAATTTAAAATGGTTCCAACATAAAGGAAAGGCTACAATACTCACATAAATTTGAGCCTATGTTTACAACAAAATGCGGTGCTAATCTTCTGGTAGCAATAACCTCTTGTGCTAATCATATAAAAATGCCACTCTTATCACAACTAATAAAAATAAATATCAAGTGTTTCCTTTCCATAGATCATGGACAACACGAGGAAAAAACAAAAGTGAAAGTATATAAAAGGAAATTATATCTCATCAAGTGAGAGACCTAGGACATACTATCCGCATTAGCAAAATTTTAATTAAGTGGGTTCCATCATAGAATAAATTCTAAGGTTTTATGTAGGGATGTCTATTCATAAAGTTTCCTATGAAACTTTTCAAGCTCATGAAGGAAAATTCATAGTATAAGACTATCTAATTATACAAATTGTCTTTCAATTTAATCCTTTGATTAGTGCATCTATATGTAATGATGTAATCCATTTGGAATGTAATTTTTTTGTTGGGGGAAATGCTATTGAAGGGAACTTAACCTTAACAGGTAACATATGCATAGTTTGGACCTACAGGTTCTTGAGTGAAACCATACTAAACCATTGTAACTAACAAGAAACACAAATTCTATATTTAGATCTCGACTCAACTAGGGTCAAAGTGTGAAGAGTAAGCACACATGCAATACAAGTTATTGCATGTAGGAAGACATCATACATTAGTAATTGTACTACCTTCATAAGAATGTCAATGTGATTGCAAACAAAAGTACCTCTAGTGTAAATTTCTAATATAACTTAAAATGTGCAACCTCAAACTCCACAAACTCAATGGATATATCCATCTAGATACATATGGGGTTCCGTTAATATCCCATAGAGAAGAACATTTTAGAAAGGTGCTTACTGTAGGATGATTGAAGATCTTAAAATTATGCTTTTTGAGGAAAGTGATAAGGTAATAATAATAATTGGGTTTCTATAGCTGAGTAAAGTATACTAGATTAGACATGATGGTGCTTGATGCATTAGAGAAACTCAAAGAATCTTTATGAATAACATGAATGTTACCCTAGATTCGGAACATGATGGTCTAAATTAATAAACAAATTCATCATAAACCGAAAAGGTTTTCGCATTAATGCAACTTATGATGATCTAAGGATCTTATGCTAGTAATAACATAATGCATGCATCAGGAAGGTTCTAAGGATAACCATTCATGCAATAATAAAAATTCGAATGATTCAACCATAGGGACGACTATGTGGTACTAGTAATCGAGATGTTATGCAAGGATAGGGGGATCTAGCAATCTATTCACTTAAGTCAAAATCATACCATCTAGAATATGTATGTTGTAACACTATTCTTTACCAAGCAATATTGGGAAGTTTACCTAACAAATTGCATTGATAATGTTGTATGTGTTGAATAGGACAATATAAAAATTGTTGCATAAACCATATGGGAATTCATGCTAATAAATTTGAGAACTAATCTCTTTGTTTCACGGGTGACTTAATGTTAAAAGGAGGTGTTAACATGTAAATACCCTAGGATCACACCCTGGTACACATAGTGCCTAAAAATTTAAAGCGAAATTATAATTTTCATTTATAGCTCATGAAGGGGAAATAATTTTATACCTATATTGAATTATTCATTGTCAAAAAGATGTTGGAAGAGGTATAAAAGGAGCATATGAAATGATTAGTTAAGTATGTAGTAATTTTAAGTACCAAATGATCATTTTATTAACTAAATATAAAGTTAAGTATCATAGTCAATAGTCTACTTTATGATTAAGCAGAAGTCACATTCTGTTGTTGTTAAAACCTTGTCAAGGTGATAGATTTGATCCCAAAACTTAAAGTTATGGGTTTGATAAATTTGTAGTATGCATGATTGCTTCTATGATACTATCTTGCTGACATTGTATTGCAATCACATGACACAGGAAAATGATTTTCTAAATAAAATCACTTTAATACTTTGACATAAAAAAATTTCACTGGTTGCAGAAGTTGAACCTGTCCATGAAATTCATTATTCTCCTATCAATAAATTGAGCATGGTTTGTTCGACTTACCTAAAGTTATTATAAATAAATGAAGGAATTTTTGGCATAATACTAACATGGTTAGAAACATGTAGATGAAGTATATGTTGTGTAGGTGATGCTATGGACATCGGTATGGTGTACAAGATGTACAGATGGTACTGTGTACAAGCGGTACATATGGTACCAATATGTGTGTAATAAAAACTATGTGCAGGTACGCATGAAGACACTAGGTGATTTATTTATAAGGAAACCGATCGAGAGTGCATACAAAGGCAAGACAAAGGTGGAAACTAAGGATTGGTATTGCAAACTAAGGATAATATGAGTGGTTTGTGTCAGTATTGTATGAAGGTGGTTATGATTATGATCTATGAGGATTACAAATGATCTATAATTGATGGTTACATATGATTTTGATGGTTATGTGTGCACTAACCTGATATGGTATTTGTACATATTGATTTGGAAAATGTGCTAGTGACTTGTTGTATGAAGGGAAACTACAAGAAGTAAGTGTTCGGCAAGAACACAAAGGCTTGGAAGAATGCAGGGGAGGAACATGCATTTACTCCAATACAATAAATGGTGGGACATATAAGTTGTCGCTACTCAAATAGTAGTATTGTATACCAAATTATGATATTAACTGTGGTAAACATATATGAGTTTCTCCATCTAAAATCTCTCACAAAATTGATTGAAACAAATATTACAAGTAGCGATGGAAGGAGATGTGCTCCTTGTAACTGATATATATCAGAAGATTTGCATCAAATGGAAAGACCATGGGAGTCTGTGAATTCAGAGACAACTATTTATGAATGAGGAAATATTATTGTAAGATGCAGTAATACACCGAGGATTGTGTAAATTTAAGGTGGGGAATATGTAACACCCCTCCCTTGTATGTAAAAATTTGCTAACCTAAGCTCAGAAAAGCTAGATCTGATGTGTAACAAGAAAAGTAAATACTTTTACGAAATAAATAAAATAATTAATCACTTGGAAAAGAGAGACACCGAGAGATGAGATTCTTGCCAAATCCCATTGGTGAATGAGAATGGATAATCCTTTCATGATAAGACTTTTAGATCCAAATCTTGATGAGATTAATGGATTTGGAGATAAATATACATTAAGCTACTTAGCTGGAGAAAGATGCTAAGTTAAGAAAAAATATAAAATCCTTACAGGAGATAAAGGAAATCTTTTATGATGAAAATCCTCATGGGAGATAAAGGCAAGCTTTTCTGGGAAAAGCCTAAGCAAATTGATAAAAAGATCTAGAAAGCCGGGTAGCTGCTAGTGGAAACCATATCATGAAAGAGGGTATTAAATAGCCATGGAAGAGATCAACAAGGGCAGTTGATCCATGGTAAAATCTCTCGGCTCTGGGTGATCTAGAAGAATCAATTATAGGTGGGGTGGCAGTGCTTAGTTTCTTAAGTGATTTGTTGAGAGACAATAGGAAGAAGGATGCAAAAGCCCTCTTCTAAAATTTTGGAGTAGTTCAAGAAAGTATTTTCCCAAGGGTTGTAGGAGCAACGATGTCCAAGGAAGCATGGGACACCCTCCAAATAGCCTACCAAGACATGGCAAAAGTAAAGACAACAAAGCTAGAAAATCTAAGGAGAGATTTTGAAACACTTTGTTTGAAAGAGTCTAAGAATGTAGACTCATTTTATACACATGTAATTGGACTGGTTACTCAAATCAGGTCTCATGGTGAGACACTTAAGGAAAGGATAATAGTTGAGAAATTTTTGAGAAGTCTAATAGCAAGGTTTGATGCCATTGTTGTGGCCATAGAAGAGACAAAAGATATCTCACAGTTTTTAGTGGATGAGCTTCACACGTCACTGATTTCTCATGAACTTGAGTT
Source organism: Pinus tabuliformis (assembly GCA_031772625.1). Taxonomy (NCBI): domain Eukaryota; kingdom Viridiplantae; phylum Streptophyta; class Pinopsida; order Pinales; family Pinaceae; genus Pinus; species Pinus tabuliformis. The sequence goes on from CM062820.1 coordinate 510,752,954, forward strand.
ACTATATTTACTTATTACTTTATTTACTATTATGATTTTGTCATCAAATGCTCGATAAAGAACATTAAAGAATTATGGTTGGGTGGGTAGGACATTTTTACAAGTAATGAATAATAAGAGTTAAATTATTTTTGGCAAGAACTGAAAGAAACAATTGCTATCCTTATGAGACAATTAAGGCAGTTACTCACCTATCTCCTTAAAGGAATAATTCAGGGAAGGCCTAGGGGGCTCAAAAATGGAGGAGGGGAAAAGATCAGATTGGTCAAAAGAGCATATTACTTCCATGAGAAAATGAGAAATTCCTTGAGTTGGGTGGAATAAACCAGTGGGAAATATGGTATGTGACTTGATAATAGGCAATTAGTCCTGATGCATCAAGATACTAGACTCTGACAAACCTCATAACCACTATTCGTAGGAGGAAGAGCTCAGGGTAGATTCTAGACATAATTTGCAGACTCATCACTAGGTGGTGAGATCTTCCTGAAGAGGAACTATTGGATACAAGGGAGTGAACATATAACTACCTAAAATTTTATATCTCAATGCTGAAATCAATGAACCTTGAACCTTAGGGTCAACAGAGAAACCATTTAATTCCTTTAAATAGTAGCACAGACTTCACTGTAAATTAAATGGACTGGCTATACACATATAATTCATGGCAGAATGTTGGTTGCAACCTTTAAATATTCATAACCAAATTATACAAGCCATGCACAAACCTTGTAGAGAATAGACCCGATTTGGGAACAAATGAACATAAAGAATATAGAGGTTTGAATAGAGTACTTGAAAGGAGGAATGATCTTGCCTATTAACTAGAGAAAACACATTACATTCAACCTTGCCCAACAAAATATGTTTATGCAAGAAATCTTTAAATTAAAACAAAAACAAACAAATCATCGACTGAGTTAACCGAACAACCATGTATTGAACTATTCCCGTAGGGAAAGATATCAAACCTCTATTTTTACCATAGTTAAAAATAATACATTAATCCTTACAACTTGAGGGATCCATAAATTATAGGCACAGTTGGGTTCCAAGCTAACATTAAAAATAGATACTGGGTCACCCAGCTAACATTAAAAACAGATACTGGGTCACCCATCTGGGTCCTACGCGTGCGAGCCCCTAGAACACTACCACCCAGGAAAAGAAAGGCAATGGCTTTGCCATACATCCTCATGCTAAGTAGTTAGGAAACCAAAAATCTTGTTGAATGATAAATCCATCATTGGTTTAGTGTAAAACCAACATGGAAGGGAGTAGATATAGAAGAAACATGAGTATGCTGCTCTCGAGGCCGAAGTGCTAAGAAGGAAGGTTCAGTGAGAGGTTATACCTACAACCAAAATTGAAATGCTATTAGGAGGAATCTCACCAAGAAACAATATTGAATGGTAAATGAAACTGAAACAAATGGTTACCTATGAGATAGCCCTAGAGCTGCGAAATCCACCTGCACTTATAAGCCAAGAAACTAGGGTTAGATTTTTCCCCCTTCCCTCAGACGAAAACATAGATCCCAAAAACTATACTAGTAACACAGTCTCTACCTTGTTGAGGACAAACATTTTCCAAATCATTTCCTTTCAAGAATGAGGAGTCGGCATAAGTAGGAACCACCTGCACAGTTCAACACAGTCCGGTCAGAACTCTTACTCGTGAATTTTGGAGAAAGATGAGTGATATTAACAATAACAAAACCTTTAGGCAAAGTTGTGCGTAGTTACCAAGGGATAAAACATGTTGTAGCTTACCAATGAGCAGGGTTCTGGTAGGCATAAACCCTCATGCCATGAAGAAACGGTTACTCGATTGCAGAGCAAACAAACTGAGGTGAAGAAAACCCAAATGACCTCGTTCACGACAGAGTGCAGGGGAGTTGGTTACCTCAATAAATCCTTACTATCGAGGACCGTCAGATTCCCAAGCCACGATCGCACAACACAGGATATGCCGAGTGTCCCAAGTTATCAGACCTTTCTGGAGTCATGTACTAAAGTGTTAAATCACTATGATTAATGTGTAATGTGCTGCATGGATTGTTCAATTGGGGATATGCCATAAAAAGCAATGTACAAACCAAAGAAACAATGCATGTCAACCTTAAATTCCATGGAATTCCATAGCTTACAAAATGGTAAAATTATAATGATAATTATTTTTTGTTTATATATATTTGGGTAATTAAATTGTTTGTAATGTTTATTACAAGTGGTATCAAAGCTCGATTTACAACATTGAGGCTTTTGGAATATATATATACATAACAAACTAAGTGAATGTGAATATTTGAACGCAAAGATAAAGATAAAAGAGCAAAATGCAGAGGGTTCACAGACCACCAAACCAGCATGGAGTGGCTTACGTAGGGTCCAACCTTGATATGTGGATACAATTGGGAGAAGAATCTCAAGAGGCTAATGCGACCCTACTTGAAACTGTTCTGAAGTTACGTGCTAAAATGACTAATTTTAGGACATAAAACAAAACCATGTCCGATCAACAAAATCAATGACGACCAAACCCTAGTGCTCGTAACAGAGAGAAAACCATGACTGTCCATCAAGGGGAAGATAATGTTGACTTAGGGGAAAGACATGATGAGGATCAAGAAGGACATTTTAATAATGTTTCTAATCAGTGAAAATAAAAAAGAAAGAAAACTAAACTACAAGGGGAATTCAAAAAGATAAAACCCTCAATCCTTGAAGTTGAGTCAGAGGAAGCAATGGAAGTGTGGTTAATAAATATGCATACATATTTCCATAACCATGACTACAATAATAAAATCAAGACATGGATGGCAGTTTATCAATAAAGAATTAAGGCCACCCTTTGGTGGGAAGAAATAAAAATTGTAAGAGAAATTAATGAAGAGCAGGTCACATGGTAAGAATTTCAAAAGCATTTCAAGGATAAATATTTAACAGAACACTATTATGCTAAAAAATCAAAGGAGTTCCATGATTTAAGGATGGGAGCTTTGACTATGGACAAATATGTGAAATGATTTACCTCTCTATTACGGTATGTACCGTATATATAGGAAGAAAAGGCCAAGATTCAACGTTTTATTAGTAGTCAACCTAACTTCATGAAGGAGAAGGTGGAATTTGATTACCCAAATATGATGGATGACGTTGTTAAAAAATCCTGCATCTTTTATTAGCAAATGAAACAAAAGAGTGAGGGTTTGAAAGAAGGTTTGAAACAGAGGGGAAGAATTTTTCCCCAAAACAGATAAACAAATGTATCCAGCGGAAGAAATGTATAGAAAAGGCCCTTCAATAAATTTTAAGCAAGGAATCAACCAAAGATGACAGCATCTACTGAAAATAGGTAGACTGAGGGAGTTAATAAGTATGTTAATTACCAGTAATATAAACAACCTCTATAGTGTTTGGGGTGTGGAGAACCCCATTATTACAAAACCTATCCACATAGGGAAAGAATGGAACAAATTTCGAGCATGCAAGAAGCTTCCACAGTTGGGAAGGTGGAGAGGAGTATGCCTAGAATTAATGTTGCACTTGATGACCATCAAGCAGAATACCAACCCACCATGATTGAGTGTGAAGGTATGATCGCTAATCAATCTGTTTATATTTTGTTTGATCCAGGTGCTAGATTAATCTATGTTAGTCCTCAGGTTGTAGGGGGATGCTAGATGCAAAGAAGTAAATTTCAAAAACTTTGGTTACTCCAATTAGCCACAGGGGTGAAACAAAGGGTAGTTGTGAAAACAAAACATTGTCTTGTGATTATTTCAGGACAATAGATTTATGTTAATTAAGTATAATCCCTTTGGGTTCATACAATGTTCTAATAGGGATGGATTGGTTGGAAGGAAATTGGTTATTAGTAGATTGTAATGAAAAAAATTTAGTAACCTTATTGAATTAGGACAGAGGAAGGAAATTCAAGGAATTAAGAAAAATATTAAGTTATGTCGTATTACTACTAACCAGCTGGGAAAATGCATTATGAAAGTTTGTCAAATTTATCTTGTACAAGTAGGATACTTAAATTCCAAGAGAAAAATGACTTCCCTGGAAGATATTTCCATCATTCAAGGCTTCGTTGATGTGTTTATTGAGTCCATACCTAGGTTACAACCTATGCAGGATATCGATTTTAGAATTGAACTAGTTTAAGGTTCAGCTCATGTATCTAGAAGTCCTTACCATATGAGCATATCTAAGTTAATAGAACTCAAAATGAAGTTGCAAGAACTACTTGATAAAGGTTATATCCAGCCTAGTGTGCCCCCATGGGGAGCACCCATATTGTTTGTATGGAAGAAGGATGAAACTCTAAGATTATATATTGATTATCGTCACTTGAATAAACTGACTATAAAAAATAAATACCCTTTACCATAAATTAATGATTTTTTCAATCAAGTTCAAGGAGCAAGTGTGTTCTCCAAGATCGATCTATGATCTGACTATCATCAAATAAGGATTAAGCAATAAGGCATTTGTAAAACTTCCTTTCAAACTTGTTATGTTCATTATGAGTTCGAGGTGTTACCTTTTGGTCTTACGAATTCCCCAAAAACTTTTATTAGTATGATGCATGGTATTTTTCAGCCATACTTAGATAATTTTGTGATGATTTTTACTGATGATATATTGATTTACTCTAAGAATTAGGTGGAACATGAAAATCACTTGAGAATTGTGTTGCAGAACCTGTGGGACAATTTGTTGTACACTAAGTATAGAAAGTGTGACCTTTACAAGTCAGATATAATATCTTGGTCATGTCATATTAGCAAAGGGTATAGTGGTAGACCCAAAGAATATTAATATAGTTATGGAGTGGGCCACCCCAAAGAATTTTGCTGATATTAGGTCCTTCTTGGGCCTTGCTGGGTACTGCTGTCGATTCATTGAAGGATTCTTGAAATTTTTTGTTCCCATGACCTCATTACAAAAGAAAGGGCGAATTTTCCTGTGGACAATTGAATGGAAGCAAAGCTTTTAGAAATTAAAACATCTACTTGCTATGACACCTGTATTAAAGGTGGCAGACCCAGAGAAATATTTTTTTGTTTGAACAGATGCAAGTAAGGAAGGCAGCGTTGACAAAGTATTAATTCAAGAAGGGAAAATTATAGCTTATGAATCCCACAAATGAAGGAGTATGAGCAGTGATATTATGTTTATGATCTTGAATTAACAGCAATAGTGCATGCTCTAAAAATGTGGTTCTAGCTGGGAGATCACGTATATTCGTGAGTCAAGCCAAGGAAAACTACCTTGCAATGGAGGCATTTTGCTAAGTTAACACCTCGTTATTGTGGACTTTTTCAAGTATTGGAACAGATTGGACCTATAACATACAAGCTCGCATTACCAATCCATATTTGGGTTCATAATTTTTTTCATGTGTCCTTGTTAAAAAAATATTTGTACAACCCTAAGAATTTAATTGACTAGGAAAATGTATAGGTAAATCAGTTAATAAAAAAATTAGTGTATAATTTGTTCTTTGAAAGTTTCTGATGATAGTCTCTGAAAATGTGTAGGTCAAAACAGAAGGAGAATTTCTGATAGCACCTTTGTATTCTCAAGCGGAGAGAAAAAACCTTGGGGAAATGAGCCATCACCCAAGTTAAAGTGCAATGGAAGCACTTTGGCCCAGAAGAAGCCACCTGGGAAGAAGATGATTTCATGCGAAAAGCTTATCCTGCACTATTTTTGTAATTCAGAGAGAACACCAAGGACAATGTTCCTCATATGGAGTGGAAGATGTAGCACCCTATGTTACATGGAAATTTAAATTTTGTTACTGTTTTTACTTATTACTTTATTTACCATTATGATTTTCTCATCAAATTTTCGATAGATAACATTAAAGAATTATGGCTAGGTGGCCAGAACATTTTTACAAGTTATGAATAATAAGAGTTAAAATATTTCTGGCAAGAAATGAAAGAAGCAATTTTTAACCTCCTGAGACAGTTAAGGTTGTTACTCACATGTCTCCACAAAAGAAGAATTTGAGGAAGTCCTAGGCGGTTGGAGAATGGAGGAGAGTAAAATATTAGATTGGTTAAGAGAGTAGACTACTGCCATCAGAAATTCCTTGAGATGGGTGGAATAAACCAGTGGGAAATCTGGAGTACAGTCATAAAGATATGTGACTTGATGATGGATAGTTAGTCCTGATGCCTCAAGATACCAGACTGTGACAAACCTCATAACTAATATGTGGAGGACGAAGATCTCGGGGGAGAGTCTGGATGTAATTTCCAGACTCGCGGTTGGGTGGTGAGATCTTCCCAAAGAGGAACTATTGGCTACAAGGAAGTGAACATATAAGTACCTAAAATTTTATATCTCAATGATTAATAATAAATGGTATTGTAAGTACTATTAGATTATTATAAACAAATGAAATGAGTATTATAAAGATTACTATTAATTCGTCTGTGTTAGGTAATAAACATTTATATATTCTATGTCTTAGATTAAAACTAACAAGACTATTCACTTCAACAAGGAATAACCACTATACCATGTGTGCAACAATTGCAATCTAGGAAAGATACAATTCCAGTAATGAACGGAAAGCATGAATCAAAAATTCAAAAATATCTTGAAGAGTCCCATGAGGAAAAACGAAAATTGGATAATTGAAAACAATGTCGAAATCGAGGAACCTTGCACCTTAGTGTCAAGAGCGAAACCAGTTATTCCCATAAATAGTAGAACATACATCACTGTAAAGTAAATGGACTGGATATACACATATAAGTCATGGCAGAATGCTAGTTGCAACCTTTAAATATTCACAACCAAATTAAAACAAGAAATGCATAGACCTTGTACAGAATAGATCCAATTTGAGAACAACCGAACATAAAGAATATAGAAGTTTGAACATAGTACACGAAAGGAGGAACGATATTTCCTATAAACCAAAGAAAAAAAAAATTACATTCAACCCAAGCATTGATGCAAGGACTACCTCTTGAAGAAATTACCCAACAAAATTTGTTTATGCAACAAATCTTTAAATTAAAATGAAAGCAAACAAACCCTTGACTGGGTAAACCGAACAACCATGTATCGAACTGTTCCTGTAGGGAATGATATCATACCTCTATTTACACCATAGTTAAAAATAATACATTAATCCTTACAACATGAGAGATTCATAAATTTTAAGCATAGTTGGATTCCAAGTTAACATTAGAAACAAAGATTGGTTCACCCATCCAGGTCCTATGCGTGCGAGCCACCAGAACACTAACAGCCAGGAAAACCAGGGTAATGCCTCAGCTCGACATCCTCATGCTAAGTAGTTATGCAACTGAAAATCTTGTTAAATGATAAATCCATCATGGGTTTATTGTAAAACCAACCTAGAAGGAAACCTAGATAGAAGAAACATGAGTACACTACTCTCGTGGCCAAAGTGCTAAGAAGGAAGGTTCAACGAGAGGTTGTACCTACAACCAAAATCCGAATGATGTTAGGAGGAACCTCACCAAGAAGAAATATCTAATGTTAAATGAAACTAAAACAAATGGCTACCTGTGAGATAGCCCTAGAGCTGCAAAACCCACCTGCATCAATAAGCCAAGAACCTGGGGTTAGATTCTTCCCCCTTCTCTAGGACGAAGACATAGATAACAAAGACTCTTCTAGTAGCATAATCTGTACCTAGGTGAGGACAAATATTTTCAAAATCACTTCCATTCAAGGTTGAGGAGAAGACATAAGCAGGAACAACTTGCAGAGTTCAACATAGTCTGGTCATAACTCTTACTCGTGCATTTGGGAGAAAGATGAGTGATATTAACAATAACCAAACCTTCAGGGAAAGTTGTGCGTAGTTACCCAAGGGATAGAACATGTTGCAGCTTTCTAGTGAGTAGGGTTCTGGTAGGCAGAAATCCTCATCGCGATGAAGAAATGCTTACTCGGTTGTAGAGCAATCAAACAAAGGCGATGAAGATAAGAGGCTCAAGTTGTGAGTAGACTTGTTATTGACAGATAGAGGCTCTTGTACATGTGGCAATTCTTCAAACATAAATTTGTAAATCTATGATATAGATAATAAGAAAAGCCTAATAGTAAAGTTGTTGTAGATTGAAGAGTAGCCCTAAAGTTGACATTTTTTAGCACATATAATTCTTGTTTATTTCTAGTTTAGGATCTCAAAAATGATGTTAGAAGTACATGACCCAAAAACTTATAGAAAGACTATGAATATGGAGAATTGTGCTTTGAGCTAGTGGAATAGGTAGGTCGTCACCGATATCCAACTAGATCAATATATCCACTTGCAAGTATTGGACATGGTTTCATATTGAATATTGGTTTATAATTAGGATGTCCCATAGGCTTTAAATTAGAATAATGGTGTTAGAAGACTAATTTATTTAAGAGGATATTGAATTTTTATGTTGAAGAACCTCTTATCTTAGATTCTTTAAATGATAAACTAATTGATTTCTATAAACACTTATGAGATTTTGGAAAAAAGTATGTAATTATCCCACTTCAATACCATTAAATTCATTTTGATATCAAATACCCAATAGTGATTTTAATTATGAAGAGTATAATTACATATAGTGGACGTCATTTATAGGTTTCATGCCTAACACACTTGCAAAACCTTTATATCCTAGTTATGTTGAAGTATGTACTTAAGGATATGGATACTCAAAGTCTAATTAAGATATATATTGAAGAACACATTCTCTTTCAAATTGACCTAAATATTAAATATGCGTGCTTTTCAACGAGCCAATGATATCCCTATGGTGAAAATTAATAAGGAACTCAATTAATGGAAACCTATGACCTTGACTACAATGAGGAGTGGAGAGTCACAACAAATCTTATAATTAGCTCCAAGTGATATAGGATTAAAACATTATCTTTTTCATTTATATCACATATTGTCACCTTTCTAATGATGATATAATAAAAATAAAAAATTATCACACATGCTAACACATGTTAGTGCTTTCATTGATGCAAAAATTAAGGATGGTCATTAATAAAACATCGAAATAAAAATAGAGATTATATGATATAAAGTGCAGCTATTGGAAAGGCCACTAACATTAATATGGTCAAAGGTAATTCATTTTTCTATGTATTAATACAAAATTTTCTTAGGGGAAATATGTCTTACATAAAATATATAATGTCATTCAACAAGGTTTTTTTATGGTGAAATCCATATAATATTGAAATTGTCCATCTATATCAATTTTGCGCTATATATGGAATTTGAGTACGACTACATTTTTATTGATAATAATATGGATAGATTTTCATATAACTAATTTCAACCTTAGGAATACAAAACAAATGCTACAAATTTTGAAAGTTGATTATTTAGTGTTAAGTTTGTGTGAAGGGAAACTAGCATGGAATATGTATAAATCATGTAGTAAATAATGTTGTGTGACACAACATTTGTAAGATAGTTTCAACTAGGATTGATATTTTCCAACGTAGGTTTTGGTTGTCTATATGTGTGATCATAGGAAGTATTGAAGCCATTACTTCCCTTATTTTATAAACAATATCACCCTGTCAATTACATAATTTATGTAAAGGTAATGGAAAAAATTTCAAAGCTCCACTTCCCTTGTAATTCAAACACATTGTCATCATCTCAATTATGCATGATTAAGTAAAGAAAATGAAGATTTCTTATTTTAGTTTTGTTGCATGCAGAAATATACTTTTCTTAAATCATGGCCTTAAGAGTACACTTCAAACTAGAGGCCTAAAAGTATAAGGACAATGGTACGCTTAAACAAAATAAAGTGTGTTATCTAACTCACTTAAATAACATGTTGGAAAATAATCTATTATTTATAGCTCATTATAATTTCTTCTTTCAAAAGAAATGATAGTTCTCTTTGAAACTCTCATTTATATGCTTATTCCATATTATTACCATGTTTGTTTCTATGTAATATTATGCGGCACTTCCATTAGACGAAATAGATCGTGATGAAGCATGAAACGTTTTCTATATATAAAATAATAATATTAAAACAATATTATTCTTATGTTAAATAATTTTAAAGCAATAAAAAAGGTATTTAATGATTAATAGAACTTGATTAAATAAAATAATAGTGGAGAAGCATGCATAAAACTTACATGTGAGGTATATCTATACAAGAAAAACAACCTCAGTTGTTGCGTGAAAAATGGAAGTGATCGATGCATCCCATATTGACATATGTATTATAAGCACATAATAACTACACATAAAATAATTAGACATTTGCAAACACAATAAAATGTAATTTATATTATCAATGAAGTCTATCAATATTGTTTCATATTAACATCAGAGGAAATTGCCACATGTTAAGAGCCTCTGTCAAGCAATAACAAGTCTACTCACAACTTTAGCATTAATGATAATCATGTGACCTATCATTGGAATGGATAGTTTGTCAATGTCGCCGTGCCTAGCTAGACTCTATTACATTGTATAAAGTCTCGATCCATTTCCCTCCATAATTAAGTTGAAAATTGTGTAAGTATAAAGTAAACTATGGGTTATGGTGGCAATCAATGTTTGGTTTCATTAAATGTCTTCTAAACTCCCATCATATTTGGTAGGGATTTGGCCATCTACATAGGGGTGTGAGGTCCTCCCGATGGGTCACACCTATAACTATATTGATCTTGAAAATAGCCATGACCCACCCCATATAATTTACCAGTCTCAAGGCAGATAACATGGAGGCCTAAGAAAAAATTTACCTATAAATTTCTAAGAAAATATAGTAGAACCACCATATTATTATAGAGATATTTGTCAAAAACCATAGGTCATCTAAGAATTCAATCTTCCATGAAATGCATGTGCATAAATACATGAAAATATGCTTCTTTTCCATAGGATGGTGTAAACAAATGCTAGAGTCAACAATTAAGCTCTTTAGTTCATGTTTTAAAACTTGTAAATCTATCACATCATTTTTATTGAATCTCATCCTATAATATTAGATCATGATAATTTTGTAATTCTTTGCTTCATATAGAAGAAACAACTAGGTTTCTTGATAATTTAATTATCATTGTCATTTTATTGACTTTATCTCTACTTGTATGTTAGGAGTTAGAGTTAGGTACTTCTTTAGTAGAGGATGTTAAAGGTGATGATAGGTTTTCATTCTATTAATGTTTAGACTCCATGTTAATATAATATATATGCTTCATTTAAAAAAGGATAATAGATATGTATTTCATTTCTTGGTTTCTAAAATTTGTTAAGTTTAAATCTAACTCATATCAATAGTAAAACTAATAAAGGTTGACGATAGAATTTCTCTTATCCTTGTCTTGGTCAAGTGTACTCTTTCTCCTAAAAACATGTCTTTTCCTCCTAAAATAAAACAAAACTCTTAGCAATGAAATAGAAATCATACCATTTATTTTTATTGACAAATCTACAATATGGATATCTTTATTTAAAGTTTGATTTAATAGTCTAATTAGTAAGTTACATGGTAGTGAAAGGCGTCCATAGATATTTAAACTAAAATGTTTCTCACACTTTTAGAAAGAAGATGCATATTCTTGTGTCTATGTTCCTATCACCTGATTGCAACTTTTCAATTTATCATCTTAGTGCTAGGACAAATATAATATTGTCTAAGACACAAAAATAGATCTTATTAAGCTCTAGAGACTTTATGTGAGAAAGTTCAAATATCATTTAGAGTATAAGCCACACATTATTTTCTTATGACCTAACTCAATTAATATATATATATATATATATATATATATATATATATATATATATATATATATATATATATATGTATATGTATATGTATATAGATTTTCATTTCTTATGGGGAATGAAGTTTTGTAGAAAGATGGAGAAACTAAACCCAAAGGATAAAAAATAATCTTTGAAGGGAAATTTTCATGGTTAAAATTTTAATGATCGATAAAGAAGCATAGATTTCATCAAAATTCCTATTGAATTTAAAAAAAATAAAAAAATAAAAAAATTCTAAACTTATTAATACAATTATTATATACATTTGTTTCATCCTAAAAGATGTGACACCCCATGAATACTTTATGTATTTTTGTTGTTGTTTTAATCTTTACTTTTCACTTTTATTGTTCCTTTTATGAACTTAACTAAATGTGGTCTAAAGGAAGGATTAATGAATGATGTGGCTCAGAAATGATTGAAAAAGGAAGTTGTGAGTATTAAAAGAAATATTTTAAGATATATAATAAATAAAAAATCTTTTCGGATAGTTAGGTTAGTTGGAAAATCTCTTCTTTCCTAGAAAAATAACGGTTCCAAGGAAGGAAGATCTTTTTGGAAGGAAAGAGTCAGAGGAGCACGAGAGATGCCAAAATAAAAATGAAAGCCTAACATAGGAAATTTTGCAGGTGAGCAGGATGCTTCAAAGTCAAATAGTTCCTGAGTTGGACTTTGAGCGAGTGAAACCCTCTCTTAAAAAAAATCTTTTGAGTTAAGACTCTGAACTAGACCATGTGGTTTTGAGGTTTGGAAGCTAGATAACTCATGGTTTAGACCTACACTGTCTAGATGAATGGAAGCTCGGGGGGAGAATCGATGTTATTGCCAGCTTCACGATCAAGTGCAGAGACATCCTCATTAATTTTGCATTGTAGACTAGATAAAAACTTGAAAAATGTTGTAATGAAACAAATTACCGAAAAAATACCCAAAATGCATATGCTCTGGTGTTGTCAAACAACAAAGAAGGAAAAAAATATTGATCATTTCACTTAATTTAGAAAACCTGCAAGTGAGTAAAAAAGAAAGGGGTAAAAGTATAGGCAGCAAACCTGCGCTTGGAGAGTGCTATGGTCACCAACTCCACTAACGCTCATGGCAAAGAACTATGACCTATAAGACATAACCCTGAGGAGTTCATTTAGGTGTTGTAGAACCCTAGAAGGAACACATTTTCAAGAAAACAAGGTTGAGAGGAAGGAGAGTAGGCCTTACTAGTTGCCATAAGGGTGTTCTAGCAAAGAAACACATGCCTAGTTGGTTACCTTGTTGTAGACTAGAAAAACGCTAATGCCAGATGAGGAAATGAGAGGAAGACTCGAGAAACTAGGTGAGGATGATTACCTTCTTATTTTCTGCCTTCATCCTAACCACCTTATCAAGTGACCAGTTGGATGGTGGATGTGTATTAGGCAGTCAGGCCATAAATTAATTTACAATACAATGTATTTAGGATGTTGAAAGGATTTATCCCAAAAGCCATAAATCAATGTAATTGAAAACATATGATATAACCATGCTATCGAGAACATGTTAAGTCTTAGATCGTAGTGTATGTATATATATATATATATATATATATATATATATATATATATATATATATATATATATATATATATATATATATATATATATATATATATATATATATATATATATATATGTTATCTGGTGTGGATAAGTCTTAATGTGTGAAGATTAGCATAATTCAGATGACCCATGTAATCTCTTTAATACATGTAAAGAATATATGTAAGTAAATAAATAGTTAATTTTTTTCTTAGGGTGATAAATGTTACGAAAGACCATGGATTCATATCTAAAAGAGGTAAAGCATTTACACTTCCATAAACATTTTTTAAAAGCAACTTAAAATTTCAATTTTTTTTCACCGTATAGTTACTCAAAAGTGAGTCCTTGTCCATCTCATATATAAATTTGTTTTTCCCTCAACTCCTTATTATTATTATTATTTTTATTAAAACTTAAAGGAAAAGAAACATTGATTTTGATCCAAAAATAAATAAAAAGATATTATTATTATTATTATTATTATTAGAAACATGTATTTCAGCCCCGAGGGTTAGCTCAAGTGGTCATGAACCAGATATAATTTGGATAGGTCACGGTTCGACTCTCGGGGTGGAGCTCCCGAATCAAGCCAATATTATGAGGAAGTACTCGTAGGAGATTCCACGAGTGTTTCCTTATATAAAAATAAAAACTATTTAATTATGCAAATAGCCAATATCTATTTGTCTTCCACAATTTAATTTAGTTAATATTAATTATTAAGCAGATGGTAGAGTTTTAACCTCCATTATTCACGTAAGGATTAAGATTTACCTCTAAGTTAGTTATGCTTATTTAATTAATTTATCTAAAATTTATTAATTAAACGAAATGTCATATTACCATGTGTGGAGCTCCCGAATCAAGCCAAAATTACCAAAAGTCGATAACAAGAAAAGCATATTACTAAAGTAGTTTTTCTCTGAGGATTGAAGAGCAGCGCCATAGTAGATTTTCTTAGCACATGGAATTCTCGTTTAATTGACATACCACTATCAGTGTCCACTGGTATCACTGGTGTTAGATTTGGCTTTCCAGAGTGAGGAAACTAAGTAACGAAATCAAAATTTTCCGAAGTTATTCACCTTATCTATTGAATTGACGTTGCGAAATTTGTCTGAACACATCGGAACAAAAAGACAGACCGAGTTTTGTGATAAGTTGGAAACCACCAAATAAAGTACTGCAGAATATCAGGTAACCTATACCTAACAAATCTCCAATTTTTTAGAAAAATTGATTGGGAGTTAGGATTCAATCAATTAAAATTCCTTCCAAAATAGCCTAGATAGCCTTCATTGCTCTTCATGGCGATTGTCAATGAAGGTAATGCCAAGTAAGTTGAAGAATGCCCCTCTTCAAATTTCAGAGATTTAACTTGCATGATATAGTGTACATTGATGATTTGTTAGTTTGTTCAAAAAAATGTGTAAGAATATTTGAAACATCGCAGAATTTCTATAAAAAGTTGGTGAAATTAGTGGAATTTTTAATGACGCATTTAAAAAATGGATCACTAAAATGGCAACTACATATCTTGCAATCTTTTTCCAAATTCCAAAACTCTGTTACTACGCTATTAGATAAAACTTTCCAAATTCCAAAACTCAATTACGATGCTATTAGATAAACTCAGTTACAACTTTCTCCTGAAAACTTTTTTATAAAGGACAATGAAGTCTACGTTTTGTTAAAAATATGGATGAAAATCATATTGGTCTTTTTTATAAAAAGAGATCTATGTTTTGTGTTTATAAAGAGATCTATGTCTATGTCTTGTTAAAAATATTGATGCAACTTCTCTTTCTTTTTATTTAGAAACAGTGAGAGTTGTGAAAACATCTATAAAAAATAAAAATAAAAACTAAGGAATTTTTGGGTTGAAATTGCCTATGAATAAATGTAATATCTTTGTTTTGTATGTAAAATTTTGCTAACTTAAGTTCAGAAAAGCTAGATCTGATATGTAACAAGAAAAGTAAATACTTTACAAAATAAATAAAATAATTAATCACTTGGAAAAGCTAGACACTTGGACATGAGATTCTTGCCAAATCTCATTGGTGAATGATGAATAATTCTTTCATGATAAGACTTCTAGATCCAAATCTAGATGAGCTTAATGGATTTAGAGATTAATATCCATTAAGCTACTTAGCAAGAGAAAGATGCTAAGTTAAGAAAAAAGATAAAAGCCTTGCACGAAATAAACACAAGCTTTTATGAGGAAAAGCCTCCCAGGAGATAAAGACGAGTTTTTCTAGGAAAAGCCTAGGCAAATGGATAAAAAGATCCATAAAAGTACGATGCCGCTATTGGAAACCATATCGAGAAAGAGGGTATTAAATACCCATGGAAAAGATCAACAGGGGCAGTTGATCCATGGCAAGAACTCTCGGCTCGAGGGTGAACTCGAAGAATCAGTTCTGGGTTCGGTGCGGGTGGTCAGTTTTCCAAGAGGCATCCCTTCAAATAATATGGATTTCATGAGATCTTTGTATGTGGAATCTTACTCTCTATATTGTCAATTTTGAAGCATATAAGAGAAATTGTTTAAGTTGTTCTTGCATATAAATTCAATCCCAGTTAAGATTAGTAAAGAAACATAATACGTGGATCTTATGTAGTATTAGTGTTATCCTATCTTTTGTTTAAGATAGTGAATAATCATGCTTGCAATAGATATGTAAATTGAGTAACTGTGGTTAAGGCTCAAATGTATAAACTATGGTTCAGGCTATCTATGTTATGTATAGTATGTATCCAATGCTACTCTTTTAACTAATTGTGCATATTACCTAAGATACACATGTTAACATTACATGTGACCATTGCAATAGGACTATGATTGCGTTATGGGAAATAATACTTGCTTTAATATATTTATGTTGAAGGTTTCATCTATGTTGATATTAAGGTAGCAAAGGAAGTAAGTCTCTATGCATAATCTTGTCCTGTTGAATGCCCATGGTTGATTGTTCTTCCGAGTTATAATACATGGGTAAGGGTTGAATTGGAAGCTTGCATTAAGGCTCTATTTATTGAACCTAAGAGTCCACATCATGAATCAAGTAAAGCATAGAGGGAGGTTGTAGTATTGTGCCCAAGGGGTGTGACTCATTACTTTAATTTTTTTTTTAAATTTGAAGAATATGAGTATATTGCATGATAAATATTTGTTCATGTAATACTTGTGACGACTATTTGAATCTAATTTTAACTGAAGCAAATATCAGGAATGGGAGCCTAGTAGGCATTTTTCAAATTAGGCTCAAGGGTTATGTGACATATGGTATCAGAGCATTAAGTTCAAACATTGCAGACTATGGGCCAATACACTTGTGTAAGATAGGAATAAGGGACTTAAATTAGTCCCTAAAAAATTAGGGTTTCACTGAAAGGTTTTGGTTATAATTTTTTTATAAGAAAAATAACCCAAAAGCCATAAAGGATTGAACTTAAATCTTAAAATAATTTGGAGTATGACTTTGAACTATGCAAATATCACCTTGATTACTTGCAATTAAAGAAAATTAGGATTCCTTAAGGTTGAATCTAAATAGTAAAATGATTTATTGGAGGGAATGTGGAAGTAATAATATGTATATGTTAATCCACTTGATGTAAAATATATCAAATCATTTAATGTTGATTGTCGAGAAATGGGCAGTTTCTATTCATTTTGAAAAAGTGCGACCCTTGTAAGATAATCGTTCTAATTGTTTTATTTTTGTGGCATTATGGGGATATTTTTAAGGAGTCCCTTTAAACTCTATCCCATCTAGGTCATATATCAAGATGTGTCTTCTTTGAGGGTAGTACCCTATAAGGAATTTAGCATTGGTTCAATTCTAAAGGATCCCTAAAGGTGAAATGTGTCATAAACATTTCTTAGCTTACAGTGCGATTGACTGAGATCTGACAAAGTAAATGCAACAACCTCTCGAATATATATAACCACATATACAACGATGGTTCTTGTCTAAAGGTCGGAGATGTTACATTGCTTTGTAAACGGGTGTTGAGCACAAGAAGTACTACTGTTGGTAATTCAAATGATATATTATGTTTGTTGCAAGCGCGTGCAACAAGAAAGCATTAACAGAATAAGTCAGATATGCCAGCTGATATCCTTATGTTTTTAAGTGTTATCAAAGCTCGTGTTGTCATGTCGAATGTGGAGTGGTGGAAACTTTCTCTATGATGAAATTGAGAGGTGCGAGGCCAAACTATATCACTATTTCTAGTGTGCTCCCAGTTTGTGGCCATTGGATAACACTGAAATCGGGTAAGGTAATCAGCTATTATCTCACTCGGCATGGAATTCCATCAAACTTGTTTGTCAAAAACGTTCTCTTAGACATGTATGGCAAATGCGAGAGTATATAGGATGCCCAACATGTTTTTGGGAAAATGGTATTACAAGAAATATTTTAAGATATATAATAAATAAATAAATCTTTCCAGATAGTTAGGTTAGTTGGAAAATCTCTTCTTTCCTAGAAAAATAACGGTTCCAAGGAAGGAAGATCTTTTTGGAAGGAAAGAGTCAGAGGAGAGAGAGAGATGCCAAAATAGAAATGAAAGCCTAACATAGGAAATTTTGCAGGTGAGCAGGATGCTTCAAAGTCAAATAGTTCTTGAGTTGGACTTTGAGCGAGTGAAACCCTCCCTTAAAAAAAATCTTTTGAGTTAAGACTCTGAACTAGACCAAGTGGTATTGAGGTTTGGAAGCTAGATAACTCAGGGTTTAGACCTACACTGTCTAGATGAATGGAAGCTCGGGGGGAGAATCGATGTTATTGCCAGCTTCACGATCAAGTGCAGAGACATCCTCATTAATTTTGCATTGTAGACTAGATAAAAACTTGAGAAATGTTGTAATGAAACAAATTACCGAAAAAATACCCAAAATGCATATGCTCTGGTATTGTCAAACAACAAAGAAGGAAAAAAATATTGATCATTTCACTTAATTTAGAAAACCTGCAAGTGAGTAAAAAAGAAAGGGGTAAAAGTATAGGCAGCAAACCTGCGCTTGGAGAGTACTATGGTCACCAAATCCACTAATGTTCATGGCAAAGAACTATGACCTATAAGACATAACCCTGAGGAGTTCATTTAGGTGTTGTAGAACCCTAGAAGGAACACATTTTCAAGAAAACAAGGTTGAGAGGAAGGAGAGTAGGCCTTACTAGTTGCCATAAGGGTGTTATAGCAAAGAAACACATGCCTAGTTGGTTACCTTGTTGTAGACTAGAAAAACGCTAACGCCAGATGAGGAAATGAGAGTAAGACTCGAGAAACTAGGTGAGGATGATTACCTTCTTATTTTCCGCCTTCATCCTAACCACCTTATCAAGTGACCAGTTGGATGGTGGATGTGTATTAGGCAGTCAGGCCATAATTTAATTTACAATACAATGTATTTAGGATGTTGAAAGGATCGATCCCAAAAGCCATAAATCAATGTAATTGAAAACATATGATATAACCATGCTATCAAGCACATGTTAAGTCTTAGATCATAGTATATATATATCTATATATATATATATGTTATCTGGTGTGGATAACTCTTAATGTGTGAAGATTAGCATAATTCGCATGACCCATGTAATCTCTTTAATACATGTAAAGAATATATGTAAGTAAATAAATAGTTAATTTTTTTCTGAGGGTGATAAATGTTACGAAAGACCATGGATTCATATCTAAAAGAGGTAAAGCATTTACACTTCCATAGACATTTTTTAAAAGCAACTTAAAATTTCAACTTTTTTTCACCGTATAGTTACTCGAAAGTGAGTCCTTGTCCACAAAACATAGGGATCTCATATAAAAATTTGTTTTTCCCTCAACTCCTTATTATTATTATTATTTTTATTAAAACTTAAAGGAAAAGAAACATTGATTTTGATCCAAAAATAAATAAAAAGATTTTTTTTTTTTTTTTTTTTTTTTATTATTATTATTATTATTATAAGAAACATTTATTTCAGCCCCGAGGGTTAGCTCAAGTGGTCATGAGCCAGATATAATTTGGATAGGTCACGGTTCAACTCTCGGGGTGGAGCTCCCGAATCAAGCCAATATTATGAGGAAGTACTCGTAGGATATTCCACGAGTGTTTCCTTATAAAAAAAAAAAAAAAACTATTTAATTATGCAAATAGCCAATATCTATTTGTCTTCCACAATTTAATTTAATTAATAGTAATTATTAGGCAGATGGTAGAGTTTTAACCTCCATTATTCACGTAAGGATTAAGATTTACCTCTAAGTTAGTTATGCTTATTTAATTAATTTATCTAAAATTTATTAATTAAATGAAATGTCATATTACCATGTGTGGAGCTCCCGAATCAAGCCAAAATTATGAGGAAGTACTCGTAGGATATTCCGAGCGTTTCCTTAAAAAAAAAAACTATTTAATTGTGCAAATAGCCAATATCTATTTGTCTTCCACAATTTAATTTAATTAATAGAAATTATTAGGCAGATGGTAGAGTTTTAACCTCCATTATTCACGTAAGGATTAAGATTTACCTCTAAGTTAGTTATGCTTATTTAATTAATTTATCTAAAATTTATTAATTAAACGAAATGTCATATTACTGTAGAACCTCTATTTTACACCCATTTGTCTACCATTTTCCTCCACTTTTCCTTATCTTTCCTTCACTTTTGCCTCATTTTCACCATAAAACCTCTCAGATCATTACATTCAGTGTCAATAAGCATGATCAAGCAAGTTTTGCTAATGGATGACTATTTGTTTAGTTTTTGACTTACTTGCAGGAATCCCGCAGCTATCTGATGATCCCGCAGCTATCTGAAGATCCTGCAGCCTTTTTGTTAAATACTATGATCCACGTGTCGGTTTGCTAGATGGGCCACATGGGCACTCAGGTATCAGTGTGCTCGAGGTTCCTGTCCCTTTGTTCCAGCCATCCACGTCACTTTCACCCATGGTCAAAGCTGGTTTAGCCACGGTCAACTTAAGGTGGTTTAAACGGTGTTTGAGAGCTGTTTGGTCACGGCACCTTAAATGGTGATCTGTCTATGATCTACGGGTGGCGGAGGACGCAATCCAACAGGGGATTTATTATCCATGTCGACAAGAACCACTGAACTCGTCCACGCAACCGTGATGTGTCCAAGGACCATTAATACGCATACTGTTTTATTGTTTTTCTGTTAACTAGTTGTGCGCGTAGGATAACTTAGAAGCTCCTATAAATTGATGCGTCTGCGTACGCTCAAGAACTTTTTGATTAGTTGTATTTTGCTGCACTCGTGTTGAATTTAGAAGCGTTTGTGAACTCTGTTTTCTAGTGCTATTCCAGCACTCTGTTTTGTAAACTTTTTGCAAATGGAGAAATCAATATAGCACTGTTTTGAAGTTTCCAGATCTTTGAGTTCTCTTGTGGCTGAATGAACAGAGGGCCCCTGCTCATCTCAGCCTTTGTAAAGTATTTCATGTGCAGCATTTCATTATTTTCTCATTTGTTTCCTTAAGCATGTATAGTTTTATTTACTTGTTTTCCTTTATTTTCAGCTGATCAGTGTTATTTCTTTGCAGGTTTCTTTTAGCCCGGGATTTATTTTTATATGTGTTGTGTTTGCTTTACAGCTAATGGTATTTGAAGTTGACAATTCAAGTGCTGCCTTTGTCTTTATAGTTAGTTTTTAATCTTATTTCTCAAAAAGCTGTTAACATACATGAATGATCTTCATCATAAACTACTATCTTTTAAGATCAAAATATCACTAACTTGCAGCTTGTTTGGGTGCTTTTTGGACTGTTCTTAAGCTACTTTCTTTCCGTACTTTACACAGTACATGTGCTTTGAAGTATTGAGTTAGAAAGAGTAAATCATTACCACTAGTCTTTAAAGTAGAAGTTTTGATTTTAAAGTGCTTCCTAGACTATTTCCTCACTACTTTCTAATCATGCTTTCCATAGTACATATGGCTGAAGTAGAGAATTAGAAATAGCAAATTATTATCATTAGTCTTTCAAGCATATTTTTCTCACTTTTATAATTCCACTTAAGCTACTTTCTTTCCGTGCTTTACACAGTACATGTGCTTTGAGGCATCGAGATAGAGAGAGATAATCTTTATTCTTGGGTTTTAAAAGTGATTTTCTTTTCCTTTTATTAGCAGCAACTTGAACAGTGTCTAGTGCCATTGGTAGTGGTCATTTGCTTTCAAGTTTATTTCAAGTCATTTCAATTTCATTTATTCATTCCAAGCATTTCCTTTCAAGCAAATAGTAAGAGATCACTCAACACACACTTCCACTCATTTAGAATTCACTCTACACACACACCATCACTCACTTGTTTATAAATTCTCATTCCATCTAGGAACATAATTAAACCGCAACAACACCCCCAACGATAAGAAAAACTCTAAGAGGATACTTAAGTACATATAGTACACCTTCACTTCATCAGCTTACGAGCCCCGGGTTGACAATAAATACTAGCAATTTAGATAACACTAAATTGACTAAACAATTACCATGTGTCATACTGGAATGTGGTAGTGATAAGCCATGGTATTGTAACAAAGACTATTTACAAGTTAAGAATCTCCATTGTTAAGAGTATTACATGTTTATTGCAACGTATATATATTTAACTCATATATTAACTCATATATGAATCACTCCATAAAGTACCTTAACATAATACCATGTCACCTTTACTTTAAAGCCCATAAGCCTTCGTAAATTTAAAAGTTATCTATACCAACAATTATCAACTCTTTCAAATTTTATATTTAAATAATTTTTAAAATAAAATTTACTTATAATTTAAGTTTTATTTTATAATGATATTTTAAATAAATATAGTGAATAAATATAATAAATTAAATATTTATAATAATTAAGTCTATCTCTATATAGAGTTAATATTATTTAAATTTCTTATTTATTAATATTAAAACCATAACTTTAATTTAAACTTTATATATTTGAAATTCATTTTCGAGCTGTCATTATTAATACTTTTTTTACTTTGAAATTAGTGGTAACAATTTCATGTTTTAGTTTTCCATATTAGAAATTCATTTTCCCTAACTGTCATTTCATTTAGTTGAAATTCCTCATAACAATTTAAAATTTTGGCTTTTCAATCAATTGAAAATGTTTAATTCCCATCTCCAAATTTGTAAAACTTAGAAATATATAAAATAGACTTTAAAAGACTAAAACATAAAGAACAAATAATTTCATTCTCGGAGTTCTAAGAGAAATAAAATAAAAAAATGAAACATAAAGACCAAATAATTTGATTCTTAGAGTCATGAGAGAAATAAAACAAAAAAATGATTCTTGAGTGTAATTTTTTTGTAAGGAAAGGAACTTGAATATACATCGTATTTCTAAATGATAAGTGTGTAGTGTAAAATGCTAATTGCTGTATGGTAACGTGGGTCTTGGATGGCACCAATGCAAGGATATTTCAAGTGACTTTTTGTTATAGGACCAAACGTCGTCATAACCCCGAATGAAGCTTATGCTAAAAGGAACCTAAGAGTAGTCTCCTGCATGCCCGGAGGTAACCTGGGGTTTTTATCACCGAATAATGTCAACAACAAATAATGGGTAACCCGGAAAACCAACACAAAGAAATTATATCAGGAAGTCGATCCACCGTAGGAATCCTGAGCTAGGGTTTCAGGGTTGCAGAGCTTCCCTTCATAACCACACTGTTGCAAATGAGATAATTGTCGGCGGAACGAAGGTGGAGCTGTTCCTCTGAATGACCCACCTCCGTTGGAGTAACGGTTGGTGAGATCAACGGCGCTAGGGAAGACACGTAGCCTCCCCGTCCCGTCAACGTTTCATACCTCAGCGGTGAAAGTTGGGAGAGACTTCTGGAGATATGTAAAGCGAGACTTATAGCAATAAAAACGGGTAATGAACTATCCATCACAATGCAATTAATTAATTCCACCCGTTGTCATGTTGATATCCATTCATATGCAAAATATAACTTATTTTCGAAGGATGAACGATATTAGTCCTGGTAGTACGGAATGATTTTTTAGGAAATGTGACATCCTTTATTTGGTAAGCAATGATTTTTATATCGATCACTCAATTACCAAAAGTCGATAACAAGAAAAGCATATTACTAAAGTAGTTGTTATCTGAGGATTGAAGAGCAGCGCCACAGTTGATTTTCTTAGCACATGGAATTCTCGTTTAATTGACATACCACTATCAGCGTCCACTGGTATCTCTGGTGTTAGATTTGGCTTTCCAGAGTGAGGAAACTAAGTAACGAAATCAAAATTTTCCGAAGTTATTCACCTTATCTATTGAATTGACGTTGCGAAATTTGTCTGAACACATCGGAACAAAAAGACAGACCGAGTTTTGTGATAAGTTGGAAACCACCAAATAAAGTATTGCAGAATATCAGGTAACCTATACCTAACAAATCTCCAATTTTTTAGAAAATTTGATTGGGAGTTAGGATTCAATCAATTAAAATTCCTTCCAAAATAGCCTAGATATAAGATAGCCTTCATTGCTCTTCATGGCGATTGTCAATGAAGGTAATGCCATGTAAGTTGAAGAACGCCCCT
The DNA here is from genome assembly GCA_031772625.1 of Pinus tabuliformis. Taxonomy (NCBI): domain Eukaryota; kingdom Viridiplantae; phylum Streptophyta; class Pinopsida; order Pinales; family Pinaceae; genus Pinus; species Pinus tabuliformis. Next base: position 510,776,951 of record CM062820.1, read on the forward strand.
CTTCAAATTTCAGAGATTTAATAGTGTACATTGATGATTTGTTAGTTTGTTCAAAAAAATGTGTAAGAATACTTGAAACATCGCAGAATTTCTATAAAAAGTTGGTGAAATTAGTGGAATTTTTAATGACGCATTTAAAAAATGGATCACTAAAATGGCAACTACATATCTTGCAATCTTTTTCCAAATTCCAAAACTCTGTTACTACGCTATTAGATAAAACTTTCCAAATTCCAAAACTCAATTACGATGCTATTAGATAAATTCAGTTACAACTTTCTCCTGAAAACTTTTTTATAAAGGACAATGAAGTCTACGTTTTGTTAAAAATATGGATGAAAATCATATTGGTCTTTTTTATAAAAAGAGATCTATGTTTTGTGTTTATAAAGAGATCTATGTCTATGTCTTGTTAAAAATATTGATGCAACTTCTCTTTCTTTTTATTCAGAAACAGTGAGAGTTGTGAACATATGAAAAGAAACAAATTCTGTAGTTTTTTGTTTGTTTGTTTTTTGTTTTTTTTTGGTTGAAATTGCCTATGAATAAATGTAATATCTTTGTCTTGTATGTAAAATTTTGCTAACTTAAGTTCAGAAAAGCTAGATCTGATATGTAACAAGAAAAGTAAATACTTTATGAAATAAATAAAATAATTAATCACTTGGAAAAGCTAGACACCTCGAGATGAGATTCTTGCCAAATCTCATTGGTGAATGCCAATGAATAATTCTTTCATGATAAGACTTCTAGATCCAAATCTAGATGAGCTTAATGGATTTAGAGATTAATATTCATTAAGCTACTTAGCTAGAGAAAGATGCTAAGTTAAGAAAAAAGATAAAAGCCTTGTAGGAAATAAACACAAGCTTTTATGAGGAAAAGCCTCCGAGGAGATAACGACGAGTTTTTGTAGGAAAAGCCTAGGCAAATGGATAAAAAGATCAATAAAAGTATGATTCCGCTAATGGAAACCATATCGTGAAAGAGGGTATTAAATACCCATGGAAAATATCAACAAGGGCAGTTGATCCATGGCAAGAACTCTCGGCTCGAGGGTGAACTCGAAGAATCAGTTCTAGGTTCGGTGCGGGTGGTCGGTTTTTCGAGAGGCATCCTTTCAAATAATATGGATTTCATGAGATGTTTGTATGTGGAAGCTTACTGTCTATATTGTCAATTTTGAAGCATATAAAAGAAATTGTTTAGGTTGTTCTTGCATATAAATTCAATCCCAGTTAAGATTAGTAAAGAAACACAATATGTGGATCTTATGTAGTATTAGTGTTATCCTATCTTTTGTTTAAGATAGTGAATAATCATGCTTGCGATAGATATGTAAATTGAGTAACTTTGGTTAAGGTTCAAATGTATAAACTATGGTTCAGGTTATCTATGTTATGTATATTATGCATCCAATGCTACTCTTTTAACTAATTGTGCATATTACGTAAGGTACACATGTTAACATTACATGTGACCATTGCAATAGGACTATGATTGCGTTATGGGCAATAATACTAGCTTTAATATGTTTATGTTGAAGGTTTCATCTATGTTGATATTAAGGTAGCAAAGGAAGTAAGTCTCTATGCATAATCTTGTCCTGTTGAATGCCCATGGTTGATTGTTCTTCCGAGTTATAATACGTGGATAAGGGTTGAATTGGAAGCTTGTATTAAGGCTCTATTTATTGAACCTAAGAGTCCACATCATGAATCAAGTAAAGCATAGAGGGAGGTTGTAGTATTATGCCCAAGGGGTGTGACTCATTACTTTAATTTTGTTGATATTTGAAGAATATGAGTATAGTGCATGATAAATATTTGTTCATGTAGTACTTGTGACGACTATTTGAATATAATTTTAACTGAAGAAAATATAATGAACAGGCACCTAGTAGGCATTTTTCAAATTAGACTCAGAGGTTATTTGACAAATGGTATTGGAGCATTAAGTTCAAATATTGCGGACTATGGGCCTATCCACCTCTGTAAGATAGGAATGGGGGACTTTAATTAGGTCCTAAAAAAATAATGGTTTCACTCAAAGGTTTTGGTTATAATTTTTTTATAAGAAAAATAACCCAGAAGCCATAAAGGATTGAACTTAAATCTTAAAATAATTTGGAGGAGGACTCTTAAACATGCAAATATCATAATGATTACTTGCAATCAAAGGAAATTAGGATTCCTTAAGGTTGAATCTAAATAGTAAAATGATTTATTGGAGGGAATGTGGAAGTAATAACATGTATATGTTAATCCACTTGATATAAAATATATCAAATCATTTAATGTTGATTGTCGAGAAATGGGCAGTTTCTATTCATTTTGAAAAAGTGTGGCCCTTGTAAGATAATCATTCTAATTGTTTGATTTTTGTGGCATTATGGGGATATTTTTAAGGAATCTCTTTAAACTCTATCCCATCTAGGTCATATATCAAGATGTGTCTTCTTTGAGGGTAGTACCCTATAAGGAATTTAGCATTGGTTCATTTCTAAAAAAGTCCTAAAGGTGAAATGTGTCATAAACGTTTCTTAGGTTACAGTTGGATTGGCTGAGATCTTACAAAGTAAATGCAACAACCTCTCGAATATATATAACCACATATACAACGATGGTTCTTGTCTAAATGTCGGAGATGTTACATTGCTCTGTAAACGAGTGTTGATCACAGGAAGTACTACTATTGGTAATTCAAATGATATATTATGTTTGTTGCAAGCGCGTGCAACAAGAAAGCATTGACAGAATAAGTCAGATATGCCGGCTGATATCCTTACGTTTTTAAGTGTTATCAAAGCTCGTGTTGTCATGTCGAATGTGGAGTGGTGGAAACTTTCTCTATGATGAAATTGAGAGGTGCGAGGCCAAACTCTATCACTATTTCTAGTGTGCTCCCAGTTTGTGGCCATTGGATAACACTGAAATCGGGTAAGGTAATCAACTATTATCTCACTCGGGATGCAATTCCATCAATCTTGTTTGTCAAAAACGCTCTCTTAGACATGTATGGCAAATGCCAGAGTATATAGGATGCCCAACATGTTTTTTGGAAAATGGTATTACAGAATGACAAAATGGTATCACCAGTAGATTGATCTAAACCGCCTTTTGTTTTAGTGGGGTTACTACTTTTGGAATTAACACATCTTTTGAAAGCGCATGAATTAAAGAAACCACATCTATCCCACTAGAGGGACATAAAAAATCACCATAAGGACGATTGTTCCCTTTCAACCTTATCTGCTGATCTAGAAGACTATACTTGTTCAAAACTGCCTTTACAAAATGCAATGTCTTGGTGACTTTTTAGATTGAATTATGCCTTTGAGTCATGCACCTCATTTGTTAATGGAAACAAGTCTATATCAACTGTTGACTCATGTTGATCCATATTCAACATGACAAAAGTAAAAGATTTTTACATGCTTCCATTGTTTGATTAATGTTCTGAAGATTCAAGGTCACAAGGTTAAAGTGTCTCTCTTGATGCCCCATTGGGCTTGAAAATAACAAGTTGTAGGTTGCAACATAATATATTCTTGAATGTGTAAAATTTAATTGTTCTCATATGCATGTGCTGCTGAATGCTTAGTTTCAAGTTTGAAAATCTAGTAATTACAAATTGGGATAGTTTTTTTCATCACTTTAAATGAATTTTATCCATGCTCAATTTGTGAAAGGGACACCTGAATGAGTTTGTGGGAACACATTAAGAGTGTAGAGGAGAGAACACTGTCTCCAATTTATCTCAATAAGAGCATAGAGGAGCGAATATTACTAACTTATATTATAGATCTAGAAGCAATAGTAAAGAATCATGAAAACAGTGGAAATAATATGAAGTTTGTGCCCAGTAAATGAAACAACCTAAATGATGGTACACGACATCAAGATAGTTCGGTGGCGGAAATGATGGTGACTGATCAGTTGCAGATAGCATCATTTTTCTTTCGAGACTCTTTTCGAAAAACTAAATTTAAAATGGTTCCAACATAAAGGAAAGGCTACAATACTCACATAAATTTGAGCCTATGTTTACAACAAAATGGGGTGCTAATCTTCTGGTAGCAATAACCTATTGTGCTAATCATATAAAAATGCCACTCTTATCACAACTAATAAAAATAAATATCAAGTGTTTCCTTTCCATAGATCATGGACAACACGAGGAAAAAACAAAAGTGAAAGTATATAAAAGGAAATCATATCTCATCACGTGAGAGACCTAGGACATACTATCCACATTAGCAAAATTTTAATTAAGTGGGTTCCATCATAGAATAAATTCTAAGGTTTTATGTAGGGATATCTATTCATAAAGGTTCCTATGAAATTTTTCAAGCTCATGAAGGAAAAGTCATAGTATAAGACTATCTAATTATACAAATTGTCTTTCAATTTAATCCTTTGATTAGTGCATCTATATGTAATGATGTAATCCATTTGGAATGTAATTTTTTTTTGGGGGAAATGCTATTGAAGGGAACTTAACCTTAACAGGTAACATATGCATAGTTTGGACCTACAGGTTCTTGAGTGAAACCATACCTAAACCATTGTAGCTAACAAGAAACACAAATTCTATATTTAGATCTCGACTCAACGAGGGTCAAAGTGTGAAGAGTAAGCACACATGCAATACAGGTTAGTGCATGTAGGAAGACATCATACATTAACAATTGTACTACCTTCATAAGAATGTCAATGGGATTGCAAACAAAAGTACCTCTAGTGTAAATTTCTAATATAACTTAAAATGTGCAACCTCAAACTCCACAAACTCAATGGACATATCCATCTAAATACATATGGGGTTCCATTAATATCCCATAGAGAAGAACGTTTTTAGAAAGGTGCTTACAGTAGGATGATTGAAGATCTTACAATTATGCTTTTTGAGGAAAGTGATAAGGTAATAATAATAACTGGGTTTCTATAGCTGAGTAAAGTATACTAGATTAGACATGATGGTTCTTTATGCATTAGAGAAACTCAAAGAATCTTTATGAATAACATGAATGTTACCCTAGATTTGGAACATGATGGTCTAAATTAATAAGCAAATTCATCATAAACCGAAAAGGTTTTCACATTAATGCAACTTATGATGATCTAAGGATCTTATGCTAGTAATAACATAATGCATGCATCAGGAAGGTTCTAAGGATAACCATTCATGCAATAATAAAAATTAGAATGATTCAACCATAGGGACGACTATGTGGTACTAGTAATTGAGGTTGTTATGCAAGGATAGGGGGATCTAGCAATCTATTCACTTAAGTCAAAATCATACCATCTGGAATATGTATGTTGTACCACTATTCTTTACCAAGAAATATTGGGAAGTTTACCTAACAAATTGCATTGATAATGTTGTATGGGTTGAATAGGACAATATAAAAATTGTTGCATAAACCATCTGGGAATTCATGCTAATAAATTTGAGAACTAATCTCTTTGTTTCACGGGTGACTTAATGTTAAAAGGAGGTGTTAACATGTAAATACCCTAGGATCACACCCTGGTACACATAGTGCCTAAAAATTTAAAGCAAAATTATAATTTTCATTTATAGCTCATGAAGGGGAAATAATTTTATACCTATACTGAATTATTCATTGTCAACAAGATGTTGGAAGAGGTGTAAAAGGAGCATATGACATGATTAGTTAAGTATGTAGTACTTTTAAGTACCAAATGATCATTTTATCAACTAAATATAAAGTTAAGTATCATAGTCAATAGTCTACTTTATGATTAAGCAGAAGTCACATTCTGTTGTTGTTAAAACCTTGTCCAGGTGATAGATTTGATACCAAAACTCAAAGTTGTGGGTATGATAAAGTTGTAATATGCATGATTACTTCTATGATACTATCTTGCTGACATTTTACTGCAATCACATGACACAGGAAAATGATTTTCTAAATAAAATCACTTTAATACTTTGACATAAAAAATTTCACTGGTTGCAGAAGTTGAACCTGTCCATGAAATTCATTATTCTCCTATCAATAAACTGAACATGGTTTGTTCGACTTACCTAAAGGTATTATAAATAAATGAAGGAATTTTTGGCATAATACTAACATGGTTAGAAACATGTAGATGAAGTATATGTTGTGTAGGTGATGCTATGGACATCGGTATGGTGTACAAGATGTACAGATGGTGTTGTGTACAAGCGGTACATATGGTACCAATATGGATACATGTATTGCATCATAATATATGACATGTATAGTTATATGTGTGTAATAAAAACTATGTGCAGGTATGCATGAAGACACTAGGTGATTTATTTATAAGGAAACCGATCGAGAGTGCATTCAAAGGCAAGACAAAGGTGGAAACTAAGGATTGGTATTGCAAACTAAGGATAATATGAGTGGTTTGTGTCAGTATTGTATGAAGGTGGTTATGATTCTGATCTATGAGGATTACAAATGATCTATAATTGATGGTTACATATGATTTTGATGGTTATGTGTGCACTAACCTGATATGGTATTTGTACATATTGATTTCGCAAATGTGCTAGTGACTTGTTGTATGAAGGGAAACTACAAGAAGTAATTGTTCGGCAAGAACACAAAGGCTTGGAAGAATGCAGGGGAGGAACATGCATTTACTCCAATACAATAAATGGTGGGAAATATAAGTTGTCACTACTCAAATAGTAGTATTGTATACCAAATTATGATATTAACTGTGGTAAACATATATGAGTTTCTCCATCTAAAATCTCTCAGAAAATTGATTGAAACAAATATTACAAGTAGCGATGGAAGGAGATGTGATCCTTGTAACTGATATATATCAGAAAATTTGCATCAAATGGAAAGGCCATGGGAGTCTGCGAATTCAGAGACAACTATTTATGAATGAGGAAATATTATTGTAAGATGCAGTAATACACCAAGGATTGTGTAAATTTAAGGGGGGGAATATGTAACACCCTCCCTTGTATGTAAAAATTTGCTAACCTAAGCTCAAAAAAGCTAGGTCTGATGTGTAACAAGAAAAGTAAATACTTTACGAAATAAATAAAATAATTAATCACTTGGAAAAGAGAGACACCGAGAGATGAGATTCTTGCCAAATCCCATTGGTGAATGAGAATGGATAATCCTTTCATGATAAGACTTTTAGATCCAAATCTTGATGAGATTAATGGATTTGGAGATAAATATACATTAAGCTACTTAGCTGGAGAAAGATGCTAAGTTAAGAAAAAATATAAAAGCCTTACAGGAGATAAAGGAAATATTTTATGATGAAAAGCCTCACGGGAGATAAAGGCAAGCTTTTCTGGGAAAAGCCTAGGCAAATTGATAAAAAGATCCATAAAGCCGGGTAGCTGCTAATGGAAACCATATCATGAAAGAGGGTATTAAATACCCATGGAAGAGATCAACAAGGGTAGTTGATCCATGGTAAAAACTCTCGGCTCGGGGTGATCTAGAAGAATCAATTATAGGTGGGGTGACGGTGCTCAATTTTTTAAGTGATATCCTTGAGATAATCTGGTTTGAATGGGATGTTTGTATGTTGACTCTTACTCTCTATATTTCCAATTCTGAAGCATACAAGAGAAATTTCTTAGGTTTTTCTTGCATATAAATTCAATCCCAAGAAAGATTAGTAAAGAAACATAATATACGGATCTTATACAGTATTGGTGTTATTCTACCTTTTGTTTAAGAGAGTGAATAATCATGCTTGAGATAGCTATGTAAATTTGGTAACTATGGTTAAGGCTTAACTGTATAAACTATGGTTCAGGTTATCTATGCTATGCATTATCCATCCAATGCTGCTCTTTTACCTAATTGTGCATACTACCTAAGATACACATATTAACATTACATGCTACCATGGAAGTAGGACTATGATTGCATTATGGAAAGTAATACTAGCTTTAGTATATTTATGTTGAAGTTTTCATCTACACTAATATTGAGGTAGAAAAGGAAGTATGTCTTTATGTATTATCTTGTCTTGTTGAATTCCCATTGTTGATCATTCGACTCAGTTATAATACGTGCATAAGGGTTGATTTGGAAGCTTGTATTAAGGTTCTATTTATTGAACCTAAGAGTACACATCATGAATCCAGTAAATGATAAAAGGACGTTGTAGTATTGTGCCCAAGGGGTGTGACTGATTACTTTAATGTTGTCAAAATTTGAAGAATATGATTATAGTGCATGATAAATATTTGTCCATGTAATACTTGTGACAACTATTTTAATCTAACTTTAACTGAAGAAAATATAAGGAATGGAAGCCTAGCATACATTTGTCAAATTAGGCTCAGGTGGTATGTGACAAAAGGACTTATATCAATGAAACTTATTTCTTCACATATTACACTGGTTGGAGTCTATTTGAAAAGAATTTAAGGGATGGATTTGAAGATATATTTGTTCTTGTTTCAATATTTTTTAAATCAACAAAACATAACTATCCCTTTTTTCATTCTTACTGTCAAAAGGACTTAGGATGCTAAAAATAATGAGGATTTAAAAAAATGAAACATTTCAATATTGAAATGAGTTACATAGAAAGATTTGATTTTTATATTATTTTTTAGCTCAGGTATTTAAATTTCCATAATCCTCACAAAAAATACACAAAACCTACTTTTATAATGTTTAACACAAACTAAGGTACACTAAATGAAATTTTTAATTTGTATCCAAAGGAAAAGATCCTTTATAGCTAGATGGACTTAGAAGAGTCGCTAGAAGGGAAACAATTGACGAAAACTTTTGATGCAGACTTTAAATAGAGGGAAGCTTGAAGAATTAAGAATTTATGTCCAAAATTTTTATTGAAGAAATTAAAAGGGGTGAGATAAAGGTCCACAGTTTAGAAAAGTGGGAAAAGAAAGCTTTGTTGGGAGACCTTAGAAAAGTCTCAGACTCAATACTTCCTATGAGTCCCTCCACTTTAGGTTCGCATATGCATCAAAGTGCACATGTGCAGAATTGTCGAACGCGACCTAAGACATAATGACATAGAGCTTTAGAAAGAGAGAGCTCTGAAAACACAGATTTGAATGCCCAAATGGCGATACATTTTCCTTTTTTATAGGATTTCGAGAGAGCATCAAGTATCTTCTCGAAATATGACTTGTTTACATAAATTGTACAAACTATAAATCTCAAATATAAGGTTTTCTATAGATTCCCTGAAATGTGGTTTAAGTCCCACCAAAAGTCAGAGAAGTCCTCTAAGTTTCAAATATTTGTCCGGAAAGTTAACCTAAGATTTTAATTTGGAGGACAGGCCCCTCCACTTAGTCATTTAAAATTTCCTAAAAATATCTTCTAAGATTTACACAATGGATATTTTATCGGAATCTCATGGTACCAGTCACACTCACTGTCAAGTGACTAGAGATGAAATACAACCCACCATGCTTCCTTACAAAGATTCTGTCAGTCACTCGCATATCCATAACTATCACTGTCACTTAAGTAATATAGATGTTGGGAGCTTGGTGACAAATGAGATTATGCATAAGGTGGCATGATATTATAGAACATAAATAAAAGAGATCAATACATACTAGGTATACTCTCATCTATAGGATTACAAATCGATCCAAAGAAATAAGATGTTTCCTTGTAGACAAGTTTCTCTGGTGGCTGAATAGTATGTACTTTAAGTGCACTGAACAAATGTTCTATCTGGAAGATATACCATGCCTCGGACTATGTTTTTTTTCTGATATCTTCTCAAAGATAATCAATAAATTCATTTCTTTTGATGGCACAAAATATTCCTTCTCTTGGGTACCATTCATGTAGCAGTATATTGAACGAGGGCGATCGGTGATTTTAGGGCTTACATATAGAAATATATTTGAACATACGACAAAATATCTTGGCATATTTGGTGTACATAAAGATATTACAATAGTCTTCATAGCTTAGCCATGGCTCATACAAAAAAATATATATCCGTACAAAAGGTGCAAAATATAATGGCCCCTTGAAACATTACGGGAGACTCGACAAAATACATAATATTACTTACATTAGTATGCCTACTATTAACCCACTTTTCAAGGGTTTATTCATATGAATGACTCTCCTTGACCCTATCTATGAAAGATTCAAAAAAAAATGACATATGACAATATTTACATATTAGAACCCACTGAAAACCCTCTAGAGCAGAGGGAGGTGCTGATGAAGTTGAAGCTGATGAACAACTGAACATCTTGATTTCTTTAGGAGCTGCTTCACTTGTAAGAAAATCTGCTAAACAATTATATTTTCCCTTTTTATATTCAATATCAAAGTCGAATCCATGGAACCATAAGCTCCATCTTAGTACCTTATTATTCCTTGTTCTAACAATATTTTGTTTCTAAACATCCCAACTATATGTTTGAGGTATGTTCTTACAATGAATCTTACTGGCTTCAGGAACAACCTGAATCTCTTGATTACATTTTTTACGGAAAGGATTTCTTGATGAGAAGATGGATACCTGAGTTCATTGTCATTAAAATATCCTGATGCATATGAGAAAACTTCCTCCCCTTTTTCCTACTTTGGCATAAAAACGCCAAACGATACTTCATTGGATGCATCTGTTTCTGAAATATAGGGAAATTCATATCTTCGAAGAACCAGACTTGGAAGATTTTGGACCTTTTGTTTAATAATTTGAACTACAATCGTCATATATGGGGTCCATTCTATTCCTCTAAGCCTCTTCTCTAGGACCTTGACATCTTTGGCTTGATTTTCATAAAACTTCCTAATGTAATTGAGGCTTCCCAAGAACCTTTTCAATTGTCTGCAGCCATAAATGGCATCTGGAAATTATGTTAAATATTTCAGCACATGTTCTTGCAATTCAAATTTACCTTGCAATAGGACTAGTCCTAGATATTCAATTCTAGTTTTTGCAAACTCAAGCTTAGGCTTGCTAAGGACTAACCCATGCTTAAAAATTCTGTGGTGAACTATCTCCAAGTGCTTTCTATGTTATTTTAAGTCGAAATATATTATTAGTAAGTGATCAATATAAACAATAATAAATTTCAAATCTTCAAGAATATTTTCCATTCTTTTCTCTAATTTAGAGGGTGCATTGTTCAATCCAAAGGGCATTACTCACCATTGGAACTACCCGTGTGGTACCAAAAAACTAGTCTTGTATCTATCATATGGTTTCATCCCTAACTACCAGAATCTACTCTTAAGGTCAGTTTTTCTAAACACATTATTATTACTAATTTTCTGAAATAAATCTTCTTTAGATGGCACAGGATACCTGATAGTAAACAAAGCATCATGTAATTGTATATAGCTAATCACCATCCAAGGTTTACCTTTCTTTTTCTCTGAATGATTGTTGGCATATAATGTTGGGCAAGCCCAAGGGCTTCTGCTTTTCTCGATCAACTACAAAGTTCTAGCTTTGGTGCGGTATTGTCTAGGTAAATCCTCTTTGTGGATAGAGATGATCCCTCTAGCCTAATGAGTGGTACTAGAGACCTAATTGACAGTCTACTAGACACTTTCCTGAGTTACAATTGAAAACAGAGATCAAGAAGATGGCCTACCTCATTTTGATGCTATCACGTTCTCCTTTGTTGAAGACCACGAATCACTTGCATCACGGGCTTGTTCCTACTACTCATGGCATTTATGCACTTCTAGAAGAGATAAAGACACAACAAGGAATGGAAATACGAATAGCATATTCAAAATTATCCTACTTAATAAATCAAGTAGAGTTAAGCTAAATGATAAATGAGCATACACATTTATGGCAAATGAACTAGCAGTTTTATATTAATAGAATAAAAGAGGAAGCATACAACCAAGCCTTGATGTTAATAGGATTTACTTGAATGAATGTCCAAGTCCAAGATAATCTCTCCAAGTACTCCTTCTCCAAGCCAAATGAGTAGCATGTAGGCACAATCTTAGCATAAGGGTGCAAATAGACAAAGAACAACTATTTCAGAATGGGAGAGGATGAATATATAGGTAGTGAAAGGGAGTTAGGATCTCTCCAAAGATAGGAGTAGGCCCTCATATTACTGAGATAGCTGATAGGGATAAGACCAAGAGGCCAAGTTGAGAGAACTCAGCCTCATCTACACCAAACAACCTCCATCTCACCGCTCTAGAAGCTTCTAGATTATGAAGCTTCTCGCCCTCTTTGGGAAAATTTCCTTTTTCGAGTCATCGCAGGTATACAAGTAAACATAGTGATGCCATCATGGGTTGAATATAATGCAAGAGGTGACCATCATGGTTTTTAGTCTTATAAGAGTGATGATTCTCAAATTAGGGTTTTAGAATTATTTCCTTCAAGGGAAGCTCAAGGCATTTTCCAATCAATGTCTTAGGGAGGATCTAAGCTGCATATATGAATGAATGCACTGCATGATGGTCATGTTTTGAGCACTTCAGGGTATGTCACAAGGAAGTGCGAGAAGTATCACAAAATATTGTGTAACAGATGCCCCCTAAAGCATGAAGGTAGAACAAGGAGTGATGGCTGAGATGCTTTACGAGATTTTGCAAGGATGAGAATAAACATTGTTAGGAGATATGAAAATCAAGGATGCATATACATATACATATATGATATCAAACATGAATCCACGGTATGGACGCAACCATTCGGATAATAAGAATTATGTGAAAGGATCCATGGTATGGGCGCAACCATCAAAATGAAAAGGATCATCTGTAGATCTAAGATCCAAGGTATGGACACAGCCTTCCAGGATAGAAGGATCACCATAAATGTAAAGTCCCATGGTATGGTCACATCTTCTACGTTTCGAGTCTAGAAAAAGACTCATCCTCAGGACTAATTTACAAAGAAGTGAAGTGTTGGTTATAAATATGTTTTTTAAGGAATTTTTTAGGACAACTGACTAGTTCAATTCAATTTTAATTATTTATTGTATTTTATTTTAATTATTTAATAAGTTTGATGAGTCTTGTTCTAGACTCGAAACATAGACAATGCAAAAATGAAAACCGTGGAATATTCGAATACTGAACCTTAAAAACCACACCACAGAAATCTACAAAACATAATGGTCATGTCTATTTGTATGGAAGAAACATGTGTACAATCATGAATAATACATAACTCCACACAGCTTGAGTCATATTAGATAAGACTCAGGGTCTTGCGCTCCATCCCAACCTGATTGAAGTATGAATTCTAACATGTGAATGAATGTGTCGAATTCAAACATGATATAAAACTACATAATTACTGACCAATTATGTGGACCGTTAACAAGCATGAGAGAAATCACTAATAATGCCAATGGTTCTTAACGTATGACAATATAATCCGTGAATGTGAAAAAAGAAGCTGAAGTCAAACACTCATGGAATCACCTGATTAAAGGCCAATTATGAAAACATGTCATCGGATGCAAAGACCTGCCGTTAAGGCATGCAAGCTCTAAGGTACTGAAAGGGAGTCTCTAATTCATCTTATTGGATAATGAGCTGAAATCAACAGGAAGTGACCCATTGAAGGAGGGCCATGATGAGTCCCCCATCATTGACACGAAATGAGGAATAAAGTGGAGTAAAAGGAATAATATCCAAGAGCATATCAAAAAGTTAGATAATGTATAGGTAATACACTACAGATAGGATTTATCTTGAACATATAAGCGACACGACTCCAAAGTGTGGCAACATTTGACTCAACATAGGACCAAGGGTCATAATGACGAAGTGGAATAGTTAGATGAGAGGAAAATGGATCGCCCATGCCAAGAAAGCCAAGTGATTGTGCGAGGATATCCCAAACCGGACATGAGATACAAATGAGTGTCATGCTCAAGAGCGACATGCCGCCTATACAGGAGATGTTTCACTTTCATTTCCCCATTATTTCTAATGAGTATCTCTTTATTTCTACAAAAGCTTAAAGAGGATACCATATGCTTGTCGTATAAGTTCAACCTTCGGATGAATCGATCCTAGTAAGTTTTATGGGTCTTAGCAAGGAGAAACTCGTTCTCATCATGGTGACGAGCCTTTCACCTCAACCTTAAGGTTTTCTAAGTATATTTCCTATAACATTTCAGCCTTAGAGCTGAATTTGAAATATAAATTCCAATAGCATATCATTCACTTATTTTCAACCAAACACATAAGGCATCCCATAAAAATAAACATAAAAAACATTTAGTTCAATAGAAGAAGTTTCCATCCCTTAGGGCACAATTTCCAAGCATATAACAGATCTGAGAATACTTACTACAACAGATTTATAACAACCCTAATCTGCCCCTTTAGCTTCTATATGTTTGTTAAATCACTTGAGAAAATCTTCTCAATGTTATGTCAAGTAGAAATGCACAACCAACAACACTAGAAACTATTCGTTCATTATGAGAACATAAGTTGAAATTCAAATATGCAAGTACACAAAGTTTTGGACAACGAGAACACTACATATATGTGTATAAGATGAAGTAAAACTAGATGTGTAGATGTGTATTCCAAGCAAGAAATAAAGAGGAGATTGTGTGAGAGCGAAGAGGGAATTATTATGGATCTGTTCTAGGTTGTATCTCTTCATTTTGCTAGATAATATAAAAGGAAGGACTGGCTGTTGCTTTGTGGTCGTACACCAAATTGGGTGAACCACATATATCTGTGTCACTCTTGTTTTATGCGTTTTCTGCGTTTATATTTCTACAATATTTTATGTTTTCCATTGCTCTGTAATATATATAATTTTCTAAAATCATTCTCTCTAAACCCTAGGTAGGGAAACCATAAGAAAACCCTAGCCACCAACTCCTAGCTCAGAATCATTCCCAACCAAATTTGGTTACTCTACCAAAGATTCACAACAAGTTAGCATATACACACCCCCAAGTCCTCCTTGGAACCTTAACTTGCATCACACAAGCATACAAGATAAGTCTTCCTATATTCTCCACATCGAACACTCCAAATAGTACTAGGTGTACCAGATACCACAAAACACTAGTCCTCTTCTCTCACCCTAGTCACTTGGACATCACCTGTAAACATCCTAGACACAAAGATGTATTTATACTTTGAGCACTTCTTCGAGTTGTAGGATGGCATCATCATGCATCCCCATACACATAAAGACTAGATGCATTCACTCAAGATATCTATAAGCTAGTTCTATGTTGGCTAGGTGGAGATCAATCATCATATTTAATAATCATATAGGAGCTGCTAAATGTTTCACCTACATGAACCCAAGACAAATATGCACCTCATTTTCAAGTACTTCTTATACTATGAGATCAAAGGATGCTACCACAACATCTATCGACACTCAAGGAGATCCCTCCCCACTTTATTCCAATATCACAATCATAGATGTCTATCTCTTTTCATCAAGGATATATTCAATCACATATCTTTGTTTTTTCATCTTTACCTCACCATGTGACTACCAAGAGGATCACCTCATATTTTCATGTTGCTATATCAAATGAGTCAAACAGGAGACAAGCAAAGATCTAGAGTACTTCAAATTAAAGAATGGTTATACCTTGAGTCTGAAAAGGAAAGATAAAAGATCAATTAAAGAGTATGTTTATGTGTGTCAAATTTCATGGTCAAGGTGCATGTGCTTTCACCACAACTCTGGCAAAAACTACAAAAAATATACAGAAAGGAACAAGAGGTGATGTACGAAAGGTTTAGATTAATTAGACTAAAAAGAAAGTGGGGTGTGGAATGGACATGTAACAATCCCCCCTACTAATTTAAATAATAAAAATCAAAGAATACCATGAAAATTTTATAGAGTACTATTTTTTTTACAAAGTACTAAATTGGTGCCACTACCAATTTGGAAGTGATGCCATGTTAGAAGGTAATGGAGGCTCACAACATCCACAACATGTAAATAATTCAAGATTGTCCTTATTAGAGGGTCATGGAAAGGCCGTGATTAGAGCTTTCAATACTCCCTATTTCTTTCAACACTCGTGACGCCATGAGAACTATCCCCACCACCATCATCAAATTACTATTAAACAACAATTAGAATTTATTTAGTTTGAGAAATCCCACATGCAAAGCTTAACAATAGCACCCAATGTTGGGTGTAGGGAATATAGATAACATCCATATTGTTTATGTGGACCACCAAAGATATTGCGGTCCATTTTATCCCAAGAGCCAGAAACGATGAACAACAAGATTGGGATGCTACTTGAAATATGATACAAGAAAGAAAAGCAAAACCCTAGGAAAAATTTTAAACACGATACTAGATTATTTAATGGTTGTTTGGTGAGATTCATGGTCTGCATTACTCTGTGTGCGGTTATGAATGATCTAAACAATAAAACTGAAATCAAGATATGAGGACGTACCTGTAGCTAACATCAGTATGTGATAGTGCAAGAATCATGGTCCATGAGTTTGATAACTTTTATCTGTTAGAATGACATTCTCCATAGATGAGTCTATTTTTGGCCAATCGCACTATTGAGTCAAGGTTGGTATCCAAGATTTTCTATTTTCTGTTTTTTCAAGTTTTTCTATCAAGTTTTTAATTTTTTTAATTTTTTTTTCAAGTTTTTCCTCCAAGTTGTTCTAATTTATTGTATGTTGTTTATGTGGTTACTCTTTACCTTTATTTGTTAAAGTGGAAATTTATTTTTTCATTTTATATTTTTAATTCGCATAATATTATTCTGATATAATATTATGGTGTAGTATATAGAGGTAAGAGTTAGGTAAACAAAAATGGGCAAGGTAAGCTTAAATATAGTATCTCTTACTTATGTCTCTAATTAGAATATAGATATAGATATACAATGAATAATATTAAAATATTGGAACTAATTGTGGAAATGAAGTTAGGAGAGTTCATTCTAAAGGTGTTAAGCATCAACATAATAAAGAGGAATATGATTAGTATTACAAATACATGATTAAGAGATATGTGAAGATGATGAAGATGAAGAGGAATTGTTGTTAAACTATATTTATGCTAGTGGGGAATTTTTTTTTAGTATAAAAATGAGGTACATTACACAACACTTCTCCTTGCAGGTATTCTTCATAATGTATTTGAGCCAATTGTAAGTCCATTCTCATTTTGGATAATTTTTCAGAATTTGAATTTAATTCCCTATGAATGTCATCAAAGGATATGAGCCTAAACATTCTATTCATCTCCATAACTCTAATCATCCATTGATCCAATAAAGAAGCGTAATCCCCTATCACTTGTAAGTTTAGATTGTTGAAGTGAAACAATTAAAATGACTAACATAAATGACTAATTCGTATGATTGTAGTACCTATTAGATAAATGTATTTTTGATCCTACACTAAAGTAGTCATTCACGTTAGTCATTTTTAGTTCTATCATTTATTAGCTAGTCATGTATTTTAACTCGGGACTAAATTAGTCATTTATGATAGTCATTTTTAGTTGGGTCACTTAAGACTGCTCATTTTTGGTAGTATTTCACTTGGAAAAGTTGTAGCGACTAACTTTTTTAGTCACCTAGTCACTAATTTCTCATTTTCTACTAGTGGGTGTAAATTAATGTTAGAGTCAACAAAACGGCTCTTTAGTTCATGTTTTCAAATGTGTAAATTTATCACCTTATTTTATTGAACCTCATCTTATAATATTTGAGCATCCTAACCATATATTCAAAAATGTATTTTATGGTTCTTTGCTAAGTTTTAGGTGCTTCGAAAACTGACAATTAGGTTTCTTGATAATTTAGTAACCATTGTCATTTTAGTGATTTTATCTCTACTTGGTGGCAAGGAGTTAGAGTTAGGTCATTCCTTAGTAGGGGATGGTAAAAGAGATGACATGTCTGTGTTCTATTCATTTGTAGAATCCAAGGTAATATAATTTATGTGTTTCATTTAAACAAGAATAATAGATATATATTTCCTTAGTTTTTAAAATTTTAAAAACTTAAAGCTACCAGATATGAATAGTAAAAATAATAAAGGACGATGATGGAGACCTCCATCATCCTTGTATTGATCACATGTATTCCTTCTTCTTCGAAAACCATGTCTTCTCATCCTAAGAAAAACACAATTTTTAGGAATGAAATAGAATTCATACCCTTTTTTTTATTGACAAATTCACACATGTTACTAATGTGTCTGAATTCTTAGAATATACATATTGTTCTCTAAAGTTTAATTTACTAGTCTACTTGGTAAGTTACATGGTAGTACAAAGGGGTCCATAACTAATTAAAATATAAGGTGTTTCACAATTCTAGAAAACTAAAGCATATTCAGGTGTTTATGTTCCTGCCACTCAATTTCCAATTTTCAACCCATCATCTTTGTGGTAGGACAAATATAATATTTTATAAAACACAAATAGATCCTATTAAGCTCTAGAGACTTTCTGTGAGAAAGTTCAAATATCATTTGGAATATGAACGACACATTATTTTCTATAATGACATAAATCAATTGAAATATCATATATATATATATATATATATATATATATATATATTGGTTATTTATATTTCTTATGGAGAATGAAGTTTTTATTTAAATGGACAAACTCACTTTGGGATATCTTAAAACGAATAAAATTAATTTTTAAATTGAAAGTTTCATGATAAAAATTCTAATGATCTATAAAGAAGCATAGCTTTTATAAAAATTCTATTGAATTTAAGAAAAAATTCAAAAAATAAAATAAAATTATAAACCTATTAATTTCATCCTTATATACATGTGTTCATAGCTTCATATGTAAAAGAGGTAAAGAATTTACACCTCCATAAACATTCTTTAACAACAAATGTAAAATTCCATAAACTTTTTTGTCATAACGTTTGGTGAGTCCTTATTCCCAAAACAGACAGATGTCATAGATCAATTTGGTGTCTCCCTCAATCTATTATTATTATTATTACTACTACAACAACAATACAACTTAGAACTTATAGAAAAAGAAACATTTATTTTGATTAAAAAAATCTAAAATATTTAAGCCCCAAGGATTAGCTCAAGTGGTCATGAGCCAAAGATAATATCTCTCTCTCAAAATTCTGATAGGTCATGATTTGACTCTCTTGATCCTCTCAGTGTTGAGCTCTTTAATCAAGGACAAAATTATGAGGAAGTACTCATAAGATATTCCATAAGTATTTCTTTAAAAAAAATGAAAAAAAAAACTATTTAATTATGCCAATGGGCATGTCTACTTCAGAATGGGTTTTCCAAAATTTTGATTTAATTATTAGGAGAATGGAAAATATTTAATCTCCATTGAATATGCTAGGATATTCATAATAATATTCACATATAAAGGATTAAGATTTACCTCTAAGTTATTTATGCTCGTTTAATTATTTTATCTCAAATTAACTAATTAAAGAAAATGTCATATTGGACATGTGGTATTCATAAGCCAGGGTATTGGAAAATAGAGGCATGCTCTAAGTTATTTATGCTCATTTAATTATTTTATCTCAAATTAACTAATTAAATAAAATGTCATATTGGACATGTGGTATTGATAAGCCAGGGTATTGGAAAATAGAGGCATGTCTATTTTAGAATGGGTCTTCAAGAATTTTGAATTAATTATTAGTAATTATTAGGTGGATGGTAGAAACTTAACCTGCATGGAATATGTTACGAGATTCATAATAGTATTCACCTGCATGGAATATGTTAGGATATTCATAATAGTATTCACTTGTCAAGGATTGAGATTTACGTGTAAGTTAGTTATGCTCATTTAATTAATTTATCTCAAATTAATTAATTAAAGAAAATTTCATATTGGGCATGTGGTATTGATAAGCCATGGTATTGGAAAAGAGATTTGATCACTCTTGGCACCTGGTAGATCCAGAGTTAAGATGGATCTAGGCTAGTAATAATTTAAAATAATTTTATAAATTAGTTAATTTTTATGATTTTTTTAATATGGGCAATATGAGATGTATCATGGGTAAACTCTGTACAACCAAAGTTCCCGAGGGGTTTTTGAGGGTGCTGAACCGATATATATAGTCAAAAAGTTAGTTTAAATAACAAAAATGAAGGTTTTGGAAAAATGTTTTTGCCAGAAGACTTACAATATACTATACTACTGTGTTAATAAATTAAAAGATATTTTCATTAAATACTATTTTTAAATTGTATTAAAATATGAAACTTTAAAATTTTTCATTTCTAGGACAAATATAATATTTATATTATTGGTTTTATTTTTGATAATAATTACATGAACATATTTAATACACTTTAATATCTATAAATATTTAACTAAAAGATAAAAACAAAATATATTAAGAACATATTTGTAATGTAAATCATTTTTTTTGTTCTACTTGTTATGATTATGATTTTTTAGATAACTGGCACCACCCAAGGGTATCTAGGCTGTTAAATTCACCTAGGCTGGGGTCACACCATCCTTTAGCATGGATAGATTTTTTCGCACGAAGTTTCAAACATATTACTTTACCTTATGCTCTAGGCCCTTGTGGGCCTTTGTAAATTTAAATCACTATTATAATTTTGATTGGAAAAGAAAGAAACTAAATACTATTAATCTCATAACATGAATATATAATTAAAAAAGGGGAAAAAACTATTTAATTATGGAAATAAACATATAATGAGTCTTCCATAATTTAATTTATTTATTAGTAATTATTAGGTGGATGTTAGAGATTTAACCTTCGTGGAATATGTTAGGATATTGATAATTCATAATAATATTCACATATTAAGGATTAATATTTACCACTAAGTTAGTTATGCTTATTTAATTAATTTATCTCAATTTAATTAATTACAGAAAATGTCATATCAACACATGTCATATTGGGCATGCGGTATTAATAAGCCATGATATTGTCCCATAATATTATAACAAAGACAATTTACAAGTTAAGGATCTCCATGGTAAAGTGGATGTGAATATCCATTGTTAAGAGTATTGTTACATGTATATGTATATATATATATATATATATATATATATATATATATATATATATATCTGTGTGTGTGTGTCTAACTCATATGCGAATCACAAAAACTTGAACAGATAAATATTAATTATTTTTGTAATTAGGAGTAATTGCATGGAGAGTTGTTCTCCATCCACTATGGTAGAGATGTAACACAATGTTTAACATTTTGATTAAGACAAATTAAAAAAAAAAAATAGGAAGAAGAAGAATATTAATCTAATGCGATGTCAACATTTTAACTTGGTCAAAATTAAAATTAAAATAATAAAATAAAAATAAATTGATAAAAATAAAATAATGCAAACCTCTTTTAGATTGAAGATGGATATAAGCTAGTAATAATTTAAAACAAAGTTTTAAATTAGTTAATTTTTTTAATATGGACAATGTGAGATGTGGCATGTATAAGTTTTTTAATTATTATCATAGATTTCTTATCATTAATTGATGGCTATTAATATTCACCAACTATTTAATTTACATGGCTACAGTAGTAATAAAATATTATATAATAAATTAATTAATAATATTTTGATAGAAATCTATTTTCTATGAATTTCTCGAACATGGAAAAATTTGGTACATGTGCTATAATTCTCATATAGTGTAACACCCCATGTTAAACGGAAATTTAACTTGTGTTACTTTTTTTACTTATTACATTATTTATTATTATGATTTTGTCATCAAATGATCGCATAAAGAACATTAAAGAATTATGGTTGGGTGGCGAGGACATTTTTACAAGTAATGAATAATAAGAGTTAAAATATTTTTGGCAACAACTGAAAGAAAAAATTGTTAAGCTCCTGAGAAAATTAAGGTTATTACTCACCTATTTCCTCAAAGGAATAATTCGAGGAAGGCCTAGGGGACTAGAGAATGGAGGAGAGGAAAAGATCAGAATGGTTAAGAGAGCAGATTACTGCCATGAGAAATTCCTTGAGCTGGGTGGAATAAACCAGTGGGAAATATGGAGTACAATCATAAAGGTATCTGACTTGATGTTGGATAGTTAGTCATGATGCCTCAAGATACCAAACTCTGAAAAAGCGCATAACTACTATTCGGAGGAGGAAGAGCTCACGGGAGAGTTTGGACGTAATTGCGAGACTCACGACTGGGTGGTGAGATGTTGCCGAAGAGGAACTATTGGCCACAAGGCAGTGAATAGATCAGTACCTAAACTTTTATATCTCAATGATTAATAATAAATGGTACTTTTAGATTATTATAAACATATGAAATGAGTATTATAAATATTATTGCTAATTCGTCTCTGTTAGGTAATAAATAGTTATCTATTTTGTGTCTTATATTAAAACTAACAAGACCATGTACTTGAAAAAAGAATAACTACTATACCATGTGTGCAACAATTACAATCTGGGAAAGATGCAATTCAAGTGATGAACAGAAAGAATGAATCAAAAACTTAGGAATATCTTGAACAATCGCATGAGGAAAAAGACAAGTTGCATAATTGAAAACAATGTCCAAATTGAGGAACCTTTCACCTTAGGGTCAAGAGAGAAACCAGTTAATTCCCATAAATATTAGCACAGATGCCACTATAAAGTCAATGGATTGGCTATACACATATAAGTCATGGTAAAATGTTGGTTGCAACCTTTAAATATTCACAACCCAATTAAAACAAGCCATGCAGAAACCTTGCAGAGAATTGACCTAATTTGAGAACAACCGAACATAACGAATATAGAAGCTCGAATAGAGTACTTGAAAGGACGAATGATATTTCTTGTTAACCAGAGAAAAAACATTACATTCAACCTTGCCCAAAAAAATCTATTTATGCAGGAAATCTTTAAATTAAAACAAAAAAAAGACAAATCCTTGATTGGGTTAACTGAACAACCATGTATCGAACTGTTCCCATAGGGAAAGATATCATACCTATATTTGGACCATAGTTAAAAATAATACATTAATCCTTACAACATGAGGGATTCATAAATTATAAGCACAGTTAGGTTCCAAGCTAACATTAAAAATAAATATTGCGTCACTCATCTGGGTCCTAGGCATGTGAGCCACCAGAGCACTACCACCCAGGAAAGCCAAGGTAATGGCTTAACTGGACATCCTCATGCTAAGTAGTTAGGCAACCAAAAATCTTGTTGAATGATAAATCCATCATGGATTTAGTGTAAAACCAACCTGGAAGGGATTAGAGATAGAAGCCACATGAGTACATTACTCTTTAGGTCGAAGTGCTAAGAAGGAAGGTTCGACAAGAGGTTGTACTTGCAACAAAAATCAGAACAATGTTAGGAGGAATCTCACCAAGAAACAATATTTAATGGTAAATGAAATTGAAACAAATGGTTACCTATGAGATAGCCCTGAAGCTGTGAAACACGCCTATACTGGTAAGCTAAGAAACTAGGGTTAGATTCCACGCCCTTTTCTCGAATGAAGACATATATCCCAAAAACTATACTAGTAACACAGTATTTACCTGGGTGAGGAAAAATATTTTCAAAATCACTTTCTTATGAGGATGAGGAGCCGACATATTAACAATGCAAGAACCTTCAGGGAAAGCTGTGCATAGTTACCCAAGGGATAGCACATGTTGATCTTGCCAGTGAGCAGGGTTCTGGTAGGCAGAAACCCTCATTTCCATGAAGAAACGCTTACCTGGTTGCAAAGAAATCAAATAGAGAGGTGAAGGAAACCATATAGTGAATATGAATGGTTGAACACAAAGATAAAGACAAAAGAGGAGAATGCAGAGGGGTCCTACACCACCAAAATAGCCAAGAGTGGCTTATGTAGGGGCCAACCCTGATATGTGGATATAATTGGGAGAAGAATCTCAAGAGGCCAATGCAGCCCTACTTGAAACTGTTTAATAGTTATGTGCTGAAATGACTAATTTGTAGATAGGCAATGAAAGGTTACGACAAGAGCAGAAAAGAATTCTAAAAACCATGTCCGATCGACAAAATCAATTAGGGCCAGACCCCAGTGCTGGTAGCGGAGAGAAAACCGCGAATGTACATAAAGGGGAGGATAATGTTGAGTTAGGGGAAAGACATGAGGAAGATGAAAAAGGACGTTTTGATAATGTTTCTAATTAGAAAAAATAAAAAAGAAAGAAAACTGAACTACAATGGGAATTCAGAAAGATAAAACATCAATCTTTGAAGTTGAGTCATAGGAAGAAGTGGAAGTGTGGTTAATCAATATGAATAAATTGCATAACCATGACTAAAATGATAAACTAAATGCATGACTTTTAGTTTATCAACTAAAAATTAAGGCCACACTTTGGTGGGAAGAAATAAAAACTGGAAAGAATTTCAAAAGCATTTCAAGGATAAATATTTAACAGAACACTATTATGATGAAAAAGCGAAGGAGTTCCATGATTTGAGGCTGGGAGCTTTGACTATGGACAAATATGTGAAATTATTTACCTCTCTATTACAGTATGTACAATATATGCAAGAATTGGTGGAATTTGATTGCCCAAAGACAATGGATGGCGTTGTTCAAAAAGTCTGCATCTGTTATCAACAAATGAAACAGAAGAGTGAGGGTTGGAAAGGAGGTTTGAACTGGAGGGGAAGAAGTTTTCCTTAAAATAGATAGACAAAAGTTTCTAGTGGAAGAAATATATAGAAACGACCCTTGAGTAAATTTCCAGCAAGGAACCAATCAAAGGTCCCAGCATATACTAAAAATAGGCAGACTGAGGGAGTTAATAAGTCTGTTAATTACCAACAATATAAACAACCTCTGTAGTATTCGGGGTGTGGAGAACCCCATTATTACAAAACTTGTCCACATAGGGAAAGAACAGAACAAATTCCGAGCATGAAAGAAGCTTCCACAGTTGGGGAGATGGGGAGGAGTATGCCTAGAATTAATGTTGTACTTGATGACCATCAAGCAGAATACCAGCACGTCATGATTGAGTGTGAACGTATGATCACTAATCAATCTATCCCTTTTTTTTATCTGGTTTGTAGCTTAATCTATGTTAGTCCTAAGGTTGTAGATGGATTCCAACTGCAAATAAGTAAATTTCAAAAACTCTTAGCTAGTCCAATGAGCCACAGGGGCGAAGCGAAGGGTAGTTGCGAAAACAGAACGTTGTCTTGTGAATATTCCAGGACAACACATTTATGTTAATTTAAATATACTCCCTTTGGGTTCATACGGTATGTTAATAGGGATGGATTGGAAGGACATTGGTCCTTAGTAGATTGTAAGGGAAAAAAATTTAGTTACCTTATTGAATTAGGAAAGAGGAAGGAAATTCAAGGAATTAAGAAAAATATTAAGTTATGTCCTATTACTGCTAACCAATTGGGAAAATGCATTAGGATACACAAATTCCAAGAGAAAAATGACTTTCCTAGAAGATATTTCCTTCATTCAAGACTTTGTTGATGTGTTTCCTGAGTCCATACCCGGGTTACCACCTAAGCAAGATATCAATTTTACGATTGAACTAGATCTAGGTGCAACTCCTATTTCTAGAACTCCTTACCATATGAGCATACCTGATTTAAAAGAACTCGAAATGTAGCTGCAAGAACTGCTTGATAAAGGTTATATCTTCCCTAGTGTGTCCCCCTGGGCAGCCCCTGTATTGTTCGTATGAAAGAAGGATGAAACTCTAAGATTATGTATTGATTATCGTTAGTTGAATAAACTGACTATAAAAAATAAATACCCTTTACCATGAATTAACAATTTATTCAATCAAGTTTAGGAAGAAGGTGCGTTCTCCAAGATCAATCTATGATCTTGCTATCATCAAATAAGGATTAAGGAAGAATACATTTGTAAAACTGCCTTTCGAACTTTTTATGGTCATTATAAGTTCATGGTGTTACCTTTTGGCCTTACGAATTCCCCAAAAACTTTTATGAGTCTGATGCATGGTATTTTTCAGCCATACTTAGATAAGTTTGTGATGATTTTTATTGATGATATATTTATTTACTCCAAGAATTAGGTGGAACATTAAAATCACTTGAGAATTGTGTTGCAAACCCTGCGGGAAAATTAGTTGTACGCGAAGTATAGCAAGTGTGACTTTTACAAAAGTCAGATACAATATCTTGGTCATGTCATATCAGCAGAGGGTATAGTGGTAGACCCAGAGAAGATTAATACCATTATGGAGTGGGCCACCCTGAATAATGTTGCTGATATTAGGTTTCTTAGGCCTAGCTAGGTACTACCTTCAATTCATTCAAGGATTCTCAAAAATTTATTTTCCCATGACCTCATTACAAGACAAGAGGTGAAGTTTTTGGTGGACAACTGAATGGAAGCCAAGCTTTGAGAAATTAAAACATCTAGTTACTATGACACCCGTATTAAAGGTGGCGGACCCAAAGAAATATTTTGTTGCTTACGTAGATGAAAGTAAGGAAGGAGGCGTTGGAGGAGTATTAATGCAAGAAGGGAAAGTTATAGCTTATGAATCCTGCAAATCGAAGGAATATGAGCAACGATATTTTGCTTATGATATTGAATTAACAGTAATAGTGCATGCGCTAAAAATGTGGCGATGCTACTTAGTGGGGAAGAAATTTATGCTGTTAATAGATCATAGTAGTCTTACAAATTTCTTTAACCAATCCAATTTAAATGCCCGTCAAGCCAGGTGGTCAACCTTCTTAAGCAAATTTGACTTTGAAATGAAACACCTTAAGGGGAAAGAAAATCGGGTTGTTGATGCATTAAGAAGAAAGTTGCATTGTCTTTATGAAATACAATTCAATCAAGTGAAATCAAACCTCCCTCATATGATTAAAGAAGCATCTCTTAAAGACCCGCAATATGCCTCTCTTTGGTAATAGACAATTAATGCCTAGAATAAGGGGGAAAAATCTGAATATGGCATAAATCTAGATAAATTATTAACTTTCAAAAATCGAATTTATTTTCCTAATCAAAGTTCTACTAAAAAATTGGTATTAGATGAATTTCATAGGAAACCATACATCGCCCACCCAAGGTACCAGAAACTACTTTCAGCTATCAAGAAAGGTTATTAATAGATCATAGTAGTCTTACAAATTTCTTTAACCAATCCGTTTAAACGCTCGTCAAGCTAGGTGGAAAACCTTCTTAAGCGAAGTTGACTTTGAAATGAAACACCTTAAGGGGAAAGAAAATTGGGTTGCCGATGCATTGAGAAGAAAGTTGCATTGTCTTTATGAAATACAATTCAGTCAAGTGAAATCAAACCTCCCTCATATGATTAAAGAAGCATCTCTTAAAGACCCGCAATATTCCTTTCTTTGGCAGTAGACAATTAATGCCCAGAATAAGGGGGAAAATTTTGAATATGGCATAAATCTGGATAAATTATTAACTTTCAGAAATTGAATTTATTTTCCTAATCAAAGTTCTATTAAACAATTCGTATTAGATGAATTTCATAGGAAACCATATGTTGCCCACCCAGGGTACTAGAAACTACTTTTAGCTATCAAGAAAGGTTATTTTTGGCCGGGTTTAAGAAAATATATTACTGAATATTAGCTAAATGTTTGGAGTTTCAGTTGGTGAAAGCAAAACATCAAGACCTTGCCGGACTATTGCAACCACTGCCTATACCTCACTAGAAATAGGAGATAGCTATCTTGGATTTCATCACAGGTTTGCCTTGAACCAAAAATAAACACGACTCAATTATGGCGGTGGTTGATAAGCTAAGGAAAAACACTCATTTTATACTAGTAAAATCCACTTAAAAACTGTTAAAATTGCAGATATTTCTATGAGAGAAATTTTTAGATTGTACGAATACCCAAGGTGGTAATTTGTGATAAGGATGTAAAATTTACATCCACATTTTGAAAAACCATTTTCTCTAGATTGGGCACATAGATCCAATTTAGTACAGCGTACCACCCCCAAACTAATGATCAGAAGGAGTGGATGAATAAATTTTTAGAAGATATGTTAATAATGTATGTGATGCAGCAATCACATAAGCGGGAAGACTACATTCACTTAGTAGAGTTTTCTTATAATAACGAACATCATGAGTCATTAGGAATGAGTCCCTTCAAGGCATTGTATGGAAGGAGATGCAGGGTGCCCGTAGATTGGAATAGTCTTATCAATAGACTAACATTAGGTCCTAATATGCTATGGAGCAGGCAGTTAAAAAATTCTTGAGAACTTAAAAGCTATCAAGGATAGACATAAAGTTTGTGTAGACAAACGAAGAACGTATAGGGAGTTCCAGGTGGGGGATCATGTGTATTTGCGAGTCAAGCCGAGGAAAATTACCTTGCAATGGAGGGATTGTGCTAAGTTAGCACCTCGTTGTTGCCGCCCTTTTCAAGTATTGGAATGGATTGGACCTAAAGCGTACAAGCTCACATTCCCAAGCCATACTCGGGTTCACAATGTCATTCATGTCTCCATGTTAAAAAAATATGTGTACAACCCTGAGCATATAATTGACTGGGAAAATATACAAGTAAATCAATTAATAAAAAAGTAATGTAAATTTTTTTCTTTGAAAGTTTCTGATGGTAGTTTGTGAAAATGTGCAGGCCGAATTGAATGAAGAATTTCTAACAGAACCTCTTTGTATTCTCGAGTGGAGAGAAACAACCTTGCAAAAAAGAGCCATCACACAGGTTAAAGTGCAATGGAAGCACTTTGGCCCAGAAGAAGCCACCTGGGAAGAAGAGGATTTCATGTGGAAAGATTATCTTGCACTATTTTTGTAATTCAGAGAGCACTAGGGACGATGTTCCTCATAACGGGGGGAAGATGTAACAACCCATGTTACATGGAAATTTAACTTTCGTTACTGTTTTTACTTATTACTTTATTTACCATTATGATTTCTCATCAAATGTTTGATAAAGAAAATTAAAGAATTATGGTTGGGTGGCCAGAACATTTTTACAAGTAATGAATAATAAGAGTTAAAATATTTTTGGCAAGAACTGAAAGAAACAATTGTTAACCTCCTCAGACAGTTAACATGGTTACTCACCTATCTCCTCAAAGGAATAATTCGAGGAAATCCTGTGGGGCTAGAGAATGGAGGAGAGTAAAACATTAGATTGGTCAAGAGAGCAGATTACTGTCATCATAAATTCCTTGAGATGGGTGGAATAAACCAATGGGGAATCTAGAGTACAGTGATAAAGGTATATGACTTGATGTTGGACAGTTAATCCTGATGCCTCAAGATACCAGACTATGACAGACCTCATAACTGGTATTCAGAGGAGGAAGAGCTCGAGGGAGATTATGGACGTAATATTTGTTCGGTTATGTTATATTCTTTCCACGACTAGCCACCCTAGTGAATCGAGGGGTTAGAGGTTGGGTGGATCCCTCCCTTTGTTGCACCAATTGCGTAGCGAGGGGGCGGTAGCCCCCCTATCTAGGGGGTTTGATAGGGGTCGCTAGTCCCCCTCTATGGGGTCCGGGGATATGTTTTTGGGACCCCTATATGGTTTTGTGAATGGTTTTCGCACATGGTTTTGGGCATGATGGTTTTCGGTCCATGGTATTGGATGCTTCAGCATGTATATATATGTATTGTAACATTGAAAGGAACATAATGAAAAATAAATCTGGTAGTCTTGGTTTTGGGATTGAGGGGAAAATCTGTGTGTATATGTGTTTTGTGTGTTATGCACTCACATTGTTTATTTTCTGCATTTTAGAATTTGTATGCAAGTAATTTATGTATGGGGGTAAACCTACATTTGGTATCTGAGCTGTTTTGGATTCAAGGGGATGCCTTTATTGCTGAGTAATTTCACTCAGGCCTTGGTAGACCCCGTTCATATTGATATCCGTGGGAACGATTCTGGTGGTGAAAGAAGATGGCGAGCAGTGGAAAGAATGGAAGAAGTTGGATCGAAAGGCAAAGAGCACAATATGATTGTGTGTCTCAGATTTAGTATTGCTAAATGTATCAGGGGAAGCTACGGTGAAGGCTTTGTGGGTCAAGTTAGGGACTTTGTAGCAATCTAAGTCTCTGGTTAATAAACGTTTCCTACAGAAAAAATTGTATAACCTGAGGATGAAAGATGGAGACTCGGTGACAGAGCATATAAATGCATTTAATATTGTGGTAAGTCAGTTATTGTCTATTAATATTAAAATTTCAAATGAAGATAAGTGCATTAGTTTTCTGTGTTCTCTACCAAATTCATGGGACAGTCTGGTTATTGAAATAAGTAGCAATGCAACTACCTTGCAGTTTGATGAAATATTCTCATCCTTGCTGATGAAGGAGATGATATGGAAAAGTATGGAGAGCCAGAATGATGGTGCCTTGTCGGTACAAGGACGGTCCAAGAATAGAAACAAAAAAATGTCATCGAGTGGGAGATCTAAATCTAGAGGGAGATCTAAATCTCTAGGAAAACCTATAAAGGTGGTGTGCTAGAAATGTGAAAAGGAAGGGCACTACAAAAGTGGATGTAAAGGGATCTGATGATTCTCCTTCTGCATAGACGGAAAGCACCTCATATGAAGGTGGGGATGTGTACTTGACTTGTTCAAGTACACATGTAGATCATGAGGCATGGTTGATTGACTCAGGTGCATCCTTTCACTTCACTCCCCATAGAGAGTGCTTCTGCGAGTATGAGAAATATGATGGTGGTGATGTCTTCTTGGGGGATGATAGGAAGGTTAGAATCATTGGTCATGGAAAATTAAAGCTGAAGTTGCAAGGTGGAAGGATTAGAACACTTCTGGGTGTTTCGCATATTCCTACATTAGCCAGAAATCTAATTTCTGTAAGCAAGCTGGATGATGAAGGTGTAAAAATGGTGTTCGAGAAAGATATCTGCCAGATGGTTCGAGGAGCACTGGCATTGATGTGGGGAGTTTGGATTGGAACTTTGTACAAGCTGCAAGGTAGCACTGTTATTGATGGGTGCAATAGTTTTGTGGTTCCTGAAAGTGGAGCAGAAAATTTGGTGGTCTCTAGAGAAAAGACCATGGTATGGCATCAAAGGCTTGGACATATTGGAGAGAAGGGCCTTCAAATACTTCATGGTAAAGGTATGGTAGAAGGTATGACTAATAGCTCTCTGTATTTTGATTTCTATGAAAA
Source organism: Pinus tabuliformis (assembly GCA_031772625.1). Classification (NCBI taxonomy): domain Eukaryota; kingdom Viridiplantae; phylum Streptophyta; class Pinopsida; order Pinales; family Pinaceae; genus Pinus; species Pinus tabuliformis. The sequence continues at coordinate 510,808,083 of CM062820.1, forward strand.
TTCTGTATATGGGAAGCAGAATCGGGTGAGTTTCCCCTTGGTGGTAAGATGGTGAAACCGATATTCGAGCTTGCGCACAGTGATGTGTTTGGACCTATGAAGGTTCCATCACTGGGTAAGTCTGTGTATTATGTATCCATTATAGATAACTTCTCAAGGAATACATGGATATATTTCCTCAAGAAGAAATTTGAAGTCTTTGACAAGTTTAAAGAATTTAAGGCTCTGGTAGAAAACCAGATAGAGAAGAAGATATAGGTGTTGAGGGAAAATAACAGTGGAGAGTTTTGTAGCAAGGAATTTGAAGAATTCTATAAGAAGTGTGGTATAGCACTGTAGAAGAATACTCCATAACACCTGAGCAAAATGGAGTTGCAGAAAGAATGAACGAGATGTTGCTGGAAAGGGCAAGAAGCATGCTCAGTGGTGTCGGGTTAGGACAAGAATTCTGGGCAGAGGCGGTGGAGACAACATGTTACCTGGTCAACAAATCACCTGCATCAGTGTTGGCAGATAAGAGTCCACAAGAGGTATGGACTAGTTAGAAACCCTCTCTTTCACATCTGAGTGTATTTGAATGTGCATATGTACATGTTCCAAAGGAGAAAAGAACAAAGTTGGATAGTAAATCTGAAAACTGCATCTTTATTTGGTATAAGGATGGTTTAAAGGGTTATAATCTTTGGAACCAAGTAACAAGGAAGGTTGTGTATAGCCGAGAAGTGATGTTCAGTGAGGTGAAAGATGTTATTAAACATGAAGTCCCATTAAAAGAACCTGAAAAGATAGAATTTGAGCTTAAGGAGGAAGAATCAAACTCTACAACAGAAGAGGAATCAAAAGATGAAGAGCCAGAAACTCTAGTTGTGAGAAGATTAGTTCGAGAAAGAAGGCAGCCAGAAAGGTATAGTTCATCTTCTTTCTGTTCAAATTTTGTTTTATCTATTACTAATGATGATCCCAAAACTGTGAAGGAAGCAGTAGATTCAAAGGATGGAAAACTCTGGAAAGAGGCTATGGTTGATGAAATGGAATCTTTGCACAAAAATGAGGCTTGGGATTTGGTGGAGTTATCAGCTGGAAGGAAACCCATTGGTAGCAAATGGGTGTTCAAGAAGAAGACAAATGCAGAAGAAAAGGTGGAGAAATGCAAATCTCGGTTGGTAGCAAAAGGTTATTCCCAAGTGTCGGGAATTGCTTTTGGTGATATTTTTTCTCCTCTTGCCAAGGTAGCTTTTATTAGATTACTTTTATCTATTGTTTTTGCTTTTGATTTTGAGGTAGAACAGATGGGTGTGAAGACATTATTTCTTCATGGGGATCTGGAAGAAGAGATCTACATGAAGCAACCTGAAGGCTTTGCGGTGAAGGTTAAGAAAGAACTGGTATGCAAGTTAAAAAATTCTCTGTATGAGTTAAAATAGTCACCAAGGATGCGGTATCAGAAATTTGATACATTTATATCAGGACTTGGCTTCACCAGAGGAAAAGAATATCACTGTGTGTATTTAAATTAATTGGTGACCGTGTTATTTATCTGGTCTTGTATGTAGATGATATGTTGCTGGTTGGAAATGACAAAGAAATTAGCAAGGATTTGAAGACCCAATTTTCATCCAAATTCGACATGAAAAGTCTTAGTGTTGCAAACTATATTTTGGGCATGGAAATTAAAAGAGATCAGGCACAAAGGAAGCTGTAGTTAAACCAAATGAAGTATGTCGAGACAATACTGCAGAGGTTTAATATGCATGATAGTAAACTGGTGAAGGTTCCTATTCATGTAGGTGTAAAGTTATCTACTGAGCAGTGTCCCAAGACAGAAGAAGAGGAAGAGGACATGTCCCATGTTCCACATTCAAGTGCAGTCGGTAGCCTAATGTATGCGGTGGTCTATACTAGACCATACATTGCACATGCAATGGAAGTTGAGCAGGTTTATATCAAAACCATTGAAGGAGCATTGGACAAAAGTTAAGTGGGTTTTGAACTATTTGTGTGGCACTAGTGATTATGGTTTGTGCTACCAAGGAAGACTAGGATTAGACAAAGTTTTGGATATTTGTGGCTTTGTTGATGCAGACTGGACTGGAGATCTAGATCAGAGAATATCTACAAGAGGGTATGTGTTTAACCTATTTGGAGGTGCAGTCAGTTGGATGAGTAAGAAACAATCTATAGTGGCACTATTAACTATAGAGGCAGAATACATGGAAACCACTCATGCGAGCAAGGAAGCAGCTTGATTGAAGAGATTGTGTTCAAGTATGGGGTTAGTGCATGGAGCTATAAGGATAAACTGTGACAGCCAATGTGTAATTTTCTTGGCAAAGAACCCTCCTTACCATTCAAAGACAAAGCACATTGATGTTCAGTATCACTTTGTCAGGGATATGATAGAAGACAAAAAGGTGTTGTTGGTAAAGGTGGAAACTTTGAAGAATACTGCAAATGCATTGAAATAATTTATGAGCTATGAGAATTTCTCTTGGTGTAGAGAAACAATGGGCATTGCAGGGTTGGATAAATGACTAAGTTCTCCTATGGCCCCATATGGAAAGAAAACAACAAGTGGGAGAATGTTGGGTTGTGTTATATTCTTTCCACGACTAGCCCCCCAGTGAACTGGGGGGTTAGAGGGGTGGCGGAGCCCCCCGTTTGTTGCGCCGCTTATGCAATGGGGGGTTCATGGGGGGGCAGCAGCCCCCCCCCCCCGTCCAGGGGTTTGAGGGGGGGGTAGTCCCCCTCTATGGGGCTCAGGGCAGTAACCCAGGGAAATTTTTTTGGGACCCTATATTATGTGAGGCGAACCTACCTATGGTTTTGTGCATGGTTTTTGCACATGGTTTTGGGAGCGATGGTTTTTGGTCGATGGAATTGGATGCTTTGGCATGTATATATATATATGTATTGTAACATTGAAAGGAACATAATGAAAAATCAACTTGGTAGTCCTGGTTTTGGGATCTAGGGGAAAATATCTATGTATATGTGTTTTGTGTGTTATGCTCTCGCATTGTTTATTTTCTATGTTTTAGAATTCGTATGCAGGTAATTTTTATACGGGGTTAAAACCTACAATTTCTAAACTCGTGGCTGGGTGGTGAGATCTTCTCGAAGAGGAACTATTGGCTACAAGGAAGTGAACATATAAGTACCTAAAATTTTATATCTCAATAATTAATAAGAAATGGTATTGTTAGTATTGTTAGATTATTATAAACATATGAAATGATTATTGTAAACATTATTATTAATTCATCTGTGTTAGGTAATAAACATTTATCTACTATATGTCTTAGATTGAAACTAACAAGACTATTCACTTGAACAAAGAATAACTACTATACATGTGTGGAACAATTACAATCTGGGCAAGATACAATTCAAGTAATGAATGGAAAGCATGAATCAAAAACTTAGAAATATCTTGAACAGTCCCACGAGGAAAAAGGCAAACTACATAATGAAAATAATGTCGAAATCAAGGAAGCTTGCACCTTAGGGTCAATATCGAAACCAATTAATTCCCATAAATATTACCACATACATCATTGTAAAGTCAATGGACTGGATATACACATATAAGTCATGGTGGAAGGTTGGTTGAAACCTTTGAATATTCACAACCCAATTAAAATAAGAAATGCATAGACCTTGCAGAGAATAGACCCAATTTGAGAACAATTGAACATAAAGAATATAGAACTTCGAACAGAGTACTTTAAAGGAGGAATGATATTGCCTATTAACTAGAGAAAAAATGTTACATTCAACCCTGCCATTGATCCAAGGACTACCTCTTGAAGTAATTAGCCAACAAAATTTGTTTATGCAAAAAAACTTTAAATTAAAACAAAAACAAACAAACCCTCGACTAGGTTAACCGAACAACCATGTATCGAACTATTCATGTAGGGAATTATGTCAGACCTATGTTTACACCATAGTTAAAAATAATACATTAATCCTTACAACATGAGAGATTCATAAATTGTAAGCATAGTTGGGTTCCAAGCTAACATTAAAAATAGAAATTGGTTCACCCATTCGAGTCCTAGGCATGCGAGCCACCATAACACTACCACCTAGGAAAACCGAGGCAATGCCTCAACTGGACATCCTCATGCTAAGTAGTTAGGCAACAAAAAATCTTGTTGAATGATAAATCCGTCATGGGTTTATTGTAAAACCAACCTCGAAGGCAACCTAGATAGAAGAAACATGAGTACACTACTCTCATGGTCGAAGTGCTAAGAAGGAAGGTTCAATGAGAGGTTGTACCTGCAACCAAAATCAAAATGGCTTTAGGAGGAACCTCACCAAGAAGCAATATCTAATGGTAAGTGAAGCTAAAACAAATGGCTACTTGTGAGATAGCCCTAAAGCTACAAAACCCACCTGCACCGATAAGCCAAGAACCTAGGATTGGATTTTGTCCCCTTCTCTCAGACGAAGACGTAGATACCAAAAACTTTTCTAGTAACATAGCCTTTACCTAGGTGAGGACAAAGATTTTTTAAATCACTTCCATCCGAGGATGAGGATCCGACATAAGCAGGAACCACTTGCATAGTCCAACACAGTCTTGTCATAACTCTTACTCGCGCATTTGGGAGAAATATGAGTGATATTAACAATAAAAAAACCTTCAGGGAAAGTTGTGCATAGTTACCCAATAGATAGCACATGTTCCAGCTTGCCAGTGAGCAGGGTTCTGGTAGGCAGAAACCATCATCGCCACAAAGAAACACTTACTCAATTGCAGATCAATAAAAAAAGGCGAAGAAAACCCAAATGACATTGTTTGCAACATAGGGCAGCGGAGTTGGTTGCCTCAAAAAACACTTACTACCATGGATCGTCAGATTACCAAGCCACAATCACATAGTGCAGGAGGTGCCAAGTGTCCTGGGTTATCAGAACTTTCTAGAGTCATGCACTAAAGTGTTAAATTACCATGATGAATGTGTACTTTTCACTTTAGGGATTGCTTAATTTGAAGTATGCCATAAAAACCAATGTACAACCAAAGTAACCATGTCATGTCAACCTTAAATTCCGCAGAATGCCATAGATTACAGAATGATAAAAGTATAATGATAATTATGTTTTGTTTATATATATTTGGGTAATTAAATTATTTGTAATGTCTCTTACATTTAGTATTTTATATTACAATGTATTATATTACTATGCTAATAAATTAATTTTTGTTTTCAATAAATACTATTTTCAAATTGTATTAAAATATGAAACTTTAAAACTTTACATTTCTAGAACGACTATAATATTTAAATTATTAATTTTATTTTTGATAATAACTAAATGAACATATTTCATATAATATAAAATCAGTTTATATATTAATTTAGAATATCCTTGTAATTTTTTATTTTTTATTATTCTGTTTGTTTTTCTATATGAGTTTTAAGATAATACGACCCAAGGGCATGGCTAGATTTTTTCCTATGGAGTTTGTAACAAGTTACCTTTACACCATAGAGTGCTTTAACACAACACCCTATCACATTTTTATCTACACCATATAGAGCATTGTAAATTTAAATCTTTATTTTGGTTTTAACTGGTAAAAAAAAAAAACACAAAACAAAAACAAAAAAACAAAAACAACACTAAATATTATTAATCTCATAATATGGAAATATAATAAAAATAAATAATATGGTGATATATTTGGATGACCAATTAAAAATAGACAAACATACATACATTAAAAATTATTTATATCTACAATTATTAAATAATTATTATTATTTATTTTTCAAATTCTTCTATTTAAATAATTTATAAAATAAAAATTTACTTATAGTTTACTTTTTATTTTATAATAATATTTTAAATAAGTATAAAAAAATATAATAAATTAAGTATTTATAATAAATAAATAAAAATATTTTTATTTTTATTTATTATTAAAATTTCCTATTTATTAATATTAAAAATACAATTTTATTTATTAATAATAAAATTATAATTATGATTTAATTTTTATTTTATAGTAATATTTTAATATAATATAATAGAATATAATAAAATATAATAAATTAAATATTTATAATAAATAAAAAAAATATTTATATTTTAATTTATTATTTTTTAACATTAAAAATATAATTTTATTTATTAATATTAATATTAAAATTAAAATTATATTTTGACTTTCTATATTAGAAAATTATTTTCGAGCGGTCAATATTTTTTTTTCTCAATTAGTCTATTCCTATATTCATACAAAAAAGTTACAGTGAGGCTGGCCTCGAGAATTCATGCCATGAAGTGGGCATATAGTAGAAAAACTTGACATCCTTACTGTAGAACCGTCAAAATGACTTACATCAGAGAGAATAATTTCAAGGAACATTGAACATACCACAAAGACTCAAAAGACTGACCCAAATAGTGATACCGGACTAAGTAAAACACTGTTGTTTCAAGGACCAATTTTTACATAAACAGAAACATAAAAAGACCCCGATCTGTATTATAGACAAAAACCTAAGACAGGCATGAACCCTGTGAATCGAAAAGGAGGTGAGCTTCGTCTTCGGAGGCAAAACCAAAAAACCAGAGGCGCTGACTGGTTCAATCTTCATCTGAGGTAGACGGTTGTTCCTCTAAAACTCGGCACCCAAATTGACCGGAGTCCATGGAGTCAGAAGAATGGACCGCAGAGCGTGAAGGCTCTCCTTAGAGTGCATAGTAGGCATGCCTCTGGTGACTTGGCGCAGGTTGGCAATTTGACTTGCCAACCTCTGTTCCTCCGTAGCCCTCTGTTGAACTGCTCCCGAACCCGAGCTGTGCTCACACCTTTCGATAGTCACAGAGACGATGAAGGAGGAATTTGCCAGTGAACAAGGAATGCGGAAGCGGGCAGTGGGATGCACGTGATGCATACAGGCATCGCCTCTATCATGCCCTCGTCCCCGGCCCCTGCCACTTCTGGTGGCTGGATAGACCGACGCATCTTCAGAGGGGTCCAGAGTGGTGGAGGAGTGTTGGTTGGTGGCTCGACCACGTGAACTGCCGTGCCTGCTGATCATTCTCAGCCTTTCTTTTGGAATTTTTATGGGATGGGGATTGTTAAACTAAGGAGGGAAGGTGTATAAACGATTGAGAGCAGAAGACTAAGCCCGAGAAAAACAGTAAGCATCAAGAGTTGGAGCTGAATGGAGGCCAGAGAAGGTAAAGGCGCATATAGCCCTGCAGAGCAAGACCAACAGGGAAGAACTCTCAGCATGCACCAGTGCCGACAGGAAGCAGGTGGGCGAACTGTCGCTCGGAGAGTCGCCCAGGACTGCGACCTTGATGGAGCCGAATGCAAACGATAGAACAACAACAATGAGAATGAAACGGAGCGCCATCGTGCCTATAACCAGAAGCAGGGAAGGCAGAGTTAATGCTGCCATTAATGTATTTGTGCGAGGCCAGTTTTCCAGGCCATGACTCATACCCCTGACGCAGATGGGCTGCCACTTGCCCATCTTGCGTGCCTCCATCGTACCTTTATAACTGTCAATCACCCGCATCCGGGATTCGAGCGGTCATTATTATTATTTCCTTTACTTTGAAATTAGTTACAACAATTCCCAAGCTTTACCTTTTTATATTAGAAATTCATTCTCTTCACTGTCATTTCATTTAGTTGAAATTCCTTTGAAGATCTTAAAGGTTTGACTTTTCAATCCATCAAAAATATTTAATTCCCATCCCAAAATTTGTAAAACTTAGGCAAATATAAAATTTAAATTTAAAACTATAAAAGACTAAAACAAAAAAACAAATCATTTGATTCATGAAATTATAAGAGTTATAAAAAAAAAATGATTCTTAGTCTACTCTTTTATCAAAATAGCCTATAAACTGATGTCAGGAGAGTAATAATGGTTCAAACTTGTAATATTTCTCTATAGTATAAGAACGTGACATTGGTTGATTTTAATTTGACTTTTCAACATAAATTTGTAAATCTATGACATGGATAACTACCATGTGATTGCACTAACTAAATAAATTATTCCATTGTCAAACTCAATCTCGTGTTGGCTTATTGTAAATATTTTTTTATAATGTGAAATATATATATATATATATATATATATATATATATATTTAAATATTTCAAAATCTATAATTCATTTATATAATTTAACCTAAATGAACATTTCTTTATTCTAAAAATGATTGATATTAAAAAATAAATAACATAAATATTTTATATCTATTACTCAACTATGAAAAGTCAATAATAAGAAAAGCATATTATTAAAGTTGTTGTTCTATAAAGATTGAAGAGCAGCCCTAAAGTTGACTTTTTTAACACATAGAATTCTTGTTTAATTATAGTTTTGGATCTCAAAATTATCCTAGAAGTACATGACCCAAACATCTATAGAAAGACTACGAAGATGGAGAATTGTGCTAGATCAAGCTAAATCAATATATCCACTTGCAAGATGGTTTTGTATTGAATATTGATTTATAATTAGGATGTCCCATAGGGTTTAAATTAGAATAATGGTGTTAGAAGACTAATTTATTTTAGAGGATATTGAATTGTTATGTTGAAGGACCTCTTATCTTATATTCTTTAAATGTTGAACTAATTGATTGCTATAAACACTTATGAGAAAGTGGAAAAAAGTATGTAATTATCCCACTTCAATCCATTAAATGCATTTCAATATCAAATACCCAAAAGATATTTTAATTATGAAGAGTATAATTACATATAATGGATGTCATTTATAGGTTTCATGCCTAACACACTTGCAAAACCTTTATATCCTAGTTATGTTGAAGTATGTAATTAATGATATGGATACTCAAAGTCTAATTAAGATATATATTGAGGAACACATTCTCTTTCACATTGACCTAAATATGAAATATGCATTATTTTCAACAAGCCAATGATATCCCTATGGTGCAAATCAATAAGGAACTCAATCAATGGAAACTTAGGACTTTGAGTACAATGAGTGGAGAGTCACAACAAATCTTATAATTAGCTCCAAGTGATATAGGGTTAAAACGTTATCTTTTTAATTTATATAACATATTGTCACCTTTCTAATGATGAGATAATAAAAACAAAAAATTATCATACATTCCAACACATGTTAGTGCTTTCACTGATGCAAAAATTAGGGGTGTTCATTACTAAAAACATGAAAATAGAACTAGAGATGATATTATATAAACTGCATTTGTTAGAAAGGCCACTAACATTAGTATGGTCAAAGGTAATTCCTTCTTCTATGTATTAATACAACATTTTCTTAGGGGAAATATGGTTTACATAAAATATATAATGTCATTCAACAAGGCATATTTATGGTGAAATCCATATAATATTGAAATTTTCCATCTATATCAATTTTGCACTATCTATGGAATTTGAGTACAGCTACATTTTTATTGATAATAATATGGATAGATTTTCATATAACTAATTTCAACATTAGGAATACAAAACAAATGCTACAAATTTTTAAAGTTGACTATTTAGTGTCAAGTTTGGGTCAATGGAAACTAGCATGGAATATGTATAAATCATGTAGTAAATAATGTTGTGTGACACAACAATTGTAAGATAGTTTCAACTAGGGTTGATATTTTCCAACATAGGTTGTGGTGGTCAATATGTGTGATCATAGGAAATATTGAAGCCATTACTTCACTTATTTTAAAAACAATATCACCTTGTCAATTACATAGTTTTTGTAAAGGAAATGGAAAAAACTTCAAAGCTCCACTTCCCTTGTGATTCAAACACATTGTCATCATCTCAATTATGCATGATTAAGTAAAGAAAACAAATAATTCTTATTTTAGTATTTTTGCATTGCAGAAATGTATTTTTCTTATATCATGGCCTTGAGAGTACACTTTAAACTAGAGGCCTAAAAATATAAGGACAATGATATGCTTAAATAGAATAAAGTGTGTTATCTAACTCACATAAATAACATGTTGGAAAATAATATATTATTTATAGCTCATTATAATTTCTTCTTTCATAAGAAATGATAGTTCTCTTTGAAAATATCATTTATATGCTTATTACATATTATTACCATGTTTGCTGCTATGTAATATTATGCACCATTTCTATTAAATGGAATAGATCTTGGTGAAGCATGAAATTTTTTCTATATATAAAATAATAATATTAAAACAATATTATTCTTAAATTTAATAATTTCGAAGCAATAAAAAAAGTATTTAATGATTAATAGAACTTGATTAAATAAAATAATAGTGGAGAATAATCCATAAAACTTACATGTGAGGTATATCTATACAAAAACCACTTCAATTGTTGCACCAATAATAAAAGTGATCGATGCATCCCTTATTGACATATGTATTGTAAGAACATAATAACTACACATAGAAAATAATTAGACATTTGAAAACACAATAAAACGTAATTTATATATTATCAATCAAGTCTATCAATATTGTTTCATATTAACATCTGATGAAAATGGCACATGTAAAAGAGCCTCTATAAGTAAATAACAAGTCTACTCACAACTTGAGAATTAATGATAATCATGTGAACTATGATCGGAATGGCTAGTTTGTCAATGTGGCCTGGCTTAGCTAGACTCTATTGCATTGTATAAAATCTGAATCCATCTCCGTGCATAATTAATTTGAAAATTTTGTAAGTATAAAGTAAAATATGGGTTATGGTGGCAATCAATGTTTTGTTTTATTAAATGCTTTCTAAACTCCCATGATATTTGGTAGGAATTTGGCCATCTACATAGGGGTTGAGGTCCTCGCAATGGGTCACACCTATAACTATGTTGATCTTGAACATAACCATGACCCACCCTAGATAATTTACCAATCTCAAGGTAGATAACATGAAGTCCTAAACAAAATTTCACCTATAAATTTCTAGGAAAATATAGTAGAACCACCCTATTATTGTAGAGAGATTTGTCAAAAACCATAAGTCATCCAAGGATTCAATCTTCCATAAAATGCATGTGCAAGGCAAGAGTAAATTTAATAAATTTTTGAAATATTTAACTTCAAAGAAGTTCTACTCAAATTCTAGTCCAAGGCAAGAGTAAATCGAATAAATTTTCAAAATATTTTAGCATTGGCTCTGTTCCTAAAGAAAATCCATCATTTTTCCACATAAAACTTGGTAGTAATTGAACCAGGCACCATAAAACAACACAATCCAAAACCACAAAAGATAAATGGGGTTCACAACGATACAGTGAACAATGACGAAACAAGGTTTCCAATTTCAAAACCCTGAATCTCTAAAAAACAAGTGGAAGAAAATTACCTGTGACCACCCTTTGAAACATTTTTCCATCATCTTCATCAAATACATTGATACGGTCCCAAACTAACTGGAGTTGATAACCACTCTTGTCAATATGGAGTCGAAAAACCGAAAATGGCTTTGGTTTAATAGAGGTTATATGCAAATGTCGTTGGACACAAAATCCAAGAGTATGGGTTTTGCAAGGCCCATACCTTGAAAGTAACATGTCTGAAATCGTGTGAATGTAACTCCAACCTTTAGATCAATCTCTTGACATGCATCAACAACAAGTGTTTTATTCCCATTAGGTTTGACAAGATTATTCATGGCTTTCAATATATCTTTCTCAGTTATGGCAAAAACTCGTGCACAGAACACTTGCTGACCATTTCATTTTCGTAGAACATTGACTCAACTTCTTTGTGCTAAATCCCCATTTACTTTTATTGTTCGAGAATTATGAGGCATAACCTTATAGAATGCATTGAGAATCGAATATAAGCTGGTTGTGGTGAATTCTGATCAATTTACCGCTAAATTGCCTCTCAATTGGCTGAAAAAGTCACTCTGTAAAGTATCTAATGACAAGTTCCCCATTCTGAGAAATGCATTATTTAATTTAAAGAAAACGATAGCTATGATGGTGACTCAATTATCCAGTGTGTAGTTATTAAAAGGTTATAGTAACCCTGTAGTTGGTAACTTGGTGCTGAGGATTTTAGCGGTTTTCAACGTAAACCGTCTTCATTTTCTACAGACAGTAGCTTCAACTAAGCCAAATCAAGTGTTCATGGCTCCAGTTAAGTCAGTTCTCAAGCGATTAGCCATTCGAACCTAAACCCTTTTCATTTTCTATAGGCTACACTTGATATAAGCTGAAACAAGTGCTCATGGATTTGGTCTCGGTTGCGGCTGGTAAACGGAAGACCAGTAAAGCAGCTTCCTCAGTCACTGAAAACACACACCTCAGTCTCTATCAACACAACAACACTCTTGAATTACATCGACAATGGCGTTAGCAGGAACTCAAGTGATCTCACTCCATACATGTTGGAGTTAATGCTTACATTCCATATTTAAGAAGTTGGTTTGTGTTGGTTGAGAAATTCTCTCAACCTCTCTATCTAATTTAGGAATAAGTTGGATCTCAGAAACTCTATTTAAAAGAGTAATCTGAATGTAATCGGGTGTGAGTGTGTTTACACATGCACCATTTGTGCTTAATATATTTGTATTTCTGCAACTGTGTATGATTTAGCCTTTATTTATCATGGTATCAGAGCTAGATCTGAACCTGTGTTGTGAGGAGGTCCAAGCTCATGACTCTTGCAACCTGAGTATTCTGTAAGAAATAAATGCTTCAACTGTTTCGGTCTTCTGCGCGGCCAGAATTCCTCTCTTCATCATAAAATGGTAGCTGGACATTAGCCAGGGGCCTTGGCAGCGTCGTGGAAGAAGAAATCTTTTCTGCTATGGAGACGATTCACTTAAGGCGTTAGTTGCGTTCGCCACAGTCGATATCTATGTTCAAGTAAAGAATTCACGGTCAATTTTAGAGACCATAGCTGTAGAGTCTCAAGAGGACATACACAGAACACTTATCCGATATCTTTTAAGGTAGTGCTATTCCTATGTGGAGGAGCATTGAACAATACTGCGATCTTTCAGGCGTGGGTAGACTTTATGCTAGCCGTTACAGTTTCGAGCATTGATCGGCGACTCCACTAATATTCTGTTGGATTACCCAGTATTCTGAGTATCTATCAGCGATCTCATCAACCATCAGCAGCAATCTCCTGAGCGGTGCTGGTTTGGCCTCCAACATCTGGACTAGAAAAGGTATTATCTTTTATCATGGAGTTTATGGTGTTAGATAAATTCAGTGGTTTGAATTTTCCCTCATGGAAAGTAAAAATACAACTGCAATTAATGAATAAAAATTTGTGGGGAATAGTGAATGGTTCAGAAGCAGCACCTACAGATGCCAAAGAGTTATTTGAATGGAAAAATAGAGATGATAAAGCTAAGTCTATTATTGGACTTGCTCTTTCTGATTCACAATTACATCATGTAGATCTTACTAAAACATCAAAGGAAATATGGGAACATTTGGCTCAATTGTTTGGTGTAAAATCTACAAATGCAAAATTTTCCCTAAAGCTGCAATTATTTAGTCTGAAAATGAATGAGGAGACATCTATGTCCAGTCATATAAATAATCTAATGTCTCTTTTAAGACAATTAGGTGAAGCTGGGACAAAGGTAGAGGATGAAGATGCTAAAGCTGTATTATTAAATAGTCTTCCTTCAAGTTATAGTAATGTTGTTTTCACTTTGAGTCAAATATCTACACAAACATTGCAAGAGACAATTGCAGCACTTCTGGGGGAGGAAAAGCGACTGAAACCAGAGGATGCCGAAGAGAACTCTCATGTAGAAAATGCCTTGTGGACAAAGTCAAGGATGAGAAAGAAAAATGCAAACAAAGGTGACATTGAATGCTACTATTGCAAGAAAATTGGGCATACAACGTGGAATTGCAGAAGTCGTGCTAGTGATGTGTTAAAAGGGAAAGAATCAGCAAATATAACCACAGATGAATACCAATGGAATTCTGATGATGAAGAGAGTGAACCTATTAAACTCTTTTAAAATAACCAGCAGTTCAACTATGTGTCTGATGCCAGTTTTTTAAAGACCAAGTAGCAGTAAGGCTCAATATGGATGGTTGTCCAGATAGTATGGCAGTTGCGGATCTAGGGAAGGATCCCTCATTAGTGGTAGACGTGGAAGTGGTTTCCTAATGAGGTTATGCGACAGATTGGGATGATGTCCAGTAATTGACTTCAGGAGGTCCTTGATTCGGGAGTTGAGGAAGGGAACTCGGAAATCCAACTTGCCAACTGCACCTTTCCGAGGGTTATGAGGCAACTTGATGGAGCATCTACTGATAAGCTTGATTATTTTGTTGTTTTTCATGTAATGTAATCATTAAGGGGGGATGTTGGAGTTAATGCTTACATTCCATATTTAAGAAGTTGGTTTGTGTTGGTTGAGAAATTCTCTCAACCTCTCTATCTAATTTAGGAATAAGTTGGATCTCAGAAACTCTATTTAAAAGAGTAATCTGAATGTATTCGGGTGTGAGTGTGTTTACACATGCACCATTTGTGCTTAATATATTTGTATTTCTGCAAGCATGCATGGGAGCAATTAAATTACATATTGAAACCAAACGCATCTCAATTTTATCAATGACACATTGTCAATGAGAGGTTGGCTACAGTAAATTGCTCAGAGAATGGCACGGATAAGTATCACACACATTCTAATTTAATTCACATTATTTCAGACTCCACGCCAATCTTCAGAAATATGCAAAATTACCCAAGATCAGAATAGCCAAAACTCAAAACTTAGTATTTAACATAGTTGTCTCTTGAAAGTTCATAAATATGACATCGACCATTCAGAATTTGTCAAATATTGATAGACAGTCACCTCTTAATGTGTGATTGATAGAGACATAACCACCGTATATTTACAGAAGACTCTGCCTAACAGAATAACAAAAGTAAAATTTATTGACCCCATAATCAAGTGATAGGATCAGAATTTACGAATTCAACTCGATAACCATAATTGGAAACAAGTGACCTCTCCCAACTCTATGAGATCGTGCCATAAAGTTCCAAGCATCAGTTGCTATGCCTATTGCCCTCATTTCTTTTTCTCTGCCAGACGGTACAAGATAATGTCATAGAGCCATAAATACTCAGTTAGAAATTGAGATATCTCGCTTATTTATGCGCTTTAATATCACACTCTTGTCTGTAAGGATAAGTGTTACCTTCTTCCTACTCTTATCCGTCATTTTTAACTCCTATCGCCACCGGATAGGTAACCCATGTAACAAAAGAAACATCACTAGTTTATTTTTTTTTATTATTATTTTTTAAGTTCGTAAACTTTGTTTCCTATTTCTGTTGCATTACGGGTGAGGAAAACAAGGTGTGATTAATATCATCCCCGGAAAAGTATCATGCAAAGATTTGATAAGGATGCACGCCTATAGCATAATGGGATAACTGAGTGAAATGGTCTGAAGACGGTGATTTTGTTATAAAAAGCCTCAGCTTTCTAGTCATGGAAATTAACAAAAGGCTACGTTGTTTCGAAAAATTACACACCCTTAAAATCTTGGGATTTCAGGTTGCCTTGCATCATCACGTAAGGAAAAGAAACGTATTGTTGTTTCCCATTTTTTTTAATTATCCATTATTTTTCATTTATACCCTCTCTCCAGTTTTTATACACTCCAGTGCCATGGAATCTAACAAAATCTCTATCCGCCCACGAGGATAATCATTATCCTACCTATCTTCTTGCGATACAACAATCGAAAGTAGTGTCTTTAGCAGTTGTCTTAAATGTCCTTCCTAAAATATGGATCTACAGCTGACCCCCAGTGCATTCTTTCGGAAAAGAAAAAGAAACTCGCTACTTTCCTCAACAGCACATGAGGAGTAGCACAAATGATAGCGCAGAGCAGGGCTACAAGAATGATATGACACCTAAGTTAAGGATGCCCCGCAACACATCCCTCATACTTGACCTTTGCTGGAAATAGTATTGGAAGTGTTTAGTTACTGCGTCAGGATTAGTTGACCACTTGCTGCGTTGATTTATATCTTCCTATGCATGTAATTTAAATCCATCTTTACATATCTACCAACCCATTGAAACAGAATACAACAACGTGTAATAAGTGAGAAATAACTCACTTATGAACCCTAACATACTCACTACTCATGCTAAAATGTTATATTTGTTAATTACATGGTCAATGATATGAATTAGTCATATCGATTAGTTGCTCTGCCCAACGTACCAAATATTCACACGCAGCAAAATTTATATACATGCAAATATCTCGATGTACTCAAATAAAGTCCACCTAATGTAAGGATTGTATTAAGGTTTATTTCTTTTTCATTGAGTGGAGAGCGATTAACGTGTTTGCCATCCCACCATGTACTTCCCATACATCAATCACGAAAATTAGATGCTTAGCGTATCACATAATTCTATCTTGAATGTTACGGAATAGGCTGGCTAGGGATGTTTGGCATAATAAAAGCTTGGCCCAAAAGAGTGAATTTATTCAGCTCTTGATTTGATCATTTAATCTTTTATAAAAACAAAACCTTCATTAAAATATATTATTGATCCTTCAATAAAAATATTTTCAATTACTAGATAAATTTTGGGGTTATTGTTCCATAGGAATTTTGTAATTAAATCTGCCCACAAGACTTTGTAGAAGTAGGTGAGTCTATAGGCCACAAGGTTTGAACTTGGGCTCCAATATGATTTTTAATGAACCTCTTTTCTTACCTGGAAAATTTTTCCCTTAGGTTCCATTCAATTAATGAATTCTTCATTTACAATTGGGTTTTTAGTGGCCACTACGAGTGTGTTAAATCAATCACTACAGATACAATGATTACAATGTTTTTTAGATCATCCCTTAGTCATTAAGACGCAACTAGGACAAGGGTTAATTTATAGCATACAATTTATAGAACTATTGGATATCCCTATCTCATCATATTTGGAATAAATGTTTGAGTTTTGTTGTAGCTAAATAGGCTAAGAGCAATGACTAAAAATACCACTATGAGTGGGAGACATGACATAGTCAATTCTTTAAGCAACATGCAAGAATCATCAACAATTCTATGGGAGACATTTCTGCATAACTCTTCCACATGAATAAACCTTCAAATATAAACATGTTCATATTATCTTTGACATACATATGCATTCATATATGAGTCACATGAATTACTCTGATCATTTCCATAAGAGAGGGAATTAAGAAAGCCTTAATGATTTAACATTCTATCAAGTAAGGATTTAAACATGATCACCTATCATGCAAGTAAAACTCATATGAATAGAGGGAACATCATTAATTCTATTAATATCCAAGCACAGGTAATTCCTTTTAATATTCTCAGAACTAAGAAAATCTACTCATTAAGGAAATTGGAACAGTAACAGAGAGAGTGTAAGGATCAACATACAACCATTCCATGTGAATGACACCAACTAAATCTCACTTACAGGGAGGAGCACCACCACCCAGCCATGAATCACCTCTAATTCCCCCCCCCCGAGCCGAATATCTTGCCAAGGATCAACTATCTCAATTGACCAATGCATTGGGCATTCGATACCCTCTTTCATGATTTGGTTACCATTAGCAGCATCCAACTTTATGGATTTTTCCATTTTCCCAGGTCTTATCCAGAAAATTTCGTTTTTATCTCCACAATGCTTTTCCACATAAAAGCTTGTCTTTATCTCCTACAAAGCTTTTATGTTCGATGTATCTTTATCTCCCATCCATCCGACGGATATCCAATGCATCCAAGCTTATCTAGAGTCACATCTAGAAGCTTATCATGAAAGATTCATCTCTATCCCATTCTTCATGGGATTTAGCAATCATCTCCTCTCTCTTGGTGCTCCACCCTCCAAGTGATTTATTTTATTAATTTATTTAATAATACATTTTCTTTTCACATTACATATCACCTAGCTTTCATCACCTTAGGTGTAGAATAGTTTAACCCACAAAGGAAGGTATCAAACCTAGCTTTCCTCAGCTTAGGTCTACAACCTTTAACACACAAGGGAGGATATCATACCTAGATTTAACTTAGATTAGGTTTACAATAATGTAGTAAACAAGGGACGGGTGTTACATACTCCCCTCTTAAATTTTACACCATCCTCGGTGTATCACTACATCATATCCTTGTTCATAGGTAGCTGGTTTCCAAATCAACAGCTTTCATGTCTCTGCCATCTGATGCAAATTTTCCGATGTACATATTCCATGAGGAGTGTTCCCAACATCTCCCCTTCCATATCTACATCAATCTCAAGGAGTGTTACCAGCATCTCTCCTTCCATAGCTACCTGTCACACATTTTTCAAATCATTTTTGAGAATTTATCAATGCAAAGTTTAACTATGATAAATATCATAATATGTTACTATTAAAGCAACTATTGCTTATCGTTTATTTTATCTGGAGAATGCATGTCCTCTGCTTGCATTCTTTCAAGACCTTGTGTTCTTGTCAAATACTACTTCTTCCAGTCTCTCTCCATACATTACTTCAGTTAACATATTTTCCACATTAATATGCATGCAAGGCTATAATAGATTATTTCATATAGAAATATATATATATATATATCTATATATATATATATATATATATATATATATATATATATATATATATATATATATATATATATATATTCATATACATATATTCATTGAAATTGTATGTACGCCAAACTGAGATTAACCATAGTTACTTGTACTAAACTTACTTTCCTTCTTTTGGGTAACCTCGAGGTTTGTTTACCTGGCTAGACATCCATTCAATGAATATTGCATACCTACATAAAAGGTATGTTATACATACCAATACACATTTCATTTTTAAACCTTGTAGCATATATAGTCACATGGTCCCATATGTACTGATGTACATAGTCCAGCGATGGTACAAATTATAATACCATCGTCATGGTGTCACCTGCATGACATAAACTTTATCCCCATATTTTTCCACCATGTTAGTATCCTACTAACATTCATTTACCATGGTTCATCTATGTAATTAATAAAGTTTCATGTCATGTGTAAATCAATTTTAGATGTCATGTAATAATAGTATCATAACAGTCATCATTCACATTATAACTCAATCACACCCATAACTTTCAGTTTTGGGATTAAATATGTCACCTGTACCAAGTTCTAACAACAATGAAATGTACCATAAGGCATTCTATTTACTATGATACTCAATCTATCAATTATTCCACACTTAAACAAATTATGTCATAGGATTGATCATTTTCTCTTTTTTTACCTCTACATCTTGTTGGTCATGAATAATTCAGTGTAGGTATGACCTCATTCAATAAACAATACGCATCTGCATACATCCCCCCATATAGAGGTTATAAGTGAAATCTATACTATTCATCACTTCATACCCATTTAAATTTTTATGCAAGGTGTGACCCAAGGGTATTTGCATGTTAGTGCCTTAAATCACCCTTAAACTAAGTGATTAGTTATGAATTCATGGTTTATGCAACAATCATTAAGCCACCGTGAATTGTTCTAATGCATCAATCCCATCATGTTCAATTTCCAAGGATACCTTACATGGTTAAAAATATGTTTATCATTATTAATTCATGATGTTGTATTACATCTCTATATCCACTTCATAATCTCATCCCATGAATTGATATGTTCTTTATGCCTCTTGCATATCTACGTTAAGATATTAACTTACTTAACTAGAATCCCTCAGGTTCCAACCGATGCATGCTTTTTTACTTATGCATAATGTCCTGATAAGGTTTTGTTTCGCCAAACAATGTGTAATTGAACTATTTTCTTACTAAAATAATTCATCTATTGACAAACCATATCCAAAGTAATTTACATCATTACTTTGCGTGTGAGTTGATCAATATAGCCACATTAAATTTGAAAAACAACTTCAAGGTAATAGAGTTTAGGCTTCTATGATCCATATCAAGTTAGAGAAAGATTCTTCGGTGAAAATCACATGGAATCTCATTTGTCGACGCATTTCGAACCAACTTGTCCTGACGATGAACCACACTAGGTGGTTCGAAACGCGTCGACAAATGAGATTCCATGTGATTTTCGCCGAAGAATATTTCTCTAACTTCAAGGTATTTAGTCTTATAAAAGACTTGTCTTTCACATCCTCTATCCCTTCTTGGGATCTTTTAAGCATAACTTAATTTCCTTAAGTTATGTTCTTTACCAGAAACCATACAACTCATCATTTGATTTTGAATACGATGAGGTGATGCTATTACTAATTTACCTCAATGAATTTTTATTGTATTACCCTTTTCCCTTGCATAACATCCATGCCATCTCAGAACAAGTATGAGTAAAATGATGACCATATTCACTAATTAATCATACCATTAACATAGGTGTAATGATTAAATCTCCACTTTTCCTTTATACATAGGCATCCATTTAGAGGTTTGTTTAATGATTCGAAGATAAACATAGTTTACTATTTGACCTCAATTACACCACATATGCAATCATATTCATGTAGCTCATTGCACCCCGATAATGAATTCTATATGCAAGGCATCCACTGTATTTGTGTACTTAAGTACTCATTTATTTTTGTACATGTATTATTTGTTATCAATATTTAATATGCATTATTATAATTTCCATGCTTTATCATGGTTACCAATTGTTTAATTATTCTCTATGCATATATGCAATCATCAATTTCCAATCATGACATATAGTCATAGGAATGCTCAACTATAGCTTAAGTTTTGAAACTTTCACAATATATGTACATCCCATTCAAGAGTATCCAACTAGGATAGAATAAGAACATCACTTCTTAACTAAGTTTGCAGATTAATCAAGAAATAAAACAAAACCATGTCCAGGTTCATAATTATTAACCAATTTCCTCTATTAATTGGCTTCCTCCAGTACACAAGTTGACATTGTAATCAAATCCAGAATGCTTTATAATTTGAAAAATTATTGCTAGTCACCATAACAACAATTGAAGCTCCAAGAAAAATAAATTTTTCTACATGAATCATGAAACCGCTAGCTATCCCCGGCATTCCTAGTAGGTTCTTCATTAGAACCTTCAAAAATATTTCTTTACAATTGGAAAAAAATGTCTTATAACTACACCTGATGATCAAGATCACTATTGCCTACTCTTGGCATATCTCCCAATATTGTGATATGTCCCCTCCCATAAAACAATAGGGCCATCGTAAGCTTAAATCTACTCAAGCATGATGTCTGTCGTATAATTAAAACATTATCCCACCCTATGATACTTGTTGAGTGCATGACACTTGAATATTAAGGAAGCACACCTGTCAGTTTCTAATTTAAACGTAAATAAATATATTTAGCATCTTTTACACCGGGAACTTAACAAGTTGGGAAGTTTAGGGTGATGATATTCCCTCTCCAGGGTTCAATTCCGCAAAGATATGACATGTTTAGTACCATGAGGGAGAGCATCAATGCATCCTACCAAGCAAGGCATGACAATTGCGATAAGGTGCAGCAAGGTATCGCACCTCATGGTCAGGCACCAAATGCCTAGGATTCATGCAATTTAAAGGAAATATTCTCCATAATTTCCAATTTAAAGGAAATATTCTCCATAATTTCCAAAAAATTTAGTGTGTCATTTAACATAGCTTAACTGATTGGCAGAAAACTGACATTAACTGATTTGGAGAATATATCTCATTAGTTGGGAGTCGTGTAGTATTACTTTGATGAAAATTCGTGTGGTGGCATCCCATTAAAGCATGATCGGTGAACCGCGTATTAAAGATTTTACATGTCATTAGTTTTTCGTAAACCATCGAATAAAACATTGATGGAATTCAATATGAAATATACTACGGTGCAGGATGACCATAATAAGATATAACAAGATAACAAAATTCAATCAAATTTATTTTATTTAACTTCAAAGACTTGCTACTCATATTCTAGTCCAAGGCAAGAGTAAATCAAATAAATTTTTGAAATATTTTAGCATTGGCTCTGTTTCCGAAAGAAAATGCATCATTTTTCCGGATAAAACTTGGTCGTAATTGAACCAGGTACCATAAAACAACACAATCCAAAACCGCAAAAGATAAATGGGGTTCACAACCATACAATGAACAATGAAAAAACAAGGTTTCCAATTTCAAAACCCTGAATCTCTAAAAAGCAAGTAGAAGAAAATTACCTATGACCACCCTTCGAAACATTTTTCCATCATCTTCATCAAATACTTTGATATGGTCCCAAATTAATTGGAGTTGATAACCACTCTTGTCAATATGGAGTCAAAAAACCCAAAATGGCTCTGGTTTAAAAGAGGTTATATGCAAATGTTGTTGGACAGAAAATCGAAGAGTACGGGTTTTGCAGGGCCCAGACCTTGAAAATAACATGTCTGAAACCATGTGAATGCAACTCCAACCTTTAGATCAATCTCCTGACATGCATCAATAGCCAGTGCTTTATTTTCATTACGTCAACAAGATTATTCACGGCTTTCAATATATCGTTCTCAATTATGGCAGAAACTCATGCATAGAACACGTGTTGACCATTTCATTTCCGTAGAATTTACTTTTATTGTTCAATAATTATGAGGCATAGTCATATATAATGCATTGAGAATCAAATCTAAGCTGGTTTTGGTGAATTCTGATCAATTTACTGCTAGATTACCACTCAATTAACTGAAAAAGTCACTCTGTAGGGTATCTAATGACCAGTTCCCCATTCTGAGCAATGCATTATTTAATTTAAAGAAAAGGATAGCTATGATGGTGAATCAATTATTCAATGTGTAGTTATTAAAAGGTTACAGCGACCCTATATTTGGTGCTGAGGATTTTAGCAGTTTTCAAAATAAACCCTCTTCATTTTCTACAGATAGTAGCTCCAGGTAAGCCAAATCAAGTGTTCATGGCTCCAGTTAAGTCAGTGCTTAGGTGATTGGCCGTTCGAACCCAAACCCTTTTCATTTTCTATAGGAAGCACTTGAGATAAGATGAAACAAGTGTTCATGGCTTTGGTCTTGGTTGCGGTTGGTAAAAGGAAGACCAGTAAGGCAACTTCCTCAGTCACCGAAAATGCACACCTCAGTCTCTATCAACACAACAAAACTCTTGAATTACATCGACAATGGCGTTAGCAGGAACTCAAGTGACCTCACTCCATACAAGCATGCATGCATGCGAGAAATTAAATTACATATTGAAACTAAACGCATCTTAGTTTTTTCAATCTCTATTACACACGTTTGTCTATTGCACATGCCCTCATGACAAGCAATCAATCCATGACACACTGTCCATGAGAGGTTGGCTACGGTAAATTTCTCAGAGGATGGTACAAATAACTATCACACACATTCTGATTCAATTCACATTATTTCAGACTACATTCCAATCTTCAGAAATATGCAAAATTACCCATGATCAGAATAGCCAAAACTCAAAACTCAGTATTTAACATAGTTGTGCCTTGACAGTCCATAAATATGACATCTACCATTCAGAATTTGTCAAATATTGATAGACAGTCACCTCTTAATGTGTGATTGATAGAGACATAACCACCGTATATTTACAGAAGACTCCACCTAACAGAATAACAAAAGTAAATTTATTTACCCCATAATCAAGTGATAGGTGTGAAATTTACAACTTCAACTCGGTAACCATAACTGGATTCAAGTGACCTTTCCCAATTCTATGAGATCGTGCCCAAAGTTCCAAGCATCAGTTGCTATGCCTGTTGCCCTCATTTCCTTTTCTCTGCAGATGGCACAAGATCATGACAAAGAGCCATAGATACTTAATTATAAATCAAGATATCTCGCTTATTTATGTGCTCTAATATCACATTCTTGTCTATAAGGATAAGCGTTACCTTCTTCCTACTCTTATCTGTCATACTCCTATCGCCACCGGATAACGCATGTAATGAAAGAAACAATTCTAATTTTATTATTATTATTATTATTATTATTATTATTATTATTTAAAGTTGGTAAACATTGTTTCCTATTTCTATTGCATTACGTGTGAAGAAAACAAGGTGTGGTTAATATCATCCCTGGAAAACTATCATTCAAAGATTTAATCAGGATGCACACCTATAACATAATGGGATAACTGAGTGAAATGTTGTGAGGATGGTGATTCTGTAATAAAAAGCCTCAGCTTTTCTAGTCATGGAAGTTAACAAAAGGCTGCGCTGTTTCGAAAAATTACAAGCCCTTAAAATCTTGGGATTTTAGGTTGCCTTGCATCATTACGTAGGGAAAGGCAATCCATCACTCTTTCCCATTTTTTTTTTAATTATCCATTGTTTTTCATTTATACCCTCCCTCCAATTGTTATACACTCCACCGCCATGGAATCTAACAAAATCTCTATCTGCCCATGAGGATAATCATTATCCTACCTATCTCCTTGCAATACAACAGTGGAAAGTAGCATCTTTAGCAGTTGTCTTAAACATCCTTCCTAAAATATGGATCTACAACTGACCCCCTCAGTGAATTCTTTCGGAAAAGAAAAAGAAACTCACTACTTTCCTCAGCAGCACATGAGGAGTAGCATAGATGATAACACAGAGCAGGGCTATGAGAATGATATGACACCCTAGTTAAGGATTCCCTGCAACACGTCCCTCATACTCGACCTTCACTGGATTAGTATTCGAAGTGTTTAGTTACTACGTCGGGATTAGTTTATTACTTACTGCATCGATTTATATCTTACTATGCATGTAATTTAAATCCATCTTTACATATATACCAACCCATTGAAACAAAATACAACTACGTGTAATAAGTGACAAATAATTCACTTATGAACCCCAACATGCTCGCTACTCATGCTAAAATATTATATTTGTTAATTGCATGGTCAATGATATGAATTAGTCATTTCGATTAGTTTCTTTGCCAAACGTACCCAATATTCAGATGCAACAAAATTTATATCCATGCAAATATCCCGTAAATATATAAGGGATGTACTCAAGTAAACTCCACCTAACGTAAGGATTGTATTAAGGTTTATTTCTTTCATTGAGTCGAGAGATAATCATGTTTTTCATCCCACCATGTACTTCCCATACATCAATCATGAAAATTAGATGCTTAGAGTATCACATAATTCTAGCTTGAATGTTACGGAACAGGCTGGCGAGGGATGTTTGGCATAATAAAAGCTTGCTCCAAAAGAGTGAATTTATTTGGCTCTTGATTTAATCATTTAATCTTTTTTAAAAACAGAACCTTCCTTAAAATATATTATTGATTCTTCAAAAACAATCTCTTAAATTACCAGATAAATTTTTGGGTTATTGTTCCATAGGAATTTTATAATTAAATCTGCCTAAAAAACTTTGCAGAAGTAGATTGGTTTATAGGCCGCAAGGCTTGAACTTGGGCTCTGATACCATTTGTAACGAACCCCTTTTCTTACCCGGAAAATTTCACTCTTAGCCTCCATTCAATTAATGAATTCTTCATTTACAACTGGGTTTTTAGTGGCCACTACAAGTGTATTAAATCAATCATTACAGATACAGTGATTACAATACTTTTTAGATCATCCCTTACTCATTAAGACACAACTAGGAC
This sequence comes from Pinus tabuliformis, assembly GCA_031772625.1. Lineage (NCBI taxonomy): Eukaryota > Viridiplantae > Streptophyta > Pinopsida > Pinales > Pinaceae > Pinus > Pinus tabuliformis. The sequence goes on from CM062820.1 coordinate 510,833,723, forward strand.
AAGGGTTAATTTATAGCATACAATTAATATAACTCTTTTATATCCCTATCTCATCATATTTGGAATAAATTTTTGAGTTTTGTTGTAGCTAAATAGGATAAGAACAATGATTGAAAATCGCAATACAAGTGGGAGACATGACATCGTCAATTCTTTAAGCAGCATACAAGAATCATTGACAATTCTATGGGAGACATTTCTACATAACCCTTTCACATGCATAAGCCTTCAAATATAAACATGATCATGATATATTTGACATGCATATGCATTCATACGTGAGTCACATGCATTACTCTACCAACATTTCCATAAGAGAGGGAATTAAGTAAGCCATAATGATTCAACATACTATCATGTAAGGATTTAAACATGATCACCTACCATGCAAGTAAATCTCATCTAAATAGAGGGAACATCATTAAATCTATTCATGTCCAAGCATAGGCAATTCCTTCGAATATTCTTAGAACTAAGAAAAAATACTCATTAAGGAAATTCGAACAATAACAAAGAGTGTGTAAGAATTAACATACAACCATTCCATGTGAATGACACCATCTAAATCTCACTTAGAGGGAGGAGCACCACCACCTAGCCATGAGTCACCTATTATTCCCCCCCGAGCCCAAAGATCTTGCCAAGGATCAACTGTCACAATTGACCAATGCACTGGGTATTTAATACCCTCTTTCATGATCTAGTTGCCATTAGTGGCATCCAGCTTTATGGATTTTTCCATTTACCTAGGTATTATCTGGAAAAGCTCATCTTTATCTCCACGATGCTTTTCCACATAAAATCTTGCATTTATCTCCCGCAAATCTTTTATGTTCGATGGATCTTTATCTCCCATCCATCCGATGAATATCCAATCCATCCAAGGTTATCTAGAATCACATCTAGAAGATTATCATGAAAGATTCATCTCTATCCATTCTTCATGGGATTTGGCAATCATCTCCTCTCTCTTGGTGCTCCACCCTCCAAGTATTTTATTTTATTAATTCATTTAATAATACATTTTCTTTTCACATTACATATCACCTAGCTTTACTCTGTGTAGGTGTAGAATAGTTTAACCCACAAACGAGGGTATCAAACCTAGCTTTCCTCAGCTTAGGTCTACAACCTTCAACACACAAGGGAGGATAGCATACCTAGCTTTAACTTAGATTAGGTTTACAATAATGTAGTACACAAGGGAGGGGTGTTCTACCCATGGTTGATTGTTCTTCTGAGTTATAATATGTGCATAATGGTTGATTTGGAAGCTTGTATTAAGGCTCTATTTATTAAACCTAAGAGTCCACATCATGAATCGAGTAAAGCATAGAAGGAGGTTGTAGTATTCTGCCGAAGGGGTGTGACTCATTACTTTAATGTTGTTGAAATTTGAAGAATATGACTATAGTGCATGATAAATATTTGTTCATGTAATACTTGTGATGATTATCTGAATCTAATTTTAACTGAAGCAAATATAAGGAATGGGAGCCTAGTAGGCATTTGTCAAATTAGGCTCAGAGGTTATGTGACAAATGGTATTGGATTATTAACTTCAAATATTTTGGCCTATGGGCCAATCCACCTTTGTAAGATAGGAATGAGGGAATTAAATTAGGTCCTAAAAATATAAGGGGTTTCACTCAAAGGTTTGGGTTATAATTTTTTTATAAGAAAAATAACCCAAAATCCATAAAAGATTGAACTTAAATGTTAAAATAGTTTGGAGGAGGAATCTGAAGCATGCAAATATCATATTGGTTACTTGAAATCAAAGGAAATTAGGATTCCTTAAAGTTGAATCTAAATAGTAAAATGATTTATTTGAGGGAATGTGGAAGTAATAACATGTATATGTTAATCCACTCAATATAAAATATATCAAATCTTTTAAAGTTGAATATCGAGAAATGGGTCGTTTCTATTCATTTTGAAAAAGTGCGGTCCTTGTAAGATAATGGTTCTAATTGTTTGATTTTTGTGGCATTGTGGGGATATTTTTAAGGAATCCCTTTAAACACTATCCCATCTAGGTCATATATCAAGACGTGTCTTCTCTGAGGGTAGTACCCTATAAGGAATTTAGTATTGGTTCAATTCTAAAGAAGTCTTCGAAGGACTTCGACCAACCCTACCTCAATTTTTGATGCTATCAATTTAAGGTGCGCCTCTCCTAAGGCCTACATTTAAGGATATATATATATATATATATATATATATATATATATATATATATATATATATATAGATAGATAGATATAATTTTGAATTGGAGTGTAAATTAAGGGATTTTGGAATAGTTAAGGCAATAGTGTAATAAAGTTTCTATTACATAATAATATGGATAGGTTAAAAACGAAATCCTGAAGGTGAAATTTGTCGTAGACATTTCTTAGCTTACATTGTGATTGACCGATATCCAACAAAGTAAATGCAATAATCTGTCGAATAGATATAACTGCATATACAATGATGGTTCTTGTCTAAAGGTCAGAGATGTTACATTGCTGTGTAAACTGGTGTTGAGCACAGGAAGTACTATTGTTGGTAGTTCAAATGATGTATTATGCCTGTTTCAAGCGCATGCAAAAATAAATCATCTAGATAATAAGTCAGATATACCACCTAATATCCTTACGTTTCCAAGTGTTCTCAAATCTCGTGCTATCATGTCGTACCTCGAGTGGTAGAAACTTGAATCTCTATGACGAAATTGAGAGGTGTGAGGCCAAACTCTATCACTATTTCTGGTGTGCTCTTGGTTTGTGGCAATTAGATAACACTGAAATGGGGTAAGTAAATCCAATGTTATCGCACTCGGGATGGAATTGTATCGACCTTGTTTGTCGAAAACTCTCTCTTAAACATGTATGCCAAATGCCAGAGTATAGAGGATGCCCAGGATGTTTTTGATAAAATGGTATTACATAATGACATAATGGTATTACAAGTATATTGATCTTTTCCACTTTTTGTTTTAGTGGGGTTACTACTTCTGGAATTAACACAACTTTTGAAAGCGTGTGAATTAAAGCAACTACATCTATCCCACTAAATGGACATAAAAAATCACCGTAAGGATGATTGTTCCCTTTCAACCTTATCTGCAGGTCTAGAAGAATATAATTGTGCAACACTGCCTTTACAAAACCCAATGTCTTGGTGATTTTTTGGATTGAATTCTACTTTTGAGTCATGTACCTTGTTTGTTAACGGAAACAAGTCTATATCAATTGTTGACTCATGTTGATCCACATTCAACATCACAAAAGTCAACTTTGTTTATATCCTTCCGTTGTTTGATTAACCTTCTTCAAATTCAAGGTCACAAGGTTAAAGTGTCTCTCTTGATGCCCCATTGGGCTTGAAAATAACGAGTTGTGGGTTAAAAAATAATATCCTCTTGAATGTGTAAAAGTTAATTCTTCTCATCTGCATGTGCTACTGAATTCTTAGTTTCAAGTTTGAAAATATAGTAATTACGAATTGGGATAATTTTTTTCATCACCTTAAATTAATTTTATCTACACTCAATTTGTGAAACAGACACTTGAATGAGTTCCGAGGAAAACATTAAGAGCATAGAGGAGAGAACATTGTCTCCAATTTATGTCAATACGAGCATAGAGGAGAGAATATTACCAGGGAAAATTTTAAGAACTCCCCCTAAATTTACATGTATAATAAATGGGCGAATCTCCATGGTATATAGGAAAAATGGAAGGCGATTTTATCAATAATATGATATGTATATAAAATTCTTTGGCGAATCTCTCACCAGGCGTGGCGAATATTTTACTCAACTATAAAATCTTTTGTTTATTGAATACACAAATGAAATCATTGCATTTCTTTAAAATATCTTTTGAACTCAAAATTACCGAAATTACATATCGATAACCTACTGGGTGTAGGATAAAATTCACCCGTGCCATTCATAGAAAGCATGAGAAAACACCTAATACTATATATAAAACCAAGAAAAATTCAAATTCATCACTTCTAGGGACCTCGTAACCACCCTGCCAATACACAAGTATGTTCCTGTTTGCAATTAGAAAAATTACCCAAATTACAATCTGTTTACTCCACTTCTAGGGACCTCGTAACCACCCTGCCAATACACAAGTATGTTCCTGTTTGCAATTAGAAAAATTATCCAAATTACAATCTGTTTACTCCAGCATATGTTGGAAAGTCATAGAAGGATGACTAGTGCAATCAATCCATTCCTTTTGGCCCTGGATTTGTTTCCTTTTAGCCCTGGATTTGTTTCAGTTTAAAACAGAAGTATACAAATATACTTGTCCAATGTCTATGCTTTAACCATTCACTTAAGATGTTTTTACAATATAATTTCCTTAAGTCTATTTAATATCTTCATTATCATAAAAACCAACCTTTATCCATCTCAACTCCACATCTACCACTCTTAGGGGGATGAAATCTATTTATCCCTCTGAGCACTTGGTAGCTCCAGAATTAAGATGGATCTAAGATATAATTTCCCCTTTAAATAGTCTATGCTCACATGAATACCATAGGTCAATACCATGGGTTATCATAAACCTAGAGCTTAAAAATTACTATTAGTAATTTATAAAAATTAATAAAATTAATAGTTGATTTTTATTTTATTTTTTATTTTAACCAAGCTAAAATGTTTAACATACATTAAATTACAACATCCATTTTTACTCTTGATCGGATCAAATATTTTTTCACTCTATGCTAGTTTGCATGTCACGATATTTGATACCTCTCGGCGTTAGTAGATCCAGAGTAAAGATGGATCTATGCTGGTTTAATTCCCCCATTTAAATAGGCTACATTCCAAGTGAATACCATGGGTCAATACCATGTGCCATTTTGGTGAATACCATGGGTGAATACCATGTGCCATTTTTATTTTTATTCTATGCTGGTTTAATTCCCCCATTTAAATAGGTTACATTCCAAGTGAATACCATGGGTCAATACCATGTGCCATTTTTATTTTTATTAATACTAATATTAGGGTTAATATTGTTTTTTTGCATGGTAATAATAACAATCTAGTCCATGGTATTTGTCCCATAGTATAAATATAAGGTGACTTATGGAGTAAATATAAAAAAATGTTTTATTTGTTTACCATACCTCTCGTTTATTTATATTTTTATTAATTTACCATACCATTCATAAATACAAGGTGACTTATGGAGTAAATATAAAAAAATGTTTTATTTGTTTACCATACCTCTCGATAATTTATATTTTTATTAATTTACCATATCTCTTTTACAAATGTGGTATTTGGCCCATAGGATTCACTTAAATAAAACCTCTTTCTTGAGCATTCATAAATAGAATGAGGGTTATGGACTAAATATAAAAGAGGTTTTATTTATTTACCATGCGTCTAGTTTATTTTTATTTTTATTTGTTTACCATACCTTTTGAGTAAGTATAAAAAGATGTTTTATTTATTTACCATACCTTCACTTTACTTATACTTTTATTTGTTTACACCCTTGCATGTATAAATATAAAAAATGCTTTATTTATTTACCATACCTCTCATTTATTTATATTTTTTTTAATTTCACATACCTCTTTTATAAATATGGTATTTGGGCCTTTGGCCCATAGGATTCACTTAAATAAAACCTATTCTTGAAAATGGGCGAATGGATTCACTTAAATAAAACCTATTCTTGAAAATGGGCGAATGGAAGGTTGTAACTCCTAATTTCAAGGGCTAAATTTACCTTTTTTACCCTCTCCCTTAAAATAAGGTGGGCTATTTGAGGTGATTTGTAAAAATGTACTATGATACAAAATATTCGCCCACTAAAAATTTAAAACCCTTTAATTTCGCCAAAGGGCGAACATTCGCCCTTAAAATCACCCCTAAATATTACTAACTTATATTATAGATCATTTATTGCAGAAGCAATAGTAAAGAATCATGAAAATGGTGGAAATAATATGAAGTTTGTGCCCAGGAAATGAAACAGCCTGAATGATGGTACACGACATCAATATAGTTTGGTGGTAGCAATGATGGTGACTGATCAGTTGTAGATACCATCATTTTTCTTTCAAGACTCTTTTCGATCAGCTAACTCCCAAATGGTTCCAACATAAAGGAAAGTCTACAATACCCATGTAAAATTGAGCCTCTGTTTACAAAAAAATGGGGTGATAATTTGCTGGTAGTTATGACCTATTGTGCCAGTCATATAAAAATGCCACTCTTATCACAACTAATAAAATAAATATCAACTGTTTCCTTTCCATAGATCATGGACAACATGAGGGAAAAAAAAAGTAAAAGTATATAAAAGGAAATCATATCTTATAAGGTAAGAGACCGAGGACATACTATCCACATTAACAAAAGTTGATGGTTAATTAAGTGGGTTCCACCCTAGAATAAATTCTAAGGTGTTATGTAAGGATATCTATTCGTAAAGTTTCCCATGAAATATTGTTAAGCTCATGAAGGATAGGTCATAGTATAAGACTATGTAATTGTACAAATTGTCTTTCAATTTAATCTTTTGATGAGTGCATCTATATGTAATGACACAATCCATTTGGAATGTAAATTTTTTGTTGGGGGAAATGCTATTGAAGGGAACTTAACCTTAGCAGGTAACATATGCATACTTTGGACCTACGGGTTCTTGAGTGAAACCATACCTAAACCATTGTAACTAATCAGAAACACAAATTTTATATTTAGATCTCGACTCAACTAGGGTCAAAGAGTGAAGAGTAAGCACACATGAAATACAAGTTACTGTATGTAGGAAGACATCATACATTAATAAATCTATGACCTTTATAAGAAAGTCAATGGGACTGCCAACAAAAGTACCTCTAGTGTAAATACATAATGGAAGTGTAAAAGAAAGTCCTAGTACTTCTTGGTTAATAACATAAAGACACTATTAAGCTTATGAGCGCATTCTCAAAATTTCACTCAAATTTCTAATATAACTTAAAATATGACACCTCAAACTCCACAAACTTAATGGACATATCCATCTAGATACAGATGGGGTCTTTTTAATATCCTATAGAGAAGAACCTTTCATAAAGTTTCTTATAGTAGGATGATTGAAGATCTTACAATTATACTTTTTGAGGAAAGTGATAAGAGAATAATAATCAGTGGGTTTCTACTTAGCTGAGTAAAGTATACTTGTAGATTATACATGATGGTGCTTGATGCATTAGAGAAATTCAAAGCATCCTAATGAATAACATGAATGGTACCCTAGATTCAGAACATGATGGTTCAAATTAATAAGCAAATTCTTGATAAATCGAAAAGGTTTTCACATTAATACAACTTATGATGATCTAAGGATCTTATGCTAGTAATAACATAATGCATGCATCACGAAGGTTCTAAGGATAACCAATCATGGAAGAGTAAATATTAGAATGATTCAACAATAGGGATGACTATGTGGTACTGGTAAAAAGGTTGTTATGCAAGGATAGGGGGATATAGCAATCTAGTCACTTAAGTCACAATCATACCAGCTGGAATACGTATCCTGTACCATTATTCCCTACCAAGCAATATTGGGAAGTTTAACTAACAAATTGCATTGATAATGTTGTCTGGGTTGAATAGGATAACATAAGAAATTGTTGCATAAACCACATGGGAATTCATGCTAATAAATTTGATAATTGATCTCTTTGTTTCAGGGGTGACTTAATGTTAAAAGGAGGTGTTAACATGTAAATACCCAAGGATCACACCCTGGTACACATAGTGCCTACAAACTTAAAGGGTGTGGAATCGAAAACATTATATTTTTCATTGAATTGAGGCTTCTGTGATCCATAATATTTATAAGTAGAACTTCGGCGTAAATCACATAAAGAGAGACATTTGTCGACGCGTTTCGAACCAACCAGTGTGGCTCATCGTCAGGACAAGTTGAAGAAACATGTCCAGCTTTGCATGTTAAATATTCTGACCAGAGCCTCCAACGGCTATCTTCATTAACAGCTAATTTTGACTAAGGGACAGTAGTCAAAAAGGCAAAAAAATCATTTAATGGGAGTTAGTTATAGATAATATAAAAGAAATAATTCTAGAAGTTGACTACGTTAATAGTTTATTAATAACCGTGACTTATATGGGAATTAGTTAATTTAAGGACCTAAAATCTATATATATATATATATATATATATATCTAAAAAATGTAAGGTAATTTCAAGAAAATAGTAGTTATAATAACTATATATTCCTAGAAAGATCAACTTATATATATATGTATATATATATATATATATATATATATATATATATATATATATATATATAATACAAGTTAGGGAAAGGTATAATCTAAAAATTCAATAAAGAGGGAATTAAAGACTAATATATATAAAAATATAAAGTAGGTTAGTTAGTTAAAATGAACTAATTTTATATGGTGATTACTAATAAAAATATAAATTCAAAGGACATTAGTTATATAAAAGATAAATATATTTATGTATATAAGGTAACATTATGGTTATATTAATTAAATATTAATACTCAGTTAAATAATAATAATAATACTAATAATAATAATAATAATAATAATAATAATAATAATAATAATAATCAATAAATCAATCAATAAATAATAATAATAGTTACGAATATATTCATTAATAACCAGCAGGAAGAACTAAAGGAAAGAACGCCTAACGACAAAGAAGGAGAAGGACCCAAGAAAGTAAAAAACAAGAAGGACAAAGCCCTAATGAAAGCAAAGAAGACGACAAGGGGGGAGGGGGGAAAAAGGAGGAAGACTAGGATGAAAGGGCAGGGATCCAACATCTACTGATCTTCCAGTCGTCATCTCTATTGAGATTTTTTGGCCTTCTTTCAATCTCAATAGCTTCCTTGAATTTTCGATGATGGAATTGAGCAAATTTGGTGACAACCTTGGCCTCCTCAATACACACCTGATGCTTGGTCTTTTCCACATGCTCCACCAATGTTGAGGACTTGGATCTCCCATGTCTTAGGTCGGAAGCATGTTCGTTGATCCTCTGATGGATGGACCGCCCTGTTTCCCCAATATAGGGGGTCCCACAAGAACAAGGGATCAAGTAGACACCCTTCATGTCCTTAGGGTTAATGGGATCTTTCACCGATCGAAGGGAATTGCGAATGGTGGCAGTTATAAAAAAAAGCCCAAGAACCCTCTGAAGAATATTTTTAGGACTGTGGATCTCACCATCAAATCGAATAACTCGGTGAGTTCCCTGTGCCACAAGCTCATTGAGAGCAATCCCATTGCTCCTAGAATCTATGGGTTACCGATGATTCGCAAGGAAGGGGCTCCTCTGAGGCCTATCATCAATACCATTGGTGGTCCGACCTATCTTCTGGCTAAGTTCCTTGCCCTTAAACTTAAGCCCCTGGTTGGCCGCACTGAGTCCTTCATGAAAGACTCTGCTTCCTACATTAAGGAGCTTAAAGATATTAAGCTTAGCCCTGAGGACATTCTCGTCAGCTTTGATGTGGTCTCCCTTTATACTTGCATCCCTATAAAGGAGGCCTTGGAAGTGATCTTTCACCTAACAGATCCCGATACTGTGCATTTGGTGGAGATCTATCTCACTTCCACTTTCTTCTGTTTCGAGGGTGAGTTCTATGAGCAGACATGTGGTGTTGCCATGGTTCCCCTCTTTCCCCTATTGTTGCGAATCTTTTTATGGAACATTTCGAAGTGAAAGCTTTAGCGTCGTCTCGTCTCCTTCCCAAGCTTTAGAAAAGGTATGTAGATGACACTAACGTCATCTGGCCCCATGGTCCAGAGGAGCTGGATCACTTCTTTAATCACCTCAATAGCCAGTCCTCGGCCATCAAGTTCACCATGGAAAAAGAGGTCAACGGTTGCCTCCCTTTCCTGGACATTCTTTTATCCAACAATAAGGATGGCTATCTCTCTCATTCTGTGTTTCGAAAGAAAACGCACACTGAGTAGTATCTTCATGCCGATTCCCATCATTTCCCTGCTCAGAAGATGGGTGTTCTTAACACCCTCGCTACTCGTACCCTTAGGATTTCTGATAGTGAGAGCTTTGATAAGGAAAGATCCCATCTCCTTGATGTCTTTGTGGAAAATGGATATAGTAGGCGCCTAGGTCAGAAGGCTTTCCATAAAACCTCTAAAAATGCGTTAATTAAGAAAGAGCCTAAAGAGCGTCATCTAGGTGTCCATCTTCCCTATGTCCAGGGGACCATAGACAACATTGCTCGGATCCTTAAGAGGTATGAGATTCCCTCAACTTTTAGGCCCCTTAACACCATTCGCAATTCCCTTCGATCAGTGAAGGATCCCATTAACCCTAAGGACATGAAGGGTGTCTACTTGATCCCTTGTTCTTGTGGGACCCCCTATATTGGGGAAACAAGGCGGTCCATCCATCAGAGGATCAGCGAACATGCTGTCGACCTAAGACATGGGAGATCCAACTCCTCAGCATTGGTGGAGCATGTGGAAAAGACCAAGCATCAGGTGTGTATTGAGGAGGCCAAGATTGTCGCCAAAGTTGCTCAGTTCCATCATTGAAAATTCAGGGAAGCTATTGAGATTGAAAGAAGGCCAAACAATCTCAATAGAGATGACGGCTGGAATATCAGTAGATGTTGGATCCCTGCCCTTTCATCCTAGTCTTCCTCCTTTTTCCCCCCTCCCCCCTTGTCATCTTCTTTTCTTTCATTAGGGTTTTGTCCTTCTTGTTTTTGACTTTCTCGGGTCCTTCTCCTTCTTTGTCGTTAGGCGTTCTTTCCTTTAGTTCTTCCTACTGGTTATTAATGAATATAATCGTAACTATTATTATTTTTTTTATTATTATTTTTTTATTATTATTATTATTTAACTGAGTATTAATATTTAATTACTATAACCATAATGTTACCTTATATACATAAATATATTTATCTTTTATATAACTAATGTCCTTTGAATTTATATTTTTATTAGTAATCACCATATAACATTAGTTCATTTTAACTAACTAGCCTACTTTATATATTTTTATATATATTAGTCTTTAATTCCCTCTTTATTGAATTTTTAGGTTATACCTTTCCCTAACTTGTATTATTTTTATTTATATATATATTAATCTATTTAAGTTGATCTTTCTAGGAATATATAGTTATTATAACTACTATTTTCTTGAAATTACCTTACACTTTTTAGAGTTATATATATATATATATATATATATATATATATATATGTCAGATCCTTAAATTAACTAATTCCCATATAAGTCACAGTTATTAATAAAATATTAATGTAGTCGACTTCTAGAATTATTTCTTTTATATTATCTATAACTAACTCCCATTAAATGATCTTTTTGCCTTTTTGACTACCGTCCCTTAGTCAAAATTAGCCATTAATGAAGATAGCCATTGGAGGCTCTGCTCAGACTATTTAACATGAAAAGCTGGATCTGTTTCTTCAACTTGTCCTGACGATGAGCCACACTTGTTGGTTCGAAACGCGTCGACAAATGTCTCTCTTTATGTGATTTACGCCAAAGTTCTACTTATAAAAATTATATTTTTCATTTATAACTCATGAAGGGGAAATGAATTTATACCTACATTGAATTATTCATGGTCAACAAGATGTTGGAAGAGGTGTAAAAAGAGCATATGACATGATTAGTTAAGTATGGAGTAATTTTAAGTACCTAACGATCATTTTATCAGTTAAAGGTAAAGTTAAGTATCATAGTCAATAGTATACTTTATGATTAAGTGGAAGTCATATTCTGTTGTTGTTAAAACCTTGTCCAGGTGACAAATTTAATCCCAAAACTCAAAGTTATGGGTATGATAAAGTTGTAGTATGCATGATTACTTCTATGATACTATCTTGTGGACATTGTACTGCAATCACATGACACAGGAAATGATTTTCTAAATAAAATCACTTTAATACTTTGACATAAAAAATTTCACTCGTTGCATAATTTAAATAGGTACATGAAATTCCTTATTCTCTTATCGATAAAATGAGGATGGTTGTTCAGCTTACCCAAAGGTATTATAAATAAATGAAATAATTTTTTTAATAATACTAACATGGTTAGAAACATGTGGATGAAGTATATGTTGTGCAGGTGATGCAATGGACAATTATATGGTGTACAAGATGTATAGATGGTACTGTGTACAAGTGGTACATATGGTATCGGTATGGATACATGTATTGCATGATAATATATAACATGTATAGTTGCATGTGTGTAATACACATTATGTGCAGATATGCATGAAGACACTAGGTGATTTCTTGATAAGGAAACAGATCTAGAGTGCATGCAAAGGCAGGACAAAGGTGGAAACTAAGTATTGATATTGGAAACTAAGGATAAGTATGAGTGGCTTGTGTCAGTATTGTATGCATGTGATTATGATTATGATCTATGAGGATTACAAATGATTTATAATTGACGGGTACATATGATTTTGATGGTTATGTGTGAGCTAACGCGATATGATATTTTGTACATATTGATTTGGAAAATGTGCTAGTTGACTTGTTGTATGGAAGGAAACTGCAAAATTCAAGTGTTAGGAAAGAACACAAAGGATTGGAAGAATGTATGGGAGGAACATGCATTTCTTCAAATACAATAAATGGGTGGAAATATAAGCTGTCTCTACTCAAATAGTAATATTGTGTATCAAATTATGATATTAACTGTGGTAAACATATATGAGTTTCTCCATATAAAATCTCTCACAAAATTGATTGAAACAAATGTTACAAGTAGCGATGGAAGGAGATGTGCTCCTTGTAACTGATATATATCAGAAGATTTACATCAAATGGAAAGGCCATGCGAGTCTTTGAATTCAGAGGCAACTACCTATGAATGAGGAAATATTATTGTAAGATGCAGTAACACACCGAGGACTATATAAATTTAAGGGTTGGAGTATGTAACACCCCTCCCTTGTATATAACAAATTGCTAACCTAAGCTGAGAAAAGCTAGGTCTGATGTGTACCAACAAAAGTAAATACTTTATGAAATAAATAAAATAATTAATCACTTGGAAAATAGAAACACTGAGAGATGAGATTCTTGACAAATTCCATTGGTGAATGGGAATGGATAATCTTTTCATGATAAGGCTTTTAGATCCAAATCTAGATGAGCTTAATGGATTTAGAGATAAATATCCACTAAGATGCTTATCTGGAGAAAGATTATAAGTTAAGAAAAAATATAAAAACCTTATAGGATATAAAGGAAAGCTTTTATGATCAAAATCTCACGGGAGATAAAGGGGAGCTTTTTTGGGAAAAGCCTAGGCAAATGGATAAAAAGATCCAGGAAAGAAAGATGTCGCTAATGGAAACCATATCGTCAAAGAGGGTATTAAATATCGATGGAGGAGATAAACAGGGGAAGTTGATCCATGGTCAAAACTCTCGGCTTGGGGTGATCTATAAGAATCAGTTTTAGGTTGGGTGGTGGTGCTCAGTTTTATAAGTGATATTCTTTAGATAATCTAGTTTGCATGGGATGTTTATATGCTGATTCTTACTCTCTATATTTTCAATTCTGAAGTATATAAGAGAAATTTCTTAGTTTGTTCTTGCATATAAATTCAATCCCAGTTAAGATTAGTAAAGAAACATAATATGTGGATCTTATGCAGTATTGGTGCTATCATGTATTTTGTTTAAGATAGTGAATAATCATGCTTAAGATAGCCATGTAAATTGGGTGACTATGGTTAAGGCTCAGCTATATAAACTATGGTTCAAGTATTTATGCTATGCATTATGCATCCACTATTGCTCTTTTACCTAATTGTGCATACTACCTAAGATACACATGTTAAAATTACATGCGACCATGGAAGTAGGACTATGATTGCATTATGGGAAGTAATACTAGCTTTAGTGTATATATATTGAATTTTTCATCTATGCTAATATTGAGGTAGCAAAGGAAGTAAGTCTTTATGCATAATCTTGTCTTGTTGAATGTCCATGTTTGATCGTTCATCTGAGTTATGATGCATGCATAAGGGTTGATTTGGAAGCTTGTATTAAGGTTCTATTTATTGAATCTAAGAGTACACATCATGAATCTAGTAAAGCATAGAACGAGGTTGTAGTATTGTTCCCAATGGGTGTGACAAATATTTGAATCTAACTTTAATTGAATAAAATATAAGGAATGGGAGCCTAGTAGGCATTTGTCAAATTAGGCTCAGGGGGTATGTGACAAAAGCACTTATATCAATGAAATGTATTGCTTCACTTATCACATGGGTTAGAGTCTAATTGAAAAGAATTTAAGGGATGGATTTGAAGATGTTTGTGTTCTTGTTTGAATATTTTTTAAATCAACAAAACATAACTATCATTTTTGTCATTCTTACTGTTAAAAGGAATTAGGATGCTAAAAATAGTGAGGAGTTAGCAAAATGAAACATTTCAATATTGAAATGGGTTACTTAGAAATATTTTATTTTGATATTATTTTTAGCTGAGATATTGAAATTTCCATAATCCTCACAAAAAAGTACAGAAAACCTACTTTTACAATGTTTAACACGAACTAAGGTACACTAAATGGGAAATTTTAATTTGTATCCAAAGGCAAAGATCATTTATAGCTAGATGGACTTAGAAGAGTCACTAGAAGGGAAACAATTGATGAAAACATTTGATGCAGACTTTAAATAGAGAGAAACTTGAAGAATTAAGAATTTATGTCTAAAAATTTTATTGAAGAAATTAAAAGGGGTGAGATGAAGGTCCAAAGTTTAGAAAAGTGGGAAAATAAAGCCTTGTTGGGTGACCTTAGAAAAGTCTCAGACTCAATACTTCCTATGAGTCCCTCCAATTTAGGTTCAGATATGCATCATAGTGCACATGTGTACGCTTGTCGAAAGCGACCTAAGACAGAATGACACCGAGCTTTAGAAAGAGAGAGCTCCAAAAACACAGAATGTTATAGGATTTCAAGAGAGAATAAAGTATCTTCTTGAAATATGAACTATCTACATAAAGTGTACAAATTAAAGATCTCAAATATAGACTTTTCTCTAGATTCTCTTAAATTTGGGTCAAGTCCCACCAAAAGTCAAAGAAGTGCTCCGAGTTTCAAATATTTGGCTGGAAAGTTAACCTAAGATTTTAATTTGGAGGACAAGCCCCTCCCATTACTCATTTAAGCATTCCTAAAAATATGTTCTAAGATTTACACAATGGAGATTTTATCAGAATCTCATGGTACCGTCAGACTCACTGTCAAGTGACTAGACATAAAATACAACCCACCATGCTTCCTTACAAAGATTCTATTAGTCACTCGAATATCCATAATTATCACTATCACTTAAGTAATATAGATGTTGGGAGATTGGTGATGATTGAGCTTCAACATGAGGTGGCATGATATTATAATACATAAATAAAATAGATCCATATATACTAGCTACTCTCTCATCTATAGGATTACAAATAAATCCAAAGAAGTAATATATTTCCTTGTAGATAGGTTTCTCTGGTGGCTGAATAGTGTGTACTTTAAGTGCACTGAACGAATGTTCTATCTGAAAGATAAACCATGCCTTGAACTATGCTATTGTTCTGATATCTTCTCGAAGATAATCAATAAATTCATGTCCTCTTATGGTACAAAACATTCCTTCTCTTGGGCACCCGTCATGTAGTAGTATTTTGAACTAGGGTGACCAATGATTTTAGGGGTTACACATAGAACTATATCCGAACATAAGATAAAGTCTCTTGGCATATTTTGTGTACATCAAGATATTACAATAGTCTACATACCTTAGTCATGGCTCATACAAACAGATATATCTTTGTCTTGCAAAAGGTGCAAAATATAATGGCCCCTTGAAACATTATGGGAGACTCTACAAAATAGATAACATTACTTACATTAGTATGGCTAATATTAACCCATTTTTCAAGGAGATAATCATATGAAGGACTCTCCTTGACCCCATCCATGAGAGATTGAAAGCAAAATGACATATGACAATATTTACATATTAGAACCCACTGAAAACCCTTTAAAGTAGAGGGAGGTGTTGATGAAGTTGAAGCTGATGAACAACTGAACATCTTGATTTCTTTAGGATTTGCTTCTCTTGTAAGCAAATCTGCTAAACAATTATTTTTTCCCTTTTTATATTCAATATCAAAGTCGAATCCATCAAATCATAAGCTGCATCTTAGTACCCTATTGTTTCTTTGTTCTAACAATCTTATGTTTATAAACATCCCAACTATATGTCTAAGGTCTAGTCTTACAATGAATCCTATTGGCTTCAGGAACAACCTGAATCTCTTGATTCAATTTTTTATGGAAAGCATTTCTTTATGAGAAGATGGATACCTGAGTTGAGTGTCATTAAAACATCCTGATGCATATGAACAAACCTCTTCCCTCTTTTTATGCTTTTTCATCAAAGCTCCAACTCATACTTCATTGGATGCATCTGTTTCTAAAATATAGGGAAATTCATGCCTTGGAGGAACCAGACTTGGAATATTTTGGACCTTTTGTCTAATAATTTGAACAACAATTTTTCATATATGGGGTCCACTCTATTCCTCCGGGCCTATTCTCTATGACCTTGACATAACTGGCTTGATTTTCATAAAACTTCCTAATGTAATTGAGGCGTCCCAAGAACCTCTGCAATTATTTGGAGTCATAAATGGCATTAGGAAATTCTATTAAATCTTTCAACACATGTTCTTACAATTCAAATTTTCCTTGGAATAAGATTATTCCTAGATATTCAATTCTAGTTTTTGCAAACTCAAGCTTAGGCTTGTTGAGGACTAACCCCTGCTTAAAAATCCTATGGCGAACTATCTCCAAGTGCTTTCTATGTTCTTTTAAGTCAATATAAATGATTAGTAAGTCATCAATATAAAGAATAATAAATTTCAAATCTTCAAAAATATTTTTCATTCTTTTCTGGAATTCATAAGCTGCATTCTTCAATCCAAAGGGTATTACTCACCATTGGAACTACTAGTGTGGTACCAAAAAACCAATCTTGTATCTGTCAGATGGTTTGATCCCTAACTGCCAGAATCTTCTCTTAAGGTCAAATTCGCTAAACATATTATTATTACCAATTTTATAAAATAAAGGTTATTTAGATGGAAAAGGATACCTGTAAGGAAATAAAGCATCGGTTGATTCTATATAGTTAATCACCATTCAAGATTTACCTCTCTTTTTCTCTGAATGCTTGTTGACATAGAATGTTGGGAAAGCCCAAGGGCTTTTGCTTTCCTTGATAAACTTTATTTCTAATAGTTCAACAATCCAATTTTTATAGAGTTCGAGCTCTGGTGGGGTTTTGTCTAGGTAAATCCTCTCTACGAACGAAGACAATCCCTATTGCCTAATGAGTTGGACTAGTAACCTAAGTGACAATCTACTATGCACTTTCCTAAGTTACAACTGAAATCAGAGATGATGAAGATGGCCTACCTCATTCTGATCATATCATGTTCTCCTTTGTGGAATACCTTGAATCACTTGTGTTATGGGCTCTTTCCTACTGCTCACAATGTTTATGGACTTGCACAAGAGATCAAGACACAACAAGGAATGTAAATATGAATAGCATATTCAAAAGTAGCGTACTTAATAGATCAAGGAGTGTTAAGCTCAATGATACATGAGCATACACATTTAGGGAAAATGAACCAACAGTTGAATATTAATAGAATAAAAGAGGAAGCACACAACCAAGCCTTGATGTCCATAGGATTTACTTGAATGAATGTCCAAGTCCAAGCTAAGCTCTACAAGCACTCCATCTCCAAGCCAAATGAGTAGCATATAGGCACAATATTAGCATAAGGGTGCAAATAGGCAAAGACCAACCATTTGGGAATGGGAGAGGATGAATATATAGGCAATGAAAGGGAGTTAGGATCTCTCCAAAGATAGGAGTAGGCCCTCATCTTAAGGAGGTAGCTCATAGGGATAAGACCAAGAGGCCATGTTCGGAGAACTCGACCTCATCTACGGTGAAAAACCTCCATCTCGCCGCTCTAGAAAAACTTCCTTTTTGGGATCATTGTAGGTATACATGTAAACAGAGTGATGCCGTCGTGGGTTGAATATAATACAAGAGGCAACCATCATGGTTTTTAGTCTCATAAGAGCGATGATTGTCAAATTAGGATTTTAAATTTATTTCCTTAAGGCGAATCTCACCAATCATTGTCTTAGGGAGGATCTAAGTTGCATATATAAATGAGTACACTACATGATGGTCATGTTTCGAGCACTTTGGGGTATGCCACAGGGAAGTGCAAGAGGTGTAACAAAATATTGTGTAATAGATGCCCCCTAAAGCATGAAGGAAAAACAGGGAGTGATGGCTGGGATGATTTACGATATTTTGCAAGGATGAGAATAAACATTGTCAGGAGACATGAAAATCAAGAACGCATATACATATACATATTTGATATCAAACATGAATCCATGGTACGAAAGGAACCATCCAGATAATAAGGACTATGTGAAAGGATCCATGGTATGGGCAAAACCATGAAAATGAAAAGGATCATCTGTAAATCTAAGATCCAAGGTATGGATACAACCATCGAAGATAAAAGGATCACCATAAATGTAAAGTCCTATGGTATGGTCACATCTATCTATATAGCAGAAACATGTGTACAATCATGAATAATACATAACTCCACGTAGTGTGAGTCATATCAAACAAGACTCAGGGTCTTGTGCTCCATCCCAACCCGATCAAACTATGAATTTTAACATGTGAATGAATGTGTCAAAGTCTAACATACTATAAAACCACCTGATTACCAACCAATTATGTGGACCGTTAACAGGCATAATAGAAACCACCAATAATGATAATGGCTCTTAAGGTACGAGAATACAATCCGTGAATGTGAAAAAAGAAGCTGAAGTCGAACACTCATGGAATCACCCAATCAAAGGCCAATGACGAAAACCTATCTTCGGATGTGAAGAAATTGCCATCAAGGCATGCAAGCTCTAAGGTACTAAAAGGGACTCTCTAAGTCATCTTCTTGGATAATGAGCTAAAGTCTACAATAAGTGACCCATCGAAGGAGGGACACGATGAGTCCCCCATAATTGACATGAAACAAGGTATAAAGAGGAATAAAATGAATAAGATCCAAGACTATAATAAAGAGTCAGAAAATGTATAGGTAATAGACTGCAGATAGGACTTCTCTTTAACATATATGTGACATGACTCTGGAGTGTGGCAGCATTTGACTCAACATAGGACCAAGGTTCATAATGATGAAGTGGAATAGTCAGATGAGAGGCAAAATGGATCTCCCATACTAGGAAATACAAGTGATTGAGCAAGGATATCCCAAACCGAACACGAGATACAGATGAGTGTCACGTTCAAGAGTGACATGTTTCCTATAAAAGAGATGTTTGACTTTCATTTTCCCCATTATTTCTAGTGAGTACCTCTTTACTTTTACACAAAATTTAAGAGGATACCATATGCTTGTCCTATAAGTTCACCCTTTGGATGAATCCATCCTAGTAAGTTTTATGAGTCCTAGCAAGGAGAAACTCAGTCTCATCATGATGACGAGTCTTTCACCTCAGCCTTAAGGTTTCCTAAATATATTTCCTATGACATTTCAGCCTTAGCGTTGAATTTGAAATATAAATTCCAATAGCATATCCTTCACTTCTTTTCAACCAAGCACGAAAGGCAACCCATAAAAGTAAACATCAAAAACATTTATTTCAATAGAACAAGTTTCCATCCCTTAGGGCACAATTGCCAAAGATATAATAGAACTAAGAATACTTACTATGACAAATTTATAACAACCCTAATCTGCCCCTTTAGCTTATATATGTTTGTTAAATCACTTGAGAAAAGTTTCTCAATCTTATGTCAAGTCGACATGCATAGCCACCAACAATAGAAGCTACTCGTTCATCATGAGAGCATAAGTTGAAATTCAAATCTCCACGTATACAAAGTTTTGGACAACAAGAACACTACATATATGTGGATAAGATGAAGTACAAATAGATGTGTAGATGTGTATTCTGAGCAAGAAAGAGAGAGGAGATTGTGAGAGAGCGAAGAGGAAATTACAATGGATTTGTTGTAGGTTGAATCTCTTCATTTTTTTGGATAATATAAAAGGAAGGACTATCTATTTCTCCATGGTCGTACCTCAAATTGGGTGAACCACATAAATTTGTGTCTTTCTTGTTTTATGCATTTCTATGTTAATATTTCTGCAATATTTTATGAGTTCCATTTATCTGTAATATATAATTTTCTAAAATCATTCTCTCTAAATTGTAGGTAGGGAAACCATAAGAAAACCCTAGCCACCAACTACTAGCTAGGAATCACTCCAAACCAAATATAGTTGATCTACCAAAGATTCACAACAAGTTAGCATATACACACCACCAAGTCCTCCATGACATCTTCACTTGCATCAGACAAGTGTACAAGATAAGTCTCCATATATTCTCCACATCAAACACTCCAAATAGTACTAGGTCTTCCAAATACCACAAAACACTAGTCTTCTTCTCTCACCCTAGTTACTTGGACCTCACCTATGAAAAACCTAGACCTGAAGATGTATTTCTACCTTGAGAACTTCTTCAAGTTGTAGGATGGCATCATCATGCAACTCCATACACACAGAGACTAGATGCATTCACTCAGGATCTCTCTAAGCCAATTCGTGATTGGCTAGGTGGAGATCAATCTTCATATTCAGTAATCACATAGGAGCTAATAAACGTGCCACCTACATGAATGCAAAAAAAATATGCACCTCATTTTCAAGTACCCCTTCTACTATGAGATCAAAGGATGCTACCACAACATCTATTGGGACTGAAGGAGATCCCTCCCAACTTTCTTCTAATATCGCAATCAAAGATGTCTATCTCTCTTCATAGGGGAGATATTCAATCACAAATCTTTGTTTTTGCATGTTTGCCTCACCATGTGACTACCAAGAGGATCACCTCATATTTTCATGTTTCTATATCAAATGAGAGCAACAAGAGACAAGCAAATCTCTAGAGTACTTCAAATCAAAGAGTGATGATACCTTGAGTACGAAAAGGAAAAATAAAATACCAATCAAAGAGTATGTGTATGTGTGTCCAATTACATGGTCAAGATGCATGTGCTTTCATGACAACTCTGGGAAAAACTACAAAAAATAGACAGAAAGGAACAAGAGGTGATGTACCAAAGGTTTAGAGTAATTAGACTAAAAAAAAGTGGGGTGTGGAATGGACATCTAACAATCCTCCCTACTAATTTAAATAATAAAAATCAAATAATACCACGAAAAAGTTTACAGAGTACTAACTTTTTTTTACAAAGTACTAAATTGGTGCCACTACCAATTTGGAAGTGATGCCATGTTAGAAGGTAATGGAGGCTCACAACATCCACAACATGAAAATAATTCAAGATTGTCCTTATTAGAGGATCATGCCAAGGCTGCGATTAGAGCTTTCAATACTCCCTCTTTATTTCAATGCTCATGATGCCCTCAGAACTTTCCCCACCACCATAATCAAATTACTATTAAACAACAATTAGAATCAATTTAGTTCGAGAAATCCCACATGTCAGGCTTAACAATAGTACCCAATGTTGGGTGTAGGGAATATAGATAACACCCATATTGTTTATGCAGAACACCAAAGATATTGTGGTCCATTTTATCCCCAAAGCTGGGACGAACAATAAGATTGGGAAGTTACTTGAAATATGATACAAGAAAGAAAAACAAAACCCTAGGAAAATTTTTAAACATGATACTGGATTATTTAATGGTTGTTTGGTGAGATTCATGGTCTGCATTACTCTGTGTTGTCTTATGAATAATCTAAATGCTAAAACAAAAATCGAGATTTGAGGGCGTACCTGTAGCTAACATCAATATGTGTTAGTGAAACAATCATGGTCCATGAGTTTGATAAATTTTATCTGCTAGAATTGCATTCGTGATAGCTCAGTCTATTTATGTCCAATCGCACTATTAGTCAAGATTGGTAGCCAAGTTTTTCTATTTTTTGTTTTTCAAGTTTTTCTGCCAAGTTTTTTTTTTTTTTTTTTTCAAGTTTTACCTCCAAGTTGTTCTAATTTATTGTATGTTTTTTATGTGGTTACTATTTAACTTTATTTGTTAAAGTGGAAATTTATCTTTTAATTTTATATTTTCAATTCACATAATATTATTGTGATATAATATTATGGTGTAGTATATAGACATATGAGTTCGGTAAACAAAAAGGGACAAAGTAAACTTAAGTACATTATCTCTTACTTATGTCTCTAACTAGAATATAGATATAGATATGCAATGAATAAGATTGAGGTATTGGAACTAATTGTGGATATGAAACTAGGAGAGTTCATTCTAAAGGTGTTAAGCATCAACATAATAAAGAGGAATATGATTAGTATTCCAAATACATCATTAAGAGATATGTGAAGATGAAGAGGATGAAGACGAATTGTTGTTAAACTATATCTAGCCAGTGGGGAATTTTTTTTTTTAGTATATAAATGAGGTACATTAGACAACATTTCTCCTTGTGGGTATTCTTCATAATGTATTTGAGCCAACTGTAAGTCCACTCCCATTTTGGATAAATTTTCAGCCTTCGAATTTAATTCCCTATGAATGTCATCAAAGGATATGACCCTAAATATTATATTCACCTCCATAACTCTAATCATCCATTGATCCAGTAAATAAGTGTTTAAGGAAGGATAACCTTTCAGACAATCTATAACAACATTTCAATCCCCTATCACTTGTGAGTTTAGATTGTTGAAGTGAAATAATTAAAATAACTAAGATAAACGACTAATTTGTATTATTATAGTACTTGTTAGATAAATGTATTTTTGATCCTAGACTAAATTAGTCATTCATGTTAATCATTCTTAGTTGTATCGTTTATTATCTAGTCATATATTTAAACTCAGGACTAAATTAGTCATTTATGTTAGTCATTTTTACTTGGGTCACTTAAGACTGCTCATTTTTGGTAGTATTTCACTTGGAAAAGTTGTAGTGACTAACATTTTTAGTTGGCTAGTCACTAATTTCTCATTTTCTACTTGTGGGTGTAAACTAATGTTAGAGTCAACAAAAAATCTCTTTAGTTCATGTTTTCAAATGTGTAAATTTATCACCTTATTTTATTGAACCTCATCTTATAATATTTGAGCATCCTAGCCATGTATTCAAAAACATATTTATGGTTCTTTGCTAAGTTTTTGGTGCTTTGAAAAGCGACAATTAGGTTTCTTGATAATTTAATAACCATTGTCATTTTAGTGATTTTATCTCTACTTAGTGGCTAGGAGTTATAGTTGGGTCCTCCTTTAGTAGGGTATGATAAAAGAGATGACATGTCTGCATTCTATTCATTTGTAGAATCCAAGATAATATAATTTATGTGTTCCATTTAAACAAGAATAATAGATATATATTTCCTTAGTTTTTAAAATTTAAGAAAACTTAAAGCTACCACATATGAATAGTGAAAATAATAAAGGAAGATGATGGAAACCTCCATCATCCTTGTCTTGATCACATGTACTCCTTCTTCTCCTAAAACCATGTCTCCTCCTCCCAAGAAAAACAAAATTTTTAGAAATGAAATAGAATTCATAAAATTTTCTTTATTGACAAATTCACACATGTTACTAATGTGTCTGAATTCCTAGAATATGCATATCTTTCTTTAAAGTTTAATTTACTAGTGTAGTTGGTAAGTTACATGGTAGTAAAAAGGGGTCCATAACTAATTAAACTATAAGGTGTCTCACAGTTTTACAAAACTAATGCATATTCATGTGTTTATGTTCCTGCCACCCAATTTCCAGTTTTCAACTCATCATCTTTGTGGTAGGAAAAATATAATATTTTCTAAAACACACAAATAGATCCTATTAAGATCTAGGGGATGGTAAAAGAGATGGCACGTCTTCATTCTATTCATTTGTAGAATCCATGATAATATAATTTATGTGCTACATTTAAACAAGAATAATAGATATATATTTCCTTAGTTTTTAAAATTTTAAAAACTTAAATCTACCACATATGAATAGTAAAAATAATAAAGGACAATCATGGAAACCTCCATCATCCTTGCCTTGATCACATGTACTCCATCTTCTCCTAAAATTATGTCTCCTCCGAAGAAAAACAAAATTTTTAGAAATGAAATAGAATTCATAACGTTTTTTTATTGGCAAATTCACAAATGTTACTAATGTGTTTGAATTCATAGAATATGCATATCTTTCTTTAAAGTTTAATTTACTAGTCTAGTTGGTAAGTTACATGGTAGTAGAAAGGGGTCCATAACTAATTAAACTATAAGGTGTCTGACAGTTTTAGAAAACTAATGCATATTCATGTGTTTATGTTCCTGCCACCCAATTTCCAGTTTTCAACTCATCATCTTTGTGGTAGGACAAATAAAATATTTCATAAAACACACAAATTGATCCTATTAAGATCTATGGGAAGGTAAAAGAGATGACACGTCTTCATTCTATTCATTTGTAGAATCCATGATAATATAATTTATGTGTTACATTTAAACAAGAATAATAGATATATATTTCCTTAGTTTTTAAAATTTTAAAAACTTAAATCTACCACATATGAATAGTAAAAATAATAAAGGACAATGATGGAAACCTCCATCATCCTTGCCTTGATCACATGTACTCCTTCTCCTAAAATTATGCCTCCTCCTCCCAAGAAAAACAAAATTTTTAGAAATGAAATAGAATTCATAATGCTTTTTTATTAACAAATTCACACATGTTACTAATGTGTTTGAATTCCCAGAATATGCATATCTTTCTTTAAAGTTTAATTTACTAGTCTAGTTGGTAAGTTACATGGTAGTAGAAAGGGGTCCATAACTAATTAAACTATAAGGTGTCTCACAGTTTTAGAAAACTAATGCATATTCATGTATTTATGTTCCTGCCACCCAATTTCCAGTTTTCAACTCATCATCTTTGTGGTAGGACAAATATAATATTTTCTAAAACACACAAATAGATCCTATTAAGATCTAGGGGATGGTAAAAGAGATGACATGTCTTCATTCTATTCATTTGTAGAATCCATGATAATATAATTTATGTGTTACATTTAAACAAGAATAGTAGATATATATTTCCTTAGTTTTTAAAATTTTAAAAACTTAAATCTACCACATATGAATAGTAAAAATAATAAAGGACAATGATGGAAACCTCCATCATCCTTGCCTTGATCACTTGTACTCCTTCTTCTCCTAAAATCATGTCTCCTCCTCCCAAGAAAAACAAAATTTTTAGAAATGAAATAGAATTCATAACATTTTTTTATTGACAAATTCACACATGTTACTAATGTGTCTGAATTCCTAGAATATGCATATCTTTCTTTAAAGTTTAATTTACTAGTCTAGTTGGTAAGTTACATGGTAGTAGAAAGGGGTCCATAACTAATTAAACTATAAGGTGTCTCATAGTTTTAGAAAACTAACGCATATTCATGTGTTTATGTTCCTACCACCCAATTTCCAGTTTTCAACTCATCATCTTTGTGGTAGGACAAATATAATATTTTATAAAACACACAAATAGATCCTATTAAGATCTAGAGACTTTCTGTGACAAAGTTCAAATATCATTTGGAATATGAGCCACACATTATTTTCTATAATGACATAAATCAATTGAAATATCATATATATATATATATAGATAGATATAGATATAGATATATATATATACACATATATACATATATAGGTTATTTTTATTTCTTATGGAGAATGAAGTTTATAGGTAGATGGACAAACTCACTTTGGGTTATCTTAAAATGAATAAAAATAATCTTTAAAGGGAAAGTTTCATGATAAAAATTCTAATCATCTATAAAGAAGCATAGCTTTAATCAAAATTTCTATTGTATTTAAGAAAAAATTCGAAAATTAAAATAAAATTATAAACCTACTAATTTCATCCTTATATACATGTGTTCGTAGTTTCATATGTGAAAGAGGTAAAGCATTTACACATCCATAAACACTTTTTAACAACAAATGTAAAATTCCATAATCTTTTTCATTGTATCGCTCGGTGAGTCCCTATTCCCAGAACATGCATATGTCATAGATCAATTTGGTGTCTCCCTCAATCTTCTATTATTATTATTATTATTAGAACTTGAAGAAAAAGAAACATTTATTTTGTCAAAAAAAAAATATAAAATATTTATGCCCGAAGGATTAACTCAAGTGGTCATGAGCCAAATATAATATCTCTCGCTCAAAATTTGGATAGTTCATGATTTGACTCTTTTGATCCTCTCGGGGTGGAGCTCCCTAATCAAGGACAAAATGGGTTTTCCAAAATTTTGATTTAATTATTAGGAGAATGACAAATATTTAAGCTCCATTGAATATTCTAGGATATTAATAATAATATTTGCATATAAAGGATTAAGATTTACCTCTAAGTTATGTATGCTCATTTAATTCTTTTATGTCAAATTAACTAATTACAGAAAATATCATATCAACTCATGTCATATTGGGCATGTGGTATAGGTAAGCCAGGGTATTGGAAAATAGAGGCATGTCTATTTTAGAATGTGTCTTCAAGAATTTTGAATTAATTATTAGTGATTATTAGGTGGATGGTAGAAACTTAAAGTGCATGGAATATGTTATGAGATTCATACTAGTATTCGCTTGCATGGAATATGTTATGAGATTCATACTAGTATTCGCTTGCATGGAATATGTTAGGATATTCATAATAATATTCACTTGTCAAGGATTGAGATTTACGTGTAAGTTAGTTATGCTCATTAAATTAATTTACCTCAAATTATTTAATTAAAGAAAACGTCATATCAAACTGTCATATTGGGCATGTGGTATTGATATTATTTCTTCTAGTCTTATTTATGGTTCCTATGAAAAGGTTCATTAATATTCTTTGATGACAAGAATATTATGCATGTTAATATTATTAACCAATTGAGTTATAATTTGATAAAGTACCACACTCGTGTTGAGCTACTATTATAGTAGAAGGTTGGCACAATTTGAAGGTGTCAATAAAATTTATTTAATGATAGAATCATACCAATATGTTTGTTACCATAAAAATTTTAATTTTAGGTACTATTAGTAATTTTATTTGTGTTGAGTATAATATTTTTTTATATAATTTAAGGGGTTGATAACTTTTTATAATCGACAAGAGAAAATATTACATAAACACATGTTATGTTTAAATTTAATCTTATAACAATCAAAACCAACACAAGAACTTCATAGACATTAATTATTTTGTAAACTAGCATAAATCCATCTTATATGCAGATATACCAAGTGCAAAGAGGGATCAATTTTGGAGTTAATATGGACCTAAGCTAGCACTAATACATTCCATATTAAAGGATTTCTTCAAGCCTTTAAATATGATTCGTCATAACAAATACCATGGGGTATGAAATAGCATGTGATTGTAAAACACCATCAGCAAACCCATCAAATGACCAACTCAAACTTATCATAACTATTTTATGACCTAAACATCTAACGGACACTTACCCATATCCTAGTAAAATTTGACATTTACATGTGTAAATATTTATGCAAAGTTGTTCCATACCAGGTTGTATAATGCCTCTTAATTCAATCACCATATTGACTTAAGATAAGATAAGATAAAACTATAATTGGTAATTTCAAACTAGTTAGTGACCATGAATAGGTAAAAAATGGGACTATTAGGCATGACACTATCAATACACAATAGTGGTATGAAAGAAACTCTTAGTAGGAATCAATTAAATCATAACGATATTATAGTTATGGATAATATACTACATTCCTTGATGTCGAATTTTTGTGCCTAATGACTCTCACCCCCAAGTCTCCCACAAGCTAGAGGGGGAGTTGTTCATCAATAATGTAGGATTTGGTAAGGAGTACCTCTCTAGCAAATTTTGCATTGAAACTAGTCTACTAAAAACCTACTAAGTAAAATATGTTCTTATGCTAAAATTTCTAGGTCCCCCTTGGTGAATTTGGAAAGCACCAAGAGGAGGTTCATACCAATTAGACCAGTTAAAAATAAGGATCAAATAATTATAATTTGTGTAGTGTAATCTTGCAGAGTCATCACATTCATGTTTATTGGAATCGACATTTCAAACCAACCTCTGTGGTTCATCTTCAAAAATAGATCCTGAAGATGAACCATAGAGGTTGGTTCAAAATGTCAATTCCAACAAACATGAATGTGATGACTCCAGAAGATAACACTACACAAAACACAGATGGCAGAAGCCTCAAATCATTAATTATAATTTTTTTAAATACCCTTTAGGATTCATTATTAATAACCATAATTTGTAAAAGAATATCATAATAATGGTTAGAAAAGTCCAAAGGCATCCATTTGGAACCCTTCTCTTGAAAGAGCTCAGAAATTCCACTTAACACTCAGTATCACTTAATGATTCCATGTTTTATTGGGAAATGCATTTTTTTTAACTTGCAGTTTTATTTTAGCAACAAAAAAGTCACTTTATACACTCATATTAAACCAGACGATAGTAAAATATAAGCGAATATAGGGATTATGACTTACTGACTTATATCAGATGATTTCAAATACACTTTATTGATTTAAGAATATGTATTTAGAAAACATTATAGATTAAAATCAAAATGGACAATTTAAAATGTATTATCAATTATTTCTAAATTTTTTATTTTGTAATTTTTTTATGTTTACATACATTAGGAGATTTATTTCAATAGTACATTACATTTATAAACATGTATTATGCAATCATATAACTAAATAGAATTCAATGAATCACTTCAACCTTTGTTGGCTTTTATGAGATAATATAAACTACAAATAATGTATTTGATATTTGAAATTTACAAAAAGGTAATATGAATGAGAAAAAACAAATGTCATATTATGATGCAAAAAAATTAAAGACGTCCATTTATGGCTGATCTCTTTAATGATCCTAGATAGTCCTATTGACGGTCTTGGAAATCTAGCAACCAAAGGGGTCTCCCCAATGAAAAGTCTCAATCTGACTTCACACTATTTGGTGTGGAAGCCCTTCAAGAAATAAGGCTTGGCTACCATATGTTCTTAAAGATATGCCTTGGATATAATGGTTAGTACAAGAGAGTAGGCACAAGTACTTTCGGATCAACAAGTGAATATGCCTTGTGGAATGTTCAGTTGTAGAATGTATCAAGGTTCTTCTACTAAGAGGGAGAGAAAAGTGAGCATTTAATAGAAAAGTAATAATACTAATCTAGTAAAGACGCATGAAAATATACATACAAATGAAATAGTTCACATAGAAGCAATGATTGTTAAAACACATAAAATGTACCAAATCCACCATAATAGTTCAATTTCCTTAATACAAATGAAAACAACATACATTTCAAACATTCGAAGAATAATCTTACAATATTTACGACATACACATGCAAGTGTGTGGCTCAATGAGCTTCGAAATTAAGAAAAATTTCCAAGACACATCGATACAATGAACGCCACTAGCTCCAATAGTGGAGCATTAGAGGAACCACTTTCTCCTCCAAAAGAAATATATTCCTCTCTAATGCCTAGTAGGAGGAGTGACTATGTAAAGCCCTTTTCATGATCTATAAGGGTGTATATATAATAAATGGGGTGATCATTCACCTCCCCTGTGACTCTTGGATTACACTCGTGATTTCTTGACATCTCTATGACTCTTTGACTCCTTCATGACTTTTCACGTTCTATGGATGACTCTTGGACCTCCAATTTACTTTACATTTCCCCAATATTGAATTTACATAACCGAAAAATGATGTGGAAAATGATGACGCATGACATGACATTGATGACATGGACTACATGATGACATGGAAATGTCAACCCATTCTTTGTTGTTGTTTTACTTATGTCTTCCTAAACAATGGGACATGCTCTTATATTTCCTCCTCCATAAGGCTTGAAAGTAGTGATTCTTCAATGTAATATTAATCTCCATTTTCTATTACAATCTAGTGTCCCTTTATATTTATTGATTGATCATCTCATTTTCACAACTTCAAATGTCTCTTTCAGTAGGGTCTCCTTCTTCATCTCCTTCATCATCATCCTCATAAAATGATAGAATACTTGCAACTGAAATCCCCTCATGATAAGACGAAATTAATATGATAAACCCCTAGTATTACATGCTTTGTGACAACCCTTAACTAAGCTAGAAATAGGTGATAGGCTGCTAAACAAGCCCAAGAATTGTGTAGCTCAGGAGTTCAGAGGCCAAGACTAAGCCTTGAGACTACACAGTGGGAAGTTCAGGCAGGCCAGGGCTAGACACTTGCATAGTTGAGGGGCTCAAGGGTTGAGGTTGAGGGCTTGAGGATTGAGGTTTTCCACTATGTAGTTCTAGAGGGATAGAGGCTAAGGGACTGTGTAGTTGTGAAATTCAATAGTTCAAGGCTACTGCTTGATGCTTGATGCTAGAGATTAAATATTGCATAGAAGAGGATAACTGGAGGTAGGGGCTGCGTAATTCTAGAGCTCAAGCATTGAGGCTAAGCTCTGATACTTTGTAGTGTGTAGTTCTAGAAGGTATGGACTACTTATTTCATAGTTCCAAGAGGAAGGGTTGAAGCTTGAGGACTCAGAATATGCAGTGAACAGTTTAGGAACGTTAAGTGAGGTCAAGTTGCTCAGTTAGGAACTTTTCTAGATTTGGCTAAGTGTGGGATTAGTCTGGCCAAAGTGAATAATGACAAAACTTAAGCACGATCACACATATAGAAATATTAGTTACACAAAATTGACCACTTAGAACACATAAACAACATAATTTCATCAATGTGATGACGTTATGACAACTTTCCCCAAGTGGGACACCAAAGGTACACTTTGCGACGAACGTGACAACACTTATGTGATAGTGCTTAAGAATCTGTGAATGGGTATGATACATGTCCACATGATAAGAATGGATCATTAAGACCAAGGTTACCCCTTGAAACAAACCAAAACTACATATGTGTGATGTGTGATGCTTTCCATGCTAAAATATGACGTTTGTGATAGTAAGAAGAAAGTGAAAATGACACTTACAAAATGTGAATGACATTGAAAGTGACATATGCCAGAAAAAAGATAACATAAAAACAACACTTGTTACAGTGAAAAAAAAAAAAGTGACGGTCATAAACAAGTAAGTGACATTTGTGAAAGCGAAGGAGCCAAAAGCGACTGTTGGAAAAATCTCACTCGAATAGAAGAGAAACCGCAACCAAAAGTGAGTGACTATTGATGGAGGTGTGCACTGATTTTCGACATAGGTTGAGCATTTTATAGGCATTTTCTTAATATACTTTTGTTATGCCTATTCAAGCTTTCATAAAAGGGTGTGATCATGAACCTACTACAAACTGAGCATGTGTGAGAAGATGAATTTGACACTTATCGATCAACCATAGAGTGACTATGGAACAAAATATCACAAGATCCATGGTGAGCTCCAAAATTTAGTGTAGAAAAATGTTTGGAGGGTGTTTGTCACAACGACAACACCTGGAAACATATTGGTCTAACTCTAGCTTCTCTTCCTTGGTCAAATATTTTATACAAGATCTAGTTTGTCAACATGTATTGATTCTCCATGTAGATTACTCTGGTTTCCCACTTAACCTGATTATAGATATAATCCCCTTCATCTCATTATTGGTTAAACATAATCATAAATCTAGCCATATGTTAATGTTTTGACTTCAAGAGAAGGGTAATGTAATTCACAAGCTTAAGATATTCAGAGTGTGATTTTTCATCTCTGGTGATTTTCCACTACCAGTAAGCCTGAGAAGTACCCTGAAGGAGTCACTTCATGATAACAAGAATTTCTTCACTACCAGTGAGCCTGGAACACACCTTACGGAAGTTACTTGCTTCACCTCCCTGTGTAGGGAGCCTTTCTCTTCTTTCACCCTTTATTTTTTATTGTTATAGAACTATGCTTTGACACTTATTTATTTCATGGGGTGGAAAAGGGATCTCAACTTATTGAGAGGAGAAGAGGTTGTTTCCTTAGATAAGCATATATAAAACCTCTGATATCATTTTTCTCATTCATATTTCCCCTTATCCTTCTCTACTTGATTGGATCAACGTGGAAAACATAGAAACATAAAGAACCCAGCATATAAAATAGGCTCCTATAAAATATATGGGTGTCGTAGTTTCACACAAATGTCTCCTTAAGCAAGGAACATTTTCCATCAAAACATCATCGACCAAAAGGTATAAAACCAAGAAGAAGAAGAAGGACTAAATGCTAGACAAATGTTGTAGTGTCACAAAGCCCTCGCATATTTTTCCACATTGTCTTTCAAGCCAAAGGGGACATCCTTCATGCAAAGTCTTATTAAAAAATAGAAGAGAAGAGAAAAGAAAAAATAAGATAACCAAATCAAAATGACAAAGAAAATGGAGGCTAACCTGAAAATAGGATGCAATACAAAAGTAAGAAAATGCAAGAAATAGTACAGAGAGTGAGGGGAGGATGAGTGTGCAAAGGGAGACTAATATGAAACTAGAGCTACTCCTAACCTAACTAGGTACAAGGTTAGGGTCAAGTGTAATCAAATTTCCAATGTAGCCATTGTAGTTTCTCCAAAATTGTATAAAGAAATATATGAGCAATTAAAACATATAACTTTCACAACAAATTGAATATCTTGCATGTTAGGAGAAAGACATGTGATAGCCACTGCTTCTAGCAAGCATGAGAAAATATCAAAACTTATTATTTTTGATGGATATTTCTAGGTAATATTTATCCAACCATTTAGTGGTTGGATCGTGAAATTCGCGGCAATCCTCTTGAAAACCATCAGATCCTTGAAAATATGAATTCTCGATTAAAGGTATGAGATCAAGATGAGAATCTTGTGAGGGAAAATGAATCTTATCATGTTCAAATGGCTTTCCAGGATAGTGAGGTTCTGACATAAGCATTAATGAAAGTTGAAGTGCCTCAACTTCTTTACAAGTATCTGAATGGTGAGATGATAAACCATAATGATCAAAGGATCTAGGAAAACTATCATCGGATAAGCTAGTAGCAAAATGATAAGTTGAATGTCAATAATGAAGATTAGAATTATGATCAGAAGAACTAAACAAAGCATAAGATTCTTGATTATAAGGCAACAAGGATAGGTCAGTTCGAATATTTTCACAAATTATCTAAATAATAGAATCATATTCCTCGCATGATTAATACAATAAAACATTTTATTGTAACTAGTTACAAACTGCACCAACATCACTATCGTCAAAATAAGTGAAAAGAAATGTCAGTATAGAAAACACAGGAAACTAGTCAGGATAGAATGGGTGATGAATAATTTGATTCACAAAATAACTCATGCATTCACTAGCACTCGAGGATTTTAGGTGTGATGAAGAAAAAGGCTAGCCATAAAATATTAACAAGAAAAACTAGGAGCTTACTATTCTAAAATGCATCTGATATACATGATTCCTGAATCCTTCGACCAGAGATAGTCTTTGAAATGATCAAATTTGTAATTCCATGCTTCTATGGGAAATACACACTCCAAACCTAAGTTAAGTACAAGATCCTTGCATGGAGATGAATAAATAGAATCTCAAATCTGATAAGAAATAAAAATTTTAGAGTTCAGAAGACTACATCCAAAATACCAAACATCTTTCAAGCAATAATTTACATCGAGTGAAACCATGCAAAGAAAAGAATCTTGCAAGGAAAACCATGTCTGACTCAGTTCGAGGATCTTACCAGAGTTACAAGGTCTTGACATAACCATCAATCAAAGTTAAAGTGCCTCGACATCCAAATAAGTCACGAAACTTTCAAGGATTGTAAAATCACATTTTGAAGATTGAATCAAATAATGCATGGTGTGTGAATATCTGCTACCAATACTAAGGACCAATACTAAGTGGATGGTAGTCATCTCTATCACTGATTTGACCATATTTAAAACTTAACCAAACAAAGTAACAATAAAATTTCAATAGGACCAATAATAAGTGGATGGTAGTCATCTCTATCACTAATTTGACCATATTTAAAACTTCAACAATCAAAGTACTCAAGTCTAAAGATTCTCCTAATCAGAATTCGATAGATGTACGAATCAGAGATATCTCATGAGCAAGTTGATTGGAAGAGTTGTCCTCATACAAAATTGAAAATTACAAGGAGTAGAGTGGATACCCAATGATTTCATTGTTTCCTTTTTCATCATGGCTAACCTCACTACCTTGTGTTAATTGAAATTTTAACTCATCATATAATAACTTGAAGAGCATGGGGTATATTCATTGTAGGTAGACGCATAATGATCTCAAGAGGAAATTTCGATAAGAACATCTATTTTGGCTGGATTTGATTCTAGATCCAATTCTTTCAAATCAAAATCTTTTCAAGAAACCAAAAGATCAACTAGTGCAATTAGACATTCATCATTTCATACATCAACAAAGTCATGAATATTACAACGATGGTTTCCCAAGGCTATAGATTGATTAAGAAAATCAACCTCATTTGATTGACTACCGAGATTAGTAGATTCAGAATCAGCCAAGAATGGAATGGAATCATCTTTACATTGTAGGTTTTAAAAGGGAATAAATATCAAAATAATCCTCACTTTTCTTCTCTTATACCTGTGAAATATGACCACCTTGTACTTGATTGAAATTTGAACCAACAACTTGAAAATCAAGAGAGCGTGAAGAACTAGTTGGTGGACCAAATTGATCAAGTGGATCATGGTATAAAGATTCATGGCATATAGATTATAGAGGATGAAAAATGCCCCTTTAAGAAGTAATACCTTTTGTGGAACCAGATTCAAGATTGAGGTTAAGAATGCTAGTATCATCTTGAGGAGTTGAAATATTAGCTTCACCCTAGGCTCCATGAATCATTCCAAGGTTTCCTCCATTGGATCTAAATCATGAGAGGTGGATGAAGATTGAAGAGACATATCGACAATATGTTTTACATATTTACCAACTTCAACATCATTGTAGGGAGGCACCCACATCAGAACTGGAGAAAAAGGAGGATAAGGAACGAAAGGAATAGTAGGTTTCTCCTTTGAAATTATAGGTGTCTCATGATTGAAAAGAGTTGGGGAAGTGGAAACATCACTAGGATTAGATTCTCCATGAAAAGAAACATGAACCAAATGTTAAATTTTTTTTAAAGAAATCCCAATCCATGCCTTCTATAGGAAATCCCTAACAAAGGTGATGAAATTGATTAGAAATCTCCTAAATTGATTTATTTGATTTCACTCTTAGTTAATTAATTCTTTTAAGGAAATATCAGTAATCATACTTATCATATGATAAATGAATCTTCTAGATGAGGTGTTCAAAAGAATGAATGGAAGCAGGTGGTAGTGTATGACACAATAAGTTTGCTTGACCTTCCATTATGAGGTAGAAAAGAATACAAGCCACATATTCATAGTCAATTTCATAGTGTTCACAGAACCTAATAAAAATAGATACATGCTCAGTAATGGACATATCACCCTCACTATCAAACTTAAATTTATACAAGTCATTAAGTTGTTATGCGAAGATGAAAATTTTACTAGGGCATAGGTTAGAGAAACCTTCCAAGAATATGATTTGGGGAAGACCCATTTAAGATAATAGGTTCAAAATAGACTCAACGAACACAACTTGTCATATGGCTCCCCTTCTAGTATCATTTTGTTGATATTTATGGAAATCCATCAACCAAGGGAGTCTCCTCGATGAAAAGTCCCAATCTGAATTTGCACTGTTTTGTGTGGAATCCCTTTCAGAAATAAGACCCAACTACTGTATGTTCTTAAATATATGATTTGGCTACAATGCTCAGCATAGGAGGGTAATGCACAGGTACTTTTAGAAGAAGAAGTGGATATGCCTTGTGGAATGTTCAACTACAGAATGTATCAAGGTTCTTCTACTGAGATGGAGAGGAAAGTGAGCCTTTACAAGAAAATGAATATTACTAATATATTAAAGACAGTGAAGCATATACATACGAATGGATCATTGGTAAATTAGTGAAATAGTTAACATAGAAGCAACAATTCTTAAAACACATACAAAACAACTTCAAAAAGATGAGTACAAAATCCACCAAAATAGTTTAACTTCCTTAAGACAGATGAAAACAACTGCATCACAAACATTCAAAGAATAGTCTTACAATATTTATGACATACGCAGGAAAGTGTGTTGGCTCAAGAAGCTTTGAAATTAAGTAAAATTTCAAAGATACATCGATATAGTGAACACCACTATCCCCAATAGTGGAGAATTAGAGCAACCACTTGCCCCACCAAAAGAACTATATTCCTCTCTAATTCCTGGTAGGAGGAACCAAGGTGAAAATTCCCTTGCATGAGCTATGAGGGTGTATATAAAACAAAAGAAGTGATCATTCACCTACCTTATGAATCTTGAACTACCCCCATGACTTTTTGACTTCTCTGACTCTTTTACTCCTCCATGACTTTTCACATTCTATGGATGAGTCTTGGACTTCCACTTTACATTACATTTCTCCAATGTTGAATTTAAATACCAAAAAATGTTGTGGAAAATGATGACTATGACATGAAATTACATGACATTGATGACATGAACTGCATGATGAAATGACAATGTCAATCCATTCTTTGATGCTACTTTATCTATGTCTTCATATAAGATGGAACATGCTCTTGTACTTCCTCCTCCATAAGGCTTAAAGGTAGGGAGTCTTCAATGTAATCTAGATCTCTAGTTGTTGTTGCAATATGGTGTCCCTTTTTCTTTCTTTATTGATTAACTTGTTTTTGCAGCTTCAAAGTTTACTTCTAATAGGGTATCCTTCTTCATCTCCTTCATTATCATATGTCATTACATGATAGAATACCTGCAACTAAATTGCACTCATGAAAAGATGACATCATTCTGATAGACCCATAGTCTAACATGATTCATGACAACAACAGACTGAGTTGGAATAGGCTGATAGGTTGGGAAATATGCTCTGGAATTGCACAGTTGCATAACTCAAGAGGTCAGTGGCAAGGACAGAGCCTTGAGACTATGTAGTATGCAGTTTAGTAAGACTAAGGGTAGAAATTTGTGTAGTTTATGGGCTCAAGGGGTCAAGCTGAGGACTTGAGGCTTGAGGTCTCCCATTACATAGTTTTGGAGGGACAAAGGACAAGGGTTTATGTAGTTCTACAATTCAAGAGGTTAATGTTGAGGCTTGATGCTTGAAACTACACAATGTGCAGAAGAGGATGACTGGAGGTAGGGGTTGCGCAATTATGGAGCTCAACAGTTCATACTAAGCACTAAGACTGTGTAGTGCATAGTTCTGGAAGGTAGTGACTATGCATTTTGCAGTGCCAAGAGGTAAGGTTCAAGCTTGGAGATTGAGATTATGAAATGCACATTTCAGGAAGGTTGAGTGAGGTCAAGTTGCTCAGGTAGGAGCTTCTCTAGATTTTTCTCAGTGTGGGATCAATAAGGACAAAGTGAAAAATGGAAAAACTTAAGAATTATCACACACTTATAACATTTAATGACACAAAATTTATCACTCAGAACACTTGAACAACATACATCCCTCAATGTGACGACATTGCAACAACTTCCCTAAGTGCGACACTAAAGGTACACTTTGCAACAATTGTGACGACACTTGTTTGACAGTGCTTGAAACTTTGTGAATGAATGTAATACATGTATACATGATAATAATGACTCATTATCACCAAGTTTACCCCTTCAAACAAACCAAAAATACATATATGTGATGTGTGATGATTTCCATGTGAAAAGACAACATTTATGACACTAAGAGGAAAGTGCAAATGACACTTGCAAAATGTGAATGAAATTGAAAGTGACACATCGCAAAAAGATGATAGCATGAAAAATACAGTTATTACAGTGAAAAAAATAAAAAGCGATAGTCATAAACATACAAGTGATACTTGCGAAAGCGAAGGTGCACAAAAGCAATAGTTGGAAAAACTCATCGAAATAGAAGAGCAATCGCAACCAAAAGTGAGAGACTATCAATCAAAGTGCACACTAACTATTGACATAGGTTGAGCATTGCACATGCAATATCTTAATAAACTTGTGTTATGCATGTTCACGCTTGCATAAAAGAGTGCACTCATGAACTTGCTGTGGATTGAGCATGTGTGAGCAGGTGGCTTTCACACTTATCGACTGACCACAAAGTGATTATGGAATGAACAATCGAAATATTCACAATACGATCCAAAATTCAAGCGTAGAAAATTTTTTGAAGGGTGTTTGACTTAGCAACAAGAAGTCGATTTATTACTCATTATCAATTAATTATTCCACTTTTTTTTAAGAAAAGAATTTTATTTTACATGGATGTTTGTTTCAAAAAAAGGCAATGTCAAATTTATGCAATGATATCAAACTACATGATAGGAATATAAAAGTGAATAAATCACTGCCTAACTTATTTACTTCTATGATATGAATGCATATAAAATTAATTGATTTAGTAATATGTAGTTATAATAAGTTATGGTATGTTGTATAAAAACTATCTTTACTTAGTGTAAGATATTAAATAGTTTCAAAAGTGAAATACATTTATAAATTTATAAATGGATATAACTAAATATAAATCAATAAATATGTTAATTTGGGGTTTCCTTCTATCACATTATTTTTATT
This sequence comes from Pinus tabuliformis, assembly GCA_031772625.1. Lineage (NCBI taxonomy): Eukaryota > Viridiplantae > Streptophyta > Pinopsida > Pinales > Pinaceae > Pinus > Pinus tabuliformis. Next base: position 510,872,707 of record CM062820.1, read on the forward strand.
AGAAATAATTTTTTTTAAGAATTTAACATTAAAAATTGTTAACGTGAGTGGGAAAATCGAATGTCGTGTGATGCAAATTGTTTAAATACATCTATTTATGACCTATTTCTTGAATAATCCTCAATATTCCACTTAAAATTCATTATCAATTGATCATTCCATGTTTTATTATGAAAAAGAAAAGTTTTACATGAAGATTTATTTCAAAAACAATGATATCACATTTATACATGCTTATTCAATATCATGATAAGAAAATCAAAGTCAATAAATGAATTCCTGGTGATTTAGAAGCACATCTAAGTTAGAAAGAATTACAGATCGAAAATCCAATGCATTAATATTTAAAGGGTTTCAAGTCACTGATCTATGTCCCATTTCCCACTAGCTTAAATAGACAACTTAACACTTCTTATCAAGAAATCCTCATAATAGTTTTTGGAAGAAATAATTCATTGCTTATGGCTATTAAGAGTTGATAACATAATTTTTTTCCTTATTGGCTCATATGATATAATTTCATTTTATTTAAAAATACAAATCTACAAAAATTTATCATTGGACAACGAAATGAAATTTATTATAATTCAAAAAATTCAAAGACATAAATCATCTATAATACATGTTTAATGAAACCTTAAGGCTCCACTTAGCAGTGATTATTAATTAATTATATGTCATTTTCAAGAAATGAAAATTCAATTACATTGGAGTTTGTTTTTAGAAATTATATATCACATTAGTCCAAGGGGGTAATTCAATTGTTGATCGAAGTAATGTGAAATTTGTGAAAACTAAGAGATTCAAGGTTGAAATCCCCCTAGTTGTAACCCAGTTTACATAGAGAAGGTCAAGACATAGACCCCTAGAGGTTTACTAGTAGCTACGTGTTAAGTGGGCTACTCCGTCCCTTTGGGATACAAAAAAATAATTAGATATCACATTTATACACTCATATTAATGCATTTTACAAATAGTTAAAAGATGACAAGTGAATATTTCCCTATTGATTTCCAATATGATATGATTGCAATTAAAAATATTAATCGATTTGAGTATACAAAAGTTTACTGATCAATCCTAGATATTTGATATCACTAGGGGGACGAAGAAGCTCTGTAACTTGATCCAAGGTTGGCGTTAGGGTTTGACATTGGGTACTAAGGCAGGAGGTGTAGGAGGGAGTGTTGCTCCCTCCTATAGTCAAGCAGTCACAAATAGAAGCAAGGACACTGGAAAGCAGCGTTTCAGGAAACCTTTGGGGGAGACAGCAGAGGCAAGTAACATAGAAATATTGGGAGGAAACAGACCTCATGAACAGAAAGGGGATCAATAGGAAGCTAGTAAGGAGAAGGAGAAAGGGGGTAGTAGTAAAAAAACAACTTCCACAAGGACAACTGGGGTATGAAAACCCAAGTCAAACATCATTCCCTGGGTCATCTTAAGCGACCCATCATTACAAGCGCATAGGGATCATATGGTAGAATATGTTGTTATATGTAAATTCATGGAGTTATGGCCGACGGAGAGGGCACTGCACGTATGGATAAGGAGCCAGTGGAAACTAAAGGGAGAAATAAACCTTCACCTGGGATCTAAGGGCTTCTTTGTAGTAGAGTTCACAAGCCTAGAGGATAAAGATAGAGTGTTCGAAGGAGCACCATACTTCTACATGGCTACAGGCCTCTACATGCGTCCATGGATGATGAACTTTGTCCCAGAATGTGAAACATTCACATCAGTACCAGTATGGATCAGACTATACTCCCTTCCTCTAGATTATTGGCTATCAAAATCTCTAAAAACAATAGGAAACAAACTGGGGCATTTCCTAAAGATCTCAAATCTGAATCTAAAAGGAAAATATACCTCCTTCGCCCGGATATGTGTGGAAATGGACTTATCTAGAGAACTTCTAGAAACGATAATTTTAGAAGTATGATGAAGAATGGGTGCAGGAAGTGGACTATGAGCACATCCCATTTAGGTGCTGCAAATTCCATGAACATGGGAATCTATACAGAGACTTCCCAACAGACAATATGGAGAGAAATGTGAAGACAATGGTGGATAAAAATCCTAAGGGTTTCACTAATATTGGGGGCAAAGGGAAATGCGGGAAGCGGCCACAAAAGATATCAATGAGGAAAGACAACCTAGCCATAATAGCTTTAATATCATACAAGAAGAAGATGGAAATAAAGAAACAGAAAAGGAAACGGAGAGCATTATCACTGAGAAGGAAAGGGATGCTAGCATGGAAGATATCATAGAAAACAACCAGCAAAAGGAGAATCTGCCAAGCAATATGGAGATAAGTAGGGACCATGAGATGACTCCAAGTGAGGTGGGAACGGAGGACCATGAACCGCAGGAGATTCTAGAAAAGGAAAATCTAGATCTAGAGAAATTTCTGGAACAAGGGACGACCAAAAGAGTGGACACCCTACCAAAAGTGGAATATGATAGGGTTTAACAACTCTTTCTATGGAGATCATAACATGAAGGGCTCTAGAGTCAAAATAAATCATGAAGGCTAGGATCATAGAGGGGTCAAAATGATGGAGGAGATACAGGCCCAATCTCCAAAGAACCCAGGCTAGAAAATAGGAAGAAAAAGACAAAAGGAGTTGCTGAACAAATGTGGGAAAATCTTGATCAGCTAAGGTAAGATGGAAGATCTCACCATTTATTCCTTTTAAAACCTTTCTTAATGAAGCTCACAACCTAGAATATTATAGGCATAGGAAAGAGAAGGAATCAAAGAAATCTCAGTAATAGAATATAAGAAGAAACACCAGATATGGTTTTTATTCAGGAGACAAAATGTTCAATGGATAAGATTAGAGAGATTCATAGTAAATGGCTAATAAAGTATGAGCATCCAGAGGTTAAAGAAAATAACTCAGCGGGGGGATTCTTACGCTCTCGAATCCCCAAAAATTTGGAATCCTTGATGCTAAAGCGTCCAGGAACTATCTTTCTTTGCTATGTCAACCTTTAGGTGATCAAAAGATATACATGATCACAAATGTCTATGGATCTCAAAAGCTAGAAGATAAACTCAGGCTTCTCACCTCGCTTGAGGACCTAAGAGCAAGACACCCTAATATGCCATGGATCATGGTAGGAGATTTCAATATGATAAGATCTCTTACAGAGAAAAAAGGCAGGATCAGACAGCTAGGCAGAGACTCCATGGCCTTCCAAAACTTCATAAGGAACATGGGGTTAGTGGACAGTGAAACAATCAATGGGACCTTCACCTGGAACAATAAGAGGGGAGGGGCTTCACAAGTCACCTCTAAACTTGATAGATTTATTATTTCAGACGACCTCTTTCTTGCAGGCCCTGCCATGTCAACTTCTATTCTTCCCTTTGGAGGTTCAAACCATTGGCCTATACAACTAGAAGCCACTTTTATGGGTACACCAAGAAATGGACCCTTCAGATTTGAAAATACCTGGTTCTCTCACCTTGAATTCACTAGCAATATTAACAAATGGTGGAGAGAGGATCTGAGCATTCAAGGCACTTGAATGTTCCTGCTCCAACAGAAACTTAAGCATATAAAATCCAGGCTTATATATTGGAACAAAAAGGAATCTTGCAATACATTCAAAGCCAAAAGAGTTCAGCTGAGCAGAAACTCCAGGAGATTAATTAGATCAACATCACATATGGCTTTATCAAGGAGTGGAAAAAGCTAGCTGACTCTCTACAGGAAGAATGGGAAGATCAGTGTAGGCAAGAGGAAATTTTCTAGAGACAAAAATCGAGGGTGTAGTGGATTAAAGAGGGAGAAAGAACACAAAGTTCTTTCATAAATCCACCATGGATCACAGGGCAGACAACAGAATCACAAAGCTCAAAGATTCTTAAGGGATAGAACTCGTCTCTCACAAAGATATGGAATCTGTCCTTGTTCAACACTTCCTTAGTATAGCAGAGGAGCCTCTAATGGATATATCTAGGTTCATCAACAACTTCACTCAGTGCATCCCTCAGTGAGTTACCAGAGAGGAAAACCACAATCTTAACAGGCTAGTGCTAGAAGAGGAGGTCAGTGAAGTGATTAATGAAATGCAAAATGGAAAAGCTCCGGGCTCGGATGGGTACAATGTAGACTTCTTCAAAGCTTGTTGGGAAACAATCAAACACAATATCCTTGAGGTTGTGGAAGACTCAAGAAGATCCAAAAACTTTCTGAAGGCTCTTAATGCTTCCTTCATAGCTTTGATCCCAAAACAAGAAAAATCAATGACTCTGGATGGCTTCAGACCCATAGCTTTATGTATTGTGGTGTATAAAATTATTTCCAAGGTGATTGTCAATAGACTCAAGCCCCTCTTACCAACTCTCATCTCAGAGGAGCAAACACGCTACGTGTAAGGAAGACAAATCCTCAATAACATCATCCAAGCTCACGAGGTGGTACACTCTCTCAAAAGCTTATGACAAGCTAAGTTGGTATTATATAAGGGCAGTTCTAAGATCATATGGCTTCGACCAAAACTGGATAAGATGGGTTATGGAACTGGTTACCTTGACCAATTTTTCCATCCTGCTCAATGGCACTCCTTCAAGAACCTTCACACCCTCTAGAGGTCTCAGACATGGGGATCTGCTCTCACCCCTCCTCTTTGTCCTCATGATAGAAGGGCTAGGCAGAGCGATTAAAATCGAAAATGCTGAAGAAAGAATTCAAGGTATCAAACTCACCTTGGATGGAGAGGCAAATACACATCAACAATTTGTGGATGACACAATGTTGCAGGGCATACCCACAGTCAGGGAAGCCAAAGTGATCAAACAAATCTTAAATGACTTTGCTATCGCAGCTGGCACAGAGGTAAGCCTCAACAAATCAAAAGTATTTTTCTTTAACACTGACATTGTTATTCAGAGAAACATCACCAGGATTCTTGGGTTTCAAAGGGACTAGTTACCTTCAAAGTATCTGGGTATACGTCTCACAGACAAGCATATAAGCAAGGGAGTTTGGGAGCCAATAATAAATAAACTTTATAACAAGATCAGAAAATGGACATGCAGGCCTTTAAATTTGGTGGGGCGCCTTGTGCTCACACAGGTTGTCTTACAGGCAATTCCCATTTTCATGTTCTTAGCTCTTCCTGCTCCTAAGTGGGTTCAGCAATAGATCATAAGCATACAAAGTGATTTTATATGGGGAAGACAAGAAGAGAAAAAGAAATGGGCTCTAGTGGCCTGGGACAAGATCTACAAACCCAAGAGCCATGGTGGTTTGGGGCTTCATGACCCTGAAACCCTCAGCAGAGCTTCGAGAACTAAACTATGGTGGAGGTGGATCAAGGAATTGGAAACCCCCTGGACCAAGCTTTGGAAACAAAAATATGCCAAGAATTGGCAGGAGAAGGATCATATTCGAATGTCAGGGCATATTAAGGGCTCCCACATTTGGAACCTTGCCTGGGAAAATAAAGGTATTGTTCAGCAGCATAGTTTCTGGGAGATCCGAGATGGGAACCTAGCTCGGTTTTGGGAGGATAACTGGCAACAGGAACCCAACGTGTATAAGGATGAATTAGCAGCTCTCAAGCACGATACCAATAACAAACGTCTACTCATGGTAAATGATTTCTGGGACTAGGTAAGGAACAATGGAAAATGGAGAATTTGGACGGATCTAGGCCACAGTGAAGCGAGCCCTTTGAAGGCCTAGGAAAAATCTCTTGCTCAGGAGCTAGAACATAGGAGGATTTTGGTATCCTCCTTGCTTGACCCACTAAGATAGGGAAGGAACACTGAAGGAAACTTCAACCTTAAAGAAGCTAAACAAGTAATAACATGGTTTAACTACCATTGAAACCCTGATCAAGTATGGAAGACTCTTTGGCAGAGCCCCCACAGGATGAAAATAAAGTTATTCATTTGGCTAGTTCATCAAAGGAAAATTTTAACCTGGGAGAATCTCGAGAAAAAAGGCTTCACTGGCCCATCCAAATGTTACCTATGTGGCTTACAAGAGGAAACTATGGAACACCTTCTCAATCTCTGCCCTTTCACCTCTACTGTGTGGGAATGGGTGGATTCAATCTTTAAGCTCATTGATAGGGATAGAATCAGCATCTCCAACACTTTGAAGAATTGGAGGAAAAAATTCTCAGGGAATGAAATCATCAATAAAGTCTGGACTCTAGTTTGAGGCTTTGTTATTTGGGATGTTTGGAAAGAACATAATAATAGGATCTTTAAGAATAAATCAAGCAAGCCCCAACATATTATTAATCAAATTTTAAGGCAACTCAAAGACACAGTCAGAAGCTTGTTGTGGAAACCTCCTAAGGACCCTCCTCTGCCCCAAGATGCGTGTATACTACTGCATGTGGGTCTCCAGTCTATAGGCCCACAGGGCATAATTAAGGGTGTGAAGAGGGATGAATCAAGGATATCTTTCATGGCCACTTGGGGAAGGCCACTAATAACATGGTGGAACTCATGGCCTTAGAGCAATGCCTAGAAATCTTGGTGGACTCAAGTTCACAAAATGTCATCATTGAAGCAAATTCGAAATTGATTATTAGAGCAGCCAAGAAAATATGCAATGGGATGGCACGAGATAAAGTGTTGAAACATTGGAGGCTATCACAATTATTTCTCTGTATTTACACCCACCTGCAAATCTTAAAAACTATACACTTTGTCCATGTGAAAAGAAAAGCTAATATGTTAGCTGATCATCTGGCGAATGAAGGAGTGATTAGTAAGGAAAGGGACACTCGGCATGTTTGGGAGTTGATACCCTAGGCAAACTGTTAAAGGATTGCCTCTGTTAGGTTGCCAAAGATAGGGATTCTTGGATAGACTGTTGGAATTATGACACAGGTGTTGTCCTTGATGGCAACTCACTCAGATGATAGATCACAGTTTAGTAGGTTAATAGCACAAAGTTCAAATCAGGATGAAGAAAGAGAGGTATACATAGGTTCACCATTGGCCAAGCCGCGTATACATGCGGGTTCACTATATACAAGTTGCGTATATGTACACATGCACTTTCACAGAATGCAAGGCACGTATATCTTGGAAAACTAAGTTTTGGTCCAAGGTATTTGGTCCATGCTATTTTGATCCAAGGTATCTGGTCCAAAGTATTGACCCCAGGTATTGGGTCCAAGGTATTGGTCCTAAGTGGTTTTGGTCCATGGTATTGAGTAAGGGCTAAGACTATAAAACGAGGGGAATATCATTAGGCCAAGGCACTCAAGAATTGAATATCTGATGAAGGGAAAGACCCAATGTACAGGTTGCTGGGTTATGGTGCATAGCTAGATCTGAACCAAAGATGAACCTTAGCACTTAATGAAGGATAAGATCTAATGACGGGTCAAGATCTTAAGGCTTGAAGTGAAGTATCTTTATATGGTTTGATCATTTGTCTGAATAAATGGTCCACATTGTAGTATGTAAATATGATGATCTAGGTATAACTGAAGTCTGGAATTGTTGTAATGTTTAAATCATGATTTACAAATCTGTACGCAAGTTCACTTTAGAAAAGGCACATATACACGTTCATTCTGCATATTAGAACAACATATACATCTTAAATTTGATTTACAGATCTGTACGTAGGCTCGCCTTGAGAAAAGATCGTATGCATGCAGGTTCGACACATGGAAGTAGCATATACCATATAAATATGTTTTACCTACTTCTATTTGCTGTTGTAGTGCTCTGGGTTCTGGATTGGGTTCTGGTTACTGTATTCTGGTTATAGCATTCTGAAAGATCATATTGAAGGGTTTTCAAAGTAATTGATTGGTTCAGTTGTGGTTGGTTCAAAGGAAATTGGTTGATGCAGATATATTTGATGATTGAATGATGTTATTGATGGATCCAGTCTGAAAATTCATGAAACGTGATCCCTAGAAGAAAAGAGAAGGTTGTATCCTTTTATAGGCTGACACCTATGTACTAGTAAATATATCAGCTAGTACAAGAGCTAAGGGGTTGTAGCTCCCTTCCAGGAGAAGCTGGAGAATGAGAGAAGGTTGTAGCCTTCTGCAGGCAGAATCCTGTATACTAGTATAAGTCTGCACCAGTACAAAAATTGTAAAAAGAAGTTTCTTATTATTAAAAAGAATATAGAGACGATTGCAGAGGTGGTTTTCACCCACATTAGGTTTCAACCTTATATCTTGTGTTCATGTGTGTGATTATTTGTTCTGTTTTTACTGCACCTGGTTATTGTTTATGTGGTTCTGATGTACTGATTAATGATCAACATATGATGACTTAACTGAATCATAAGTTTGTAGGATATACGCTAGTTTCCTTAAACACGGTTTCATATACATGCGAGTTCCATTAACTGAAGTCACGTATATGAATCTAATTATGGAAATGAAAAATTGTTGTCTTACTAATACTGATTCACCCCCCCTCTCAGTATTATTTCCAACAATTGTAATCAGAGCAGGTCTTTCAGAAGAAGCTTGATCGCTTGAAGGAAGATACATCATCATGAGTAATCAAGAAAGAGAGGGATCCATCAAACCACCAATCTGTGATGGAAACAACTTCGTTTATTACAAGGTAAGAACCACAGCCTGTCTTCAATCTCTTGGAATAGATGTCTGCGAAATCGTGGAAGGAGGATATACATTTCCATCAACAATTCATATAGATGCAACAGGTAAAAGGCAATATGAAACCAATGCCAACGCTGTCAATACATTATTGAGAAGTCTGTCACAATCAGAATTTGTCAAAGTTATGCAGCTCAAATCCGCCCAATAAATATGGGACAAAATCATTCTAAGCTATGAAGGAGACTTTCAGGTAAAACATGCAAAACTCCAAACTCTCAGAATTCAATATGAAACTCTCAAAATGCACAATGATGAAAATATAGCTAGTTACTTTTTACGTATAGATGATATTGTTAATTGAATGAAGAATTTGGGTGAAGAGATAAAATAAGTTACTTTAGTTGAAAAGGTCTTAAGATCCTTGTCTGCTAAGTTTGAATCAAAAATATCTGCCATAGAAGAAAAGCAAGATCTTCAGACTATTACTATGACACAGCTACACGAAATCTTAACTTCTTTCGAGATGAGAAAAGGAGGTCCATCAAATATGAGTTTTGAAGTTGCATTTAAAGCTTCAAGAAAAGAAGAACTCAATGAATCAGGACATATTTTTGAAGGAGAAGAGGAAGCAAACTTTGTTAAGAACCTTCAACTGGGTTTCAGAAGATTTAGAGGTAAACTACCTTTCAAATGTTTTGTTTATGGAAGAGTCGGTCATTATGCTGCCAAATTTCCTCATAAAGATAAGTCTGATAAAGGTAAGGAATCTGCAAAATGGAATAGAAAACAAAGTATAAGTAAGAAGAGCTACTATACGCATGAAGATAGCGATGGTTTATCAATTAGTGATGAAGATGAAAATAGTAATGACTATAGACTTTTGATGGCTTCTGAAGATGATGATTTCTTTGATGCTTTAGATGAAGATGACCTTTATCAAGAAAATATAAACTCAGAATATATTTAGAAGAAAAGAATATGATTATAGATACTTTGACATTCCAACTTGTTGAAAGAGAAAAACACAATGAAAAACTAGAATGTGAAATTGTGGGTCTAAGAAAGGATATTGAGAAAACAAAAGCTCTCAATCTTAGACTTGCTAAAGGATCAAAAACCTTAAATGAAATTAACAAAGTGCAGAGTTCTCCTCTGATGAAGATAGGTCTTGGATATACTGAAGAAGCATCTCAAGCACAGAAGTCGTAAACCTCCACTAAAAGCTATCTTGAATAATTTGACAAATGTTAGCAAAGGCATAAAGCAGATCACCAGGTAAATCAGGCTCAATTTACTTCAAGGATGAATAGAAGCTACAATCAACCTCAGGTAAATCATACTCAATCTACTTCAAGAATGAATATCAATAGAAACTACAATCACCAGGTCAGTAGATTCGATAATTGCAGGAACTTCTTTAATGGCCAATGTTTTTCATGTCATAACTTTGGACACAAAGTTTCTCAATGTGTTTCTTACAAGACCATCATGACAAGAGAAGCACGAAATCAAAGGAATGTAACAGAGATCATGAAAAGGTCCTACAATAACTTTTCTTTTCTTGAAAATGAAATAGAATGCTCTATTTGCAACAACTTCGATCATGAAGAATCTAAATGCAAGATTAAATTTCAGCAAACATCTCAGAAGGAGCAAGCTCCATTAAGTCCCAAAATATGGAGAAAGAAAGAACCACAAACAAAAATATGTGGTATAGCCTTGTATGCAGAAGGACAAGAAAATCATTGGTACATCGACAGTGGATGCTCAAAACACATGACAGGTGACAAAGAAAAACTTCATTCATATAATGCCTTAGAAAAAGAAAAGAAGGTCTCATTTGGAAATGACACTCCTGCTGTCATAAAAGGTAAAGGCTCTGTTCTCTTAAAAGAAAAATTTAAAGTTGGGAATGTTATGTATGTTGATGGTCTAAAGCATACCCTCTTGAGTGTTAGTCAAATGTGTGATCAAGGAAATGAAGTAGTATTTCGATCAAATGGATGTGTTGTTCATGATCTTGATACAGGAGAAACCGTGAGCAAGGGTATAAGAACTCCAAACAACTTATACATACTCAAGGGAGGACAACAACAGTGCTACCTAAGCAAAAATGATGAACACTAGCTATGGCATAGAAGATTGGGGCATCTAAGCTTCTCTTAAAGAAGAAAAGCATGCAGATTCTAGGTTGTTGGTGATCTTCCTGATATCAAAATTCCAAAAAATACAATATGCAAATCATGTCAATTTGGTAAGAAAACTAGATCACACATCCCTGAAAGAAAGGATTAGCTAGTAAGCCTCTTGAACTTGTTCATACTGATTTATGTGGACCATCAAGGAAAAAGTCACCTCATGGAGAAGAATACTTTATATTTTTCATTGATGATTTTTCCAAAATGTGTTGGATAGGACTTATAAATCATAAATATGAAGCATTTGAAAAGTTAAAAGCCTTCAAATCTTTGGTTGAAAATGAATCAGATCACAAAATCAAATGCCTCAGATCTGATCGAGGAGGGGAATTTACCTCGGATGAATTCTTTGACTTTTGTGAAGAACATGGAATAAAAAGGAAATTCTCCACTGCAAGGATTCCTCAGCAAAATGGAGTGGTAGAAAGGATGAATAGAACTATTCAACAAATGGCTCATGCTATGCTAGATGAGTCTAGAACTCCTGAAACCTTCTGGGGTGAAGCTGCATTCGCTGTCATCAATATTCTCAACCAATCAAATGTTCGGGTAAACAGCACTCAAACTCCACATGAACTTTGGTATGGTAAGACTCCTACTGTAAAATACTTCAAAGTTTTTGGAAGCAAATGTTACATCAAAAGGACTAATGAAAAACTTGGTAAGTTTGAACCCAGAGCAGATGAAGGTATTCTCCTTGGATACTCTTCCCGAAGTAAAGGATATAAATGTTATAATAAAAGACTTGGGAAAATTATTGAAGTTATTGATGTTGTGGTTGATGAAGTATGCAAAAATCCAAAACAAATAAAAACTGAAGATTATGAAGAAGATGAGGATTATCCTCCCACATCAAATCAGACTAATTCTGAAGAAGAAACTAAAGAAGCACCAAAAGAAGAGATAACAGTAGAAAAAAAGACTTCGTCTAGGTATGTTCAGAAAAATAATCCAGAGACTCAAATTTTGGGATATAAAGAGGCAGGTGTGTAGACAAGAAGAACTATTATAGAAGCTTCAAGCTATCTAGCATTGTTATCCTCCACTGAACTTCAAAATGTAAACGAAGCATGCAAAGATGAATGTTGGGTCAAGGCCATGAATGAAGAACTTGAGAAAATTGAAAAGAATAATACTTCGGAATTAGTTCCTAGACCTCATGATAAGAATATCATAGGAACTAAATGGATATTCAAAAACAAGCTAAATGAAAATGGAGAAGTTATTAGAAACAAGGCAAGACTTGTTTGTAAAGGACATGCTCAACAAGAAGGTATAGATCTTGAAGTAACTTTTGCACCTGTTGCTAGACTTGAAGCCATAAGAATGTTCCTTGCTCTTTCTAGTTTTCAGAAATTCAAAGTATACCAAATGGATGTAAAATCTGCCCTTCTTAATGGAGACTTAGAGAAGAAGTCTATATTGAGCAACTAGATGGATTCATTCTTGGAAATGATGCAAAACTTGTATGCAGACTTAGAAAGGCTCTCTATGGTCTAAAACAAGCTCCAAGGGCCTGGTATTATCGTCTTGACAAATATCTCCATCAACAAGGTTTTTCAAAGGGATTAGCTGATAGCAATCTATATACAAAGATTGACAATAATAATTGCTAATACTTGTTGTGTATGTTGATGATATCATTTTTGGTAGTGATGAAGAAGCCATGAGTCAGAATTTTGCTTCAATAATGCAGCAAGAATTTGAAATGTCCCTGCTTGGTGAGCTTACATATTTTCTTGGTCTACAAGTTCAACAAAATAAATATGGTATTTTTGTCACAAACCAAATATCTAAAACAAATCTTGAAAAAATATGGCATGGAAGATTCTAAACCAATATGTACCCCAATGGTAACAGGATGCAGTCTCAGCTCAAATGATGAATCAACAATAGTACATAGCCAACTTATAGATCCATGATTGACAATTTGCTTTATATAACATGTACCCAACCAGACATCGTGCATGCAATAGGAATGGTTGGAAGATTCCAAGAAAATCCAAATGAATCACCCCTTCAGGTAGTCAAAAGGAATTTCAAATATCTTCAAGGAACACAAAATTTTGGTTTATGGTATCCTACAGATACAGATCTTACACTTCATGCATATATAGATGCAGATTGGGCAGGAAGCGTTGATGACAGAAAAAGAACTAGTGGTGGTGCATTCTATATGGGTTCCAGATTAGTGTCTTGGTTCAATGAGAAACAAAGATCAATTACATTATCTATAGCTGAAGCAGAATATGTAGTTGTGACATCTTGTTGCACACAAATCCTTTGGATGATGCAAACATTACAAGACATTCAGATCACATGTACTCCACCCATCTCCATTCTATGAAAATGTCATGAAACGACCTAATTTGTTACCCCGCTATGCATGGGATGGATGATGTAATGTTTCTTGTTTTGACATGTATAAGCAATTGGCATGTCCCCTTGGTTGGGTGGATGAGACAAACTTGGTATATCCCCACTTGGTTGGGAGATAGATGTATGTATGAGTCATTGGTGATAAGAAGGTCATTTATGATGTATGTATAGAGTCATGTTCTTCTTTTAGAACTTATTTTTGCAGACCTTGCTTATGTTTAGGGGGAGCATGGACTCGATCATGGAGCTCAATCAAAACTCTTCAGCATATCGAAGAATTCAACATGTACTCAGGGGGAGCATTACCCTTTTCCCTTGATGACAAAGGGGGAGAGTGACTTGGAGTTGCCATCAAGTCCACAGGGGGAGATTGTTGGTATTATGACACAGGTGTTGTCCTTGATGGCAACTCACTTAGATGACAGGTCACAGTTCAGTAGGTTAACAACACAAAGTTTAGATCAAGATGAAGAAAGAGAGGTATACGTAGGTTCACCATTGGCCAAGCCGCGTATACACGCGGGTTCACTATATACAAGTCGCGTATATGTACACATGCATTTTCACAGAATGCAAGGCGCGTATATCTTGGAAAGCTAAGTCTTGGTCCATGCTATTTTGATCCATGGTATTGTTCCAAGGTATCTGGTCTGAAGTATTGATCCCAGGTATTGGTCCTAAGTGGTTTTGGTCCATGGTATTGAGTAAGGACTAAGACTATAAAAGGAGGGGAAGATCATTAGGCCAAGGCACTCAAGAATTGAATATCTCATGAAAAGCAAGATCTAGTGTATAGGTTATTGGGTTATGGTGCATATCTAGATCTGAACCAAGGATGAACCTTAGCACTTGACAAAGGTTAAGATCTAATGATGGATCAAGATCTTAAGGCTTGAAGTGAAGTATCTTTATATGGTTTGATCATTTGTCTGAATAATTGGGGCATGTTGTAGTTTGTAAATATGATGATCTGGGTATAACTGAAGTCTGGAATTGTTGTAATGTTTAAATTATCATTTATAGATATGTACGCAGGTTCACTTTAGAAAAGGAGCGTATACACGTTGGTTCTGCATATCAAAACAATGTATACATCTTAAATTTAATTTGAAGATCTGTACGCAGGCTCACCTTGAGAAAGAGTGTATGTATGCAGGTTCGACACATGGAAGTGTGTATACCATATAAAATATGTTTTAGCTGCTTTTGTTTGTTGTTGCAGTGTTCTGGGTTTTGGAGTGGGTTCTGGTTATTGTATTTTGGTTACAGCATTCTGAAAGATCGGATTGAAGGGTTTCCAAGGGAATTGATTGGTTCAGTTGTGGTGGGTGCAAAGGAAATTGGTTGATGCAGATATATTTTATGATTGAATGATGTTATTGATGGATCCAGTCTGAAAATTCATGAAACGTGGTCCCTGGAAAAAAAGAGAAGGTTGTAGCCTTCTGTAGGCCGCCACCTATGTAGTAGTAAATATAGTAGTTAGCACAAGAGCTAGGGTGTTGTAGCTCCCTTCTAGGAGAAGCTGGAGAACGACAGAAAGTTGTAGCCTTCTGCAGTTAGAAGCCTGTGTTCTGGTATAAGTCTACAACAATACAAAAATTGTAAAAAGAAGTTTCTTATTATTAAAAAGAAGATAGAGACGATTGCAGCAGGTGGTTTTCACACATAATGGGTTTCCACCTTATATCTTGTGTTCATGTGTGTGATTGTCTATTCTGTTTTCATTACACCTGGTTACTGCTTATATGGTTCTGATGCACTAATTAAAGATCAACATATGATGAATTAACTGAATCATAAGTTTGCAGGATATACGCTAGTTGCCTTAAACACAATTGTGTATACATGTGAATTCCATTAACTGAAGTAGCGTATATGAATCTGATTATGGAAAAGAAAAATTGTTGACTTGCTAATACTCATTCACCCCCCATCTCATTATTATTTCCAACATAGATAGGCTGGATCGATGAGGCTCAAGAGGCAGGCAGGAGTGCATGGATGCTTAAACTATTTTCTTGTTGAGTGGCAGCAGTCAGCAGATAGTATTGGCATCAGTATTCCAATAGATTTGAGCGGTTGGTCAAGATCAATAGAGGAAGACCAAGGACATAGTGTCGTGAAGCTTGATTTTGGACCGATAGACCTCGATTGAGTCTGATCTACGGTGTTTGGGCAAGGGAGTTACCCGACAGTTAATGAGAAGAAGTGGGTTAGAGAAACCCACAAGTGGATTTCGGGATGTGGAAAGGTTGTAAGTGGTAATTCCCCGTTGGCTCTGATTCCATACAAACAGTGACACGTAACAACGAGGTGAGAGAAGGAAACCACTTTTCTGGTGGATTTGGAGTGTGTAAGTTAACCGACCAAAATAGGTGTGAGCCATTAGATTTGGTGGAGTGAGATCGACGGTTGACATACGAGGAGCTTGTTTCGAATTTAGGAAGTGTTTTGACCGTTGGATCTTAAATAGATCAACAGTGCAGAAGGGCCGACGATTCTTTAGAAGGGCGGATTTCAAACTTTTAAAAATTTTGGTTTGTTCTACCGTCAGGTCCGGAGTGATAGAAATGGCTCGGTTAACCCACAAGTGGATTTCAGGCAGAGGAAAAGCTGTAAATCGTATTTCTAGGTTGGCTCTGATTCCATTCACTCAATGACACGTATCAATGAGGTGAGAGAGGAAAACCGCTTTTCGAGCAGATTTGAAGTGTGCAAGTTAATCAGCCGAAATACACATGAGCTGTTAGATTTGGTGGAGCGAGATCAACGATTGATAGATGAGGAGCATCTTTCGAAGTCGGGAAGTGTTGTGAGCGTTGGATCTTGTATAGATCAATGCTGAAGAAGTGTCGTCGTTTCTTTACAGGGGTGGATTTCTTTTTTTAAATTGTGGTTTGTGTTACTGTTGGATTTGGATTAGTCTAAGTTTAGTGGAACTCTACGATTTTTGGAGGGGTTTATTAGCTTAGAAGAAGCTCTAATGTTGTCAGTGGATGACAAAGAGCCCTTGGAAGTTTAACATTCCTTCTTGTTTACAAGTTTTTGGAAATCCGTGAGTATTGGTTTGATCCTGGCTTTGCTTTTCCTGTTGTCGACAATCCCACAACAAGCTGGTTCTTGTTTGGGTCTTTGCACTTGCAAAGACATGTAACATATGTAATGTACTTGTATGGTTAATAGAAGGCTCCATTCTTACTTGACCAAAAAAAAGAGTATACACAAGTTTACCAAAAATTATGGATTGGAAAATACAATACCTTATACTTAAAAAATGCAAGCCATTCACCTATGGCCTATTATCTATGCCACATTTCCTATTAGCCTGAGTAATGGGAGTAGCATTTATATACTTACCTATAATTTGTTTAGTAAGAGTTGTATTTTTATTTAAATTGAATGTTATTTCAAAATTTTCACTCACATTTTTATATAAGTATTAATGGATATAAGTGAGTCAAAATAAATAACAATAACATATTTTCCTCAATGTATCATATACAATTATTTTAATGACAAATAATTCATTTAAAAAGGAAAATCAAAATACACACATCATACAAACAAATCATTGCTAAAACATATTCAATATAAACATTATTATAAATAATAATAAAAATGTATGTTAAGATAATTTTGAATTCCCATATATTTCAAAAGAGTTAAAAAAATAAAACAAATTGATTCACAAAAAAGTATGCCCAAGTTGCATTGAAAAAATTGAATTCTCTTGTGAGAAAATTTATTAAAAAAATTGTTTTCATCCATTACAATGATGTACATGTTTTATTGAAAATTTGAATGTACTCACATTTCTCTTTGTTATGATAAAGTATCTTCATAAATGGAAATAAAATTTACGTAAGCCATGTATCTTGAGATTGTCCTGTATAGAATTTTATTAACATGTGGTTTGAATAATATCAATCAAATTGGTAAGGATGCTTTGACGTATTTATTAGTGATACATTTGATGCTTTGATGCTTTGACTTACGTTAACACTCATCTGCATCTACATTTCAAACACATATATGAAATTAACATATCTCTAATTCAAAATTTTATTACTAAAGAACATCAAAACATAACACTTTGAAACATTAAGAAAATTATGTTAGTATATATTATGAACTATCTTTATTTGTAACAAAGTAAATTTTATAAAGATTTAAATGGAAATAAAAAACATTATTACATTGGCCCTATTCAAGTGAACAAATTAATGATATGTCTATTTCATCAATACAACCTAATAAATTTATTTAATTTCCATGAAACAAGTAAGTATTACATGAATAGATTGACCCACCATTTATATGGTTTATTTTAATAGTTAGAAGTATTTGTTTCATCAAAATTTACAAATATAATTACAAAGCTCCAGTCCAAGTAAACAAACCAATTATATGTTAACTTGCAAACAAAACCTAATATGCTTTTTAAATTTCAAAGGAACAAATTAATTATATAGTATTTTCTAGAGTATATCTCCCATATTATTTTTTTTCTTATTTTAGTAAAATATTAATTTCTATTTTTGGTGCCACACATCCTAATATGGTTTTTTAACTTTTATGGAAAAAAAAAGTTAAGAACACAACAAACCATCATTCAAATCACTATTTTTTAAAAGGTCTAATGGAAAGGTAAACCACATGAAAGGTAAACCACATTTAGAGTATATCTCCCATATTATTTTTTTCCTTATTTTAGTGCAATATTAACTTCTATTTTTGGTGCCACACATCCTAATATGGTTTTTTAACTTTTATGGAAAAAAAAGTTAAGAACACAACAAACTGATGCAGGAGCATCCAGCTCCGAGGAGACAGAAGATCGATGACTGACTCACGATGAAACAGGACACAACTCCAAGAGTGGTTGGACAGGTCATCAAAGGAAAAACTGGTTGTTGTCTTTTATTAATTATTGTTCATTTCTTTTTCTTTATTTTTCAGAACAAGTTAAGTTACTGGTTGTTAAATTAGGAAACCAAAAAAACTGTCTAGTTAACTTTTTGTTTAAAGAAGCAAATGACAGTTACAGGATTTAGTTTGTAGACAGTTATATTCCAAGTAGTTTAAAAATGAAAAAGACGAATGTAACAGGGACTTTTTTTTGGTTCACCTCAGAAAGAAATAAGAAGAAGCAGCAAGACAATATTCCAAACCCTCTGTAACAGAAACATTGTTTTCCTTTTCTGAGATAATCTACTGTTAATTACTTTTTCCATATTGTACATCTAAGCATTGCAGAGCATTTGTTGTTTTAGAAATGAATTGAAATAGAACGAAGTTATCATGCTGTAACTAGGAATTCTGGAGCGTTACAGACATCGAGCCAAAAACCATAAATTACATTATCAGAACTAACACACAGGCAAGGTAGCGTAAGGCGGTCAAGCTTAACAGCGTACAAAGTATTTACGAGAATAAAGCACGACACAGGTAACGAAGCAAGCCCAGGTTGCGGCCGTAACAGAACAGAACCCGCAAGCAAATACAAGGAGCAACACGGCCATTCACAAATCGAATACAATAGCTATTAAAGAAAGGTAACAGTTCAAACCACGCTGATTCCATTAATAGAGCATTACTTAAATCTTTATATGCAAACAGTTCGACAAATACATAGAGCCAAATATTAAACCGGCATCGCCGAAACAAAACAAGTTCCAAAACCTTGTGCATGGAGGTCATATAATGACACAAAGGGACGAAACCCAGAGACTGTAAACGCCAGCAAAGGGCACGGCTAACCCTACAGAACTTAAGCAACAGAAAACTACAGCTAACTCCATATTGAACAAACTATAGAAATGCTGGAGCAGGAGTAAACCCTACCCGGTTACAAAGGGTACCAGGGTTGGAGAAAATCGAAGACTGCAAGCTTGAAACCCTCGTGAGCAGGTCTCCTAGCCAACCTGCACAGAACAACAATTTGATTTAGTGCGTTTACCAACCAGAACAAACATCAAATTAAGAGAAGGAAAGGCAGCAAGGTGCGAGTGGAAAGGAATTGCGAACTTACCCAAGGGTCGACGGAGATTGCTGAGACAGAGACCAGTTCCACAAGCTGAAATGCACAAAAACCTGTAAGTGTCGACAACAGGTGACAGAGAAGGGTAAAACATAGCACGAGAGCTTACCTCGAGGCCAGGTAGAGTTCGGAAGAGTGGCAGTCTCGTGGTTGCAAACACCTGCACAGAACTAAAGCTCAGAAGTTGAAAACCAAAAGGACTTCTTCACAGAATCCATGAAAATATAAACCACTTACCACAGACTTCCGAACAAAACCATTGAAGACAGCAGCGAAGGTGAAGGATTCGCATCTCAAACAGAACTGTAACCAGTGACGGAGCAAAGGGTTCGTTGGGTTATCGCACAGTGAGCATCGCCACAGCAACACGGAGAGTGTAACAGTAGAAAGACAGAGTGAAAATGAGCCGAGGATAACCCTTTAGGGTTTAACATAGGCGGGAAGCCATTTCAACTGGATGAGCCGGTGACCATACCCAAAACCGGCAGATAAGTGTTGTAAATGCGCCTCGGATTGGGGCAGATATTTGTCCGCGCACAAGTGACCACGTGGGACTGAGGTGAGTCACGTGGCTGTGACCACGTCACCAGGGCTGGGCCATCATAAGTGGTATCAGAGCTAGTTTCTTGAGTTAGAACCAATGGAACAGGTAGAAGGTGAAGGTGAAGGAAGAGGAAGAGGAAGAGGAAGAGGAAGAGGAAGGGGAAGAGTAGTCCGGAGGGTAGTAGATGATGGACTTCGAGAGGAGATTCGAGTTTTGCGTGAAAGATTGGCAGTGGTGGAAGCTGGGGGAAGAAGAAACCCAGCAAATGACAGTGATGAAGAAGAAGTTGAACCAGAGGAGGAATTAGAGGGGGTGACACCAGAATTTAGATTGTTGAAGTCGGTCTTGCTGTCAAGTCATAAGCCAAAACATGAGTTGTCGACTTATGACGGAAGTCTGTCCGCAGACGTGTTGTTGGATTGGTTAAGTGAAGTCAACAAATATTTTGAATTTGAGGAAACCAGCGAAGATAAGCAGGTTAAGTTCGCCGCCACCAAGCTGAAAGGACATGCGTCCTTGTGGTGGGACAGCGTTCAGGCGGAACGGAGGAGGCTTAACAAACAGCCTATAAAGAAATGGTCTAGAATGGAGGCCAAACTGAAAGAGAAATTCTTACCACAGGATTATCAGATTATGCTGTACAAGCAGGTACAGAACTTGAAGCAGAGGGGAATGACTGTGAAAGAATTTACAGAAGAGTTCTACAAGTTAAATTTGCGAGCCGGATATGTGAAGGACACCCCAGAGAAAACAGCCAGATTTTTGAATGGCTTAAGGGGGGAAATCTTAGATGAAATTGGTATCCTTTCACCCCGGACAATGGAAGAAGCCTATCAGTTTGCACTGAAGGCAGAAGAAAAGATTAACCGGAAGCAGAATGCCAGGAGAGGAGGTGGAACTGGCAGGGGAAAGGGTAAAGTGTTTGGAAGAGGCCGAGGTACAGGTCCAAGTGAAGAAAACAACAGTTCTAAATCTGCTGGAGCGACAGAAAAAGACAATAGCACGAGAGGAGGACGACCACCTCAGCGAGGGCGAGGCAATGGTCAGGGCAGGGGAGCTGTCCAGTGCTATCGCTGCCACAAATGGGGGCACAAGTCTTATGAATGTCCTGAAGCTGAACCAGCAGGCGGAAGAGGAACTTATGTTGTTCAGACAGAGGATGCTGAGACAACACCTCAGGAAGCAGAAAATGCACCGGAGACAGGTGAAGCTTTGGTGTTGAACAAAGTGTTGTTGAAGCCAACAAAGGAGATTGCAGAACCAGATCAGCGTAAAGCTTTGTTCCGCACTGTCTGCAAGTCGCGGGGCAAGTGCTGCAAATTGATTATTGATAGTGGGAGTACGGACAATCTTGTGGCGGTGGAGATGGTAGAAAAGTTGGGATTGAAGAAATTAAAGCACCCTACACCCTACAAAGTGTCATGGCTGCAGAAAGGACATCAGCTGTTAGTCGACGAACAATGTGAAGTAGAATTTCAGATTGGTAAGTACAAGGATAAGATCCTTTGTGATGTCATGCCAATGGATGTCTGTCACTTACTGTTGGGACGACCTTGGCAGTTCGATAGAGGTGCAGTTCATGACGGGAAAAAGAATTGCTACAAGTTTGTTAAAGATGGGATCAAGCACACGCTTGTACCCATCAAGGAGGAAAATACAGCAGAAGCCAGTGGAGTGAAGGCATTGCTGTTGGGAGGAAAGGAGTTCGTGAAACAGATTGAGGACAGCGAAATCAATTTTGCTGTCATAAGGAGACCAAAGGCAGTAGTATTACACACACAGCTATCAGATTTGCCTGAGGAAGTTCAGCAGTTACTGCAAGAATTTGGGGACATTGTGGTGGATGATCTTCCCAATGAGTTACCACCAAGGAGGGGTATTAGTCATTGTATTGACTTTATACCAGGTGCAAGCTTACCAAATAAGGCCGCTTACCGTATGAGTCCCAAGGATCATGAGGAAATTAGGAAGCAAGTTCAGGAGCTACTTGATAAAGGGTTGATTCGAGAGAGTATGAGCCCTTGTGCAGTACCGACTGTTTTGGCTCCAAAGAAGGGAGGAGAATGGCGAATGTGCACAGACTCCAGAGCCATAAACAAAATTACTGTCAGGTACAGGTTTCCCTTACCGAGGATGGACGATATGATGGATTGTTTGAGTGGGGCAGCCTATTTCTCAAAAATTGATCTGAAGAGTGGATATCACCAGATTCGAATACGAGAAGGCGATGAGTGGAAGACAGCTTTCAAGACAAATGAAGGCTTATATGAGTGGCTGGTGATGCCATTTGGATTGAGTAACGCTCCCAGCACATTCATGCGTTTGATGAATGAGGTATTGAAGGAGTTTAATGGGAAATTCGTGATAGTTTACCTGGATGATATTTTGATTTTTAGCAGGACTAAAGAGGATCATTTCAGGCATTTACAGAGTGTGTTGAGGAAGCTGCAGCAAAACAAGCTGCTGATTAATCTGAAAAAGTGTACCTTTTTTCAGCGAGAACTAGTGTATTTGGGGTTTGTTATTGCGGAAAATGAACTAAAAATGGATCCGGAAAAGGTGGCAGCTATAGTTAGCTGGCCGTCACCAAAGAGTTTATTTGAAGTCCGGAGTTTCCATGGACTAGCCAGTTTTTACAGGAAATTTATCAGAAATTTCAGCGAGATTTGCGCACCTATGTTGGACACGATCAAGAAGGCAAATCAGCCTTTTCACTGGACTGAAGCGGCAGAAAGTAGTTTTCAAACTTTGAAGAAGAAGATTACTGAAAGACCTATACTGAGACTGCCAGATTTCAACAAACTTTTTCAAGTTCGTTGTGATGCCAGTGGGACAGCCATTGGAGCAGTCCTTAGTCAGGAGGACAGACCGGTCGCTTTCTTCAGTGAAAAGCTAAATGAGAGCAGGCAGAAGTACTCAACCTACGACAAAGAATTTTATGCAATCATACAAGCGTTGAAGCATTGGCGGCATTATCTACTGGGAGATGAGTTTGTTTTGTTTACAGATAATTCTGCCTTGCAGTATATTATGCAACAGCATAAATTGAACCACAAACATGTAGCTTGGGTGGAGTATCTGTAGAATTTTACATTCGTATTAAAGCACATTAGTGGCCAAGCGAATAAGGTGGCAGATGCACTGAGCAGAAGAACATTGCTTCTGCAAGAAAGTACAATGCAAGTTTTGGGTTTTGAGCATTTGAAAGAGTTGTATCAAACTGATACCGAATTTGGGGAGGCATATGAAGCCTGTCAAAACCCTTTGTTAAGGAATGATAGCATGTGGCTAGATTATAATTTGCAGGAAGGACTGCTGTTTAAAGGAGGAAAACTGTGTATACCCAACTGTTCTATGCGGGAAAATATAATACAGGAGAAGCACAGTGGAGGACTAGCTGGACACTTTGGTATCGACAAGACGGTTGCTCAAGTACAGCACTTTTATTTTTGGCCGAAACTGCAGCAAGATGTGCAAAGGTACGTGAGCAGATGCAGAGTTTGTCAACTAGCAAAGGGTCATAGTCAAAACACTGGTCTTTACTCACCATTGCCGATTCCGAGTCGACCATGGGATTCAGTGAGCATGGACTTCGTTTTGGGTTTACCAAAGACACAGCGGGGCTTCGATTTAGTCATGGTTGTAGTTGACCGATTCTAAAAAATGGCACATTTTGTACCTTGCAGGAAAACCAGCGACGCTACCTACATAGCACACCTATTCTTTACTGAAGTCGTTCGGTTACATGGACTCCCAAAATCCATCATCTCTGATCGGGATGTAAAGTTTACTGGTCACTTTTGGAGAACTCTGTGGAAAAAGTTAAATACTCAATTGCAGTTCAGCTCTGCTTATCATCCGCAGACTGATGGTCAGACGGAAGTCGTAAACAGAAGCCTAGGGAACTTACTTCGCAGTTTGACAGGAGGAAATTCCCGGACATGGGACCGTGTACTTGCTCAAGCAGAGTTCGCGTACAACGATTCACCTAACCGCAGCACCGGTTACAGTCCGTTCCAGATTTTGTACGGAATGCATCCGCGAGGAGTGCATGAATTACGGGATTTGGGAAAACTCGAGAAACGGAGCGCTGATGGGGAAGAATTCGCTCAAGCAATGAGCAATTTACACGAACAAGTCAAGCTGAAATTGCAGGACAGCAGTCAGAAATACAAGCAGCGAGCTGACACAAAGCGTCGGGAAGTTCAGTTTAATGTTGGGGATGAAGTCCTTGCGTATTTACGTAAGGAAAGGTTCCCGAAGCGGGAGTACAACAAGCTAAAATTCAAGAAGATCGGCCCCTGCAAAATCATTCGCAAATTTTCTGCGAACGCTTACGAAATACAGTTGCCACCTGAGATTGGAATTTCTCCCATTTTTAACGTGGAAGATCTGTTTCCCTATGTCGCCAACTCAGAGAATGATACAGCAACTACAGTGCCACAGAAAGACAGCTATGAGGAAGGTTCTTGGACAAGACAATTACCAAAGGCACCACCCCTTAAGATCGAAGGAATTCTGGATACACAGGTAGCTAGACGCACGCGCAGGAAAGAGTATCTGCGATATTTGGTCAAGTGGCGGAACCGTCCAATAGAGGACAGTTCTTGGCTCAACGCAGCGCAGATAACTAAAGCGGGCTATTCTGTTGACGACCTCATGGAATGGAGCCATGACTTTTTGCCACCCCGGGAGCCTGATGCAGGAGCATCCAGCTCCGAGGAGACAGAAGATCGATGACTGACTCACGATGAAACAGGACACAACTCCAAGAGTGGTTGGACAGGTCATCAAAGGAAAAACTGGTTGTTGTCTTTTATTAATTATTGTTCATTTCTTTTTCTTTATTTTTCAGAACAAGTTAAGTTACTGGTTGTTAAATTAGGAAACCAAAAAAACTGTCTAGTTAACTTTTTGTTTAAAGAAGCAAATGACAGTTACAGGATTTAGTTTGTAGACAGTTATATTCCAAGTAGTTTAAAAATGAAAAAGACGAATGTAACAGGGACTTTTTTTTGGTTCACCTCAGAACGAAATAAGAAGAAGCAGCAAGACAATATTCCAAACCCTCTGTAACAGAAACATTGTTTTCCTTTTCTGAGATAATCTACTGTTAATTACTTTTTCCATATTGTACATCTAAGCATTGCAGAGCATTTGTTGTTTTAGAAATGAATTGAAATAGAACGAAGTTATCATGCTGTAACTAGGAATTCTGGAGCGTTACAGACATCGAGCCAAAAACCATAAATTACATTATCAGAACTAACACACAGGCAAGGTAGCGTAAGGCGGTCAAGCTTAACAGCGTATGCATACAAAGTATTTACGAGAATAAAGAACGACACAGGTAACGAAGCAAGCCCAGGTTGCGGCCGTAACAGAACAGAACCCGCAAGCAAATACAAGGAGCAACACGGCCATTCACAAATCGAATACAATAGCTATTAAAGAAAGGTAACAGTTCAAACCACGCTGATTCCATTAATAGAGCATTACTTAAATCTTTATATGCAAACAGTTCGACAAATACACAGAGCCAAATATTAAACCGGCACCGCCGAAACAAAACAAGTTCCAAAACCTTGTGCATGGAGGTCATATAATGACACAAAGGGACGAAACCCGGAGACTGTAAACGCCAGCAAAGGGCACGGCTAACCCTACAGAACTTAAGTAACGGAAAACTACAGCTAACTCCATAATGAACAAACTATAGAAACGCTGGAGCAGGAGTAAACCCTACCCGGTTACAAAGGGTACCAGGGTTGGAGAAAGTTGAAGACTGCAACCTTGAAACCCTCGTGAGCAGGTCTCCTAGCCAACCTACACAGAACAACAAATTGATTTAGTGCATCTGTCAACCAGAACAAACATCAAATTAAGAGAAACAAAGGCAGCAAGGTGCGAGTGGAAGAGAATTGTAGACTTACCCAAGGGTCGACGGAGACTGCCGAGACATAGACCAGTTCCACAAGCTGAAATGCACAAAAACCTGTAAGTGTCGACAACAGGTGACAGAGGAGGGTAAAACATAACACGAGAGTTTACCTCGAGGCCAGGTTGAGTTCGGAAGAGTGACAGTCTCGTGGTTGCAAACACCTGCACAGAACTGAAGCTTAAAAGTTGAAAACCAAAAGGACTTCTTCACAGAATCCATGAAAATATAAAACCCTTACCACAGACTTCCGAACCAGACCATTGAAGACAGCAGCGAAGGTGAAGGATTCGCATCTCAAACAGGACCATAACCAGTGACGGAGCAAAGGATTCGGTGGGTTAGCGCACAGTGAGCATTGCCACAGCAACACGGAGAGTGTAACAGTAGAAAGACAGAGTGAAAATGAGCCAAGGATAACCCTTTAGGGTTTAACATAGGCGGGAAGCCATTTCAACTGGATGAGTCGGTGACCATACCCAAAACCGGCAGATAAGTGTTGTAAATGTGCCTCGGATTGGGGCAGATATTTGTCCGCGCACAAGTGACCACGTGGGACTGAGGTGAGTCACGTGGCTGTGACCACGTCACCAGGGCTGGGCCATCACAAACCATCATTCAAATCACTATTTTTTAAAAGGTCTAATGGAAAGGTAAACCACATGAAAGGTAAACCACGTCTAGAAAAATAATTACAATGGTCCAAATCAAGCAATAGACCAAATATCTAATATTTCTATATATAACCTGATACATTTTTAAAATTTCTATAGACTAAGAAATTTTGTTAGGAAAACATTAAACGACCATTCAAATCTATAATTATCGTTAACAAAATATCTTACTAGCAATAAAAAAAAATAGGAATATTTTATTTTTAATCATGTATGGTTATCATGAAATACAAGTGAAATTAAATTAATAAAGTATACACAATACAATAATAAATTATGATATCTTTGGAATCTAAATTGTACCATAGTGCTTAGAATATGAAAACATTTGTATAGAAATATATGAAAGTTTCAAATGAATTAAAAAATCACACCTTAAAAAGGTATTATGAAATCAATTTTCACAACATCTTATTTCACACATATGCACAAGAACAAGGAACTTCAAAACATATTTAAGTTGACTAGAAGAAAATGAAAGCTCAAACTTCATTAGTCAACATTGATTTATTTGGTTAACGCCTGACCATTTGCAACAAAGTATAAATTAATTTTGAAAATGACACAATATCTATAAGTTCAAACTTATGTGATTTATAATGTTTTTTAAATAAACTTTTTGGACTAATCACAATAAGAAATTTTTGGTTGATATTTTGAACCAACCATTATGGTTCATCATCAAGACAATGATTTTAAAAAATATTTTGGTGGTATATTTCATGACTTTCTTCTCTCTTAGATAGTTCCTTTCAACTTTATTTAGCTTCATAATCCATGATTTCTGAAAATAAAATTAAGAAACTGTTACCAAGTTTTTTTAAGTATTGAAGAAAATATGAATTACAAATACTATCATTGCTTTTTTAATTAAATTTATATGAAATAAAGAAGAATAATAAAAGTGTTATAGGGGAAAAAAATGTAACACACGCCAGATTTTCTTCTTGCACAAACAAAATCACATTGCATGGTGAAAGAAATCTTTCATGTGCTAGATTTGTTTTACCTTACAATGTTTGTGTCCATGTTAGAAACAAATCTTATGCATGTTGGAATTATTTTACCTTGTAATGCTTGTGTTTATGCTAGAAGGAGCTAGTGCATAGTAGATTTATTTTACTTTATAGTGTTGGCATTTGTGTTAGAAATATTTCTAGCGCATCAGAGATTTGTTTTACCCTATAATGTCTTTATTTGTATTAGAAACAATTCTAATGTGCAATATATTCCTTTTACCCTATAATGCTTGGGTTTGTGTTTTTGTTTTCCCCTACAATTATTTTATGTTTTTCCTTACACTACATTTGTTTTACCTTAAAATTCTTTTGCTTGTGCTAGAAAAAAATCTACTAGGCATTAGATTTGTTTTACCTTGCAATGCTTATGTTTATGTTAGACATAAATCTCACTAATGCTATATGTATTTTACCATAAAATGCTTTTTCTTTTGATAGAAAAAAATTAGCACATGTTAGATTTGTTTTACACTGCAATGTTTTTATTAACGATAGAAACAAATCTAACACTATATTTATTTTACCTACGAATTATTTTTTTTGTGAGCTTTACCTTGCGATGGTTTTTTGTTTTTCCTTACAATAGATTTGTTTTACCTTACAATTTTATTTTTGTGTTACAAACGAATGTACTGAGTGTTAGATTTGTTTTACGCAACAATGCTTTTGTTTATGCTAGAAGCAAATCTAGCACATGCTAGATTTGTTTTATCCTGTAATGTTTTAGTAAATACAAACTAATATATTTATTTGATTTATATGGAACAAGTATTACATGAATAGATTTACCCACCATTTAAATGGTTTATTTTAAGATTTAAGATTATTTTTTTAATGACAATTGAGAAATGTAATTATAATGGTCCAATTCAAGCAAACAAACTAATTGTATGTTAATTTCTACATAAAATCTAATAAATTTTTTAAATTATAAACATACTAATTAATTATATATTATTTTTTAGATTATATTCCTTAGTTTCTTTTGGTTCTTATTTTAGTGCAAGTTGTACTTCTAATTTTGGTGCTACATATGACCTAACATATTTTTCTTACTTTTATATAAAAAAATAATTTATAATAACACAATGAACCGTCATTCAAACCACTAATTTTTAAGTGTTCTAATGAAAAGGGAAAGCACAATTGAAAAAATAATTGCAATGGTCCAAATCAAGTAAACAAACAAACTATCTAATAATTTCTACATACAGCTTGATCAATTTTTTAAAATTTCCATAAACTAGGAAATTTTAATATGAGCCACCATTCAAATAATAACTGTCATTAACAAAATATATTACTAAAAAAAAGTATTCTAATAATATAGGTATCGTGAAATATATTTCAACTTAAATCGATAAAGGCTACAAAATACAATAATAATTCATGATGTCAGACATATAATGACCAATAAATCATGTTATAAATATTATATATACATATGATGACCAATAAATCATGTTATAAATATTAAATATACATCTATGCATGAACTAGACAGTTGTTATCTTAAGGCACTCTTAATTATGATTGAAAATTCCTCAAAGAATATCACATATTCGTTTCCTTCTTGAACTTATTCAACATTGTTCATGGCACATAAATCAACCAATTATCATCTTGGTTTTTTCTATTGAATGGAGTAGCAACAAACACATTTTCTTTGGAATTTTCTTTTATGATCTCAAGTTAACAATTCATTATTACAATATTAGTTTCATCATATTGGATATGCGTTTCCTACACTTTTTCAATGATTTAGTGTGCAAAACAATTTCCATATTGTTAGTGATCTTATATCCCTTAGCGATTTACAATCCAAAGTAATCCACATACACACAAGTTGACCTTGTGATGTTTCTCAAACAAACTTTTTAAAAATTCTTATTGTGGTTTGCTTCAAATTTGTCATCCAAATTGTAATGTCCATAGATTTATTCTTGAAACACACTTCAAGGAAAATAATTCATGCGGTCGAAACCAAAATTTTTTTTTCTCTATTGCGCAATCCACATCCTTAATCTCCTTAATATGTCTTATAGTTGCGTCACCATTAGTGTTATAATAAAAAAATCTTTTTTAACACTAAAATTACTAATTTATTTTTAGATATTTTGACTACAACATAATAACATATAATCCAATTAAACTAATTTATTCATGCTAAAAAAATTACCACGAAAGAATTGTTGAAAAACTACACTTTGAAAACAAATTCTGCTATTTATAGATGAGGCAACCTTCTCTTGTTTTATGTTCTTGTTTTATGTTCATAGGACTTGGAGGAAAAAAAGTCAAAGCCTCAATCAAATGCCAAAAATACTTCTTCCCTCACACACACTTGCATTTTTAACATTTTTCTAGTCGTTAGTTTTGTTCTTTTATTTGTACCTATAATATACATATATAACGTTATGATTGCAAAAAAATTAAAATTTTAAAAGT
The DNA here is from genome assembly GCA_031772625.1 of Pinus tabuliformis. Classification (NCBI taxonomy): domain Eukaryota; kingdom Viridiplantae; phylum Streptophyta; class Pinopsida; order Pinales; family Pinaceae; genus Pinus; species Pinus tabuliformis. Next base: position 510,902,527 of record CM062820.1, read on the forward strand.
AAAAACAACATCACAAATTATAAGTAGATGATATGACGTTAACTTCATAATTATAAGCTTGCACGTCATCTTGTCTATTTCATCCTTATTTGTCCCAAAAATAAAGATATAAAATGGTTTGAACTTGTAAAATGAATGAAAATCATTAAATAATAGAGAAAACTAGTTGACAAGTATTAACTACCTAATATTATGTTTTTCCTAGATGATAGCTTTGTTCCATTTTCATTTAATCAATTTCTTTGTTTTCTTTATCACTTTAATGAACAAAAGGTATGCTACAAAATGTGAAAAATAAGTGTTTGAGTGCTTTTGCTAATACAAAGCTCTCTTTGAGAAGAAAAGTGGACACTACATCAAAGTTTTGAGGACTAATAGAGGTGTCAAATACATCTCAACTGACTTCATATGTTTTTGCAGGGAGCATGGAATTCACAATAAATTTACAACAAGGTGTACACCTCAGCAAAAGGGAGTCGTGGAGAGGAAAAATAGGACCATTATGGAAATGGAAGGAATATGTTGAAGGAAAAGCATTTTTAAAATGACTTTTAGGTTGAAGTTGTCACTTGTGCAACATATATCATTAATAGGTGTCCAACCAAAAGTGTCAAGAATATGGTTCCTGAAGAGGAATAGAATGAAAGAAATCATAGTGTCACTCACATGAGAGTGTTTGGATGTGTGGCTTATGCACATGTCCGAAATGAATTAATGAATAAGTTGGACATCAAGGGGGAGAAATGCATATTTGTTAGATATAGTGATGAATCTAAGGAATACAAACTCTAAAATCCATTAACCAATAAGGTCTTAATCGACATACATGTGTATTTTATAGAAGAGGAAACATGGGATGGAAGTTTAGAGAAGACACTCAATGTGAAAACATGTATATCACATGAAGACAAAGAGAAATTGATCACAGAAATTAATTTCTCAATGGTGACTCCTTCTGCTCCTATTCAAGCTCAACAAAGCAGTCAGCAAGTAACACCATCTACAAATAATAGGACAGTGTCACACAGTCAAGAAAGAATTACTCCAAGCACACCATAAAGACCTACAATGTCATCTACTTCAAGCACAACATCAAGTGACATGTCAAGCCCATCTTTCGCAAGTATGAGAAGACAAAAATTTAGAAATTTAAGTCAAATTTATGAGAAAAATGAAATTCGTAATAGTGCAGGTATGAATTCCTTATTTCAATTATTTTTTCATGTAGATGACCCAATCCATTTTGAGGATGCAATAAAAGAAGAAAAATGGTTAGCAGTACTGGATGAAGAAATATAAGCAATAGAAAAGAATGATACATGGGAGTTAGTGGACCTTCCGCAAGGAAGAAAAGTAATTCGAGTGAAATGGGTCTATAAGACCAAGAGTAACGCCGAAGGAAATATTGAAAGGCATAAAGGAAGGCTAGCTGTTAAAGGATACAAGTAACAGCAACATGGAAGAGATTATGTGAATACATTCGCGACAGTTGTAAGGATGGAGATAGTGTGTACAGTGTTGTCAACTGTCACACAACATAAATGGAAAGTGTATCAAATGGATGGGAAGTCATCTTTCTTGAATGGAGTGCTGACATAGGAAGTCTATGTTGCAAAACCACCTAGTTATGAAGTAGAAGGTCAAGAAGACAAGGTGCATAGGTTGAGGAAATCTCTTTATGGGATGAAGCAAGCATCATGTGCATGGTATAGTGGGATAGCTGCTTACTTGATGGACAATGGCTTTGACAAATGTGAAAGCAAGCCTACTCACTACATAAAACAAAGTGATGATAAGCTTCTTATTGTTGTTCTATATGTATATGATTTAATTTTTACAAAGAGTGATGATTTACTCATTGTTGATTTTGTAGAAATCATGAAAAGTGAGTTTGAAATGACATACTTGGGGTTCTTAAGGTATTTTTTGGGCATAATGAAGCAAACAGAAAATTATATTTTTATTTCTCAAGAGAAGTATGTAGAAGCCATTTTGGAAAGGCTTAATATGCATAAAAACAAGCCCACACCAACTCCAATTATAATGGGGTTGAAAATGACAAAAGAAAATTGCAGCAGCAATATCAATCTGACATTATACAAAAGTATGGTGGGCAGCCTGATGTATTTGACAGCAACTAGGACTAATATATTATATGCAGTGATTTTGGTGTCAAGGTTCATGGATACACCCAAGTAGACACATTGGAAAGAAACCAAAAGTATTTTAAGGTATGTCAATGGGACAAAGGAGTATGGAAACTTGTACACCACAACAAATATTTTTAGGTTGGTTGGTTACACTTAAAATGAATAGGAAGTGTTGATGATAGAAAGAGCACGTTAGGATATGTTTTCCACTTATGTTCGGGAGCCATTTCATGGGCCTCCAAGAAGCACCCAATACTAGATAGTGTCATTGTCAACAACAGTAATGTGTCAAGCAATTTGGATGAGAAGAATGTTAAGGGATTTATGTCATGAACAAGAGGGAACCACATCTATTTCCAGCGACAAAAATTCCGCAATTACCATATGAAATATTTTTTTTTTCACAAGACGAGCAAACACATTGACAATAAACATCATTTTATTAGAGAATTGATTGACAATGGTGAAATTATGTTGCAGCATTGGGAACAATCTACAAACATCTTCACAAAGCCACTAACACGTGAAAATTTTGTTTAGTTGAGATATTGTTTGGGAATTGTCAATGGAGGGGGAGTGTTGGAAAAATTAATCTCAAGCAGTGCAGTTATCAAACTGACAACAGCCATATTTATGGTACACGAGCAAACCAAGCAATTAGATTTTTATTGAAGATTGCGAATTTTGTTTGCAGGGTGAAGTATATGGATTAAATGAAGTTCTAAACAGGAATACAAACTTCCATTATGTAACACATGAGGTAATTAAGAACGAATGAGAAATTAATGCATGGTTGGTAAATTGTATGATCCATAAATTTATTCAACAATTGATATATTATGTAATATGCAACATAGAAAATCATTTTTTTTTGTACAATGGCTCATTTTGTCTCTTAATATTTTTTACTTATGAATTAATGTGTTAAAACTTGTATGTTTAAACATACATGTAAGTTGAAGTCTTTACGTTAGTGGCAAACTTAAGTCTCAAAAATTTTAGAGAGAAAAATCATCTTTTTACAATGGCTCATCGTATGTCTTGGTGGCCAATGTAAGTCTCAAAAGTTTTAGAGAGAAAATCCTAGAGCAATTTCTGGTGAGCTAGTAAAACAATTTAGTTAAGCCAAAATCTCAGTAAGAACACTTGTTTTACTCCCATTTCATTGCAATCACATATTACAGGATGTTGACAGTGGGTCTAACTCCTAGTGCAAGCACAACTTCACTTCTCTCCACGGGTTTCATTGCAATCTGGATGGTTTTCTGTGGCTTCATAATTCCACGTCCAGTGAGATTTACTGTCTACTTATATTTGATGAAGGTCCTTAATAAAGTCAGTCTCTCATGTTTATGTTTCTTTAGTGTGGCCGCAGATTTCTGTGTGGTTGAGATGGTATTACTTGGTTTCCCCCTTGCATGGACTCTGTATAGACTGGTAGTATCTCAGTTCGGGGATATTTCAGATGAAATGGCGATGCCCGATGGTGGTAAACAAGAGGTGAAGGAATTCTTGAGGCGCTACTTTGGATATAGGCAGGATTTTATGGGACAAGTTGCAGTCGTTACAGTGTCATTCCCAGTTTTATTTGCACTAATTTTTGCCGTCAGCATCAAAACTCTCAATTTTTAAACGAGATAGCGAGACTTTACATTTTGTTTGCTTGTAGCATAGTTACCAAGTTCGTCTGTACCGCTGAAAAAATATGTTAATTCGCGAGTTCGGTTCGGTACGGTCATTAATTCGGAAAATTCTAATTCGGTTCGGTGTTATATTTTTGTCAAAGGCACCCATTCCAGTTCGTTGTCTCCAACATTTACTCTGCTTTGTCCCTTAATTTGAATCTGTTTCGTACCCAATATGAATACATAATGTGATCCGTTACACTGAACAGAACATTTACTCTGCTTCGTCCCTTAATTTGAATCTGTTTCGCGCCCCAATATGAATACATAATGTGCTTCGTTACATTGAACAGTGGCCATAAGCAGGCCAATGTATACGGTCAATAGAAATTTGATATATACAAATATATATGGTTGACTAAATACATAAGAATTTTTCACATTACTTAATTTTCAAATATTGTTTAAATACATTTTATAAATTCAGAATGGTGTGGTAGATATCTAAATTGAAAAAGTATTGATTTGTTTTTTTACTTATTTTATTAAAAAAATAAAACTTACGCTTATCTTAATAACTTAGGAATTTACTAATTAAGGAATTTACTTTTCAACTGCTAAATAAGAATCACACTTGCATCTATTATCTATTAGAGAGGTAAATTTTCAATTCTAATTTTGATTGGTTGATGTATTGGAACAACATCTATTATCTATTCGAGAGGTAAATTTTTAATTCTAATTTTGATTGGTTGATGCATTGGAACAACACAAGTTTGGAACCGCTCAACTTCCGTGGAAATAGGTCATTGAACTTAATCTTCAATTGTTGAATAGGAATCACCTTAGCAAGGTAAATTTTTAACCCCAACTTTGCTTAGTTGATGCATTGGAAGAATACAAGTTTGGACCTGCCCAACCCTGGTGGAAATAACACAGAGAAGGGAAAAACGAACTTGGTGGAAATAATACACAGAAGGGAAAAACGAATTTGGAACGAGGCAACCCTGGTGTAAAATTGAAATAATGTAGAGAAAGGCAAATGATAAGATCAATTAGCTTTTATAAATTTTCTTATAAGAATTAGCAAGTTTGTATTTCTTAAAAACAAAAGACTAATTTTATAGAAAAAATAAAAAAAGGGTAATTTCTATTTTAGCAAATTGGTAATTCTTATTGGAAAAAAAAATAAAAATAAAAGACTATAATTTATATAGAAAAATTAAAGAAAAAAAGTAATTTCTATATTAAATTTTTTTATAAAATGACAAATTGCAATTAAAAGAAAGATAATTCCTACTTTACAAAAATTATAAAATAGCAAATTGGTTGCAAATCAATAACTCTTATATAAAACATAAAAAACAGTAACTTCTATTTTGAAACAAAATTAACTTATACAACTTTTATCTTTTCATTAAAATTTTGAATATAATGATTGTTTATTTAAATTTAAAATATATATATATATTCAATTTTTTTCCATATTAAATTTTATAGAATTAAATTTTTCCCGTACCGTATCGAATTCGACTCCAAATCTGAATTCAAATTCGAATTCAAATCCGAATTCGAATTTGATAACTATAGCTTGTAGTGATTTCTCGCCCTCAGGGTCAAAATTTTCAATTTTTCAATTTAAATACGAGAAAGAAAAACATCGTGTTATAAAAACATCGGGTTATGTTGTCTTTTACCAAAGTCAATTACCAAAGTCAACATTGTATGAATGCATATTAGAGGGGCTTAAATACCTTCACTGATAACATCATTGGCATTTGGTAATTTAATAGTTTAAATGATTATTTTTCGTTTTTGGGGTTGTTATATACCTTCACTGATAACCTTATTGGCATGTTAAAAGTATAAAATATTTTCTTTTGGTGGTTATAGTTAATTCTTCAAATGGATTTTGAACTTATAAGTTGAGCATACTTTAGATGCTACACTATTTAGATAGAAGCACATTACATTTTCCATAAAGCACGATATGGATGCTATATTAATTGGACATTTTATATTTTTTTAATGTATTGAGAGTTTAGAGGGGAACACATTAGATTTTCCATAAAGCATGATATGGATACTATATTCATTGGAGATTTTTTATTTTTATTTTTTTAATGTATTAAGAGTTTAGTGATGTTCGTTTGTGTATTAATTAAACCTCTTTTTCATGTGAATGAAAAAAAAGAGTTCCGAATTCCTTATGGATGCTATATTCATCAGATATTTTAAAGAGTCTAGTGATGTTTGTTTTTGCTTTAAACCTCTCTGTCATGTGAATGAAAAAAAAAAATAAGGGTTGTGAATTTCTTATGGATTGTATATACGTGGGAAATTTTATATTTTTTAACTTATAAAGAGTTCAGTGATATTTGTTTTTGTATTAATCAATTTTTTATGTGAACGGAAAAAAGAGAGTTCTGAATTTTTTTGTTTGGTGATTTAAACGCAATTTTCATTTATATTGCTTTGAAACACAAGTTGTTTCCTTTTAATTTGAAAATAAAATGAAAAAGGCCATTGTGATGTGACATTTCTATGACGATACTGATTGTCATGCTAACCGCATATTGGAAAATAATTTTTTAGGAATTTCAAAGTTTCCTAAATTCGTATAATTTAATGTTTTAATGTTTCATAGATTGTATGTGTAGTTTACAAAATAATATAATTTGTTATTCAGTGAAATTAAAGAATACAACAAATTAGTGAAAGCCATTTTAATTTTAAATGCAATAAATGGTTTTTTTAGTTTTTTTTTTTTTTTTTTTTTTTTTAATTTAGATAAAGATAAAACTTGATTTTTATATAATATCTGTTCTATTACAAATAAGAATTTCTATATTCAATAATTTTATTTTTCAAGATAATGTTCCCAAATGTTCTATTTCTCCAATGTAAACATTTTTTCAATGTACTTTTAAACATTTAAAGACAATTACCAATTTATAAAAATGAAAATTCATTGTTGTGGGAGGAAATGTGAGAAACTCAGCCCAAGTAACTTAACTCATTAGGAGAGCTCTGCACAATCAATTTGCTCCCAACTTAGTGTGAGGTAATTCCACTTGGTTTAAAATAAAGGTAGATCCCACAAACCAATTAGCACTTTTAGAGTTTCATTGAAAAGATAGACGTGATAGGAAGAGCAAATCCAATGGTAGTAATGCAGTTGTTGCCTATCTTTATTAACTAAATAGATTTATTTATGTAGTGGTGAATAATGCGTACGTAGTGATAAAGAAAGAACAAAGTAAAAACTAATATAATATCTTTTCCATAACGAATGTGATTTATCACGCTTTGCAACCATATGAATATGCAGCGATAAGAATGAACAAAGTAAAATTAATATAATCTCATTCCATAACGAATGCCCTACTTTATCACACTTTGCAACCCATATGAATCTGGAAATGAATACAAATGGCATATGCAATGGTTGCATTGAAAACCACAAATAACGACTTAGCAACCCATATGAACATGCAGCGATAAGAATGAACAAAGTAAAAACTAATATAATCTCCTTCCATAAAAAATGTCTTGATTTATCATTCTCTACAACCCATATGAATCTGGAAAGGAATACAAATGACAAATGGCATATGCAATGGTTGCATTGAAAACAACAAATAATGACTTAAATGGCATATGCAATGGTTGCATTGAAAACAACAAATAGTGACTTAACGAGAGTGACTGCTCATCCAATCAAGCTGACCACTCTATATAGAGGTGATCCATGCAACCAATTTTATGTGAAAGTCCTATTTCATATTTATTGCAATATGGCCTTCCTAACACTTCTAACTATATTCATTGCAGGCGTTACCAGTTATACATATTTAGTGTAGAACTTAAGTGGCATTCGTTTTGAGTGCGAGTTATCCCATGGCTTATAATATTTATTGAATTACTCTTCACTTAATTTTCTTTCTTTCTGTGAGTGAGTAATTAGAGACAAGTTATGCAAAGGAAGCGTGTGGGGAGAGGATGTGGGAAGAAAGTGTAAGTGTATGCGGAGCTTGTGTAGAGGAAGCCTGTGAGGAGGTGGCTATGCAAGAGGAGGTGGCCGTGCAAAAGAAGCATGGGTGATTATGCAAAAGAAATGTAAAGGGTTATATAAAAGTGACTGTGCTTAAAAAAATATAGTAAAAACAAAAATTATATTAAATTGCAACTATTTCCTTTAATATTATTAATATTATATTAATTATTATAAATTTATATAAATTAAAATTTTCTCTATATTAATTATTATAAATCTATATAAATTAAAGGAAGAGATTTTAGGATTTTGTTGAGATAGTTATGGATCTAAACCAAGAATTGGTTATAGACTCATTTTGTATAAATGTAAGCCAAAAACGCAGAAAATGGGTTTGTCAAGATGGTTATTGAGAGCTAAATAGGTTGGGTTGTAAGCCTACGAGCATTAAAACGAGAAAGATCAACTGAATGTAAATCAAGCCAAAGAGATAGAGAGTCTCATTATATAACCATTTGTTTATATTTATATATATACAGAGCATTCGATTCCTAAAGTATGTAAGCATGTCGATTGAATAAACTGAAGGATAAATTGTTGGTGAAATAGAGTTTCTGCATAGTATATGTATGTAGGTGGAGTTTGAGCAAAACACAGAGAAGAAGGTGGAGTAAGAAGGATCATGGTTTGATCGTTGAATCCGATTAAAGGATCAAAGTGAAGTGTGCGAGTGACTGTGATTAAAGAATACACAGAGTTAAGATCGAGAGAGAGTTGTGTCGCAGAACAACAAAAGACTAGAACCTTGAAGAAAACCAAAAATATAGAAGAATACTAAAGAAACCATGTAAAAACGAAGTAAATAGAAGGACAAAGAAGTGAGGTGTCGATGCATAGGATCCATTGGATCTTGGAGATCAACAGATGAGATTGCTTGAGATGGGCGTTCAAGATTAAGTCTCGCAGCACTAGGTGAAAGAAATGAACAGTGGAGATTAACTTAAGTGTTAGTGGAAGAAGAATCTGGAGGAGTCATTGTAGCTATCGATGGATGAAGATCTACGGTCATAGGGCCCTAACAAGCTCAAGCATTAGTTAAAAAAGAAAGGTGGGTTTATAAGCGAAAGTGAGTTATTGAGTGGAGAAAGGTTGTAATTGGTAATAGAGGGGAGTCACCCAATTCCATTAAGCAATTGACATGTAACACGTCGGAGGAGAGAGAAAACTACTTTATCAAGCCAGTAATCTCCTTACAAGTGGTTCACCTAATATCATTGTTAACCAATGGATCAAATGGGTTTTGATCTATGACACAGAATTGTTGAGCAGTTCATTGATCGGGTGTAACATCAACCATCGGATTAAACGATAAGATCTATGGTGGAGGTTGAAGCCGATAACGCTTGGGGAAAGAGCAAACCCGAAAATTTATCAACGTGAGTTTAAGTTATTTGAGTTCCAAAGGATGAGTGGAGATCACGCGACAATCGTTGATCTGGTGGATTGAAATCAATGGTGGAGAATGAACCCGATAAAGGTAAGCGTCGATAAATGTGCAAAGGCCGAGGATTGGTGAAAAGGTAAGTTTATGTGTGTTTATGTGTATTTCTATTATACAAGGATTATAATAGAAATAAAGCGGATTAATGTATTTTGGGTTAAATCAGGTTTAACTAAAGTCCTAGACCATGGTATGGGTAAGAGGAGTGGATGTATAGATTAACCAAAGTTTATTAATGAAGGTTGAATAAAGTCCCTATAGAAAGGTTAATGAAGGTTTAGACTTTGGGTTAGTCAATTAAAATGTTTCCGCATGAGATTAAGTGAAGGGGCCTTAAACCTTAATTTATGAAGGTTTGACTAGGCAGGGTAATTGAAATTCCTGGGGAAAATGAGATTAATCTTTTTATATGCATACTATGGGTAAAGTCGGCTTAGGCTAGCATCATTTAGTATCAGAGAAGAATTGTGGTTGAAGCAATTGATATCTGAATAGAATAAGGAAATTCTGTGTAAAATGGTATTTGAGGAAATTTAGAACAGAGTTATGTTTTAAGATGTGTATGCAGGCAAGAGGAGATCATATTCTAATATGATAAGCAGTAGGCACACAAAGATAATGTGTAGCAGAATTTGCAGATGCAAAAGAAATAAAGAACAATCCATTCAAAGTGCAAGTGAATGGTAGAACAAGATCATGCAAAGGTATTGAAGGTGAGATGATATGTTTTTATTTTTAATTTTATTTGAATATTGAAGAGTTTGTGGTCTTTATATTGATGCATAGATAGTAGCATAAGAAGGTGATAAGGTTGTAGAAATCTAGAGCAAGGAGTGCTCAATTGGTTGTAGAGGAAGCTGATAAGACCTTATAAGTGAAATAAGAGGTGGGTAGAATTGCTAAGGGATGAAGGAAGCTGATAAGACTTTGTAAGTGAAAGAAGAGGTGGTCAGAACCAATTATTTCATTGTGATTGAAATACAAGAGGATAGTTTTGTTCTTAAAGGATACAGATGAGTTGAAGCGTAGAAGGAGCAGAGAGAAGTACTCAAAAAGAGGTTTTAGAGATAGAGAACCAAGGGCTTGCAAAAAGTCCAAGTACAGAGGAAAGCTTGGTGAGGTAAGTAGCATCAAGGAGGAATTCTTGTTGCAAAGGCTTTAATGTAGCTCATAGTAAGTGAGTAAGGAGCTCATGAGGATAGAGATGGAGGAGAAGATGACTACTAATTTTCATTGTAGAGGTTCTGAGGAATGCCACAACAGAGGACAAAAGAAAAAGGATGCCAAGGAAAATGGCATGAGACTGAGTGACAAAAAATATGATAAAGAAATGGCTGAGATAACAGTTCAGCTTGAAGTATTAATGGAGATGTTTCAAAGAAATGAGAAGGACCTAAAATATGGTTATGTTATGAGAAAGAAAGTGAAGTGGAAAAAGCTACAAGAGAAAAGGAATTGTTGAGATTTTTCTGTTTTAGTCAAAATAGGCAAAAATCCCAGTGTGTGACAACAATAGAAATCTGTTGCTGGATTAGCTCCAGGTTGTTGGGAGAAAATTAATGCATCCTAAATTTGATGTGAGAGGCAATTAGATTCTCCTTGCTATAAAATAGGTAGTCATATGGATAGCTGGGTGTGGTGTGTGAGATTTTATGTAATCCCCTGTTTGATTAATAAGATTGCCGATGCCTTAGTTGTGTGGACGTAGCCCAGATTGGTTGGGTGAACCACGTTAAACTCTCTGTGTCTTTATGTGCTTGATTTATCTGCTGTGTATTTGATTTAATTCTGCTGTGCATCTGATCTCCAACAATTGGTATCAGAGCAAGTTGGAGGCGTTGTGTGAGGGTGCTGAGTGTGCTGCGTGGATCAACTGATTGTTGGAGGCCGGAGAACCGAGGCGAGTTGGACTTGCGTACTGGAGGTGGAGCGCAAAGACGTTGGAAGTGCTTGGTGCCTGCAGAGTCCTGCGTATGACGTGCTGGAGCATTACCTGCGTGAATTGGTGGTGCGTTGCCTGTGGAGTGCGTGAAGACATAAAGTGGCTGACCGAGTGCTGCATACTGTTGCGTGGTGGAAAATCTATAACCTGCGTAGATATATATGTAAAAACAGCGTGGATATATATTTACAAATAGCGTGGATATATATTTAAAAACGGCGTAGTTATTTCAGCGTGGATATATGTTAATATCAGCGTGGATATATAAACTGGCTTGAGGGTGCGTATAGACTGCTGTTGTGCACTGTATGTGACAGCGTTTCCATATGTGGAATCAAACCATACACACAGCTGCGTGGACTTGAACCAGGGTGGGTGTGCTGCTGTGCTTGGAGCTGCCAGGACTTGCGTATGTCAGATACGTGTAATCCCAGAACACCCAGGAAAATTTTGGTGAGTGCGTTTTGTTTTGGTGAGTGCATTTTCTGCTTGGCGCGGGTAATTCAATACCAGTCGCGCCAACCAATTGAAGTAGCGCGGATACGAATTAATTAAGTGCGCCAATGCGCTAATTTGCTGCTCAGCGTGTATTTTCAAGGAATACTCGCGCCATTTTGTCATCACTTAAAGCGTTTTTTAAAAGGCGCGGTTCAGGTGCTGATCAGCAAGCGCCATTTGTCTTTTACATTGAAATCTGAGCTTTAAAGCACAGGGGGTTGTTTTTTTTTTTTAAAGGCAAAGATAATCTGAGGCATAGGAATATATTGAGATTCAATTTTGTTTTTTGTTAAATTGAAATTGGAGATTCTTTGATTTAGACGAGATGGCGAAAACTCAGAGTGCCCAATTTGAAATCGAGAAATTTAATGGCAAGAATAATTTCGAGATCTGGAAGGTAAAGATGCATGATCTGCTAGTACAGCAGGGCGTGGCAAAGGTGTTGTTAGGCAGGTCCAAACTGCCTTCCCCCGTGACAGATGATGAGTGGAATGAATTGGATGGAAGAGCCTTGAGCGGAATTCGGTTGTGTTTGGCTAATGATGTTTTATTTAACATCGTGTCAGAAAAGACTGCAGCTGGTTTGTGGACGAAGTTGGAGAAGCTGTATATGATGAAATCTTTGACAAATCGGATTCTCCTGAAACGACAGCTTTATGGTTTGCGGATGAAAGAAGGTGCCTCGATTACTGATCACCTGAATGTTTTTAATACCTTACTGGTGCAATTAGACAGTCTAGATGTGAAATTTGATTCAGAGGATAAGGCAATAACTCTATTGTGTTCATTGCCCGAATCCTGGGATCACTTTGTTACTTCCATAAGCTTTAGTACAACAGACATTCTTGAGTTTGAAGATGTTGTTGGAGCCTTGTTGTCTGAGGAGACGAGGAAGAGGTCGAATGTAGACACCTCTACGTCAGAGGTAATGATGGCCAGAGGTCGCTCAAGAGAGAGACACTCCGGGGGAAAGCATAGCGACTCTCGTTCAAAGTCCAAAGGAAAGAAGACAAAGGTGAAGTGCTGGCATTGTGGCAAGGCTGGACATCTGAAAAAGGATTGCTGGAAGCGAAAGCAGGCTGCTAAAGAAGGCTCTTCGACAAAAAGGAAGGAAGCCAACACCACAGATACAGGTTCAGTATCTGGTTCAGGTATGAGTGATGAGGTATTGTCTGTTGATGTATCAAAACATGATCAGCATTGGTTGTTAGATTCTGGGGCATCTAACCACATGTGTATTCATAAAGCTTGGTTTAAGACATATAGATCAGTTGATGATGGAGTCGTGTACATGGGTAATGATGTCACTTGCAGTATTATTGGAATAGGAAGTATACAACTGCAAATGTTAGATGGCACAACAAAATTGTTAACTGATGTGAGACATGTACCAGATCTAAGAAAAAATCTAATTTCATTAGGAGCACTGGATACGAATGGATATAAAACTGTAATTCAAGGTGGAGTTATGAAAATCTATAAAGGTATGTTACTAGTGATGAAGGCTAAGAAGGTAGGAAATCTTTTTCAATTAGAAGGTAGAACTGGGTCAGACCATGTGTCATTGTCTGAACAGGATAGTAGTTCCATTCGCCTATGGCATCAAAGGTTGGGCCATATGAGCGAACGAGGGCTGAAAAGTTTGGCTGACCGCAAGTTACTTCCTAATCTAAGATCTGGAAAGTTAGATTTCTGTAAACATTGCTTGTTTGGAAAACAAAGTAAACAAAAGTTTAAAATAGGCAAACATACTAGTAAAGGAATACTTGATTATATTCATTTAGATATTTGGGTCCAGCCCCTACAGCGTCATATGGTGGCTCGTCATATTTTGTATCGTTTATTGATGACTTTTCTAGGAAAGTGTGGGTCTACATGTTGAAAAAGAAGTCTGATGTTTTTACAGTTTTCAAGCAGTTTAGAGCATTGGTAGAAAACAACACTGGTAGAACAATAAAATGTTTAAGAACTAACAATGGTGGTGAGTTTACTTCCAAGGAGTTTGACAACTATTGCAAGGATGCAGGGACCGAGAGACATAAGACCACGGTTTATACTCCTCAGCAGAATGGAGTCGTTGAATGCATGAACAGGACTCTTCTAGAGAGAGCAAGGAGTATGCTGAGTAACGCCGGATTGCAAAAGGAGTTGTGGACGGAAGCAGTTGCAGCAGCTTGTTATGTGATAAACTGATCTCCATCAACGGCGATAGGCTGCAAGATTCCGCAAGAGGTATGGAAAGGACACCCTTGTGACTATTCTAAACTCAGAGTGTTTGGTTGTGAAGCATATGCTCTAGTGCCTAAACATCAGTGAACTAAATTAGATCCAAAGTCGAAAAGGTATATATTTTTTGGGTATGGTGTTGGAACAAAGGGATAAGATTGTGGGATCCTACTACCCGCAAAATCATCATCAACATAGATGTAAAGCTTAATGAATCCTCTCTTGTGCAGTTAGATGTAAATAGTAGATTGAAACAGGATGATGTATCTGATTTCCAGCACATTCAGTTTGATAGCACTTCTAATGATAGTCATGACAACCATAGTTCAGATTCTAGTCATGAACAGGTTTCAGAATCAGATTATGAACAGGGTTCAGATGGAGGTCATGAACAGGTCTCAGATGGCGATCAGGAAGAAGTTCCTACAGATGATAGACAGCCAATTGTGGAAGCACCAGAAACATTCTTAAGGAGGTCTACAAGGATCAAACGCCCTCCGAGAAGGTATGATGATTATGTTACTTCAGTTGTTTTGACCGCTAATGATGATGAACGTTTGTGTTATCAGGAAGCTGTAGAAGGTTCAAATAGTGACAAATGGAAAGCAGCCATGAAGGAAGAAATGATGGCCTTAGGTAAGAATGGCACGTGGGATCTGGTTGAACTTCCCAAAGGCAGGAAAACTGTGGGATGTAAATGGGTTTTCAAGGTAAAACGGGGTGTGAATGATTCAGAAGACAGATACAAAGCAAGGCTGGTTGCAAAAGGGTTTTCTCAGAAAGCTGGCATAGACTTTCATGAGATATTTTCACCAGTTGTCAAAATTGTTTCAATTAGAATTGTGTTAGCATTAGTGGCTTTGCTTGATTTAGAATTACAGCAATTAGATGTTAAGACTGCTTTTTTACATGGTGATTTAGATGAGGAAATATATATGGAACAACCGGAAGGGTTTGTTCAGCATCGCAATGAGAAATTTGTCTGCAGGCTCAAGAAGTCATTATATGGCCTGAAGCAGTCACCTCGGCAGTGGTATAAGAAGTTTGATTCTTTCATGTTGAGTCAGAAATATGTAAGAAGTTAATATGATCATTGTGTTTACTTTAAGCAGTTAAATAATGGCATGTTCATTATCTTAGTATTGTATGTTGATGATATGCTTTTAGCAAGCAAAAGCATTGAAGAAATCAACAGGTTGAAGACTCAGATGGCAAGGACGTTTGATATGGAAGATCTAGGAGCAGCAAGACAGATTTTGGGCATGGAGATTTTCAGAGATAGGAGTAATGGTAATTTGTGGCTATCACAACAGAAGTATGTTGAGAAAATACTTTTGAGGTTTGGTATGAATAATGTGAAGCCTGTGTTGGTCCCTTTAGCTTCCCATTTCAAGCTTTCTTCCAGTTTATGTCCTAATATAGAAGAAGAAAAGGATTATATGTCTCGAATTCCATATGCCAATGTAGTAGGATGTTTGATGTATGCGATGGTGTGTATGCGACCAAATATTTCACATGCAGTTGGGGTTGTTAGCAGGTACATGGAAAATCCGGGTAAAGAGCACTGGTCAGCAGTGAAATGGGTGCTTCGGTATATGAGAGGCACAAGTAGTTATTGTATTACTTACAATAAGAGTAGTGAATCTGTTTGCGGATATGTTGATTCTGATTTTGCAGGTGATTTGGATAAGAGAAGGTCAACTTCAGGGTATGTCTTTACTCTTGCAGGTGGAGCTATTAGCTGGATGTCAAAGCTACAAAACATTGTTGCTTTATCCACTACTGAAGCAGAATACATTGCTGCTTCACATGCTTGCAAAGAGGCGGTTTGGTTGAAGGGTTTGCTTGGTAAGTTTAGTAGGTTACAGGACAACATCAGGTTACTTTGTGATAGTCAAAGTGCAATACATTTGGCAAAGAATCTGGCCTATCATAGTAAATCAAAGCATATTCCAATTAAGTACCATTTTGTAAGATAGGTTATCACTGAAAGGGGAGTCTCTCTTGAAAAGGTGCATACTAAGGAAAACTGTGCAGACATGTTCACGAAACCAGTTTTGTTAGAGAAGCTACGTTGGTGTTTGGCTTCTCTTGGCTTGCAGAAAAGATAAAAATAATAAACAAACAGGGCATCAGGCTAATTTTTGTCAAGGTGGAGATTGTTGAGATTTTTCTGTTTTAGTCAAAATAGGCAAAAATCCCAGTGTGTGACAACAATAGAAATCTGTTGCTGGATTAGCTCCAGGTTGTTGGAAGAAAATTAATGCATCCTAAATTTGATGTGAGAGGTAGTTAGATTCTCCTTGCTATAAAATAGGTAGTCATACGGATAGCTGGGTGTGGTGTGTGAGATTTTATGTAATCTCCTGTTTGATCAATAAGATTGTCGTTGCCTTAGTTGTGTGGACGTAGCCCAGATTGGTTGGGTGAACCACGTTAAACTCTCTGTGTCTTTATGTGCTTGATTTATCTGCTGTGTATTTGATTTAATTCTGCGGTGCATATGATCTCCAACAGGAATCACCAAGAGAATATGTAGTTAATAAAGGAGCCGAGGGAGCTTGAACATATTATAGATGTCAAATTGATGACAGAGAAGCTCAAAGGAGTTGAGCTACAAAAAAAGGAAAATGCTGGAGAAGGTGTTGATGTTTGGCATGTGAACCAGAACATGGACCATTACTTTTTAAAATTAATGAAGAGACAAAGGAGTGAAATCATATAAGTGATTCAGAGCAGCTAGAAGACTTGATGGCTGAAGCATCAAATGAGACCATAAGGTCTTGTGTTTTTAAAACTAATAATTTGTGTATGGTTGCAGGTTTGGAAGAAGATAGGCAGTCTTTTAAAGCTGTCAAAAACATAGAAGAATACCTTCCAGAAGATGAAAGTTTTGAAGCAGAGTATGAAAATGAGACTGGAGAAGAAACAGTTCACTATAGTGAACAAGTGTAGAGAGACATCATTAAAACAGATGGTGTGGAAAAGAGGCTTGCTCATAGTCTCAAGAATTCTTTGAGTTTGAATCAACATACTAATGTGCTGATAGAGGAGTTAAAGGAAATATCAGAGAAACATGATGAAAGGTTGCCAGAGGAAGAAGAGGCAGAAAGGCCTTATATTTTTTATTTTGATAATTGTATTATGATTGCAGATTTTGTTGCAGAAACTAGAACATATTTGGCACAAGTGGATAGCCAAATGAAAGAAGAAGGGAAAGAACATCTACTGAAAGATGTTAATGAAGATTTAGCAAAGGAAGAAGGACCATCTGATGATTGGTCAATAGCAAATGAAGAAATGGGAGATTGTATAAAATTTCCAAATTTTACTCCAAGTAAAATCATTGAGTTATATAGAGGGTTAGACCTTCAAAGGAGAAAGATAGAAAAGCAGAGGATAAATATCAAGAGTAAATTGTTGATGAAAGATGGCAAAGAAATTGTCATAAAGGAAAGTCAAGAAGAAGTTGACAGGCATAGTAAACATAAGCAGAAAATTGTCTTGAAAGATAAAATGGCAGCAGCTAAAAAGGTGCAAGACAATAGTGAACAATAGGATAAGGATTTAAGGATGGCAGTAAAAATGAAAATTCAGCAATTAAGATTTTAAGGAAATCAACAAACAGAGGATATACTGGACAAAGAGATTGAACTAATAAGAAGGATAATGATGAAAGTGTCTCAGAAGAAGATAACAACAAGAAAGAAAAGAAGCAACAACAAGAGGAAGACAACAACAGACTATGAAAGCATGGCAAGTGGAGCATTGTAGCATAAGGTATGGAGACCCGGAGAACAGCAGCAGACAACAACAATGATAGAGTAGCTGACAGGCAAAGACAGATTACAAAATAAAGTCTGGGATACAAGAGGAATCGATTATCCAGACTTTTGACTAGGAGATCATAAATTTTCTTAGCTGGGGAGTCTGATGCAGGAGCATCCTGCTCAGAAAAACCATTGTATTTTAGTAAGCATAGGGTCTTGTGTCTCAAGGGACTTGATTCCCTAAAGGGTGATTAATTATTTATTTTCCCATGTTTTTATGAGTGTTTTATAATAATGAGGATATTGTAATGAAATCTTCTCGTTAAAGAGAGATTTCAAGAATAGTGTGTGAGTTAGAGGAATTAGGAGTTAGTTCATGATTTTGTGGATTAGAGAGGATCCTTACAAATAAGGAAGAGATTTTAGTATTTTGTTGATAAGGTTATGGATCTAAACCAAGAATTGGTTATAGAATCCTTTTGTATAAATGTAATCCAAAAATGTAGAAAAAGAGTTAGTCAAAATTGTTAGATGGTTAGTCAGTCAGGTTGAGAGCTAGATAGGTTGGATTGTGAGCCTACGGGCATTGAAACGAGAAAGTTCAACTGAATGTAAATCTGGCCAGAGAGATAGAGAGTCTCATTATGTAGTCATTTGTTTATATTTATATATATACAAAGAATTTGATTCCTAAAGTGTCTAAGCATATGGATTGAATAAACTGAAGGATAAATTGTTGGTGAATAAGAGTTTTTGCATAGTATATGTATGCAAGTGAAGTTCAAGCAATACACAGAGATGAAAGTGGAGTAATAAGGACCATGGTTTAATCGTTGAATCCGACTAAAGGATCAAAGTGAAGTTTGAGAGTGATAGTGATTAAAGAATACACAGAGTTAAGCTCATGAAAGAGTTGTGTGGCAAAACAACGAAAGACCAAAACCCTGAAGAAAAACAAAACTATAGAATAATACTAAAGAAACCACATAAATACGAAGTAAACAGAAGGATGAAGAAGTGAGGTGTCGATGCATAGCGGTCGTTGGATCTTGGAGATAAACAGACGAGATTGTTTGAGATGGGCAATCAAGATTAAATCACGCAACACCAAGTGAAAGAAATGAATGGTGGAGATTAACTTAAGTGTTAACGAAAGAAGAACCTGGAGGAGTCATCGCAATCGTCGATGGACGAAGATCTATAGTCATCGGGCGCTAACAATCTCAGGAGTTAGTTAAAGAAGAAAGGCGGGTTTATAAGCGAAAGTGGGTTATCGGGTGGAGAAAAGGTTGTAAGTGGTAATAGAGGGGAGTCACCCAATTCCATTAAGAAATTGACATGTAGCATGTCGGAGGAGAGAGAAAAACACTTTATCAGGTAGGTAATCTCCTTGCAAGTGGTTCACCCGATATCATTATCAACCAATGGATCAAATGGGCTTTGATCTACGATGCAAGATCATCGAGCAGTTCATTGATCGGGTGTAACGTCAACCCTCAGATTAAACGATAAGATGTACGATGGAGGTTGAATCCGATAAGGCTTGGGGAAAGAGCAGACCCGAAATTTTATCAACGTGAGTTTAAGTTATTTGAGTTCCAAACAATGAGTGGAGATCACGCGACACCCGTTGATCTGATGGAGTGAAATCAATGGAGGAGAATGAATCCGATAAAGGTAAGCATCGATAAATGTGAAAATGTCGGGGATTGGTGAAAAGGTAAGTTGACGCGTGTTTATGTGTATTTCTATTATACGAGGGCTATAATAGAAATAAAGTGGATTAATGCATTTTGGGTTAAATCAGGTTTAACCAAAGTCCTAGACCAAGGTATGGGTAAGACGAGCAGATGTATAGATTAACCAAAGTTTATTAATGAAGGTTGAATAAAGTCCTGATAGAAAGGTTAATGAAGGTTTAGACTTTGGGTTAGTAAATTAAAATGTTTCTGCATGAGATTAAGTGAAGGGGCCTTAAACCTTAATTTATGAAGGTTTAACTAGGCAGGGCAATTGAAATTCCTAGGGCAAATGAGATTATGCATTTAATATGCATACTATGGATAAAGTCAGCTTAGGCTGGCATCAAATTCTCATGAGCTTTTGAGCTAAACCAAGGATTTCTCTATTCCCAAAACACCCTCGGACCAAGAACATGCCCCCTTTGCAATACTAATAGACTTGAAGATGAAAAACACTACCCCTTGGATTGCCCAACCCTTACTTTCTTAATTTCGATAGACCATATTGGTCTTAGTAGGTGTTAACCATCATCATCATCATATACATTAAAAGATAATAAATAACAAATTTTAAAGATTATTTTTATTTATTTATATATTTGTTTTATATACTTAATTTTTATATTTTGTTGAAATATTACACTTTTATTATAATTTTTTTATAAATATTTATGTATATTATAAATAAAATATTAACCTATTAAAATTGTAAAAATAAAGATAACTAAAAATGAAAAATATTATTAAAAAATCAATAAGAATTTTAACCTATTCCTAAAGCTAAATCAAAAAAAATATTAAAAAATCAATATGAATCCTAGCATCCTCCTTAAACTAACTTGTACTAGTCGCTCCAAGTTGTCAAATTTGATATTCAAAGACAACATTTTATTAGTACATCCTAGTGCACTCAACTTTGACTTTTTTTTATTGCTACTAGGTTTTTATTAGTCTTTTAGTATTTTATTATTAATCTCTTTGAATTACTTATGACATGAACTTATATTTGCATGAGTTTTGCGAACATAGTCAAATAAATTTGCCCAATAAAGAAATTTAACAAACTTTTAATTCACCAAAAATATCCACATCGATGAAAACCCACTCACACTTTTTGTAAAATTGTAATAAGGGACAAGCCAGCATTATGTTGAATCTCTTGATGATATGGCTTGGGAAACGACTATAGTTTATTGGAAAACTTCAGCAAAAGAGTGTTCACGTACAACTAGAGTTTATTATCAAAGAACCCTCATTTAAGATGAAGTGGGAATGTGTTAGTTGTGGAGTGAAATTCAGCGAGTCTGTAGCAACTGCTAAAAACATTTTGAATTATTTGTTGACGAAGATGAGACATTTGCTGCCCAACACAATGAAGGTGCTAGCTAGTATATTGTTGTAGTTTATGAAATGCTCAGAAATCTATAGCAAAAGTCTCTCTAAAATTTAATGAATTTTTTGGATATTTTTCTTTGCAACATTCTGGATGCCTTAGAAATCATATGAATTGAACCATTATGTGTAAATTTTTCTATCCATGTGATGTAGGATGAGCTATAATAATTTAATATTTCAAGATAGTTTCCATTACCTCATCCATTTTTGCTCCTCTCTTCCTTTGTGTGTGAATATTGTGGTATTTCCATAACCTCATCCATTTATTTTGTTGTTATTCCCTTTCGAGCTCCAATTTTGAGATCCTCACTATGGCAGTAGTCATTTTGTCCCTTCATTTATATGTTATCTACCCTCATTTCGGACCATTATGAACAATGTTGAGTTTATGTCGAAATTGTTGTCCAAAGGAAAATAAAGAGAGTTTCCTGAGCTCTATTGTCCCTCCATATTTGTTAGCTTTTATTTTAGTGTAGATGTGTGAAGCCAAATTCACAGAGGATTCTAGATTAGATCTTTCTAGATCTCCAGGATTCTAGATCTTTGCACACCGCCATTAGTTTCTAGAATCACATGCAGGATTCTAGATCCTCCTACATCGCCATTGGTTTCTAGATCATTCCAGATCTCCATATGAATCACACACATGATTCTAGATCCTTCTTCCGCCTCTATAAATTTGTAATTTCTTTGGCCAAGGAAAGCAAGCCAAGGCCAAGCCTATTATGTAATGCAAAGTGATTTCTATTCTACAGTGATTATTTTATCTATTCTGCTATTTCTGATTGAGTAATCTTGTTGTTTCTCCATTTATCTGTCTCTATGAATTATTCTCTCCTATTGTCGTCTAAGTATCTGAGTATAAATCCGTTGTGTGTTATGTATGCTATGTTCTAACAACTGGTATCAAAGCTAGGTTCGAATATCCATAGTGCGAGCCACTTAGTGCCATCGCCTTGCTCTAGCAGCATTCGTTAAAATGTTGGTTGTTACTCCTGGAGTTGTTGAAGGATCTGTCCAGGAAATTGCTGAGCAATGTTGGAACTAAAAGACAGTTGTTGCACGAAAAACAAGGTCATGGATCTATGTTGAAACATGTTGCTGGAGTTTGAAACGTGGAGATCCATGGAGTTTGGAGTTGAAACATAGTGTTCTTAAGTTTTTTTTACATCAAGCTTGCACGTATACATCAAGTTTTTTTGTCAAACCAACATATGTATGTGTGAAATGTGAAAAGGTTAAAACATTATATATGTTTTTATATTTATTATGAAACATATTTAATTATATGTTGGAATTTTGAAAAGTATATTTTTAAAAGGAGCAGGAATTTTGAAAAGGGTATTTTAAAAGTAGGAAGGTCATTATTACTAAATTTAAAGAGTAATAATTAAAGTTTTATTTTTAAGTGGAGTTTTTGTGTTTTGGGGTGTGAATTTGATTGAAAATGGAGACAACAGTTATAGATATGGAGAAGTTGAGCAGGGCTAATTTTGCCCTATGGAAATCATAGATGGAGGATATACTGATTTTAAAAGATTAGTATTTTCCGATTGAGGGCACAACAAAGAAACCCTCATCGATGACAAATGAAAAGTGGAATAAGTTAGATAGAAAGGCGATTGCAACAATCCGCCAATATTTAGCAAAGAATGTTTATTTCAATGTGTTCGGAGAAAAGACAGCTGAAGGATTATGGAAGAAGCTCCATGATCTATATGAGAAGAACACAACATCAAACAAAGTGTTCTTGATGAAGAAGCTTTATAATCTCAAATGAAGGAGAGTGCTTCAGTTTCTGAGCACTTGAATGCATTTAATATTATTACTAATCAACTTGCCTCTGTTAAAATCATTTTAGATAATGAAATTAGAGCTATTTTGCTAATGTGTTCTATGCCAGACAGCTGGGGAAATTTAGTTGTAGCTATGAGCACTTCAACAACTACAGGGACCCTGAAGTTTGATGATGTCAACAGCAGTTTAATGAATGAGGAGTTGCGACACAAGTCAATTGCGGAAAACCAGGGAGGAGAGGCTCTAGCTCTAGCTGATTGTGGTAGGAGATTGGATTGAGGCCGGCAAGGGCGATCAAGATCGAGAGGCCGATCAAAATCAAGGAGAGGAATGAGCATCTGCTTTCATTGTGGCAAACTCAAGCACATGAAGGAAGAATGTCGATTCTGGAAGAAAGGACAAAATGATCAGAGACCATCTAGTACAAATCACAAGTCATCCAGCACAAATGAAGGTGAGACTACTGCTTTAGCCATAGATGGTGATGTGTTGTTTACTGTTTCAGTAGAGGATGCATGTGTATATACATCTAGCAATAGCTTTGATTGGCCCCTTGACTCTGGGGCATCTCACCATGTAACCCCATGAAAAGATAGTTTTGTTTCATATAAACCTGGTGATTATGGTAGAGTGCATTTGGGGAATAATCATTTTTGCAGTATTGTTGGAGTGGGAGATTTCTAGATCAAGATGAAAGATGGACAAGATATATTGTTGAAAAAGGTCAGGCATGTACCAGAAATGCGCGAGTTTAATCTCTATGGGACGACTAGATGATGAAGGCTATTTGAAAAGCTTTGCAAAAGGAGGCTAGAAAATTAGCAAAGGTGCATTTGGTCATGGCCAAAGAACCCAAGACAGGAACATTATACACATTGAAGACACTGATAAGAAAATCAAATTTGGCTACTGTCACAAAAGAAGGAAATTCAGCAGATTTGTGGCATAAGCGTTTGTGTCACATGAGCGAGAAGGGCTTAAAAATCCTTTTTGATAAAGATTTATTGCAAGGTTTTAAATCCTACAATATTGATCTTTGTGAGAATTGTATATATGGTAGACAAAAAAGGGTTTCATTCCTTAGAGGTGGCCATGACAGAAAGAAAAATGTGCTAGAATTGGTACACTCAGATGTGTTTGGGCCTGTTAACATCAAATCATTAATAGGAGCATCATATTTTGTAACATTTATAGATGATGCATCCAGGAAGGTTTGGGCATATCCTATGAAAAATAAAAGTGAAGTGTTTGGAATATTTTAAAAATTCCATGTTGTTGTTGAAAGAGAGACTAACAAATTGCTGAAGTGTTTCAGAACATATAATGGTGGAGAATATTGCTCAAATGCATTTACAAAATATTGTAACAGGTTTGGGATAAAGCATGAGAAGACTGGCCCTGGTACTCCTCAACAAAATGGTGTTGCATAAAGGATGAATCGCACCATTATGGAAAAGGTGTGAAGTATGTTGTCAAATTCTGGTTTGGAGAAGAATTTTTGGGCTGAAGCAGTCAAGACCACTTGCTACCTCATAAATAGATCTCCAACTACAACCTTGGATTGTGGTATCCCTGAAGAAGTTTGGACTCGTAAGAATTTGAATTATTCTCACTTGAAAACATTTGGATGTGAAGCATTCGTACATATTCCCAAAGAGAATAGAACTATGCTAGATGATAAATCTATCAAATGCATTTTTTTCGGATATGCGGATGAAGATCTTGGTTATCGTCTATGGGATCCAATCAAACATAAAATTATTAGAAGGAGGGATGTTATATTTAATGAGTTAGAAATGTTCAAGAGGATTGTAGGTGAGTTGCAAGTGAAGAAGGTTATTGACAGGTTTGAAGAGCAGCAGGAAAACATACCACCAATACAAGAGAATGAACAGCAAATTCAGAAGCATGAGGAATAACAAGTGGAAAATAATGAACAACAAGAAGAAGGAATCTTAGAGGAACCTTTATAGGAGATTCAACTTGATAATGCACCCCCACAGTTGGTTTGCAGATCTTCTAGGCCTCATAAGCCTTCACAAAGATATCCTCCTTCAAACTATATTTTGTTGACTGATGAAGGTGAACCTAATTGTTTTCAAGAAGCTTGTAAAGTCGAGCACAGTAAACAATGGAAGAAGAAATGAACTCTTTGCAGGAAAATAAAACTTGGGAGTTGGTAAACCTCACAAAAGGTAGAAAGACTCTACAAAACAAATGGGTGTATAGGATTAAGCATGAAGGTGATGAAAAGAATGAGAGGTATAAAGCAAGACTAGTGGTGAAAGATTTTGCCCAAAAAGAAGGTATTGACTTCACTGAAATTTTCTCACCTGTTGTTAAAATGTCATCCATTAGAGTCATTCTTGGTCTAGTTGCTGCTTTAGACCTAGAATGTGAACAGTTTGACTTAAAAATTGCTTTCCTTCATGGTGAATTGGAAGAAGAAATTTATATGGAGTAACCAAAAGGCTTCATAGAAAAAGGCAAACAAGGCCTTGTTTGTAGGTTGAAGAAGAGCCTCTATGGGTTGAAACAGGCACCTCGATAACGGTACAAGAAATTTGATTCATTCATGTTGGAACATGGTTTTCATAGGTTGGAAGCTGACCATTGTGTCTATATCAAGAGGTATGATCAAGAAAAGTATATCATATTATTGTTATATGTGGATGACATGTTGATTGTTGGGCATGATAAGAATAAGATCAATAGGTTGAAGAAGATTTGGGTAGCAAATTTCCAATGAAGTATTTGGGACCAGCACAACAGATATTGAGCATGCAGATTATGCATGAGAGGAAAAGAAAAAGGTTGTGGCTGTCACAAGAAAAATATATCAAGAAGGTGCTCGACAGGTTTAATATGAAGGATGCCAATCTAGTTGTTACACCCCTTGCAGCCCACTTCAAGCTGATTACTGAATTATGTCCTAGTGATGACAAGGAGAAAGAAGAGATGAGCAAGATTCCTTATGCTTCAGTAGTTGGTAGCTTAATGTATGCCATGGTATGCACATGACCAGACATTGCATATTCAGTGGGAATAGTGAGCAGGTTCCTTACCAATCCAGGGAAACAACATTGGCAAGTGCTAAAATGGATTTTAAGATATCTCAAGGGTACTAGTCATTATTATTTATGTTTTGGTCATGATGAGGCTATGCTTGAAGGATTACAGATGCGGATATGGCTGGAGATATGGATACCAGAAATTCCACTACAGGTTATTTGTATATATTTGTAGGTGCATCAGTATCTTGGGTGTCAAGGCTATAGAGAATAGTAGCCCTCTCGACAACAGAAGCAGAGTACATAGTTGCAACAGAAGCTTGTAAAGAGATGTTGTGGATGCAACGGTTCCTAGGAGAGATAGGAATAAATCAGGACAAGTATGTGTTATATTGTGATAGTCGGAGTGCCATTCACTTGGAAAAAAACCCAGCATTTCATTCAAAAACCAAGCACATTGACTTAAGGTACCATTGGATCCGGCATTTGTTGGAGGAAGAACAGTTATCCTTGGAAAAGATCTGTGCAGATAGGAACCCTGCTAATATGCACACTAAGATTCTACCACAAAATAAACATGAGTTATGTCGAGGCATGGTAGGACTCGATGTGACTTGGTGACTCTTATTTGGCTTCAAGTGGGAGAATGTTAAGTGTGAAGCCAAATTCATGGAGGATTCTAGATTAGATCTTTCTAGATCTCCAGGATTCTAGATCTTTGTACACCACCATTAGTTTCTATAATCACATGCAGGATTCTAGATCCTCCTACATCGCCAGTGGTTTCTAGATCATTCCAAATCTCCATTTGAATCACAAAAAAAATTCTAGATCCTTCTTCTGCCTCTATAAATTTGTAATTTCTCTGGCCAAGGAAAGCAAGCCAAGGCCCAAGCCTATTATGTAATGCAAAGTTATTTCTATTCTACAGTGATTATTTTATCTATTCCACTGTTTCTGATTAAGTAATCTTGTTGTTTATCCATTTGTCTGTCTCTGTTAATTATTCTCTCCTATTTTCGTCTAAGTCTCTGAGTATAAATCCGTTGTGTGTTATGTGTGCTCTAGTCTAACAAATTTCTCTATCCATGTGATGTAGGATGAGCTATAATAATTTAATATTTCAAGATAGTTTCCATTACCTCATCCATTTTTTCTCCTCTGTTCCTTTGTGTGCGAATACTGTGGTATCTCCATTACCTCATCCATTTAGTTTATTGTTATTCCTTTTCGAGCTCCAATTTTGAGATCCTCGCTATGGCAATAGTCATTTTGTCCCTTCGTTTATATGTTATCTGCCTCATTCTGAACCATTATGAACAATGTTGAGTTTATGTTGTCCAATGGAAAATAAAGAGAGTTTCCTAAGCTCTATTGTCCCTCCATATTTGTTAGCTTTTATTTTAGTGTAGATCGAGAGAGGTTTAGACTATTGTAGAAGTGGTTGATCTTGAGATCAGTACCGAAAAGTACCAAGTGAGACTATAGATCTATATATATAGAATTGACAAATGTTAGTGATGGATCAGATGGTCTATGTCTATATTGCGTTTGGTTTTCATTGACAAATTTACCATAAATGTAAACGGAACCGTGATGCTATCTAATATTTTGAATAGAGAACTTATTAAAGAAGATTCAAGATTTTATGGGAGATAGTTTTGTTTTCATTGACAAATTCACCATAAACGTAAATGAAATCATGATGGTATCTAATATTTTGAATAGAGAACATATTAAAGAGATTCAACATTTTATAGGAGAGAGCTTGGTTTTGGTGGATAAATTTAGAATAAATGTAAACGAAATGATGGTATCTAATATTTTGAATAGAGTTCATAGCAAAGAAGTTTCTAACATTTTATAGGATAGAGCTTGATTGGTTTTCATTGACAGATTCATTATAAATGTAAATTAAACCGTGATGTATCTAATAGTTTGAATGGAGAATTTATTAAAGAAGATTCAAGATTATATTCAAGATTATATATAAAGGAACTATGGAAATCTCTATGATGTTTAACTTTTTCCTATACATAAAAAGATTTCATAATGATTTATTATAGAATAATATTTTTTTATCAAAAAATAGTTATACGTTACCAATTAATAATTACATGGTAATAAACTTTGTTTATGTAAGAGAGTCGTGAATAAACTTTAGGATGACAAATTGATTCATTGAAATTGAAAGCATATATTTATATACATGTAAAGTAAGTATGAGTTTTGTCACGGAAAATTAAAACTATTAGCTGATTAATATTGCGCAAAATCAACTTGAATAATTAGTTAACTTTCCCCGTTAATCTAAATGGGCATCTAACTTTCCAAGCAATATTTTGAATTTTTCAAATTTTTTACATCCTAGTGTTTTGGTAATGATATTTCCAATCTTCTCTGAAGTAGGAAAATTTGTTAGATGAATGACATTCTCCTCCACATAATCTAGAATCAAGTGGTATTTGATGTTGATATGTTAGTTTCGATCATGAAAATTAGGATTCTTGGCCAATTGAATTGCATAAGTGTTGTCAATGAATAAAGGAGTTAAAGGCTTTTGTTTCTCCTGCAAATCTTCAAGTATTTTGTGCAACCAAATTATTCTTTTCTAGCTGGAGTTTCTACAACATATTCAGATTTGGTGGTAAAATCAACAGAAATAGATTGCTTTCGTGATCTCCAAGTGAGATTTGTTGATCCAAGATTCATCAAATAACTAGAAGTAGAGACCACGTGCTATTTATCTCCATCAAAATCGAAATGTGAATAACGAGTGAGATGGAAGTTTGAAACTTTGCAATATTTAATGCAATATGACTGAGTGTCTTTCAAATATTTGAGCACTTGTTTTGTTGTGATCCAATGATCTTCACAGGAAACTTGGAAAGTATCCCTACAAAAAAAGATATGTTAGAATGAGTAGTAGTCAGTAAATTTAAACTTCCAACAAGTTTCATGTAATTTGTTGGACCTTCAAATTCAGTTCCTTTATTTGAAGTGAGATTTAGGTTCTTCTCCATTGAATTATAAAAATGATTACAATCCTACATTCCAAATTTGTTCAACAATTGTCCAATATATTGTTTTTGATAAATAAAAATATACTTGGGTTTTTTATCAAATTTAATTCCTAAATAGTAATGAAGCAAACCCAAATTTTGCACATCAAAAGTATTTTGTAAATCCCTTTTAATAGATGTTATATAATCATCATTCTTCCCCGTGATCATCAAATCATCAACATAGAAAAATAGATATACAACTGATCTTCTGAATTTCTTGACAAAAAGAGTTGGATCATCTAGGTCAAAAATCTTATAATTCAATTCGAGAAGATGTTCACTTAAATTTTCATGCCATGCACGAGATGCCTGTCTCAAACCATACAAATCTTTCACCAATTTACATGCCTTCTGTTATTCTCCTTCAATAGAAAAACCCTCCAACTGAAACATATTTGCATCCTCCTTCAAATTAGCATTCAAAAAGGTTGTTTTTGCATCCATATGATTTATTTTCCATCCCTTTTGAGATGCAAGAGAAAACAAGGTTCTAATAGCGCCCCATTTCATTGTAGGAGCAAATGTCTCTGTATAATCAACACCCTGTTTTTATCCATACCCCTTTGCTACAAGTCTTGTTTTATACTTGTAAAGTGAACCATCAGTCTTATACTTAATTTTATAAACCCATTTGCATAAAATAGGTTTGATGCGAACATGAGGATCCACCAACATCCAAGGACCATTTTATGAGAGCATCATACTCTCTTTGCATTACATCTTTCCAGTCATCACAACTAAAAGTCTTCAAAGGTAGAAAGTTAATTAACCAAAGAAAAATTCAATTCACAAACATGAGAATTGTTACCTGTAATTGAAGTAACATCTCCTTCAATTCCTTTATTTTGTTTAGAATAATTCCCTATATCAAAATCATCATACTTTCATGGAAATTTCCAGATGCGAATTGATTTTCATAGCGGTTTTTGTGGTGGTTTCTCACCTTCAAAAAAAGGCTGAAGAATAGGATTTTGAAAAGAAATTTCTCATCCTTCATCCAATATTTCTTTAGCATAAGCATTATCATCATCCAGTGTTAAAGATGGAAAATTTACTGAAGGAAAATCCATAGACTCATCTAGAATAGGAATCCCCTTTAGGATGTGGAAGATCATTATCTGGTTCATAATAAAACTTTTTGGAAGTAAATCAACCCAAACGACTAATTTTTATATCAATGGTGGATGCATCTTTAGGAGATTCAAGAAAAATTACATATCGTGAAAGAATAAATTTCTTGTTCTCCTCATCATATAACATGTAATCTTTGTAAGTAATAGAATGACTCCCGACATCCAATTTGTTGTGTTGATTTTTAGGAATCAATGCATAGCGTAAAGAACTAAAAACTCCAAAATGTTGAGAAATAAGATGTTGATTACACCATATTTCATAACGAGAATTATTATTGATGACATAATCAGGATGACGATTGTGAATACAAGCTACACAAAGCATTGGTTCTCTCAAAACATCAACTTAATGTTAATAAAAAACATCATTGTTCTCACCATATTGAGAAAAATTTTGTTCATATGTTCCGCAACACCATTTTGTTTTGGATTATAAGGAATTGTAGTTTGATGTTTGATGCCATTTTCCTACAAATGCTTTTAAAAATCATGAGATGTGTATTTACCACTCTTGTTAGATTGTAGAGTGCCAATGTTAAGTTGAGTTTCATTTTTAATTGATAAATGAAGATTTTTAAAAGTTTCAAAAACTTGTGATTTCTCTTTCAACAGATAAACCCAACACATCTTTGAGTAGTCATCAATAAAATTCAACATATATTTATTACCATTAACAAATGGAATAGGAAAAGGCCCACATAAATCTGAATGTATAAGACCTAACTTCCTACAATCTCTAGAAGTAGAGTTATGAAAAGGCAACATACTGTGCTTGCCTAAAATACAAGCATCACATGGAGTAAGTTTTATTGGAACTATAACAAGAATTTTAATGCATTTTTGTCTCATAATCTTGAGGTTATCATAATTTATATGACCAAAATGAGCATGCCACAACAAACTGGAAGAGAGAGTATGACTTTTTTGAGTCAGATGAGCAGAATTAAATGTAGAACATGAAGTGCCTTTGAGTTTTAAGATTTTATCTTCTTCAACACTATTCATAATAATCATATTATTAAATTCTCTATATATTTCAACTACACCATCAAATATATGTACAGATGGCCCTTGTTTCCTGATATGTATGAGAGACATCAAATTTATTTGCAATTGAGTGTTACACAGTAACTTGGCACTCCCTTGTTACTCCCCATTCCTAATCCTGGAGAACCCTAGTAGTGACTATTGTGTTATACTTTCACCATGAAACCTATGTTTTTGCATCCCTTGAAGTTTGAAGAAAGTAGTCCCCACTCCCTTCATAACATTTCCATAGAATCCTTCTTAAAACCTAGTTTTTAAGATCAGTACTCTTTCCCAGTATCTCACTCGTGCCAATGGTGGAGTTTTACATTGTGACTCGCACCGATCAACGCTACTGTTAGCCCATTACCCATGCCAGTCTACTTCTGGAAATTTTTTATAAAAGGAAATAGAGTTTCATGTCTAAAACTTCTAGTGGTGATGTGCTCGATGTTCATTTGGTTGGATAAGGGCCGACAACTCCATATAAGGTTCTTTCCCCTTAAAAGTGGACCTTCCCAAGTAGATAAGACCTTCTTCCCCCTTGATTGGATCTCATTCTTATCCTCCTCTCCCTATATAGACCACTTCATCTTACCCTTTTTGCTTACAAACACTCAATACAACCCATAGTGAAAGTGGTGGAGAGATAGAACCAACTGCAAAATTCTAAAATCTTTAGCTTTTGATAGAAGAAGATTATTCTTAGATGACAAAAGGCTAGTCTTTGGTAGCTAAAGCATGAGGAGAGAGAGTTAGATCTTCGAATCCATTTCATGTCAAGCTAGAGGAGGAAAAGAGTGTTGAAAAGGTGTGTAGCAGGACTTGGATACCGCAAAGGACATCTCCAATGTCCAGGCTTCAGTTGTATTTCTCTCTGAAGTTGATTTTAATACAACTAATGGTTTATTTCCTATATTGGGTGTAATATTACATTTGATAGCTTAGAACTCCTTGACCTTTTAAGTAGATTGGATTTGATTTTATACTATCATTTTTGATGTTGTTTCTTGCATGTTTTCTTCAGGTACTTGAATGAAAGGAACGAAAGGAAGCTAGAGCAAGGAAGAAAGATCACCATCAAGTGGATTAGTGTTATAAGAGGTAGGCCCTCTTATTCGATTCTGATCTAAGGAAATTTACATTACATTGCCTTTTTTATGGCTAGACCCACTCTCTTGGGCTAGAGGGATCATCTCTGTCCGTAGAGAGGATATTCCTACACCACAAATTGGTGAATCCACTAGGGAAATACATCTCCTTTTCATCACTCTGCTTTTTTTACCTATGTGCCTAGTTTGTTTATTTATGGTCTTCTGTATCTATATTGACCTATTTGAAGGCATACATAAACTAGCCCACCCTCTGATGTGTTAGGTCTATCCCTATGTCAAGTTATTTTTATTTTTTCTTTGAATCCCTCGATCAAAATTATTTTCGGCCAAATAGACGCATGTATCAGGCATATTAGTGCTTGTTTTAGCCTGAAATTCGTGCCAGTCATGCTAATTAGTGCTACTTTTAGCCAAAAAGTCATGTCAGTCTCTGAGTTAAGAAAAAAATTAGATTTTTTCCCATTCCAGTGCTTGTGTGACTTGACCCTCAAACTCTCTTCTTCGGCCCAGAAGTGACCAAGATGCTTTGTTTGTTGGGTTTGATTGATTAATTGGCTTGAAGTTTCATTGCTTGATTTTTTTAATTTTTGGATCGTTTCTATGACCCTAGGACATCTAGATCAATTTCCTTTCATTTGTTAATTCACTCATTGTTTCAAGTTTCTGATTTGTAGCTTCATTTAATCCATCTTTCAATCGCAACATCTTCATTGCTTCATTTTAAATTGAATGAGTGAAAGAGTCTCGTTTTTTTCTTTTATTTCAAGTGTCTCTTTTCTCTTTCCGAGCATATATTATATTGATTTGTTTTTCGATTGAAGCATTTATGTGTTTGGTTTGTTTGATTCAGATTTTAGAATTTTGCTTTTAGTTTCATTTATCATGCTTTAGACTTGATCAATGCTTGTTTGTTCAAAATTGTGAAATTTTTCATTAAAGTGCTTTATGTGAAAGATTCATTTTGCATTTTATGAAAAGAGGAACATCATTCTAGTTTACTTAAGAGAAAATATTGCATTAGTAGCGTTATTGAGAAGCTATAATTTCATCATCATAGGCACGAGAAATGAAATGAAACTTCTTTTGTTGTTAAGGTAAGATAAGTTCATTTAGGACATGTACTAGTGAATCATTTAATTCATTGATTGTTGCATTGATTGTGTGCTCTATATCCCTCAATTAGTGTTAACTTTCATCGAAGAAATATTTATTTTCTCATATACCTGCACATAGGAGTTTCCAAATGACAGTGGTAGGGCCTTGGAATTGAAACCTAATTCAAGATCAATCATTAAAATTTATTGAATTAACCTAAGGAAGCATTGAAACTTAGCACTCACATTTAGTAGCCTAGGCTAGAGATGTGTTTCGACGTCTCTAAACCTACCATTTGTCATTCACTTTGGCATTGGACAGTGCCAGTATGGACTTGTGCTCCCCGTACCGTCATGTATATAAAGGGAGACCCCACTAGGTTTGTAATCCTTTATCTGTAGGAAGCCGAGTCTACCACCTTCTAAATTTGATACATCGAACACATCATTTAGGGTGATTTCCTACCCATACTTCTCAGTTCGCTGGGAGGCATTCTATAGTTCACAGTTACCTGGTAATCCTTTTTGCCTAGATTATCCTGAGTAGTCATTTTGGTCGTTTTGACTCTTTAAATTTAAAAGATCATCAAGCACTTTTCCTTTCGAGCTCGTTAACTCCGAAAGTGACTAGAGTCAGCTTTCTTATTTTTTTCGACTCTTAAAATATGAAATGGAAAAGTTTTATTTCAGTGTCTTAACATTAACTACCCACAAAATATTCCTGGTTAAATTTGTCTTCCTTAGTGATTCTTTAGGGTCGATTCCAATGGAAACCTTTCCAAAGTCTACTAGTCAAGAATTCCCCTTGGATGGCAATTCTAGTCCTTTTCCTTCTTTTGGAAAAGTTGGTGCTCCTTATATGGAAATATTGTCCCTCCTAGGTTAACCATTTGTTTACATGTCTCGTTATTTTTGACCTTGGTGGTCTTGAGTGTCCCAACTCCTGCCCAGCCATCTCCTTCATTTGAACCACATCACATTGATTCTAAGGTTGACTTCTCAGCATCTTCCCCTATTTCTTCACCTTCCTCTTCTACTTCACCTAGTGAAAGTTTGAAATCCAGTAACCATGAGGCTAGGAAGAAGAAGATGAAGACGAATAAGAAGAAGTCAAATAAGTGAGAGGTGAACAATGTGATTATTACTCCAAATGCACCTCATGTAGACAAACCTTTCGATCCTCCACGGAAGGTCAGATTCCCTTGCAAGTTTTGTAAGGGTGACCATCTCCTTCAAGACTATCTTGGCATTCCCAAACTCTTAGAGGTATGGTCTCAAGACCTAAATCGACCATCCTTGTCGACCTCAGGAGATCAAGTCGATTTGGCTAGCGATGGTAAGAAGGGAAAAATTAAATTCTCATGTAAGTTATGTGAAGGAGAGCATATTCTTCACCTTTGTCCTCTTATGGATAAAGCTTCAAAATTTTTGGAAAACCTTACAGCTCCTCAACCCCAACTTTTTGTTGGTTATGAGAAGCTTTATTCTAACCCTCTCCTAGTTGGTAAAGAGATTGACTTGGATTCATCTCTTACCCATCCTTCTCTTCCTAAGCATCACTCTCTTGTGTTTGTTCCTGACCAACCATTGGTTGACAAGAGTGTCAACTTGGCTCCACCTTCAGTCATTCACTCTGTCCCCGAAGAGAGTGATGGTCATACTACTCATGTTCTTTGTCTCCTCAAGTTTTCATGAATCAAAGAGTGACCCTCCCATTCCAGTTGTTTAGGACAGTCCTCCTCCTGCTCCTGTAGGGCATGGGGGGCATCATATGATACCCCCACCAAGTAGTTCTATCGTTTTCTTTGATTGGAGTCAATTGACTGCTTTCCACCTCCAATCTTATGTGTCTTTCCAGATCACAATGCAAGCCTATATTATGGTAGTACAAGACACTATATTAGATGAAGGTGTGTCTATTAGCATCATGTCTTCTACTGCTTGGCAACATTTGGGATGCCCACAACTTGTGCATGTCACCCAGAATCTGTTGCCTTTCAACAAAGGAACCAGTCAGCCCTTAGGGATCCTTCCAAAGTTCCCTATTACTTTGGGAGGAAAGATCATCTATATAGACATGATGATAGTCCAAGGTCCCTTAGATTTCAACATTCTCCTTGGATGCGACTATGTTTATGTCATGGGACCTCTTGTTTCTTTGCTCTTCCATGTGGTATCTTTTCCACATGAAGGGAGAATAGTGACCACTGATCAATTATCATTTGTCGGTCACGAGATGGCTCCAATCCTACCATCATCCCCTATTGGTTCTTGTTTGCAAGCAGTACCCTCCCCGCAATAGGTCAATTATGTTACTACCCATTTCGTCTCCACATCTGTTGATGATCACATAGATGGTATAGTACATTATGTACTGGGAGCATTGGAATTTGATCTGTCTTTGGTACTAGTTGACATGTATTCCTCCCAGAGCATGCTTCTCCCATCTAGTGAGGACCTCTTAGGAGCCATGTTTCGTATCGTCCATGAGCAAGGGTTTTCGAGCAGAGTTCCTTGTCTTGTGTCAAGCTCGTTAAAAAATAAAACAAGGGGTGTGAGCATAGTTCCTTGTCATGTGTCAAGCTCGTTAAAAATTAAAACAAGGGGTGTGAGCATAGTTCCTTGTCTTGTGTCAAGCTCGTTAAAAACATGAAATAAGGGGATTGAGCATAGTTCCTTGTATTGTGTCAATCTCTTTAACAGATGATCCAAGGAGTCTGAGGATAGTTTCTTCTTGTATCTACCTCATTAAAAAAATAAAATAGATGTATGAGGATAGTTCTTTTACTGTGTCAACCTCGTTAAAAAATGAAACAACTCCCTTTTCCAAATCGAGCCTTTGATTAAGATCTTGCAAAATATTAGTCTAGTCTTTCCTGGACCTTGAGAGTGAACCTTCATTCCATCCACCTCACTGAATGAAATGAAGCTTAGGGGGCATGTACCTCAAATTGAGTCATTATGTTGGGGGCATGCAAACTTATCGCAAGCATAGTTTTTTGTTCCAAGCTTGTGAAAAAATGAAACCAATATCAAGCATAGTTTTTCATTTCAATCTTGTGTAAACATGAAACTGAATTCAAGCAAAGTTCCCCATGGTTCAAGCTTGTGTAAAAATGAACCCATGCCTAATTTACATCTCGCAATTGTCATTTTTATCAGCTCATTTTTGCTAGATGAGCATTGGTTATTTCATTCCATTGGTTGATGATATGCTTTCACTTGGTTCTTTTTCCTTTCCTGCGGAGTCGTAATAATGAGTGGTTTTGCTATCTAGCCTCTTGAACTTTTAGTGTTTATCACAGTTTTCCCTTAACCAAAACCTGTTGCTACCCTTCATACCACTCATTCCTCCAAGATGAGTCACCTTTAAGCTCTTTTATGACTCATAAAAAATTGAAAAGATTGTCAAGAATTTTTTCCTTTTTAGACTCGTTAATGTAAATAAAAGCATGGATTCATATTTAATCTCTTTTCTTGACTCGTAAAGAGACTGAAATGAAAAGATTGTTGAGTATTTTTCCCTTTTTGACTCGTTAAAGAAAATAAAAATGGGGAGTCCTCTTTAAGCCCTTTTCCGACTCTCAAACCATGAAAGGATTGCTGAGTTTTTGTCATCTTGACCTCATAAATGGTTTCAGAATGTCGTTTACCCAGTATAAGTTTACCCCATTTTCAGGCTAGGGTAAACTATTTACGAAAAAGTACCACTTAGCTAACATGGTCAAGTGGTTATTTCGAGTATTGTTTTCTATATTTTCGGGCTCGAGAGACAACTTTAGGAAAATTGACCTTTTGGAGTTTTCTTTTTTGTGTCTTTTCCAAACTCTCTAAAAGTGAAAAAGTTTTGAGTTTCACCTTTGTCAAAATCATTAAAAGATTAAATGACATCGGAATTGTCATTATGACAAGACCGAGCTACTCCTTCCTAGGGCTAGTAAAGCTTACTAGGATGGACTTATATTACAAGCATATGTTATTCATGTCAAACTTGTGTAAAAATAACTTGGGTACTCGCCAGAAACGCTGGGGGAAAATTGGAAGTATTTCATCAGTTGTATTCTTCACTTGAGGCAGCATGTCGCTCTTGAACATTACCACTCATCTGTTGTTCATGTCAGGATTTGGGACATCCCCACTCTGTCACTTGCCACCCTAGGTTTTGAGTTATCCATTTTAAACCTATCATGTGATCTCTGCCACATCACCATGACCTCTGATCCTATTATGTCAAATGCTGCCAAAATTTGGAGTTGTGTCATCCACATTTTCAAGAGAAGTCTTCCTACATGTACATTTTCTGATCATATGTCACCATTTTTGATTACTCTCATTCATTATGTTTCCTGTTTCGTTTCGATGACGAAGCATTCATTATGACCTTCCTTTGATAGATCACTTCCTGTCGACTTCAGCTCATTATCCAAGAAGTTGATCTAGAAACTCCCTTCCAGTACCTTAGAGCTTGCATGCCTCAATCGCAAGTTCTTCGTACTCAATAACATGTTCTCGTCATTAGCCTTCAATCAAATGATTTCACGAGTGTTCGACTTCATTTCCTTATTCACGCTTCATGAATTGTACTGGTAGTACTTTGAGAGCCATTGAAATTATGGGTGGTTTCTCTCATGCTTGTTAATGGTTCACATCATTGGTCGACAATCAAGTGATTTTATATCATGTTCAACTTCAGCACATCTATTCACATGTTAAAATTTGTAGTTTGATCAGGTCATGTTGGAGCGCAAGACCCTAGGCTTAGATAACATGGTCCAGGTTACGAGGAGTGATGAGTCATTCAAGATTATATACATGATTCTTTGGACGGATGGCTATGACAATGCCATGGGTATCATTTTGATCCTGCTCGGTCAAACAGGTGAGGCCATACCGTGGGTCTTTTCATTTTGATCCTCTCTATGTGGATGGTTGCACCCATGTCGTGGATCTTTTAATTTTATCCCTTCAGTGAGATGGTTGTGTCCATGCTGAGGATCCATG
Organism: Pinus tabuliformis; assembly: GCA_031772625.1. Taxonomy (NCBI): domain Eukaryota; kingdom Viridiplantae; phylum Streptophyta; class Pinopsida; order Pinales; family Pinaceae; genus Pinus; species Pinus tabuliformis. Next base: position 510,940,615 of record CM062820.1, read on the forward strand.
CACATGATCCTTTTCTTTATGGATAGTTGAGCCTATACCATGGATTCATGTTATATGCCTCTGATGTTTATCAGGAATGACTATCAGATTTCAGATATGTACATTTATGTTTGAGTTGCAGGTCTATTGATGTTGGTATTCCATGTGCTCGCTCCATATTAAAGTATTTCAACCATCATTCTCAGCTTTGACTTCATGCTTTAGGGGGCATCTATTACACAGTAATTTTTCACTCTCCTATCACTCCCTATTCCTAATCACGGAGAACCCTAGTAGTCACTATTGTGTTATACTTTCACCATGAAACCTATGCTCTTGCATCCCTTGAAGTTTGAAGAAAGTAGTCCCCACTCCCTTCAGAAATTTCCAAGTAATCCTTCTTAAAACCCAGTTTTTAAGATCAACACTCTTTCCCAATGTCTCACCCACACCGATGGCGGAGTTTTACACTATGACCCGCGTCGATCAGCACTACCGTTAGCCCATTACCTACTTCGGTCTACTACTGGAATTTTTTTACAAAAGGTAATGGAGTTTGACGTCTAGAAACTTCTAGAGGCAATGTGCTGGATGTTCGTTTGGTTGGATAAGGGCCAAGAACTCCATATAAGGTTATTTTCCCCTTAAAAGTGGACCTTCCCAAGGATATAAGACCTTCTTCCCCCTTGACTGGATGTCATTCTTATCATCCTATCCCTATATAAACCACTTCCTCTTACCCTTTTTGGTTATAGACACATAATACAACACATAGTGAAAGTAGTGGAGAGATAGAACCAGTTGTAAAACTCTAAAGTCTTTAGCTTTTGATAGAAGAGGAGTAGTCTTAGATGACAAAATACTAGTTTTTGGTAGCTAAAGCATGAGGAGATAGAGTTAGGTATTGGAAGTAATTTCATGTCAAGCTAGAGGAGGAAAAGAGTGTTGAAAAGGTGTGTAGTAGGACTTGGATATCAGAAAGGAGATATCGAACGTCAATGCTTTAGCTGTATTTCTCTTTGAAGTTTATTTTAATAAAATTAATGGTTTATTTCCTATATCGGGTGTAATATTACATTTGATAGCTTAGAACTCCTTGGCCTTTTAAGTAGATTGGAATCAATTTTATGCTCTCACGTTTGTTGTTGTTTATTGCATGTTTGTTTCAGGTACTTGAACGAAAGGAGTGAAAGGAAGCTGGAGCAAGGAAGCAAGATCATCATCAAGCGGATTAGCGTTATAAGAGGTAGGCCATCTTATTCGGTTCTAATCTAAGGAAATTACATTAGATTATCTTATTTGTGGCTAGACCCACTCTCTTGGGCTAGATGGATTGTCTCTGTCCACAGAGAGGATATTCCTACACCACACTGAGAAATGCAAAGAAAATATTGTAAAATATAATCAACAAGTCCTGATATTTTTAGCTGAATATATCCAGTTCCTGCTATATGAAAAGTGGCTCTAGTATCTGATATCCAAGTTTGTCGCCAATTAGATAAAGTAGTGCTAAAGACATCATTTATGCTAAAATTACAATGTGCAGCAATATAGTGGGGAGATTTTAGTGATTTTCCTTTATCTCAAGGTTATTTCCCTTTATTTTCAATAAATTTCTCTTTCTTCTCACTAATATTTTCCAAAGGAGTGTGAGAATTAGGGGCAATATGAACAAGTTTACGACATTTATAATTTGTAACAGATTGTTTATGTTTTTGTTGCCTATCACTTTGATGATTATTGCCCCCTGCCTCGAAACTATTTCTTACGATGACCTCTATTACTCAAATACATATTGGTAAAAATAATGTGGCAACAAATAATAATTCTCACCACTTCTTACAAATTCTTAGCTTGCAAGAAATTTAAAAACATACCACTGAAATACCACCAACAATAGATCCCCATCTATATAAAAATTCAAAAACATGATTTCGTGCTATTGTGAAATTTCAATTAGTCGAAACCCCAGAAAGAAACAAGTTGATCCACAATGCTACAAATTTGGACTTCAAATTTCAATAAGAAATCCTAGACTCACACAATAAATAAGTCTAGAACATAATGAAAAACATCACTCCAAGTAGATCCATTTTCTACATGGTAGTAGAGAACTTCAAAAGCCAAATTCTAGACAACTTGAAAATGTAGACATGTCCGCATGAGATCTGCCCAATGAAGCTTTAACGATTAATCTTTGGGCCAACGAACATGGTCTCCATTTCAACGGTTTCTCTCCCTCCATAAAATATCCCATCAGCGACACCAATCTAAGCTAACCTTCAAAACATGGAGTTTGTTAATTCAGCGATACTCTGATACCTCTCTAGACAAGCTTGTGAATAATCTCCACAATGATAAATTGAAACTGAAAGCATACATTTATACATGTGTAAAGTATGTATGAGACAACAATTTGTCCTCGATAACTTATTAATGAAAAAATATAACTATGAACTAACTAATATGGTACAAAATAATCCCAAAGGATTAGTTAACAATATGATATTTATGTTATTAAATTCATAATCAACTATGTATGTTATTTAGGATATGAGAAAAATGAGTCAAAAATATGATTAATATTTAAAGAACTTTATTTCTAATTTTCAATATAGTCTTTTTAGTATTGAATATATTATATAGTAGCAATAATAATTGTTTGATAATAAATTTTTATTACTATTTTTAATAATTATTATATATAGGCATTGTCTACTGAGGCCACAATTTTGTCTAGAAAGCTTTTTTCATTGGAATCTAAGCCTGTTTTTTTTCTAAAAATCTAACTATAGGAGTACTTTAATTGGTTTTTTGATAGTGGAAATAGATTTAGCACCACAAAATATCATTGGGACACCCAAAATCTTGACAATTGTAACCCAAATTTCCCAAAAACTTTGCGAGATTTTGTCAAAATCTTACTGGAATTTCCACTATTTTTAAAGTAAAATTATTACCTCTTTAAATTTATATATATAATTGAAATAGCTAAAATGTAAAATTATTGTGAATAAATATACAACATAATAATATAAATTAAATACGTTTAAAAAAATTATAGGAAAAATTTATGGAAATCTCTATGATGTTTAAGCTTTTCCCATATAAATTACATAAAAATAATGGATACTCATCTGGTTAATACTTTTTTATTAAAAGAAAAGTATGCATCACCGATTAATAATTACAAGTTAATAAACTTTGAATGATATTTATATTATTAGATTGCTAATAAGCTTTGTGTGCTATTGACGTATATGGGAAATGGAAAACTAAACCAAACATTGGGAGAACTTATTTTCTAATTTTTCATTTAACCCTTAATGAATAATTTTTTTTTATGTCAATATAAATTTAATAATAAAATTTTAGTGGTACATTATTTTATTTTATTATTTATATTTATATATATATTGCAAAAGCAAGAGTCCTACTTTCGTTATCATTAACTCACAAAAATATTTACATAGAATACAACCATCTACATGGAAACATGGATCTTAAACCAAAACTACTTTTTAGATGACCAAGGGTCACGAGTTAAGTGTGAATATTCCGACCCCTACCCACAAAACTGCATCACCCTAAATGGTAAAAAGTACCGAGGCCACAAAATCAACCCATCAAATCTGAAAAGGGGGAGAAAGCCATTAATATCCACCATCAGAACTCCTAGCTCCAACCAATGGCAGAGGAGGACCTAGCTGAGCTAAGACTCCTGCCAATTAACAGTTTGGCCCCACCAATATGCATGCAGATTCCTAACCATCGGTCCTCCCAACTTGATCTAATGGTAGAGGTGAATATCGCACTGCCTAGAATTTCGCCTTTTAACCTTATGGCCCCACTGATAAGCTCGATGAATCATAGCCGCAGATCCGTCGGACTTGATCCTATGGCATAGGATCATATCGCACTGAGCAACAGTACTACTCGTTAACGTGCGACAAGGGTGGAAAACAAAACCACCCCTTGGCCACGTGTAGCCAAAAGAGCGTGATCACTCCCAAATTTTAAAAACCACTTCCCACCCGAGAGGCCCCCAATACACCGAAAACCACTCAGCTAGTGGTTTTGCGTCCTTAGACAACTTGTTAGGAATATTCTGGTCGCCATTGGATCCTGGATTTTGGCAGCTACGAATTTTTCCTTTGCAACCGTAAGTGAGCCTGAGCGACGTACTACCCCTTCCCTCCAACCAACTAATCTGGTAGCAAAAACCTCCAAGCAACTTAAAAAAAAAAAAAACGAGAAAAGGAAAAACCTACACCTCATAGTTAAAGCAAATTGTTGGACAGAGCTTCCATAGTTTTGGTGTGGTACACCATCATATCCTTGTCTGCTTGAGTGTCGAACTGATCCATGATACTATCCTAAAGCAATCTATGCCCACCCATCACAACCCTATTCGTGGTACACTTCACTCCTTGATTAACCAATAAATCAGCAAGTTTGTTGGCCTACCTTCGCACATGGTTAAATCTAACCGTGCATAGGCCTCTAAGGTGGAGTTGGATCCTTTGAAATACCTAGATCAATCTCCAGTGTTTTGAAACCTTCTCCAGCTCCGAGCCCCCACTAATTTTTTTGACTTTGTTGATAATTAACTCAGAGTCAGCTTCGATAATCACATTCTGCCAGTTATCCTGCACCAGGAGTTCTAAGCACTGCTCCATAGCCATGTATTCTGCCATGTTATTTGTAGCTCTGCCTAAATGTCCATGGAGGATGGAGAGGATATTACCAGTATGATCCCTTAACACCCCTCCAAAGCCCGCATTGCCCGGGTTGCCTTTTGAAGCCCCATCTATGTTATATTTCAGAAATCCCAAAGTGGGAGGATGCCAAAATTCCTGCTTAGAATCCATGACCATAGCCTTTCTGTTCAGGCCTTGCGACATAAGCCCCTGCATTCCCAACATACCCAAAATCCTCATGTCAGCATCTGAAGGTGGATTTTTAGGGGTATTTCGCACTATGGTACCAACCGTCTCTTTAAGTTGAGTCAAGGTTTGCTTCAAAAGACATTGGAGGGATCTTTTTTCATTTTTGAAAATTCTCTTATTCCTTTATATATATATATATATATATATATATATATATATATATATATATATATATATATATATATATATATATATATATATATATATATATATATATATATATATATATATATATATATATATATATATATATATATATATATATATATATATATATATATATAGTTATAGTTTATATTAAAATATTATTGAGACTAAATAAACAACATAAACACAAATGAAAATATAAAATAAAATATTACAAACATAAATCTTAATAAATTGATCTAAAATAATAAATTATATCATAAAATATAGCTAAAATTATAATTAAGAACAAATCATGTTAAAATATTACAAACATAAATCTTAATGAACTGATCTAAAATAATAAATTATATCATAAACTATAGCTAAAATTATAATTAAGAAAAAATCATGTTCAATATGGACTTCTTTTTTGATATAAATGGTTAATCTCAGCTCTTAGTTTATATATTTTTTTTTCAAATCCTCTATAACTTGTTTAATTATTTCTTTATCTTCTGCATATATTAGGACAAAGTAAATTGGCATCGTTAGAAGGGATATATCAGATTAGGAACTTTTAAGTAAGTTGAAAAACAATTAACATCTTAATGAGGGATATCTCAGACTAAAAATTTCTAACTAAGTTGAAGATTAATTAATATGCTTAGAGAGGATCCCTTAGGCTAAGAACCCCATAACTAAGTTGAAGAAAATTAGTTAATCATGCCACATTCAAGATCAAATTTTTAATTCACTTTACTTGTTTTTTATGTTGGTAAGATATTCTTATTTAAATAGAAGATAGTTACTTGACTAAAAACTAAATGAAATAGGTTGTATTTAGTTGATTGCAATTTTTTTATAGGGGTTGATAACTCAATTATTTGATTTTTCTTCTATTAAAATGATTTACGAAATATTCATAAATATGCAATCAAATCGCTCCCAAATTTAGTAGTTCATGAAACATTAAAACTACAAGTTGGTATGAAACCCCACATGTAATGGATATACTCATCTAGACTAATGGTTACACTTATTCACACTCTATTTCTTTCAAATCTTATGAAGAATGACAGAGCAAAAATGAATGACAGAATTCTCCTTCCAATTTGTCTAACTCTCAACTATTTTTAAATAAATTGAAACCCCAACAATGCAAAAAAATTCCCACAATCAATTCAAATTTAATTTAAATAGATTCTACATGCCCAAGAAAGAGTTTCTAACTCATAGCTATCTAGTTTAGGGTCAGAGCCAAACATGCCACACACAAAAAAATACACCAGCAGGCCCAACTATGGGCCCACCTCAAACCCATCTCCTTTTGTTGGTGTATCTCACCCCAAATTGGAGTTCACTTCTTACCCCGATGTTGAAGTAGTCAACGACCGGCTTTGTATATTATTTCAACCTATCAATGTGCCCAACTATGATTTGACCCAATTTCGACTTGATCATGACTTAATTTTGTTTCTCTCTGCTTTGACTTATTCAACTAGTTTTCATCCCCTCCATCATATTTCCTTCAAAATTACTGTTCATTTCTCACACTACCGAGGTACTTGAAACCTTCCTTAGTGATTTCTTGCAACCCAGAAGTTTTATTCTCTCTCACACATCCATAGATTCTATTAAAATTCTCACTAAGAGATTTCCATCTTCTTATGGAATTCTTCTCTAACTTCAAGCTTTTCCTTCATCCCCTTCATACATGGATTCAATGTGAGGCTCTTTTAACCATACAACATGAATCGATTCTTCTCTGGATCTCACTATTCCAAACATATGAACTTGGAATGAAACAAATACCTTGCACACAAACGATCATCTAAACATGGAGGGGCTCCTCCTCTTTCATAGATGTACATATAGACACCAAATACTGAATAATAGATCTTCTTTTTTTTCTAAAATAAACACGGTTACACTTGCATATCAGATACAGAGTACACATAGAAAAACATGTGTTAGGGAAAAACTAGCCCCCTCTCTCATGTACAACCCTACACATATATCATTCATCGGTTAAGAAATACCTCAACAAAGCAATCTAAGTGGTACATTTGTCCATTAGCCTAATCTACATAACACCTAAGTTGACCACTTTTCATTATTTACAAAACCCCAATTGGCCACAACACCAACTCATCCAAAATATCCTAACAAGTTGATATTCTAGTTTTTTTCTAGAATCAAGACACGTGGGCTTACATCAATCCTCCTAATTTCTAATTTATAGAAAATAAAAGTGAGAGAAATAAAATCCCTTCCATAATTTACATGATCACTTTGGGGTCTTAAGCTAAATGTATACCTCGGTTTATGCTCCTACATCATAGTCCCTAGGTGGAAAATTTTGACCTCCAAGTTAACTGTCCTGAATATGTTGAGTCCTTCAGGATCCAAAATAAAGCGTTTTTGTTGTCTATATGCTTGGATGTCATGTTGTTTTGGATTTTGTCTTCAGTCTTCTAGCATCCCACACATGATTTTATAATACTCCACTTGCCTTATTGAGGTAATCTTTCACACTCATCTTAATGCTATATTTTCTTCTTTATCCATGATCCCAAATTCTACCTTTTTGCTTTTTCACACCTTTCAGTTGGTTCTTTTTCCTTTCCTACGGAGTCGTAACAATGAGTGGTTTTTCTATCTAGCCTCTTGAACTTTTAGTGTTTTGCACAGTTTTCCCTTAACCAAAACCTGTTGCTACCCTTCATACCACTCATTCCTCCAAGATGAGTCACCTTTAAGCTCTTTTATGACTCGTAAAAAATTGAAAAGATTGTCAAGAATTTTTTCCTTTTTAGACTCGTTAAAGTAAATAAAAGCATGGATTCATATTTAATCTCTTTTCCTGACTCGTAAAGAGACTGAAATGAAAAGATTGTTGAGTATTTTTCCCTTTTTGACTCGTTAAAGAAAATAAAAATGGGGAGTCCTCTTTAAGCCCTTTTCCGACTCTCAAACCATGAAAGGATTTCTGAGTTTTTGTCGTATTGACCTCATAAATGGTTTCAGAATTTCGTTTGCCCAGTATAAGTTTACCCCATTTTCGAGCTAGGGTAAACTATTTACAAAAAAGTACCACTTAGCTGACATGGTCAAGAGGTTATTTCGAGTATTGTTTTCTATATTTTCGGGCTCAAGAGACAACTTTAGGAAAATTGACCTTTTGGAGTTTTATTTTCTATGTCTTTTCCAAAATCTCTAAAAATGAAAAGGTTTTGAGTTTCACCTTTGTCAAAATCATTAAAAGATTAAATGACATCGGAATTATCATTATGACAAGACCGAGATACTCCTTCCTAGGGCTCATAAAGCTTACTAGGATGGACTTATATTACAAGCATATGTTATTCATGTCAAACTTGTGTAAAAATAACTTGGGTACTCGCTAGAAACGCTGGGGTAAAATTGGAAGTATTTCATCAGTTGTATTCTTCACTTGAGGCAGCCTGTCGCTCTTGAACATTAACACTCATATGTTGTTCATGTCAGGTTTTGGGACATCCCCACTTTGTCACTTGCCTCCCTAGGTTTTGAGTTATCCATTTTAAACCTATCATGTGATCTCTGCCACATCACCATGACCTCTGATCCTATGATGTCAAATGCTGCCAAAATTTGGAGTTGTGTCATCCACATTTTCAAGAGAAGTCTTCCTACATGTACATTTTCTGATCATATGTCACCATTTTGGATTACTATCATTCATTATGTTTCCTGTTTCGTTTCGATGACGAAGCATTCATTATGACCTTCCTTTGATAGATCACTTCCTGTCGACTTCAGCTCATTATCCAAGAAGTTGATCTAGAAACTCCCTTCCAGTACCTTAGAGCTTGCATGCCTCAATCGCAAGTTCTTCGTACTCAATGACATGTTCTCGTCATTAGCCTTCAATCAAATGATTTCACGAGTGTTCGACTTCATTTCCTTATTCACGCTTCATGAATTGTACTGGTAGTACTTTGAGAGCCATTGACATTATGGGTGGTTTCTCTCATGCTTGTTAATGGTTCACATCATTGGTCGACAATCAAGTGATTTTATATCATGTTCAACTTCAGCACATCTATTCACATGTTAAAATTTGTAGTTTGATCAGGTCATGTTGGAGCGCAAGACCCTAGGCTTAGATAACATGGTCCAGGTTCCGAGGAGTGATGAGTCATTCAAGATTATATACATAATTCTTTGGACGGATGGATATGACAATGCCATGGGTATCATTTTGATCCTGCTCGGTCAAACAGGTGAGGCCATACCGTGGGTCTTTTCATTTTGATCCTCTCTATGTGGATGGTTGCACCCATGCCGTGGATCTTTTAATTTTATCCCTTCAGTGAGATGGTTGTGTCCATGCTGAGGATCCATGCACATGATCCTTTTCTTTATGGATAGTTGAGCCTATACCATGGATTCATGTTATATACCTCTGATGTTTATCAGGAATGACTATCAGATTTTAGATATGTACATTTATGTTTGAGTTGCAGGTCTATTGATGTTGGTATTCCATGTGCTCGCTCCATATTAAAGTATTTCAACCATCACTCTCAGCTCTGACTTCATGCTTTAGGGGGCATCTATTACACAGTAATTTTTCACTCTCCTATCACTCCCTATTCCTAATGACGGAGATCCCTAGTAGTCACTATTGTGTTATACTTTCACCATGAAACCTATGCTCTTGCATCCCTTGAAGTTTGAAGAATGTAGTCACCACTCCCTTCAGAAATTTCCAAGTAATCCTTCTTAAAACCCAGTTTTTAAGATGAACACTCTTTCCCAATGTCTCACCCACACCGATGGCGGAGTTTTACACTATGACCCGCGTCGATCAACACTACCATTAGCCCATTACCTACTTCGGTCTACTACTGGAATTTTTTTACAAAAGGTAATGGAGTTTGATGTCTAGAAACGTCTAGTGGTGATGTGCTGGATGTTCGTTTGGTTGGATAAGGGCCAAGAACTCCATATAAGGTTATTTTCCCCTTAAAAGTGGACCTTCCCAAGGATATAAGACCTTCTTCCCCCTTGACTGGATGTCATTCTTATCATCCTATCCCTATATAAACCACTTCCTCTTACCCTTTTTGGTTATAGACACACAATACAACACATAGTGAAAGTAGTGGAGAGATAGAACCAGCTGTAAAATTCTAAAGTCTTTAGCTTTTGATAGAAGAGGAGTAGTCTTAGATGACAAAATACCAGTTTTTGGTAGCTAAAGCATGAGGAGAGAGAGTTAGATATTGGAAGTAATTTCATGTCAAGCTAGAGGAGGAAAAGAGTGTTGAAAAGGTGTGTAGTAGGACTTGGATATCAGAAAGGAGATATCGAACGTCAAGGCTTTAGCTGTATTTCTCTTTGAAGTTTATTTTAATAAAATTAATGGTTTATTTCCTATATCGGGTGTAATATTACATTTGATAGCTTAGAACTCCTTGGCCTTTTAAGTAGATTGGAATCAATTTTATGCTCTCACGTTTGTTGTTGTTTATTGCATGTTTGTTTCAGGTACTTGAACGAAAGGAGTGAAAGGAAGCTGGAGCAAGGAAGCAAGATCATCATCAAGCGGATTAGCGTTATAAGAGGTAGGCCATCTTATTCGGTTCTAATCTAAGGAAATTACATTAGATTATCTTATTTGTGGCTAGACCCACTCTCTTGGGCTAGATGGATTGTCTCTGTCCACAGAGAGGATATTCCTACACCACACTGAGAAATGCAAAGAAAATATTGTAAAATATAATCAACAAGTCCTGATATTTTTAGCTAAATATATCCAGTTCCTGCTATATGAAAAGTGGCTCTAGTATATGATATCCAAGTTTGTCGCCAATTAGATAAAGTAGTGCTAAAGACATCATTTATGCTAAAATTACAATGTGCAGCAATATAGTGGGGAGATTTTAGTGATTTTCCTTTATCTCAAGGTTATTTCCCTTTATTTTCAATAAATTTCTCTTTCTTCTCACTAATATTTTCCAAAGGAGTGTGAGAATTAGGGGCAATATGAACAAGTTTACGACATTTATAATTTGTAACAGATTGTTTATGTTTTTGTTGCCTATCACTTTGATGATTATTGCCCCCTGCCTCGAAACTATTTCTTACGATGACCTCTATTACTCAAATACATATTGGTAAAAATAATGTGGCAACAAATAATAATTCTCACCACTTCTTACAAATTCTTAGCTTGCAAGAAATTTAAAAACATACCACTGAAATACCACCAACAATAGATCCCCATCTATATAAAAATTCAAAAACATGATTTCGTGCTATTGTGAAATTTCAATCAGTCGAAACCCCAGAAAGAAACAAGTTGATCCACAATGCTACAAATTTGGACTTCAAATTTCAATAAGAAATCCTAGACTCACACAATAAATAAGTCTAGAACATAATGAAAAACATCACTCCAAGTAGATCCATTTTCTACATGGTAGTAGAGAACTTCAAAAGCCAAATTCTAGACAACTTGAAAATGTAGACATGTTCGCATGAGATCTGCCCAATGAAGCTTTAACGATTAATCTTTGGGCCAACGAACATGGTCTCCATTTCAACGGTTTCTCTCCCTCCATAAAATATCCCATCAGGGACACCAATCTAAGCTAACCTTCAAAACATGGAGTTTGTTAATTCAGCGATACTCTGATACCTCTCTAGACAAGCTTGTGAATAATCTCCACAATGATAAATTGAAACTGAAAGCATACATTTATACATGTGTAAAGTATGTATGAGACAACAATTTGTCCTCGATAACTTATTAATGAAAAAATATAACTATGAACTAACTAATATGGTACAAAATAATCCCAAAGGATTAGTTAACAATATGATATTTATGTTATTAAATTCATAATCAACTATGTATGTTATTTAGGATATGAGAAAAATGAGTCAAAAATATGATTAATATTTAAAGAACTTTCTTTCTAATTTTCAATATAGTCTTTTTAGTATTGAATATATTATATAGTAGCAATAATAATTGTTTGATAATAAATTTTTATTACTATTTTTAATAATTATTATATATAGGCATTGTCTACTGAGGCCACAATTTTGTCTAGAAGGCTTTTTTCATTGGAATCTAAGCATGTTTTTTTTCTAAAAATCTAACTATAGGAGTACTTTAATTGGTTTTTTGATAGTGGAAATAGATTTAGCACCATAAAATATCATTGGGACACCCAAAATCTTGACTATTGTAACCCAAATTTCCCAAAAACTTTGCGAGATTTTGTCAAAATCTTACTGGAATTTCCACTATTTTTAAAGTAAAATTAATACCTCTTTAAATTTATATATATAATTGAAATAGCTAAAATGTAAAATTATTGTGAATAAATATACAACATAATAATATAAATTAAATACGTTTAAAAAAATTATAGGAAAAATTTATGGAAATCTCTATGATGTTTAAGCTTTTCCCATATAAATTACATAAAAATAATGGATACTCATCTGGTTAATACTTTTTTATTAAAAGAAAAGTATGCATCACCGATTAATAATTACAAGTTAATAAACTTTGAATGATATTTATATTATTAGATTGCTAATAAGCTTTGTGTGCTATTGACGTATATGGGAAATGGAAAACTAAACCAAACATTGGGAGAACTTATTTTCTAATTTTTCATTTAACCCTTAATGAATAATTTTTTTTTATGTCAATATAAATTTAATAATAAAATTTTAGTGGTACATTATTTTATTTTATTATTTATATTTATATATATATTGCAAAAGCAAGAGTCCTACTTTCGTTATCATTAACTCACAAAAATATTTACATAGAATACAACCATCTACATGGAAACATGGATCTTAAACCAAAACTACTTTTTAGATGACCAAGGGTCACGAGTTAAGTGTGAATATTCCGACCCCTACCCACAAAACTGCATCACCCTAAATGGTAAAAAGTACCGAGGCCACAAAATCAACCCATCAAATCTGAAAAGGGGGAGAAAGCCATTAATATCCACCATCAGAACTCCTAGCTCCAACCAATGGCAGAGGAGGACCTAGCTGAGCTAAGACTCCTGCCAATTAACAGTTTGGCCCCACCAATATGCAGGCAGATTCCTGACCATCGGTCCTCCCAACTTGATCTAATGGTAGAGGTGAATATCGCGCCACCTAGAATTTCGCCTTTTAACCTTATGGCCCCACTGACAAGCTCGATGAATCATAGCCGCAGATCCGTCGGACTTGATCCTATGGCATAGGATGATATCGCACTGAGCAACAGTACTACTCGTTAACGTGCGACAAGGGTGGAAAACAAAACCACCCCTTGGCCACGTGTAGCCCAAAGAGCGTGATCACTCCCAAATTTTAAAAACCACTTCCCACCCGAGAGGCCCCCAATACACCGAAAACCACTCAGCTAGTGGTTTTGCGTCCTTAGACAACTTGTTAGGAATATTCTGGTCGCCATTGGATCCTGGATTTTGGCAGCTACGAATTTTTCCTTTGCAACCGTAAGTGAGCCTGAGCGACGTACTACCCCTTCCCTCCAACCAACTAATCTGGTAGCAAAAACCTCCAAGCAACTTAAAAAAAAAAAAAACGAGAAAAGGAAAAACCTACACCTCATAGTTAAAGCAAATTGTTGGACAGAGCTTCCATAGTTTTGGTGCGGTACACCATCATATCCTTGTCTGCTTGAGTGTCGAACTGATCCATGATACTATCCTAAAGCAATCTATGCCCACCCATCACAACCCTATTCGTGGTACACTTCACTCCTTGATTAACCAATAAATCAGCAAGTTTGTTGGCCTACCTTCGCACATGGTTAAATCTAACCGTGCATAGGCCTCTAAGGTGGAGTTGGATCCTTTGAAATACCTAGATCAATCTCCAGTGTTTTGAAACCTTCTCCAGCTCCGAGCCCCCACTAATTTTTTTGACTTTGTTGATAATTAACTCAGAGTCAGCTTCGATAATCACATTCTGCCAGTTATCCTGCACCAGGAGTTCTAAGCACTGCTCCATAGCCATGTATTCTGCCATGTTATTTGTAGCTCTGCCTAAATGTCCATGGAGGATGGAGAGGATATTACCAGTATGATCCCTTAACACCCCTCCAAAGCCCGCATTGCCCGGGTTGCCTTTTGAAGCCCCATCTATGTTATATTTCAGAAATCCCAAAGTGGGAGGATGCCAAAATTCCTGCTTAGAATCCATGACCATAGCCTTTCTGTTCAGGCCTTGCGACATAAGCCCCTGCATTCCCAACAGACCCAGAATCCTCATGTCAGCATCTGAAGGTGGATTTTTAGGGTTAATTCGCACTATGGTACCAACCGTCTCTTTAAGTTGAGTCAAGGTTTGACATTGGAGGGATCTTTTTTCATTTTTGAAAATTCTCTTATTCCTTTATATATATATATATAGTTATAGTTATAGTTTATATTAAAATATTATTGAGACTAAATAAACAACATAAATACAAATGAAAATATAAAATAAAATATTACAAACATAAATCTCAATAAATTGATCTAAAATAATAAATTATATCATAAAATATAGCTAAAATTATAATTAAGAACAAATCATGTTAAAATATTACAAACATAAATCTTAATGAACTGATCTAAAATAATAAATTATATCATAAACTATAGCTAAAATTATAATTAAGAAAAATCATGTTCAATATGGACTTCTTGTTTGATATAAATGGTTAATCTCAACTCTTAGTTTATATATATTTTTTTCAAATCCTCTATAACTTGTTTAATTATTTCTTTATCTTCTGCATATATTAGGACAAAGTAAATTGGCATCGTTAGAAGGGATATATCAGATTAGGAACTCTTAAGTAAGTTGAAAAACAATTAACACCTTAATGAGGGATATCTCAGACTAAAAATTTCTAACTAAGTCGAAGATTAATTGATATGCTTAGAAAGGATCCCTTAGGCTAAGAACCCCATAACTAAGTTGAAGAAAATTAGTTAATCATGCCACATTCAAGATCAAATTTTTAATTCACTTTACTTGTTTTTTATGTTGGTAAGATATTCTTATTTAAATAGAGGATAGTTACTTGACTAAAAACTAAATGAAATAGGTTGTATTTAGTTGATTGCAATTTTTTTATAGGGGTTGATAACTCAATTATTTGATTTTTCTTCTATTAAAATGATTTACGAAATATTCATAAATATGCAATCAAATCGCTCCCAAATTTAGTAGTTCATGAAACATTAAAACTACAAGTTGGTATGAAACCCCACCTGTAATGGATATACTCATCTAGACTAATGGTTACACTTATTCACACTCTATTTCTTTCAAATCTTATGAAGAATGATAGAGCAAAAATGAATGACAGAATTCTCCTTCCAATTTGTCTAACTCTCAACTATTTTTAAATAAATTGAAACCCCAACAATGCAAAAAAATTCCCACAATCAATTCAAATTTAATTTAAATAGATTCTACATGCCCAAGAAAGAGTTTCTAACTCATAGCTATCTAGTTTAGGGTCAGAGCCAAACATGCCACACACAAAAAAATACACCAGCAGGCCCGACTATGGGCCCACCTCAAACCCATCTCCTTTTGTTGGTGTATCTCACCCCAAATTGGAGTTCACTTCTTACCCCGATGTTGAAGTAGTCAACGACCGGCTTTGTATATTATTTCAACCTATCAATGTGCCCAACTATGATTTGACCCAATTTCGACTTGATCATGACTTAATTTTGTTTCTCTCTGCTTTGACTTATTCAACTAGTTTTCATCGCCTCCATGATATTTCCTTCAAAATTACTGTTCATTTCTCGCACTACCGAGGTACTTGAAACCTTCCTTAGTGATTTCATGCAACCCAGAAGTCTTATTCTCTCTCACACATCCATAGATTCTATTAAAAATTCTCACTAAGAGATTTCCATCTTCTTATGGAATTCTTCTCTAACTTCAAGCCTTTCCTTCATCCCCTTCATACATGGATTCAATGTGAGGCTCTTTTAACCATACAACATGAATCGATTCTTGTTTGGATCTCACTATTCCAAACATATGAACTTGGAATGAAACAAATACCTTGCACACAAACGATCATCTAAACATGGAGGGGCTCCTCCTCTTTCATAGATGTACATATAGACACCAAATACTGAATAATAGATCTTCTTTTTTTCTAAAATAAACACGGTTACACTTGCATATCAGATACAGAGTACACATAGAAAAACATATGTTAGGGAAAAACGAGCCCCCTCTCTCATGTAAAACCCTACACATATATCATTCATCGGTTAAGAAATACCTCAACAAAGCAATCTAAGTGGTACATTTGTCCATTAGCCTAATCTACATAACACCTAAGTTGACCACTTTTCATTATTTACAAAACCCCAATTAGCCACAACACCAACTCATCCAAAATATCCTAACAACTTGATATTCTAGTTTTTTTCTAGAATCAAGACACGCTTACATCAATCCTCCTAATTTCTAATTTATAGAAAATAAAAGTGAGTGAAATAAAATCCCTTCCATAATTTACATGATCACTTTGGGGTCTTAAGCTAAATGTATACCTCGGTTTATGCTCCTACATCATAGTCCCTAGGTGGAAAATTTTGACCTCCAAGTTAACTGTCCTGAATATGTTGAGTCCTTCAGGATCCAAAATAAAGCGTTGTTGTTGTCTATATGCTTGGATGTCATGTTGTTTTGGATTTTGTCTTCAGTATTCTAGCATCCCACACATGATTTTATAATACTCCACTTGCCTTATTGAGGTAATCTTTCACACTCATCTTAATGCTATATTTTCTTCTTTATCCATGATCCCAAATTCTACCTTTTTGCTTTTTCACACCTTCCTTGTTGATACAATCCTTTAGAGTCATCCAACTACATAAATTGATTGTTCTTTCCTCATAATGGTACCGCTGCTCAAATAGTCCTTTCATCACCTTCTCTAACTGGTCCAAAACTTTAGCACCAGTCAACCTCATCAATGTCTTCAGTGCTTTGATCTTCACTTCATCAAATGACTTCCATTTTTTATTGTGAATGAGTGATGTTCCTTTCCTTAGATGCTTTATGGAGAGTAGAATTATATCTCCTCGACACTTACAACAAACAATCTCTGACTTTTATCTTCATTGTAGTGCTCAACCATTTATAACATCTAGCCATTTTCCATAATATCTTCCTTCCCCAAACTATTTTCTTGGAAACGAACTAATTTCCCATGATATGGACTAGTCTTATTCTTCTTCTTCTCCTGAAAACATTTGTTTCCTTCTTTCCAAAATCTTAATAATCCTTCCATCATATTCTCTTTCCAAAAACTTCACAACTGTTGGGTACCACTCTATGGCTTCTTCTTCTATACATCTTCCATGAACTACAATTTCATCTTCATTAAGCTCTATACTTGTACCAAGATATGCATGTACTCTTCCTGCCATGAAATTGGTCATAGTATCCTTCAACCAGCTCAAGGATTTTGATTTGTCTATGTCTTTAACAAGCCAATTTTTGTCTCTTTGGGGTAAATTTTCATGCTCTTCATCCTTTTGAATGGTTTTCCCAACCTTGGGTATTGTGAAATCAACATCCACATATATTATATTAGTGTTTAAAACATGAGGCCTTCTAGAATATTTTGTTTTCCTTTTTAGTAGTTCCTCCTTCTAATGACTTTTATGAGCCACGGTTGTCCCATTCTCTCTTATGAAAGATTTCAAACTTTGTATTCCTTCTATCCCTTGGGAAGGTACTTCTTCATCCTCCTTATTCTTTATGACAATTTTATATAATTGTCTATTTTTGTTATTTCTGAGACCAGCACCCATACACAAAATATCAATTATAAAATGATAAGCTTCTCTATCCTCATTTGAGACCACTGTACTCAAATCTCCATGATGATTTGAATTCTCTCCTAGGTTTAGTTTTTGCTCATAGTCTTCCCTTTTTCAGAGGGTTACAAAACTTTTACCCAACACTTGTTGGTCAGATTTTTCAACAATATTTTCTTCCAACCCCAACTTAGTGTGTTGCTTGCACACATTCAAATCAAATATCCTCCCTTATAGAGAATTAAAATCCTCATAAAAATCAGCAAAACTAATTTGATGTAAAGTTGCAGTTTCATCCTCTGTCAACCATCCTTCTCCCTCAAATTATGTCTACATTTCTTCACACAACTTGATTTCTCCATTATAGTCCCTGAGCATTACGCTTGGACTTTCCCCAACATCTAT
Source organism: Pinus tabuliformis (assembly GCA_031772625.1). NCBI lineage: Eukaryota > Viridiplantae > Streptophyta > Pinopsida > Pinales > Pinaceae > Pinus > Pinus tabuliformis. The sequence continues at coordinate 510,958,961 of CM062820.1, forward strand.
CTTGTCCACATGTATAGATGTTCTTCTTGGAGCTTTGTAATTTTCTCTGTCCCTCAAAGGAAGTTCTATGTTCTTGCCTACTTTCATGAAGGTTTGTGATGATTGTCTTCCTTCATGGCCTTCATGACCTACACATGATTAATATCATTAGTTTTAAATATGTGAGGCTCTTGATCCTCTGTTGATGCTCCTAGTATCATTTGTTGTTCTAGACATTTCCAATAGTCGATGATATTTTATGCTAGTTTATTATTTTCATCCTTATTATCACCTTCACTCCTTTTTATAGTATCACTTAATATCCCTTTATTTCCCTTAACATCATTTTCCTCATCTGCCATCATGCTAGTCTTTAGCAATTCTTTGTAGCACTCCTCCCCTTCTTAATTTTGCATTTGAGAGAAAATCCTTGTGCCTTATTATCTTTGTTGGACATCATTTCCAATTATCTGGTCTATAATTACATAAAACTCGCCAGCTTTAAAGATAAAGTTGCATATAGATTCTTCTGATATATCTTCTACCAACTCTTCTTGTTGATATTCCATGAGACCCCCTCCATATTCCCTGAGACGTTCGATTAGTGTCTAATCAACATCCTCCTTTCATAGCTTCCTCTACTTTTTTGGACTTGGTATACAGTCCATGAGACTCTTAGACATCCTCTCTTCAATATATTCCCCTCCTCTAAGAGTTGTGACTTACTTCAGTTCGAAAAAAAGAATTGTTTTAACCTTAAACTCATTTTCCCTAATTTCTTCTTCTCTCAGTTGCACACTCAATAGGTGCTTCACATTCCTCCCTAGGTTTCTAGCTTTAAGAATTTTCTTTTTAAAGTAATTTTTTTTTCTGTCAAGAAATCGGAACCTCCTTCTCAAGTTCCATATCTACCTTTGGTCTTCTCTTTATAATAGCATCTTGACCACAATGAACCTCTCTTTTAGCTCAACTATCTCCCTATAAAATTATTCTTGGCTCCTAGCAATAATCTTGGCATTCTTCTCTATCCTACTACAACTTCTCTCAGAATGTTGAATATGGCCATTAGTAGACATCTTCTTTCCTCCCTCACTATGAACTTCCACCTGCCCTGTAACACCCTCTTCCCACATCTACGTAAGCAATCGTCCAGTAGCAGTAAACATGTGATGAGAGGCTACTATGATATGATTCGACCTCCTAAGTCATGTTAAGGAAGTGGAACTGATGGAAACACACCATACATACATTCAACATCAACATTAGGACCCTCAATAACTAATCCAATCTTTATGCCAACTAGCCCCTGGGTCCCACTTAGATTTTGGACCACTTGACGTCTCAACACAATCATGTTATGGGCATGCCAGCGTCTACGTACCTTTGGGCACTCTCATAGGCCTGCAACACAGTATCCAGGGACTATTTTGCACAGTGATGTGCCAATGTCCTTAGGATTTGAGCCACCTTTTTCAGGCCTAGAGCCTAGGTCACTACCAAGAATTAAATGACATCTTAAAAATAGTAAAATAACAAGGAAATGATAGTACAAATGTAGTTACTTGAGTAAGACCTTGACTGAACCCCTACTGTCCATGACAGGCATTTCATCAAACATATCATGAATATGTAATTTATAGGTGTAAATAACAGATTTGAGCATAGGGGTCTCATACCTAGCTGGGAATCGCTAAGAAGCATTGATGCCTCAAGGCATCAAATGCCATTTATCCATTAGGTCATAAATACATTTCCCATTCATTTACTAGTTAAAACATGATGAGATACATACATAGTTACTATTAGAAAACATATATAAAACTAACATAATAGTAATAGAAATAGCAATGAAATAACAACCATATAAACCAATATAATAATCATAGAAATACAAGGAGAAATAACCTCATATTGATGATGCAAAATACAAACCTGGGATGGGACTTCCACATTCCACCTGATCGTAGAATGGTTGAGCCAAATCTCTCTTCAGCCATTCACCCACATGCCATATTCGAAGCATGAATGTGGGATCTCATAGAAAACTTCAATAAAAAACCATCTACGGATTCCAGAGGTCATCCACCTCAACCAATCAAATAGTGATTTCACCTCAACAGTCATACATCATAAAACCATAATCATATCTGTCTCTATCCAAGCCTTCCAGGGCTTCGAGAATTTTTGTTCCAACTAAGGATTTTGGGACTAGTAACTCAACCCACGGCTGTCGTTGGGCTTCTAAAGTGTTTATCCAACCATGGCTTCCAAGACTAGTAACTCAACCCATTAAGGGCTTCAAGAGAATTTTTCCAACCAAGGCTTCCAAGACTAGTAACTCAACCTAAGTTGTTACAGAGATTCTAAAGTGTTTATCCAATTAGATCTTTGAGGAACTAATAACCCAACCCAAGCTAAGGAAACATGAGAACCAACAAAAAAAAACAAGGAAATAAACCCACAACACCATGGCTATCCAGGAAATGGGAAGGCTAGGAAATCCACTATCAATCTAGGAAATCCTCCATGTCAATGACAGATCGTGACCAAAAATCCACATGCATATTCTATGCATGCTAGAACTAGTGAGGAAAACATACATGCAACTCAGTACCTACAAGAAACATTTGTTGTAGCTCCTAATATCAATGTCATCTTGCACTCTTGTGTTTTACTGCTCTTCCTTTGCCTTCTTGGTCCAAAATCCTAGTATGCCACACCATCCAAGAGTGCTCCAAGAAAACTATAAGTATCCAAGAGTATGAGAGAAAGAGAGAATATTGAGAGAGATCCAAAATTGAACTGACAAAAGGTTACCAACTGATCCTTATAAGACTTTTTATGAATGAGGCCTCTATTTTCTTCATTTCCATTATTTCCCTTCATTTTCCTCCTCACATGCAACCTGTGACCTTTCACCTCCCTTTTCTTGTAATTTCCATTATTTTCATAAATAAATGTGCCAAAAATGCCACTTTTCCTTTCCAAAGTCTTAGCCATTATCTTTGCCAATTTCCTTAGTCATTAATCAATCATAAGTGATCCCCATCACCAAGATCTTACTCAAAATTTAGCTTAGAATAAGTGTCCCATCAACTATGGTTATTATTTTTCCTTTATTAGCTTTTATTACATGGAATTTTCACAAGGGTTGTTATAGAACCCTCCCCCTTGGGGGAACACCATTCTTGATTTTCAAGAACACCAATAACCAAAAGATTGTTGTAAGAAAAATGTATTGTCGATGGAGCTTTATGTAACAACCCTCATGAAAATTCCATGTAATAGAAGTTAAAAACAATAACCACATATGAATGGGACACTTATTCCAAGCTAAATGTTGGGAAAGACATCCTGGGGGTGTTCATTTGGTTGTTTGTAGCTAAGGAAATTGGCAAAGGAAATGGATAAGGCTTTGGAAAGGAGAAATGGCATTGGGCACAATTATTTATGAAAATAGTGGAAATTAGGAGAAAAAGGAGGTGAAAGGTCACAGGTTGCATGTGAGGAGGAAAATGAAGGAAAATAATGGAAAATAAAGAAAATAGAGGCCTCATTCATAAAAAGTCTTATGAGGATCAGTTGGTAACCTTTTGTCAATTTAGCTTTGGATTTACTTCATTATTATCTCTCTATCTCTCATACTCTTGGACACTTAGAGTTTTCTTGGAGCACTTTGGCATTAGATCAAGAATGGCAAAGGGCGCAAAAGGAATCAAAGATCAAGGAGGGAAAGGTAGGATCAAGCAGCTATAGCAGGCTTCAGTGCAGGTATTGAATTGCATGTGTATTTTCCTTGCTAGATTTGGCATGCATGGGATTGCATGTGTTTCTTTTCTACCGTAGCATGGGTTTTGCCAAGTGTGACAATATTTTCAGCCTAACCTTGCCATTTCCTAATAGATTTGATGAGATGGGTTCTCTCATTCAGTTTATGTGGGATGGCCAGATTGGATTCGACATTGAGTGGGATGGATCTCGGAATTTAAAAACACATGGTGTAGTGGTCCCTAAACTAAACAGAGGATGCATGAAGCCACTTTCCTAGTAACCCCTGAACTAGATTGTGGGTTGCGGTAAACCCAGATTGTGTGCCTCAGTGGGCCTAGGAATCGTTGTTGGTGAATGGTGGGATATACAGTAAAGCCAAGAGGTGGATATTCTCTTTGTTGAGACTAGTGATTTTGGAACAGAATGCACGGTAAATACTAGATAGTATGTCTTGGTGTAGGGCTTAGTGATCCCTGTATCAAACTGCAGATGCATGTTAAATCCTAAGGGATTAAGAGGCACTCAAATTCCTCACGGTGTAGGCAGAGAATTTTGATGGCATACATATTGATTAGTGTTTTGATGTGGTCCTTGAGTCCCACATTCATGCTTCGAATATGGCACAGGGTTGATTAGCTGAAGAGAGACTTGGCTCTGCCAATCTATGGTCAGGTGGAACGTGGTAGTCCCATCCCTCATTGGTTCACTGTATTCATTAATGAGAATTTCATTTCCTTATTTTCATGTGTAAATATCCTAGTGTATATATGGATTTTTATGGTTCATATGTTTATTGCATTTATGTTCCTATTATGTTGGTTATATGCACATTTTATGATAAAATTTATGTATGGATATCAACATGATTTTACTTGTATATGAATGGATAATGTTTCTATGACCTAATAGATGAATATGCAGAAATTGACATGAGGGAACAATGGTTTATAGCGATTCTCAGATAACTATGAGATCCCTACACTTAATTATGTTCTTTACAATTATAGGTTACATGTAAATGATATGTTTGATGAAATTCATGTCCTGGCTAGTAGTGGTCGGTTTAAGGTCTTATTGAGTTTAATGTATTTGCTACATTGCTTCCCTATACCTTTCTTCATCTCAAGCTTTCATTCCATTCTCAACAATGACCTGGGCTCTGGGCCTAAAATAGTGGCTTAAATCCCAAGGCTGTTGGCATAGAGCTGGCAAGTTTCATCCACATTCATTGGCATGCATGCCTATGAGAGAGACTTTAGGTCTCTATTCGCTCCCTTGCCCATAGCATGAGAGCAACAATGGCCTTAGAGGTCGAGAATAATAGTGGGACCCAAGGACAAGTTATATAAGTGGGTGACTTATCTCTTGAGGGTTCTGTTGATGATGTTGGATGACTTTATGTGATGTTCTATCGATTCCTCTTCCTTAAGGTCATGTAGGAGGTCGAATTTGATCATAGTATCCTCTCGTCTCATGTTTACCCCGGTTGGCATGTTTACCTGGGTGGATGTGAGAGGAGGGTATTACATTTTATAACTTAGCTCGATGCAGTATTTACAATGATGAATCTTCTCAGAAGTAAACCAACATGAAAACATAACAAATATAACATGATAATGACATGAAACCCATATCGCTTATTGCGGATTTATAACATAGCTCGTGGTAGTATTTACATCTATATACATATGTACATATACCAAAATCACCCAAACATGTACCAAAACATATACCAAAACTTATTTGCCTCAACCAGAAAACAAGTAAGGATACATAGCCTGCATCTGATCCGTCATCTCCCATGTAGCTTCATCGGGCCCAAAGTCCTTCCATTGCACCTTAACTTACTTGATTGCTTGATTCCGAAGCATGAGCACCTTTTTCTGCAATATACACTAAGGCTTTGGCTGGAATTATCCATCTGGTTGCACGTACAACACTGACCATTCAATCACATGAACAACATCTTTAACATACATCTTAAGAAATGACACATGGAAAGCATTATGGACATTCACTGTTGGAGGCAGTGCAAGTTGATAGGCTATTGGCCCAATCCTCTCAAGAATATTGAAGGGTCCACAAAACTGTGGTGCCATTTTCGCACATGATCTAATCCGTAAGGAGCTATTCTTTGGTTTGATGTGCAAGTACACCTATTCCCCAACCTGGAACTCCTTGAACAACTTGTTCCGATCTGCATAGATCTTCTTACTATCATGTGCTGCCTTTAGATTCTTCCTTATAACTTGCATATATTGTTCCATGTCCACTAACATATATAGTCGAATAAGTACCTTGTTCACTAGATCACTCCAGCTAACAGGATTATTGCAACTCCGCCCATAAAATTCCTCAAACGGACTCATCTTCAAAGATTCTGGATGCCCATTGTTGTAAGAAAACTCTAGTAGTTGAGGATACTCTTCCCACTTTCATCGTTGGTGCATCACATACATCCTCAAAATGTCCTCCAATATCTTGTTGACCCTCTCTATCTATCCATGTTTCTGTAGATCATAATTTGTACTAAAGACCAACTCTATGCCCAAACCTACAAACAACTCCTTCCAAAACTTTGAAGTGAACTTTGCATCCATGTCTAACATAACTTTCTTCATAAAACCATGCAATCTGACCAAATCTCTGATGAATACGTGTGCTACGTCGCCAGCTGATAATGTAGAATTCACTCGAATGAAGTGCGCAACCATTTTCAACATGTCCACAACAACCACGATGGAATCATGTTGTCTCACTATCCTTGAAAAATATGTGATGATGTCTATGAAATTGACTTCCCATTTCCACTCTAGAATCACAATCAATTGTAGCAGTCCATCTAGACATTTACATTATGATTTCATACACTGACAATCAAAACACCTAGCCACAAAATCTGCTACATCCCTCTTCAGGTTCGAACAATAATAAAATGTCTTCACTGTTGTCTATGTCTTATGTTATCCTGGGTGACCCGAATATGGTTTCACGTGAAACTATCTCAAGATCACCTTCTTGAGTTCACTATTATCTGGAAAATATTTCTATCTAAATCGAACCAATCCATCTGCTATAAGGAAATAGTCCCCATCCTATGCACCTGCGCCTATACCTGTTCCTGTAGATGTACATTTACCTACACTTTTACCTGTACCCATACCTGTACTATCACCTATACATGTACCTGTACTCTACTGCAACGTGTGCATAATATCCACATATCTGACATCCTGCTGACCTGCCTGCAAGATCCTATCCTGTAATTCTATCCCATAAAATCTCATAGTTGCTAAGTGATTTTCTTGTATCTGCCTGCTAAGAGCATCTGCCACTCTGTTCTCTTTACCTGTGATGTAATTGACCTCAAAATCAAATTCACTGATCATAGCCAACCTTCGATCCTCCTACAATTCAAATTCGGTTGGTCAAATAGATACCACAAACCACTGTGATCACTCATCAATGTAAGCCTCCCACCCATAAGATATTGTATCCACATATTCAATGCATGTATAATCAATTTCAACTCAAGATCATGTGTGGCATAGCTTTTCTCATGCTCACTCCGTTTTCACGACTCATAGCATACCAATTGTCCATCCTGCATAAGGAATCCGCCAAGTCCTTTGTTGCAAGAATTTGTGCATATCATAAACCCTTTGTCTGGATATGAAATATCTAACACTGGTGCATGTGTCAACAACTACTTAAGTTGTTAAAAACTATCCTCACACTCTTTTATCCATTTTAACTTCTTACCTTTCCTCTACAATTATGTGATAGGATAAGAAATTTGTGAGAATTTCCTGATGAACCTCTTGTAATAGTCTGCCAACCCCATGAAAGATCTCACCTCATCTACATTCCTGGGACCTACCCACTACATGATGGCCTTTATCCTTTTTGGGTCTACTGCAATTACCTCCTTGGAGACAACATGTCCCAACTAATGTACCTCAATCTAAAAGAAACTACACTTATTGAGCTTAGCATATAATTGATGCTCTCTCAACAACCTCAATGCTACTGCTAAATGATCGACATGCTCTTCCTCATTTTTAGAATATACCAATATGTCATAAATCAACACAATGACAAACTTATCCAAATACGGAGGCAAAAAACTATTCATCAAGCACATAAATGTAGCTGGAGCATTAGTTAAGCAAAAAGGAACTATAACAACCTCATAATGCCCATACTTGGTTCGGAAAGTCATCTTGTAAATGTCCTCCTCTTTCATGTGTAACTGAGGATATCCAGATCTAATATCAATATTTTAGAACACAATTTCTCCCTTCAATTGATCAAACAAGTCATTAACCCTCGACAACCGATACTTGTTCTTGATGGTCACTTTATTCAACTGCCTGTAGTCAATGCATAGTCTAAGAGTACCATCTTTCTTTTTGAGGAATAATACGGGTGTACCCCAAGGTGACACACTTAACCTACTATATCCCTTCTCCAACACTTCCTTCAACTATAGCTCCAACTCTACCAACTCAGGTGTGTTCATCCTATAAGGTGATTTTGATGTCGAAGCTACCCCTGGCACTGACTCAATAGAAAATTCTACCTCCCTATGAGGTGGAAACTCTGAAATATCCTTAGGAAATACATCCTTGAACTGCTGTAAAACTCAATACCTGCTGAAAAAATTTTCATCCTCAACTTCCTTACTCTTTTCACTAGAAATGTTCACTACAAATAACATACACCCTTTCTTATGACTGCGCTTTGCTTGCATAGTTTTTAGCATTCTAACTGATGTGGATTTCTTCCTACCCTGTAAGAATCTTGGCTCCCCATTTTCATCCAAGCACTCAATGGCCTTCTCATAACAATCCACCTTGGTTCTATGAAGATACAACTAATCCATGCCCAACAACATATTGTATGATCCCAACGGTAATATATTCAAATGTGTTTCATTAGGCATACCATTCAAATCAAATGCATAAGATCTTACCCGATGATGAACTTGCTTCTTTGTACTTATAGCCAACTGCACTAACAAAGACTCTACATCCAATTCCTTACTAAAACCACACTTATCAACCAAGTCAAGACTAACATAGCCATAATTAGATCTAGTGTCAATCAAAATATAAATAACTTGATCACAAAGCTTATCGTACATCTCAATGATAGATGCTTGATGGTCCTATTGTTTTTTATCCAATGTTGCATTATCACAAGGAACGCTCTGACCAATATACCTAATGGTCTATGTGTCTCATGAACTATATATCTGAGGCATACCACACTGATTCTCCATACAATCTCTCCTGCGATGATCCTTGCCACAAGTCCAACACTCTATAGGATTCCAACCTGCATCCTTATTTTGCTCCTCAGATCGATGTCCCTGTCCTCTATCAGATAAATTGAGTTTTTTAGATGGTGTTGAATTCTCTTTATTACCTATACCCTGAGGTCTTTCTTGCTTTCTATCCCATTTTCCTTTGTTCTTTGCATTACCTTTCTAGTCTGGCTTAGTCTCATATCCACTCTTCGATTTTTCATAGAAATTCCTTAACTTTTGATTGGCCTCCTCCAATGATCTAGGCTCATCGAACTCAATCCTATTATTGAATGCAACCATTAATCCACTAATGAACATCTGAATCTTTTCCTTATCCTCCATGAGGTAAGGCACATACCTCAGTAACTCCAAGAACCTACTATTGTACTCATCATTTGTCATTGATCCCATCTTTAGCCCATAGAATTCTTTTTCCCTATGATCAAAGTATCTATTTGACAAATAATTCTTATTGAATAACCACTCAAACTCACTCCAACTCAAGTATTCCTCATGAATACATCTAACATTCTCCATGTCTTCCCACCAAATGTATTCTTTACCTTGAATACTGAATGTAGCTACTCTAACTTTCATGTTCTATGAATAATCATGCAACCTGAAGAACTTCCTCATGCCAAGCAACCATGCCTCTACATATTGTGGTTTCTTCATCTCTCCATCAAAATTAGGCAGCTTTTCTTTCCTAAACTCATTTGTCTATCACTCCTCCTCTAAGGATGATAATGATGTCAATCATAGTGTCTATGTGAATCAGAACTAGAATAATACCTATGTCTATCCCTCATCCTTTCCAGAGTGTCTGACATTCTGCCATATCTAACTGTGTCATCTCTATCTTACCTATGACCACCATGCAACCTACTACCATATGCCCCATTAGTTCTATCCTCCTACTCATAGTTGATCTGACATGGTCCCTATCCCCGCAAATCTAACAAACTCTGAAGTATCACTGCATTTACCCCTGATTATTTCTCATGTGCCTACATGATTTTATCATTATCTCCCTTACAACTCCTTATTTCTTCCTTTAATATTCTCAATGTATCTCCCAAATCAGAAGAGTTCCCAACACCATACTACTCACTTGGTTCATAAGGAGAGTCTTTATAGTCTACCATCTTGCTAGCCATTTGATATTTCTTCCCGCAAGGTATATTATGTCAACTAAATGGAATCACGATAAATCAATGTACCTTAGTATAGCTCAGGGAGGATATCTTATCTATAAAATCAACAAATCAACACGATACATGTATAACATAATCATGACAGGATATAGAAACATAGCACATAATCATATAACCATGAAACCATCATTCTAGCTAGGGTCCAGTCATGAATTCATGACCTTATTAACAACTCATACCATAGCCTCATGCATGACAACAATCATTACATCACTGCACACTTGACCACATGCAAATATTAACATACATAAGAAATTTGTAACCAACCATACACATGCATAGACACCTATAATCAAGCATAAACGGACAATACTTGTAACCAAAACTGCAAGAATGATACATGTAACCAAGCATACAATAATATAACCAAACATACAAGAATGTAACCAAGCATACAAAATAATGCATGTAAGTAACGTTTAACATGTAACCAGTCATACACTCATGACGATACACTCCACAATAACAACATCAACTTCCACATGGAGACATCACTACAACCATGATCAACATTATGCAAATGCAACAAGCACGTGGAATGCATGTATAAGAGACACACATGGCATTGGCATGCATGCATGACCAACACACATCCCATTCAGTCTGAGGGGTGAACCATGCTCTGATACCACTCTGTAGCACCCTCCTCCCACATCTACCCAAGAAATCAAACAACGGGGGTAAACATGTGACGAGAGAGCACTATAATATGATTTGACCTCCTAATTCACATTAAGGAAGTGGAACCGATGGAAATACACAACACATACATTCAACATCAACATTATGACACTTAGGAACCAATCGAACCTTTCTTCCAACTAGTCCCTGGGTCCCATTGAGATTTTGGACCACTTAACCTCTAGATTCTCTCATGCTAGCGTCTAGGGACCTATGGACACTCTCACAGGTCTGCAAGACAACATCCAAGGACTATTTTGCATAATGGTGTGCCAACATCCCTGGGATTTGAGCCACTTTTTCAACCCCAAATCCCAAGTCACTGCCCAGAATTGAGTGACATCTTCAGAACAATAAAATAACAAGGAAATGAGAGTACAAATGCAATTAGTTGAGTAAGATATTGACTATACCCCTACTAGCCATGACAGACATTTCTTCAAGAATATCACGAATATGTAAACTACAGGTGTAAATAACAGATATAAGCATAGGGGTATCATACTTAGATGATAATCGCTAAGAATAATTGATGCCTCAACACATCAACTACCATTTCATCCACTAGGTCATAGATACATTTCCCATTCATTTACCAGTTAAAACATGATGAGAAGCATACATAGCTATTGTCAAAAAACATACATATAACCAAAATAATAGCAACATAAATACCAGTGAAATCATCGCCATATAAACCACATATAAACTAGTATAATACTCATAGATATACAAGGATAAATAACCTCATATTTATGATGCAAAATCCAAACTCGGGATGGGACTTCCACGTTCCACCCGACCATATAATGGCTTAGCCAAATCCCTCTTCCATCATTCACCCCCATGCCATATTCCAAGCATGAATGTGGGATATCATAGAACACGTGAATCCAAAACCATCCAAGGCTTCCAGAGGCTATCCACATCAACGCATCAAACAATGCTTCCTCCTCATGGCCAGACATCACAAAACCATCATCAAATTACTCTCTATCCATGCCTTCCAGGGATTCCAGAGCACTTGTTGCAAGCGAGGCTTCTAGGACTAGTAAATCAACCCAAAGTTGTCATTCGGATTCCAAAGTGTTTGTCCAACCAGGAGATGCGGGGCTAAGGTCTCTAACCCAACAATCATGTAAGGTTAAAACTTTACCCTACTGTATAACCCAAGTTAATGCTCTCCTTCTAGGTGATTAATCATTTATATATTACTATGGGATTAAAAAACCCTTTCCAACATTACTCCCGATTCTCTTCACCTCTTTTATAATCTGAGACTTTTCAGTCAATTTTATTTTATTAACGAAAGTAACCCCGCAACCACAATATATCATTATCAAGCACTGTCGGCCCCACTTTGAATGCATACGGCCAAAACCCAAATAAAATTAACCTTCATACAATCCTCCCAATCTCAAAGGAAAATTTTTTCTTGTTTGATACAAGAACATATAACCTTTCAATCACATAATGTCCACTAGTTTCAAATATTTTAGTTATTAAACCTTTTTCAATTGTCTCCATATTCATATTAAATTTAACTGAACTGTTCATCCCAATTTTCAATTACAAATTCAAAATAAACTCTCGATATTCAAATTTTCTTTGGATTAAAAGAAAATTTTGTTTGTGGACTGTAATTTCACATCCTCTGTAATTTTCTTCTTTTTCTACAATGACTTGTTTAAGATCTATGCCAACTCTCCTTCCTTCATCCAAAACTTCTGAGCCAACTAGTTGCTTTCTCTCATCTTCTTGTTTCCATAAGGAAAATTGTCTTTCTACAATTCTACAATTTACATGCTCCTTCATGTTTACTTGTGCAAACATATCTCCAAGAGCAATTTTTCCTTCATCCTGAAAACCACATTCAACAATTAATAATTCAAAATCAGAAAATACATTACATTTTCCATTAATTCTGCTCCATAATTTCTCTGATTTGTCATCCTCTTGATATGCATATGACATGCCAAACTTGTCATGTTTTCTTGTCTTGAAAAAGTCTTCTTTATCTTCACTTTGTTTTGAATGCTGTCTAATTTTTGAATTATGTTCTCTACTCTTCTCTTTGGCCTTCCTTCCTTTCACACTTCTTTTCATTCTTCCTATTTCTTCCCTACAAATCTGTAAGCCACTACGTTTCCTTTTCCATTCCTCCTTCTTTTCAATCAAAATCTGCCAATCTTTGATTTTAGAACCTAAAGTTCTCTTTGTTTCTATACAGGAAACAAAATCACCATATACAATAGATTTTCCATTCCACTGTAAAGTCCCTTTTACAATAGTAAAAATTACTATCAACACCATGAATATCACATTCCACTGAACTCCTTTGTTGCTCATTGCATATGCATAGTTCATGAAAGCATCCTTGCCTTCATCCTCTGAGATTGTCTATCTCTTTCCAAGTTGTTGATTACATTCACCCTTACTCTTTTTGCAATTTGTACAAATAACATTGTCTTCAATTTTTTGCTATGCATCAGTCTCTACCAACCTCTCTTTAAGTTCTTGGTTGTCCTCCTTCTCTCTCCTCTTCACAACCTTTAATGGATTAACTGTACCTCCTAGGACTAAATTCTCTTTATAAATCTATGTTTTACCATCTTCCATAGTACACTCTTTAGTAAGAGTCCTTTCCATTAATGTTCCAGTATGTCCTTCCAAGACAATTTATTTCCCATTAACTATCAATACAGGTTCATAATTTTTGAATAAAAATTGAAGAGATAATTCCATTACCTCAAGTGTTTGTACTGCACATACACTCTTGCTTGCTCCTGTCATAAGGTTATCTTCATACCTCTCTTCTACTTCCCCTTTTGTAATTTGCACTTTCCTTTTGTCTTCAAACTGTCTGCCATCTTTTTGCCAAGTCTTACTATATTCATCACCCTCGGTCTCCATAGTAGTTTTCAACATTTTTCCATCTTTAGTGTATTTGAATACATTTTCAATCATGAATTGTTCTATTACATCCATCTCTTCTAACAACTTCATTTCTTCAGCAACTTGCATAAACATATCTTCTAAAGGTTGTTCATCACCTGTATACATACACAAATCATTAGTTTCAAAAACACTAGGTTCCTCTTTCTTTAATGTTTCAATCATCACATCTCTCTGCTAATTCAAACTTGTCCAATAGTTCAGGAAAATCATTAATGATTCCTTCTTCAGCAAGGTAAACCTATTGCTCAGGTCTACAATAGTCATCTTCCATCTCTAACTCAGTTACTCTGAGTTCTTCTCTTAATTTGATATACGTTCTCGCATTTATTTGTTTCTGTAATAGCTTCCACTTTATCTTCTTTCTTTTCATAGTCCAACCATACCTTTGGTCCTTTTAACATTTTTCTAGCAACATTATTATGGTATTCACACTTGCTTTCAATTCTGCAATGTAGCTGTCAAATATCTCTTGAATCATCTCCTCTCTTTCACCATTTTCCTTGGCATCTTTCTTTCTTCTGTTGTGGCTTCTCTCTGAACCCCTGCTATGACTATTAGTAGTCATTTCCTCGTTATCTCTATGAGCTCCTCACTCACTATGAGTTGCACTAAGCCTCTGCAACAGCAAGTCCTCCCTGCTATCACTTACCTCACCAATCCCCTCTCTGGACTTGGTCTTTTGGAAAGCACTGGTTCTCTGTCTCTGGAACCTCTTGAGCACTCTCTTTTACTCTCTTTAGGCTTATATCCTCAAATTACCTTCTCTTGAGAACACTTTATCTGTCCTCCCTATCCAACTTTTACCTGGAATATTTAGGTTCACTGCCACTAACACAACTCCTCTCTTTCTTTACATAGTGTGCCATTGTGTGTTGCTGCTATCATTCTCTTGCCTTATAAAAAAAATTCAAATGAACCACATCAAAATTCAACTCATACCTGATGATCTATCTCTTTAATATTTCACTGGCTTGGCAATACACATGCTACTTTACTTTTCACTATCTGCACTTCAGTTCTTCTTTCAACTGAATTTCTTTTCTTGCTGAGTATATCCATATTCATTTTAATTCCTTATAGTATCTCTGCTACAATTTATTCACTTGCTTCTTTGTCACAACTACCTGGCTAAAACTTCATTGCCTACTACTTTCATTCACCTACATACATCACTGAAATTTTAAAACCTATAAGATCCTTCCTGATGCTATCTTCCCCAAATCCTTTTTCCACAATCTACCTTTGATGAAATGATGAAGTCCTCATTGTCTGCAACATCTCAGAATTATTCTCTACATAAAATCTTGTGTTCTGATCTCCCAACACCAATTCCTTTTAGATCATATTCCTCCATATCTGAATCTATTAACAATGCAATTCTACACATTTTGAGAATAAAATTCAATCTCTCAACCAATATCCACAGAGTATTAGTCTTTGCTCTAATACCAAATGATGTGGGGCTAAGGTCTTTAACCCAACAATCATGTAAGGTTAACACTTTACCCCACTGTATAACCCAGGTTAATGCTCTCCTTCTAGGTGATTAATCATTTATATATTACTATGGGTTAAAAAAAACCCTTTCCAACCTTACTCCCGATTCTCATCACCTTTTTATAAGTGGAGACTTTTCAGTTAATTTTATTTTATTAACGAAAATAACCCGCAACCACAATATATCGTTATCAAGCACAATTGGTCCCACTTTGAACGCATATGGCCAAAACTCAAATAAAATTAACCCGCATTAATAACATATTGGGTCCACTCGAAAAGTTAAACCACATGCATGCTCAAGTGCGATTACCATCTGATTTGTCAACCAACGAATGATCACGATGGAGGATCTCGGTGAGGTTTTAATCCCGTTGAATAAACCCTCATCGTGTCCAATTTTCGAATGAAACTCCATTCACTTTCTGACGCGATATCCATCTGATCAGCGATTCAATGGATGAATGTGATCTATCCAGACTTCAATTGGATTAGATCACAGTCTATAACTTTCTCGGGTCCATTTTTCAAATCCCACTTACAGTTTTGAGGCCGTGCAAGAAACCATTTACCATCCACGAATACCGCCTTCTCTTCTGATTAACACTCATGCTCGTTGTCACGCGATGGCCATGGATCTCCTTCCATCGACGATCACAACAATCTAGCGATTGTTGACTTTTGAAGTGTTGATCGATTTAACATGCTATCGGTGCTTTAATTTGAGTTGTCCATCCTCCATTTTCAATGATGTGATTTAATCCCCCACTGTTCTTTCGCCCTTCACTATTTATTTACAATCCTTTAGGAATTTGAGAAAAAGTATGCTTTCTTCACTATATAAGATAGTTCTCAATCTTCCTCTGTCTTCTGTGAAAACCAATTACGCTCGCTTCTATCTGATCCCTTTTTCCATTCAAAAATGAATCCTGATTTCTACACGCCTATACATAGGGTTTATTAAACAATTAAATACTAATCTTGTAAAGGAAATTCCATCAGACATTCATGCTATTCAATGCAGAATTCCACAGTGTTTCTCAGATTCACAGCCAATGCAACATAAGGCTATTAAGACACATACAGACACAAATTCCCACACATGATATATACAAATCCACACTATTTTGGTATTTTTATAAAGTATTTACAAGGAAAGTAGTCACATTCGACTGTTTCAGTTCTTCTCCATAAAATCCATCTACTGCTCTTCCTAACTCCTCACTCTTTCTCTTACTATCCTTTATCTCTCTAGGCCTAGCTAGCCTCTAGCTAACCTTGGACTAACCTCCTGAATTATTAAAAAGATCACAATTTATACATAAATGGATTCATGAACTAATTTAGTTCAGATCCAACAATCTCCTGCTCTCTCCTAAAGTATCTCTTCAGCTCCACTCTTTTCTCAAACATAAACCCAAATTAATCTTTTAAATCCCTCAAATCCTCACTCTTCCTAGGATTACTCAACTATCTCTAAGATCTATTCATTCACAACATATTCTCCATTAATAAAATTACATTCCAATCTCTTGAAAACTCAAATAAACTTAGAAAAATAAATAAAATGATTAAGGGAACCCACTCCCTTTAGTAAATGTTAAATAAGACTCATGGATCTTATAAGCTTTGAAGAATGCTCCTGCATCACCAGGGCTTCCAGGATTAGTATCTCAGCCCACTAAGGGATTCTAGAGTGCTTTTCCAGGTAGGGTTTCCAAGACTAGTAACTCAACCTAAGTTTTTATAGGGCTTCCAGTGCCTTTGTCCAACCATGGCTTCGAGGAACTAATAAATTAAGCCAAGCTAATGAAACATGAGAACTAACCAAATCAAACAGGGAAATAAACCCATAACACCATTGCTACCCAGGAAATGGCAAGGCTAGGCAATCCACTATCAATCTAGGCAATCCTCCATGTAAGTGATAGATCATGACCAAAATTACGCATGCATATGCTATGCATTCCAAAACTAGTGAGGAAAACATACATGCAACTTGGTACCTACAAACAAAATATGTTGAAGTTGTTGATCTTGATGTCCTCTTGCGCTTTCCTGCTCTTTCTTTTCCTTCTTTCTCCAAAATCCAAGTATTCCACACCCTCCAAGAGTGCTCCAAGAAAACTCTAAGTATCCAAGAGTATGAGAGAGAGAGAGAGAGAGAGAGAGAGAGAGAATAATGAGAGATCTCCAAAACTGAACTAAAAAAAGGATACCAACTGATCCTTAGAATCCTTTTTATGAATGAGGCCTCTATTTTCTTCATTTTCCATTATTTTCCTTCATTTTACTCCTCACATGCAACCTATGACCTTTCACCTCCCTTTTCTCCTAATTTCCATTATTTTAATAAATAAATGTGCCAAATGCCATTTTTCCTTTCAAAATACTTAGCCATTATTCAATCACAAGTGATCACCATTACTAGGATTTTACCCAACATTCAGCTTGTAATAAGTGTCCCATCAATCATGGTTATTATTTTTCCTTTATTAACTTTTATTACATGGAATTTTCACCAAGGTTGTTACAAACCCACTATGAGTTGTCGTTAATCCCTTTTAATAAGCCTTCTCGATCACTTGTTACTCAATACCTCACCTGCTTCTCCTTAGCTTGGGCTATTGGTATTCCTTTGGCTCCCTCCTCTAGAAACTCTTTAGCACTCCCCTATCCTCTTTAGCTTATGCACTTCCACTCACCCCTTCATAACCTCCTTTTTCCCCTTATCTGGAGGACTTTCCAATTTTAGTTGGAACACTTCCTTACTTTTGCATCCTTTCTACTGTAAGGGTTCTTTTCCATTCATCCTCAAGAACACTATCGGTTCCCTACTATAGTCTTCATTTCTATAGTCAACATCTCTTACTCGACTGGTACTACCTACAAGGGTTAAGTTTTTGCCAAAAATTCAACAAAATAATAGACTAGTTACCTGTCAGTTTCTCAACTCTTTTCTAGCTCTACTTCTTTGTTGGAAATCTCTTCCTCTATATTCTTCTTTGAGTGTTTCTCCTTCATGACCGTCTTCTTGACTCATGCTCTGTGGTCTCTTGGGCTGATTTCTCCTTCTTAGCTACCTCTTCTTCCTTAGTGAACATTCTTCCAAGTTATTTGTCTTCAATCTTCTCTTCCTATTTGTTCTTCTTGTTCACTGAATTTCATCATGAAATCACTAGTTATGTGTGGCTTTCTTTGCTCCTACACCTCTTACACGCCTTCTCCATTTTAATACCATCATTGTTGCATCTATGATATCACTTGGAGATAACATAAATGAAAAATGAAATTATCCTTCCAACTCTTCTGAACACAACTCATTTTTTAGAGACTGAAACCCTAACAACACAATAGGATTCCCATAGCCAATTCTAATTTAATTTAAATGGAGTCTACATGCCCATCCGAGAGTTTCTAACTCATAATTGGCTAGTCCTGGGATGAAGCCAAACCTACCACACAAAATAAAATACACCACCATGCCTAACTATGGTCCCACCTCAAACCCGACTCCTTTTGTTGACGGATCTCACCCCAAATTAGAGGTCAACATTTATGCTAAGTCTGAAGTAGTTGTGGTTCTTCTCCCTACACTATTATTCAACCTGTCGATGGGACCAAATTTGATTCAACCCAATTGCAACTTTGTCCAGACTTAATTCTGTTCCTTCGTGCTTTCACTGATTTAACTAATTTCCATCCCCTCCATGATTTTTCCTTAAAAATGACTAAGTATTGCTCCCACTGTCGAGGTACAAGAAACTTGCCTTAGTGATTTTGCGCAACACAAAAGCCTTCTTCTCTCTTGGATTTCCATGGATTTTTTAACCAATTCTCACTCAGAGTTGTTTGTCCTTCTTCTCTCACTTCAAGCCTTTCCTTCTTCCCCTTAATACATGGATTCAATATGAGGCTCTTTCAACCCTACAAAATGAATTAATTATTCTCTAGAGCTCACTGTTCCAAACATGAACTTGGCATGAAACTAAGACCCTACACACGATCCATAAATTGAACATGGATGCACTCCTTTTTCATAAACGTACATATGAACACCAAATACTTAACATCGACTCCTTTTTTTATTATAGAATAAACAAGGCTAAACCTACATATCACATAAAAAGTACATGGAAAACAACTTACGCCAAGGAACAATTAAATTTTATTTCCATTATCATTTAAAAAAAGAGTATTTACAAAGGATTTACGAGGGCCCCTATCAAACTCTTTTCAACCCTTTCTAGAGCTAATCTTTTCTAATTCACATGACAGCCTCCTCTCTCTTCTACAACATTGGACATATACAATTCTATTGGCTACAACATTGGACATATACAATTCTATTGGCTAAGAAATATCTCAATGGAACAATCTAAGGGGCACATTTGTCCATGAGCCTAGACTACGTAGCACTTAAACTGACCAGTTATCATTATTTGCAAAATCCCAACACCAACTCATCCAAAATATTCTAACAACTTAATATTCCATATTTTTTTCTAGAATTAGGACACTTGGCCTTACATCCATCCTCCTAATTTATAATCTATAGAAAATAAAAATGACAAAAATAAAATCCCTTCCAAAATTTACATGACATATTGGGAGTATTAAAAAAAATGGTAGACCTTCTTAGATGAAGCAATGATCCAAACATACAATTATACCTAAATTAGCAACAACAAAAATAAAAAATCTGATCTAAAAGGTCTTTCATCTAGTTTACACCCAATAGAATATATTTGTTTTCGTTTAAAAATAAATAAATAAATAAATAAAAACTAAAAACTAAAATTAAAATAAAATAAAAAATTACAATTATAATTAAAATTATATTTTTTTGCAATGATTCAAACATATAATCATACCCAAATTAGAAATACAAAATAAACATAATTAGCGACCACAATATATGATGCTTTAACCCAGAGAAGTGAGGACTTGATCGAAGTAGTCGTCCCTCCCCTTTACACCCAACACAATATGTTTCTTTCCCTTGGAAATAAATTTAAAATTTAACTAAAAAATTAAAATTAAAATTTATAATTAGAAATTAATAATTACAACTTATAAATTAAGAGTTAGGAATGAGGAAGCAATCGGATCCAAACCTTAACAAAACAATGTAAGTGTAATTAACCTAACAAAATCTATGATGCAAAACCATGACAACTTTAAGGATCTAGTCAAAGGAGTCTTCCATCTCCTTTACACCCAACACAATATACTTCTTTTCCTCTAGAAAGAAACTAGAGATAAAATTGAAAATTTCAAAATTAAAATTAAAATAAAAACAAAAACAAAAATGAAATTAAAATTAAAATTAAAAATTAATATTATAACTAAAACTAAATATAAAATCAAAATTAAAATTAAGTTAAAAATTATCAATTAAGAATAAACAAACAATGATATAGCATGCAATCATACCTTAATTAACAACACAAGATAAATTTAATTAGCCCAACACAATCTATGAGGAAAATTGACTCGTTTTTACAAGATTGCTCCATCTCCTTTACACCCAATACAATATATTTCTTTCCATTCGGAAATAAACTAGAAATCACACCAAAGGTTGCAAAGAAAATGCCATAAGGCACAAATTGGAGAAGAATCATGACATATAAAACATGTGCATACTTTGTCATTAATTCATCCTCTTGGATCGGATGACCCAGATTACTACATATTTTGGGAGCTCGGGAGGTGATATCAACCTATTTACCATTTTCAAACTACTAGACCACTCGATCTGCCTCCCATCATATTCATCAGATGATTGGCAGATTGATAAGACATAACACTCAAATGTTGAAGACGAAAACTTGGAAACATAAAATGCACAAGAATATGGATTCCCAAAACATTTGTATCTTATGCTTCTAAGCAAATTCCTTTTATAATATTTTACTTAAGATGAGATCTTATTAGTTTTGACAAAGTCATCTTTAAGTAAGAAATAAGATAAACTGAAAATTCATTGTGCTCAAGACTAACCATGCCTTTGTTATCCTACAACTAACTATTAAGACTAGTTACAAATGATTGCCATATGTGGCACAATAGTTCTTCACTGTTTTAAAAAAAATGACCCCACCTTCTCAACAAGGGGTGGGAAGCTATTTTCAAAAGAATCCTGGGACAACCGCTTTTCCTAAGAAGGTAGCTGGATCTGGTGCCCAACAAGATACGTCATAGTCTACTGCTATAGGTCTAGTAGTGTTTCTTCCTCCAACAACTGTTGAAAATATAGAATTTTATCAGGTGGGTGGGAAATGTTAACTTCCTCTTCCAGAATAGTAGGTTCATAGGGCTTGAGATGATTAATGTTATCCACATTGTGGAGGCAATGCTGACAAGAAAAATCTAAATGAAATTCATTCACACCAACCTGTACTAGAATAATATAAGGACTATTAGTAAAATAGATTTGCAAATCACTAACTCATTTGAGGATTCAGGTTTGAGGATTTATTTTCAAATTGTTTGAAGCAACTTACTGTCAACTTCCATGAGGATGAAACTACAATATAAGGTGCACCATTCTAGTCCTCTCCCAAGTGTTTCCCAAAGCCCTCCACTTTTAGCAACTTACTCTCAACTTCCGTGAGGATGCAACTACAAGAGAAGGTGCACCATTCTAGTCTTCTCCCAAGCGTTTCCCAAAGCCCCTCCACTTTTCTTCCCACGATCCCAGTCACATGTCCCTAATTCTTACAACCTCCATTTTAAAAGCTAATACATATGGCATTCCCATTCCCGATTGGACTTCAAATCCAAATTCAAGAAGATTGGTGCATGTGGTTGATAAAGTGCATATTCTAGTTTTCGAGCCAAAAGAAGGGGTGAAGATTGTCACAAATGAGAAAGCTACAGATGTGAACCCTTCTTATAAATTGTATGATGATGACGATGACGATGATGAACCCTTCTTCTACGTTATATGATGATGATGATGATGATCATGCTAAATGGATTGACAAATTAATCACCACATTGCAACATGGTGTTCAAAATCTACCTTCAGGATTTCACATGAATCATATTAAGTTTTAAAAGGTATTCTCTAACTTTCCTCATTAATGATCCCTATTATCCTCTACTAATTACACAACTTCTCCTCCCTTAAATAAAATATTTCAATTCAACAGTATCCGTTGGAAGAAAACTCAAGGCCATACTTCTTACTACCTTCAGTGTCATACTTCTTATGAGTACTATGCATGGGATAATAAAACCAATATAACCACTATTTTCTACATAAATTGGCAAAACTATTCTTAGACCAGAGTTGCACAATTACATGGGATATTGCTTACAACTATATTTAACGACCTTTTAAAGTCATATGGGAAATCTCTTTTCAACAAAAATTGGGATGAACATTAATAACATAACATATAAACAAGATTGATAATTTTAAGTCTTATGTATGTAAATTATTTTACAAAAAATATCAAATCCTTTTTTTATTTTATTAAGAAAGTATCATAGTTGAATAAAAATCAATTTGTTAAAAGTCTTAAAAAATATTAAAATTATTTTTTATACAATAATAATTAAACCATTAATCTCAAAAACTTAGTTAGAATGCACGAAAAATAAATTAAAAATAACAAAAACAAGTGATAATATATGTCTAGAAAAAACACATAGGTCGTTATTAATATGGATCTTGCATTAAGAATATAATTTTGTTTTACATTCACAATAAGGTTATATTCATTATTAATAAAATATGTATTAGAAATAATAAGATCTCAATCATTATTATTAATCCGCTTTGCATTCTCTTCAATTGTTAAGATAAATATGATTAATGTTTTTACATTCACAATAGGGTTCTACTCATTATTAATAAAATATGTATCAGAAAGAATAAGATCTCAGTCATTATTAATCCCATTTCCATTCTCTTCAAATTTTAAGATAAAGATGATTAATGTTTTTACATTCACAATAGGGTTCTACTCATTATTAATAAAATATGTATTAGAAAGAATAAGATCTCAATCATTATTATTAATCCCCTTTGCATTCTCTTCAATTGTTAGGATAAAGATGATTAATGTCCACCATGAATGTATGTGTTAATTATGGCATTTCCATAGAAGATGAAAAATATTATATAGTTATTTAAACACACAACAATTAAGGTAAAAAAAGTTATTTATAACCATATTTATTTCACTTAATAACATTTACCAAGTTTAGTTTCCACCTATTAATACCTAAAACAATTTTAAAACATATAAACATATAAACATAAATAAATAAATAAACATTTCCAAATCACTTTTATGTTGCACCAAACATGTAGCTATTTCAAAGGCTATTTTAAAACAGAAACTAGTGATAGACTATGCAATAAACATCTCGAAGCAATATTGTATTATTTTGGAAGGCAAAAGCACAACTCGGGAACAAGCTTGACCTATTTAGTACTCATTATTCTTGATTTAGTACTCATACTATTTAAGGTTTTCTTTTTAATGCAAAGTCTTTTAAAAGAGAATATATAATGAAAATAACTTTTTTAAACAAATTTATTTTTCAATTTTGTAATTCCATGCACATATCAATCATCACTTTTGTCTCCTAAACACTATTAGAAAAAAAAAAACTTTAAAAATATAATAAATAACAATTCATTATTTTCCCAAAAAAATCTACTATTATACTAAATATTAAAAATATTTTCTTACTAAAAATCATAAAATAAAATATCAAAAAATTTATTAAAATATTTAAATAGAAAATAATTTTTTTATGAAAATTTATCAACTTAAATGCAGGTAATTTTCCTTTAACTAACACTCATTTTCTTGAGCAAGTGATTTCACTTTTACAAATTTATATCCAATCATTTTTTTTGTTTCCACCTATTAATACCTAAAACAATTTTAAAACATAAAAAAGAAATATTTCCAAATCATTTTTAAAAATATTTACTTACCACCTTAACCTGTTACCTTGATAGCACTGTCTTTTATATATATATATATATATATATATATATATATATATATATATACTCGATTATGAAACTTTAATTGAAGTGGAGGAATGAAACATTAATTTGGAGAATGCTCACCATATTCAACAGGCATGCCATGTGAGAATACTTTGTTTTCCATCATTTTTATTTCAATAACTAGACAATATCTACTACTAATAATATAAACGGTAGCCAATCCTTTCATTTTGAAAGCAGAAAAGTTTGGATATCAGAACATACATACAATTAGCCTTGTCTACATAAAATACTTTGCTTTTCATAATCTTTATTTTATTAATTATATAATCAAAATCTTTATTTATTAACTAGGCAATCTCTACTACTAATAATATAAATGTTAGCCAATTCTCTCATTTTGAAGGCAGAAAAGTTTGGATATGAGAACATACATACCATTAGCCTTGTATCCATATTTTCCAAACCAGAAATTAATCATGAATATTTCCACACTTGGGTCTCTCACAATCAATTCCCCACTCTCATCTCCCAGATGCCAATCTCCTCTGATTATGGGGGAATTGATATTCCCAACAAGTACCACAAGCAACCCAATTTCAAGTAATCAGCTGAGTCTTGGCAATGTGGTATTAAGGGCTTCTCATAGCTTCAATGGTAGAAACATTAGTGTCATATTTGCAACAAAAGAAAAGAGGGATATTGCTTTCAGGAGGAAAAAGGATCACTATGCTCTTTTGGGTGTCTCTTGTCATGCCTCCTGCAATGATATCAAGGTTGCATACAGAAGACTAGCACTGAAATACCACCCTGATGTCATGCCTCTCCACCAACTTGAGACAACCATTGACCTTTTCTTTGAGATAAATCAAGATTATGATACTCTGTCTGATCCACAAAAGATAAAATCATATGATGATCTCCACCTCATATACAAGTTTGACACTGCCAGGGCTACAACATCCCCATCCTCATTTGGGAATTGGAGAGGAAGGAATTGGGAAACATATCAATGTAGGTGTTGAGGGAGAATTGTGACCATGTTCTTATTTCTAACTCCAGTGGGTGGATTTTGGTTATGTATTAGAGATGAATAAGACCTTTCAAGATCGTACCTTCAAGAGAAGGAAAAGGACCAAGATCTATGGTGAAAATTCTCAGGCTGCTTAATGTACTCTGGTACTATGCTTCCTATTTATATATGGTGTGATGCTTGGACCCATGTGCTCTTGTTTAATATATGTTATTATGTATATATTTCTTTATGATGAGATGGCCTTGTAATTAGTTTTGGGATATTTTTATGGAGGATTCTTACTGCTATCACAATAGTCAAAATGGTCACTTCTAACTTTATTTTAGTCAAATCACATGGACATCATTGGATAATGGAGATCATCAGAATGCAGCTTGCTGCAAGAATGCTCGAGACATTGAAGAAGCCATCATATTTTTTGTGCCTCTTTCCATCTGTCCCCTCCCTCAACAATGGCTTACAACATCTATGGTATTGTCTACAAACTTTTGTGCAATATCAAGAGATCCATGCCTAACAGTCAACTAACCTTATCATGACTTTAGTCATTATATAAAAAAAACATAGATAAATAGATACATGGATTTTGATTAGAATTGTAACTTGTTTCCAATATTGATTTTTATACAATCTCTATCATATGTTTATTGTACATATTATCTAAGACCATTCAAATGTTGTTTCCAAGGAAAGTACCTTCAACATTCTCATTTGTGTCATCATAGGGTGATCACAAGCCTATTTTCGAGGTCTTTATATTGTTCTTTTCCATGGTAATAAATGTTGATTGAATGATCTTGGACATTGTAAATATATATTTTTGAAACATTATAATGATGGGTAGAGATTGCATCAATTTTACAAGACACTTCAAGCTATTAGTTACTTTTCTATTGTCTTACAGCATTTATACTAAATATTAAAAATATTTACTTACTAAAAATCATAAAATGAAATATCAAAATATTTAAATAGAAAATAAAACTTTTTATGAAAAATTCTCAACTTAAATGCAAGTAATTTTCCTTTAACTAACACTTATTTTCTTGAGCAAGTGATTTCAATTCTACAAAATTTATCTCCAATCGTTTTTTTCGTTTCCACCTATTAATACCTAAAACATAAAAGAAATATTTCCAAATAATTTTTTAAAATATTTACTTATTAGATATATTTTTTGGATTCAATTGTGTTAAGTAAGTCATTCAAGTATGACCATTTCCATGAGAGGTAGTCATAACTGACTAATTTCTCATGATTTTCGAATAATCCACTTAGCACTCGTTGCATCGGGTGATGTTCACATGGGTGAAGAAATGGGATTAAAACTAATGAAATGAATCACATAGTATTAATCATCACATCTGAGGCTTGCACCTGGTAACCAGGACTTCCTGGGAGGTCACCCATCCCAGATCGCCTCTAGCTCAAGCACGCTTAACTATGGATTTTTCCCCACAATCAAGCCTACTTAGCTTGCTACCACATTTGCAAAATCTTAGCAAGTATTATGCCTCATGAACTATTCAAGTAGAGTTCCCTTCACTCTTTTGAATTAAGTATAGGGGTTTTCACAATGCATTATATTAGATATCTTTTTGGGATTCAAATGTGTTAAGTAAGTCATTCATGTATGACCATTTCCATGAGAGGTAGTCGTAACTGATTAATTTCTCATGATTTTCGAATAATCCAATTAGCACTCATTGCATCGGGTGATGCTCACACGGGTGAAGAAGTGGGATTAAAACTAGTGAAATGAATCACATAGCGTCAATCATCACTTCCGGGGCTTGTACCTAGTAACCAGGACTTCTCGGGAGGTCACCCATCCCAGATC
This sequence comes from Pinus tabuliformis, assembly GCA_031772625.1. NCBI lineage: Eukaryota > Viridiplantae > Streptophyta > Pinopsida > Pinales > Pinaceae > Pinus > Pinus tabuliformis. The sequence continues at coordinate 510,986,231 of CM062820.1, forward strand.
GCCTCTAGCTCAAGCGCGCTTAACTATGGAGTTTTCCCCACAATCAAGCCCACTTAGCTTGCTACCCTATTTGCAAAACCTTAGCAAGTATTGTGCCTCATGAATGATTCAAGTAGAGTTCCCTTCACTCTTTTGAATTAACTATAGGGGTTTTCGCAATGCATTATATTAGATATCTTTTTGGGATTCAAATGCATTAAGTAAGTCATTCATGTATGACCATTTCCATGAGAGGTAGTCATAACTGACTAATTTCTCATGATTTTTGAATAATCCACTTAGCGCTCATTGCATCAGGTGATGCTCACAGGGGTGAGGAAGTGGGATTAAAACTAGTGAAATGAATCACATAGTGTCAATCATCACTTCCAGGGCTTGGACCAAGTAACCAGGACTTCACGGGAGGTCAGCCATCCCAGATTGCCTCTGTCTCAAGTGCGCTTAACTATGGAGTTTTCCCCACAATCAAGCCCACTTAGCTTGCTGCCCCATTTGCAAAACCTTAGCAAGTATTGTTCCTCATGAACAATTCAAGTAGAGTTCCCTTCACTCTTTTGAATTAAGTATAGGGGTTTTTGGAGTGCATTATATTATATATATTTTTGGGATTCAACTGCGTTAAGTAAGTCATTCATGTATGACCATTTCCATGAGAGGTAGTCGTAACTGACTAATTTCTCATGATTTTCGAATAATCCACTTAGCATGCATTGCATCGGGTGATGCTCACAGGGATGAAGAAGTGAGATTGAAACTAGTGAAATGAATCACACAGCGTCAACCATCACTTTCAGGGCTTGCACTCGATAACCAAGACTTTCATGTAATTACAAATTAAAAAAAAACTAAAAAAAATCTAAATTATAATTCTAAATTAACATTACAATAAAAGAAAATTTAAATTAAAAAATTAAAAATTAAAATTAGAAACAAAAAAAAGAAAAATGATCGTTAAAGTTAATATAGTAAAAATGAATGTACAATGCATCAACATATGCTCATTTCTAATTATAAAAATGACTTGTATTAACAACTGAATTCATTTATATGAATGTTGCTATTATAACTTCATATATATATATATGTATGTTAAAACTAAAAATAAAAAATTTAACAAGTTAAAATTTATTAACACAATAGCAAGAAAATAATAATTTTAATGTAAAGGAAGTGAAAAATAACATTCTCACAATAAAAAGAATGTGTGGGACATCATACCTATCCTCGTTATGAAATTCACCAACATGTCCAAGAAATAGCACATTTATGCTTGCAAAAACATTATGTGTATATAGATGAAGAAATTATATAATTTATGATCGTATGAATGACCAATGAAAATACACTTGATAGCTTTTGCATCAAGTTTTATTTTCTCTTTTTTCAGAATATAAGACTATGCTTTGCTTTCAAATATTCTTAAATGACATATTATGCATTTATAACCATAAAAACTTTGAAAAGTTGTTTTATAATCTAAACTCCTAGTTGGACTTTTGTTTTTCAAATAAATAATAGTGCTAACATTTGTATCCCATAAGGTAGTGATAAGGTTTTTAAATTTTAATATGCTATGTGTGCATTTTAATGGGGTTCTATTCCTCCTATAAACTACTCTATTGTATTGTCTAATATGTGGTACTATTTATTGTTGTTCAAATTCATGGGTTTGTAGTATTTGATGAATCCACTTGAAGTATATTCTCCCCTTTGATTTGATTGAAAGATGTGATGTATTTTCCTATTTTCTTCTCAACCATATTTTTGAATTCTTCAAAGTATTTAAATATATCAATTTTCTTTCTTGTGAAGTAAACCCATGCATATTTTGTACAATCATCAATAAATATAATGAAATACTATGCTCCACTTAATGAACTTAGTTGTAAAGGACCACGTATGTTTTTATGCACAAATTCAACGATATCCTTCTTTCTTCTATGTGTATGAGTAAGGAACTCTTCCCTATACATCTTCCCTATGGCACACCTTTGACACGTATAATATTCATTCTCAAGTATTGCAAGTGCTTCTACCATTACTTAATTTTGGAGTAGAAATTAATCATGATAATTAATGTGGTTGTACATTTGGTGTCAAAGAACTTATTTTGTCATGGTTTTGGATGCAAATGCTTGATGACATTCTCTTTTCACATTAATCTTACTTAAACCTCTAGTTCTAACTTATGTTGCAATGAACTTGAAGTGATCATGCATATCTCTCAGCACACAATGTGAATTTACAAATTCTACATTCAAAACATGATATGTTATAATAGAAACTGAGATTAGATTCTTCTTAATTCCAAGCACATACATCACATTATGAATTTGTTTAACATAACCATTTGGTATTTTCATGGATATATCACTATACCCTTTTATTTGGACTGAAGGATCATCCTCGAGATATATATTTGCACCATTATTAGTTTCATCAAAGTTCTTAAACTAGTGCTTATTATAGGATATCTGGATGGAGGCTCCAAAATTAACAAACCATGTATTTGAATCATGTATTTCAGCTAAAAATGAAACCTCCATAATAAACATTTTAATATTTTTTAAGCAATCATTAATTTTTTCTCCTCTATCAAAAAAATGATGAGTGTTCCTTTTGTTTCTATGTTTTGACTGATGATACTTCATTTTCATGCAATCCCTAGAATAGTGTCCAAACTTTCCACAGTAATGACATTTAAGTCTAACACCAACCTTCAGATATGTCATCCCTTGTTGCAACTTTGCAAATAGTTGCTTTCCAAATTATAATTTTCCATGTGGTGGCTTTCCTCCTTTATTATCTTCTTAAGGATTTGGTTTAGAAGGTCGTTTGTATGTCTGCCAACTAATAAAAAGTTGGAGCCTTCCCCCTTTCTACAAGACCCTCTCTCCATTATTTTCAAATAAATTTAAAATAAATTAGTTCTTTAGAGGAATTGAAATTTTATATATAATTCAAAATTAATTATTTCCAACAACTCCTACTATTTATAAATAATTTAATCAATTTTATAAAGGAAAATCATCCCAAAAATCTATTTCCCACCCAAAGTATTTACTCTAACCAGCATGCTTTGACCATAAGCCCAATTGAGCTGAAGAATAACTGTGACCGAGTTTTGTTCTTCACTGGATCCGATCATTAACTCAAAACCCTGCTAATACAAGTAAAAGGTTTCATTTCTGAAAAGGTCTTTGTAAATATAATAACACCATTTCATAAAAGACGTGCATATTGCAAATAAAAGGTTTCAGGTTTTGGAAAGATCTTTGTAAAGATACTAACAAATTAATTTAGTTGAAAATTGATTCTTCTTTCTCTATTCAGTTAGGCTCTAAGGGTTTCGAAATACCCGCGGGATTATTCTCAGTTTTCTATCTGCTTGTTCTACCTCTGAAGTAGACCAAACGACTAAAGTCCTTTTCATAAGTGCCATGTCATAGGATAATAAACATAATTTTCTTAAATTAAAAAAATTAAATAAAAAATATTTGTAATCAATTTAAAAATTATTATAAATAATAATAATAATTTAAAATATATAAAAATGTTAGTTTTTATATTTATTTATTAATTAATAATAAGAATTTTTTAATTTAATTTTTATTAGTTTTAAATCAATATTTATTTATTAATTAATAATAATAAATTTATTAAGAAATATTTTAATTTAATTTTTATTAATTTTAAATCAATTTTATGTATAGATTAGTTTGGATTAATTTTAATTTTTGGTCTATGAAATATGTAGAGGGATGAAATTTTTTTTCACCTTGTAAATATTTTTTTACATTTTTTTTCTAGATTTTTCATAAATTGAAATTTAAGATATTTTATTCGTGTTTTTTAATTGCTTTTCTTTTGTAATATCTCATGCAAACGCTAGTTTTTTTTTTTTGAATTTCTTTTTCTTTTCATTGGCTGAAATAACTTTGATAAGACATAATTACCCTAGTAGAAGATTTTTTATTTTCATTATTTATTGGTCTTCAAAATCCATTTTAAAATTAAAAAAGATCATTGAGTGGTCATTCCATGAGCCTTTTATTTTAAGTATAAAATTCATTTAAAAAAAAACAACTAAATGAGTGATCATTCCATCTGTAAATGCTCTCACATTGACATTGTTATGCTATTATTATGCCCAATAATATCATAACTAACATTGTTGACAATATTATTCTATCGTTATGTCCAATTATGTTATAACTAACATTGTTGCAAATCATTTACCTAAACCAAAACCACATGCAAATAAGCGTAAACAATTTACTGTTATACCCAATTATGTTATGTTATAACTAACACTGTTGCAAGTCATTTACCTAAACCAAAACCACATGCGAATAAGCTTAAACAAATTACTATTATTATTATATTTGATGCATTGTGCCCCCATATATTCCTCTAATAAATTATTGATTATTAAATCATAATATTTTACTAATTATATTATCTTATGTGGAACTTTCAACCTAAGCACTTTGCTTGTGTGAAAAGCCCCCGCACAATCAAAGCTTCTATAGCAATAATGAACATGTGGACTTGATGGAGTTTAAGTTGTCTGTCGTTAAGTTTAGATTACAAGTAAATGATATACTACCTTTCAAAGAGTATAATCTAATTCATCACAAAGTTATAAGGTTCGGTCGTTGCAAATCCACTGTGTTTATCACGACGCTCATCTCTAGGAAAGCCCAAACAACTGGCTTTGAAACTTCGGGATCAATTGGTTTTTTGTCTTCATCTGCTGGAGGTGATTCTAAGTTTAGCTCTAAGAGAGCTCCACACATACGACGGGAAGAATGGCTTTGCCTTCCTGTTATATTTTACCTTCCATTTAGAGGCGAACAGAGAGAAAGCTAGGCACACGCATTCAAAAACGGGCTCGAGGATGGGGAGAGGTTCACCACTTTCAATCTATGCATCCTGTTATCTAGGTTAGAAAAATTTTATTAGGCAAAGGAGTTTAGAAATTGGTTGCAGTAAAGTAGGCAAGGTCAATTTCAGTTGTTTAAAGGTAAATTTTAAGTTGTGGTAATGATATCGTAATCACACAAAGACTTAAATAAAACACAGAGTTCACTCATGCCAAAACAAAGTAAAATAAAAGAGGTTGCAGAAATTTACTTGTGTAAGATTAAAATTGTGTAAGATTAAAATCATAATGCAACTTACTACACTTTATATTATATGTCAAAACATAGTACATTACTGGGTTGCGGAGTAAACTTCTATAAAACTCCGTAAAACAGCGTTTCATGCTCCCACCAATATTTCTTCCACTATTTTCTCCTCACATACTCTGGGTCTCTAACTTGCCCAACATTACAAATGACTTTTACTTGCATATTTATCCTAACATACAAATTTCACATTAATTACATGAGAGAAAAATATTTAATACTCAACATGGGCGATTTTACATAGTAAATGATTTTCTGAACTTAAAGGTGTTGTGGAGTGTGAGCAACACTTGCCCATATCTATCTAATAAACTTGATTCAATTTTAACTTTTGTGATGTGTTGCAAAATGACTTCTGTTCTGACTTCTGTCCCTCTGCCTCCAAACAAAATCCCAACCGTGCAGTAGTTGACTAGTCAAGCATGGTGTTTGTTAGCGTGTTAAAACGATGGTTGGGATTATTATTTCCAGCCATCTATTTAACTATAGATGGCCGCTAGTCTCTTTCGCGTCTAGTATCTCACAAGTGGTGAGAACAACCAAGGATGTGACCAATAGTGGTCTATCTTCGAGTCATTTTACAACCTTCAATCTTCCATTCAAGACCGCTACAAATCGTGAATAGATTATATGTTCTTTTCGTCGATGGAAAGGGCACTATGGTTTTCTCTAGCGCAACACAATATTGTTTCCGAACATGATCTACAGTTGTGTGATTCATATAATTAGCGATGTGTTTCCGACAGCTAGGGTCAAGTGTATTTTACAGAATGAAACTTGACTGCATGTTTCACTTCACTAATGCTGTTATTGCAATGTCGTTTTCACATACACAAACAACGTCCTTTTAGTTTTGATTCGTTAGACTAACGCCTGTTTTTATGCATTCCCTTAACACACAGAATGAAAGGAGGACAAGATTACTTCTAGCAAACGGATTGGTTTTTTTAACCTATGTTGTAGACTTCAACATGGGGAATTTTATCGTTTATTTCATCTCTATATCAATAGTAACACTAGCCTAATCAACTTTCTCATGCACTATCAACAATTAAAACTGAATTTCATAATAAGATTTATATAAACACAGTCTTAAAGCATATTTCTTTCTAAAAGAATGTGTTGACCTGTAATTCTCTATTTTTCATAAGTTTTTGCGGGGATGTAATGCTATATTTGTATTTGTCCTGGTCACCATCCAAATACTCGGTGAGAGGTGAGGGCGACGTTTATTTCTAGGTCATAAGTCTATTAATGTGAATGGGTTATATATGTAGCTAAATTTATATTTGTTTAAATCTAATGATTAAACATATTCAATTAGACCGTATTAATAGGCTTGTTAAATATAAATTTCTCTCTAATCACCATCAAAATACTCGGTGAGAAGCAAAAGCGAAGTTTATTTCCAAGATCATAAATCTATTAATGTGATTGAATTGCATATGCTTATGGTTAAATTTATACTTGTTTTAATCTAATAATTAAACATATACAACTAGAACATTAATAGACCTGTTAAATATAAATTGCTCTCGATGAGGGTAAATTTTGAAGTTCACAAACGTTTTATGGCTTCCAATAACTTTTATTACTAATCTTCAATATTAAAAGCTAGGAATATCTAGCAATACGTAAATTACCGCATGGTCGTCGTGAAAATCATTGCGGAATTCAATATTTGAAGTACTTGGGAGTACTTAACATGGTTTCAGCTCAGAAAAATGCTTGGAGTTATTACCGTCCGGATCAATTGCAATTTTGTATATTGGGTTTGGAATTTGCGATTTAGAGGTGAACGCGGAAGAATGCCACTCTCTAGAGCTAAATTTGAAGAAAGTTAGCTACTCAGAGCTAAATTTGGAGAAATTTAGCCATTCAAAGTTACACTTGGAGAAATTTAGCGATTCAGAGCTAAAGTCAGCACCGTTGTTAATTACAGAGGGATTTGGATTTGGGAAACGAGCTTCATCCACACTGGCAGCGGATGAAGCCGTTAAGGGCGGATGAAGCCGTTAAGGTAATATTATGGTTAGCGGTAATTATAGGCTAATACGTTAAATCAATACCATTAATAGTTTAATATGTGGATTAATTAGCTAAAAGTAACCCATTAATATGATACTATGATTACATATATTCACATTATTACGGGTATAGCTAGCTAAATTAATAGTACTAGATAAACGTTTTTTTTGGCGACAAAGGAGGAGGATGAATCTATCACATAATTGGAGTCCATTACCATGGGTCAATTTGTTTATTTTGGTTGAATTAGTTTATCTTGGTTGAATTAGTGTATTTTGGTTAAATATGTTTTTATTTTTGTTTAATAACTAATATAGATGCATCTTAAGTATGGATTTAACATGAGCAGAGAGATCAAATTTCTTAAAGTGCAAAATTCTTTAGAATGAAAAATACAATGTATTGTTTTAAATTGTATTTTTGAATAAACACTTTATCTTTTTATTAAAATGGTTTTTTTATTAATATATTTTTAAGTATATGTTAATATTCATTGGTATTAAATATTGAATTATTGCAGAAACTTTGTTCATTAGTTGTGTGCGTTTAGTTTAGGAATTTGTTCCTACGTTTTAGGTGGTTGTTCTAAATCTTTCATTTGCATGTAAACTTATATATTAATGATGATAATGATCAATAGTGTAGAGCGATCTGTCAAAGGCAGTCTCCAAATAAAAGTCCTCACCTGTGAGCTGCACAATTTGAAAATATATTTATTGTTTCTTTCATTTTTAACATAGTATGAGAGCTGGTGAGTTTTTGATGGCTTTGAGAGTGCCTAAGTGGCAATGTTGTGGCCTCTGGTGATTGGTGCGAAGAAGGTCTAGCGAGGAGGCGAAGTGTTGTGGAGTGGAGTAGCACAAGAGATTTTTCTTTTCTATGAGGTTAATTGAGCAGCATTGGCTTTATACAAGACAACCTGCTTCCCTAGCTTTGGAGCAATGCGGGCCATAAGCGCGGAATTGACCAGCAAAAGGGGTGTTCCTACTTTCAATCAGAGAACACGCACTAAACACAAAACACACACACTGTCTTCATTCAATGACTGAAGCAGTTTTTATACACAGCAGAAAACTTTCAAGAGTCAGTGGCTTCTCCAAGAAGCTATCCAGCTCTGCCGAATTCTCCAGAAGAAACATTTATTGCAAGTGGTTGGAATTAATGTCTTCCAACACTCCCCTTTAATTCCAACCATATGACAAATATACTATAGCACAATATATAAGACACTATAAACATACTCTTAATTGTCATGCCTGCTGGTCTAAGTCTCAGCTAGGCTTACAATATAATCTTGATTTTCTACAACACATAACTTACTTCTACAAAACTCAAATTTTGCCTTCCCAAGAGGCTTAGTGAATATGTCAGCTACATTCTCATTTGTATTATAGTACATTAGATAAATTTCTTTTGATTGGACCTTTTCTCTTACAAAATGATATTGTGTGTCTCTATGTTTTGACCTTGCATGACATACACGATTGTTCCCCAATTTGATGGTGCTTTGATTGTCACATCTGATCACTGTAGGTTCTTGTTGATCTTCACCAACATCTTCAAGTATTCTTCTGAGCCATATAGCTTCAGAGGTGCCACTACATAATGCTTTATATTCTGCTTCAGTTGATGACAAGGAAACTGTTGTCTGTTTCTTACTGTTCCATGATATAGCTCCTGATCCTATATTGAAGACGTATCCAGTGGTGGATCTCCTGCAATCTGGATTTCCAGCCCAGTCAGAATCAGAATGACCTGTCAATTCAACATTACAAGCATTAGTATATTCAATACCAAAATTGATAATTCCCTTCAGGTATCGAAGGACCCTTTTTGCGGCTATCCAATGGCTTTCATGAGGCTTAGCCATGAATTGACTAAGTATGCATACTGCATAAGCAATGTCTGGTCTAGTGGTAGTGAGATAATTCAGACTTCCCACTAATTGTCGATACAATGTTCCGTTCACCTCTTTTGTTCCATCATCACTTCTTAATTTGATATTTTGTTCCAATGGATTACTCACTACTTTACATTCATTTATATGAAATCTCTTTAGTACTTCATTTGTATATTTTATTTATGTGATTAAGGTTCTTCCATCACCTCTCCATACTTCAAGACCTAGACAATAGTGCATCTCACCAAGGTCCTTCATCTCAAATTCCTGTGATAACGTCATTTTTATATCTGTAATTAATTTATCAGCACTCCCTGTTATTATTAGATCATCAACATATATAGAAAGTAATACTATATCCCCATTTCTATCTGTCTCATACAAATTAGGATCATTTGGGGCCTGTTTTAGACCATATAAGGCCTTTTTTAACTTGCATACAAGATGTTCTTGACCCTTTTTTACAAATCCTTCTGGTTGAACAAGATAAATCTCTTCTTTTAAGTCACCATTTAGAAAAGTTGGCTTTACATCTAATTGATGTAGCTTCCAATCATATTTAGTTGCCAATGCTATCATTATTCTGATTGTATTCATTTTTGCAACCAGAGCAAAGGTATCTTCATAATCTATACCTTCTTTTTGTGAATAACCTTTTGCAACCAATCTTGCCTTATACTTGTCTATGCTACCATATGCATTAAATTTTGTCTTGTACAACCATTTTGATCGTATAGGGACTTTATTTTCAGGTAATTCTGTTAATTCCCAAGTTTCATTTTTCATTATAGAGTCATATTCTTCTTTCATAGCTTTCATCCATCTTTTATGATTTTTTGCTTCTTCATAATTTAAGGGCTCAAAAACAGTGATTACTTGAGACATTAAAGCATAACTTTTATACCTGATGGGGACTTGAATCTGTCGTGCTGACCTTCTTAGAGGTTTATTACTTTGTGGAGTACCTTCTCCTTTTCTTCTCTGTGGAGTGCCTTCATCACTTCTTTGTGAACTTTGATTCCATGATGTGTCTTTTGGAATGTCCATGATGTGTTCTTGTTCTTGAGTTGATTCCACAACTTCTTCTTCTTCCTTAAAGCTTTCATAAGGAGACTGCCATATATTATGTTCATCTTATTTTATTTGTTTATCTACATGTTCATTAAATATAACATCTCTACTTGCAGAGACCTAGTGAGTTCTTAGATCATACATTTTATATTCTTTTTGATCAGTGCAATATCCAATAAAAATACATTTGATGGCTTTGGCATCTAACTTTCTCCTATCCTCTTTAGGAATATGAGCAAAGGCCTTGCTTCCAAATATCCTTAAATGACTGATTTTAGGTTTAAAACCATAGAATCCTTCAAATGGTGCTTTGTGCTCAAGATACTTAGTAGGGCTTCTACTTTTAAGATATACAACTATGTTAATGGCTTCAGCCCAAAAACTATTAGAATGTCCTTTACTTTTTAACATACTTCGAGCACATTCAACTAATGTTCTATTCTTTCTTTTAGCTACTCCATTTTGTTGAGGTGTATGTGGTACTATAAATTGTTGCATAATTCCATTTTGTTTACAATATTTGATAAAAGCTCCTGAAGTGTACTCACCACCTTTATCTGATCGAAGAATTTTAATGCTCTTTCCTGTTTGCTTTTCAACCATACTGTTGAATTCCTTAAAGTATTCGAACATGTCACTTTTGTTTCTTATAAAGTATACCCAGGTGTATCTAGTGCTATCATCTATAAATATAAGGAAGTAATATGCTCCACCAAGTGACTTAGTTTGCATTGGACCACATACATCAGTATGCACTAGTTCAAGTATCTCACATTTTCTTCTATTTTCATGCACAGGAAATATGTTGTTTTCCTAGTGCACAACCTTCACATTCAAAGTGTTCACTCTTAATAATTGGAATACCTTCTACCATCAGTTTCTTTTGTAGCAACATTAGGTCATTATGATTTAAGTGTCCATACCTTTGATGCCAAAGCTCTATAGTTGACATGCCTGTTGATGCCAAAGCTTGATGCCCTTTCTTCATTACATCCAACTTGTATAAGCCTCCAACTCTCATTCCTTTTGCAACAACCTTGTAGTTGTCCTGCACATCCTTTACCAGACAATGTGATTTCACAAATTCAACTTTGAAATGTTGATCTATGATAGTAGAGACTGAAATTAAGTTCTTCTTTAATCCTGGAACATACACCACATTTTGAATTTGTTTTTCTTGTCCATTAGGCATCATAACACTTATATTACCATATCCTTTAATTTCATGTGATTTATTATCTCCTAAATAGATGTGTCCACCATTATTGATTTCATGATAAGTATCAAACCAATCTCTTTTGCATGACATATGGATTAATGCACCAGAATCTATAAACCAAGCATTATCATCATCAGTTTCTGCTGATAAAGCAACATTAGACACAAACAATTTAAGATTGCTAACATCTTGACTAATTGGTTCATCTCTATCAACATAATTTCCTGAATGCCTTCTTTGTTTAAATTGATCAGACCTCCTTTTCATACAATTCTTAGCGAAATGACCAAGTTTTCCACAGTAATAACACACATCATCTCTACTTGATTTGGCATTCATCCTTGGTAAAGGGGTACCTTGAAATGATTTTACCTGTGGTTTTTTTCCTTTATTTTTCTCCCATTGTTTTCCTTTGAAGGACTACTTCCCTTTGGCCATCAATGCCAAATCTGAATTGGGAGATTTCTGTTTAAGGCTTCTTCTCAGCTCTTCTTCCTGCATAAGTATACCTACCAACTCATCAAAAGTAGGAGCCTTCTCTCTAGCTGAAAGACCAGTGATAAACATTTGATATTCATCAAGCATTCCATTTAATGTCATAGTAACCAAGTCTGTACTAGATATTGATTCACCAATGTCACCTAATTTATCCTTTAGATCTTTAATTCTAGAAATAAAATCACTAACACTTTCATTTTCTTCCATCTTAATTGAAAGAAGCTTACTCTTTAAATACAATATTCAATTTGTAGTCTTCGTCTCATACAAATTTTTGAGAGTGTCCCATGTCTCCTTGGATGTTTTGCACTCTCTAATGTGTGGAATAATGTTGTCCTTAACCATCATCCGCAAAAGCACCTTTGCTTTGTTTTCCCGTCGCTCCCAATCTTGAATTGCAGCATCTGTGGCTTGAGGGGACACTGGCTTAACTTCAGCTCTAGACACAATTGCCCATGTATTGTTGCCTTCCATCAAAGTCTGCAACTTAAACTTCCAATTTGCATAATTTTCACCATCTAACTTGTTAGACTCAGATAAATAAGATTCTGCCAATACATTAGCCATGTTACTTATTTTCACCTTACCAATCACCAAAAATTACTAATTTTTACAAATATAAATCCTCAAGCAAAATTTTTTATCCAATATTATTGGATAATATGGTTGCCTTCTTATTTCTTCTCTTTTTTTAATTTTATTTAAAGAGTTGGTATCATCATTTTTATTTATTCAATTTATCATACAAAACAAGCTTTCACATGGGCGACTTTAATAGATAGAAACAACCAACATTAGGAGAGATAGGCACATTGAGATTAGTGACCTTGCACAGACCTGGCAGATTGGCGGCCTTTCCCGGCTTGAACAGGATGGCCTCTTCCTCGGAGCGCCCTATCTTACCAACACTCCAACTTCACACAGATGTTCTCAGTGATTTGGCTCCCTCCAACGAGCCTCACGAACCACTCCTCCGCACCAGAAAAAATTAAAAAGGCTTCACAGTTAATATTCAAACTTGAAAGAAAAATTTTAAACAGAGGGGGTTCCCAAAAAAGACAGCAATCAGTTTAGTCCAAAAACCCGTTTTGTCACCAGATAGCATTGCGCACCCGACTTTGATCCCGTCCTTTGAGCGTCCACCCCAAGCCCCACCACTTCAGCAAAATGCTTTCTTCAAATGTTTTCTTAACATCAATAGATTATATATACAAAAATTTCAGTAGAGTGACGCTCTAATCAAAATGACAGAACCTTGACCACGATACAAAACACCATAGAGAACATGAAACTAGCCATTAAGCCAAAAACGATGGACTGATAACATCAAGCAACTGGTGAGAGTTTAGTTTTCCCTCACCGCACCAGCACAAACTTACGCACAACTTCCAGACAATACGCCCTCCACGACAAGCTTGTTGCGCATAGATGCTCAGAAACTCTCAGCGCTCAACGCAATGGTCTTTCAAAGGCTCACACAGCGATCTCTCAAAATGATCACTCACATAAAACCTCAAGCACTCAACTCTGAACCTTGCTCTGATACCAAATCAGAGAACACGCACTAAACACAAAACACACACACTGTCTTCATTTGATGGCTGAAGCGGTTTTTATACACAACAGAGAACTTTCTGGAGTCGGTGGCTTCTCTAGGAAGCTATCCAGCTCCGCCGAATTCTCCAGAAGAGACATTTATTGCAGGTGGTTGGAATTAATGTCTTCCAACACTTTTTGGAGATCAAGCACTTGGTAGATAAAGCGACTTAGATCGTGGTGTGGTTGCATGCAGATTGAGTGATGCCTCTGTTGTGCAGCATGGATCGAGTACGTTGCAGAGGCATCATTGGCCGAACTGGAGATAGATTGAAGCTGCAAAGGTCGACATTAGTGTAGGTCCATTCAGAGGGTGCGTCTACCTAGATCGAGAAAGATAAGAAGAAGTGTGTGGTGCAACGTGAGAGGTAAGTTGTTAGTGGTGCCTTCACACAGGGTTGAACTGTGTGGTGCATTTTTTGCAGGCCGATCTTCTTCCTGGTAGATTTGTGAATGTTTAATCCCTCTTCAGTGGATCTATGAATTATATCTATGCCTCTTCTTAGCAGATGCATGGTGTGGTTGTCTACAGGTTGTGGTGAAACTTAAAGCATCATTAAAGCTTAAAAGCGAGTGCTCTCTATCGAAAGGTGCGATGGTCAAAGTGGTCGAAGGATTTTAAATTTTTTTCAAAAGATTCATGTTTGAAAGGTCGTAGCCGTTAGTCCAAAGTTTATGGAAAAAGGTGCTATTCTAAATATTAAGGTTTTGAAATGGTTTTAGAAATCATTATGCAATTTTTAAAAGGGGCTTTCTTAAAACATTGATAAAGGGCTCCTATTCGAGGCTTGGTATTCTATTGTGTTTGAAGGTGAGACGTGATGGTGAATGTTAGGACTACAGAAGTGTAGTTGCGGTGGTATGACAATGTTTAAACATGCACATCTGATTTGGTGGAGCAGTGATTAGTGTGAGGGCTCTCAGTGCCTGTTCGTGCAATGGTGGTGAATGGTGGTAAATCACATGTTTTTTTCTTCCCTCTGTGCTATTTTATTTTGAGATGTTGTGTTCTTTTTCTTCGTGGGTATAGAGGTGATTCCTGTGCCTTTTTCTTTTGGGATCAATGTATCTATTTGGATCTATTTGGGTCAATGTGGATCATGTGCCTTCAAGCTAAGACCCTTCCAACTTGATTGGCAGTATACATAGCCAAAAAATTGCAATAGAAGAATCGAAGAACTTTCCTCTCGATTTGAAGATAGATCCATACTTTTATCAATTGTTGAAGGTCAAAATATTTTTTTGAGGTAGGTGTGGATCATGTGCCTTGAGGCCAAGACTCTTCCAACTTGATTGGTAGTATTCATAGCCAACAAATTGTAATAGGAGAATCGAAGAACTTTCCTCTAGATTTGAAGATAGATCAATTTTTTTAATCAATTTTTGGAGGTAAATTTTTCTTTTTGAGGTAGACCTCTCACGATGAACAATCAAATGGCAGAGGCATACTTGAATGAGAGAAATAAGCTTGATGGGTCAAATTATTCTAATTGTAAAGTCAATTTACATACCCTGCTTGAGGGAAAAACTGCATGGGCGATTGCAAATGGGGATGAATTGAAGCCAATTGCAGCAGGAGGCAGAACTGTTGTAGTAATTTAGGATTGGGGAAAGAGGGAGAACAAGGTGAAAGTGCTATTGAAATTGTCAGTGAAATACTGCACTATCCATTACGTTAGAGAGTGTGAAGCAGAAAATGAGATTTGAACAACTATAAAGGATTTGTATGAGGTAAAAAATACAAATCTCTTATTGTTCCTGGAGATCAAGATTGTCTCCATTAAAATGAACGAGAATGAATCAATTGTTGCTTTCATCTCTTAGATCAAGGAGCTAGTAAATAAGTTGGCTAATATAGGGGAGACAGTGTTGAACACTAATCTTGTCACGGTTACCATGAATGGTATGACTGATGACTATCAGATGTTTATTACAGGCCTCAACGTGAGGGATAAAGCCCCTAATTTCTAAGAATTGTCAGGGATCCTGATGCAAGAGGAAGAAAGGTGGATGACTCTAAAACCCCTGAATTCAGATCTTGCATTAATGGCAAATAAAGAACTTTTCAGAGGGAAAGAAAGCGTAGGAAAGAAAAGTAGTGGTACGCCATAGAGAAATCCACCTCAAGGTATGTCATCAACCAGAAATGATTCAGGGATCAAATGCTTTTACTATGGTAAATCTGGTCATATTGCTAGGAATTTCCATAAAAAGAAGCTTGGTCAAAATTGACATAGACATGAGAAGCATGCAGGGAACTTTGTTGATGATCCAAATTTAAACAGGAACACAAAAAATTACATAGATAACCATAAACAGAGATATGCAGCGGAAATAATACTTCATTTCATTAATGTAAAATACTAAAATATGCTTAAAAACAGTAATGGAAATAAACCAGCTAGGGCGATGGTAGCTTATCTCTTAGAAGAGATGTGGCGGCTACATGCCTTTGAACTATGTTACAATGAGGCTCGAAGGCCTATTTATTGTTGAGAAACAATGGAAAACCCTTAATATCCCAAAACCTAACCCTAGAAGATGAAATGCCAAATTGTGGGCCCCGTTTTGGGTAAGTTGGTAGATCAACTTCCCGGGGTCGTAACTTTGGCATACGATCTCCGTTTGACACGTACAATAGCTTATTAGAAAGATCTATTTGAGCACTACAACTTTAGGAAGGTAAACATTGGCCCATGGACCCATGTTGCCCGCAGAGTTCCCAAAAAATGTTGTTTAGGGCCTCAAAATGGCTCCAAAAGTTCAGGACCCGAAAAACTGCTAAAAATAGTAAACTGTGCTACAATTTAGGAAACTGAAAATGTTGATAGAAACAATGGTGGGGGTCTAGGTGGACTTGGCAGGTGGCCACCAATATCCCTCTAGATCATTCCTCCCCCCTTAGGAAGTAATGGTCCCTATTGTGTTGAGTTCCTCCATGAGATGAGGAAACTTCTGCTGAACTTGGTCCCCGGTGAGCCACTTGCATTGGTGAAGGAGTTGGCCTACTTTGACAACTGGATACAGTTGGATATTATGTTGGCGAGCATTCTTGATCTGTGTGTCCATGATTCGATCAGTTGCAGCTTGTTCCTTGCAATCTGGATTTAAATCTGTCTTCTACAATGTCAGATGTGTTTAGTAATGGTGGAAAGTATGGCCGAAGGCGGTCCACATTGAACACTAGGTGCAGACCAAGGAATGGGGGAATGTTGAGCTCAAATGCATTGTCTCCCATAGCCTTAGTAATGGTGTAAGGACCATATCGGAGTGGTCCCAATTTCTGATAGGCTCTAGTAAGATGTTCCTTTTACAAATGCAACCAGACTTTGTCAACCACTTGAAACTTGTGTGGCACCCGATGTTGATCATGTCGCTGCTTGTACTTGGCATTTGATTTTTCCATAATGTCATGGACCCACTGGCGAATATGTTGGATGTGCTCAATGAAGCTGGTTGCCTTGTCTATTTCGAGCTGTACATGAGCCGAATCTGTGTGAGTAGCTACAAGTGGCATGGCCACATCAATGGGGCATAGTGGCTGGAATCCGAGGCCCACCTGAAAAGGGTTGTGGCTAGTTGAGTTGTGAAGAGCTCGGTTGTAGCTGTGCTAAACATAGGGGAGGCTCTCATCCCATGTGTGTGGATGCTTTGAGTTGTACATGCACAAAATGTGTACAATCATCCTATTGATAACCTCTATCTGGCCATCAATTTGAGGATGGAAGGCTATGGACTTAGTGAGTTTGGTGTCCAGCAAACTGGACCAAAATGTACTGAGGAATCGACTATCTCGATCTGAGATGATAGACTATGGGATCCCAAAATGCATCCACACTTGTTCAAAGAAGAGTTTAGCAGTGCCTTCTGTTGTGATATTCTTCTTACAGACCGCCATAATAGCCATCTTTGAGAACCTGTCAAAGACCACAAAAACACAGTCATTTCCATGCTTAGTGGAAGGAAGGCCTGACATGTAATCCATGGAGATGGATTCCCAAGGTCGACTAGGGGTAGGCAGCGGGGTATAGAGGCCTCGCTTCTTGATGGTCAGTTTGGCAATGGCGCAGGCAGTACATGATCTGATGTACTTCCTAACATCTTGTCGAAGATTCGGCCAATAGAAATACTTTTTTAGTATTGCCACCGTTTTCTCGACCCCGAAATGCACAGTAGCTCGACTATAGTGTGCTTCCCAAATCATCTTGGCACGCTCTCTTGAAGGAACATAAAGGTGACCCAGGTGGCATAACAGGGCATCCTGGAGGTGAAAATCTGGAACATGCTGACCCTCCAAGAGTGTTTGGTATGTGTAGCCGAATTCTGGGTCACTTTTGTAGAGAAGTGGCCAATTAGAAGTCTCGTGCCCACAAGAGTTGAGCACGGTGGTTAACGCCATGATCAGTGGTCAACTGAGGAAATCTGCAACATTATTGGTGCTGCCCTTCTTATACTTGATATTCAAATGGAACTGTTGCAGGTATGTAGACCACTTCTGATGGCGATCATTCTGCAATTTCCCTTGGGTCTATACAAACTGTAGGGGTCGGTGGTCTATGTGAATGACCATTTCCTTCCCCAAAATGTAATGCTTCCATTGTCAGTAGGCCTGCACAATGGAATACATCTCTTTCTCATAAGTGGGATACTTACAGACTGTGTCTGAAAGTGTTTCACTGTGATATGCCACTGGATGCCCGTGTTGAGTAAGGACTGCCCCAATAGCACAGTTAGAGGCATCTGTCTCAACCTCGAATGGTTGTTGCAAATCTGGTAACGCGAGCACTGGTGCCATGCAGAGGCGACCTTTCAACTCTGTGAATTCCTTCTGTTGAGATTCAAACCAAAATAATTTTTCTTTCACTCCTCCCTTGGTGACTTGACTCAAGGGCCAAGTGATATGAGAAAACCCCAACACGAACCTGCGGTAGAAGTTGGCAAGACCTAGAAAGCTACAGAGCTCTGTCAAAGTGTTTAGAGATGGCCAATCCCAAATGACTTGGATCATGGCTAGATCCACATGCACCCCCTGTTCATCAATAATGTATCCCAGATACTAAATCGGGGTCATGCCAAAAGTACATTTCTACAAATTAGCACATGGCTTGGGTTGCCATAGTGTTTGGAGAACTTGTCGGATGTGGTGGAGGTGCTCTTCCCAACTCTGGCTGAAGATCAGAATGTCATCCAAGTATACCACTACAAATGAGTTGGTGAATGGTTATAAGATGTCATGCATTAGCCTCAAGAAGGTTGCAGGAGCATTCATCAATCCGAAAGGCATAACCAACCATTCAAAAAGGCCCTCCTTGGCTTTAAACGTAGTCTTCCACACATCAAAGGGTTTGATTGGTTCCTGGTGATATCCTGACTTCAGATAGATCTTGCTAAAATATTTTTCCCCCTTTAGTTGGTCCAAGAGGTCATCAATCCGTGGGATCGGGTAACTATTATGGACAGTGAACTTGTTTAGCGCCCGATAGTCAATACAGAGTCTCCAAGTCCCATCCTTCTTCTGTACCAACATGATCGGACTCCCACAAGGAGATGAACTCAAACAGATGTGACCTTTCTACAGCAGCTCCTGAATCTGCCTCTTGATTTCATCGTTCTTCAAAACGGAGCATCGATAAATTGGTCCATTGGGTAGTGGTGCACCTGGGGTCAGATCGATGGAGTGCTTGACCTGATAGTGCAGAGGAACCCCTGCAGGGGAGGTGAAGATTTCCTCGTACTCCTCCACGACCTTGTCCATCTGTAATTTTTGTGCGGAGGGGCCCTGTCTGGAGGTCGTGGTCACCCTCTTCTTCTTTCCTTGAGGGCGTATCATCAGGAAAACAAATTTCTCGGTTTTGGAAATGAGCTTACTGCATTGTTTTGTAGTAATCAAAGAGATGGTGGTAGGTGATGCTACCTCTAGTATCCTGTACAACTTATTTCCCAATGTAATAATAACAGCACGGGGCCTTGATTCATACACAACATGTCACTTCCACAAGTATGGTTATCTTAATAATACATCACAAACTTCGAGGGGAGAAATGTCACATAATACCTCATCCGTGAAGGGCTTGATGTTGTACGGAAGGCGACACTGCTAGCTCACGTGAAGATCCCGTCCTTGGTGAAGCCACCCGATGGTGTATGGTTGTGGATGTGCTGTGGTCGGTAAGCCCAACCGCTTCATGACCTCTACCGAAATGAGGTTCTTTTGGCTCCCGCTATTGACAATGAACTGTAGCGAGGATCCCTTCTGTATCTTCGTGGTGCCAACAGTGGCATTGGGCTCTGCATCGATAATCTGCTTCCCTTTGTCATTCCCCTTGTCGATTTCTGACTTAGAGTCGGAACATGCATCTTATTCAAACACCTTTAGCTTAGCCACCAGTGATTGCTTCGCCCGACACTCACTTGTGTTGTGAGTGGAGCTCTTATGGCACTCACACCATTTTCCCGTGTCCCTTTTCGGCTTCGTGGCGCTATTCTTTGCTTGCCGCTTTGGCGGGTTGTCTTGGGCTTACCCGCCTTGGCTTTGTCCTTTGTTCTATGGTTTAGGGGCACCTTTCCCTTGCTTCAGATTTGTAGATCCAAAGTCTCATTTCTTCTGTTTAAACTTCTGCTCGACCTTGACGGCATATCGATATGCTATGCTGAGTGAGGACATGTTCAGGAATTCTATTTCTTCCTGGATGTACTTGTGCAGGCAGCCGCGGTATTTTAGTATCAAATGCTGCTTCGAATCCTTGATACCCAACTTTGTGCGAAGGGTATGGAAAAGATTGGTGAACTCTAGCACGTCTTGGTCCCTCCCCTGCCGCGCATGGTCCACTTTATGTATTGATCCTCATAGCTTCCGACAGGGTAGTACTACTCCTTGATGGAATCCCGGAATGAATTCCAAGTGGGTGCGGCTAAAAATATTGAGCCGGTATTTTCATCCTTCTGCTCGCAGTAGTTTTCCCACCAGTCCTTGTCGTGGGGGGCTGCTTTGAGAAGAGCGAAAACAATCTTTTCCCGACTCAAAAATTCATGAATTGAAAAATAACCCTTTAGTAGATTTAACCCTTTATCTACAGCATTTGCATCTATCTGACCCTCGAATATGGCGATTTCAAAATTAACTTGTACCTTAAAGGGCGTGACATTTCCAGAGTAGCTACTAGATGTCGATGCATCGTTTTTGGGTAGTTGCTGAAGGATCTGGGCAAAGTTGTCCATCATCGCGTTCCTTTGTCGCTCAAGGGCTTCTTCGAGCAAGATTTTGATAGGATCTCTTGCCCCCTCGTCTTTCTTCTCATCCGCCATGGAAGGCCGTCAGGATTTGCAAGGTTGGTCTTGTAAAGGTTCGACCAGTTCAAGCCCTAACTCCTTATATCCTGACCTCGTTGGGGACATGCAAAGAAAAACAGAGAAAAAGCAGACCACTCTGATACCATTGATCCAAATTTAAATAGGAACGCAACAAATTACAAAGATAACAATAAACATAGATATGCAGTGGAAATAATACTTCATTTCATTAATGTAAAACACTGAAATATGCCTACAAACTGTAATGGAAATAAACCAGCTAGGGCAATGGTAGCTTATCTCTGAGAAGAGATGTGGCGGCTACATGCCTCTAAACTATGTTACAATGAGGCTCGAAGGCCTATTTATTGTTGAGAAATCATGGAAAACCCTTAACATCCCATAACCTAACCCTGGAAGATGAAACGCCAAATTGTGGGCCCTGTTTTTGGTAAGTTGGTACATTAACTTCCCAGGGTTGTAACTTTGGCATATGATCTCCATTTGATGCATACAATAGCTCGTTAGAAAGATCTATCTGAGCACTACAACTTTGGGAAGGGAAACATTGGTCCATGGACCCTAGATTTCCCAAAAAACATCATTTAGGGCCTTGAAAAGGCTCTGGAAGTTCAGGACCTGAAAAACTGCTAAAAATAGTAAACTGTGCTACAATTTAGGAAACTGAAAATGCTGAGAGAAACAATGGTGGGGGTCCAGGTGGACTTGGTAGGTGGCCACCAATATCCCCTTGGATCAGCTGATGAAGATCATAATCAAAATCTCAAATTGTTTATATCTGATTCTGCTTTCTCTACCGAGAATGATGAAGAACAAACTTGGTTCATGAATTTAGGAGCTTCCACTCACATGACAAGTAACAAACATTAGTTTGAAAATTTTAAATAAACCAGCAGTGGTGCTAATATCTACCTTGGTGATGATAGAGAGTACCAAATTAAAGGGTATGGAAATGTACTTGTCGTATTTCTAGATGGTAATATTATGCATATTCAAAATGCAATGTATGTACCCAGAATTAAAAACAACTTGATCGTTGTCTCTATGATAACATATCAAAATCTTAAGGTATAATTTTTTAAGTCTTATTATGTTATTAAAGATTTGTTGGATCATATGAAGGCAATTGCATAAGGTATTTGAGTTGGAGATCTGTAAAAGTTGAATGTAAGAAGTGCACCACACTAAGCCTTGACTTCAATAGTTATGACTGTAGAGAATTTGTGGCATTAAAGATTCGGTCATATCAATTTTCATGACTTGCTTCTACTTTAGAAACGAGGTATGATCAATGGTTTCCTTGTTTTAAAAATGTTCATGTTGATTGTGAAGCATGTGCTCTTGGGAAGATGCATAGGGATGATTTCCCCACAAGATTAGATAGAAAGAAGAGAGATATACTATAGCTTGTGCACACTGATATATGCAGACAAGGTCATTAGGAGGTGCCTATTATCTTTTATTATTTGTTGATTATAGCACAAGATTTACCTAGGTATATTTTCTAAAAAAAAAAGAGTCATACTTTTGAATACTTTAAAGAATTCAGAAGCATGGTTGAAAAACAAATAGGGAAGTTCATCAAAATTCTCCCCTCAGATCAAGGGCGAGAATACAAGCAGAGTGGCTTCATCAAATATTGCAAGGAAAATGGGATAGTTCAATAGTTCACAGTACCCCACACTCCTTAACATATCGCGGTTGCATAGAGGAAGAACAAAACCCTTGTGGAGGGTGTGCGTAGCATGTTAAAAGGTAAGAACCTTTCTAATGGTTTTTGGGTAGAAGAAATAAATACTGCAATGTATTTAAAGAATAGGAGTCCAACAAAAAGCCTTGATTTTAAGACTCCATTCGAAGCTTTATTAGGTTTTAAGTCTGTAGTTTATCATTTAAGAGTTTTTATCTTCAAATATTTTTCTCATGTTTCAAAAAAGGATAGGAAGAAATTAGATTCAAAGGCCAATAAATGCATTTTTGTTGGGTGTTGTATAGAGTTTAAATATTATAAATTGTTTAATCTCTCTACTCATAAAGTGTTTGTAAGTAGAGATGTAATATTACATGACCAGGTTGCTGATGGAAACCGTGACAAAGGAAATGAAGAGTGTCACATGCCGTTGCTAAGGGAAGATGGAAGTGATTAAACAAGGGATAGCCATGAGCAACGGAAACAACAAAAACAACAGAAAAAAGAAGAATTAGATTGTACATAAGCATTCAACAGTCCAAGTCCACCAAGGGATGATCAAAACATATTTAAGGCCAGTCCACCACTAAGGAGATCAAGTAGGCAAACTAAATTTCCATCAAGATATAGGGATCATGCTCTTATAACTAGTATGTTAAACGTTGTTGAAGCCTCAAATTATAAAGAAGCAAGTCAATATGAGGGATGGAGGGCAGCCATGGAAGAGGAATATGAGTCAATACTTAAAAACAAAACCTAGTATTTAGTTGAATTTCTGAAAGGGGAAGAACCTATAGGTTTCAAGTGGTTATATAAACCTAAATTTAAATATGATGGTAGTGTAGGGAAATACAAAGCTAGCCTAGTAACTAAAGGTTACTCACAAAAAGAAGGAATTGATTATGAGAAAACCTTTTCTCTGGTAGCTAAGCTAAACACAATTAGAATGATGACAGCTTTAGCCAAAAAACATCAATTGGAGTCTACACCAACTACATGTGAAGTCTGCATTTTTAAATGGATAATTGAAAGAAGAGGTTTATTTAAAACAACATTTAATTTGAAAATTAAAAAATGAATTATATGGTTTAAAACAGGCACCGAGATCGTGGTATGAAAGAATAGATTCGTTTTTTCTATAGCATAGTTATAAGAGGAGCAAGAATGAACCAAATTTGTATATTGTGTTTGATGAAAATGGGCGAATTGTTTTTATTTCTTTATATGTAGATAATCTTATTATTATTATAGGAAATGATGATGAGCTCATTAAAGAAATCAAAGTGCAAACGTCACAAGTTTTTGAAATAAACGACCTTGGAGAATTACACTATTGTTTGGGTCATGAAGTCGGGAGGGATTTTGGCCAAAATTTTATGTCTCAAGGAAAGTGTGTCAAGGTCTTATTGAAAAAGTTTAGAATGGATCACTACAAAGCTGCCTCGGTGCCTTTACAAAAAAGTCTCAAACTTTAGAATGATGATGGTTCTGAGGAGGTGGATGCAACACTATACCAACAACTAATTGG
Source organism: Pinus tabuliformis (assembly GCA_031772625.1). Taxonomy (NCBI): domain Eukaryota; kingdom Viridiplantae; phylum Streptophyta; class Pinopsida; order Pinales; family Pinaceae; genus Pinus; species Pinus tabuliformis. Next base: position 511,010,264 of record CM062820.1, read on the forward strand.
GAGTTTGATTTATCTAACTACAACTAGACTTGATTTAGATTTTGTAGTTAGTGCTTTGAGCCAATTTATGTCAAAGCCTCTTAAGATTTATTCAGTGGTAGTGAAAGGCGTCTTAAGGTATCTTTCAGGAACCTTGGACTTTGGTATTAAATACACCGATTCGTTTGATGTTAGATTGATAGGTTTTTTAGATTCAGATTGGGCCAAAAATATGGATGATAGATGATCCATAATAGGTTATGCATTCAGAATCGGGGCCCTGGTCATTGCATGGAGCAGAAGAAGCATAATATTGTATCCATGTCCTTATCAAAAGCAAAGTATCAAGCAATGTGTGCAACAATGTGTGAGGTAGTTTGGTTGAGGAGACTTCTCCATGTAGTCGGAGAAGAACAAAAAGATGAAACCGTTATCAGATGTGACAACAAGAGCTCAATCAAACTTTCAAGCAATCTTGTGTTTCACAAAAACACAAAGCATATTGATACACAATTTCACTTTGTTAGAGATAAGGTTCAGTAAAAAGAAATTTATATTGAATACTATAATACTCGTGATAATGCAGCAAACATTTTTTTTTTTTTTTCCGAAGAAAAATCAGTAACATTTTATTAAAAAGATAATGAAAAGTTACACTAGCAGATGCATTGAAGCATTCATTAAGCTGCCACAAGGGCTTGAGTGCTTTCACACCCCATGCAACATTAGAGGACTAACGTGCACAAAGAATAAGAAAAAAGAAAGAGAGGAAAGAGAAAGAAAAGAGGAAGAAAACTGAATTTCGGCAGTGAGTAGGACTCACGCTTCAAGTTTTTCTCCCCTTTTTCTTTTCGACCTTACGCCACTCTCCTTGAGTGGGCTCGATCGAAGCAATGACTATCTGTGTTTCTGCATTCTGTGGACCAGTTTCTTTGTCTGAATCTGAAGTATCTGAGTGATGGTGCCGTTTGATGCCTCCCGTGCTAGGATCCATGCTAGACTTCTCTGCCTTGTTCTCTGATGGGGTTTCCTTCTGATTCTCCATTTCTTGAGATACCTCGGTCTTTTCTTCTGGGATCTCTTCCTCTGCTGCTTCTGATTCTTCGTCCTCTGAAACTGGGGGTGAAAATTGCCATCCTTTTTTCTGCTTCCCTTTCTGCTTCTTTTTATTCTTGGCTTCTGGACATGAGCTTTGTAAGTGTCATGTCTGCCTACACAGCCTACATTTGAAGGCGGTGTTTTCATAATCTAGTACCTGTAACCAGTTCTGGTGTTTGTAGATCAGCCTTATATTGTCCGGCAGCCCTTTACTTAGATCTACTTCCACACAGATCCGTGCGAAAGTGTAGATCCTTTCATCGATCCTTTCCAGGTCTGATTTGATAAATTTCCCTATGCTGTTCCCAATGCCTTCCAGCACTCGTTCATTCCAAAAGTGCAGTGGAAGATTGTAAAGTCTAACCCAGACTGGCATTTTGGTTACAGTCATTTTATTTGGATCAAAATCTGGGAACCATGGGGTCATAAACAGCCCCGATGTTCCCCAAAACCATGGCCCAGCACTGATGACTGTATCTCTGACTTCCTTGGATGTAAATCTTACTATGAAGAAACCTTTTGAACATAGATGAATATCACATTCCATGGTCCAGCTGGTGAAGATCCAATGGAATAGATCCAAGGGTTTAGGCCAGAAGCTGTTGAAACGGCAAATTAGAGCTTGCGTTTCATAGGACTTGACGAAATCATCAATCCCTGACGAATCTAAGTTTAAAGCTGGGGTTTGCTCTGACTGATCTACTATGTATGGCCTGGGCATGTGTCCGCCTTGGTCTGGAGAGGGTCCTGAATTCCTGCTGCCCTGTAAAATGTTTTTGTAGGATACACCTCCCTTGGGTTGGTGCTGGGCTGCAGTTTTTTTCCCTTTGTCTCCCCCTAAGGAGCTTGTCTGTCCCTAAGGCAGAGCCCCTCCTCTCAATCTAAAGTTTAACGTAATGATTGATCCTGGCCCAATCTCATAACTTTCCAACGATCTACAGTCCTAGAGGGACCGCCTACCACTGACCAGATGTTGGATCTGGACTGGGTATCCCATTTCTGTCCATATTTGTTGTTTCAACTGCAAGGAGCTGTCTCCTGCATGAACCCAAACTAAGCGAGTTTTCCCTTGAGGGGGATTAATCAGAATCTGAAAACAAGTATTTGTTACCTGCTCTGGCTGTATGCAAAGTTCCAGATCTGGCTCTGTTTTGGTTCGTTTTTCCTTGTGCATGTCTGGATCTGCCGAAGACCTACTCGAGCTCTGGTTGGAGCCTTCGATCTGCTGCCTGGGATCAAGAAAGGCTAGATCGTGTAGATCCAAGCCGTAACTACAAAGTTTGGGTCCATGCGTTGAGGGGTGAAACGGATCTACAACATGCAGTCCCCTCCTGCCGTTTTTCCATGCATTCTGGGTTTGACGAGCCATAATCCCTGAACGCCATACGGCCCGACGGCTTCCTTGTTCAAGTGCGCCGCTTGGGTTTTCATTTTTCCGCCATAGAATACCCTCCTCGTGAATCCACGTAGGGAGATGTGCTTCTGTTGTGGCCCTCGCCTCGCAATCTCGTTGCAAACTTGTATTTCGCTCCCATTCCAGGAGCCTTAGGTTCCATTTGACCGAAAGCCCTTCAGATACGCCGCCGCTCTGAACTGGGTATATTTGGAGCGAGGTAATCCATTTCTCTGAATGCACAGATAGTTTCCCAACAGCGTTTATTGTTAACCCATGCCCTGGATCGCTTTCAAATCCTGAGCCTAGCTTGGGAGCCGAAAACGCTGCAAAACGAACCCTGCTCGTGCAAACCCTAACCATCGCCATCGCCCTTCTCAAGTCATGCAGCAAACATTTTTACCAAGCCCCTTGGAAAAATTAAATTTGAATTATTTAGGGAGATTATAGGAGTAATAGTGAACCCTTTCTCCATTAAGAGTGAGTGTTGAAATTAGTGGAGCAATATGTCTTATTGGAGAAAGTTTGTTCAATATTTTTTAGTGTGTCTTAGTTTAGGAATTAGTTCCTACATTTTAGGTGGTTGTTTTAACTCTCCTATTTGTATTTAAACTTATATATTCTTGATGATAATGATCAATGGTGTAGAACGTTCTACCAGAGGAAATCTCCAGGTGAAGCTCCTCACCTGTGAGTTGTAGAGTTTGAGAATATATTTATTGTTTCTTTCATTTTTAACATATGTAACATTAAAATATTTTATTTTAACAATTTCTTCTATACATGAAGTTGATATCAACTTAAATTAGTTAAGACATATATTCAAATAGTTTATTAAAATCTCTTGTTGAAATATTTTTTTTTAATTATAAGGTTTAAACATTTTACTCACACATCTTTTTTACCTCTAATTATTTTACGACATATTCATTTTTTTAATTATATTGGACATTATTTTTGTATTTAGAACATAATTCTTTTTTTTATAAAGGTACACACATTAACTTGAAACGGTTGAATGGACAAATTAACACATCCCTCATATTGGACTGTAAAATGAACGAACATAAATCTTTATTTTTATAAAGGTACACATGTTAACTTGAAATGGTTGAACGAAAAAAATAACACATCCCTCATATTAAACTGTAAAATGAACCTCTCCACTCAATAATAATTCTGTTTTTGTTGACCAACCTATTTAATTGTGCATAACTATAAAATCTCCACACAATTAGTTCCTCTAGCACAACTAAGATATAAATATCATTTTAACTGAGATATAAATATCATTCTTAAATAAAGTATGAAAAATATGGGCCACAAACTTATGCGAAAGCTCCTCACAATCACAATGAACAATTAAAACTAAATTTCATAATAAGTTGTCTAGCGAGGAGGAGGAATTCCCCGGACGGCCAAAAGTGGTCGGAATCTGGGCAAAAATATTTCAAAAAATCTTGTAGAGGCAGTGTTTGAATCATGTTTTTGATGGTGGAAATGGATTTAGCACCATCAAAAACATCTAGAGCACCTAAAATTTTGAAGTTTAACAACTATAACTTGGATTTACAAAAATCCTTGCCGGATTTTCTCTAAATATGACTAGAATTTCCATAACTTTCCGGGCAATTCCTCTGGCTAGTTAGACTACGGCTTTATAAAAACACGGTCTAAAAAAGATTCCTTTCTAAGAGAATCAGTTGATGTGTAATTCTCAACTTTTCATAAGTTTTTGCATGGATCTAATGATTTTTATTTGTGCTTGTCACCATCAAAATACTAGGTGAGGGTAAATTTTGAATTGAACAAACGTTTTATGGCTCCGGTAAGTTTTATTACTAGTCTTCAGTATTGAAAGCTAGAAATATATGCCGATACATAAATTACTCCATGGTCGTCATGAAAATAATTGCGGAATTCAATATTTGAAGTATTTGGGAGTACTTACATGGTTTCCACTCGGAAAAATGCTTGGAGTTGTTACCGTACGGATCTATTGCAAAGCTATATGGAGTAGGGTATGGAGGCTGATAAATTGCGGGGATAGTTAAAAGTGCTTAGAATCTGGGCAAAAAAATAAAATTCAAAGAATCTTGTAGAAGCAGTGTTTGAATCATACTTTTTTATGATGGAAATAGATCCAGTACCATTAAAAAAATCTGGAACATCTATGATTTAGAAATTTAATAACTATAACTTAAATTTACAAAAATCTAAGCCAGATTTTCTCAAAATATGACTACAATTTTCATAACTTCCAAAGAAAAAAATAGTCTCTCTATCGGATTTGGAATTTGTGATTTAGAGGTGAATGCGGCAGAATTCCAGTGTCTAGAGCAAAACTTGAAGAAAATTAGTGTAACATCCCTAAATAACTCAGCATAAATTAATAGTTACGAATCAGTTAATCAACCCTGCGTAAAAGTAATTTTAAATTACGAATCAGTTACAACTAATTCTTGATGTTGGTAAAATGGATTGGGGGATGAGAATAGAGAAAAAGGGCAATCTGAGTGGGTTGTGGGGGGGTTTTTAGTTCTGGATATTATGCACGACTTCTGGTGGAAGGAAAAAGACGGATGAGTAGAGAAGCGAGGGAATATTAAATTCACGATGCAATCTAAGACTCCATGATTTCTCTTCTCTGCATCCATGTTGTTATCAGTGCTCCGCATCTTATACCACCGCTCTAATCCCTCCTGCAAGATCAACAGTGTTTGTATCAACGTGCGAAGCTTTGGATACTGAGGTTAGCATGTGAAGCTTTGGATACTGAGGTTATCGATGACTGTCTACACAGATAGCTGTTGGCGGTTGGCTGGCTTTTCTTGACAAGGGTTCTTGCATAATGTTTTGTTTTGGATAGCAAAGACAACAGGCAAGACATGATACCAGGTATTTTTCATAGTGTTTTCTGTTCACAATGTCTTTGGATTTCCCATTGGTCTGTCCGCATTTTGGATAGCTTGTGGGTGGTACAACTGAAAAAGGTAAGTTAATATCTTGCAAAGAAAGATATAGCCAGTAAATGTTCATGTTCTTTAAAGTAAATTCCTTATTTTTGAGCATAAAGTATTGCAAGATATTGCAAAGTTCTTATGCATTAAAATATTGCAGAGATATAAGTCTTTTCGAAAGTATTTGAATGCATCCAGTAAAAGATTTAATATTTTATGGTAAAGAAAGAATTTTAGTGCATGCAGCAAAATAATGATTATTTTATATGTTTCCTTGGTAAAGAAAATATGTTAATGCATGCAGTAAAAGAATAATTATTTTATATGTTTTCTTGGTAAAGAAAATATGTTAGTGCATGCAGTAAAAGATTGAATATTTAATATGTTTTCTTGGTAAAGAAAATATGTTAAAGATTGATTATTTTATATGTTTTCTTGGGAAAGAAAATAGGTAGTTCCTCTTAGAAAGACTACATGTGAGTCTTGTGTGTGAAATGCTTGTCTCTTGTCATTTTCTTGGATTAAAATCCTTGCTAAATATAGCCAAAATATCTTCTTGACAAAAGAAGATGAGGCATATAAACTTCCTGAGGACAGAGCGTGAAAAGTGGCCAAGTCTTCTTTGAATTAAAATATGTATTTTTATTTAATAAAGGTTTCTTGAAAAGGGATATATGCTATTGCATTGTGATACTAGCTAATCTCTAAGTTTCTTGTGAAATGATTATGCATTACATGCATGATAGAAATAGCTAATGATGTGTATTAAGTTAACCTTCTTGGAAATATTAATCTCTTGAAAATATTGTCTTGCCAGATGAGTTGGGTTGATTTCTAGTCTAGTGCATAAAAAGGGTAAGTTAATCTTGTGATTGTTTCTTGATTTTTATGCATAAAGATGGGTATTCCCAAAATTTTCTTGAAAGAGAAAGCATGAAGAACTTACTTATAGGAAGATAAAGAAATGGGGTTATAATGACTTCCTTTGAGAAAGAAGTATGTGATTTGTTACATGAAATGATGGTAGTATTCTAGTGAAGGGAATATGTGTTGCATATATTAAAGAAGGGCTATTATCATAAGCTAATGTATGCACAAAGAATAGACATTGTGATATAAGAGTTATGTTCTTTGTATGATAGAGAAACTATGTTGAGTTCTCAAAAAATAACTATGTGAAAATAGCATATGTGCTTAAGCATAGAAACAACATTTTATTATATGTATGAAGATATAACGATTGTGTTATACATGTTAGTAGAACTAATGAGTTAGATCTCCTAGAAAGAATTATGCATTAGTGTGAATAAACATTGTGGAGGTAAAACAATATTTATTTAAGTATATGTACTAGTTAAATATATCATGCTTGCTCATGCATATGAGTAGATGTTAAAATATCTCTTTTAGAGGTTGACTATTGATTCATTAATGTGGTATCTAATCTTGTTGCCAAAGCTTGATGACGACAACATTGATAGGGAACGATGGCGGTTGGTGCCAAAGAAAAGTGATATTTAACATTGTGGCAGGAAAAGGATTAATGGTCCATGTAGATGAGTTCGAGTTGCAGGATCATCCACTGCTAGAACAATCATGCCACAAGGAATGTTACATGTGGCGGTATATAAGAAAAGGGTTTCATGGAAAATGTATTAGCTTTTAGCTAGTTATGTGACAACTTAATGATAATTCATTGTAATGATTTTATAACAATGGTTAAGGGATGGAATCCCTTATAAGCCATTGAGTGAGGGGTGAAAACCCTCATGAGCATTTAATAATAAGATTAAACATTTGCTGGTTTTCACCCTACGAGGTTTCCAGGGTATATTGGTGTTCAATGGTGTGATTGCCTTTTGTGTCAGTTTGATGATGATGAATCGTTGATGTTGATGGTTCTTTATTTGATGGCATAACCATAATGTCCAAGTATGAGATAAATTAATATGGTTAAGGAAATCATGAAATGGATGCAAGGATTCACGAGACAGTTTATGTTATTACACTACCATAGTGGTGGTTATTGGTTATGCAACTTACTGTCTTTTATTGCAATTTACTTGATGTACTAATGAACATTATATCTAATGGTTAATGAGGAACTACGGAGCTGTGAATTGTATAATTACTTGTGGGTAATTTGTATAAAAAAATTCTAACTCCCTGCTTTTACATGCGAAGTTACCGGGGTATGTGACAATTAGCTACTCAGCGTAATTTGGAGAAATTTAGCGATTCAAAGTAACACTTAAAAGAATTTAGGGATTCAGTGCTAAAGTCAGCACCACAGTTAATTATACAGCAATTTGGATTTGGGAAACGAGATTCATGAAGCCTTTAAGGTAATATTATGGTTAGCCATAATTATAGGTTAATCCATTAAATCAATACGATTAATAATTTAATATGTAGATTAATTTTATAATTAACTCATTAATATGATATTTCCACTACCTATATTAATGTAGAGTATAGCTAGCTAAATTAATTTATTGCACTATAATTAATCCTAATAGTTTACCTTAAATAACCTTATAGAGAATAATATAATCGGTAATGTTTAACGGATAAGTTTCTTATGCATTAATTAGCATTATTTATCAATTAATTATAAAGAAATAAATATAGCACAGTGTTTGCGCTGGGAGTAGTCTACCCAGGTGGAAGAATGGCCCGGTTTCCGATCACCGCCCGGAAAAACCACCGGCTCCGACCACCGGCAATTTCTCCCCAGCTCCGCCACCCTCCGCGAGCTCCGCCCAGCTCCGCCACCCTCCGCGAGCTCCGCCCAGCTCCGCCACCCTCCGCATTTAATGATGTCTGACAAGAGTTCCATCGCTGTGTTGCCACCATTCATACCTCAATTCGAATTTGGGAATTAACCATGGGCTGCATTCGACCCGCACTTCCCTGCAGGTCACCAGAACAAGCGAAACCGAAAGGGCAAGAACAGGTTCGAGGTTGCGAGCTGTGGAATCTCATTCATTCATGCAACCATCGTTTGCATTCTCTCTGCTCACGACATGCGCAGTAACCCATGGAAGCTTGATGCACCCAACACAGATTTAGAGAACAAAATCATCGAGTTCAGCACTGCATATTTCGTTGTGGACTTGCTCCACTATTTGCTTGCCAACCCATCTGATCACCTCTTCCTTCTACCTAGTAACTTGCAGGTACTATGCAGGCCATTGAGGGCTCTCGGCCATCTCTCTGATAGTTGCAGGGGAATCGACGACTCCATTACAGAATGTGTGGACTATTTCTCGTATGGCTAAAACAGAGTCTGCCTTGGCCAACATGATCTATAGTTCTGTTTCTCCATTTTTCACTGTGTATTTTACCATGGTGAGGTGCATTGTTGGGCCTTGTTTGGCATGGAAGTTGGCCTCCTTCTACTTAGCTGGTAAGGTAGATGTCGTTATTCCTTACTGGATGGCTAGTTCATGGATGGTTACTGTTATTCTGGCTCTTGTCGGGAGGACCATCTGGGTTTACAAGCTCTGGACAGGTTTGATCCGTTTCTATGCAAAGAGAGGGACTCCGAAGGGCAAGCTTGGAGCCTAGAAAGGAGTAAGCATAGTGGAGCTTGATCCAATTGTTATCCAATTGTTATAACTACAATGCTTTTAGTTGAATTAACCAATTTTTCTGTATTTTTCTTTGTGTAGGTGTAGTATTTTAACCGTTCAAATTGATAATAATAGTTTACTTCCAGGCCCATTTGTAAAGTATTGTACTTCAGTGAACAAACTCTAGAAACAAAAGCCATGGTGCTATTCAGTAGCAATTTTCAAGATTTTGGTGTTGTGTGTTTTTTAAATTCTTGCGCAATCCTCAGAATTGGGGCAATTTTTTTCATTATCTTTAAAAGCCTGATAGGAAGATTACTAAAAGGGATGCAAAAACCATCATTACATCGAATTAACATCCCTAGGTTTCCCCACTATCGACGTATGCCAGGGCAAGTGCACCAGATCTAGATTGTACATTAGCTTTACACAAAATTTCTTAGAGCAATCAGATGATATGAAAATTGAATGGCTATATAATTGGAAATTGAAAATCCACCAATTATAGGTACCCTTTGTCTGGACAGATCTTCAAACATTTTGGTACAGAGGAGGTGAGAAGTTCTTTAAGCACTCAGAGAGTTGCACACAAAGTGGGGGAGTTGGAGTGAGTAGAATATTGGTCCTACAGCCAATCAAGCAATATGTTAGAACTGAGCATGGGGCTCTCCTCCACTGTGGCACAGATCATCTCTTACGCTACTGAAAATTACCCTGATTACCTGCCATACATTTCAGATAGATTTATAGCAGTACCAAGGATCCTTGAAAAGGACAACCTATCAATAAAGTTATAATGTAAAAATACCCATAAAATGGTCTTATATCCAAGTCTGACCTCTTTACCAAACTTGCACCTCCAAATAGGCATAGCTGCAATTTTGATCTGTTAGTCCGGTTTCATGGAGCTTTCCTTTAGTTAGGAGTGTCATATAGATAATGAACCAGGCAAGGAATCTCATCCTAAACGAAACCTTTCATCACAAATAGCTAGCGCACTTTTGTGTCACAAAAGCATGGTCAAGCTGTAATTCCAGTTCCTGTTTTATGACGCAGGTTGCTTTAGTTGGGAGTGACATAGACTGAATGAACCATGAAAGTAACCACATCTTAAAGGGAAACCTTGCATTACAACCAGATAGGGGAAACTTTTGTGTTGGTTGTGTGCCATTCATGTTTTTCATCATTCGAATACCATTTTCTATTTAAGTTTACTTTCAATAAAAGGTTTAGGGGCCATCTTTTTATACAAGTTTACTGGCCTACACATTAAGATAGGTGCCTAATAACTCTATCTCCAAAGACTGTCCTGATTACTTGCCACGCATTCCATATAGATTTGTGGTATCACCGAGGATCTTTGAGAAGGACAGCCCACCAATATAGTTATGATGTCAACATACCCATAGAATGGCCTTCTATCCATGTCCTAGTCCTATTTCCTCAACAAAAGGCACCTCCAAAAACATGATCAACATATTCTGGATAACCCGAATATATGCAATTTCTATCTGTTGATCCTGTTCCATAAAGCCTTCCTTTAGTTCAGAGGGAGCACCCATATACAAAATGAACTAGGCAAGTCGCAAGGAGTCTCATCTTAGAGGATATTTTGCATCACAAATAGCTGGCATTCTTTTGTGCCAATTATGTTCATGGTCATTGAATTTCCTCCCCTTAATCTTAGTATCAATAAAAGGTTTTGGGATTATATTCTTTTGCAAGTCTCCTAGCTTGTGTATTGAGATAGGTAGTGTCTAATAACTCCATCTCCAGCCTCTCCAATTCTTGGAGAAGGACAATGGGATTCATGTTCTGTTTTATCTATTTGTCTTCTCTCTTTACACTTTTTTTTGTTGATTCTTTGATTTTTGCTCTTTTTTTCTTTCCGTGCTATTTGATCTGATTCATATATAATCTATGCTTATGGATCATGATTTTGGACTTATGCAGAGTCTAGAATTGATTACATACATATACATTTGCAAGAAATTGATAGGTTGCTGGACAGAGCACTTGTGCTTCAGTAACATCTACAGTCACTAGTTTTGGAGAATATGCGGAAGTGAATTTTCCAGAAGCCTTTTTTCTGCAAATATTACAGTTGATACTCCTTTTCCCCTCGATATCCATGACAGTTACATGGTTGGCAACTGTATAGGGTACGGAAGCAGGCAACACAGGGCATGCTATCCTTTAGACAACTATTCTATGAGCATTCACAAAATGTAATCCACATGAGCTTTGCTATAAATTAAACCATTTGAATTGTGCTAGAGGATGATGCCCTGGCAGAAACCATCACTGCAGCACCTAGAATTGCATTGCAAATGCCTTTTCTCTTCTGCATTATGCAACTGATTTTTTCAAGCATAGGAAGATCAACTTCCCCTAACTTCAAATAGGTGATGGAAGCTGCCTTTGACAGGTAGACATGAACATAGGAAGATTCAGAAAACACACACCCAGAATTCAAGCAAGCTTAGAAAGCAGATAAAGTTCTAGTAGCATTGTTCTGGCCAACTTGAATGAAATGAAATAATTGGATGCCCAAGATGCAGATCAAACACTCAAAGTCTTGTGGATTCAAAGAAGAATTCTGTATGAACAGAGTATAGAGAGCTCTTTGGTCATGAACCTGACAAGAGTGGCATGCTTGTCAGATCTGCTTTAGATGAACTCACATCTTGCATTTGAAAATCTAATAAGATGTAAGAAATCAGGTGTGTTTTCAAGCAAACTGTGAAAAATGTAAGACATGTAAGTTACAAGCTTATATATGTTAAGTGTAGTAGTCAATTTGTTGACGAGTACTCATTCCAAAGTAATAGATTGCCACAAATTGGAATGCAATATTTTTACACTAATAGCTTTCACAGCAATGAATAATTCTAAATACTTAGAAAGTTAGAAGTTCATTCAGTGGTCAAGGACTAGTGCTTTTTTCTAGTGAATGGAATTCTGATCTATTCATATTTCAATTACTGAATTTCATTGTCAGTCATTTATGCTTGAATGCAATAACAAAAAGAAATAGTAAGGTTGCCTCTTGAGCATGATACCCCAAAATTTATCAGAGAATGAGGAGCTGAAGGAGACTGTCACTATGGAACCATGTAGTATAATTGTAATGCATCAGTTCGTTCAAATATTAGGCTTCTGAGTACCCAAAGAGCAGGAATCAAGGTCTTAATCACATAGGTGTTTAATATAGTTATTTCCACTCTATAGGACCATGTTAGTCATGTTGTGTTAAGATTTGGAGTCCTTAAATAGCTTTTGTTCTTCATCTCAATATTTATTCTGTCCGCTCAAAACTGGCAAGAGCTTTTGTAGTTGCATTGTGGTAGTCATCATATTACCACTGACAACCAATACTACTTGAAGATATGGTAGTGGCTATGTGGAGTCTGTAATACACCCTTCTGAGTATTGAATGGATTCTTCATTGTATTTTTCTGTAGAAGTTTGTAATAACTTGTTCAGGTAATTCATTATATTGTATGGTGGTTTGTATCTTTTGGACAATGTGACTCCAATATGTGGGCTACAAATAAATTCATCAGCTATTCATGAAGTATTTTAGAAAAGCTTGAAGTGTGAGAGGAAATAAGTTATTTAGGCCACATTTATGAGTCTGGACAGTATTTTGGATCTGCTTTTATCTTAAATAGAATGACATGAACATGCTATTGAGCAGGACAGTTAAAGAGTTAAATGGCAAGATTTACCCAGTTATAGAGCCAATCAATCACATGGCCAGAGTAGTTCTCTCAACGAATTGTGTTGGTTTTACAGCCTTCCCTTGTCAGTATGTTCTGCCTAGACACTTGCAATAATGTTTGTTAAAGTCCTATAGCAGTGGAGTAACTTGTACTTAACTGTAGTTTGAGGAAAAAGGACATAGCCATGGCTGCAGGGAAGCTTGCAGAGTGCCAGGAAACCATACTTGTTCTTAGTAAGCAGTTGAAGGTTCTTGCTTGCCCAGTGGACTCCATGGAATTTCCATACGAGGCAGAAAAGGTATAGTCAAGAAAAGCTACATCTTTCACTCTAGGGTGAGATCTGTTTTTCTAATAAGAACCAGTTGAGACTAGAGATTCAAAGCATGCTGAGGAGAGCCTGACAAATTGTCAATTTTTCTATGGCAGAGAGCTGAAAGGGAACAAAGATATGAACTGGATGCTCCTTTGAGTCCTCGTATCCGTAGCCAAAGTGCTTCATCGGCATCAAAACCTGAGAATATTAGCCCAACAAATGGCAAAGGACGTGCTAGTGAGTGGACTAGTGAATCTGGCCTTGTTGCTCCTGATCTATATAAAGTGAACGTACCAGATTCACCAATTGTAGATTATTTGGATGGACGTTTAACAATGCATACCTTCTCTGATACGGAAGAAAGCTTGCCAGCAGGGTTTCTAGTGAAATCTACACAACAGAGAAACAAGTTCACATGTTTCTCATCAGGAAGTGAATTCCTAAAGTATGTCAAAACATATGGAGGGGAGTCACCTACATCTTCTTCATCATCTTCTTTAGCATCCACTTTCTTTCCAAAGTCACAGGAGTAGCTTATGTAAGCACTTTCATGTGCCAGAAGAAGTCACTAAATGGATAAGCAAGGAATTGGGAAAATTACAGCCCGTTTTGCCAGCAAAGAGCATAAATGTCACTTTAATTCATTCTAGCATGGCTTGTGATGTGGCTATTGAGCGGCAATAGCCTTGCAATTAGAATGCATGTTACCAGGAACTTCAAAATTGTTACATTCAGTTTTGTATATTTACAGCTTTGGAATATAGCCTTCGTTTATATTGAAAACTTGTGGCCATGAATATACTACTAACTAAACTTGATTTGTAGCTGTAGTTAGTTTGGAAGTTTAATCGAGTACTTGTGAAGAAAGAGTGAAGATTCAGCAGGTTAATAATTGCAGAGCCATGAACCTATGCTATTTTTAGATGTTTTTGAACATTTTGCTATCTTTAGTTCATTTCGTGTTGAACTGGTAACAAAGAAAATTATTCCCTTATTAGTAAAACCTATTTTCAATCTTATGTGTTGTCAATTACCTGATTTTCCATTTACCAATTGCAAGTAGAGAGGTATCTACGTACAAGTAATTCTAACATCACCCCTTAGTGTTTACCTGGGGAAATATTATTGCATTATCTCATTTGTATAAAAGTATCACATCATTAACTTATATTGATAGTTTGCATTATATTGAGCACTCCCCTTTATTGACAAGTTTATTCAGATTTTGTACCATTTCATATCTTCAGACCTCTCTTTATGGGTCTTTCAGGTCTGCTAAGCCTTCCTTTATGCTGCTTTGTGATGGTTTATGCTGCCTATCATAATATCTTCCCCATATGGGCTCTAGCTGAATATCGTCATCATGTTCTGCAATCATAATGTATATGTTTGTCATATCTGTCATATTTCTTAAAGGTAAGTTTTTGGCTATAAACTGAATTTTGAGGGAGGTTAGAATGATCTCTAAGCATCTGAAACAAGATGGTTTACTAGTTTGTAATATTTAATGATTGCAATACAATCTTGTATGTGTAATAAGCTGGTAAGATAGTGTTTGCTATGCAATCATTGCATGAATGAAGTACCTGGTGATGTCTCTCTAAAATAGTAATTAACTTTCTATGGCTTGGACTATCATTGAAATGGTTTTATCATTAATCATGCTTGTGGTGTTAATATTTATATCGCTTAGATAATGATGGAAGAATTTGTGTTACCCATAATGCTTATGGTTTTTGTTCACCATTAGTTTCACTTTCTCACAAATAGTTTGAGAATGAACAACAGAATTAGTGTTGCCCTTGATTCTTCTTGCTTTGCTCTCTCTTAATTGTTTTCATTCCTTATTATGAGAAGAATGGGTGAAATATAAAAAGAAGCCATATATGATGCACTTTCTTAATCCTGTCATGAAACTTTTGGTATCTTGTAAAACATAAGATCTGATAACTATCACATCATATTAAAATTATTAACAATATGGACAGCGTTAGACAAATTGATTTTCAGGTTTCTAAAGATTGCAGAAAGGATTTGATTACTTTCAATAATCCCTGATTTTTTTTTTATATTTTGAATGGAAAATCTAATTTGACAATAACAAAGTCAGAATTATATTTTTGAAGTTCTTTAATAAACTTTTTACCATCTTGTTTAAACATTTACGATCTTCAAAACTACATGGCTTGGACATTTTTCGGAAAGGATCAGTTGTATCATTGAATGTAATCGTGTGCACTCTTTGGTGTTTGTGATGTGAGAGCTTATTTTATCACAAAAATAGAGTGATGCTTATGAATATGCCTCTAAGATCCTTATCAAAATTTTGAAAATTTAAGTTCTTTAAGCTCAGACACAATTTACAGTAATGTCAAAATACCAAAGCTACCCTATATTTATCCACAAAGGATCTAAACTAATTTCTATTCTCGACAAAAAATGTAGAAGTTTGTTTCTTGTATTGTTTCTTGTCACTAATTGCAAGTAATCCTCTTAGCTGTCTTACAAGGACAGCCAGAACACCAACTGCATATTTTCTAGTTTTTATCTAAGAATCCCTTTGTAGAGGAAAAACTAGTGCAATATTTGGAGGAAGTGGAGTGGTCACATGGGAGTTTTAGCATACTAGACCATCATGATGGATGTGATTTCTTGGAGAAATATTGACATTTCATTACTTATGAAACATTGAGCATGAGCAAGATTTGCTTTGATTGAAAAAGACTAGGTCCTTACTGTCATGATAAATCCACAAGTACAAGATCTGGAATACAGAAAAGGCAAGCCAAAATATAGTTGTGATCTAGAAAAACTATTGGGATGAAATCCAAGGTGGAGACATGAAGAGTGACTGGGTGATTGAGAAATAATAGTGTTATTAAGATTAAATTCCTTATAAACATAGTAAAGAAACCTTTCATCACTGATCAACAACCAACAAAGAAATCACATAGCATATCAATATCTCTCCAGAATTAAAGATTTGAGGTGTTTGGAAGGATTAGACAACACCATAATGTATTAATGATAATCACAAAACCATGAACCAATTACTTTTCTCAAAATACATCTGTCCATGTACATGGAATATATCACATTTGTCAATACATTTGTCTCCCATACAAAAAACTGTAATCATTGCATGTTGGGGAAAAATAAAACATTAAAAGGTTCTTCTTTAGTGAAAGAACCATGCTATGATAGACCCTAGAAAAATGATAACAACAACCCATTCGCACAATGGGGATCTATATTGATGGTCATCAATGATTTCTGTTGCAGTGGATGGTGATCCTACGTCATATTTGACATCTACATATGTGCTTAAAAATGCTCTGGACATTATATCAGTGGACATCTTTTGAATATTTGCAGAGCGATTGATGGTAAAATGTTGAAATTGACAACTCAAATTTATTGATTCCTTATGAAGAGGTTTTAAATTGTCCTTCTGAACCTGATAGATGCCTTTCATCTGATTACATATCAACTCCAAGTTGGTGAAGACTTCAATATCATTGACATCATGTCGTTTTGCCTCTTTTAGCCCTTCAACAAGGGAAATGTAATATGCCTCATTGTTTGTCGTAATTCCAGGCACTTCTCTCTTTCCATGAAATAAATGATTTGTTGCCATATTGTAAAGGACGAATTTAATAACTGCTTGACCTGGATTTGGAAAGCAGGACACTTCAATGCATAAACGCCACTTTTGCACTATTTTTTACACTTAAAAAACCTGCAAAATAAAATAACAATAAATTCATGTTAAGCAATTATCTATTTCCGAATACTCAACATTTTTTTCAATCATATATAATTCAAAAAGCAGATAATTTGTGTTCATTTACACTGCAACACTTTCAATACTGGCAACTATTCTGCAAAAAACACATCTAGCAATCACCACTTTATTGGAATTGCTTGCAAACTCTAAAAATATTTATCCTTACCGACTGTCCATACACCAAAAACCACATAACCCTAGACTAATAGAGCATTGTCTAAGCAAAGCATGATTCATGTATATGCCTTATGTGTGACAGAAATGCCATTTGTCATATAACATCACAAGTGTTTTCACTTTTGACAAGGTGTGTGTTTTCTGAATCTTCCTATGTTCATGTCTACCTGTCAAAGGTAGTTTCCATCACCTATTGAAGTTAGAGGAAGTTGATCTTCCTATGCTTGAAAAAATCAGTTGCATAATGCAGAAGAGAAAAGGCATTTGCAATGCAATTCTAGGTGTTGCAGTGATGGTTTCTACTAAGGCATCATCCTCTAACACAATTCAAACGGTTTAATTTATAGCAAAGCTCATGTGGATTACATTTTGTGAATGCTCATAGAATAGCTGTCTAAAGGATAGCATGCCCTGTGTTGCCTACTTCCGTACCCTATACAGTTGCCAACCATGTAACTGTCATGGAAATCGGGGGAAAGGAGTATCAACTGTAATATTTGCAGAAAAAAGGCTTCTGGAAAATTCACTTCCGCATATTCTCCAAAACTAGTGACTGTAGATGTTACTAAAGCACAAGTGCTCTGTCCAGCAACCCATCAATTTCTTGCAAATGTATATGTATGTAATCAATTCTAGACTCTGCATAAGTCCAAAATCATGATCCATAAGCATAGATTATATATGAATCAAATCAAATAGCACGGAAAGAAAAAAAGAGCAAAAATCAAAGAATCGACAAAAAAGTGTAAAGAGAGAAGACAAATAGATAAAACAGAACATGAATCCCATTGTCCTTCTCCAAGAATTGGAGAGGCTGGAGATGGAGTTATTAGACACTACCTATCTCAATACACAAGCCAGGAGACTTGCAAAAGAATATAATCACAAAACCTTTTATTGGTACTAAGATTAAGGGGAGGAAATCCAATGACCATGAACATAATTGGCACAAAAGAATGCCAGCTCTTTGTGATGTAAAATTTCCTCTAAGATGAGACTGCTTGCGGCTTGCCTAGTTCATTTTGTATATGGGCGCTCCCTCTGAACTAAAGGAAGGCTTTATGGAACAGGATCAACAGATAGAAATTGCAGATATTGGGGTTATCCAGAATATGTTGATCATGTTTTTGGAGGTGCCTTTTGTTGAGGAAATAGGACATGGATAGAAGGCCATTCTATGGGTATGTTGACATCATAACTATATTGGCGGGCTGTCCTTCTCAAAGATCCTTGGTGATACCACAAATCTATATGGAATGCGTGGCAGGTAATCAGGACAGTCTTTGGAGATAGAGTTATTAGGCACCTATCTTAATGTGCAGGCCAGTAAACTTGTATAAAAAGATGGCCCCTAAACCTTTTATTGAAAGTAAACTTAAATAGAAAATGGTATTCGAATGATGAAAAACATGAATGGCACACAACCAGCACAAAAGTTTCCCCTATCTGGTTGTAATGCAAGGTTTCCCTTTAAGATGTGGTTACTTTCATGGTTCATTCGGTCTATGTCACTCCCAACTAAAGCAACCTGCGTCATAAAACAGGAACTGGAATTGCAGCTTGACCATGCTTTTGTGACACAAAAGTGCGCTAGCTATTTGTGATGAAAGGTTTCGTTTAGGATGAGATTCCTTGCCTGGTTCATTATCTATATGGCACTCCTAACTAAAGGAAAGCTCCATGAAACAGGACTAACAGATCAAAATTGCAGCTATGCCTATTTGGAGGTGCAAGTTTGGTAAAGAGGTCAGACTTGGATATAAGACCATTTTATGGGTATTTTTACATTATAACTTTATTGATAGGTTGTCCTTTTCAAGGATCCTTGGTACTGCTATAAATCTATCTGAAATGCATGGCAGGTAATCAAGGTAATTTTCAGTAGCGTAAGAGATGATCTGTGCCACAGTGGAGGAGAGCCCCATGCTCAGTTCTAACATATTGCTTGATTGTCTATAGGACCAATATTCTACTCACTCCAACTCCCCCACTTTGTGTGCAACTCTATGAGTGCTTAAAGAACTTCTCACCTCCTCTGTACCAAAATGTTTGAAGATCTGTCCAAACAAAGGGTACCTATAATTGGTGGATTTTCAATTTCCAATTATATAGCCATTCAATTTTCATATCATCTGATTGCTCTAAGAAATTTTGTGTAAAGCTAATGTACAATCTAGATCTGGTGCACTTGCCCTGGCATACGTCGATAGTGGGGAAACCTGGTGATGTTAATTCGATGTAATGATGGTTTTTGCATCCCTTTTAGTAATCTTCCTATCAGGCTTTTAAAGATAATGAAAAAAATTGCCCCAATTTTGAGGATTGCACAAGAATTTAAAAAATACACAACACCAAAATCTTGAAAATTGCTACTGAATAGCACCATGGCTTTTGTTTCTAGATTTTGTTCACTGAAGTACAATACTTTACAAATGGGCCTGGAAGCAAACTATTATTATCAATTGGAACGGTTAAAATACTACACCTACACAAAGAAAAATACAGGAAAATTGGTTAATTCAACTAAAAGCATTGTAGTTATAACAACTGGATCAAGCTCCACTATGCTTACTCCTTTCTGGGCTCCAAGCTTGCCCTTCAGAGTCCCTCTCTTTGCATAGAAACGGATCAAACCTGTCCAGAGCTTGTAAACCCAGATGGTCCTCCCGAAAAGAGCCAGAATAACAGTAACCATCCATGAACTAGCCATCCAGTAAGGAATAACGGCATCTGCCTTACCAGCTAAGTAGAAGGAGGCCAACTTCCATGCCAACCAAAGCCCAACAATGCACCTCACCACGATAAAATACACAGTGAAAAATGGAGAAACAGAACTATAGATCATGTTGGCCAAGGCAGATTCCATTTTAGCCATACGAGAAATAGTCCACACATTCTGTAATGGAATCGTCGATTCCCCTGCAGCTATCAAAGAGATGGCCGAGAGCCCTCCATGGCCTGCATAGTACCTGCAAGTTACTAGGTAGAAGGAAGAGGTGATCAGATGGGTTGGCAAGCAAATAGTGGAGCATGTCCACAATGAAATATGCAGTGCTGAACTCGATGATTTTGTTCTCTAAATCTGTGTTGGGTGCATCAAGCTTCCATGGGTTACTGCGCATGTCGTGAGCAGAGAGAATGCAAACGATGGTTGCACGAACGAATGAGATGCCACAGCTCACAGTCTCGAACCTGTTCTTGCCCTTCCGGTTTCGCTTGTTCTGGTGACCTACAGGGGAGTGCCGGGTCGAATGCAGCCCGCGGTTAATTCCCAAATTCGAATTGAGGTATGAATGGCGGCAACACAGCGATGGAACTCTTGTCAAACATCATTAAATGCGGAGGGTGGCGGAGCTCGGCGGAGCTCGCGGACGGTGGCGGAGCTGGGGAGAAATTGTCGGTGGTCGGAGCCGGTGGTTTTTCTGGGCGGTGACCGGAAACCGGGCCGTTCTTCCGCCTAGGTAGACTACTCTGAATTTAATTAATATTCATGTCCACGTATTTCATTTATTGCAACCATCAACAACATTGAACTTCCAACAGTCTAGCGACTAGTTTTATAAGCCTCTCACATTATTTTAAACCTCCATATGATGGATATTGAAAACCTGACTATTTCTTCGAATGTTTATTTGTGCGAGAGAAGGGATGAGCCACTCCCGCACATAATGATATTGTTGTTTTCGTTGGCTAACTACTTTCAGTGTGTGGAAGTGCTCCGCACAATTAGTTCTTCGTGGACAACAGACATATATATTATCATTAAATGAAGTATGGAAAAATGTGGGTCCCATGTGGCCAGTATCATTGAGCGTGAGCTTCACACAATCAATTTTGTTTGGCATAATCAATTTTCTCTCATAAAATAACAATTCAAATTAAATTTTAGAATTAAATTTTATAATAAGTTTTATATTGAGTTGAGATTTTTTGAAGTATATTTTGGTGAGTTTTTTGTCTAATTTTTCTAAAATCTTGCAGGGATTTATTGAAGTCAAAAATTTGATGATAACCTCTACAGAATCAATTTTGTTTGGCATAATCAATTTTCTCTAGTAAAGTGAACAATTAAAATTAAATTTCATAATAAGTTTTATATGGAGTTGAGATTTTTTGGAAGCATTTTTTGGTGAGTTTTCTAGCAGGAATTTATGGAAGTCACAAATTTGATGATAACCTCTACACAATCAATTTTGTTTGGCATAATAAATTTTTCCTCGTAAAATGAACAATTAAAATTAAATTTTATAAAAGGTTTTATATTGAGTTGAGATTTTTTGAAGTATTTTTTGGTGAGTTTTTTTGCCTCATTTCTCTAAAATCTAGCAAGAATTTATTGAAGTCACAAATTTGATGATAACCTCTACACAATCACTTTTATTTGGCATAATCAATTTTCTCTCCTAAAATGAACAATTAAAATTAAATTTTATAGTAATTTTTATATTGAGATGAGATTTTTTGGAAATATTTTTTGGTGAATTTTTTGTCTAATTTCTCGAAAATCTAGCAGGAATTTATTGAAGTCACAAATTTGATGATAAACTCTACACAATCTAAGTGTCCTAGGAGTTTTTTACAGTGATGAATCTATATATACAGTAAAAAAAATCAGTTTAAAAAACACAAATCAAGATTTCACCTCAAAATTTCTAAAAAGTCACACTAAAAGACAACTCCGTTTTATATAAACACAGTCTAAAGCATATTTTGTTCTAAGAGAATTTTGACGTGTACTTATAATTAGTTATAATTAGTTTCAAATATATAAAAGTACTATGCTATTATAATAGTTTTATTCTAATTAATTGTGTTAGGTTAGTATTGAGATATACATATATCAATAACTAGTAATAATTATACATTTAAATATAAGTAATATTATTACCATAGAACAAATGAACATATTATATATCAATAGGTAACTATGAAACATAATGCATAGGGAATGGATAAATCCATGTTTCCATTTCATTGTAACCAACAGAGTAGCAACACATAAGATTCACAAATCCATTCATAGTGTCAATCACTTGGGGAGTATTTGTAAAACTTGCATAGTTCTAACTGAGTGCAAATATGAAAGTAAGTAACTCACACATTGAACAAACCATTGGTGGCAACCTGGTTGTGGTTGTGAGAAGGAAAGGATGCATGTGCGGAGGTGGCTATGGGGAGAAACGTGTGTAGAGGATAGTTGTGCAAAGAAAGTTGTTTGAAAGGAGAGCATGTTGAGGAAGCGTGTGCAGAGACATAAATGTAGAATTTTGATTTCATTAATTAGTAATAGTCATAAGTAGGGATTATGTTGCATTGCAACTATTAAATTTGTTTATTATGACCTATCGTTACATTTTATTTTATATAATAATATTATCAAATATTATAATACTATTTTGATTAACATAAGAATGCATTAATATGATGGGAGTTTATTATCTATTATAATTGTTCATAAATCTATATAATATAAGTATGTATAGTGTAAATAAAAAAATAACATATAAAGATAAACAAATAAAAATGAAAGATATTATTAAAAAAATTGGGAACCTTTCCCATAGGTGTTGCAAAAAAAATGCTAGGTAAATTAGCAGCACCAATCATAGCAGCTCCTTAAAACTAATTTGTTTCTCAAAACTAATTTACTTGTATTGGTATATCCCTCATTACCATGTTTCACATTCGGAGAATGTTAACATTCTGCCATCATGAGTGCTCCCAAAAAAAAATGCTAGGTAAATTAGATCACCAATCATAGCAACTTCTTAAAACTAATTTATTTGTATTGGTATCTCCCTCATTGCCATGTTTCGCATATAGATAACATTCTGTTTCGCATATAGATAACATTCTGTTAGTGCACAAAAAAATGTCCGTTTTTATTAGCTAATAAGTTTTAGCATTTAGAATTTTATGGTTTTCTCATTCTTTTATTATGATTTTTTTTTGGATTATGTGTAATCTCATACTTTACTTAAACTAATTTCGATAGAATTTAATTTAAAAATTTATTTTGTTGGGCTTGTTTTATTTGAGATTTGCGAATCTTGCCAGAGTATGAAATTCCACAAATTTCTAATTTAATTAATTTTATTTGTTAAACCTAGTAATTTATGCAAAAGTATTTTAAAAAAAAATTTAAATTATTTTTGCAATTTAAGTTAAAAGAATAATTAATTTAGAATATTTTTTGATAGTTAAATATAAGTGAGACTTAATTGCAAAAACATTTCAAGAATATTAATGTAAAATAATCCTTGGGCACGAATAAATTAAAAAAATGAACAAGTATATTCAACATTAAATTCAATATCATATTAATAATAGTATTTCATAATTAAATAAAAAAATATCTTTTTAAAAATATTTCATATTTAAATAAAGTGAATAATTTTTTTTAATTATATTTATTGTTTTAATTTTTATATTTTTAATATTAAAAACAAATAAATAAATATTTTATACATTAAATTGCTCATTTATATTTAATAATAAACATTTTATACATTTTGTAACTGCTTATTTATATTTAATAACATTGGATTATTTTACATCATTATTAAGGAAAATGCCTTAACTATCTCACAGCCACATAGCTGGTTGAACAATGATATGATTATGTTCCAACTTTGTCTGGGTCATTTTATAGAGTAAGCACTTTGCATATACAATCTATGAAGGTTTTCGATATTTTTTGAATCAGCTTTAATTGATCTAAACCAAGTTTAATATAGATATGATATTTAATATATATTTGTAGTTTTTTTTCTTCTCTCCCAAGAAAAAATAGTAATTTGGATTATTGAAAATGCAAAATATATTATGCAGATACACTATTGTGCATTCAGAAAACGTTGTAGAGCACTTGAAAAGAAAATAGTGACCCGTCAATTTAGTTGTGCATGCATCAAGGGATGCCGTGGCTAGTGCAAGGAATAATACACTGGCTAGTGCAAGGAATGCTGGGAGGACACCCACGTCCTCTGCCTCCCCGACAAGCTTGACCTCTCTCTCTGACCATGGTGGCAATCTGACTCTCGTAACAATGGCGAGGGAGCAATGAAATGTTTGGGCCAATCCCCTTCAAATCTTTCCTTCTCTAAAGGGATGTGAGGAAAGACCACGTGACTATTACAAGAGTAAGGCCTTGAGCATTAACTGAGCCATTGAAGCAATCAAGAGGAAGATCACGAAGCAGTAGCGAAGGGAATGAATTTGACAGGCAATATTAACTCGAGAACCAAACGCATGGAGAGACTCTACTATGCATGATTGTCATTGTGTGGTGTTAATCATTCTGAAAATGAATGATGTCCTGTCCAAATTAACACGGCACCACTCACAAGAAACAACTAGATTAGGAGTTTTTTTTAATAGGTTGAAATTATATTAGCACAATCACATTGATCAATATGGTTGATATACGCACATAGGCATATATGAAACATATATACAATTATATTTTCCAATGTGGTTGATATACACAGATAGGCTTATATCGACCACGTTAATAATTATTAAATGTGTTTACTTAAACGCCAAATATTTATGATTATTAATAGCTATATAAATAATATGGTTTAATATTATTCTCATAGGAATATGAACCCGAGAGAATAATATTAAACAAAATGGACTAATATTATAAACCCAAGGCATACAAACCCTAAGATAAATATTAAAAATACTAAAATAAACATGGTTGAATTAATAAAGCCTAAAAATTAATATTTTAAAATAAAAGAAATGATAAACCAAAGGGATTATTAATATTATGAACCCAAGGAACTAATAAACTCAACTGTTTAATATTATAAACCCAAGGAATTAGTGAACCTAAGGGATAAATATTAAAAACCTAATGGACCAAGAAGCGCAAGGAATTGATATTACAAACATGAGAGATTAATAAAGCTGACCATGTTTGATATTATAAACCCAAATGATTAATACTAAAACCCCAAGGGATTATGAACCCAAGGAAATAATATTAAACCCAAGGGACTAATATTATAAACCCAACATTGATAAACCCTAATATAAATATTAGAAACACTAAAAGAAACATGGTGAGGCAATCCTTGTCACAATGTGGCATTCAACCATGGCTAACCATAGCTGCCTATGATTGTGATTGGTTGACCATTATTGATATTATAAATCTAAGGGAATAATAAACCCAAGGGATTGATATTATAAACCCAAAAAAAAATAAACCCAAGGAATTAATACTAAAACCCCAAGGGATTATGAACCCAAAGGAAAAATATTAAACCCAATGGACTAATATTATAAACCCAATGTATATAAACATTAAGATAAATAATATAAACAATAAAATAAACGTGATTGACCATCATTGATTTTCATATTGAGACAATCTTTATCACAATTCCATGTTGGATCATGGTTGACTTTATAATAAACCATGGTTGACCGTGGAATAATAAACTCAAGTGATTGATATTATAAACCCAAAGGAACAGTAAACCCAAGGGATTATGAACCTAAGGGAATAATATTAAACCCAAGAGACTAATATTAAACAACCAAGGTATATAAACCCTAAATGGAGACAATTGGTTTCATAATGTGAGATCGGACCATGATTGACCACAATGGACCATGGTTGGTTATGGTTAACCATGATTGATATTATAAACCAAGTTAATAATAAACACAAGGGATTGATATTATAAACCCAAGGGAATAATCTTAAACGCAAGGAACTAATATTAGAAACCCAACATTGGTAAACCCAAATATAAATATTACAAACACTAAAATAAACATGGTTTATTTTCATTGTGAGACAATATTTGTCAAAATGCGATATTCAACCATGGTTTACCATCGCTGGTTATGATTGGCAATGGTTGACCATAATTGATATTATAAACCCAAGGGATTGATATTATAAACCCAAAGGAATAATAAAACTAAGGGATTATGAGCCCAAGGGAATAATATTAAACTCATGGGACTAATATTATAAAACCAACATTGGTAAACCCAAATATAAATACTACAAACACTAAAATAAGCATTGTTTATTTTCATGGTGAGACAATCTTTGTCACAATGTGACATTCAAACATAGTTGACCATGGTTAGTTATGATTGACAATGGTTGACCATGATTGATATTATAAACCTAAGGGAATAATAAACCCAAGGGATTGATATTATAAACCCAAAGGAATAATAAACCCAAGGGATCAATAATAAAACCCCAAGGGATTATGAACCTAAGGGAATAATATTAAACCCAAAGGACTAATATTATAAACCCATCATTCATAAACCCAAGTATAAATATCACAAACACTAAAATAAACATGGTTTAGTTTCATGGTCAGACAATCCTTGTTACAATGTGACATTCAACCATGGTTGACCATGGTTGGCTATGATTGACAATGGTTGACCATGATCGATATTATAAACCTAAGGGAATAATAAACCCAAGGGATCGATATCAGAAACTCAAAGGAAAAATAAACCCAACAGATTAATATTAAGACCCCAAAGGATTATGAACCCAAGGGACTAATATTATAAACTCAACATATATAAACCCTAAGATAAATATTATAAACACTAAAATAAACATGATTGACCATCGTTGATTTTCATATTGAGACAATCCTTATCACAATTCCATGTTGGACCATGGTTGACATCATAACAAACCATTGTTGACTCAGGAATTGGTGGGCTCCAGTATTGTAGCAATAATGCTACAACTCCTGGAACTCCCTTCTTTAATTTTATCAACCCGGTAGTTCGTAACAAACTTGGAAGCGACGGTGCTGTATGCACAAGTACTAGCTCTTGCCACAGCTGTCACTTGGTTAGCTGACACAAGTCCACTATGAGCTTAAGCCAACTTCTATGAGCTCTTAGAAGAAGCTTTTTAATTGATGGATGAAAGCTAACTCGAAGGAAGCTAATCTAATTGCAACAAGAAACTGAAAGCCAAAAAGAAACACAAACCCTAGCAAACCCTAATTCTACCAGCTAGTCCTACTGACGCAAAGAAGAGCATGCAAACTACTGAAAGAGATGCCATTACTTCTATGAAGGTAAAATACATGTGTCTAGACTACCTCTATCTGAAGAAAACATCTTTTTGTATTTTTGATTAAGTTGTTGGAATTATCATGCATGTGCTTTTAACTATTTTTTACTGTGCAGAGGTGGATCAAGGAAGAGAAATGCTTGGAAAAGGTTAGGAAGGTACGGAGAGGGTCTAAGGGGTCCCTAACACCCTTCTAGAGAGTTTCACAAAGTTTGGCTGCCATGAGACTGCGTTTATGAGCTTCTACAGGAAGTCTGCAGGGGTTCTACAGGATGTTCAGGATTTCTACAGGATGTTCTGTAATTCTTCTACAGGATGTTTTGGAATGGGATTTTGGAGCACGGATGGAGGGAAAAAGATGGAGGAATGAGTATGGAGGTGAAATAGGGGTGTGAGGAGGTCTAGGACTTGGTGGATGAGGCTAAGGAGCGATTGGATTTGTTCAAGGATGGAGGAAGCGATGATGCACAAGAATGTAGGAATTAGGGCAAGGTGGGGAAAGTATGGCAAATGAAGGGTACGAATCATGGACTAAGGGTTGGAGCAGATTATCTGATGGATTATGGGTAGATAGAGAAGGATAACAGGTGCTCTGCAAGTTATTTTTCGAATTTAACAAATGAAGACTTGGAAAATCAAGAACCTAATTACCTTGACCTAATCTGACCTAGATAATAGCAAAAGAAATGGAACAGTAGTTTATTTGCACAAAATAAGATGAACTAACTATGCAACTAAGCATTCATTACCCTAAGCATGCAGTCAAAACTGATTTCAAGTTTGACAACTAAGAATCCAACATTAATACTTGCATGGTGAAGCAAAACAGCATTTTTGTGGGCAGCAAGGTCAACTTTGTCCCAACTCACGATCCCACTGAGGGAGAGGTAAGATCAGAGGTGCTTGAGCCCCTTTTTCCAAGGATCCTGTATGTTAATAATCTATCCAAATCAATCTGAACATGAAAATATACTTTAATCATCAAAAGCAACCTAAATAACACAACAAGTTTTAAATCTAAATAGCAGTTTTTACTCTAAGAATGCAGCAAAGACACATGAAAGTAAACAAAGGAGGTACTGGGCGCTTGAGATGGGCCCAACCCCAAGAGCTACAACCTCTTAAGAGAGATTTAGAGCTGGTGCAAAGCTGGATTCATCTTTATTGAGCAAGAAAAGAAGAGTTACATCAAAACTGTCCACAATGGAAACTTGAAAATGCGCTGAAAGCAAAGCTAGTCTACTGCATAAAAATCGAACTACAAACTAGCTAACTTCTGCCTACAAAATGACTAACCATTGGCTACAAAATGACTAACCACTAGCCAACCAAAATGAGGCCCTAAGCCTTATTATTTATACAAATTGAGGACCCCAACAGTCCTCCTAAACTTTAGGGACTCGGCTACCCAAGACTTGTAGTTAACAACAGTCCTACTTGACTTGCTTGGCTGCCCTTGTGCTGATTGATTTGGTGGCCCTTGAACTCTGAGCTGATGGTGGAGAATTCGAGGTAAGGGCCCATAAATGAAGGGGACACCTTCCTACAAATCCTCTCCCTTGTTCTCCCATGAATTTGGTTGCCAAGTGCTCATTAAGACCTTCAATTTTGTCTCCAAATTGACCAAAAAGGCTACACAAAGCACACATTAGGCTTGTTGGCATAATGACTAACCCAATTCACTCTATTAGCATAAATATAATAAAAAACATGCAATAAACTAATGAAAATGGTGGATTAAGTCGAATTAGGAGGTTGAATGAGCCCAGATAATTATCTATTTTTGGGGCTCATCATCACCCCCCTACTGAAAGTGTTGCTCATCCTCTGAGCAACCAATCAATCTCCTCATCTTTGATGGCCCTGGTGGCCTCCTTGTCATGCCAAGCTTCTGAAGTGATGTCCTCTTCTCTGTCATGAAACCATGCTTTCTCTTTGCTTCTTTTCACTGCATGTGCTTCTTTTCCTAGAGAATTCTCAACTTTGGTATGATTGTGCAAGTATACTCAATCTGATGGTGGCAATGGTGGTGAAAGGAGATGAAATCAGTGGAGGATGGAAGAAAAGAGTGGCTGCATGCCTCCTCAACAAACTTCAAGCTTCAAATCCCTCTCCATACTTGATTCTGGCCTGCCCAAAGGCTTCTACAGGATGTTTCTGGTAAAAATACAGAACTTCCTGTAGAAAGTCCTGTAGCTTCCTGTAGAAGGTTGAACCATGACTAAATTGTGCTCGAACCCTGAAAAAAATGAGTGTTCATGGAGGGGATGGATGTGAGGATGCCTGGGAACTTGGTAGGGACCCTTTTGCTTGTGCTGGGAGGTCGTTTTCTGGCTTCCTGTAGAAGCAGTTTTCCTTGATTTGGCTTGCTTAGCTGGGGGTGCCTTCTCTTTGACTTGTGTTTTGGTTGCCTTGGGTGTGCCCTTATTTGTTTGGACATTCTCAGTCCTCTCTGCCCGGGTTTGCAACCGCTTCTCCCTTGGCGTCTGTGTTTTTACTCCACCCACAGCTTTGGCCTCAGCAGCTTGTCGTTTTTCTTGCTTTTCCTCTAGCTTTTCCTGTTGCTTTACCTGTGGCTTTTCCTGTGGTGGTCTGTCTTGGGTTTCCTTACCCCTGGCTTTCTCTTCTGCCTCAATGTGCTCCCTTTCCTCACTGCTGGATGAAGTGAGTTCCTTGGCCAGAATTCAGATATAATGCTCTGTTTTGGCTTGTGCTCTGATCAGAAGGGGAATTCTGTGTATGGTTTCCTCCTTTGATTCTCAAGACAGGGTTTCTCAGATGTTTGTATCTCCCTTTTCACCAATTCCCTGGTTATATTGCTGCTGCTGCCCCAAAACTTGACTGTCAAAATGAAATTAGGCTCTCACAGACAGAGTGCAGAGCTTAATTTTCACACCCACCAGCATACATATAACCATGTAAAATTCACATTTTTCACACAGGTTAGCCCTGACAGTGATTTATCTTTTCTACAAGAGAAAAAATGTTTTAACAGGAACTATGGAGGAGAATATTGATGCAGAACCAACGAAGAAATTTCATGAAACCACAAGTAAACTGCTATTTTGACCCACAGGAAGACTTGTTTTAACTTTCCCTACTCCAAACAATTTAATTTACCACCTTTTGAAATTTCATGCACAGGTATGGCGTTTTTCAAGCCTACCTCTCTTCGAAACTCCAATTTGTCGAAGAAAAATCCATTTTCTCTGCTTTTGAAAGCTGTGTCGTACTTCCTGGAGAACTTCTTCCTGTAGAACGCTGATAAGCAGGAGGGTTTTTAAAAGAAAATGGCCAAGAAAGCTTGGTTTGCTGCTATGGAGCTTGTTGCAGCTGCAAGGACGAGGATAAACTAGAAACAATAGCTGTGAGAGTTCGATGGCTGTTTATGAAGATTTTCGCTGATGGAGGGTGAGCTGGCCAAGTGCACGTTGGCCCCATGCAGACCGTTGGTCCCCACTGCAGTGTTATTATGAACTGTAGTTCTCTGCCTGTAATTACTCCCATCAATTACGTTGGATTTTAAACAACCACCACTACCTGTTCTCAGTTTTCTTCCTGAGATGGCTGAGCACACGTGTCGATTGCACCCACCGAGCACTGTTTGAACTGAACGAGGGTGGCCAGTTAGCTGGCCACCGATTCTTTAATCCCAACCATCTCATTGCTCATGCTGTTTACGAATTACATTCATGCAAACAGAGGAACGAGTTTAGTCACGTACCTGCAAGTCGTGCGTGGTTGCTGTGAAGTGCTGAGATCTTTCAGTTGCTGCATGCATTTGTTTATGTGGTTGCATGGTGGCTTGGTTGCTGATTTATGGTTGTTTTTTCCTTGTGTAGGTGTCCTCTGGCCAGATCCTAGCTGCAGGAGTTCATTTCCACGTTCAGATCTGCACCTTCAAGCTGCTGCTGCTGAATTTTCACAGGACCAGAACTTGTTTTCGACATCGCTCCCAAACGGTGAACCGGATCGATCTGAAAATTTTTGAGCGTGTTCCTATCATCATGATGCACCTCCCATAGCAAAATCGTGATCAATGGATGCATAGATTTCGAGAAAAATGGAAAATGGCTGAAGATTTCAGAGATCAATTTCTCGGAAACCGTGTATCAGAATCGGCTGAAACTGCTTGGGTAGGCTACTACCACCTATATGCATCTCCCCATGAAACAGGTTTTAAAACAGATGCATGGATATGGAGAAAATGCAAAAATGGCTGATGGTGATGGAGGCTGATTTCTTGGAAACCATGCACCAGAATGGCCTGAAACTGCTCGAGCATGTTGCCATCATCCCTATACAATTCTCTGTAAAATGGTTTTTCAAATGGATGCATGGTTTTCAAGTTATGGCAAAAACAAATTTTGTTCTATGCATTTTCTCTTCAAAGCATTTTGCAAGTGTTTGCATGGAAAGAAAAACTGAGCTTGGGCTATGATGCAGGTATGAAGATGATGGAGGAGGAGTTTGAAGGTTGCAGGAGGACTTCTGAACCCTTGAGGAAGCTACCATGTTAGCCAAACCACCTTTTTGAAATCCATTTCTAGCTTCCTACAATTTCTACAGGAACTTCCTGTAGAAGCACAATGAAGAAGCACAATGAGGTGGAAAAGATGATGGAAAAGGGTGAGGAATGGGAACATAGATGCTTGCAGGCATAACCAATGGATTCCAAGCTTTAGATCCCCTTCCAAAATCGAATCTGGCTCGCTTGAAGGTTCTACAGGATGTTTCCTGTAGAAATATAGAACTTCCTCTAGAAGGCACAAAAACTCCTTTGTCTTTGTTTTGAGTGATCCTCCTGACTTGCAATGTCATTGCTGCAACCTGAAATTATTCAATGGAAATTAGATTCATTTTTCTTTTTCTTTTTCTCTTTTTTTTTTTGAAAAACAACTAGGGCGCCTCATGGAGGTTCTCACCCTAATTGCCTGCCCTGGGCGCCTCCAAGGGAGGTTTTCACCCAGAGATCTTATTCTCTTTTCTCTTTTTTCCCAACCCATTGACCACCTCATGGAGGTTTTCAATCAATGAGCCAATCTAAGGCGCCTCCGAGGAGGTTTTCACCTTAGATTTCTATTTTCCTCTTTTTTCATTTTTTCTTTTTCTTTTTTTTCTTTTTTCTTTTTTTTTCTTTTTTTCCTACCCTACCCTACTTGAAAAACAAAATCGTTCTCAAGTATAAGAATACTTCCAATGGAGCCATGTGCACATCGAGATTAGAGGTAAACTAATGTGGAGGCTTGAAATGCATGCTTTGACAGCTATCCGGATCTCAGAGACCAAATGATTTGACTTTGAAGGGATCAAACATAGCTGAAGAAGAGAGTACTGCTGCAACTTAGTGACCGTCTGAAACCATATTTCAATATAGCTCTGATATCTTTGGTTCTTTTGTTGATTTGGATCATGTTTCATGTCACCTTCTAACATGACTTCCCTTGAATACATGGAAGATTTGATGGTAACCATGAGGGAACTCTCTCGATCTCTGATTTTGATGCCTTTTCTTCATCAAGTGTAGCCCATGGTTCTTTGATCTCTTCTTTTGAATCTTCTTTTGCCTTTGGTCCTTCAATGTTGTCAACATAATCTCTGCTTTGTAACACTCTTCCTGAGCTATGGTGAAGATCATTGAGCTCAAGAGGAGTCATTTGGACATGTTGTGTCCCAGCATTGCAATTGTGTTGAGCTACTCCCATGGACAGGTTTGGAAATGGTGCTATGGGTAGCTGAGTGGGGGCGTAGATTTGAGATGGATGTGGATGGGGTTGTTGTTAGGCAGGCATTTGGGGTTGCCTTGGCGGAGCAGGAGGCGATGGTTGTGGACAAGCAGGTGGTGGAGGAAAATAAGTGGGAGGAGTGTTGTATTGGGGCCTCCACCCCTGATGAGGTGCATTCCACTGAGGCTGTGGCTGAGCATAAGAGTGAAACAAATGAGCAGCTGGTTGGGCATAATATGGATCTGTGAAGGAACAAGGAGGAGGTGTGAACCAGGAAGGATGAGCAGGGGGACCCCAAGAAGGCATGAAAGTGGCTTGATAGGGGTCATAATAGGTTCCGGATGTCCCTTACAGTTCCTGCTGATAAGATCTAGGTTCATGTGGCCTCCTTTGGTTCATATAATAGAGTGATTCAGTGGCTCCTTTGGCTCTCTGATATGCAGCTTTGATTCTGGGTAAGGAAGGGCACTGATCTGTAGGATGGTATTCTTCACATACAAAACACACTTCTATGGAGTACAATGGACATTCGTTCCTAGGATGCTTTCTAGTGCACCTAGGACAAAAAATGGCCAAAGCCCTCTTGGCTTCTTCTTGCTTCTTTTGGATCCGCAAGGTATCCAGTTGCATGGCAAGAAACTGCCTCATATCACTCTTGAAATCTTCCAGCTGATTTGCAAATTCGTGTTGGGACAAGGTACTACTCCCAACATTCCTGCTTGTAGCAATTTGCTCCAGAGGAATGGTTTCTTCTTCTTCTTCCCTAGAGGTTCTTTAAATATGCCTTGATGTCCACCCAGGGGTTCTTCTTAGTCACAACCATCGAAGAAGAGAGAAGGTTAGCTGTGTGAAGCAAAGGGGGGTGTTATGAAAATATTTTTCTAACTTATCTCTACTCCTACAAGGCATGAAAGGAAATCTTTTTGGTTGATTTTTTCTTTTTTCTACTTCTACCTGCAAAACTGAAATAGATTAAACTGCAACTAACTATCTTGCGAAAATGAAAATGCGGAATTGAAATGAAAGCAGGAAAGGACTAATCTATTTTGCTCAAATGAAATTGCAGGAATGAAATGCTAGTCTACGCTTATGGAATTGAAATGCTAATCTACTTTTGCATAAACGAAATTGCATAATGGAAATGAAATAAACTACTTAGCAGAAGATTGTAGTGGAAAATAGAAGAAAAGCGGCAATCACCAATACTCTGACGCTTCCCCGGAAACGGCGCCAAAAAGATGGTGGGCTTCAGTATTGTAGCAATAATGCCACAACTCCTAGAACTCCCTTCTTTATTTTATCAACCCGGTAGTTCGTAACAAACTTGGAAGCGATGGTGTTGTATGCACAAGTACTAGCTCTTGCCACAGCTGTCACTTGGTTAGCTGGCACAAGTCCACTATGAGCTTAAGCCAACTTCTATGAGCTCTTAGAAGAGGCTTTTTAATTGATGGATGAAAGCTAACTCGAAGGAAGCTAATCTAGTTGCAACAAGAAACTGAAAGCCAAAAAGAAACGCAAACCCTAGCAAACCCTAATTCTACCAGCTAGTCCTACTGACGCAAAGAAGAGCATGCAAACTACTGAAAGAGATGCCATTACTTCTATGAAGGTAAAATACATGTGTCTAGACTACCTATATCTGAAGAAAACATCTTTTTGTATTTTTGATTAAGTTGTTGGAATTATCATGCATGTGCTTTTAACTATTTTTTACTATGCAGAGGTGGATCAAGGAGGAGAAATGTTTGGAAAAGGTTGGGAAGGCACGGAGAGGGTCTAAGGGGTCCCTAACACCCTTCCAGAGAGTTTCACAAAGTTTGGCTGCCATGAGACTGCATTTATGAGCTTCTACATGAAGTTTGCAGGGGTTCTACAGGATGTTCAGGATTTCTACAGGATGTTCTGTAATTCTTCTACAGGATGTTTCGAAATGGGATTTTGGAGCATGGATGGAGGGAAAAAGATGGAGGAATGAGTATGGAGGTGAAATAGGGGTGTTAAGAGGTCTAGGACTTGGTGGATGAGGCTAAGGAGCGATTGGATTTGTTCAAGGATGGAGGAAGCGATGATGCACAAGAATGTAGGAATTAGGGCAAGGTGGGGAAAGTATGGCAAATGAAGGGTAAGAATCATGGACTAAGGGTTGGAGTAGATTATCTGATGGATTATGGGTAGATAGAGAAGGATAACAGGTGCTCTGCAAGTTATTTTTCGAATTTAACAAATGAAGACTTGGAAAATCAAGAACCTAATTACCTTGACCTAATCTGACCTATATAATAGCAAAAGAAATGGAACAGTAGTTTATTTGCACAAAATAAGATGAACTAACTATGCAACTAAGCAATCATAACCCTAAGCATGCAGTCAAAACTGATATCAAGTTTGACAACTAAGAATCCAACACTAATACTTGCATGGTGAAGCAAAACAACGTTTTTGTGGGCAGCAAGGTCACCTTTGTCCCAACTCATGATCCCACTGAGGGAGAGGTAAGATCAGAGGTGCTTGAGCCCCTTTTTACAAGGATCCTTTATGTTAATATTCTATCCAAATCAATCTGAACATGAAAATCTACTTTAATCATCAAAAGCAACCTAAATAACACAACAAGTTTTAAATCTAAATAGCAGTTTTTACTCTAAGAATGCAGCAAAGACACATGAAAGTAAACAAAGGAGGTACTGGGCGCTTGAGATGGGCCCAACCCCAAGAGCTACAACCTCTTAAGAGAGATTTAGAGCTGGTTCAAAGCTGGATTCATCTTTATTGAGCAAGAAAAGAAGAGTTACATCAAAACTATCTACAATGGAAACTTGAAAATGTGCTGAAAGCAAAGCTAATCTACTGCATAAAAATCGAACTAAAAACTATCTAACTTCTGCCTACAAAATGACTAACCACTAGCCAACCAAAATGAGGCCCTAAGCCTTATTATTTATACAAATTGAGGACCGCAACAGTCCTCCTAAACTTTAGGGACTTGGCTGCCGAAGACTTGTAGTTAACAGCAGTCCTACTTGACTTGCTTGGCTGCCCTTGTGCTGATTGATTTGGTGGCCCTTGAACTCCGAGCTGATGGTGGAGAATTCGAGGTAAGGGCCCATAAATGAAGGGGACACCTTCCTACAAATCCTCTCCCTTGTTCTCCCACGAATTTGGCTACCAAGTGCTCATTAATACGTTCAATTTTGTCTCCAAATTGACCAAAAAGGCTACACAAAGCACACATTAGGCTTGTTGGCATAATGACTAACCCAATTCACTCTATTAGCATAAATATAATCAAAAACATACAATAGACTAATGAGAATGGTGGATTAAGTCGAATTAGGAGGTTGAATGAGCCCAAATAATTATCCATTTTTGGGGCTCATCAGGAATAATAAACCCAAGTGATTGAGATTATAAATCAAAAGAACAATAAACCCAATGGATT
The DNA here is from genome assembly GCA_031772625.1 of Pinus tabuliformis. Classification (NCBI taxonomy): domain Eukaryota; kingdom Viridiplantae; phylum Streptophyta; class Pinopsida; order Pinales; family Pinaceae; genus Pinus; species Pinus tabuliformis. The sequence goes on from CM062820.1 coordinate 511,046,523, forward strand.
AATACTAAAACCCCAAGGGACTATGAACCTGAGGGAATAATATTAAACAAAAAGGACTAATATTATAAACCCAAGGTATAAAACCCTACAATAAATATTAAAAATACTAAAATAAACATTGTTGAATTAATAAACCCTAAGAATTAATATTTAAACTCAAGGGATTAATAAACCAAAGGGATTATTAATATAATAAACACAAGGAACAATAAACTCAAGGGATTAATACTAAATACCCAAGGGATTATGAACCTAGGGGAATAATATTAAAGCCAAGGGACTAATATTATAAACCCAAGGTATGTAAACCCTAAGTGGAAATACTTTTCTTTTTCATAATGTGAAATCGAACCATGATTGACCACAGTTGACCATAATTGATATTATAAACCCAGGTTAACAATAAAACCGAGGGATTGATATTATGAACCCGTGGGAAACATAAACCCAAGGGATTAATACCAAAACTCAAGGGATTACGAACTCAAGGGAATAATATTAAACCCAAGGGACTAATATTAAAAACCCAACATTGGTAAACCCAGAGAACAATAAACCCAAGGGATTAATACTAAAGCCCCAGGGGATGATGAACCTAACAGAATAATATGAAACCCAAGGGACTAATATTAAAAACCCAAAATTGGTATTACAAACACTAAAATAAACAAAGTTTATTTTAATGGTGAGATAATCCTTGTCACAATGCGACATTCAACCATGGTTGGATATAATTGACAATGGTTTACCATCATTGATATTATAAACCTAAGGGAATAATAAACCCAAGGGTTGATATTATAAACCAAAAGGAACAATAAACACAAGGGATTAATACTAAAACCCCAAGGGATTATGAATCCAAGGGAATAATATTAAACCCAAGGACCAAATATTATACACCCAACATTGGTAAACCCTAATATAAATACTACAAACACTAAAATAAAAATATTTTATTTTCATGGTGAGACAATCCTTGTCACAATGCGGCACTCAACCATGGTTAAACACGGTTGGCTATGAGTGACAATGGTTGATCATGATTGATATTATACACCTAAGGGAATAATAAACCCAAGGGATTGATATTATATTAAACCCAAAGGAATAATAAACCCAAGGGATTAATATTAAAACCCCAAGGGATTATGAACCCAAGGGAATAATATTAAACCCATGCAACTAATATTATAAACATAACATTGGTAAACCCAATATAAATATTGCAAACAATGAAATAAATATGGTTTATTTTCATGGTGAGGCAATCCTTGTCATAATGCGACATTATACCATGGTTGACAATTGTTGGATATGATTGAAAATGGTGGACCATGATCGATATTATTAACCTAAGAGAATAATAAATCCAAGGGGTTAATATGAGAAACCCAAAGGAATAATAAAACCAACGGATTAATACTAAAACCCCAAGGGATTATGAACCCAAGGGAATAATATTAAACCTAAGGGACTAATATTATAAACCCAATGTATATAAACCCTAAGATAAATATTATAAACAATAAAATAAACATGACTCACCATCGTTGATTTTCATATTGAGACAATCTTTATCACAATTCCATGTTGGACCATGGTCAATATCATAATAAACCATGTTTGACTTGCTAATAATAAACCCAAGCGATTGATATTATAAACACAAAGGAACAATAAACCCAAGGTATTAATACTAAAACCCCAAGGGATTAAAGGGAATAATATTAAACAAAAGGGACTAATAATATAAACCCAAGGTATACAAATCCTAAGATAAATATTAAAAATAGTAAAATAAACATGGTTGAATTAATAAACTCTAAGAATTAATATTTTAAACTCAAGTGATTAATAAACCAAAGGTATTATTAATACTATAAACCAAAGGAAATAATAAACCCAACTGTTTAATATTAAAAACTCAGTGAATTAGTGAACCCAAGGGATAAATATTAAAAACCTAAGGGATTAAGAAGTGCAAGGGATCAATATTAAAAACACAATAGATTAATAACACGGACCATGATTGATATTATAAACCCAACCTAATAATAAACACAAGGGATTATGAACGCAAGGGAATAATATTAAACCGAAGATACTAATATTATAATCCAAACATTGGTAAACCCTAATATACATATTACAAACACTAAAATAAACATGGTTTATTTTCATGGTGAGACAATCCTTGTCACAATTCGACATTCAACCATGGTTTACTATGGTTGGATATGATTGATAATGGTTGAACATGATTAATATTGTAAACCTAAGGGAATAATAAACCCAAGCGATTGATATTATAAACCCAAAGGAATAATAAACCCAAGGGATTGACACTAAAACCAGAGGAATTATGAACCCAAGGGAATAATATTAAACCCAAGGGACTAATATTATAAACCCAATGTATATAAACATTAAGAAAAATATTATAAACACTTAAATAAACATGACTAACAATCATTGATTTTCATATTGATACAATCCTTATCACAATTCCATGTTGGATCATGGTTGACCATGGTTGACATTATAATAAACCGTCATTGACTGGTGAATAATAAACCCAAGAGATTGATGTTGGACAATGGTTGATCATGGTCGAACATGGTTGTTTATTGTTGACCATTATTGAATAATATTAAACCCTAGGAATATTAACCCTTAAATCAATAAACCAAAATGATTGATATTATAAACCCAAGGGAATAATAAACCTAAGGAATAAAAATTATAAACTCAACACATATAAACCCTAACATGACTATTATAAACCCTAAAAGAAATATGGTTGACCATGGTTTATTTCCATATTAGATTAATCTATTGTGATATTGACATAATCATAAATAGTTGGACAAATATTTAACCCTTAATATTGGGGTTTTATAAATCCAAAGGACCATAAATATACCCAAGGAATCAATAAACCCAACAAGCTAATATTAGAAACTCCAACGATTAATAAACCCCAGGAATTAATATTTTAAGCTCACGAGATTAATAAAACCAAGAGATTAAACGATAAACCAAAGGAATTATTCATATTAAAAAATTGAAGAATGAAGAAACCCAAGCATTTGATATCATAAACCTAACAAATTAATAAACCCAAGGGATAAAAATTGCAAGGGATCAATATTAAAAACAGAAGGGATTAATAAAACATAGGAATTAATATTTTAAACCCAAAGGATTGATCAACCCATGTGACTATGAATATTATAAACCCAAGGGATAAATAAACCCTAGGGATTGTTAATATTATGAAAGCAACAAGTTAATAAATTGAAGGGATAAATATTTTAAATGTAAATGATTAATATTGAACCTTAGGACTATTATTTAAACCTTAATATTGGGGATTAATAAACCAAAGGGAATAAATGATAAACCCAAGGAATGATTAATATTACAAACTTAAATAACAAATAAACCTAATCATTCAATATTATAAACCCAAGGAAATACTAAACTGAAGGGAAATAGTAAACCCAACAAAATAATATTATAAACACAAAGGATTAATAAACCCAAGGAATTAATAAACCCAACAAACCAATATAAGAACCGGAGAGATTAATAGACCCTAAGAATTAATATTTTAAACTTAAGGGATTAATAAACCAAATGGATCGTTAATTTTATAAACCTAACGAACTAATAAACCTAATCGTTTAATAATATAAACCCAATGAATTAGTGAACCAAAGGGATAAATATTAAAAACCTAAGGGATCAAGAAGCACAAGGGATTGATATTACAAACACAAGGGATTCATAAAGCCTAGGAATTAATATTCTAAAAATAAAGGATTGATATAATCACATGATTATTAATATGATAAACCCAAGTGATCAATCAACCTTAGACATTGTTAGTGTTATAAACCCAAAGAATAAATAAACTAAAGGGATAAACATTATAAAACTAATGGATTAAACCCTTAATATTGGGGTTTAATAAACTGAAGGGATTATTATTATTATAAATTCAACAGATTATTAATATTATAAATAAAAGGGATGAATAAACTCAGGGAGTAAATAAACCCAACAAACTAATATTAAAATCCTAAACGATTAATAAGCCCTATCAAATAATATTTTAAGGTCAAGGGTTAATAAACCCAAGGGATAAAATGATAAACCAAAGGAATTATTAGTATTATAAACTCAAAGAACAAATAAACCCAAGGGTTTAATCTTATAAACCCAAGAGAAAAATATTATAAACCTAAGGGATCAAAAAATGCAAGGGATCAATATCAAAAATGGAAAGGATTGATATTTTAACCCCAATGGATTAAATTATAAAGTTGTTTAAACCCCATGATAAATATTATAAATTGAAAAATAAATATCAATGGCCATCCTTAACCATTGTTGATTTTCATATTGAGACAATATTTGTTACAATGTGATGTTGGACCATGGTTGGCCATGATTCATGATGTTTGATTATGGTTTTCATCTCAAGACAATCTTCGTTATAACGCAATGTTTGACAACACTCACGATGATTGGTTTTGAAAATGAGAGAATATATGTCATATTAAATATTTTAAAACCCCTAAGCCCTAAATCCATGGCATTAATATTATAAATATAAATAATGCTATAACATAAAACAATAATAAAAAGCATAAACTACAACCAATATAAGAACCACATTGTAAACCATAAATCATTAAAACATGATAAATCATCATCACATTAATAATAACACATTTATATCACTACATTATAAACAATAAATAAATTTTAAGCCATAAATACATTGATATCAATACATGAATGTATTAATAGTATAAATCTCAAGAATATTGATATAAACAACTAGAACATGAAATCTCGTCAATAATATTATAAATGTCAACAATATTTTCATTTATGAAAGACATGAACAAAGTGAAGGGATCCACACAAAATACCACAACAATTACAAATGTAAGAGAAAAAAATAAAATAGTAACATTGTCATTGGAGCAAAGGAACATAAATGCAAAAAACACATCTAAATTGCACACATTGGATTTAAAGAAGAACAACATAATATGACATTTTAAGATTAGAGATATACAATTTTCTACATAGCAACAACAATGAGAAAAAAAGTTCAATTTCACCAACATTTCAACCACATAAAGAACATTGAATCTTAACGTATATATTTTTTTTTCTTTACATCAAATAATTCCACTACAGAATTTAACTTGAAACACTCCATCAAAAGTCATATATGGAGTGACCTCTTCCAAAACACAACTAGACCGATGAAAAAAGTAGCACCAATTCAAATCAATAGGATAATGATCATGATACTTAACGCTTTCCAACCAATTCCTTCTTGTTCTCCTCCTAGACTCCCTCTGGTGCACATGTAACAAGTATTTTACATGTGTTTTCATTTCATCTAGTAGACGAAGATGATCATCAATAAAAGCAAGATGGAACCCATGTTTTCTATCAAACTTGTTCCGAAGATACGAAAGAAAACTTATCCCTCCAACAATATTATGCATTGTTATGGAATAATAGATGACATCATTATTGTCCATATCTGCATTTGAAAGACAAAAAAAAGAAGCAAAATCAATAAAGGCGCACACACACACACACACACACAAAACATAACACCCCATTTGTATTTAAGTTTAAAAAGTTAATGTTATAATGTTACATGAAATAAAACAATCTAGTGTTACATGAACCAAATGATATAAAAAAATTCTACAAATATAATCCTAATTTCACAATACAATAGAAAAAACCGTGGAAATAGAATAAAATTGTGGCCAATACTCAAAAAATGAATATTGGCCATGGTGATGGCCAATATTCAAAACCTCCATTTTTTCATTTCATGATGTAATATGAATCCACAATAGTAATATCAATATGAAACAGTTATAAAAATGATTTTGAATGATTGGTTCATATAACTCATTGTTTATGTCTGAATGGTATGTTGCAAAAAAAAAGAATAATAGGAACTTGAAAAAAAAACAAGCAAATTGAACAACATGAAAAACAATGTAAATAACTTTCCCAAATATACTATGAATATGATGAATTTATTAATCTCATAAATATATGAAAATGATTATTATATTAAAAGTAAATGAAGAGGACAATAAAAGAAATTCAAAAAACATATTATAAAGAAGGTCACAATGTTATTAGTTGTATGTCATAGCGATATGGACTTCAATCGCTCCTCTTCTTTCTTCCTAATTGTAACATATGCACTATCTTTCATCTTGGCATAACGTTGAAAAGAGAAAGGCAGTGCAATGCATAAACCATCTATTGATTTCACTCTTGATATGGTTGTGAAGGTAAGGCCTTGCTGCTCTTTATTCCCAATATCAACTAACGCTCATTCTAAAGTCAATCCTTGTGACTTGTGGATTGTAAGAGCTCATGCCATCTTCAAAGAAATTTGCTTTCGATTTCCTCTTATCACTGGTGTGATAGGCACAATTTTTGGATTGCTTGCATCAAATGGAACATCAACATACTTATCAAAAACAACAGTTGTTAACATTGGAAGTTCATGTGGCTTTGAGGTAGGCGTATAAAATATATCCTTAACATAACCAAGTGCACCATTCACCAAGCCAACTTCAACCCATAAATTACATGTTAACATAACATTCTGACCACGACACAACAAAACTTCACAGTCCAATTGATCATCATCAACACCAATGATTTATGAACGCCCTGAATGCTCAGCAATACATCCTGAAATTGGAGAATTTAATGATTTTAACATATGCATATTATGGAAGGAGACAAAATTATTTGTTGGAAACATGTGAACTGTTGCATTAAATAAATATTTTTCCCTGGTATGTAGCCTCATATCATCCCATGAAATAAGAAACTCCCAATCTTCAAGAACAAGTTCTACATTTCTTATGTTATTGTGGACTCTATGAACACAAGATTTTTTCTCATTATTCCCTTGTTAGCGAAAGATTGTGTCAAGAGTGACAACAATTTTGAATTTGTTCCACAAGACTTTCCCTGTTGTATTACTTGCATACAAAGGCTTATCTCTCATAGGAGGCAGTTGGCCAAGGTCACCCACAAGGATGATGGATCTGACACCAAAATGACAATTCTTTTTCTCTGGAAATGCTTTTCATAATCGAGCATCTATTTGAATAAACAACTTTGATCCTAGAAAGCTTATTTCATCAATAAATATATATCTAACATGTCACATTTCTTCTTGGAATACTACAAGTGACTACCCCTGTAGCGGCTGCATATCTTTAATTGGATGTTTTAGAGCTGAGTGTATTGTTTTTGCATGTATATTAAAATCAGGTATTCATGTTGGGGAAAGAAGAAGCAAAGGGCTTCTTCCATCACTTGACAAATTAGAGAGAGCTTCAAAAATTCAATGGATAATGAAAGACATCCCAATGCCCACAGTGCCCTGAACAATCATAAGAAGAGCTTCACAAATCTTATATTCAGCAAAGTGCGTTAAACAATTTTCAAAAGAAAGTCGTTTTTTTTCCAACAAAGAATCTTGAGATGCAAATGTTATGTTTGAAAGGTCAACAATATCACCCCTTGATTTTGCATTCCTTATACAATTAATAGCTTCTTTTGCAACATCATAAAAAATGGTTGTAATTTCCCAGTCAAAGGATATATCAAAGTCCCTTCGACCAAGGTTGTGAAGATCAGAAACATTCACATCATTTGATGGAACCAAGTGAGAGAAAATCTACCATTCTTGAAAACCATCTTCAAGATTCATTTCCTGGTTAGAAAAATCACCATATTCTTCATGTTCAATATTGTCGATAATTCATAGATTTCGATCAACATGCCATGCTTGATATCGTAAATTTCTCCAATTTTCAATAATAATTTCAACTAAAAGGCCATTTTTTGCAACCATGTCATGAAATGGATTGTACAAGAGAAATTTGGTCTAGCAAAAGGTTTCAAATTCCTCTAAAGCCTCACCAAGAATAGAATAAAATCGTGGCCAAACCCGAAAAGTAGCATGAACATATCTAGGGTTCCATAGATCTTGTTTCTATCAAATGTCCAAGATCTTGTTGTTTCTATCAAAGATAGGTGTTCAAGTAAAAAGGGTCTCTTCTGACAATGTTGAACAAAAGTATTCTCATATGAACATTGCAAGCCATCCCTTAACATTTTCTTGAAAACCTTTCTTCCAACATTTAAGGAAACAAATTTCTGATTACAAACAACAAGAGGTAGCTTAAGAAACATATGAGACATTTCTTGTGCTCCAATGTCATGGTCAACAATCGTTTCTGCAAGAAACCTTCTATTTGCACATAAAGCATGATTCTAAGAGCCAATAGAATTTGAAATTCTAGTCAACATATGATCATAACTTTTAGACCTTTTTTCTTCTTTTGATGCATACTTAGCAATATATTTGAAGACATCATAGCAAGAAAGCATCGGCTGGCAATCAACATTTGCACGCGACATTGTTAGAAGGTCAGTGTTATGTACATTAAGCCTGTCATCATTTCTTATTGGCTGATATTTGTTTCTTCCTTAATCATCTATGAACAGTCTTGATTCATCACAAAGATCCCATGGAGCATTGTACCGATATGTCAGAATAGTGCCCTTTTTGCACAAACAAGAATCTACACTATACCTTTTGTGCCTTTGGACACGGTTTAACAATTCTTCATATCATTATGAGAATTACAAGATAAAATATGACCAGTGTTCAATAGGCAAGGGTCATCATTGAGGCTTCATGGAACCATTATGTTGCGACAATGTATGTCATGTGGATTCCATGTAGTTACATATTTGTCAAAGAATCTCTTTGCAAGTTGTACATTAGAACCATTTGACCAATTAAGTCTTTCCATGTCAAGAGCGCCTTCTAACCATAGGGATATGTGTCGAACCTCTATGTTGCCACTCATATCTGAAAAAAATGAAGTTATAGTTACTACAAACAATATAAATAGAATCATAATAAAAGTTGACAAAGTATGGAAAATAAATTCAACAACACAAACCTGTACCAGAAGTCTTTAGCTTTAAGATATTTTTGGGTAAATTCCTCTCGAAAAATATTGAATCTATGGTGCATAAATGTGGCAACAATATGAGGGTACTGGATAACATTCTCAATTTTCATACAATGCTCATTTAAAGAATGAAAATGTGAATCTATGTGCATGAGGTTATGCAACTCAGGGCACTTTGTGTCAACTGCACTCAAAGTAAAAAATAAATATTGACATCCTAACTAAGTAATCATGTCCGTCAATTCAACTCGACACAATAAAATATGCCCTTGTACCTCTAGGAGAAGAACTAAACTGCATAAGATGCTCAGCCAACTTATTATCTGGTAAATCAGATAGTTGGTGACGGAAGTCTTCAATTATTGTAGGTGAGTTATCATGTAAATGTTTCTTTACAAAAACTACAACAATTTCTTGGCTCTGATGTCACATTATCATGTTTAATAGGTAATATCAAAAGTAAGGATGGCTTCCAAATCTCTGATCACAGTACCTAAGAAGATGCAATGCATACTCATGAAGTTCAACATTACAAATACGTGGTTGCAACCAATCAGCATCACTAGTGGGGAACAATGTTGGGAATTCCATATCTAATAACCCCTTTGTATTATATTCATTCACTGGAGAGGTTCCAATACTAGGCCAATCCATGTCTTGAACATGTGAAGAATCAACATTATCAAGAAATTCTCTAATTTCTTCCACTTCTCTTCATTTGTTTGGTAGGCGAGCAACAAAAGAAGAAGGATGAGAGGGAAAACACTCAGTAGGCATCCCTTCATTATTAGTTTCATTGATCTCAGATTCTTCAATATCAAAACCAAAAAATTTAACCCTGAAAGAGACATCTATTGATATTTCGGGCAGAGCATTCACTGAATCATAATTAATTACAACATCTCGATAATATTGATCATGTTTGATTTTGAAAAGAAATGCAACCATCACTTGAGATATTTTGACATAACATTCATAATATTTAGACTGAGAGGCATGTCTCCTAAGAATTAGAAATTCAATATCTTCAACATGTTAGGGAAGACTTTGTACAATTGTAGAAATATCTTGAGGAAAGCTAATTGTATGACCATTATACTTATATTTCCCACCTCAAGCATGTGTCACTTGCAAAATATGATTCACACGCGCTATTAGAATTTCTTCAACTTGAGTAAGAACTCTTAAAACATGGGGTTTCTCACCATGATCCATGTTATTATATCCATAAAAAAAATGGGCTCCTCTTTCACTCTTACATTATGTCCAAACAGGTCCTTTAGAATGTCTCAAAACCTAGATTTCAGGAAATGATTCTTGGAAAATGTGGCACATTCGGACAACTCACAAGTTATCCATCTTTGCTTGAAATATTTTATGCACTGCAATCATGTTTTCATCAAAATGAATATGATCTCTATTGGCCGAACCATGTTTAAAACCTTTTGGAAGAGTAAAATTTCTTCTAAAATGTACTTCATCTTCAGGGACATGATATTCCCTTCCCAAGTTTGAAGCATGTAGAATGGATATATGACAAGGTATTTCCAAATTTATGGTCTGCATTTCTCAAACCTAAGAGGATGTAAAGGTATCTTTGTCATAAAAGATTTTAAAATTTAATTTCCAACTACATATAAATGAAAAAAATGAAAAAGAATCAAATTCATTCAAAATTTACATTTGTGCCTTGATGTGGATGAGGATTATGAGATGGTTTCTCTTGGCTTCTAACATTAGTGGATGGAACATTTTGGGAGTTAGTTTCTATGCCTCTATTCAAATGAGTTGTTTCTTGTTTCAAAAAAATAAAATACGTTATAAAACTAAATGTCCAACAAATAAAGATTCAAAAATCGAAAACAAATCAAATACATTTAACATCTACATTAGTTTTACAATTTGATGTTTTGGATTCCAATTCTCCAACCTAATGATATGAAATCATGTTTTCTCCATAAAAGGTTACAAAATACAATTTCCAACCAACTGTAAATGAAAAATGAGAAAAATATCACATGAATTCAACATTTACATTTGTTTGGCGATGTGGATGAACGCTATGAGATGGTTCCTCTTCACTTCTAACATCAGTAGATGGAATGTCTACAAAGTTAATTTGTATGCCTCTATTGAAATGAGCGTTGTCATGTTCGAAGAAAATAAAATATGCCATAAAATTCAATGTCCAACCAACTAGAAATTTAAAAAATGAAAGTAAATCAAAAATATTAAAAATTTACATTAGTGTGGGAATTAGATCATCGAGGAGAATGCATAGGAAGTTTATGACATGATTCTTCTTCAGTTCTCATATTAGTAGATGGAATACTTTGGGAATTAATTTTCAGACCTCTATTAAAACGAGTTCAGATTAGTAGATGGAACACTTTGGGAATTAATTTTTAGATCTCTATTAAAATGAGTTGTATCCTATTCCAAGAGAATAAAATAACTTATAAGTTTAGTAAACAAAAATTTGTAAATAGAGGAATGTAATAAAACAACCACTATTACAGCAAAAATAAAAATATCATTGTGTTACCTCCATTGTTCCATGTGAAATGCTATCAAGGATCACTGATTCTCTTTGTGGGACCACATTACTTTGAGAAGTGGGATTGGAAGATCCCATGTTTCGAGCAACTGGTTCCAAATTATCAAACAAATGGCCAATTAAACTATCACCCAAATCATCACACATAATGTCATCATTACCTCCACCATGGATGTTTTGCAACCTTTGGCCATCAAAACATGAAATTGGACATGCAGAATGGTTAGGGTGGAAATTTGTATCCACGTTATCGATATGATGTTCTTCCTTATTGCAAGATGTTTCCCGAGTGTTATGAACATTTTTAGGAGAGCATCGAACAACAAGATTATGATGATGAGGAGCATATTCTGATAATGAACTATCAACAAGAAATGTTCTTTCCATTATATCACCCATAGTACGATACTTACGAGGAATTATAAAATCATTTTCAAGAGTGGATTCACTCGTTCTTCTATGATATGTTGCTCTCCTATGCTCATTTATGGCATCCTTATTTTGTTGATACTATAAATGACGAATTTCATTAGACCCCTCACGTGATTCTGGTGACAAATTTCATTTTCCTGTATGCTTGCTTGTGCCTTTAGATGACATGTCTACAATGAATAATAAAATATTCATTATGGAATCATAAACATGGAACGTAGAAAATATCTAATATAAACAAACATGTCTACAATGAATAATAAAATATTCATTATGGAATCATAAACATGGAACATATCAAATATCTAATATAAACAAACCAAAAGGAATGAAAAAGGAACAATTTTTTTTTGGAAATCGTAAAAAAACATAAAAAGTGTATATGTCTTTTTTCCGACCGTATAAACTTATCAAAATGTATAAATATTTTTTCAAATGGCTAAAAAAATAAATAAAATTTTCAAAATGGCTAAAAACATAAATGAATTCTTCCAGATGGATTAAACAAAAAAGTCAAAATTTCCAAGTATCATATTAGAATCAAAACAAAACCCATACTATTAGGACACAATACTTTAAGAATTGTATGACTTGGAAGTATATCTAAAAATTTTGAACTATATACTCTCAAAATATAAATGCAAATATTAAAATGTACATAAAGATATAACAATGTTTGATAATTAATGACAAAAAACAATACAAATAACATGTATAACATAACTCATAGCAATTATAATTATACAAACAAAGAAAAATGCATAACATCGAGACACATTTACATGTAATTAAGAAAACTTTAGGGGAAAAAATATGAAATATTTTACATTATAAAGATTGATACAAGCATAATTTTAAACTATTATCATAAAGACCCATAGTGTGTGTAGAGAAAAGACTAGAAATATTTTCCACAACCATAGAGAGTGTATAAAATGGAAATATTTATAACAACTCCTAATAATACTAATATCCTAAGAATCCATATCCATATCCAATGGTGGAATCTCATCAACATAATCCATATGGGGAGCAATTGCAAAAACATTTCCATACTCAATCAAATCATTGCAATCCTCCAGCGTTGGGTACCAAAATCTAGACATTTGTTCATTAGTTGAATTATCAATATCTGTTGGAAAACAAATGCCAGTCATCATGTCATATAATAGGAAAGGAACTTCATTGTAGTTGCACATAAGAACCAGACCATGGACTGTTCGAAATGGAAGATAACTAGGAAATTTGCTATTTATATCTATAGAAATTTCTTCCAACAACTTCCATCTGAAACCCCAATCATCTTCAAAGTAGTCAATTATTCGTTCAACGCACATTTGACCAAATTGGAAATGATCTAATTCTTCAATTGACCATATAAAAGTGGAGCCATCATTGACAAGGCATATCAAGTGATACATGTATATTTCTAACGACATACACTATATGTCACTGACTAGAAGAAATGAAAAACCCCATTCATTTTTTATTACATCAAACCAGTAGATTGTATACCTAGATAATCTTCATTCTCGTTGTCCAGATGTAGCCAAAACAATTTACTTTTATAAAACATTCCATTCTTAGGGGGTGAAGTGCCACCAAATGGAACAACAACCCTTTTCCATACCCTATCTAGACTACTGCAAACATAAAATATAGGCTGCATTTTGTCATAAAAATATTTTAGAACAACCCAGCCATATTTTATGTTGCTTACATTTTCCAATAATGAAAAGAATCCCTAGTCTCCAATTCGTAATGGACCTATGTTTTTAAAGGCCTTTGTAAATGGATTCGTTACAAAATAGTTGTGTGTATGGGAGCAGTCTGTTGGTAAGGATAAAACTAGCATTGCTCCAACAGTAGACTCTACTCTGTATCTTGAATCTATGAATCACAAATAAAATTGAGATATGTGCCCATTTTGATTAAGGTATTCAACAGCACAATAATTGTCTTCACTATTGAGGAAAGGAACCATAAATCCAAATTCTTTCATAGAGACATGCTTGCAATTTAACAAGAAAGAAGGGTTTTGCAAAACATTCTTCCATTTCTTACAACAATGCTAAACTTTATCACAACCGATAAAGGGAGCCAGAGGAAGACAATTTCAAGAATTTCAAATGGAAGACAACTCAAAATAGCTAGATCCATGATCAAACAAAGAAATCACCAAAAAAACAAACAAACAAAGCAAAACAAAACAACAACAAAACAATTTAACGTTGAATAAAATTAAAAGTAACATACATACATAATTTACCATTTACACATACAAAAAAACTTCACATATACACATTGTATAAAATCAAATGGGCGATCATAACATTATTACAACACTGAACATAATTCTGCAATTTTTTAAACCTAATCTCTATAATCCAAGATTATTAATTTTAGTAAACCTATAATTATGTTTATATCAAGGGCTATGTTTAATATTGATGGTTTAATGTTTCTACAAATATATTTATAATATCAAATAAGAACAACTCATTAGGTATGTTGCCAGCAAGGACAACACTTAATTCATAATGTCAACAAAAAAATGCCTAGAAAATGCCAGTTTATCTTTCGGTTGGACTACCCAATTTTCCATTGTGTTAAGGATAAAAAATGTTAATTGTTGTGTAAGAGTGAAATTTTAACTAAAAAAAATCATTGGGGAACAACTTGGGTTTTTTTTCGAGATTCAAGATCATATAGCCACTGGTTTTGTATAGTAGTGAATTTATTTTAGTTATATGTTCTAATTATGTATGTAATGTCAATCATAAGTAACTATTGTGAATTGTGATTAAGTGTAATAACCACCTAAATAAAAAGTAGTCTTTAAGTTCCACTTTTTAGAAATTTTAGAGTTTATTACAAGTTTGACAAGTGAACTCTTCACAATCAAAGTGCCCCATGGGTTTTTGAGAGTGTTGAATCCATATATAAAGTCAAAAAATGAGTTTAAACAAATCAAGATTTGAATACAATTTCTTTTTTCGCTTGTGGAGAAATATGGCAAAAATTGTACCAAATCTTAGTTAAAAACTACTCCCTTAAATAGAAGTAATTGATATACAAAATCAACACAATCAATTTAATTTTAATTATTCTAGAGAGGTACAATTTTATTATTCTAGGGAGGTACAACCATGGTGATAAGCATTCCATAGTAGGTGGATTTGTGTTTTCCCAACCAATAAACACTGTGCAAAGGAAAAATGATTTTTCTATTGTTATTTTTTTGAGTTTGAGCTATGTAATTTGTGTAATTCAAGATTTCAAAAAAAAAACACTAAATTCATTTATACATTAAAAAAACTCATTTTAAATAACAAAAACTCATAATCTCAATTAAAATAATTTTGATCTATATATTTCCCCATCAATCATATTCATATTTTTAATTATTTATCTTTCAAAACTTAATGATACTTAAAATCAATATTATAATAATAAGTCACAATTGTTGGCTCTAAACTTAAACCAGAAATTTTAATATAATGAATCCATTAATATAAAATTAAAATGATATTATTAAATTTCTAAAACAACACATTCATATATATTAATTTTTTCATATTTAAAATTACTCTAAAATCATTTTACTTATTTATTAATAAAACAATAGATATTAACATAATCCTTGTAATGGACTGCATTAATATCACAACTTAATCATTGTAATGGACTACATTAATATCCACATGACTATGATTATTTGGTATATGGAGGTTAAATTAATAAATATTAGGAAATTTAAATAATAAAAAATGTAGTTTGATTGTTCATATCATAAGATAATCCTTGTAATGGACTACATTAATATCTACATGATTATGATTATGTGGTATATGGAGGTTAAATTAATAAATATTAAGAAATTTAAATAAAAAAAATTATAGTCTATTTTAAGTTTGTGAGATTTTTCAACATAATTTTATATATTTATAAAAAAAAAAATTATTTGGATATCTTAATATTTATAAAATCTTTCTTATAATATAACTTTTAATCATACAATAATCATAATAATTATAATTTAAATATTCTTAACTTTTAAGAAAATGTGTTTCTAAAACAATTAAATACATATGTCTTCATTATTTTAAAACAATAATGATACATAAGTTGATCTTAATCTTAAAACTAAATTATTATTTTTATTTTATATATTTATAATAAATAGATTGTTATTTTTATTTTATATATTTACGATAAATAGATTGATCTCAAAAGATAACGGAAAAATTATGTCAATATCATATCAAGAGCTATCAACTACTTTCACATAGATGTTCCCATTATTATAATTATAGGGTTCAGATATCTTCCCAGAGATATGCAATGTCAAACATCCCTTATTTAATCTAGACCTTGTCCTTGGTGAGGAGACGAATCCGATATCTACAAGAAGTTTGCAGTTTCTAGGGTTCCTCATTCAAGACTTAGCAGACCTTTTGTTTCATGACATTTCTTCTTCACGGAGGCGAAAAATCCTAGCACTCATAGATACGTAGTAGAAAGAAAAACTAATTGGAAGCGCAACCTTAATCAAGAGAAGCTTGTTCAAATGAAAGAGCGCTCCGGAAAGGCCAGAAACAAAATATTTGGTACAATTGAAGGATGCAATGCAATCCGGATTCAAGAAGGTTATAAGAATCGACATGAAAACGAGCTTCGAGGAGACGTCCACAAGGAAGTAGCAAAATTGTGCAACACACAACCTGGTCAGGTAGCAGGAGTGGTAAATGTTTCTGGTTGTTATTATTATTATTATTTTTTGTTTTTAGATACTATTTCAATAGCTATAAGAGAAGAATTGAGAAATTTAAATTTAAAAACTCATACGTAACACTTCAATAACTAGTAAATGTTTTTGTTATTATGCTTTTAATAAAAAATTTAGCGTTGTGTCTAATTATTTGATTTGATTGATGCAGTGAATGAGAAGAAGGGAAACATGTGGAAAACTTTTAGTTAGGGCATTTAGAGATTTATTAACCATTAATTTTAATTATTCTAGGGAGGTACAATTATGGTGATAAGTGTTCCATTGTGGGTGGATTTGTGTTTTTCTAACCAATAAGCATCGTGCAAAGAAAAAAAATGATTTTTCTATTGTTATTATTTTGAGTTTGAACTATGTAATTTGTATAATTCAAGCTTTCAAAAAATATTTTTAAAACACTAAATCTATTTATACATTAAAAAAACTGATTCTAAATAACAAAAACTCATAATCTCAAATAGAATAATTTTGATCTATATATTGCCCCTCAATCATAGTCATAATTTTAATTGTTTATCTTTCAAAACTTAATGATATTTAATATCAATATTATAATAATAGGTCTTAGTTGTTGTCTCTAAACCTATATTAAAAGTTTTAATATAATGAATCTAGAAATATCAAATTAAAATGATATTATTAAATTTCTAAAACAACACATTCATATATATTAATTTTTTTCATATTTTAAATTACTCTAAAATCATTTTACTTATTTATTAATAAAACACTAGATTGTTAATATCATAAGATAATCCTTGTAATGCACTGCATTAATCTCACAACTTAATCATTGTAATAGCTGCATTAATCTCAGAACTTAATGATGGTAATGGATTACATTAATATCTACATGTTTATGATTATGTGGTATATGGAAATTAAATTAATAAATATTAGGAAATTTTAATAATAAAAAATGTAGTCTCTTTTATGTTTGTGAGACTTTTCAACATAATTTTATATATTTATAACTTTTTTTAATTATTTGAATTTTTTAATATTTATTAAGATACTCTTTCTTATTTAATAATGTAATTTTTAATCCTATAGTAATCATAATAATTATAATTTAAATGTTCTTAACCATTAAGAAAATGTGTTTCTAAAACAATTAAGTCTATATGTCTTCATTGTTAAAAAAAAATAATGATATATAGGTTGATCTTAATCTTAATATTGCCTTAGGTTCATAATCCCTTGGGGTTTTAGTATGAATCCCTTGGGTTTATAGTATCAATAGCTTGGGTTTATTATTCCCGAGTCAAACATGGTTTATTATAATGTCGACCATGGTCCAACATGGAATTGTCATAGGAATTGTCTCAATATGTAAATCAATAATGGTCAATCATGTTTATTTTAATGTTTATAATATTTGTCTTAGGGTTTATATATGTTGGGTTTATAATATTAGTCCCTTGGATTTAATATTATTCCCTTGGGTTCATAATCCCTTGGGGTCTTAGTATTAATCCCTTCGTTTTATTATTCCTTTGGGTTTCTCATATTAATCCCTTGGGTTTATTATTCCCTTAGGTTTATAATATCGATCATAGTAAACCATTGTCAATCATAGCCGACCATGCTTCAATGTCACATTGTGACAAGGATTCACCATGAAAATAAATAATAATCCCTTGGGTTTATTATTCCTTTGGGTTTATTATATCAATCCCTTCGGTTTATTATTCCCTTCGATTTATATTATTAGTCCATTTTTTTTAAGAGTACTCCCTTTGGTTCATAATCCCTTGGGGTTTTAGTATTAATCCCTTAGGTTTATAATATCAATCACTTGGGTTTATTATTCTTGAGTCAAACATGGTTTATTATGATGTCGACCATGGTCCAACATGGAATTGTGATAAGGATTGTCTCAATATGAAACTCAATGATGGTCCATCATGTTTATTTCAATGTTTATAATATTTGTC
The DNA here is from genome assembly GCA_031772625.1 of Pinus tabuliformis. Taxonomy (NCBI): domain Eukaryota; kingdom Viridiplantae; phylum Streptophyta; class Pinopsida; order Pinales; family Pinaceae; genus Pinus; species Pinus tabuliformis. The sequence goes on from CM062820.1 coordinate 511,065,309, forward strand.
TTAGGGTTTATATACGTTGGGTTTATAATATTAGTCCCTTGGGTTTAATATTATTCCCTTGGGTTCATAATCCCTTAGGGTTTTAGTATTAATCCCTTGGGTTTATTATTCATTTGGGTTTATAATATCAATCTCTTGGGCTTCTTATTACCTCATGTTTATAATATTAATCATGTTTAACCATGGTTGAATGTCACATTATCACAAGGATTGCCTCACCATGAATAAATCATGTTTATTTTAGTCATTGTAATATTTATATTTGGGTTTACAAATGTTGGGTTTATAATATTAGTCCCTTGGGCTTATTAATATTCCCTTGGGTTCATAATCCCTTGGGTTTTTAGTATTAATCCCTTAGGCTTAATATTATTCCCTTGGATTCATAATCCCTTGGGGTTTTAGTATTAATCCATTGGGTTTATAATGTAAATAAGTTGGGTTTACTATTCCCTTAGGTCTATAATATTAATCATGGTCAACCATTGTCAATCATAGCCAACCATGGTCAACCATATTTGTATGTTTCATTCTGACAAGGATTGTCTCACCATCAAAATAAACCATACTTATTTTAGTGTTTGTAGTATTTATATTTGGGTTTATCAATATTGGGTTTATAATATTAGTCCCTTGGGCTTAATATTATTCCCTTGGATTCATAATCCCTTGGGGTTTTAGTATTAATTCCTTGGGCTTAATATTATTCCCTTGTGTTCATAATCCCTAGGGGTTTTAGTATTAATCCCTTGGGATTTTAGTATTAATGCAAATAAGTTGGGTTTACTATTCCCTTAGGTTTATAATATGAAAATCAATGATGGTCGATCATGTTTATTTTAATGTTTATAATATTTGTCTTAGGGTTTATATACGTTGGGTTTATAATATTAGTCCTTTGGATTTAATATTATTCCCTTGGGTTCATAATCCCTTGGGCTCTTAGTATTAATCCCTTTGTTTTATTATTCCTTTGGGTTTCTCATATTAATCCCTTGGGTTTATTATTCCCTTAGGTTTATAATATCGATCATGGTAAACCATTGTCAATCATAGCCAATCATGCTCAACCATGCTTGAATGTCACATTGTGACAAGGAATGTCTCAACATGAAAATAAATAATAATCCGTTGGGTTTATTATTCCTTTGAGTTTATTATATCAATCCCTTGGGTTTATTATTCCCTTGGTTTTATATTATTAGTCCCTTTTGTTTAATAGTATTCCCTTTGGTTCATAATCCCTTGGGGTTTAGTATTAATCCCTTGGGTTTATAATATCAATCGCTTGGGTTTATTATTCTTGAGTCAACATGGTTTATTGTGATGTCAACCATGGTCCAACATGGAATTGTGATAAGGATTGTCTCAATATGAAAATAAATGATGGTCCATCATGTTTATTTCAATGTTTATAATATTTGTCTTAACGTTTATATACATTGGGTTTATAGTATTAGTCCCTTGGGTTTAATATTATTCCATTAGGTTTAATATTATTCCCTTGGGGTTTTAGTACTAATCCCTTCATTTTATTATTCCTTTAGGTTTCTCATATTAATCCCTTGGGTTTATTATTCCCTAAGGTTTATAATATCGATCATGGTAAACCATTGTCAATCATAGCCAACCATGGTCAACCATGCTTTAATGTCACATTGTCACAAAGATTGTCTCACCATGAAAATAAATGATGTTTATTTTAGTGTTTGTAATATTTATATTTGGGTTTACGAATGTTGGGTTTATAATATTAGTCCCTTGGGTTTAATATTATTCCCTTGGATTCATCATCCCTTGGGGTTTTAGTATTAATCCCTTGGGTTTATTATTCATTTGAGCTTATAATATCAATCCCTTGGGTTTATTATTACCTCATGTTTATAATATCAAATTGTCAACTATGGTTGAATGTCACATTGTCACAAGGACTCTCACCATGAATAAATCATTTTTATTTTAGTCTTTGTAATATTTATATTTGGGTTTACAAATGTTGGGTTTATAATATTAGTCCCTTGGGCTTAATATTATTCCCTTGGGTTCATAATCCCTTGGGGTTTTTGTTTTTGCTAAGGCAAGAGTGGATTCTTCTTAATCAATTAAAAAGAGAAATAGTGTACAATCAGCCACCTTGGCGGTGGGGCTCACCAAAAGGACAAGCCCACCCCAATCCACAGCCACGAGACAACAAAAAGAACTCAGGGACGCGGCCCACTAAAATAAACCAACTGTCCAAAAATGACCGTTGGATCCTCAGCTAAAGATCTAGTGGAAGAAAAACATATCAGGAGGCCAACATGCTTACCTTTTAACCAACACATCAGACCCGATACACCCTGTAAACCATAATTTTTAATCATATCGGGTCCATTTTTGGCTTAACCAGCTATCACTTTTACCGCCCGAAATCCACCATTTGCACGCGATTCCCATGGGGTCATGCAAACAGCTTGGAACATAACCATTGTATCGGTCCCACCAACATGCACATTCAATCCTGGTCATTGAATGCCCTCGCTTGATCCAACAGTTGGGGATCATATCGCGCTAACTAAAAGCACCGATATTTAGCGCGCGATGAGAGCGGTATTTCCTCCCCACCCAAAGCCACGTGTCGCATGGTGAGTGGAATTGCTCCTGATTGTGAAAAACCACTTCCAGCCTTAAGAGCTTGTGATAAATCAGAAACCACCCCGAGGGTAGTAAACCAATCACTAGAAAATAAATGGGGGCTTTGCGCCTATCGAGAAAGTCTAGATTCTGGTGCAAGGGCCAAAGGAAGATGAAGATCCCTCCTTCCGTCCATCCCACTGAGATTGCTGGTTTGTTGTTACCTAGGTTAAGGAGATCGACATAGGCATGCATTCTAAAAAGGACCTCACATAAGTCATAACATTTCATAATGAATCCAGATCGACGAGACCCCTTCTGTGTGTCTATGTTTTGGAAATTCTGTCTCTTGCTCTTTCCTAATGCTGTCTTCGGTCGCTGATGGCCCTGGATGAGCATCCCTCCTTCAACCTGTCATCTGTAATCTCCTCCCACCAACAGCACAAGTCGGTGTGCTTGTTTCATACTCCCTCATTTGCAAGTCAGTCCGCAACTTTGTTGGCTTCCCTGCGAACATGCACCAACCTAAGAGTTCTCAGCCTTCATAAGTGCACTTCGATTCTTTGGTAGACTTACAGAAGTCGCCAGTGTTCTGATATTTTCTCTAGAGTAGAGCCAACATTTATCCTCTTCATTGAGTTGATGACTAATTCCGAGTCAGCTTCAATGATGACATTGTGAATGTTGTGCTTGAGCAATATTTCCAGGCATGATTCCATTACCATGAGCTCAGCCATATTGTTGGTTGCTTCTCCTAGATAACTATGGAATATGATTTGTATGTTTACTTCTTCATCTCTCAAGACCCCTCCATAACCAGCTTCTCCCAGATTCCCTTTTAAAGCCCCATCTATGTTGAATTTTAAAAAGCCATGAGAAGGGGGTTGCCAAGAAGACTTGTCTGTTAAGGTCTTCTTGTTAATCTGCATAGAACCCTAAGGGGGATGAACCTTGAGCTCTAACTTCTCCAAAATTCTGGCCTCTCTTTGACCGATGGGTTTGCCAGTAGCTGCATCTCCCAGGATATGAACAATCTCTTTAAGTTGTTTAAGGGTTAGCTTAAGGATGTTGCTTACCGGACTTTTTTCTCCTTGAATATCCTATTGTTGTGCTCCTTCCAAACATTCTAGATTATGAATCCTGGGGTCAGCATATAGGTAGAGTTAACGATCTCGTTGTCTGAAAATTTTTTCCGCCAATTCTTCAACATAGTAGTGATATCATTAACATTTCTGTCTGCTCAAAGAATTCTCCAACCCAATTCCATAGTATTGTGGTGAAAGTGCATCTATTCAGTAGATGATTTGTAGTTTCTTCTTGTTTTCTACATAAATGACATCTTGAGGGGCCAACAAAGCCTCTTTTTCTTAGGTTACACCATGTCAAAATCTTTCCCTGTTGAACCAGCCACTTGAACAGTTTTACCTTCATCCAATGAGGATTTTCCCAGATTTATTTCCACATCTTGTCAGTGTTTGGAAGGTTTAGCCCTTTATCTATTCTTTTGGCTTCCTTAAGGTTGAAGAGACCTGTCTTGTTCTTTCCCCATCTTAGTTGATCATTCAAGTTTGAGTTCAAGATTTGTCTCTTGTCTAAAAGACCTTGAAGTGTTGTAGCTTGAGTATGCAACATGCCCATTCCACTATAATCTGGAAGTTTCCAAGTTCTCCATTTCTTATCATTCCTTGATTGGTCCCAATAGTCACTTACCCACTATAGTCCTTTGTTGATGGTATCGTTGTGAATGTCTACTAACTCTTCTCTTTGGAGATTGTCTTCCTGCTACCAATTGTCCTCCTAGAACCAAGCCAGGTTCCCATTTTTTATCTCCCAGAAACTATGGTTTTGGACTAGGGCTCTATTCTCCCATGCCCTATTCCAAATTGCGGAACCTTTTACTTGTCCTGTCATTCTGATTAGATTTTCCTCCTGCCATTCGCTAGCGTATTCGTGCTTCCAGATTTTTTCCCAAGGGGATTGTATTTCTTTCAGCCATCTCTACCAGATTTTGGTGCCAAGAACTCTATTTAGAATTCCTGGGTCATGAAGACCCAAGCCACCATGGGACTTAGGTTTGCAAACTCTGTCCCATTCTACAAGGGCCCATTTCTTCTTTTCTTCACCTTTCCCCTAGAGAAAGTCTCTCTGAATGTTTCTTATATTGGTCATTACACCAGCTGGTGCTGGAATGGCAGATAGCATATAGATAGGGATACTTTGGAGGACAGCCTTAGTGAGAACTAGTCACTCTGCTAGATTTAGTGTTGTATTTGTCCATTTGCTAATCCTATCTTTTAGCTTAGTAAGGACGGGCTCCCAAATATCCTTGTGAAGCAGTTTACCAGTGAGAGGAACTCCCAGGTATTTTACAAGCAGTGACTCCCTTTGAAAGCCCAGAATTCTGGAAATATTTCTTTAAATTGAAATATTTGTATTGAAAAAGAAGATCTTTGATTTAGTGAGACTTACCTGAGTGCTTGTTGCCTTAGAAAACTCACTTAGAATCTATTTGAATGATTTGGCTTCCTTAACAGTCGGTGTGCCTTGAAGCATAGTGTCATCCACAAATTGTTGATGTGTCATCGTGTCCCCACCATGAGTGAGTCTCAGACCCTAAATTCTCCCTTCCTCCTTAGCAGCATTGATAGCTCTTCCTAACCCTTCCATCATTAGAATGAAGAGGAAAGGAGAAAGAGGATCTCCTTTCCTGAGACCTCTAGAAGGCTTGAAGGTTTAGGAAGGAGCACCATTAAGAATAATTGAATAACTAGTTGTGGTAACTAGCACCATAACCCATTTAATCCAATTGTTATCAAAGCCATAGGCTTTTAAAATTGCTCTTATGTACGACCAACTAAGTTTTTCATAGGCCTTTGTTTTGTCTAGATGCATTATCATTCCTACTTATTTGTTTGTAATGAGTGAATGAACCGTTTCATGTGCTTGAATTATATTATCTAGAATTTGTCTTCCTTCCACATAGCCCATTTGTTCCTTTGACACCAGGGTTGGGAGGAGAGGTTTGAGACAGTTGGAAATGACTTTGGATATAATTTTGTAGATCACATTGCATAATGCTATAGGTCGAAATCTGCTTGGAGAGGTGGCCTTCTCCTATTTGTGGATTAAGGCTATGAAAGATTCATTGAGCGCCTTTAAGACTTTCTTAAATCTGCGAGAGTCTTCCACTACCTCCAGGATGTCCTGTTTCACTATCCTCCAACAAGCTTTTGAAAAAGTCCACATTAAAGCCATCCAGGCCTGGTTCTTTCCCATTTTGCATCTCTTTCATGGCTTCCTAAATTTCTTCCTCTATTATTGGTCTATTGAGATTGAAATTATCTTCTCTGGTAACCAATTTGGGGATATACTGAGTGAATTTTTCCGTAAACTGGTATCTATCTTCCGAGGTTTCCTCAACAACTTTATGAAAATGCTGGAGTAGAACCTTCTCCATCTCTTCATGAGTGTTTCTCTCTATACCATGCTGATGTGTAAGTTTCACAATTTTGTTGTTGTTTCGGTGAGCTATGGTGGATTCGTGAAAGAATTTAGTGTTTCTCTCCCCTTCTTTAATCCATTGTACTCTGGATTTCTGTCTCCAGAGTATTTCCTCTTGAAGGCATCTATTATCCCACTCCTACTGGAGCGACTCTGCCATCTATTTCCTTTCATCTGTGTAGCCTTCTGTGATAAGAATCTGGTTTATTTCCTTTAGTTTCTTTCCCACCTCTCCCTTAGCTTTGAAGATGTTACCAAATTCGTTTTTGTTCCACTCTTTGAGTCTACCTTTAATGTATTTGAGCCTGCAATGAAGCAGGAACATTTGTGTACCTTGAAGGCGAAGCTCTTCCTTCCACCATTGTTCAATATTTCTGAGGAAATCTGAATGTGTGAGCCAAGCATTCTCACACCTAAAGGGGGTGTTCCTTGGTTTTCCAAAAAGGGAAGCTTCCAATTGGATAGGCCAGTGATCTAAACCTCCAAAAGGTAGTATGAGTGTAGTAATGTTGCTTCCCCTGAGAAGAAGTTCCTCTGAAACCATAAATCTATCCAATTTTGAGGCCACTTGAGTAGGGCCCCCTCTTCTATTATTCAAAGTGAATATTCCATTGCTTGTTTCCATATCAACCAATTTCATATTGGTGATGAAGTTCTGGAAGGCAATTGAGTCTCTCCCAAGTATTCTAGTTCCTCCTTTCTTCTCCATGAGTGATTTTGTTATGTTAAAATCACCTCCAAGAATCCATGGTAGAGTTGGGTATCTCTTTTTCATATCTTCCAGTGTTGTGAGGAGTCGAAGTTTTTCCTCCATTGGTTGTAGACCATAGACATTGGTGATCATGGAACATTTCCTGTCACCCACCGGTTGTAAAATCAGAGAAAGGTGATGTTTGGATGTGTCTGCATCAATCACACCAAATTTTGTGGATCCCAGAGCGTGAGAATACCACCAGCAGATTTATTTGCCTTAAATTCAAGATATTCATATCTATTTACCCATTTTCTATGTTTTTCACGAATCCTCTACACTGAGTATCTTGTTTCCTGAATGAATACTATGTCAAGTTTTTCCTCTCTAATCCTTTTACCATGATTCCTTTGTTTTCTTCTGCTCCCTAGTCCTCTAATGTTCTAGGTTGTGATTTTCATTGAGGTGGGGTTATAAAGGAGTAACTAGAAAGGTCTTTCATCCTTCTTGAATCAATCATGAGCTTGCCATACTCCAGTAGTAATTATTTCTGTCTTTTTCTTCCCCTCCTCTTGCCTGGATTCCTTATTAGTTTTCCTGTTATTAATCCTATTGAGGAAGTCCCTTTGTTTTCTTGGTTGTCATGTCCTCTTTTGAGTCCTGCAGTGTTTGATGTGTCTTGTTAAGGAATATCTATTGGACTTTGTCCACATCTTCTTGAGGGATGGAGTTTATTCCTAGGTTGCCTCCCTTATCTAGAAACTTTTCTAGCTCTAGGTTCTCCCTTTCTAGGATCTCCTGTAAATCTTGATCCTTTGTACCACTTTCACTTTGAGTCATTTCCTGGTATTTTTCTACTTCCATGGTACTCAAAGGGTCCATCATGTGTTCATTCTGTTCCTGAGTGTACTCCATGTTGTTCTCTTTTTCTTTCCCCCTTGTTGTCTGATTCTTTGTACTCACTTTATCCCCACCCTCAGCTTCTTTTTCTCCTAAGATCTCAAAACTGTTGTAACTTTTTGTTTTATCATTCACACTAGGGTTACTTTGTGTCTTCCTTCCTCCTCATTTTCCTTTTCCTCCTACTTTTGTGAAACCTGTCTGGTATTTTCCTTTGTTGGTATTTAGGTTTTCCTCCCTTTGATTGAGAGGGCAGTCTCTGGATAGATGCCCATGCTCATGACATTTGTGACATCTGAATAGGATATGTCCATAGTAAACTGCTTGAACCCATTCCTCATCATAGACTTCTAGAATGACCTCATCTGGAAGGGCTCTTGATAGGTCCATCTCCACACATATACAGGCATAGGATGTATATTTTCCCCTTAGAGTTGCCTCTGAAATTTTTAAGAAATGACCTAATTTATTGCATATAGCTTTTAAAGACTCTGGCATCCGGTAATCTAAAGGTAAGGAGTATAGTCGAATCCATACCGATACCGAAGTGAAGGTTTCTCATTCTGGCACAAAGTTCATCATCCATGGCCTCATATAGAGTCAAACAGCTGCAAAGAAGTATGGCCCTCCTTTAAAGATTTTGTCCCTATCTTCCATGTTAATAAACACAACAGTGAAAAAACCTTTGGATCCAAGATGAATATTTGACTCCCCCTTTGGTTTCTAGTTGTATTTTATCTAGGTGTACAACGCATTCTCTGATTGCTAGATTCTCATAAATTTACATATGATGGCATAGTTAGCCATGTGATCCCTGTGCGCTTGCAAAGTTGGATCATTCAAAATAACCCGAGGTTTAGTTACGGTCTTGGGTTTTTAGGGCCCCATCTTAGCTCTATTCTCTGACCCTTGACCTCTGTCTTCCTCTTTCTCCTCCCGACTGTCTTCTTCGTGGGCCCCTTGATCTGCATTGGTTTTGCTGCCTTCCACCTTCTGAGTTTCTGTGTCTTTTGTCTTGACCTCCAAGGGCTATGGAGGTTTGTTCTTTTTCCCACCTTTTCCTCTGTTTACTACCATATAACTGCAGGAGGGAGTGGAGATCCCTCCTCCCTATGTCTCCATGGATGCTTGGTACTCTCTGCCGCTTGATTCGTTAAACCCTAGAATCGGAGCTGCCGCCTCTCCTTCTCCCTGTGTACCCTTTGCAGTCGTCACAATCTTCTCCAACAACACTCACAGATCTTACTCCCTAAACATTATTAAATTATTTTTCATAATCCCTTGGGGCTTTAGTATTAATCCCTTTGGTTTATTATTCATTTGGGTTTATAATGTAAATAAGTTGGGTTTGCTATTCCCTTAGGTTTATAATATCAATCATGGTCAACCATTGTCAATCATATCCAAAAATGGTCAAGCATGTTTGAATGTTGCATTGTGACAAGGATTGTCTCACCATCAAAATAAACCATGTTTATTTTAGTGTTTGTAGTATTTATATTTGGGTTTATCAATACTGGGTTTATAATATTAGTCCCATGGGTTTAATATTATTCCCTTCGGTTCATAATCCCTTGGGGTTTTAGTATTAATCCCTTAGTTTTATTATTCCTTTGGGTTTATAATATCAATCACTTCTGTTTATTATTCCCTTGGGTTTATAATATCAATCATGGTCAACCATGGTTGAATCTCGCATTGTGACAAGGATTGTCTCACCGTCAAAATAAAACATGTTTATTTTAGTGTTTGTAGTATTTATATTTGGGTTTACCAAATTTGGGTTTATAATATTAGTCCCATGGTTAAATGTCGCATTTTGACAAAGATTGTCTCACCTTGAAAATAAACCATGTTTTTTTTAGTGTTTGTAATATTTATATTTGGGTTTACCATATTAGTCCCATGGTTGAATGTTCCATTTTGACAAATATTGTCTCAGCATGAAAATAAATCATGTTTATTTTGGTCTTTGTAATATTTACATTTGGGTTTATGATTGTTGGGTCTATAATATTAGGCCCTTGGGTTTAATATTATTCCATTGGGTTCATAATCCCTTGGGGTTTTAATATTAATCCCTTGGGGTTTTAGTATTAATCCCTTGGGTTTATTGTTCATTTGGGTTTTAATATCAATCCATTGGGTTTCTTATTCCGACAAGGTTTATAATATCAAACATGGTCAACCGTGGTTGAATGTCACATTGTGACAAGGATTGTCTCACCATGAAAATAAATCATGTTTATTTTAGACATTGTAATATTTATATTTGGTTTTACGAATGTTGGATTTATAATATTAGTCCCTTGGGTTTATTATTATTCCCTTGGGTTCTAGTATTAATCTCTTGGGTTTATTATTCATTTGGGTTTATAATATCAATCCCTTTGGTTTATTATCCCCTTTGGTTTATAATATCAATCATTGTAAATCATTTTCAATCATAGCCAACCATGGTCAACCATGGTTGAATGCGCATTGTGACAAGAATTGTCTCACCATCAAAATAAACCATGTTTATTTTAGTGTTTGTAGTATTTATATTTTGGTTTACCAATGTTGGGTTTATAATATTAGTTCCATGCTTGAATTTCACTTTTTGAAAAAGATTGTCTCACCATGAAAATAAAACATGTTTATTTTAGTGTTTGTAATATTTATATTTGGGTTTACGAATATTGAGTTTATAGTATTAGTCCCTTGGGCTTAATATTGTTACCTTGGGTTCATAATCCCTTGGGGTTTTGGTACTACTCCCTTCGATTTATTATTCATTTGGGTTTATAACATCATAATTTGGGTTATTTTATTCCCTTAGTTTTATAATATAAATTGTAGCAAAACATGGTGAACCATGTTTGAATGCCGCATTGTGACAAGGATTGTCTCACCATCAAAATAAACTATGTTTATTTTAGTGTTTGTAGTATTGATATTTGCTTTTACTCGATGTGAAGTTTATAATATTAGTCCCATGGGTTTAATATTATTCCCATGGGTTCATAATCCCTTGGGTTTTAGTATTAATCTCTTGGGTTTATTATTCATTTGGGTTTATAGTATCAATCCATTGGGTTTATTATTCCTTTTTGGTTGATAATATAAACCATGGTAAACCATTGTCAATCATAGCCAAACATCGTCAACCATGGTTGAATGTCACATTGTGACAAGAATTGTCTCACTGTCAAAATAAACCATGTTTATTTTAGTATTTGTAGTATTTATATTTGGGTTTACCAATGTTGGTTTTATAATATTAGTCCCTTGGTTGAATGTCGCATTTTGACAAAGATTAACTCACCATGAAAATAAACCATGTTTATTTTAGTGTTTGTAGTGTTTATATTTGGCTTTAACAATGTTGGGTTTATAATATTAGTCCCATCGGTTTAATATTATTCCCTTGGGTTCATAATCCCTTGGGGTTTTCGTATTAATCACTTAGTTTTATTATTCCTTGGGGTTTATAATATCAATGCCTTAGGTTTATAATATTGCTCATGGTCAACCATTGTCAATCATAGACAACCATGGCCAACCATGGTTGAATGTCACATTGTGACAAGGATTCTCTCACCATGAAAATAAACCATGTTTATTTTAGTCTTTCTAATATTTATATTAGGGTTTACCAATGTTGGGTTTATAATATTAATCCCTTGGGTTTAACATTATTTCCTTCAGTTCATAATCCCTTGGGGTTTTAGTATTAATCCTTTGGGATTATTATTAACTTGGGTTTATAATATCAATCATGGTCATCTTTATGTTTCTCTTGTGTTTGTAATATCAATTCCTTGTGCTTCTTGATCCCTTAGGTTTTTAATATTTATCCGTTGGGTTCACTAATTCCTTAGGTTTATAATATTAAAGAGTTGGGTTTATTAGTTCCTTGGGTTTATAATATTAGTCCTTTTTGTTTAATATTATTCTTGTTGGCTCATAATCCCTTGGGATTTTAGTATTAAACCCTTAGGAAATAATAAACAAAAGGGACTAATATTATAAACCCAATGTATACAAACCCATAGATAAATATTAAAAATACTAAAGTCTAATAATAATAATAATAATAATAGTTTATATTATTATAATAATATTCATATAATAATCATAAATATATAAATATATAAGAAAATAGTTGCTTTTATTTGTATAGTTATTAATTATCATAAATAATTGGTCTTTATTGTTACTATTATAATAATATATTATAATAATATTGATTATATTATTATTATAATAATAATTATATTTGTATATTATTATAATATAATAATAATAATATAATATTATTATAATATTATAATCAGATATTATTATTATTATTATTATTTTATTTATTATATTGTTTTAATAATATAATGATAATCTAATATTATTATGAGCTATTCTTATTATTAATTAATATATATTAGGAGTTTATATTATTATTATAATATTAATATAGTAATATATATAAATAATCTAGTTGTTAATATTTATATAGTTATTAATAATTCTAAATACCCATAATAATTAAACCAATGTATACAAATCCTAGGATATAAAAATACTAAAGCCTAATAATAATAATAATAATAATAATAATAATTTGAGTTTATGTTATTATAATAATATTAATATAATAATCATAAATATACAAATATATAAGAATATAGTTGCTATTATTTGTATAGTTATTAATTATCATAAATAATAAATAATTGGTATTTATTGTTATTATTATAATAATATTGATTATATTATTATTATAACAATAATTATATTTGTATATTATTATAATAATATGATATTATTATAATATTATAATTATATGATATTATTATTATTATTATTATAAAAAAATATAATTGTTATTATTTTTTTATAATTTTATATTATTATATTATTTAAATAATATAATGATAATATATTATTATGAGCTATTCTTATTATTAATTAATATATATTAGGAGTTTATATTATTATTATAATATTAATATAATATTTATATAATAATATATATAAATAATCTGGTTGATAATATTTATATAGTTATTAATAATCCTAAATACCGATAATAATTATTAATGTGGTTGATATAAGCCTATGGGCCTATATCAACCATATTGGAAAATGTGGTTGTATATATGTTTCATATACGCCTATCCGCGTTTATCAATCACATTGGTAAATGTGGTGGTGCTAGTTTAAATGTTTTTAACCATTAAGAAAATGTGTTTCTAAAACAATTAAGTCTATATGTCTTCATTGTTTTGAAAAATAATGATATATAGGTTGATTTTAATCTTAAAATTGAATTATTATTTTTATTTTATATATTTAGAAACATTTTTAATGGGTAGTCTAAAACCTAGATGTTTTGAAATTTTTTATTGGAATTTGACAAATTTTTGTTGACTCAATCTTAATTTTTATTGTTTATAAAATTGAATTATTATTTTTATTTTATATATTTAGAAACATTTTTAATGGGTAGTCTAAAACCTAGATGTTTTGAAAATTTTTATTGGAATTTGACAAATTTTTGTTGACTCAATCTTAATTTTTTTGTTTAAAATAGTTTTTTGAGTGCATACATTCTGATAGTGAAGAATTTACAACTCAAACTTATTTGTAATTCCAAACAATCTTTGCCAAATTATAAACAAAAGAGTAAAAAAACAAAAAAACCCTCCAAAGCTAAAACGCTATAACTAGGGCTCTAGTTATTAAAATTATGATATCAACTAAGTTAATTTTTAATAAATACATGACTACATTTATATTCTTAAACAATAAGAAATAAGAAATTATTAACAGGTAATTATATGATTACCATATAATTAACCCTAAAAATTTAACAGAAAAATTATGTCAACATCATATCGATAGATATCACTGCTTTCACATCCATGTTCCCATTAGGGGAGGGTCACCATTACATGTGTGCCCTCCCCACCACGTCACAAAACCACGCGTCAAACCACATGGAGCCGGTACGACACCTGTCCACCGTGGAGCTCCATGTGTTGGCCATCATATCATTGCATAAAACTTTGGGTTCGCGCCATTTCACAGGTTTGTTTGGGGTCATTGCTGCGATGTTCCATTTTCCCTTTGTCTTTCTGCTCGGGGCCGGTTGTTGGGCGAAGCCCCCCGCCGAAGATGGCGCGGGACGGCCCCAGAACCTACGCACTTCGTCGTTTATTCGTGTGTTGTTCGAAGTGTTTGTTCGGTTGACAGGGTTTGTGTACCTGCGCGCTTCGCCTGGTATGCAGGTGCTGGTGCAAATGTTTGCTGGAGTTTCAGGGTTTGTGGTTGGAACAGCGGTTCTGCTTTTCTTGTGCTTTTCCGCCTGGATTTCTTGGCCGTTCTCGAATGCCGGTTATTTAGCATGGAATGCTGGTTGTTTAGCATTTCTCTGGTGGTGGTCTTATTCGGCAATTTTGTTGTTTGGGGAGGAGTCGGTCGCAGTTTTACTGAGCTCGAGGTAAAATAAGAATTTGTTGTTTTGTGCTAGTGTTTTTGGTGGTTTTCTGTTCCCTAATGGATTTTTCTTCTCGTTGCAGGTGTGGAAAAGGTCGTTGCAGGTGTGGATCTGGTGAGCTCCGGGGAAGGTGGAGGAGGTCGGCGACCATCCATGGCCTGTATCCGGTAGGATTTTAATCCTACCAGCAATTTCTCTGTGTTTTTCAACACAAGCAACTCTATTTGGATATTTTGTCTATGGCATTTTATGTCAATTTTTTGAGGATTTTTTTGAGGGTTTAGGGTTTTTGGATATTTTGATGTTGTTTGTTGTTGAAGGTTTAGGGTTTTTGTGGAAATTTCGTTGTTTTCGCTATTATTTTTACTGTTTTCGCTGTTATTTTTGCCGTCCCGTGCTATCCTCGGCCGTCCCGTGCCATCCTCGACGGAGGGCTTCACCCCACAGCCGGCCCCGACCAGAAAGGTAAAGGGAAAATGGAACATCGTAGCAATGACCCCAAACAAACCCTCGAAACTCTTTGTCGCTGCTCTCAATTGACTTGCATAACTTGTTGAGATCGAAGGCATCCTTTGGAAAAATCTCACCATCATCTTTTTCTGTAGAATTCATGTAAATTTCGAGTGGACTTGGCTTGGCACTTTGACATGCCTGTCAGAGTAGCCCCTTGTTACTGTGTTTGCTTTATAGATAAAAACGCTGCATTTTTATTGTCCCTGCTATAGTATTTTTTTCATTGAATTTGGGATTTCATTCCATGTAGATATGACTAATTTTGTACATTTTAGCAAGTTTAGTTTTTGAACTGTTTCTTTGGTTTGGTTGGCTCTAGCATCATAACCTGACCAGGAAACTTTTGCTAACATAAACAAAGTCAAGACAGAACTGCACGATAATCTATGCATTTGAACAATAGCTATTGCAACTCTAATATTGTCAACTCCTTAACTGCCTTCTTGTGGCTGTTAGAGTCGGTCCTTACAGCCCTCCATCAGAGATCTTTTCGCTTTTGCATATCATTTTTAGGTGTCTCGCTCATTCCACTTCGTTGCATTTCGCTAGGGGCATGCCATTAATTGACGAGGGGGTATGGTTGTCTTGTGTTTCCTCATGCTTGTCCCTGCAGGGTTAGTCAAAAATTTCTCAAAAATCACCGAAGCACATGATCATTGCATTCATCGTCATAAAAGATTAGTTTCATTAAAAAGTCTTTAGTCCTAGAGTCTAGGGTTGTCAGTCCTTTGCATACACATAATAAAAGCCCGCAGGCCATGAGGTTGGTTTCAACTCATTTAATATTTTTCTCAGAAAGCATTTAAAACATTTTTAGTCCAAAACTTTGTTTTGGAACTAAAAATTGTTATTGTAAATAATTGTACTTGTTTCATTTCAAAAAGCTTCAGAGCAAGCCTCTTATCTTCTCCAAAGCCAAAATGCCAAATCCCTGCAAAACTCAACAAAATATTATCAGTCCAAACCTCAGAAAAAGCAAGAGAAAGTCAAAAAGCAACATTGTATTAAAAGACCAAATATGTCAAAGTGCCAAACATTATAAAGTGGATTATTGAATCAATTTAAATCAAATCTGATTTGGTAAGATATTTTGTTCACATATAAAAGGGGAAACAAGTCCATTTGTTCAAAAATTCCCAAGGAAAAATTGTGTTTGAATTTTGAAGGCCGAAACCATGTTTGCATACTTGTGGACAGCGTTTGGAGGTGTGCACTACGTGTTGTATCTGTGCGCTACGCACGGGGCCTCACTGGCTAGTGTAAAAATACATAGGCGCTACGCACACAGGTGTGCACTACGCGTTGGGTTTGGGCGCTACGCACTCAGTCACAGCACCAAATTCTTTTTGTTAATGCGTCCAGATCTTGCCAAATCGACTCCAAAACTTGAAAGTAGGTGTTTCATGGCCGCTCAGTCAATTTTAAATTGTTCGTAGTATGTTTGAGGTGGGAAATTTGATGTATTGGGTGTAGAAAAATGAAACCCTATGCTCATACCAAAATCATTCCTTAGGGTTTTTAAAAAGACATGTGAGTGGCTTTGTGAATATTTTCCCATTCTCCATTGGTGAAATAACTCATTTGTCAAGTTTTAGCCAACATCACAAAGGGTGCACTTCACATTTTTGTTCATTTGTCAAAACTATCCTTGTGATCAAAACAGTGACTGTTTTATGCCAATACACTGAAAACAGAGTTATTACCATTATGGCTTGGTTCTTATGATGCTGTGGTAAACATATGTGGGTTTTGGGTATGCATTGAAATTCTGATTTCACCACCCCTATATCAACATACATATTGCAGACATTGTGTTTTCAAAGCCATGTCAGACACAGATTCAGTTTATGAGCAGGAGAATGACAGTGATTCCACAACAGAGGGTAATGTGCCACGGAGGCCTCGCAGAGGTGGCAAAGGTGGTAAGCATCTCAAGGAAGAGCCCACTTCTTTGGTTCAATTGTAGGCTTGCCCGCTTGCAATGGATTGTTTTCGCTATCAGTCATGCTATCACTATTGTGAGCTAATTTCACAAATCCAGCATCATCGTGAACTAGCTCGCTTGTTTGTTCTACATTTACATGATGGCCATGTAAATCTTGCCGGAGTTGATTTCATTTTGTCACCAGAGACTATTGCAGAGGCCACTAGGATACCAAATATTGGAGAGCAGTGGAATAAGCGTCAACAGTTAGAGAAATCCTACTATGAGCCATACATCAAACCTGGGTATATGAGGCATTTGAGCAGGGTATTTCCTTTCCAATACCTGAGTGATCAGTTTGCACCTTTGATGAAACTCATCATTCGGTATTTCAGTTGTGAGGGTAGATTCTCGCGTCTTTATGCGTACCATGTCCGTTCGTTGATGCATTTCACAAGGGTACGTTTGATGAACATTCCATACTTCATGTTTTGCAACATAGAGAGGATGGTTGTCTTAGTACAAAAGAAGACCCCAGCACAACAACATAGAAGTATTTATCATTACGCGCTGATCAAGATCGTAGTGGTTCATCAGTTGGCACAGCAGGGCATTACTTGGGAGGATTTTATTTCTCGTGACTTTTTCACAGCGCCACAACCACCTCCAGAGATAGTTCATGATGAGGGAGAGCCTTCACATCAGTTTGACATTCCTGAGACCGAGCATGTCAATGCTCCAGCATATGTGACATATCAGCGAGGCCACAGGGCCTTATTTGCAGCTACACGACGAGTACTATCTCCACATGGTGTGGAAGGGGTCTCGCCTTCTTCTTCAGTACAGGTACAGGTTCAGGACAGAGGCAAGAGGTCAATTTATGAGGAGGGCGATTCAGGTGGTCATGATGTCGATGTTGCATTAAGTGATGTGGATAGGAGCTCTCCTAGCTCGAAGCTGAAAGAGATCATCCAAGAGTAGAAGGTCGAGATTAACAGCTTGAATGAGAAGCTACTGAAGGCAAAATGTCTAATCAAATACTTGGAGCAGCGTAATAAACAACTAGAGGATGAGCATACACTTATTGAGCTGTGACAAATCCGTGAAGACCGAAGGTTGGCCCGTAAAAGACCTGATGATTTGACACCTGTTGAGCGGCAATTTTGGCTTGAGAAAGTCAATCGACATCTGGAGGAGTTGTTGGCAAAGGCCAATAGAGACAAAGACATGCTTCGTCACATGAAAAATCATTATTGGGCTCGCATGCATGTTGGCAAAGCAAAAATAAAGATTTTGAAAAGGAGGTTGAGCAAAGCACTAAACGGCGAAAGAGGCTAGATCCACTTTGAGTTTTGGCCAAGGCTTTGCTGGCTAAGAATGAAACATGATGGAGGGTATTCGCTCCAAATTTGAGCAAATTCGGAGAAATTTTTGTCATTCTAAAATTTTTGGTCCCAAAAACAGTTTTTTCCGCTCTATGAGTAGCGCGTCGGCGCGCTTGCTTTTGATTGGGACACTTGCTGGAGGAAAACTTTGTATTTTTGGGTTTTTCATGGTAAGTTATGCATGCTCAGTTATTGCCAAAGAATTTCATCACGTTATGGATGATCAAAAGGCCTAAAAACACCATGAAAACCACCTTGCTACCACCTTTTGCAACAACAGGAAGTACTTCTGGGAGAATGAAATTTTGAGGGGGCAAATGAGCTCCAAATTCGAAAATTCCACTTGGTCTGGATAGTAGACATCCAGAGCTTTCCAACCAGCTATTGTGAGCTTGATTTCGATGTTGGGAAGTGCCCCAAAAACAGGCTGAAAGGTGCGCTACGCATAGGAATCAGGGCGCTACGCATAGAGGTTTTTGGTCCAGTTTTCATCCTCCAGCTCAGGAATTCGGCCAGTTTTCACGAGTTTCACTTCTTGATGTGATTTTTGACCCAACATGATGTAATTTGATGTGTGTAAGGTAACATGGAACTTATTTACCTTCTTCTAGATGATTCATTCACATATTAGCAAGAAATTAATGTAATGAATCAGTTTCCTTCTTTTTAGAGGCAGGTTGTTTTGGTCACCTAGATTCTTGCTGCATGTTTAGAATTTGTTCAAACTGCTCCTAGAAGGAGGAGCTTGACCCCTAGAGGTTAGAGAACGAGTTGGCTTGATCTATATATGTAAATTTTCAATCAGTAGCACAGGTTGGACTTTTGGGAAAAGCTTAACACTCTATTGTACATTCACTTCTGCATTTTTGGCAAAGGAAAGACCAGGGTTTTGCAGCACTGTTTGGGATCCTTGTGGCTTTGTGTGTTGATGGTGTGCTTCTTTCTGTAATTGTAAGTTGTTAATGTGTATCATTTTCCTTCTTTCATCTTCTACAATTGAACAAATGAAGTGTTAAGGTAGAATCCATAGATTGTTATGCTCTGCCTTTAAGTTTGTTTGATTTTCCATGTTTTCTTCTGTTTGAGGAGAATCTTTGAAAGTTTCTTGCTCTCCTTAGCTTCTCACCAGTCAGATCTATCCATTCATTATCTTTAAAGCATCAAGACAATCACCTACCTCACCCCAAGTAGACCTCTGCAAAAACTGTGCCTCATCCTCGCACTCAAAATTGCCTTTTCCTTTGATTCAACAAAAACCTCAAAAATCAACCTCAAACTCCTTGTACTTCATACCTAGCCTAAGATCAATTGCCAATTTAGTCATCTCGAGCCTCATTGATCACCTTTTGCCGAGATTGACCTGGAGAGAGCCCTCTCCTGTCCTCGTAGGGCTAGCTACGAGGCTGAGCGTGGTTTGATGTGGACCTAGAACCTTGTCTTTTCAGCCTAAGACAAATCTAGGCTCTAAAAGTGGCAACATGCTAAGTTATTCTTGCATGTTAACGTTTGTGTTTTTATGGTTTGTACATTAGAAGCGAGCAGGAGGTGTTTCTAATTGTGAGTGTAGACTTCTATTCAGTGTTAAGTGATTGTGGACTTGCCCAACACTGTCATCCCATTATAACTGTTTTTGTTTCTAATAAAATTTATATGGTAAATATGTTCGATCTAAATCAAGACAGTATAGTGGTGTAGTGAATGCAGACCCATTAGAAGAGATTTACAATGGCACTTATTTTTTATAAGTTGAATGGTGTTCCTTTACATAACGGTCCACTTATTGGAGCCATAAGTGAGTTTAGAGCTTTGTACAGTGCGCACAAAATAACTTATAGAAATAGTTTTATCATAATTAATATTTTACAGAAAGACATTCCATTGAAAATTTCTTATCAACACATAGTTAGGTTGCCACAAGAAATCACTACTAGGTTGTAAGCCAAAATGTTTCTGTGCCAAGAAAAAGATACAATCCATCCAAAATCCACATCATAATTTGGTTAGAACCAAAAACATATGACACCCCTATTCTTTATGGCTCTAAGAATCTTGAGTGCCAAAACTCCCCGAGTTACCTTCTTGAGCCAAGTAGGTTGGCCTACCAGTCAAGGGTTGATTAGGAAATGGTTGATTGATGCCATATGATTGATTCCAATTTTCAGCTTCCAACCATGGAGGTACTGAGTACCCATACCTCACATTTGCACTACTGACCCTTGCATTAAGTGGAGGTGTGTAATGAGCATACAGAGAATTGACACCAGCTCTCGTAGGAATAAGGAAAGTGGGTAAACCCTCAGTTTGATAGTGGGGCACTTGAATGTTTATGAGATCTTGGAATAATGGTGTATTATCTGCAATGGAGTCCAATGAGTTTGAAATAATCATGTTTTCATCAGCTATTCTTGTATCGTTGATCATCCCTTGTTCCTTTTCAAGCATTTGTTGTGCCTGTCGTTTTTCCTTTTCCTATCTTGCCATTTTCTTTTGTTGGTCCTTAACTTGCCTTGCTTTATCTCTTTCAATCCTTTCTTCTGCTCAATGTTGTGCTGCAACAATCCTTGCTGCCTTCTTCTCCTTAACCATATCCTTCTTTTTCTGTTTTAATTCTTGCATTTCAAATTTCTTTTTTTCTGACTCAATAACAAGTTTATATAATCCTCTGAGGTGAGTAACTGTGAGCTTCGGCCCAGATGAAGACTACCCAGTGCACCTTGCTTTTTTTTCATTGATACTCTCTCTACTGGTAGCTTTAGGTAATCGTCCAAGTGTCTTCTCCACCCCTCCCACCTGCATGTCATTGCTTGGTACTTCCCTTTCAGTATCTGTTGGAACTGATTGAACCATATCATTATCTTCATTTGATGCCTCATTATGTCCTTCATCTTCTTCCATTTATCTATTGTCCACAAAAAAATGAATAATTTCACTATTCAATTCTGCTGGTTGTGAGGGCATGTTCATGCTTTTTTCATTGGTTGCTGAGACACTATGTGCATTCATATTGATCATTGCTTCTGCTAGCCATGAAGGTGAGGTTACTTGTATTGGCAATGTCAATTGGTCATTGTCAACTGCATGTTCAACAATATCAATAGCAATATCAGCAACAGGAATTTCATGTTATTGAGTTGGTGGAACAATCTCCATGTTACTAGGAATTTGTTCATTGTTATATTGTGTTTCACATACAGTTTCATCATCTTCAGCATATAAGTGTCCTTGAGACAGGGAAATCATATTACCAGCTGCAACAACATCATCTTCGTCATCTACTTCTTGCACTTCAACACCTGTTTGGACATTCCCTTCTTCCTGACCATCCACATGAAACGCTTGGCTACAACCAGTATCATGCATAAGAGCATCATAATTCAATGGATTCATGTCCTCCTAAAGCCAGCCTTGATATTTGATGGTGTCAAAGCCCTTTTAAAAGCTTTACTTGCAAGCTCTGCTAGCTCAAACCTTTTCACCTCAACCCCTGGATTCTTTGCCATCCATGCAGCACGCTCCGACCTAAAATAGTTCTTGAAAGGGCCAAACACACTAACATCAAGGGGTTGCAGCCTATGAGTGGTATGAGCGGACAATGTCAACAGGTCGATGCCTAAATTGTTTGCTTCCTCAATTGTTTGTATAGCCATGTGGCTCCCATGGCCATCTAATATCAAAAGGTGTCAGTTATTAGGTGAGACACCACCTGGTACTGATGCAGCAAAGTGAAAAAGCCAACTTAGAAACAGTTCTTTAGTCATCCATGCATGGGGATGTGCAGCCATGAATGCCCATGGTTCACAGTTCTGTATATAGTTTTTCAGTTGATTTTTACCTTTGAATAGATAAAATCCTGGGATTGAAGTACCAATTGCATTAACACAACATAAAATAGTTATCCACTCCCTGCTCTTGGGAAAAATCTTTGGCACATTTCAGCTCCCTCTCTTGGCAATTACCCGCATGCCACAATTCCTCACTACCTGTAAACCTGTTTCATCACAGTTCCATATATGGTCTGCTCCATAAGAATGTTTATCGTAAGCACTAGAAAGTGTGTCATAGAATTTTTGCACAACTGCAGGGCGCAAATTTAATGCTCTGTCTCTGTCAAGACCCTCAACAGTACGCAATACAAGTTCTAGATGCATTTTTTTAAACCCAAACCACCATGATTTACTAGGAAACCCATCTTTGAATGGGTTTGGCCTCCCTTGACAGATTTGAGCAACTGTTGATTTGAGTTGTATCAACTCTAGCCCATGTCCCAGTTGGGCCATCTCTTTACACCACTCAACCACCTCAGCCTCCTCCTCCTCAGTCATAACTGTAAGAGGCCCTCTACGTTTTGTATGAGTCAGTCCATTTATCCAATAATGTATTGATGAGGGAGGAATACCATGTTTTTTTGCAGATTCCCGAACTGAGTATCCTTTAAACTCTATGTTGTCAATTGCAACTAACATTTGTTCTTTTGTCCATCCTCTTATAGCACTGATATTTTTAGCTGAGCTTACCCCTTGGACTGTTGTTGATGTTGTTGATGGTGGCTTTGTGGCTGATGGTGTGTTAACATCATTGGCTGTCACATGGTCATCTTCAACAATGTTCCCTGGTGCATTGTCGGCATTGACATTGGCTGGCCTGTCATCATCAGACGATGTGCATCACAGCTGCACACCCCTTGTCACTCTCCTGCCACTTCTCCTTGTACGAGCAGAGTAACTTCCTTTTTCCATAGATGCAACAACCTGTAAAATTATTGCATGCATTTAGACATTAGAATATATGTCAAATTATGCTTTATTACTTCTGCAAAAATACTTTTCCTCTATTACATAAAATTATCAACATGTATGTTGCATTTAGACATTAGAATATATGTCAAATTATGCTTTATTACTTATGAAAAAATACTTTTCCTCTATTACAAGAAATTATCAACATGTATGTCACTGTTTTCATAATGAGAGTAAATGTTTCACTTTCATAGGGCATTGTCAAAATTTTGCAAATGTCATTCCAAGTAAATCCATAGTTCATCAATTTAGCAACTTTTATGTGGATTCATGTAGATTCTATGATAGTTGTTTCAAATATCATTTTCCATTTACTTTCAACAGCTTTATACAGCTAAACCAATGAGGTATGTAAACATGTATGAATTACGTCATTCTCCTTATATCTGTTAAAGAATAGGGAATACAAGTAATAAGTAGGTCTATTCAATATATACTTACCCTATAGAGTAGAGTGTAATCATTACTAATGGTTGAATTAGTGCCATAAGTAGAACCATGGAAATCAAAGTAATGAGGAAACAGAGCTTGTTACATTAGGATATGTGTATACAGTGATTACAGTCTATCCATATGTATTGATTATGTATTACATTAGGATATGCGTATACAGTGATTACAGTCTATCCATATGTATTGATTATGGAGAGAACGGTAATCTATATACCAATAAGAAAAAAGGTATTTATATAATAGGAATGACTAAGAGTGAGAACCCCGGGATATCATGTTGTATATTGATTAGCTTGTCACCTCTGTACCTTATCTAAGCTTATGACAAGCTATGGAATTAGAACACAGTAGTTACACATGACTCTTTCTAACCATGCTTGTTTACCTAATCACTTGCTTGTCTCATTCTCATTACACTCGGCATAAGTAA
The DNA here is from genome assembly GCA_031772625.1 of Pinus tabuliformis. Lineage (NCBI taxonomy): Eukaryota > Viridiplantae > Streptophyta > Pinopsida > Pinales > Pinaceae > Pinus > Pinus tabuliformis. The sequence goes on from CM062820.1 coordinate 511,088,993, forward strand.
TAGCACAGACATTTTATATGTAGCATTGTCTAAAGGTTGACCTATCAGTACTAACCTAAGAAATACATGTATAGATATGATAAAGTACCTGTATCACAGGTTGGTTATCTCCCTAATAGAGTGGATTCAACTTTAATATACATATAACATATGTAATTATACAGAGCTTTGTTCTAGCTCACTCATAGATAAGGGTGAATTGAAACCATGCTCAGATACTAATACGAGCTTTTTAGTGTATAGAGCTTACTAGTGATAAGATGAATGAGATCCATTAAATATGATACATACCTTTGTTCAATGTATCATGTTATATAGCTTATACAACTTAGCTTCATACTAGATCATGTATTGAGTAAGATACACGAGTTTCATCAATTCCAGTACTCTGACCGTAATCATACTAGTATACTTGCTCTAACTTATAAGTAATCTTTATAGGTATATCCCTAATTAACACTATCATAACATGTAAGAAACACAGACCCTTAGTAATACATGTTCCTTATCACTAGTCGCAAGCTTTATTAGTATCACTAAATAGTTACTCAGCTTAGGCTATGATCAGAGCTTGTATCGTTTCATCATAGTTCATAAGGTAAGCATATCCATATTCAACATACAAAAAACAACACGTCTTAAGCATAAGATGTAATTAGAGCTATGACCAAGTTGGTTGATTAGATGGATACGACTGTATTCGATAGGTTCAATTCCTGTAAGCTAAACAAGCTATGACTACAGTACTAACACGACATACGTAACCTCTGTGATATGTAAGTGGTAATCACTATTAAGATGATGATTGAATAAGTGTCGCCATAATAAGATAGAACACATACATAAACTCTGTATAAAAAAGGTAAACTGTAACTGTATAAAAAAGGTTAACTGTAGCCCTATGGACAGAACTGTAAGAACAATGACTTTCAATGGTTGTTTTTGAAACCATCCAGGTATCCTTCTAGTAGTTATGGCCAGACAAACCATGTAAGAAATCTGATAAATGAAAACAATGAAAACAGAACTGTAAGAAGAATGAGTTGTAATTCATATAACTAGCTTGGATATATTGTCCACTGTTTTGTGATGTTGTCTTCAAGTTTTGTTGAATAGTTTGAAAGCATAAGATGTAACTTCAATAGTGGGTGGACTTCTTTTATAGTTTTGGGGACTTGAATTTAATTGGTGGACATGGATGTACATGGATTGCAATGGCTTCATTTTGAATGTGTGGTATGGATTTAATTTGATGTGATCTAATGGTTGGGAATTGGTTATTTTTTTATCAATGTACTTTGATCTGTTTTAATGAGAAATAGAGTGAGTTGGGTGTCATTTATTGCAGTTATTGGGTCTGGGTGTCATTTATTGAACAAACTGGGTTTAAATGTTATTGGGTTGGGTTTCATTTATTGAACATAGGGTGTTTAGTTATTGAACAACACAGCAGTTATGGCTGACATACATTCCCTTTTGTTATGTGCAGGTAGGCATATTTATTTGGGATGCAAAGTTGCAGTTCTGATGAGTGGGGGTTGAAGTGATTGTTGTTTTGTACTTCTGGAATAGACCAGTTTGGAAGCCTTTATGGCTTTAGCTGTTTTCTACTTGGGTCAATATGTTTTGTAGTATTAAGTAGTAAAATACTATTTATGGACAGTTGTGGGCCCAGTCAATGTATGGGTGATTTTTGGACATAAATTAATACTTATTTATACATAATGTTATTTATTTCTGTTTAAATTTTGGTTTCAAAAGTATCAATTACTGGTGGTTTGGTGGGACCAGTACTATATCAATTACTGGTCCCTACACAACATTAGGAATCTATCCCCTATTATAATTACACAGTTCAGGTACCTTCCCAACTATTTGCAATGTCAAATATCCCTTATTTAATCCAGAAATCGACCTCGTCCCTTGTGAGGAGACGAATCTGGTATCTACAAGCAATCCGCAGTTTCTAGGGTTCCTCGTTGAGGACTTAGCAGACCTTTTGTTTCATGATATTTCCTCTCCAAGGAGGCCAAAATTCTAGGCACTCAAAGGTACGTGGTAGAAAGAAAAATTGATTGGAAGGGCGACCTTAATAAAGAGAAGCTTGTTCAAATGAAGGAGCGCTCAAGAAACTCTGAAAAGCCAGAAACAAAATATTTGGTGTAATTGAAGGATGCAATGCAATCCAGATTCAAGAAGGCTAAAGTAAAGCATGGAATTCTATGGTAGAAAAGATGAAAAAACGCTGATATGGTAGAAGTGCGGAGGAATGCATTCATAAATGGAGAAATCTAGTAAGAGGTTGCAAGAATCGAGGTGAAAACGAGCCTCGAGGAGACATATACAAGGAAGTTGAAAAATTGTGCAATACACAACCAAGTAACCAGAGTGGTAATTGTTTATTGTGGTTATTATTAAACTTTTTTTTTTCAGATTCTATTTCAATAGCTATCCCACATGAATTGAAAAATTTAAACCTAAAAAATCATACATAGCACTTCAATAGCTAGTAAATTTTTTTGTTATTAGGTTTTTGAATAGAAAATTTAAGGTTGTGTCTAATTATTTGATTTGGTTGATCCAATCAGAAGAAGGGCAGCATTTGGTGAGGGCAGTTCAGAGAGTTATGAACCCCGAATTTTTGAGAAAAGAGACCACCACCACATTTCTTTACTGAGTCATCATCCACAAGGAGTAGCATTGGGTGAGGCCAGTTTAGAGGGTTATAAACCACAATGAGTTTGGAACTAGGAGGATGGCATTGTTTAAGCCATAGAGAACAACATCATTTATTTCCCATTCATAAACCACAAAGAGCAGAGTAGTACTAGGCGAGGTCAATTTAGAGAGTTATAAACCCTAATGTGCTTGGAACTAGGAGGATGGAATTATTGAACCTAGGGAGAACAACCTCATTTCTTTCCCCAGTCATGAACCACAAGAGTAGGGCATAGATTTGATACATAGAAAGGATTTCATTTCTATTCCCAATCACCAGCCACAAAGTTTCAACACACATACCATACCGATCGCTAATTTTTCATTCAAAGATGAGGATGATGACTTTTTGGAAATTGTTGAGATAGTAAAGTTGTTACAAAACAAGGAAAAAAATTCATTTAAGTTATAGCAATGAGATAATGGAGTTTTAATAGTCTAGAAATCAGGCAAATGATGCTTAGCTAAACACCTTAGGGTGAAGGGCAAGTCCAATGGTGGTCCAACTTGCGGGGGCATTGTCAAGGGAAAGAATAAGATATATTAACAAGTCATTTTTTTCAAATTGAAATACTCTAATGGCTATACTAACAAAGACAATCAATATATATATTCAAGAAAGCTCATGAGAGAGGAATTTTACTTCTTGCTACCATTATCATTTTCAACCAACAAGGTTCCTCCAATGCATCTAGAAGGAAACCCTTGAAAAAACACTAGGTTGAGAAAAGGAAAACTATGAAAGATTGTGCACCTTTATTAGTAGATAAAAGCTGGGAGAAACCCCTCCAAATCGTTGCAGTAATCCTTCCAGCAAATTGCAGTAATTGCATATTGCTTCGCTTCAACAATTCCAACAATCCAATCACTAACAAATCCATGCATCCACGGAGCATTGCTTTTCTTCTAATAGATGAAATGGTAATGAATAACATGTATAATAAATATTTAATCACAATTTGAAAAGCTCAGCCAAGAAACGTTGCTCTTATTCCTCCACGTTACAATCCTAGATGTAGTGGTAGAGTTATTATTAAGAGCATGAAAGGGTGAAATTGATGGACAAGTTAATGAAACTACTGGACGCCTGTTATTTGGAATTAGACACACGTTACCAATGGTTTGAAATAGATAATCATCTTTTTCCGAAATACACCTTTCCACTACTATGACAAGTGTATGTGTAAGGTGTGTGTAACATTTTGTAGTCATCCTATTCTTGTTAATCATGATATGTGTCAATTAACAAATGACATGGTAAATTTTTAATGAAGTTTTGTAAAGCATTAATTTAAACAAGGTTTAATCATGTGATTTAGATATGGAGCCAAGCTAGTGGTGTTAAATCAATCCGTTAATGTTGTGGCAACTACGAGAATATACTGGCATCTTTAAATTTAAACTGTCTAATCAATTTTTTAATTAGTAAAATAATTAAAGTGTCCAATTCCAATAAAAAAGACGAGTAATTAGTATTTTAAAATTTTAAGATATATATGATATTAATATTAATTCAATATATTAATATTAGGAAGATGTAATTTCATATTTAACAAATTAAATTTATTTATATATTAAATAATGAAAATTAATATGCAAATTCAAATTTCTAGAGAAATTAGAAAAAATCATGGATAATATTGAAAATATCAATAAATGTAATTTTGTTTTAATAAAAATTCTTTCCGCATCTGTACTATATCAATTCAATGACTAAACTAACTTAAATTAAATTATTACTAATAATTTTTCTATATCTCTAAAAACCTCACTCTATATATTACATCAAAAAAATTAATATGCAAATTCTAATATAATGAAAAATTGGAAAAACTTACAATTAAGATAGAAAAACTAAACAACCGCAATTTTATTTCAATAAAAATTCTTCACACATCTCTTTTACATCAATTCAAAAACTACCTCAATTTAAATTAAATAATTGTTATAATTAAATTATTAATAACAATTATTTTATGATAACTCTAAAAGCCATGTTTCGTTGTCATCTCCTCCATATATAATTTTTTCCTGAGAATGTTCTTTGAGTTGTGCAAGAGGCAACATAGCTGGTCCAGGCCAACAATAAGCCATGTTCCTTTTATATGTCATTTCTATCTAGTAAGCACTATGTATCTACAATTTATGATGGGCAGAAGTAAATTTGGTTATTGATATTTTAATTTTTTATAATTTTATTTATTTAGATAAAAAATTAGGATTTTCTATAAGGTAGTTTTAAAATTGTACGCCATTATAAAAAGAGTTTAAATTGGTGAAGTTATTTTTTTTATTTAATTCTGATCAGTTAATAACTTATTGAAAATAATTTAAATTATAAAATTCCATTGTCAACTTCTCATTCAATTTCTATTACCATTATATTAATCACCTAAAAAATTCTAATATATTTTCACTCAAAAAATAATTACTATTTCCAATAATATTTTTTATTTTTAAATATAATATTATGAAAAAAGATATAACCACCCCATTGTAAATAAACTGTCTACACAATATACACAATATTTACGGTACATCTTTAAAATGAACAATTAAATACAGGAACATACCCTTAATTAAATTAATAAATATGAGTACGAAAATGTTTTCCTACCTGTATGTTTTTTCCAAAATTTTACTTATGTTATGTATCACAAACACTTGAATTCAAATATATATTATTATATTTCTAAAAATAGAAAACATTGAAGCGGGGATCCCGCTTTACCCTTCATGTTGATACAGAGCTAATAACAGTTTTCTCAACCCTAAACAAAAACGTTGAAAACCTATTTCTATCCCCCAATACAAAATACAAGAAAAAGTTAACACAAAGCTTCTAGAACGGTTTCTGCAAGAAAAGACTTCAATTTCCAGAGGGTTTACTCGAAATCCGATGCCCTATTCGAGGTGAGCAATGCATTCAAGGCGGGGTGTCGGAATAGCCGAGAGTTCACGAGCCTTGAACATTGTGATTCCATTAGACATTTCAGCCATATCCAGTTCTTGATTTTTCCCATTGATGTCATCCATGGGAAGCCGCCAATTGAAGCAGTGCAACAGCTGTGCAAACCCGAACTCTACAAGAAGCGTCCCTAAATGCTGTCCTGGGCATCTTCTCCGGCCTGCTCCGAAGAGAAGGCACCCAAAGTTTTGGTCTCCATTTGCATCTATCTCAGACCCAACTTTTTCCATGAATCTCTCTGGCTTGAAAACATCGGGGTCCTCCCATGACTTTGGGTTTCTCCCAATCGCCCAAAGATTCACGAGAACGCGAGTATCCTTTGGGATTTCATAGCCCAATACATTGCAGGACTCGGCAGATAAGCGGCGGTACAAGAAAGGCCCCGGTGGATGGAAGCGAATGGTTTCCTTGACCATAGCTTGTAAATAAACGAGGTGGGGCAGATCAGATTCGCATACCATGCGATCCAATCCTACGACGCGTTCCAGCTCCTCCCGAAGCTTCTTCATCACCGGCGGGCTTCGCAGGGCTTCTGTCATTGCCCACTCCAACACTATAGGCGCCGACTCTAAGCCACCCAGCAATATATCCTGCGAACATCAAGGTAAGATCTCAATGTAAACTTAGGTCAATCACATTAATAAACGTCAGCATCATATCTCAATGTAAACTTGGTTCAATCAGATTAGTAACATAAAAATCATATTTCAATTTCAATATAAACTGTGTTAAAAATATCACAATCACCCTAATAACTATGATTTAATTTTGTTCAATCAGATTAATAAACATAAAAATCATATTTCAATATCAATATAAACTTTATTTGCATAATCACATCAATAAATATAGTTAATATATATTTATAAATATATAACTTTTATGTATAATTATATATATCAATTTATGTATAATTATATAGTTGATATAGACCAAAATTTCTATATTAATAATGTCGAGTTGTATGGTCTCTAACTCAACCAAATTTACTCACAATTTTAATAAATTTGATTAGTATAAGATATAATCAACCACACTATGCACTTAATTAACTTAATTCCTCTAAACACTAATTTATAAGTATTCTAGGAATATATTCGTATGTTGCATGAGTTTTTGGAAAGTGAGAACATCGGGAACTTGGATACGAGGGTGTGAGAAACGACTAGAAGTTTTTCCAAAATTTACAAGAAATGACTAATCCGAGGAGTAATATCATATAATAAAAAATTAAAAATATATTTTTAATTATATAATTTATATAATAATCCAAATTAATATTAAACCAAAATATTAAAATCAATTTAAATATATAATCTCTCTTATATATAAATATATTATGAGGGTTTCTATTTCCCTCGGTCTCTCCTTTTTATATATATAAAATATTAAAATGTCAAGTTCATTATGAGTTCTCTCACACATGACCAATCTATGAAACAATCTGCTTTAGAAATGCAAAGAAACAATTTATGTTAAGTAAAGCAACTCTAATGGTTAACCATTGACTGCTACATACAATATGCACACAATCTTCTGTGATATGGATATATATAAATAGCAAAATAAATACTCATCGGCATGACAACCCAAATATCTCACTTACATTGAGGTTAACTAGTCAAGGAATTTCTCCAGTTTCTCAATTAAGGATATAGGTGTTAAGAATGTCTTTGGCCTTTCTTCCTAGGGAGGTTTCAACAAAGGCTCATGGCTTGTGGGAAGTTCAACATATTTGTCAGGCTTTGTATTCCCTAACCCCAGGGAATGCCAAAACTCCAAAAAAACAATATTTGAACCTCCGGGAACTTTCCCAAACTCCCATTGCAATTCTTACTGAAAAAAGAATATTCCCATATGATTCCAAAGCTTCTAGAAATACAAAAACTAATAAAACAAATTTACTACTTCTAGGGAGCAGTTCCCATATGGAGCAGTTGCCATATAACAAAAATATATCGAGTTATCATTTCTTAATGAACGCTTTTAAAAAAATCAAAACTATCATTGTTTGCCTAATTAAGATGAATAATACTTGCGAACTCCATTCCTCGATTTAAAATTATTGAAAAAAATCAAATACTTCAGAGAAGGTACAGGAATATTAGGTCAAAGTTCTATCTTACCTCCCAGTGTCAAAATATGTTAAAAAATACCTAAATCTAATTTGATTTCATATCCAATTTTAACTTACAAAAACAACTGCTTTTATAGTATCACGTGAAATCTGGAACTCGCTATCTTTATCTGCAGAGGCTGCAAGTAAGACATCCACAAGATCATGTGCGACGCTGGAATCATATCGGGCAACGTGATCGTCCATTACTTTCTCTAACAACTGCTCTTGTATTGTACGTAGCTTCTTCAGCCGACGGTTGAGACCTTGCAAATCCATCCAGTCCAAATAAGGTATGTAATCTCCAATATTAAATGACCCCATTAACAGAAAACTTTCTCCCACCATTGAACTGAAAGCTTTCGAGTCTTGGGCCGAATAATTTCTACCAAAGGTCATCCGGCAGATTATGGCCGTGACAAGGGACGAAAAGGTTTGGTTGATGCTTATGGGACGAGAATCATCTGAATTAATAGAGCGAATCATAGCAGAGGCTTCCTCTTCTCTAATAGAACGGAAGCAATCCAACCGCTTTGAGCTTAGCAACTCCAATGCGCAGATCTTACGCAAATGCCTCCAGTAAGGGCTATACGAAGAAAAGCCGAAGCCCGCAAAATTAAATGACAAATGCTTAGCAGCGGCCGATAGACCTCTATTTGCGAAAGGCTGATCGTGGGTTTTGAGAAACTCCCTGGCCACCTCCGGAGAGGAGACGACTAAGTGGAGGACCGAGCCGAGGCGGAGAGACATGAGAGGCCCGTATTTCATAGCGAGTGTTGCCAGCGATCGGTGGGGAAGGTCTCCCATAATGTGAAGATTGCCGATAATGGGTAACGGAAAAGGCCCCGGGGGCAGCCTCCGCTTCCTTTGCTTGCTCCATGACGCTACCAATACAGCTAGAAAAAGAGCAGTGGCAAGTTTAACATAAAACTCCACGCTCTCCCAAACTAGCCACTGATGCAATCCCAACTCCATCATATTTCTTTCGCTCAACCAGCTCCCCCACAGAACAATTAGTCACACAAAATCGAGAGTGGTACAGGACACTTATAATTTCGCACAACATTAAAAAAATGCTTACATTCCCACAGCACAAGGATGAAGGCCCATTAATTTCAAATCTAACGGATGAAGTCTCACTAATTTCAAATCTGAAGCACCCACCAATCAAATTTGATGATTGGCTAGATTTAATGGGTAAACCACCGAGTCAAATTACATCCCTTTTGACAACTACATGTTTTTTTGTCCAGGCCCATTAATTTCAAATCTAACGGATGAAGTCTCACTAATTTCAAATCTGAAGCACCCACCAATCAAATTTGATGATTGGCTAGATTTAATGGGTAAACCACCGAGTCAAATTACATGCCTTTTGACAACTACATGTTTTTTTGTCCAGGCCCATTAATTTCAAATCTAACGGATGAAGTCTCACTAATTTCAAATCTGAAGCACCCACCAATCAAATTTGATGATGGGCTAGATTTAATGGGTAAACCACCGAGTCAAATTACATCCCTTTTGACAACTACATGTTTTTTTTTGACAAATGAATTGGACTATTAAAAAATGATTACATTACCATAAAGGAGGAAGAAGCGTATTAATTTCAAGTCTGAGGAACCCTTTTGAACCATCCCGAACCAAGGGATCAAGAGAAGAGGAACGGAACAGAACATCAACTAGCTATATATTCTTCCTTTTGATGGTTGGCTATTAAATGGGCAAATCACTAAGTCAACTTACATCCTTATTGACAATTACATTTAAATAAATGAATGAAGGATATTTTTTTCAAATATGATGCACCTGTCCGACCACACAAGGATGAAGGTTGGACCACACAAATTTCAAATTTGAAACACCCATTAAATTTGATAGTTAGCTATATTTAATGAGAAAATTGTCGAATCAAATTGAAGGTGTCTGATAACACAAGGATGAAAGTTAGACCACACAAATTTCAAGTTGAAACACCCATTAAATTTAATAGCTAGCTATATTTAATGAGAAAATTGTCAAACCAAATTACATCCCTATTGATAACTATATATAAATAAATATAATTATATTAAAAATTAATATAATTATACTAAAAATGTTTAGATTCTAAAACTATTTAAACATCTTTTCCATCATTTACATAGGTGGCTGTATTAAAATAATTTGGACATCTTATCCACCATATACATTATGGTTGTTTTGTTATAGAATCAATAGTTTGTTATATTTAGTGAGCAAGTTACCAAGTCAAATTACATTCCTATTGTCAACTAAATACTATATTTAGTGAGCAAGTTACCAAGTGAAATTACATTCCTATTGTCAACTACATGTAAATGAATGATTAGATTCCAAAACCACTTGGACCTTGTTGCCACAATTTATATTATGTTTTTCTTTTTAAACCATTGTGAATCAATATTAAGTTAGATTTTTTTGTAAATGATATAAGCTTTTTTGTGAATGATATAAGAAGCTTGAGTTTATAAATTAAGTAGATTATTTTATATCTATTTACGAAGTTGTTTTTCTTTGTTGTTTTTAAATCAATAAGAAGTGATAATATAAGTTAAATTACATTTTTATTGTGAACTACATGTAAATGAATGATTAGATTCCAAATGAATGATTAGATTCCAAAATTACTTGGACCTTGTTGCCACCATTTAGATTATGTTTTTTTTCTTTTAAACCATTTGAATCAATATTAAGTTAGATTTTTTTTTGAATGACATAAAAAGCTTGAGTTCATAAATTAAGTGGATTCTTTTATATCTATTTACAATGTTGTTTTTCTTTGATATTGTTGTTAAATCAATAAAAAGTGATAATATATTAGAGTGAATTCATAAATTAAGTGAATTACTTTTTGTCCATTAATATCATCATCATAATATTAAATATTACTAATGGATAATAAATAGGAATCTTTTCTATATCATTACAATGAAAAATAAAAACATATCACTTAAAATTAAATCTGAATAAACTAATTCAAAACCTCATAGTTAATTACTCTTATATATAAACTATTAAAATAAATAACAAAATATTTATATATTTACATTTTCCTTTTCCATATTAAAAATATAAAAATTAAAACGATCAACATAATTAAAAACCTTATCTATTTTAAAATATCTTTAAAAATATTTGTTTTCATTTAGTTACCCAATATTGTTATTAAAATTACCATTAAGTCTGTTTATTTTTTGCAATTTACACTCATGGTTAATCTCTTTATATGAAATTAAAATCTTACAAAACTAAATTCAACACAAATTATGACACTTGCCTTTAATAAAGGCCTCTTACTATGAATATCTTGTGTCGTTTGTCAATACTTAAATCAATCAGGTAGATTCATTGGAATTGACCAATTCATAGGGATGATCATAACCACCAAAAAGGATGTGGGAAATATTGCATAGATGTGGCGGAAGGTTGTTCATGTATCTGATAATAATAGTTAGTGGAGTCTTGTTACACTAAATTCAACACAAATTATGACACTTAACTTTAATATAGGTCTCTTACGAGGTCTCTTACTATGAATATCTTGTGTCGTTTGTCAATACTTAAATCATGTAGATTCATTGGAATTGACCAATTCATAGGGATGATCATAACCACCAAAAAGGATGTGGGAAATATTGCATAGTTTTGGCGGAAGGTTGTTCATGTATCTGAGAATAATATTTAGTGGAGTCTTGTTATGCTACGTGTTTAATAGTTACCCTGGTAATACTTAAACAAGGAGAGTTGTGGAGCTAAGTCACGTTTGGTGTCCGTAGTCTGACTATTTTAATATTTAAAAAAGAAAATAGATAGTTCAAGTTTTAAATAAAATTTCATATTGAGTTAGACATGCTAAAATTTTTGAATATATATGTATAATTTAAATATATATAATATAAATAAAAAATAAATACGTTATTGTAAAGTTAACTTGTATTGGTTTTCCTTATGGTCAGGTTTTATATTGAGAAACAACATTATGTTACTACATTCTTTGAGTGAGGCAATTTGTATAGGTTTGATGTGTGGTTTTTTTAAAGCTAATAGGTTTTAGCTTTGGGAGTTTAATTTTCTTCTTTTTATTATTATTATGAATATTTTTTAATTTCTTGCAATTTCATAATGAACTTAAATGAATTTTAATATAATTTTAGTGAAATTCATGAAATTATTAGTGTTTGTGTTTGGTTGGTTTATATTAGGCTTGAAAATTTTCAAACTTAATCAATTTTGTTTATAGAATGGAGTGATTTATGAAAAGGTATTTTAAAATTGAATCTGGATGGTTGAATATTATATTTTATTTTAGAGTAATAATAATAATTATACCAATAAGTGTGGTCTATATTGGAATTGGGTTTAGAGAATTTTAAATTTTTATTAAACGAATGGATAAGATTTCATGTTAAGGGAATATTCTTTATCTTATACACCATCTAACCGATGACATCAAAATTCTTTCAATGGTTTTTCAATTTCATATCAAAGAATAACAAATTAATTTTAAATATTATTTATTTGGCCACTTATTAAGTTGAGTCGCTCCATTGTCTTCTGCCACTTCCTTTCTTCTGCCAGTTAAATTAGCTTATCCTTTGAAAAATCCATTGGAATTCAGTTAAATAAACTCATCCATTGCAAACCTAACAATTTTGACTACATTGCAATTTTGAATTTTTCAAAAATGTCGGATTCAATTTGTGGGCTATTGTAACAAATGGCTCAGAAGCAAGTCCTAGCATGTGCGGGAACGATGATCTAGAGAAGAATACCTTTAAAAACATGGAATTGTAAGATCAACATTATTTTTTAAATTCAGTGATAACCTTATAGGAAAGGACAAATTTATTGATGTGATTTTCATTTTTTCTTGTAAGTCAACATGATTGTGAAGGAGTTTTTGAGAATATATCTGTCTTTAGTAACTCTTTTCATAAAAACAAAGAACAAAGTCAACCTTTAGAGTCTTAATATTTGTAATGTTCCTAATAGAAATTTACAATGATAGCAAAGACATGCAAAGATAACAACACAGAGATTTTCAGAAATGCATACACATAAACCAAAAATTTCTCTAAATCCACAAACTGGCCAAGATTTTATTAAAATTAGTTATTGTGGTACAAATGAGTTGGAGAAAATTCACATGGGTTTGCACAAGGAAAGCTACAAGCACTAGGGGATGAATACAAGAAATCCCAACACCTACAATAGCAAGCTCCTCCTGAAAACTGCGTTGCTTCTCCAAAACTACATTGTTGCCTGACTTCGCCCCTTGATTTTTCCACTCTAGAGTGTCCAGAATTTTTTTTGAAATTGGAATTGTGATCCTTGCCCAAAACCCAGAAAAACTGAGAAAGATTTTCCCTTGGTTCCAACCTTCAAAATTTGACCCTTCACAACTTGGCCCTCCTTCAATTTCAAATTTTTGTTACTATGACTGGTCTTGTCAATCTCTATTCTCCCAACTCCAATAATCCTCCTCAAATGGCCCTCCAAATGATTTCCCAATACCTTGGCTCCAAACTCCCTCGGATGATGCTGCCCCAAAAGAGCCTCACTCCAATGTTTGCACTGTCATGGAGGAGATGACACAATGTTGTGTATGACAGAGTGAAAAATGCATGTAGGCTGGTCCTATTGGCTATAGTTTTGCTCCACACTCGTGAAAATGATGAAAGAACACTCATGTAGCTTCTTTGGTCAATTACCTGACAACAATGCTCCACAAACAACAAATGAATTTTGCCTCTACACAGTGGTGGCTCCTAAACTGCATGTCATACCCCCATAAATGTGTGGGACCTATAGCTAATGCTTCTTCTAGTCTCAGTGATGAAGGAAAGCCTTCCTTGGGTGGCACTCGAAGTCCACCAAAGAAAGGTGCTCCTGTCCTTGGGAAGCTCTTGTGCTAAACAACATAATATTGGCTCAGTTGAACAACTAAGGAAAAATTGATTTTCAAATAGACAAAAGACCCCATATTTCTCCCTCGTTCCTTCATTTTATAATTGTTGGCCATGCTTTCCTTGTGGGTCCCTCCACCAATTCTATTTGGCTCAAGGAATTCAAATTCCTTCTTCCCCAAGTGCATACTTCATGTGGGCACCATATTCCACTAGCATACACATAAAGTATTTTTCCTATGTTTTCTACCAAAATTTTCCTTAAGCTAGTATTAATCAAAATTGTCAAAAATTTATTTTCCAAACATTAGGAAAATTTAGGAAGGAACATTACAATCCTCCCCTCTTGGATGTCGCTTGACCACAAGAAATTGTAAAGTTGGAGGCTATAAATTCTTCTCATTCTCCCATGTAGCATCCTCCTCTAGTAAATATTTCCACTTGACCAAAGCTCCCTAACAACCATGTCTCTCAACCTCCTCTCCTATCTCTAGTATGAGCTCTAATGTCAAAATCAAATTCCCCTCATCATCCAATGGAGGCAACTCGATTGCTGCTACAACCTGATGTCCTAACACCTTTATCAAGCATGAAACATGGAACATGTTGTGAATCTAGCTCTCTAAAAGTAGTTCCAACTCATAGGCCACCTCACCTACCCTCCTAATCACTTAGTAAGGCCCATAGAAGCATGGCTACAATTTTTTTGCACCCTTCTTCTTGAGTGAAGATTGTTTGTACGGTTGCAAGCATAGGTAGACCATGTCCCCTACTTCGAATTATCTCTCCACCCTATGCTTATCAACATATATATTTTTCTGATTTTGGGCCACCTCCAAATTGTTCTTGAGAGCCGGAAGAATCTCTTAGCATTCTTGAACCCAATCCTTGGCCACTGGTGCCTTTCTATCTCCAAACACCATGTCAGAGAAAGTAAGAGCATCGTACCCATAAACAGCTCGGAAAGGGGACATACCAGTGGACATATGATAGGTTGTGTTGTATTAGAACTCCCTAATATGTAGTTGCTTGACCCATACTCTTTGTTGCCCAATCATGTAGTTGCACATATACCCTTCCAACCATTTGTTCATAATATCTATCTGCCCATCAGTTTGGGGGTGCTAGCTAGTGCTAGGTGTAAGCTTTCTCCCCACTAGTTGGAACAACTCCTACCAAAAATCCCCCATAAATCTTTTATCCTTGTCACTCACAATGGTCTTGGGAAGACCATGCAACTAGAAAACCTCCCGAAAGACAAACTCGGCTACCTCGGAAGCTGAACATCTTAATGAAATAGAAAAGAAGTGGGCAAACTTGGTCAATTTGTCGACAACTACATAGATGTAGTCCCTCCCCTGTGCAACTAGAATCCCAGTGATGAAGTCCATGGATATGCTCTCCCACATCCTCTCTGGAATGGGAAGCAGATGTAGTAAACCAGATGGGTGGGTGATCTCCACCTTTTTTCTCTGGAAATCCATGTACTCCTTCACATGCTTCAAAAAATCTCCCTTGAGCCCCCAGGAAGAGAATCTCTCCCTGAAAACATAGTATGTCTTAAGGAAGCCTGGGTGCCCTACTAGTGGATAATTATGGGTTGCCTACATGATCCTCTCCTTCAGCTGAGATCCTGGCACCAATTAGATATGGTCCTTGTGGTAAATCACATCATCCATCACCTAGAATCAGTCATCCCAGTATGTGCCATCCAAAATATCACAAGCCTACCTGTCCTTGGAGTACTCAAACAATAGTTGAGCCTTCCAATCCTACGTGACATCCATCAAAGACAACGTTGTTGGTCTCCTAGAGAGGGCATCTACTACCACATTGTGTTTTCCCTTCACATACTCAATCTCAAAATCGTAAGCTTGAAGCTTACTCACCCATTTTTGTTGCCTCTCCTCTAGTGGTTGTTTCTCAAGGAAGAATTGAAGACTGTTGTGATCAGTCTTCACTTTGAACTGGCTGCCCACTAGATACTATTTGAATTTGGCATGTGCATGCATCACTTCCAACATCTCCTTGTTGTACACAAAGTACAACCACTCATGGGGTAGTAGTTTCCTACTCTCAAACGCAATAGGATGGCCCCACTTTGTCAAAACCACCCTAACCCCTTCACTAGAGGCATCACACTCCAACAAAAAGGGTCGTGTGAAATCCGGCAAGGCTAAAACCAGGAAACTTCTCATGACCCTCTTCATGCATTCAAAAGCCTCCTCTCCCACATGCATCCATTCAAAATCTTCCCTCTTTTTCAAATCCATAAAGGGTGCTACAATTTCTGAGAACCCTCTCACAAATCTCTTGCAATATGTACAAATTCCCAGAAACTCCCTCAACTTCGTCACATTCCTAAGTGTGGGTCAATCTAGTATAGCTCGAATCTTCTCCCGATGCACCTTCACTCCATCTTCCCCAATCACATGCCCTAGGTACAACATCTTTGTTAGTCAAAACTCGCATTTGGAAATCTTCACATACAGTTGTTGCTCCTCAAGTATGCGAAGCACTTCATCCAGATGTTGAAGGTGCTCATCCCATGAGTATGTCATCGAATAAAACCAGGACAAAGCATATCAACTTCCCACAGAACATGTGGTTCATACAAGACTGGAATGTAGCTAGAGCGTCGGTTAGCCCAAAGGGCATCGCCAAGAACTTGAAATTTCAAGAATGGCAACAAAAAGTACTCTTCTGGACATCCTACTCCCTCATGCAGATCTGGTGATACCCCAAATGCAGATATATCTTAAGGATGTATTTAGATCCTCTAAGATCATCCATCAACTCATCTATGCATGGAATGGGGTATCTGTTCTTCAAGATCTTCTTATTGAGAGCTCGATAGTCGATACACATGCACATTGTCCCATATTTCTTCTTCACCAATGTTAGTGTCAATATCTGCATACTTCCATCAGGGATTAAAATTTGCTCTTTGCATTTTCATTTTAGGGGTCCCATGTTGAATTTTTTTACATCATTTCATTAGGTCATGTCAAATTGATCCATTGATGGTTGTCTTCTCTTCAAAAAATCTAAATTTCTCCCTCATAGGGTATACTTGTTGATCCTTCTTCAGGTTGTCTTCAGTTATGCTTTCATGGTCAATTTGCAATCATGCCTTCATTAGGTCATAGGGCATGTTTTCATTAGGTCTTAGGGTTTCATTTCCAAGGTCAAGAGAATTTTCTGTGTAAATAAAGGTTAGCAAGGGTATGAGGATGATAAATAAGTCAAGCACGATGGCTTATAAGTCATAGTCATTATATCATTATCTTTTAACCTAATGTAATTTTCACCTCAAAAACATGTTTCTGAGGTGAAAATAGTGTATTTTGAGTTTATTTGTATTTCTTATGTAATGTTAAGTCACTATATGTAATAAATGATCCTAGCTACACTAGAGAATCTCTCCTTGTTGTAAGAAAAAGAATCACTGCAAAAATCAGTTCAAGTTGAGCATTATCCACCTCAAAAGAAACAGAGAAGGAAAGGAATTAAAAACAGAGTTTTGAGAAAGGTCAAGAAACATTAGAAAGTGGGTTTTTCAAGTGAAAAATCAAAATTTATTCCTATATAAGACCTCACATTTCATTTTCATGTTTATCATTCTCATTTAGCAAGCAAAGAGTCAAACAGTGAGAAGAAGAGGAAATGTTAAGCAAGTTTTGGGCGAAGGAGAGTTGGCGCGACGCTTCTGGAGGGTGGCGTTGCGCGTCTGGAAAAGTGGAGCAGTGGCGTTGCGCATTGGCAGACTGGCATTGTGCGTTTCAGGCAAGTAGGTTGGCGCTACATGTTGAGGACTTGGCATTGCGCATTGAGGCTCGGCACTGCACGTTGAGGCTCGACACTGCGCGTTGAGGCTCGGTACTGTGTGTTGAGGCCCGACATTGAACGTCTGGTAATTTCTATAGTGTTATTTTACAATGTGCTGCACTTCTATGGTGGCGTTGCATGTCTGTGCACTAGCACTGTGTGTTGAGTAGAAGGGTCTGAAAGCCCTCTAAACTCCAAGAAACTTCAAATTTTCCCTCTCCTACCTACATACAAGTAAGTGGTCCTCCATACTACATTGATTGGTTTGAAATTTAAATTCTAAGCTAAATTTTCCTATGGCAAGTGCCTAAACCCTAAAATTCTCCCTTTTTATACCTAAAACCCTAAACCCTCATTGTTCATCCTATCATGTATCAATACAACCCTAAACTCTTTCCTCGTCCCTTTTTCCCTATTCCATATCATCCATATCCCTTTATCCCTTTATCCCTATTCCATAACATTCCCATCCCTTTATCCCTCTTCCAAAGGGCAATTTCTCAAACAAACCAAGCCACCCCTCTCATTTTTATGATCCCTACTCCCTCATTCATTTTTAGCCCATTAGCTCATCTCCCATCCCCTCACTCCTAAAAATACTTACACTCATTCCCTTCATACAACCTCCTTGCAAACATGGATAGAGAGGACGTAAACTATGAGGAGGAGGAAAACACAAGAAGTGATACCTTAGTAGATAGAGCTAAGCAATAGAGAAAACCACACAAGGGAGGCAAAATTATCAGAGAAGAGTCATCAAACCTTAGAGAATTGCAAGCCTCTCAGTTGGCTATCACATGTTTCAGATATCTTGGTTGCTATGAGTTCTGTGAGCAGGTAGAGAGAGTTCAACACCACCCTGAGCTCACCAAACTTTTTGTAGCTCATCTTTAGGACAACAAGGTAACTCTTGCTAGGGTAACATTCACAGTCTCACCCTCCATCATTTCAGATGCAACCAGGATTCTGAATGTAGGGGAGAAGTGGTACAAGGCCCAAGACCTAGATGAACATTATTATGAGCCTTATATCAAACCCTGGTATAGAAATGAGGTGAAGAGACTTTTTCCTTTCATATTTCTTGAAGACAAGTATGTCCCCATGATGAAAATAATCATGAAGTATTTCACTTGTGAGGGCAGATTTTCCAAGTTGTACACCTATCACATCAGGCTCCTCATGCATTTTACCAGGGTGAGGATGTTAAACCTCCCTTATTTCTTGTTCAGGAATATTGAGAAGATGGCTCATTTTGTCCAGAAGAAGCCATACCCTCAGCAGATGAGCAGTCTCTATCACTATTTCCTGATTAAGATGATTGTGCTTCATCATCTTAGCCTCGTCAAAATCTCCTGGGAGACATTTATCGCTCATGACATCTTCAGGGGTCCTCAAATTCCTCCACTAGTGTCTCAAGAAGCAAGGGGGCCTTCTAGCAGTATTCAGGTGAAAACAGATGAGGAGGCAAAAGAGACTAGTACTGAGGTGCCCGTGACTTACATGACATATCAGAGGGGCACAAGGAGATTGTTTTTTGTCGATGGTTACATGTTTGCTCCACGGGATGTGGAAGGGACCTTACCTTCTTCATCAACCCATAACTAAATGCTAGCTCTAGAGGATGTGGAAGGGGCTTTGCCTTCTTCATCAGCACAACAAGTATAGGTGCAGTAGCTGCACAAAGGGAAGGAAAAGATGTTGGAGGAGAGTTTTGATTATGAGGAGCAAAGATACTTTGACTTGACAGAGCATGATGAGCCATAGTAGCATTATACTCATCATGGAGTGGAAATCATTGACTTAGAGGCTCAAGATGAAGAAACCATAAAGGGCATCATCATAGAAGAAAAGTCGGCTCAAGTACAAGCTCTGATGGACAATTTGGAGAGGGTCAAGTATGTCATCACATATTTGGAACAAGAGAACAAGCAGTTGAGTGACAAACAAGTCCTCATGGAGCTGCAACTACTCAAGGTAAAATGACAAAGTGGCAAAAGACACAAGTCACTTTGATTCGTATTGAGAAGGATATTGAAGATGATAGAGAGACTTGGCTTGAGAGAGTCAACTTGCACCTTTAGAAGCTACTACAGAAGGCCAATAGAGACAATCAGATGATCGGACACATGGCCTATCATTACAGGACCCAAAACAATATTTGCAACATGAGGGTCAAAAAGAAGAAAGCTAGGTTTAGGTGGGCTTTCAAAGTAAAAAAGGAGGAGGATAGGCTTAGGTTGCTTGTTGAAGCTTCCTTGGCTCATTAGGAGAATTTATGATGGTGCTTCTCACCAATTTTGAGCAAGTTTGGAAGATTTTTTGTCACTTGCAAATTTTGAAATTTTGCACACAGGAAAAATGCCTAAACGTGCAACGCCACTACTGCTGCACTCTTCTAGGGGCACCTAAATGAGAAATGGTTTGCACTTTTGGATTTAGAGCGATGAGGACATGCACCTTAGAGATTTTCTAAGTTTTGGGGGCAGAATTGGTCCACCAAAAGGTCAAAGAACACCGTAAAAATGACCTTTCTGCCACTTTTTGGACACATAGAAGCAGTCTTGGGAGAATCATGTTTTGAGGGGTCCGTTAAGCTTCAAATGCATAAATTCTAGGTGTTATGGAAAGAATACTGGAATACCTTTCCAATGAGCTATCATGAGCTCAATTTGGATGCCAGGAAGGCCTCCAAAAGAGACCTGAAAATGTTGTTGCGCATTGGGCCAGTGGCGCTGCGCGTACGGTAGTTTTGCACAAGATGCCTATTTTTCCAATCTTTTATAGTGGTCATAAATGCTCTCTCATGGAGGATTATTACCTTTGTAAATAATTAATTGGCATGTAAATATGATAGGTAATTAGTACTAGAGGGTAGATTCATTGCTTTAAAAGTCAGTTTAAGCTCAAATGAATCAGTTTTTCACTTTTAGAGGCAAGTTGTTGAGATGCCTATATTCCTGTTTCTTGTTCAGTGTTGGTTAGATTATCTCCTCATCTTAGGGAATTGACCCCTAAGGATGGGAGAACGTTGAAACAATGCATATATCTTCTTCTTCTTTCTCATTGTAAAGGGTTGGACTCAGCTGGATGCTCAGACCTTGATTGTACATCATTTTGTAGCAGTTTAGCAGGAGATTAATAAGAATTGCAACTATTTTTGTGGGATCCATGTGGTATGGAGTTTTAGTACAGTTTCATATTTTTTGATCATTTGTTAATATGTTTTATATACTTCGTTAATCATTTCATTGCTTCTATGTGAATGATTTCAAGTTGATAGGTAGAATTCATTACATGAGTGGTCTGCCTTGGGAAAACATTCACCATTTCATGTTTTCTGTAGTCTAGGAAGGATCCATGGTTTTCACATGCTCTTCTTAGCTTCTCAGTAGTTTAAAGCATCTCACCCCATAAAGCCCTAGAGTGCTGAACCTTATGCCTACCTTGCCCCATTGAACACCCTGCAATTCTGACCTAATTCCCTAGACCTAAACTACCCAGCTCGTCCTGATCCAGCAAAACCCCTTCAAAATCCAATCAAAACTTCATGCTACTATACCTAGCCTAATATCCTTTACCTGATCCAGTCATCTTTGCTGAGATCCTTATGGAGAGAGCCCTCTCCCAGCCCAGTAGGGCTAGCTACTTGGCTAAGCCTAGTTTGTGGTTACCCTGGAATTGCCTTCCTTCAGCTTAAGGTTCAATCTTGGTGATAACATAGTGGCGACCATACTGGGGAACGAAAGACTAATCACCCCGATAGTTTCTTTCATTTGAATTCTTAAGATTATGGGTGATGTGTTTTAGAATTTGCTAGGCTGAATTGGAAAGTTTTAAAGCAATATATAAAACTTCAGAATTGGAGCACACTAGCTTCGAGAAAGTACACTAGGGCCAATCCAGATCCAAAACCTGCCCCAGTAGTGGATAATCTCAATCTGATTTTGAGAAGACTCAAAAAATAAGAAAGTTCAGTTAGTCCCACACCTTCAATAAAAGTAGATTCATGCCCTGATGAGTGGTTGTTTCTTTAAGACCTCCCACTTGATCTGTCATTTGATCTTTCCCTATTTAGAACTAGGTCTGAAAGTGCACTTGATGATATAGTTCTAGATCTGGAGTTTATTTCAGATCTTAAAGTCCAAAAGGCAAACCAATCAATTGATGAGTATATCCTAAATTCCCCTCAATCGTCCCTCACTATTGCTAAGATCCCTCAGCTTTCTGAACCAGTATCCACTACCCTTAGTTCATCATTATTCCCTTCAACCTCTGAAGTTCATTCCGCTCCTCCATTTATACCTTCACTTCCCTATCAACATACCATTCCCCATCAATCAGCTATTACTCCCAGTTCTCCATCAACTACTGTATCAACTCCTAGTAGCCCAATCCTTGCTTTAAACCTACCACCTCCACCTCGAGTTATGGTTGCCCGGTATGCACCCCTTGTTTTACCTCAGAATCTTGGAACCATGCTCGTTGATTATCAAACCAAGATAACTTTCTTTGATGCCACTCAAACCATTATTGCTCAGCAACATGTTGATAAAATGAATGATTTATTTGACCTCCATGAAGTAGAGATTGAAGATGTGATGATGAGATTGTTTGTATAAAGCTTTGGAGGTGAAGTTCGAAAATGGTTCAGAGCTTTACCCACAACTTCTATCACCACTTTACTAATCCTCCATAGGCAGTTCCTGGATCGGTGGGAGGTGAAGAAGAATCCACTTCAGATTTTGTCCGAGTATGAGAACATCAAAAGAAATGTGGGTGAGAGTGTACAACACTATTGTGTGAGGTTTAATGCAGTATACAACTCTATTCCTTCCAACATTAAACCACCAAAGGGATTGGCTTTGCTCAAGTTTCCAGACGGTTTATGCTGATATGGCATATCAGTTGCGGGAATGTGATCCTACCACATTAGAAGACATGCAAAAGAATGTTGTGAGTGTAGAAGCAAACTTGCTGGCCAAAAGAGCAAGAATGAGATTTGAGAAAAGAGAGATCATGAAACAAGAAGCATCTACTTTAGATGTAAAGATGGATACATTGATTCGAACAGTGGAAAGGATGGTTGACCGGTTAACCATCACAGATAAACCTAAAACACCATTCTGGAATCCAAATTTTAGAGGACAATAACAGCCCCAATTCCAAATCAATTAGAGAGAAAAAAAGGCACAAGAGCAACCAGCACAACAACACAAGATCAAAACTCCCTTACAACATAATTATGTTCAAGGAATGGAAGAAGAAGATGACGAAGATCTAGTAATTGAAACAAATCACTTTTTCACTATTGATGGTATGCCTATATTTTTTACTGAAGATGAAGAATATGTAGAAGTTCTAGACATTCAAAGGGATGAAGATTATATCTTAGCAAATGATGTGGTTTTGGAGGCTGAATCTGATGATTATCAGTGTGGTTATATGAATTCTTTGACTGCACAGTAGAGGCAATACTCTTTAAGGGGCAGAGATGTACCAATCAATCCCCTTCAAAAAAGAAAGGATGTGAATTCCAAGAATGATTCCTCAAACACTCAGAGGAAAGGAAAAGAGCTTGCTAATCTAAATCCCAGCAAAGTACCATCAACAAGCATCACTGAAAACGACAAGAAACAATTAGTAAAAAGATAGTTCAGTGAAAGAGCAAGCAGATAACAAGGACATTGGTGTCAAAGAGGTAGAAAAAGTTTCATCCTTTAATTTAAAAAGTGAAATTGCTAAATTAAAAGTGTCCATTCCTTTGACTGAGATTGTTAAGAATAGCAATTATAAACACCATGTATCTAGAATATTGCAAATAGATCCTTTGTCAGACATGGTGAATGTCGAGGATGATCATCCTGAACTTATTTTTGGTCCAGCCATAGAAGGTCAACTTGAAGATAGTGAAGTCCCTCCCTTTTATCTGAATCTTAGACTGCATGAGTATATACTCCATAATGCTATGTTAGATTCCGGAGCTTCCCACAATTTGATTCCGAAAGCCATTATGGAAAATTTGTGCCTGAATATCACCCAAAAATACCATGATTTGTACTCCTTTGACTCCAGTAGAGTTCATTGCATTGGTCTCATCAAAGATTTGGTGGTTTCTTTAGATCAAATCCCAGCAAAAAATGTCTTAATGGATGTGGTAGTTGCTGATATACCGCCTCGGTTTGGTATGCTCTTATCTAGTTCATGGGGTGCTAAACTCAAAGGCACTTTACAACTTGACTTCTCTTATGCTACCATCCCTGTTTTCAGTCAATTGAGGAAGTTGTACCAGGAAAAGAAAATGAAGTATATGATTACTAGTAAAGAGAGGCCTGTGAATCGTTCGATAAATGGTGTACATACTGATTTAGATTCCTTTGTTTTGTACTCTGATAGTGAATTGAATGATGTAGATATTCAGCTTATAGAAGTAGATGATGTACCAGAAATTTTCGAGAATTTAGAGCAGTTCTTAATCAAGAAAAAGGAAAATAGCAAGTTCTTCTGAGTAGTCTACACAGTAGAAAAAGGTCAGTGAAGAGAAGAAAAATGAAGTAATCAGCAAGGTAAGGTTGAGAAAGAAACAGAATTTCAGCATCTAGAAGATGAAGTTGGCCTTTGGAGCATGGACTTCTATTGCACTGTGGGTAAGGACGGTGCTGGTATTTGAATTTGGATTCGAAGCACTGCTTTCCGGCCTACCAAAGTCCCAAGTAATTTTAGAGTATGTTCCTACAAGTTAGCTTTTGATTGCTCTAATAATGAAGCAAAGTATGAGGCTTTGATTACAGGTCTTAAATTTTTTAAGAAACTAGATGCGAAAAGGATTTCAGTTTATGGTGATTCAGAGCTGGTGATTAAACAAGTAAAAGGATAATATCAAGAAAAGAATCCATAGATGAGAGCCTATAGAAATGAAGTTCTGGGTATTTTGAGGATGTTTCCAGAATACACCTTGACAACGGTACACCGGACTCAAAACATCATTGTAGATTCACTTGCCACTGTGGCCAGCAATTTGAAGATTCCAATGAATTTTAGCAACAAATTTGAAATTCATGTCAAACATAGGCCTATTGTTCCTGATAATTTGAGGTATTGGAAGTGTTTTGGGATGATAATGAAATTAATGCCTTTTTGCAGAATGAAGGAATGTTTAAGGATGCTTCTATTGATGATGTTTGTGATTCCAATGAACAAGACATTGAGGTAAATCAGATGGAGGTTTTACAGCTGAAGGATAATATTATTGCTAGAGGTCTCATACCTTTAGAGGAGCTTTTTCATTAGGATGATGTGGCAAGAAAACCGAGCTTGGTGCCTACGGACAAAGGAGTTGAAGATTTAAATCTTGGAACAGCTGACAAGCCCAAGCTTGTAATGTTATCAAAAGCATTGTCTCCCAAAATAAAGGCTAAGTATGTTAGATTACTTTCTAAATTTTCTGATGTTTTTGCATGGAATTATTTAGATTTGAAACTATATGACAAGGATATTATTCAGCATATTATTCCTATCAAGCCGGATCAAAAACCTTTGAGACAGAAGTTGAGAAGAACCAATCCAAAGCTGCTACCATCTATCGAGAAAGAGGTAAGTAGATTGTTTAAAGCTGGCATCATTTTTCCAATTAGATTTTTTGATTGGATTTCAAATTTGGTCCAGGTACGAAAGAAGACCAGAGAAATAAGGTTTGCATAGATTTCTGGAACCTCAAAAAGGTGTCCTTAAAAGATAATTACCCTCTCCCTAAGATGAACCATATTCTGCAAGGAGTAGTTGGAGCATCACGACTGTCACTACTTGATGGTTACTCAGGCTATAATTAGATGTTGGTGCATGAAAAAGACCAAGAAAAAAATGCCTTCACAAAACCTTGGGGAACTTTTCAGTATGCCAAAATGCCATTTGGGTTGAAGAATGTCGGAGCCACTTTTCAACGGGCGATGGACATAACTTTTGCTAATGAGAAGGATGTTTTCTTGGTAGTTTATTTAGATGATTCGACAGTATTTTCGGGTTCTGATGATGAACATTTGTACCACTTAAGAATTGTCTTTCAGAAATGTAGGAAGTTAGGGATTTCTCTAAACTCGAAAAAGAGTCTTTTTGCCATGGACAAGGGTAAACTTCTTGGTCATATAATTTCTAAAGATGGCATTCACATTGATCCTTCAAGGGTGGAGGAAATCTAGCATATAGACTTTTCGCGCAACAAAAAGGAGATTCAGGCTTTCAATGGTAAGATGAATTTCTTACACAAATTTATACCAAATTTGGCTGAACATTTACATGAAATAACTAATATGTTGAAAAAGGACAGCACTGTGAAATGGACGAAGGATGCCATGAATCATTCAACTTGGTAAAGTTTTCTTTATCCACATCCCCAATCTTGATTATTCCTGATTATACTCATGATTTTATTATATTTTCGTTTGCATCCGAGCACACCATGGTTGCGTATTGATGAAAAAGAGAGATCAGGTGGAGCAACCCATTGCTTTTTTCAGTAGGACTATTCGAGATGCTGCCTTGCATTACAATATCATTGAAAAACAAGCACTGGATCTTATAAAAGCATTGAAGGATTTCAGAGTATACATTCTGCATTCACATACTATAGCATATGTTCCTAACATAGTAGTCAAAGATGTTCTCATGCAAACTGATCTAGATGGAAGAACAAGTAAGTGGATAGCAGCAATGTTGGAGTATAATCTTGAGATTAAACCTACCAAATTGATCAAAGGACAAGGCTTGGCAAAATTGATGGCTGAATCAAATCTGCATGCTCTAGACATAAATCTTATTGCAACAATGTCAGAGGATGAAGATGGTGGCTCGCTCATTCAAGTATCAGAAATGTTTCTCAAATCACCTTGGTATTCTAATATAGTTTATGTTCTTCAGCATCTTTCGCCACCTCCTGGAATGTGAAGAAGTAAATGTAGGTCACTAAAGCCAAAGTCTACAAAATTATGCATTTTAAATAGTGCTCTCTATTGGAAAGATCTAGGAGGAGTTCTACTTAATTTTTTGGTTGAAGATGAAGCTCAATAGGTAATGAATGATTTTCATAGAGGTGATTATGGTGGTCATTTGTTTTGGAAAACAACAGCTAACAAATTGTTGAGAGCAGGATATTGTTGGCTGACTTTGTTTTCATATTTATATAAGACAGTGATGGACTACCTGAATGTCAAGTTTTCCAAGGAAAAAGGAAGTTGCTTCCTCTTCCTTTGAATCCAGTTGAAGTAAATGCACCTTTCCAGTAGTGGGGTCTTGATTTCATAGGGGAAATCCATCCCACATCATCCACAGAACACAGATGGATTTTTACAGCTACCGATTACTTCACCAAGTGGATTGAGGCCATTCCAACAAGAAAGCCACAGACATGGTAATTATCTAATTTTTAGATTCTAATATCTTGTCTCATTTTGGTTACCCTTACAAGATTATAATAGATAATGCAACAACATTTAAGTCCAAGAAGATGGTTGAGTTTTGCAAAAATTACAATATTACATTGGGCCATTCCACGGCATACTACCCATAGGGCAATGAGTTGGTTGAGTCATCAAATAAGTCCTTGGTGAACATTATTAAGAAAATGTTGGAGGCAAACAAGAAGAATTGGCATCGAAAGCTTGTTAATGCCTTGTGGGCCGACAGAGTGATCAGTAAGAAATCTATAGGTATGTCACCTTTTGAGTTGGTTTATGGTACTGATACAGTGTTTTCTACATCACTTGCAATCCCGGTCATGAGATTATTACAGGAAGCTGGCAGTGAAGAGGATGATATTTAGCATAGAATTAATCAACTGATTCACCTTCAACAAAAAAGGGAAGAGGTTTCCCAAAACACTTTCTGGTTGCAAGAGAAGATAAAGAAAATTTATGACTGCAAAACTAAGGCAAAAAATTTTCAGTTGGAAGATGTAGTGCTGCGATGGGATGCACAGAATGAAGAAAAGGGAAAGCATGGTAAGTTTGACAATTTAGGGAAAGGGTCGTATAAAATCTCATCTTATCAAGGATAAAATGCATTTTTGTTGAAGGAAATGGATGGTTAGGAATGTTCAGGAGGGCCAATGAATGGTTGGAACCTGAAGCACTACTGCTTTTGAGGTTGTTCCCTGAAGTTACTTCACCTTCATTGTATATACCAATTTGATTTTCCTTGCAAGGTTTCAAGTACACTATCATCTGAGCTTGGGGCCCGAAGTGAAGGCTATAAAGTTTGAATGATTTATGTCAAGTTTGGTTGATTTGGTTTATAGTCAAGTTTAGAGTCAGTTGTGAGTTAGTTTTTAGTTTGTATTGACTCATTTTTAACTCTTTTGTTTTGACCGTATTGCCCAATGGACGAGGCACTTGGTTTATGGTGTTCTTAACACCTCTAAGGAGCTTCCATCCCCAATAAGGCCAATGTTGTGTCAGTATCTGCATACTTCCATCAGGGATCAAAATTTTCTCTTTGCATTTTCATTTCTGGGGTCCCATACTGAATTTTTTTACATCATTTCATTAGGTCATGTCAAACTGATCCACTGATGGTTGTCTTCTCTTTAGAAAATCTAAATTTCTCCCTCATAGAGTATACTTGCTGACCCTTCTTCAAGTTGTCTTCAGTTATGGTTTCATGGTCAATTTGCAATCATGCCTTCATTAGGTCATAGGGCATGTTTTCATTAGGTCTTAGGGTTTCATTCCCAAGGTCAAGAACCTGATTTTCTATGTAAACAACAAGGGTATGAGGATGATAAATAACTCAAGCATGATGGCTTGTAGGTCATAGTCACTATATCATTATCTTTTAACCTAATGTAATTTTCACCTCAAAAACATGTTTTTGAGGTGAAAACAGAGTATTTTGAGTTTATTTGTATTTATTATGTAATTTTAAGTCACTATATGTAATAAATGATCCCATCTACACCAGAGCATCTCTCCTTGCTATAAGACAAAGAATCACTGCAAAAATCACTTCAGGTTGAGCATTATCCACCTGAAAAGAAATAGATAAGGAAAGGCATTAAAAACAGAGTTTTGAGAAAGGTCAAGAAACATTAGAAAGTGGGTTTTTCAAGTGAAAAATCAAAATTTACTCCTATATAAGGCCTCACATTTCATTTTCATGTTCATCATTCTCATTTGGCAAGCAAAGAGTCAAAAAGTGAGAAGAAGAGGAAAGGTTGAGTGAGTTTTGGGCGAAGGAGAGTTGGTATTGTGCTTCTGGAGGGTGGTGTTGCATGTCCAGAGCAGTGGAGGAGTGGTGCTATGCATTGGCAGATTGGCGCTGCACGTTTCAGGCAGGCAAGTTGGCGTTGGCGTTGAGGCCCATCGCTACACATCTGGTAATTTCTGCAGTGTTATTTTACATTGTGTTGCGCTTCTACGGTGGCACTGCGCGTCTATGCATCGGTGCTATGCATTGAGAAGAAGGGTCAAAAAGTCCTTAAAACTCCAAAAAAATTCAAATTTGCCCTCTCCTACCTGCATACAAGTGGTCCTCCATACTACATTGATTGGTTTGCAATTTAGCTTCTAAGCTCAATTTTCCTATCGCAAGTGCCTAAACCCTAAAATTCTCCCTTTTTATGCCTAAAACCCTAAACCCTCATTGTTCATCCTATCACCTTCAATACAACCCTAAACTCTTTCCCTATCCCTTTATCCCTATCCCATAACATTCCCGTCACTTTATCACTCTTCCAAATGGAAATTTCTCAAACAAACCAAGCCCTCCCTCTCATTTTTATGATCCCTACTCCCTCATTCATTTTCTAGCCCATTAGCTCATCTCCCATCCCCTCACTCCTAAAAAAAATTTCACTCATTCCCTTCATACAACCTTAAGCCTTACAAACTTGGACAGAGAGGACTGAGACTATGAGGAGGAGGAAAACAGAAGCAGTGATACCTCAGCAGATAGAGCTAGGCAACAAAGAAAACCACACAAGGGAGGCACAATTATCACAGAAGAGCCATCAAACCTTAGAGAATTGCAGGCCTCTCAGTTGGATGTCTCATGCTTTAGATATCTTGGCTTTTATGAGTTCTGTGAGTAGTTAGAGAGAGTGCAACACCACCCTGAGCTCACCAAACGTTTTGTAGCTCATCTTCAGGACAACAAGGTGATTCTTGTTGGGGTAGCATTCACAGTCTCACCCTCCATCATTTCAGATGCAACCAGGATTCCGAATGTGGGGGAATGGTGGTACAAGGCCCAAGACCTGGATCAACATTATTATGAGCCTTATATTAGACCCCAATACAGAAATGAGGTGAAGAGATTTTTTCCTTTCAGATTTCTTGAAGACAAGTATGTCCCCATGATGAAAATCATCATGAAGTATTTCACTTTTGAGGGTAGATTTTCTAGGTTGTACACCTATCACATCAGGCTCCTCATGCATTTTACTAGGGCGAGGATGTTAAACCTCCCTTATTTCTTGTTTGGGAATATTGTGAAGATGGCTCATTTTGTCCAAAAGAAGCCATACCCTCAGCAGATGAGCACTCTCTATCACTATTTCTTGATTAAGATGATTGTGCAGCATCATCCTAGCCTCCTCAACATCTCTTGCGAGACATTAATCGCTCATGACATCTTCAGGAGTCCTGAAATTCCTCCACCAATGTCTTAAGAAGTAGGGGGACCTTCTAGCAGTATTCAAGTGAAAATAGATGAGGAGGCCAAAGAGACTAGTATTGAGGTGCCCGTGACTTACATGACATATCAGAGGGGTACAAGGATATTTTTTGCTACCGATCGGCAAGTGTTTTCTCTACGGGATGTGGAATGGACCTTTCCTTCTTCATCAACCCATAGGCAAATGCTAGCGCCACAGGATGTGGAAGGGGTTTTGCCTTCTTCATTAGCACAATAGGTACAGGTACAGTAGTTGCACAAAGGGAAGGAAAAGATGACGGAGGAGAGTTTTGATGATGAGGAGGAAAGAGACTTTGACTTGACAGAGCATGATGAGCTAGAGCAATGTTATACTCATCATGGAGTCGAAATCATTGACTTAGAGGCTCAAGACAAAGAAACCATAAAGGACATCATCATACAAGAAAAGGAGGCTCAAGTACAAGCTCTGATGGAAAATTTGGAGAGGGCCAAGTATGTCATCACATATCTGGAACAAGAAAACAATCAGTTGTGTGACAAACATGTCCTCATGGAGCTGGAACTGCTCAAGGTAAATCGACAAAGTGGCAAAGAGACACAAGTCACTTTGAATCCTGTTGAGAGAGAGATTGAAGATAATAGAGATAATTGGCTTGACAGAGTCAACTTGCACCTTGATAAGCTACTATAGAAGGCCAATAGAGACAATCAGATGATCAGACACATGGTCTATAATTATAGGACCCGAAACAAGATTTGCAACATGAAGGTCAAAAAGATGAAATCTAGGCTTAGGCGGGCTTTGAAATGAAAAAAGGAGGATGATAGGCTTAGGTTGCTTGCTGAAGCTTCCTTGGGTCATCAGGACACTTGATGACGGTTCTTCTCAACAATTTTTAGCAAGTTTGGAAGATTTTTTGTCACTTGCAAATTTTGAAATTTTACACACAGGAAAACTGCCTAAACATGCAGCACCACTAGTGCTGCGCTTTTCCTAGGGGCACCCAAATGAGAAATGGTTTACATTTTTGGATCCATAGCGATGTGGACATGCACCCTAGATATTTTCTAAGTTTTTGGGGCATAACTGGTCCACCAAAAGGTCAAAGAACACCCTAAAAATGACCTTTCTACCACTTTTTGGACACAGAAAAGTAGTCTTGGGAGAATCAAGTTTTTAGGGGTCAAATTAGCTTCAAATGCAGAAATTCTAGGTGTTTTAGAAATCAGACTAGAAGAAATTTCTAATTAGCTATCATGAGTGCAATTTGGATGTCGGGAAGGCCTCCAAAAGGGGCCTAAAAGTGGCACTACGCATTGGGCCAATGGTACTGCGTGTAAGGAAGTTTTGCAGAGGATGCCTATTTTTCTAGTTTTTTACTGTGTTCATGGATTCTTTCTCATGGAGGATGTTTTACCTTTGTAAATGATGACTTGGCATGTAAATATGATAGGTAATTAGTACTAGAGGGTAGATTCATTGCTTTAAAAGTCAGTTTGAGCTCAAATGAATCAGTTTTTCACTTTTAGAGGTAAGTTGTTGAGATGCCTATATTCTTGTTTCTTGTTCAGTGTTGGTTAGATTAGCTCCTCATCTTATGGATTCGACCCTTGAGGATAGGAGGATGTGGAAACAATGCCTGTATCTTCTTCTTCTTTCTCATTGTCATGCGGAAAGAGTAAATTTTGCGGACAAAACCGACCTCCCTAGAATCTAAGGCTTTCTAGTGACAAACAAGACAATTAAACACTATCTTTCCCTAAATATGCGTTTAGAATACAAGTGATCAGGTGTTTATAACATACCTTTAGTCCAACGCTTTGTAGCAGTCCAGCCTCGCCGATCCGGATGAGCTCCTCCTTCTCTTCGAAACCTACATTCACTAACAAGCAAACGATTACATAGCACCTGAATAACTCATAAAATAAAACATATTCATCATACAGACCAAGGAGTATATGAAACAAATCATGTATAACAACTTGTTGAGAAAAATGAGCTTAATTGTATTAAGTGGAAACAAAAGAAACCATTACAACCTGAGCCTTGGTGTTGTGCAGGTCCCTCCCAGGGTCCAGCAAGAGTTTTCCTTTACTTTGATTAGCTCACCCACTTCCAAATGAAGCTAAGAAACGATGGGAATCTCTCCTCTCAAGCTCTATAAGGGAGTCCTAATCTCAGTAGCATCTACCCTTAGGAATGTTCAGCTTTCAACCTCTCCTCCCTCTGGCCCAATACCTGTATTTATAGTGCTTAGGAGGAAGTTAATCAGGTCCACCATGAATGGGATAAGCCCCTCTTTCAATGGGATAGCTCCCCTCTTCATGGGATAAGTTCCTCTTACATAGGGATGCATGAACCATCTGGAGGCGCTTAATCCACGTCAAACCATCTTCTAGAATGCTCTAGAAATGACCACAAGTAACTTTTTTGAAGTGAAACTTGCGCCTTTTGACCTTTACAGGAGTACGCACCCACCCCTTTACATACAGAGCGTACAAGTACGCAGGTATTGTGAACTTGGGGTGCGTACATGCAGGTGAGGCCAAGAGAAACTGCGTAACCAGAGTTAATTGACTTTTTAAGGACTTTCTCTCTTTCTTGGAGTTTGACATGAGGAGCAGAGGTATGAGACTTGCCAAGGAGGATAGTATGACAGTTGATAGAGCCATACTAACTGTAGATAGTCATGGTGACAAATTTTAGTGTAACAGATTGCCCCCTAAAGTGCGAAGCCTGTAGTAGATTTAGGGTTTCATATCATCTAGGAAGGGTGAAGTACTTTATCATTTCAAGGATTATCTTGTGGAGAGCCCGGTTGGAACCTGCAAGTATTCAACACAAAATACATGTATGAGATCATATCATCACTGAGGTAGGCATTCCCATACTCAGATCAAAAACTTTAACTAACAAACTAACTACTGCTCTGATACAGGAATGATTTCGCAGTACATCATAATCATAGACTCATGTAGACACAGTATGGACGCAGCCATCTGTTTATAGTTAGTCTACTATACAATGAATACAAAACTCCTCGCAGCCTGGATGGTGGAAACTAGATCCAGGGTCTTCATTTCTACTTCCCGAAATAGTACGATTCTATCCATGCGAATAAATGAGTTGATGTCGAGCATGGTAGAAACCACTTGATTACCAGTCAATGATGTAAACTGTTAACAAGTGTGAGAGAAACCACCAGTGATGTCAATGGTTCTCAAAGTACCCAGTACAATCCATGAGATGTGAATGAATGTGTTGATGTCGAACATGTCACGGAATCCTTCGATCGAAGGTCAATGATGTAAACTGTCGTCGAAGGCGAGAAACATGCCATTGATGCATGTAGATCTCAAGGTACTGACGATTTCTAGGTCATCTTTCTAGATAATGTGCTGATGTCGATAGAAAGCGACCCGTCGTAGGCAAGCCCACAACACGAAATCATAAATCAAGTTGAAGAAATGTAGCTGTAAGGACTGACTCAGGGATGGTCAAGATGGATGACAGGTATTTTGCAGATGAATGGTTTATTTGCAGCGACCTCTTGAACACATAACAACACAACAGATGGCTTCGTGACATTTGACCCAAAGTTAATACCCGGCTGAAGACTTTCAATGTGGTTCAATCAACTGTGAGGCAAAGGATTTCCCAACCCAGGTGAATGAAAAGTGTCGTGTTCAAGAGTGGTGATAAGGTTTCTTCTGAGACAAAGGATAGCAAATAGGCTCATTTTCCTCTCTTTTCCCCCACCATTTCTGGCAAGTACCTCTTTATTTTTTACAAGCTTGAGGAGGCTAACATATGCTTGATTATAAGCTCATCCATCGGATGATTCCAACTTAGTTTAGATTCGAACCCTAAGAAGGAGTGGTCCGTTCCTGTTTGTAATCGAACAGGTCCTTTACTGTGAAATTTTAATGAGTCCAGTATAGGAGAAACTCGGCGTTTTTCAATTTTAGAGAGTCTGAAAAACTTAAGAAGACTCCAGGGTTGAACTTTTTCGTAAATTTGTGTCTCCCAAGCCCGAAAAAGTATAAAATAATACTTGAGAGAACTGCTTGATCTTTTACGACCAAGGAGTACTTTCATGGTTAGTGTCTTTGACCTGAAAAGTAAAAAGCGATCAAGGACACGTCGTTTTATTTCCAATATCGAGTTTGAAACGACAAAAACCCGGCAATCTTTTCCTGTTTTTTCGGTCAGAAAAGGGCTATAAGGGGGTCGTCTTTTAATTCCGTTTTAACGAGTGTAAAAGAGACGCTCGGCAATCTTTTCATGTTTTAGGAGTCAGAAAAGGGCTTAAAAGATGACTCTGATGTTTTTGTTTGTGAAAAATGACAATTTTCCCTGAAAATCCTTTATCCTGCACAAAAACCAACATATTACTCATACCTGTTTAATATAGATAAAAATACTTTGAAAAATACCTTTTCACGGTGGAAAATAAACAAATTTAACATTCATTTACTCAAAAAACCTATAAAAAGGGCTTTTACCATTTCATTTTTACCATTTTACTGTTGAGGAGAGAAAAAGGGCTTTTGGCAAGAAACTTCCCGTGGATATTGCGAAGAATCCGACCGTCGAAACCGAACGTCGTCTCATCAGGTATTCTACAACATCCTCTCTTGCATTTCCATCCATTTAGAATTTGTTTTTAAGCTTTAGTTTCATTTTTTGGAGGCCTTGGGGTTTCAAGGTCCGCTTTTCGGGGTACGCAGGTGCTCCACTGGTGACCTGCGTACCCCGACATTTTCTCAGTGGGGAAAATGCCGGGCATACGCAGCTTGCCTTAAGAGAACTTGCGTACACACGCTCTGTCTCTAAAGGCGGGCTGCGTACACCGCGGAGTGGGTTTTCAAACCCCCATTTCTCCAAAATGAACCGAAAACTTTCAATTTTATGGACTCTAACAGATGTTTTATGGTGTGTAGATTGCCCACCATGCTTGGTTAGCGCGAAAGAGAACACGAAGATGTTGATTTAGCCGCCGTTAATCACCAACCTTCCATTGATGCTTTGAAGGCATGCGATCTTTACAAATACTGGGCCATACCTGGCATGAGGGCCTAGGTGCTCTTTCTAGAGTGGCTGGTTGAAAGGTGGAACGTCCAGGATCAGTGCTTTTACATTGGAGGGCACCAGCTCGAGATAGAGCCCTCAGATATTTACTTTCTCACTGGTTTGCCCAAGAGAGGTGAACAATTGACTCTGTCCGGGACTAGGCCGAGTGGCCAGTCCATCGCTAGTCTCCGTCTAGAGTGGTGCAATAATCAAAACCAGGAGAGGGGGATAGAAATTAAAAAGATATCCTGACCTGAACTTATGGTAATTGCCTTTTCAGTTACCAGACTTTGCGGAGCTGCCGCTTTGCACATTGCCACCAGGTCCCAAATGCGGATGGCGATTGACTGCTATCGAGGCACCATTTTCAACTGATGTGATGCTGTGTTGGCCAATTTAAAGGGCCAACTGACTAGGGAAAAAAATGGGCAACTAAAGACTTTTGGTTATGGGCCTCTAGAGAGGGTTCTGATGCTGATCCCGCAACAGCTTACTGTTGAGGTTGGGCTTCCTCGAGAGCCTAAGTTGATGCGATGGGTTGTGGTGATGGCCCGTCATCCTGACAAGGGCACGGAGGTTGTCCGATTTAGACCAGAGTACTTTCACTGGTTAGAGGACCAGGTCTTCTCGATACAGGATTTTCCTTATGCCGGAGTCGATTTTCGTGGAGATTCGGACATGATTCTTCCACCGGGAGAACAGTGGGATGACACAGGTACTTCATTTTTCACAAGTTTTTAAATTATCTATTTTTTTTGTTTTTATATCGTCTCAAAACTGACAGTGACAATTTTCAAAATGCAGATGTAGGCCCACGGCATCCAGCCAATCTCCGGC
This sequence comes from Pinus tabuliformis, assembly GCA_031772625.1. NCBI lineage: Eukaryota > Viridiplantae > Streptophyta > Pinopsida > Pinales > Pinaceae > Pinus > Pinus tabuliformis. Next base: position 511,125,106 of record CM062820.1, read on the forward strand.
CTTTCGAGAAGAGACAACCAGTTGCACCGGCACTAGTCCCACAGAACGAGGCTACAGAGACCTTAGCTGAGTTGGAACAAGACCTAGAGCGTCTGACGGCAGATATACCAGAGACTACTATAGATGATATTCCTATCAGGCTTCAACGCTATGTAGTCGGAGTCCCAGGACCTTTTAGAAGGTTCTTGTGTAGGGTAGCCCGTGCAGTGGTGTCGTATAGAGGTCATCACCAGTGATTGGCTGATTGTTTTTGTAGACACATGTGACATTTTGGTTTTTTGTACTTATCATTTTTGCCGATCATAAGGTGTTTTGCAACCTATGATCGAAGACGATGTATTTTTGACACACTCCTATTTATATATATCATTATTACCGGCTTATCTTGTTAAACATGTGTGATTAAATGTTTTTTAAATTTACATGTATGATTATCGCAAATGTCTATTTAACATTCGAGAGGCAATTGCATCTGCTAATGTATTTAAAGACCTTGGAATATGTTGATATTCAATGTAATCAAATTCACGTTCCAAGAGACGCACTCTCAAAAATAACCTTAATAACACTGGATTTCTAATGGCATATACTCTATTAAGCTGTAATACAATGAGTTCAGAATCTAACCTCACTATCAAACTCTGAATCCCAAATGAAATAGATTCAGACAATAACTCAATCATTGCACTGTATTCTGCAATGTTGTTTGTTGTTTGACCGAGGCTCACCCCATGCATAGAAACTAACTCGTCAGAGGGCGAATAAATAACCCAAGCTGCGGAAGAAATATTCCGTGTACTACGACAAGCACCGTCAGCAAATCCAATGTATGTTTGGAGAGGCATCGACATCTGCAAACATCAAGCGTAAAACCAAGATAAGCAGAATAACGATGAAAAACACACTTTCTAAGCTAAGCACACTGTCTAAACTAACAAACACACCAGCTAGAAAGAAAAATTAACCTAACTAACCTAACTAAAATCTCCACACCCATCATTTAAGCATAATACCTCTTTAGGTAAAGTCCATTTCTGGGTTTACCCAAAGAGTCCCCGTCAAAGTCAACCAGCTCATAGGCCCCTTTTGCTAGCTTTCGCTTAACAATGTAGGGCCCATGCCACATAGGAACAAATTTTCCAGCACCTAATTTATCGTTAGCTTGATCATACAATAGCACTAGGTCTCCTTCCGAAAAATTTCGAGGGGTCACATTTCGATCATACTGAGCTTTCATACGTTTTGCATGAGTCTCGATCGCCAATGCATCATCACGTTGAGTCTCATCTAATTGAGCTAAGTATAATAAATGCTTCTCCTCTTCGGAAGTAGCTGGAAGTAATTCGACAGCCATTTGAAGTGATGGGATTTCGCATTCAATGGGCAGCACAGCTTCCAAACCATAAACTAGTTGGAAAGGAGTGAACCCTGTTGATGTTTTCACTGAGGTTCGGTATGCCCAAAGCGCGGAAAATAACATGTTGTGCCAATTCGACCGATGAATACTAATGATTCGTCGGATCATGATAACTAAAACTTTGTTGATGGACTCAACCAGACCGTTGGCTTGTGGATAATAAGGAGTTGAGCTATCATGACGCAAACCAAGCTGGCCTGTAAGTTCTGTCATCATAATGTTTCGAAAATGGCGCCCATGGTCAGTAATTATCGCTTGTGGGACAACAAACCTAGCAATAATGTGATTGAATACGAAAATTGCAGCTGTCTTGCCGTCAGCCTCGAATGTAGGCATCGCCTCGGCCCACTTAGTAAAATAATCAACCGCAAGGATGATATACGCACGCCCCCTGGCCGAGTGAGGGTTACATGTAATAAAATCGATACCCCATTTGGCAAAAGGACCAACGAAAATTATAGGGTGGAGAGGAGCAGGTGGTGCGCGCATCTTGCGATCAAACACTTAACAGTTGTGGCATTTCTGGACTGCAATAATACAGTCTTTAAACATGGACGGCCAAAAGTAGCCAGCACGCAACACCTTCTGGGTTGTGGCATACCCAGACATATGACCACCACACGCTCCAGAGTGACAGTCATTCAAAACCCTTTCAGCTTCTTCATGAGTTAAGCAACATCGGAAAACCGGGTCTGCTCCATGGCGATAAAGAGTATCTCCAATAATTTTGTACTGTTGGGACTGGAACCGAATTTTCTGACGTTCCGACTTTGAAGCTTCGGGCCGAAAGGATTGGGTTTGGAGATAGACGATTATATCCCCATACCACGGATCTAAAGTGCTGATGAGAAACAAAGATTCGTCCGCAATGGGTTCCTCTGCCACAGTTTCCACGTCAGCACGCGGGAAATCACACATCAACTCTACAAAAACTAAAGATTTCTTAGACTTAGATTTCTCAAACTCCAAGTCGAACTCTTGCAGGATAACGATCCATTTAGAGTACTTGCCCCCTAGCAATTGTTTAGTCAAAATGTAGATCATAGGGTTGCAATCCGAAATGACTGTAGTTTTACGGAGAAGAACGTAGTGACGAAAACGTTGGACAACTTGAACGGCTGCCAAGGCCAATTTCTCCACATGTGAATATTTGAGCTCAGTTGGATTTAACGTCCGACTAAGGTAATATATCACATGTTCCGTTCCGAATTCGTCTTCCTGAACTAAGACCATTCCAATGGTGGAATGAGCAACGGCGAGGTACAAAAAGTAATCCTGGTTGTAGTTGGGAGGATGCAACAATGGTGCATGGGTCAACGCGTGTTTAAGTGCATCAAAAGATTTCTGAGCTATCTCATCCCATGAGAATTGAGCGTTCTGTTTCAACAACCGTGTAAAACCTTTTGTAACCTCGGCGTAGTTAGGAATGAATCGGCGTAAAAAGTTTGCTTTCCCCTGCAAACTTTGGAGTTGGCGAAGACTTGAAGGAGGAGGCAATTTGATGATAGCTTCTACCTTCGAGGGATCGATGCGAATGCCGGCTTTTGAAACTACAAATCCCAGCAATCATCCCACTTCTATACAGAAGACACATTTGTGTGGGTTCAACTGTATACGATAATGCCTACACCTCATGAAGATTGCTCGTAAATGGACAAGGTGATCAGCTTGATGTAATGAATGAGCGGGCAAATCATCGAGATATGGTTGCACAATGTGTTTGATGTCATGAAACGCATAAGACATCGCCCTTTGAAAAGTGGCTCCGGCATTCTTAAGCCCAAAACGTAGTTTGCAATAAGCAAATGTCCCCCATGGACAAATGAAAGCCGTTTTTGGTTGATTGGCAGGTAGAATATTGATTTGATTGTAACCGGAAAAACCGTCCATAAAGGAAAATATTTCATTGCCGGCACAATCATCAATTATTTGATCGATATAGGGTGTTGGATAGTTGTCCTTGGGAAAAGCATGAATGATATCCCTATAGTCGATGCATATTCTTATTGTTCCCTGTTTTTTGTTAACCGGAACAATATTCGATACCCAATCCGTCAACGGGATCGGATTAATGAAACCTGCTTTCAACAGCTTCTCAACTTCTGCTTTAATTGCAGCCACTTTTCGTGGGTGAATCTGACGCAAACATTGCCGGACGGGTTTAGCATCTGGGTAAGTCTTAATCTCATGGACAACAATTGCGGGATCAATTCCTGGCATTTCCTCATAGGACCAGGCAAACACGTTGCGGAATTCTTGAAATAGGGCCTTGTATATCTGAATTTCGTCATCTGAGCACGAGGCACCTATATGAATGTGCTCAACAATTCCGGGCTTGACTGAAATGTCAATGGGAACAGTGCGAGAGATGTTTCCCAAATTCAGCTCTGAATCAGGATGTTTCATTAGATTCTGAGCATCCTTGACATATTCAACTATAAAGATTGATGAGAAATCATTTTCAAAACGATGATCCTCAGGTAAAAACGAAGATCTATGATGGAGATCCTCCCATGGTAATTCGTCTACACACAGGACTTCACAAAGTTGTTCGTCAGATGACACAACTTCAGGAAACATTATTAACTCCGAGGTTGAGGTGAAAAATGATTCCTCACGGACCACATTCATTTGGTCAATTTTGGTTGAACGCGGGTCTGTAAAAGACTGCACAGCTTCATAAGCAATTTCGTATGGACTCAAAGGCATAGCATCACCAAATGAGTCTATTTCAGATTCAGAAGGAACGATCCAAGGATCGTCGTAAACAATGGTATCTGATGTAATCATATGAATGGATGCAAATGAACACACGGCGTTGATTGGAGGAAAAGGAAAAGTTCCCAGTAAACCGGCATCTTTAACTAATCCTACGCCAACATCCTTATAAGGGATAGTCGTTCTACCGACATGCTAGATACTCTCTGAAGAGGCTGGGTCGGATGAAAAGTAAGCCAGCTGGTCTATGGTCACGATCTTGCCATTATGTGGAAACTTTATTACTCTGAAGACCGATGAAACGACCGCTGTCATAGCGTAAGACCAACTTCGACCCAAGAGAAGGCTGTAGTCTAGAGGGGCATCAACCACCTCCACATCCAGACTAACGGTTTTTCCTTCAACCCCTATAGGCAAATCCTGTAGAATACCAAACGGATGAAACCCACAGCCATCAAAGGCCTTAAGAATTGTCGGGGATTGATTTAGTGAAGGAGAACCAAGCGATCTCCAGCACTGTATCGACATAATACACGTAGAAGCTCCCTCATCAATTACAGTCCTATGAATAGGCATGTTTTTTACTATCACTGGGATTTGGAAAGCCATCTGATGAGGTAAACGCGGTGTACTATTTTCTAGATCAAAGATTATTAGGTTTGGGTCCTGAACATCAACAGCTCCTATAGCCGACAAAAGTAATTTTCGTTGTGCTGGGCATGATTGCAGCACTTCTAAAGCCGACATTGCTGAGGGTGAAATAGCTAAATCCTCAACAATGTTGTAATTCTGGGCCGCTCTCGCATGTGGATTGAAAGCAGACCTTCGAAGTACACCCTTGGCGGGCGGTTTGATTACTAAGTCAGGGTTAGGTTTCTCGATCTGTAGTGGATCGGAACCGGGAGCTGAGGTTGATGGATTTGACTGAGAAGATTCTGCTTCTTTCAATCCATCAACAGGACTTTTACTACCATAATCGTGTGACCGAGTCGCAATCCTTACATGAGACATCATCAATATGGGTTCTTCAGTGGCACTCAAGGAAGAACCTATCATTTTGCTATCTTTCAGAAATGGGTCCTTCAAGACAGCAGGAATTTGGGAACCCTTGACGATTTTTGCAACCTCGGCCCGATGAGGGCAATCTCTTGTAAAATGATCTTCTTCACAAATAATACAAGGATAACGAGGCTTGCGCTTTTCGTCATTGGTTTCCGACTTTTCTGTTTTCTCCTTTGGAGTTTTGTCTGCTTTATTCTTCTTCTTGCCTTTCTTCTTCCCACCGTTTTTTGATTTAGCCGTAGATGACTCTACAGCGTGAATATCAGCGGAAACTTCAGCAGAAGATTCTCCTGTCGGGGAGTCTGGTAAGGTTATAATGGGCGAAAAATTCTTTGAAGATTTCTTCTTGCTTTTAGTATTCACCATACCAATCATGCCATCAGTAGCATGAGATCCCGAAGGAGCAGCAGCGATTTGATTTGACTTTGGAAGATCTGGGATCTTTTCGTGTAACATACCCGACTGAGTGTAAACTAAGTCAAGGTACTGCGCTTGAGCAATCACTTGCTCCTCAGTAACTACTCCGGCCTTAGCTACGTCTTCAGTAATCTTCGGTAATAATGATTTAACAAACCATTTAGCTAAGATTTGGTCCGGGATAAAAACTTTCACTAATCGCCGCCGACGTCTCCATTCATGAATATGATCGGAAATATAAGTGTACGTCGACTATTTTAATGAAGTTAGTAACTCGGTGCCATTATCATATCTGACCGGCAACTGAAAATGAGTTAAGAACGAGGTAGCTAACTGACTAAAATTATAAAAAGAGGCCCGTGGTAACTCAATGTACCACTTGGCCGCGAGACCAATGAGTGTACGCTGAAAAAGACGTAAACGGATCGAATCATCCGAGATGGAATTTGAGGCACACCAGAGGTGGTAAGTCATCACATGATTTGACAGATCCTCTCCAGACTTACCCTCGAACTTGGGTATGTCACTGGGCAACTTATTCGGCATTGGCGGCCAAAACAGAAGATAATTGATCGGATCGTTCATTAGGCGCGTCAAGTCTGGTAAATCCAAAGCTGCGATAAACGGTAATTGCCGATTAGGATCCCTAAAACTCTGGGTCACAAGACCAATCCCAGGAGGAGGATATCTAGGATAACTTGGAATAGGAATCGCATTCGGGATATTGTATCCTCCCGGAAAACCAGGATTAACCGGACCGTACTGGGGTTGCTGTGGTTGTTGATAAGTGTACCCAGGATACGGTTGATACTGGTAAACTGGTTGCTGGACAGCAGGCCCGTATTGGTACTGTCCCTGGTACGGTTGATAAACGAATTGTGGTTGACTAGTGACAACCGTACTTAAACCAGGCTGTCCTACAGGCATCTGAACCGTAGTTTGAATCGTGGATCCAGACAATGGTAAAGATGTCTGAGGAGTAGTGGCAGAGACAGTAGAAACTGGAGCTGTCGATACTCCAGAAGTGAGTGTGGTGGATGGAACAGATGTTGCGGTAGTTGCAACAGTCGTTTGAGATGGAGTACTAGGTGCAATGGGCGACTGAGTTGTTATCACTGAAAACGCAGTTGTCAAAAATTTTTAGCTTGGCTTAAAGATTGGGTGTTTTCGCAGCGCCTGAATTATTTTAGCAGTTTCGCAGCGCTGCCTGTTTGCGTGGTTTCGTAGCGCGCTACGAAATTGGGAATTGGTTCGAGTTCTAAGTGAAGGTCCGAATCCTAGCATGCCTATAGTATAGAGTTTTGTTTCCCTCCAGGAATGCTGATGAGAGCAGTGGCAGTATGTTCAAGGAGACACCTTATGATGATACAGCTATTGTAGGATTGCCATCATATACATTAAGGGAGTTGTCTCTGAATTCTGGCTCATGGGTGATTGTGAAAGATGTACATACTAATGTGGGAGACTTGCAGGAGATGTTGTGTTGAATCCTCTAGACAAAGAACCTATTAAATTTTATAAGTCATAGAGTGTTTGATATTTGGAATTGTCTTTTCACAATCTGTAACTTCTTTCACACAGCAGGGCGCCACAATGGATTGAAAGATTTGTGAAATATTTATGATAAAGCTCATGTTCCCGGTTGTTGGGTATTGGTGTTCAAAGTTGAATTAGTAATGCGTTGCTTGGAATACTGGTCTTTGCTTGGAATGTTGGTCTTTTGAAATGCTTGTTCTCTTCTCCGGTGTTGCTGTAAGTACACAAGTTTCCAAGGAATAAGGAGCTGAACGCTCACGCACTGCACAGCTATCAGTATGTGTCAGGGTTTGTGTAGCAGTCATTGAGGCTCTTATGATAGGTTATATTTTACTCTCTATCAGAGATGGATGGCACTTCACTAGGGAGCAGATTGATAAATTTTCGCCTTCTAGACTTGATGGTATCGACGCTAAGAAGAAGGCTAATTTGCGGAAGTCCTACTGCAGTTTTATCAAAGACATTGGCGCGCATTTCCAGCTGCCTCAGGTAGAAGAAGGTGGTTTGGTTCTTTGAAGATGTGACAATGCTGTCCTATGAAATTCGGCACAAGAGGGACCCAACTGCTGCTGAGCGCATTTGATCATGAGGTGCTGTTGGATGCTCTATATTGCCACGGGGAATGCGCATTAACTGTTTGACAATTTCAGTCTTAGAGTTTTCTTTATCGAAATGTAGTAATTAATCGCCAAATGTCAAGTAGCTTTTATGACGGTTTGATTGCCACAAGGTCGCTACTGTTATTGACACCCGGATAGAGATGTGGCGCAAAAGCTGGAATGATATTGATTGATGTCGTTAAAAGACGAGTGCGCATTGAATAAACACAGAGGGAAGGTTGGATTTGGAGGAGAGAAAGAATGGCGCTTTTATAATTTTCAAGGATTAGTTCTGGGGTTTTCTAGAATCCGTCTTTCGGGCAAACTGTTAATGTTGATGAATATTTGATAGATAAAAGAGTATCATAAAATCGCTGCTGTCGTAGTGTTGCTCAGGTGTGCGCTATACATTTCATTCTGTGGAAGATAATCAGATCAGAGGATTTTTGTTAAGATCCTTCGATCTTGTGAAACACATATGATTAGAGTTCTTTCAGATATGGTAAAATAAAGCTCGTTTTTGGGGGTTTCAATTGTGGATTGAATCGTGCAGAAGTTGTGAATTTTGGTCTGGTAGATTGGCTACCACATGGTGGGTTTGCAGTGGAAATGTTTCTGATATTTACAATAAAGATTTGGATCGTTGGTCAGTAAGCAGGAACCCAAACGCTATCAAGGGAACAGAAGGCTAGAGTTTGCATGGTTAAATTGCTGAAGCCATGAAGCCACATTTAATTGGAATGACAGGTCTCGGGGAAATCCATTGCCGTTGTATCATTCCCCTTCTTCTGCATTGAGCTGCCATATTCACTGGTATGCTTGGGAATAAGTTGGGAAGTACTGTCATGGAATGTTGCTTTCTATCCTGGGATGGGATTCAAATCGTGCTGTTAAGAAATCTCGTTTTTCAGAGGATGAAGCACGTTTCTATATTGCAGAGATTGTGGATGTCCTTGAATACCTTCACAAAGTAGGACTAATACACGGAGATGTAAAGAGAATATACTTCTTCAAACCAACGGAAAACACCTCAATTTCAATTATTCCGAATACTTCAAACGAGAAGACCTGCACATTGGTTGGTACAACTGCCTGCGTTCCGCCAGAGGTCCTTAAGCTTGCACCTCCAACAATTGGAAACGATCTATGGGCACTGGGTTGCGCGTTGTATCAGATGCTGTATGACATATTACCTTTTAAAGATGGCAGTGAATGGCTCACATTCCAAAGGATCACCTCATTTGAGATTTGAAGGCAGCGAGGAATACTACAGTGAATTTATGTTCCAGTTGGGATTTATGAAGTTTTTTTTATTGGTTTGATGCTAATCAAGTTGGTTGTGATGTGTAAGGACAGAAGCAAGCCTCATCTTCTTAAAGCTATTTAGGTTCCTAATAGCTGTACAAATGTCTGAAGAGATCATGAATCTAAGCAGAAAACGCTTCAAAGATACATAGGTTCTGTTTTGACATCTACAGCAGTTTCGTAGCGCGCTACGAAACTGCTGTAGAATGCTGTTTTGTGGAAAAACAATGAATTTTGATGATGAGGTCAGTTAATGGTGAAAGAAGGTCTCAAACTCAGGCAGTGAGATCATACATGTGTTTCATAACCACTCAAACAGTGACAGGTGTAGCTCTTGAAGAGAGGATAAAATATTTTGTTTATTTTCATAAAGTTTTCTCAAAGGCAATTTATGACCGAGCTACTAACGTATTGGTGAGGTTACCAGAATCTTCGGTTGATACACCTGTTGGTCCTTGAAGTATCCAGATCATATAACATATGGTGGTTATGCGTTGATTAATTGAAGGTTCAAAGAACTCGGAGTGTGGTCTTTAAATGATAAAGAGGAGTGGAAGACAGGGGACCGTGGATATAGGGTGATTAATTTCATCAATTAATAAGTTGTCTTACAGCTAGCATCTGAGACCAACTTGCTCGGTGATTGTTCCCTTAACATATCTTAGCCATAATGAAAATCATACAGCTGTCCAGCATCCAAGAAAGCATCAAGTCTGCGAGGAGAATGAAATTAGTATTTTAGTTGGATTAGGATTGTGTGTAATTTTAGTTCAGCATGTTTGTAATTAATACAGTAGTTAAGAGCATGTAGGAAGAGTTAATAGCCACCTTCGAGGCTCCCCTCATGCTGGAGGAGGAAGCTCGAGGTGTTAAAGTTTTCTTGCCTATATATGGGCCAAGTTAGGATGTAAAAAGGGTTGGATTGTATATACAAAAACAGAGTTTTATAGAGCTTATGAAAAGACTGTTACAGTAATAGCAAACAGAGTTTTTTCTTCCCAAGATTCTCAATGCATCTCTTTGTTCAAATGTGATGGTGGTTTTAGTTTCTTAATGTTCTTTTTACAGCCTTGTTATGGTACAATCCCTCAGAATTCATATTATATGCTCTGACTTCCTGTGTGCTTGACAGGCTGTGGGTTTTGGTGAAGCATGTTTGAACATCACTCAGAATTCATTTTTTAATGCTCTGACTTCCTGTATGTTCAGCAGGCTTTGATTTAGGTAAATTATGTTTGAACCTTTGATGATGCAAAGAGCCTTGGCTTCTATGAGATGACTGTGATTTGGTTTATTAACTGTGAGAGACTCCATAGCCCAATGAAGACTAATTTGATGTATGTCCAGCCAGCTATATTTTTATAAAGGTGTGAAGAGTTAGCCCTCTAGTGTTTGAAGGATTTTGTCAAGAGTCATGAGAGAGCCCTCTCTGATTAGGAAGGCTAATTCCTAATCTAAAGTATGGTCTGAAACAGTTACATGAGACCTTGCTTGGTTGCAGTCCCTAGTACTGGTTTTGTGATAACATGAGTAACTACCGAAGGTACAGAAGTTTGAACATTAGACTAGACTGGTTGCTGGGGTGGACCAGAAACTAAAGGTTGTCCAGTTTGAGATGACAACTGTACGCTTGGCTACAACACCTGTTGAACTTGCGATGGATCCCACACTATATTCATTCCGGGGTATTGACCCATGACAGGTTGAGGATATTGAGATCGATAACCAGATTGAGGGTAGGATTGATAATTGAAAGGTACATTTCCCGTACCTTGAACATAAGATTGACCTTGGGGTGGTTGATAACCTTGACTCGAGTACTGACCTTGGGGTAGATACCCTTGAGGTAAGTACTGATACTCAGGTTGACCTTGAGGCATAAATTGATAGTGAGGTTGACCTTGGGGTACATATTGAGGCTGGGGTTGACCTTGAGGAATGTACTATACCATGGGTACATACTGTCCTTGAGGTTGCCCCCCAGGTATTAATTGAGGCTGCCCCCCAGGCGGTAACTGGCCACCTTGAGGTTGAGAATTGGGAATTGAACCTGACATCATGTAAATGTCTCCCACGCCCAACGGTTTATTACCATTGTTTCCAGTTAATAACCCATGTCCAATGGGTTGAGGAGATGCTCCTGCAAAAGTACCAGAAAGTGACTGATACCCAGCAGGAACAGAAGGACCACCGTACAAGAAAGATTCAGGAGATTGAGTAAACATAGACGACTGACCAGACATATTTACAGAAGTATAAATACCTCCGGGTGGATAAGGAGTACGAGGTGGAGAAAAACTTGATCCTGAGTTGTCTAAATAATTAGTTAACAAAAGATACCAAGTAGTACTTCTAGGTGGACTATAAAAAATGGATTCACGCTCCCTTAGATCAATAGTAGGTTGATCTTCAGGGATAGGGATGCCTATTTCTTCAATAGCTATCAAACCAGAAGGAATATTTTCGGTGATGACTCTTTCTACCCTAGGTGAATCTGGAACACTAGAAGTTGGAGTAACAGGTTCAGATATTTCAGGTTCTTCACCTATATCACTAGTAGATGAAAAACTACCAGCAAGCTCGGAAACTGCAACAGCTTCAGGATTATAACCTGTTTCTAGACTTTGGTAATCAGGATGAACTACCAATGAAGACTCTCCTTCTTCAGGTGAACCTACTTTACTGCCACTAGGAGTTACAGGGGCCTTCAAACCTTCGTAATGACCCGGGACGTCTTCAGGAGGTTCGCCCCGAAGTCTACGGGACTTCCTTAACAAATTGGCCATGGTAACAATCTCAGGAGACTGGCCCCGAAGTCTACGGGACTGTCTCAGTAATTCAGCCACAGATAGAGACTTTTAACTACTGCACACGCAAACAAAGTAAAATCTCAAAGGAAACCGCCTAAAGTCTCTAAAGAACCAAACAAATTCGAATCACACGCCTAAAGAATCTAGGGCGTCAAACCAAACACAAACAGTAACCTTCCGGACCGAAAACACTAGTTGGTGATGAAGCCCAACATCGCCGAATTCAGTACAGAAGTGGTGGGTGGAATAGTTACCCTGGCAACCTGCTTAATGAATAGACCGGCACAAGTTCCTCCACTTTAACCGTCTCGAGTGAAGTGAACCCCCCAGAAAATCCAAGTGAGTCTAGTCGACCACTGCTCCAGGTACAGTGGGATCTTCCCTCCACCGTCACCTTGGGTAGAATCCTAAAGATAATGGTCACTAAGGTTACCAACAGCAACAAATATACCTGGGGGAACAGTCTACGACCCGATAGCATGCAAGGGCAGAGTAACAAGCTCAATCCCCTTGCCAGCTCCTTGACAATAATCCAAGGTTTACCGACAAGTGACCCCAGGCTCCTCGACAATAATCCGAGGTTTACCGTTTGTAGTACGTGCATATCTGGCGTCTTTCCCAATGAAGGAGGATTGATCCCCTCACTGGTTCGGACACGGTCTCGTGCTTCTCCTTTAAGAGGAGCTTTCCCAGAGTACAAATGAAACAGTTGGATTTATCCTACCACAAGATAAGCTACTTGTTTGGTTTTACTGTCTTGGAGAGTTAATTACTCTCCTACTCCAAGACACTAGCCTGATCTATATTGGTGTTTCAGAGCCCTAGTAAATAAAAAGTTACTAAGTTGATTTTACTTTAAGCGTTAATTTTTATGGCTTTTCTTTAGGAAAAAAGGTAGTGGAGATGAAACTGATGGTGTGTAGACTCGACTCAAATCCACTAAAAAGATGCACTTAGGATGATTTATACTAATTTTCTTTTTCAATGAATTCCCTAGCTAAGAGAGTTGGAGAATGCAAAATTGATATAAAGACAACTTTCTTGGCAATGAAAATCAAAGAAACAATCTCTTTATCTTTTCCAAAGCATACAACACATGACCACTAATTACTTCACGAAAATTCCTTTTCCTTTCAAAGACTCAAATGCTACTAAAGCAAACTTTTCTTCAAAAGAGATTTTTTGGATTTTTTTCCTACTTAACAAAGCATATAAAAATCAAAAATCAAATTTAAAAAAAAAACTAAGATAATCAAATCAATTTTACCTAAAATCAAATCTAAGCGAAATTCACCTAATAAGAAAATCTAATGAGGCCAAAGCCTACCAAGTATGATTCCAGGATGTTTTACTCAGTCATGATTTAACCAAGGACTAGTCAATGCAGAATAAAAAACCAGTCAAAAACAAAAATCAAAATCTTTTGTTCTTTTTCTTAAAATGAAATTCACAGTTCAGTCAACAAACTTTTTTTAGATTCGGCAAAGAGACAACACAAAGGAAGGTTTCTCACAAGGGTGGATTCTATGAAAGGTCCGACTCCTAAGAAGACTGCAAAGACCAGGGATATCCAAGGTTTCACGATTTCTAAAGCCAAAGTCACTACAGGACCAATGCAAAAATCAAACCCTAAGGCTAGAACCTCTACGAATTTCACTAAAACTCTTGATACTGATGAAACAAGTTTAGATGAAGATTTCTAGCAGGTAACCAGTGGATCTAGGTGGTAAAAACAACTTATAAACAAAATCTAAAAGGAAAAAAGGAGAAAATTGAAATTTTCTCAATTTTGACAGGGTACGCAGGCAACTTGTTTGCACAGGTGCGTCTACGCTCTGTGCACAAAGCTGCAGTGCATACAGGTACGCACTGTGCTTAACGCAGAGGCTGCGTACTTCTAGCAAAACCAAGAAAAACTAAAATCTAATTTAACCCTAAGCTAAGCCACCCAAATTCACAGTCAGACAGCCAAAAACCAGAAAGAAAATGACTTATCTCAAATCAAAGTTTCACACAAAGGAAAAATCATTCACATCAATGGAGGTCCCCAGTGGAGTCGCCATTTTGTCATGTGGAAAGAGTCAATTTTGCGGACAAAACCGACCTCCCTGGAAGCTATGGCTTTCTAGTGACAAACAAGACAATTAAACACTATCTTTCCCTAAATATGCATTTAGAATACAAGTGATCAGGTGTTTATAACATACCTTTAGTCCAACGCTTTGTAGCAGTCTAGCCTCGCCGATCCGGATGAGCTCCTCCTTCTCTTCGAAACCTGTATTCACTAACAAGAAAATGATTACATAGCACCTGAATAACTCATAAAATAAAACATATTCATCATACAGACCAAGGAGTATATGAAACAAATCATGTATAACAACTTGTTGAGAAAAATGAGCTTAATTGTATTAAGTGGAAACAAAAGAAACCATTACAACCTGAGCCTTGGTGTTGTGCAGGTCCCTCCCAGGGTCCAGCAAGAGTTTTCCTTTACTTTGATCAGCTCACCCACTTCCAAATGAAGCTAAGAAAGGATGGGAATCTCTTCTCTCAAGCTCTATAAGGGAGTCCTAATCTCAGCAGCATCTACCCTTAGGAATGCTCAGCTTTCAACCTCTCCTCCCTCTGGCCCAATGCCTGTATTTATAGTGCTTAGGAGGAAGTTAATCAGGTCCACCATGAATGGGATAAGCCCCTCTTTCAATGGGATAGCTCCCCTCTTCATGGGATAAGTTCCTCTTACATAGGGATGCATGAACCATCTGGAGGCACTCAATCCACGTCAAACCATCTTCTAGAATGCTCTAGAAATGACCACAAGTAACTTTTTTGAAGTGAAACTTGCGCCTTTTGACCTTTACAGGAGTACGCACCCACCCCTTTACATACAGAGCGTACAAGTACGCAGGTATTGTGAACTTGGGGTGCGTACACGCAGGTGAGGCCAAGAGAAACTGCGTAACCAGAGTTAATTGACTTTTTAAGGACTTTCTCTCTTTCTTGGAGTTTGACATGAGGAGCAGAGGTATGAGACTTGCCAAGGAGGATAGTATGACAGTTGATAGAGCCATACTAACTATAGATAGTCATGGTGACAAATTTTAGTGTAACACTCATTGTAGAGGGTTGGACTCAGCTGGATGCTCAGACCTTGATTGTACATCATTTTGTAGCAGTGTAGCAGGAGATTAATAAGAATTGTAGCTATTTTTATGGGATCCATGAGCTATGGAGTTTTAGTACAATTTCTTCTTTTGTAATCATTTTTAATGTGTTTTGTGTACTTGTTTAATCATTTCATTGCTTCTAACTGAATGCTTTCAAGTTGATAGGTAGAATTCATTACATGAGTGGTATGCCTTAGGAAAACATTCACCATTTCATGTTTTCTATAGTCTAGGAAGGATCCATGGTTTTTACATACTCTTCTTAGCTTCTCACCAGTCTAAAACATCTCTTCCCATCAAGCCCTAGAGTGCTAAACCTTATTCCTACCTTGCCCCATTGAACACCCTGCAATTCTGACCTAACTCCCTAGACCTAAATTGTCCAGCTCCTCCTGATCCGACCAAACCCCTTCAAAATTGAATCAAAACTTCATGCTACTATACCTAGCCTAATATCCTTTACTTGATCTAGTCATCTTGGCTGAGATCCTTACGGAGAGAGCCCTCTCCCGGCCTGGTAGGGCTAACTACTTGGCTAAGCATGATTTGTGGTTACCCTGGCATTGCCTTCTTTCAACTTGAGGTTCAATCCAGGTGATAACAACCAACACCACAGAAGAAGCAAATGGCTTGATCTAGGCATGATGTTTCCCAATCTCAACAAATCTTGAATGTTCCGCTCTATCTCATCCTTATAGGCATTTGGGTGGCTATAAGAGGTGGTGCTGACTGCATTCACCCCTTTCTCCATCTCAATGGCACACTCAAATCTATGGCCTGACAGTCTACCTAGTGGAATATCCCCAAAAACCCCCTGGTGCCTCTATAATAAGGCTAGTATATCTAGGTGTGTAACCTGTGCTAGTGTCTCTAACTCAGAAATCTGCAACTCAACTACCCACTCCACATCTCCATGTTGTAAATCTGCCTCCATCCGATGGGATGAAAGTCTATGAGGGGGATAAGAGTGCATTCCCCTCAGTAATATAGGCTTCCCATCTAGCCCCTTGAACTCCATCTCTAGCTTCTGCCAATTAGTAGTGACCTTCCCTAATGCATACAACCATCAGACACCCAACACCACATTGTTGTTTGGGACATCAACCATGAAGAAATGATCAGTGAGTGAGTATTTACCCATATTCAAGGTCATCTTGGGGACATACTTATTACAATGCATGGTCCAATCTCCAGGTACCGAAACTAAGAACCCCTCAAATGTAGTTGTCTAGATGCACCTACTCTCCACCATCTGGACATCAATGAAAGTGTGGGTGGCCCCACTGTCAACCAAGACTGACACACGCTGCCCCTATATGGTCCCCATGATCCTAAGTGTCAGATACTTTGTCTCACCTTGAAGTGAAGAAAGGAATCCCCTGGTTGGGGAAAACGATCCTCCTCTAGGTCGTGGTGGTTTCCCTCCTAATGATGGTCCTCCCTCGTCTCCTGACTCCTCTACTCTCTCGACCTCCTCCTCCTTAGGCTCACTATCTGAGAACACCTCAATGAAATGGGCCTTGCCCTTGGTGCATTTGTCCCCTGGTGCCCAAGGCTCCTAGCACGTGAAACACAACCTCCTCCTCTTGAGGTCCCTTCGTGTGTTATCATCCTACTGGAAATGTCCTACATCTTTCTTTGGTGGCCTCACATATTTGTTCCCTTGTGGGGTTGTGGGTCTCATGGGAACAAAAGCCTGATTCTTGGGCACTACATCAATCATGTCCCGGATACTGGAAATGGAATCCTGAAGTGATGTGGGCTTGTAATCCCTTACTGAACCATGTAGAGGCTCAACAACCCCCTCCACAAACAACATGATCAGTCGTGCCTCTGAAATATCTATCACCATCATTATGAGTCTCTGGAACTGCATAATGTAGAGCTCTGAACTTCTAGTCTATCTCAAGTGGACCAGCTCTCTAAAATTCATCTTTGGATCCTTCCTCTCAAATCTCTCCAATAACCTCCTAGTGAACTCCATGTAAGTGGTGATGTGAATGTGCCCCAACGTGATCAGTCTGTGATACCACCACTCTTGTGCATCCCCTTCCAAGTGAAGGGTGGTGAAATGTATGGCATCAACTTCTCTCATGGGATTCAAGTGGAAGTATGTATCAAGTTTTTGGATCCATGCCCTAGCTGAGCTATTCATTGACCCATCGAAGTTTGGAAGTGTGACCTTCCCCGCTATCTTCTGCACATCCTGGTTGGATGCTCCTCCCCTATAGTGGCCTCCAGCCCCAGTAGTGCGCCTCTCCTTGAGGTGAATATACTCTCCAAAGGACATCACCTACTTGATCTAGGCATCCAACCCCTCATACTCATCAATTCCTGAGGAAACATAATGTACCAAGTCCGCAACTGGGTCTGGCTCTCTCTTCAGTTAAACCTCCTCCATGAAATGAGGCATAGTGGGATGACTAGCTTGCCCATATTGTGTGGTGTGTGGAAGCTGATAGGTATGAATGCCTCCTCTAGCTCTGGAACCCCTGTCACCTTGAGGTTCTCCCTCCCTCCTTCCACCCATTTGCAGGCCCATTACCTGCTACATCATGTCCATCATCAACTACCTTTGCCTCATCATCTCCTAGTTTTTCCTTAGCAACTCCTCTACGACCTAGTCTGTGTTCCTTTGCCTGGGTTTCTTATTCTACTCTTGGTTTTCCATCCTGCCTATGATAGTCGCCACTTTAGTGTCTTAGAATAGGTCTGGGTCATCTTCTCTACCTTGACCCCTTCCTCTGCCTCTACCACTACCTCTATGAAAAGCCAGTCCTTGCTATCTCGGTGGCATCAGTTGCTCTTGTTCCCCACCTTTGCATAGAACATGCTCTGATACCACTATGTTGTTCCTAATGGAAATTTAAAATGATAACAAAGACATGCAAAGATAGCAACACAAAAAATTTCATAAATGCATACACATAAACCAGAAATTTCTCCAAATCCATAAACTAGCCAAGATTTTATTAATAATAGTAGTTGTGGTACGCCCATGGGGCTTTGGATTGACGGTGAATGGGTGCACTGTTAAGGCACTACTTGCAATAGGTCACCGGTTCAAATCTCGCGTGGGTACTTAGGTTAGTCTTAACTAGAAAAAAAATAGTAGTTATGGTACAAATGAGTTGGATAAAATGCACATGGGATTGAACAAGGAAAGCTACAAGAACCAGGTGATGAATATAAGAAAGCCCAACACCTACAATAGCAAGCTCCTCTAGAAAATTGCGTTGCTTCTCTAAAACTTCCTTGTTTCCTGACTTCGCCCCCTAATTTTCCACTCTATAGTGCCCAATGAATTCTTGGAAATTGGGAATGTGATCCTTTCCCAAAACCCAGAAAAACCCATAAAGGGTTTCCCTTAGTTCCAACCTTCAAAATTTGATCCTTCACAACTTGGCCCTCCTCCAATTTCGAATTATGTTACTATGATGGATCCTATCAATTTGTGGTCTCCCAACTCCAAAAATCCTCCTCAAATGGCCCTCCAGATTATTTCCCAGCACCCTAGCTCAAAACTACCTCAGATGATGCTGCCCCAAAAGAGCCTCATTCCAATGACTGCGCAGCCATGGAGGAGATGAAGCAGTGTTGTGTATGAGGAAGTGAGAACTGCGTGTAGGCTATTCCTAATGGTTGTAGTTGCCCTCCACACTCTTGAAAATGATGAAAGAGCACCATTGTAGCTTCTCCAATCAATTCCCCAACATCATTGCTCCACAAACAACAAGTGACTTATCCCTCTGTGCAATGGTGGCTCCTAGACTATGTGCTCTATCCCCATAAATGCATGGGAGATGTAGCTATTGCTTCTTCCAGTCTCAGTGATGAAGGAAAGCCTTCCTTGGTTGGCACTCGAAGTCCACCGAAGAAAGGTTGATATTATCTCCTTGGCAATCTCTTGTGTTAAACAACACAATATTGGCTCAATTGAACAACTAAGGAAAATTCGATTTTCAAGTAGACAAAAGACCCCTATTTCTCCCTCATTTATTCCTTTTATAATTGCTCGCCATGCATTTATTGTGGGTCCCTCCACCAATTTGATTTTCCTCAAGGAATTTGAATTCCTTCTTCCCCAAGTGTGTACTTCATGTGGGCCCCATATTCCACTAGCATACAAATAAAGTATTTCTCCTATGTTTTCCACCAAAATTTTCCTTGAGCTAGTACTAATCAAAATTGTCAAAGTTTTATTTTCCAAACATTAGGAAAATTTAGGAAGGAACCTTACAATATTTCACAAGGCATGGAGCTACTAGAACCAATCTTGGCCATTCCCCATGAGCATACTTTGAGTGGAGATGATGTCAAATATTTCAATCCTAGAAGATTTTGTATAAGAGATGCAGAGGCCAAAAAGCATCCATTGGCATTTATTTCGTTCAGTGTTAGGGTGAGGGAAAACATAGGGAAAAATTTCAGTGTGATTGAAGTTAATATTGTTTCAGAAATGATTTTATAATGCTTCTCTTTTGAAGCTTCCCCTTCTTATAGACATGCACCAACTTTTCCCAAGATGATATGCCCTCAGTATGGAGCTCAAATTATCTTGTGTCCATTTCCTAGTTCAATGTGACATTTTTGTTTTGCAACATTATATCATAATTATGTATGGTATAAACAAAAAATTAACACATTATCCTAAATTTAACTTACTTTTATTGGTCTCTATTATTGTCAAGTTTCATATTCAGGGTCAACATTTTGTTACTACATTTTATTAGTGTTGGAAACCTAAAATTTATTGTTTTTTAAAGCTAATAGGTTTTAGCATTTAGAGTTGTATTATGTTTTTCCCTTTTAATAATGAACATCTTTGAATCTCTTGTGGTTTCATATTGAACTTAAACGAATTTCAATATAATTTTATTGAATTTCATGAAATTATTAGCATTTGTGTTTGGCTTGTTCATGTTAGGCTTTACATATTTCAAACTTAACTGATTTTGTTTATAGAATGGAATTACTTACGCATAGGTATTTTAAGATTAAATTTGGATTCTTTAATATTATATTTTATTTTATAGTAATAATAACAATTACACCAATAGGCATGGTCTATACAAAAATTGGACTTGGAGAATTTTGATTTTTTACTAAACGAATGGACAAGATTTCATGTTAATGGGATATTTTTGTATTGTCACACCATCTCATTGATGACACCAAAATTATTTCAATGGTTTTTTAGTTTCATATCAAAAAATAACAAATTAACTCAAAATATTATTTCTTTGGCCACTTGTTAAGCCAAGCTGCTCCATTGTCTTCCACCACTTCCTTTCTTCTACCAATTAGATCAACTCATCCATTGAAAAATCCATTGCAATTCAGTTAAATCAACTCATTCATTAGAAACATAACAATTTTAAATCCATTAAAATTTTGAGTTTTTCAAAGAATTATCATATTCAATCTATGGACTACTACAACAAGTGGGTAAGAAGCAAGTCCTATTCATGTGCGTGAATTATGATATAGACAAAAATATCTTAACGAACTTGTAATTGTAAGATCAACATTTTTTTAATTGGGTGATAACATTTTTTTAGGGGATTCTGGAGCGAGGGTTTCTATACAGGTATGATTAGGGTTTACAACAGATGGTGTTGAGAGGGGGAGGGAGCAGGGCAATCTCCTATTGAAATGTGGTAATGGACAAAGGTAAGGGGTTCAATATAGCTTTTGGGTTTACAACAGGAGGTGTGTCAAGAAACAACCAAGGTGATCCAGATCTTGAGGGGAGGCCCTCAAGATCTAAAAGATTGAAATGGATCTTGGGGGAGAGGCCCCCAATATCTGAAAAATTGAAATTGCTAGAAGAAAAAAGAGTAGAATGCCCAATAAACAAAACCACAAATATTTTTTTATTAAAACAGATAATAACTATAAGGACTATATTATGGTGGACAATCTGTCCTTTTACAAAATGTGACTTGTTACTTATAGTATTTTTCAGTTACAATACCACGGGCCTATTCCATTGGTGAATGAATACCATGGGTGGATGTTACAATACCACGGGTCAATTCCATGGGTGAATGAATGCCATGGGTGGATATCACAATGCCATGGGTCAATTCCTTGAGAGAATGAATACCATGGGTGGATGTCACTTACAATACCATGGGAAGATAAATACCATGGGTGGATGCCACTTATAATAACATGGGTAAATTCCATGGGTGGATGAATACCATGGGTAGACGAATACCATGGGTTGATGCCATTTTCCATTTGGATCACAAGGAGCAGCTAGAGTAGGTAACCCGGGTGGGAATGGTCAGAGAAGAGACAAGGAAAAAAGTACAACAGGGAATTAGGTAAACCAGCAGTAGCAACAAAAGTTAAAAGGTACCACTGGGTCATGTAGCCCAAAATAGTAGTCATCCCAATGAGATTAATCATCGATCTCGAGACACAAGCCTTTAGAGATCACATGCAGTCATATGAAAATTTATCGGCCTCTAACCAACAGAAAAAGCATTATGTTACTAGATCAAACACTACTTGAAACCAAGAAAGGAGATTGAGTTGCATCTAGGGTCAAAGGGTTTCTTTACTATTCTCTTTGTGAATATGGTGAGAGAGTGAATCTTTGATGATGGTTCCTACTTCTTTGCATCAGCTGGACTATACATGTGGCCATGGATTGACAAATTCACCCTAGAAAAGGAGACCTTCACCAGTCCCAGTTCATGGTAGGTTGTACTCACTACCTCTTCATTATTGACTACCTTCAACCCTAAAACTTATAGGAGATACGTTGGGAAAGTTTATCAAGATATCAGAGTCAACACTACATGGAAGATAAACATCATATACAAAAATATGTCTGGAAATGGATGTTTCTAGCACCTTGCTTAAAACAGTCCATTTATTATGAGAATATACCCTTTAGGTGCAGAAATTTTCATGAACATGGCCACCTGATCGGAGAGCACCCTCTAAATAAATCAGATGATAAAGGGAAGGAACCAGAACATAAGGATGCATATGGTTTTCTGAGAGCTAACACAAGGGGATTGGAAAATTGAAAACAACAACAGACAAATCAAGGAGGCAGAAAATCCCAAAGGAATAGTTTTGAAATCTTGTCAGAAGAGAACCCAAAGAATCACGAGATTGAAGAAGACAAAAATGAGGAATAGGTAGGAGGTAAAGAGGAGGAAATATTGCAACAAATTGAAGATATTGGGAAAAACTTGGACATACCAGATTTGTCAAAATACTTTGAAGGAGATATAGAGATGACCCCAAGCGAAGTGGGTATAGAGGACCCAAGGTTGCAAGAAATTGTAGAAAGAGAAGGAATTGTCCTTAAAACTATGGTGGAACAAGCAAGAAAACAGGGATTGGAAGCCATCCCAAAAAAATAGATTGATGGGATCTAGTATCTATACTTGATGAGAGAAGAAGTTAAATTAATAGGCTAGAAACGTCCACTTACAAAAATAGTATATGTGGGAGTGAATGCATCGGGATTTGAGACAATATTAGCACCGCAGAATGTCCACTGGAAAAGAGGAAGGAAGTCCAATAGCATAGCCCTCTAGGAGTTGGGAGTCATGCTGATTAACTCAAGTAAGATGAGAGTGTTAAGCTCACAACCCAATAATCATAGTTAATCATGAAACCTTTAATATGGAATGCAAGAGGTATAAATAGCCTGAGGAAATAGAGATTTTTTAAAAAGAAGATTAAAATGGAACAACCAGACCTTATTTTCTTGCAAGAAACAAAGTGTTATATTGAAAAGATTATGGAGGTAAGTAGGAAATTAGGTAGGCGTTTTAAGGTTATGGAGGTCCTAGTACAAAGTTCTACTTGGGGATTAGCGAATTGGTGGAGTCCTTAGGCCCTAAATTTAATTAATGCAGAAGAGATGAGATCTTATTTATCAGTGGATATGCAGGTTATAGGGGTTTCAGGGTTTCTTCTGTTTACGAATGTTTATGGGCCTCAAAGGATAGAGGATAAGCTTAATTTCCTTCAAGATATGAAAGCACTTAGAAACTAAAACGAACACCTTCCTTGGATTCTGGGGGGGGGGATTTCAACATGAGAACCTCCCTATAAGATAAAAAGGAAGGCCAAAGACAAATGAATAAGATTAATAAGCGTGAAGGGTAGCACCAAGTAGCATCAAGGATTGACAAATTTTTAATTTCGGAGGATTTGCTAATGAGGGCTAGATATGGAAGCAAATGTCCTCCCCTGTGGAGGATTAGATCATTGGTTGGTGATATTAATGGTCATAATGTTAGGAAACCCTAGTAATATATTGTTCATATTTGAGGCTTCCTAACTAAACCATTCCGCCTTCATGGAAAATATCAAATAGTGGTGGGGAGATCTGATCCCAGTCAGAGGACCCAAGATGTACATATTGTAGGCAAGGTTAAGATATATAAAATTGAAACTAAAGCAGTGGAATAAGAGGGAATTTGGTAATATCTTCCAAGGAAAAATTGAATTAGAATGGAATATGGAACCGTTACAAAGGAAATTGATGAAAAAAGGGTATTTGGAGGAGAGGAGAAGAGAGGATATTGAGCTACTGAATATGTGGGAGGAAAAATGTAGATAGGAGGTAATTCTATGGAGATAAAAATCATGAGTTTAATGGGTCAAGGAGGGTGAGAAGAATACTAATTTCTTTCACTAGTCAACAATTTAACATAGAAATTCCAATTGAATCCTTAAGATTAAGGATGAAAGGTGGCATACCTATGAAGTGCATTAGGATATTGAAAAAGTCTTGGTTCAACACTTCCAAAAAATTGTAGAGGAGCCCCAGGTGGATAAGATGGAGGATATCTAGAAAATCGTAAATCATATCCCTCGGTTGATTATGGAAGAGCATAATAAGAACTTAAATAAGCCTATCGACATGGAAGAGGTGGCCCAGGAAGTAAATTAGATTCCCAATGGTAAATCCCCTGGTTTGGATGGATTTACTATTGAATTCTTCAAAACATGCTTGGAAATAGTTTAAAATTACATATATGAGGTGGTCATGGATTCTCAAACATATGTAACCATTGTGAAATCTCTAAATTCAACTTTTATCACCTTCATACCAAAGGAAGATAAAAAAAATCACTTCAAAGAAATTTAGGCCAATAACCCTATATAATGTGCTATACAAGATCGTATCCAAAGTAGCAGCCAATAGGATGAAAATGGTTCTCTCATTTCTGATCTCAAAAGAACAATCTGGGGTTGTAGAGGGAAGGAAAACCCTAGACCATGTGATTCATGCGCATGAGATTTCCCACTCTATGAAGAGCTAGAAAAAGGCGGGGATGATTATACATCTAGATTGCCGAAGGCTTATAACAATATTAGTTTGGAGTATATGGAAGCATTTGTAGGGAAGTTTAGCTTTGACAATCAATGGATCAATTGGATTATGGCTCTGGTTTCATCACCTATCTTCTCAATTATGTTAAATGGAGCTCTAGCAAAACCTTTCTTCCCATCTAGAGGAATCTAACAAAGGGACCCTATGTCACCATTCATGTTTTTTTATAATGATGGAAGTCTAGGGCAAATGATATTTATTGCTAATAGAGAAGGTGATATAAGGGGCCTTAATCTACATGAATATGGTCATGCTACAATGCATCAATAGTTCTTTATGATACCATTATGCATGGTATTCTCACTGTAAAGGAGGCTCTCTCTTTAATGCTCATCTTGAACACTTTCAAATCAACCTCAGGTATGGAGATAAACCATTCTAAGTCCATGATTTTTTTCTTTAACACTCACATTTATATCTAGAGAAATTTAACTGCTATCTTAGGTTTCCAAATAAAATACCTCCCATCCAAATACCTATAGTCCATATAATGGATCAAGTCTGGAAGAAATGTAACTGGGAAAAGGTTATCTCAAGCCTTGAGTATAGGGTAGAAAGATGGACCGTTAGGGCCCTGAACCCAATCGGCCCTCTTGTACTGACTAAGGAAGTGCTACAAGCTATTTTGGGTTACATGATATCTATCCTCCTAGTCCCTAAGCTAGTGTTGCAAAATATTAGGGATATCTAGAGGAACTTATTATGGCAGGGCATAGAGGACAAAAGAAAATGGGTGCTAGTGGCCTAGAATACAGTTTGTGAACATAAAGATGTAGGAGGTCTCAGTATTTAGGATCCGAAGATAACTAATAAATAAAATGGAGCAAAATTGTGGTGGAGGTGGTTAAAATGGTTGTCGACACCATGGGTAAGGTTGTGGAAAGCCAAGTAGGCACAGGTCTAATTTCCACACACAAAAACCTAGTTCCTTTATCGAGCTCTATTCAATGGTCAGCAATTTTGAATTTAGCATGGAATAATAAAGAGATAATACAACATAATTGCTTCTGGGAAATTAGAAATGGAAGGGAAGCCCTATTTTGGGATGATGTGTGGAAACAAAAATCTGATCTAAATAAGGAGGAATGATGTCCCATCCAAGCAATTACGAAAAATCAAGGTTAGAGAGAAGTCTACCAGTTTTGGGAACAGGGACTGGAAAATAACAAATGGAGATGTTGGAACCTTACTATTTTTCAACAATCAACCCAGAACAACTAGGTTGTTTAATGTTTATCAAAGGAAGTGAGAAAGCAAATAATTTTGTTTAATGATAACCAAGACCAACTAATATTTGAGGGGGTGGGGGCGGGGGCGGGGGGAGGAGTGGAGTTTAATATTATGAAAGCCAAAGTATATCTCAGTGATGGATACACTGGTATAAATGACCCCTCATGGAGAAAATTATAGATGTATGCACATTGGCCAAAAATCAAAATTTTCCTATGGTTGATTTTACATTGGAAGGTTCTAAAATGGGACAATATACTCAAGAGAGGATTTATAGGAGCTTCATGGTGCTGCCTCTTTGAAAATGTGGAAGAGAATATTAACCATCTATTGAATACATGTAGCTATACGAAGGTATTATGGGACTCGATGACTCATATTTAGGCAAACAAACCAGAACATGGAGAATATATAAGAAACAATAAAAAATGGAGATTGTAGTATGCCATAGGGTTGATTAACTGAAAGAAAGATTTGGTACAGTTCAATATATGGTCGGATGGTACATGGAAGTCCCTAACTTGATTGGATTTTGCATATATTAAGATGATCTATGTTTATATTGTGCTCTATGAGAATTTTTAGCTTTTATTGTGTTTCTTTGATGGTTGTTCTGTGGTGGTTAATATTTTGGTTATATGTTGGTTATAAGCTTGATTTAAGATGTGTTTGAGATATGTATCTTATTATTCTTTGATAATTTAATGAATGGTTAATGAATGCATGGGCTAACAAGTGTGGGGGCATCTACTTAAGAGGGAATTATAACTTCTCAGTAATTTTTAGCTAAATTACTGGGATTTACACTCATATATGCATTCATGACATGTAACTCATATGTTTACCATATGTTTGATGAAATTTCTAGTGTGTTCTAGTCAATCAAGGTCAAGTTCTAGCATCAAGTTTGAATGATAAGCAATGTTGTTATGGGAATATGATTTTGGAAAGTTATAGGAAGTTCTCGGTAGTGGTCTAGAGGCTAGCCTAGAAAGGTGGCTCATATCTCAGTATCGCAAGCACAGAACTGAGGATATGAGGTCATAACCACATGCAGTAAGGCTTGTGTGTGGGACTGGAGGCTCAGAACTGCATGTAGACAGTGTCAAGGGTATGTTTATAAGTTTATGTTAGAGAAAATGGGTTCCAACTCATGGATTTGTCATCTTGGGTGGTTTTTCATCTTTTGAGTGATTTGTGGCTCCTAAGGAAGGTCAGTAAGTCTTAGTTGTAGGTCCCATTTCCTTAATTGGAACTAGGAGGTCAGGTCATGTCATAGTGGCAAGTAAGTTCACATTTACTTAGGAGGGCTTGTAAAATCAGGTAAATGTGGAATGGCATGTTACAGAATATCACAGTAAGTGCATCTAGAGACAATACACATACAACTAGCTCTCATATTACATAAATATTTTGTTTATTCTTTATATTAAATATGATAGTAAGTGCATCCAAAGAGTAAAAATGGAGAGATATGGCTCATATTGTATACAAAGTTTGTTTGTTTGTTATATGGAAGAACACATTAATTGCATCCAAAGAGCATACATGAGAAATATTAATTTCCACACCCAAACGCCAAATGATGCCCCGTTAGTTCCCTATAATACTAGTGTATCCCCCTTATTGTTATTGTTAGTGTAGCCCCCTATTGTTGTTGTTATGCCCATGTATCCCCGTGTTGTTATTGTTGTGCCCCATAGAAGCCCACTATTGCTATGGTTATTCCCTTACATAATTATTTTTATGTAGGCTCTGATTGTATTATGACCCCTTAGACTCTTAATTATACCAAGGAGGTCTTATCATTTATATCATCCAAGAATTTCTCAGTCATGTGATGTAAAGGAGGTTCCCCCTCGAAGACATTATTTCTCATACCATTGATCTATCTTTTATTCTATTTTTTGAGTTTGTTGCATAACATTTGGTATTATAGCTTTAGATTCTAGTGTTTCATTGCTGCAAACGGGGACATGTTGGAGTTTTTTATATGAAGACTCAGAAGCTAAAATTGAGGCCACATGGATCTGAAAGTGTGAGGAACTTCTTGTTAAAAGTTGAGATATGGTCAGAAATAAGTTAGGGATTTTTTATGTTCCATAATTCATTCTCAAACAAGTGACCGTTGGAAAATCACCATAAATTCCTCTATGAGCATCGGATTTGAAATTCATAAAAAGTGACTGAAATTTTATGAATGGTAGATATTTCAGTAATGCATTGGCAGGAATTACCACACCTCAAACTCTCAAGAGAGAATGATACATCAAGAAGAAAAAGGTTATAGCTTTAATTTATTTAGTAAGTACCCATAATTTTATTCATTGTAAGATAACCAAGGAATTGAATTGCTTCCTATATCCAACACCAGAGTGTCATGTGATGGTTGCAAGTGGAGGAAATATAAAATACTCTAGAAAGTTCCATAATATCAAGATAACCATGGGGGAATATGTATTGAATAGTCCAATGTTATCCATTTGAATGGGTTGTGCTGATGTTGTACTAGGAGTCTAATGGTTACAATCTTTGGGGATGAAAGATTTTAATTTTCAAGAAATTTTCTTGTAAGTATTTTGGGAAGGAAAGGAATTTGAATTAAGGGGAATAGTAGGGAAACCAGTAAAAATAATAATCTCTAATGGAGTGATGAATCTTTTTAATAAATAGCAACGGGGCATAATTGCACAATTATGCTCACTAGAGGTTCAAACATCAAAATCATCTATTTCTCTAAATCTCCAAAAATTATTGGATAATCATTCCAAGGTATTTTATACTCCCAAATGTCTCCCACCTATTTGTGATCATGATCATGATATTCATTTGATTTCGGGAAGTGTTCCTCCAAACACCAGGCGTTATAGATATCCCTCTACTGAAAAGAGTGAAATTGGATGTATGGTTGCAGAATCCTAGAGGACGATATAATTCAACCTAGTCAAAGTTTTTTCTCTACTCTAGTTGTATTGATGCAAAACAAGGATGGATCATGGAATATGTGTCCCGATTATAGGGAGCTCAAAAATCTCACTATGAAAGATAAATTTCTCATTCTTTTCATTCATGAATTATTGGATGAATTACATGGAGCAATTTGCTTCACCAAGTTGGATCTTTGTTCAGGATATCATCAAATTAGAATAAAGACTGAATACATTTTGAAAAAAAAAACATTGAAAACTCATGAGGATCATTATGATTTTTTGTTCATACCTTTTGTACTTACTAATGCACCTTCCACATTTCAAGGTTTGATGAATTCCATTTTCAAACCCTTCCCTAGAAAATTTGTGTTAGTATCTTTTGATGATATACTAATCTACAACAAGTCTTAGAAGGATCATGTTCAACATCTTGACAGGGTGCTCAAACTATTGGAGAAGAAACAATTATATGCGAAAACCTCCTAATGTTTTTTTGGAGTACAAGAGGTGGAATATTTGAGTCATATTGTATTTCATGAGGGAATTAAGGTAGACCCTAACAAAATTAAAGCCATTAATGAATGGAAAATCCCCACAACCATAGAATGTCTTTGAGGATTTATCGGGTTGATAGGATATTATCTTAAGTTTGTTAATAATTATGGGAAAACAACAACATCTCTAATAGCATTATTTAAGAAAAATTCATTTTCTTGGACTCCAAAAGCAACTAAGGCCTTTGAACATCTTAAAGACACAATGTGCCAAGCACTGATCTTAGCTATGCCAAACCTCGCAAAAACCTTTATTATCGAATGTGATGCCTTAGCAAATGGAATTGGTGTTGTTTTAATTCAAGAAGGAAGATCCATTGCTTTTGAGAGTCTTCCAATCAAGGGAAAGTATTTACACAAACATACTCATGAGAAGGAAATGTTGGAAATACTACATGCACTAAAGCAATGGTGACCTTACCTAATGGGAAGACACTTTAAGGTAAAAACATATCATGATAGTCTTAAATAATTTTTGGAACATAGACTGTCTTCAGAAGAGAGGAAAAAATGGGTCACAAATATGTTGGGTTATGACTTTGAAATCATCTACAAAAAAGGGAAGAAAAATGTTGTTACAGATGCACTTTTAAGAAAGGATGAGGATGTGGAAGCATTATTTTGGGCCATTTCTATTATCCAACCTGACTGGATAACCTAAGCAAGGGATTAATGTAAGAATGAAGAAGAGGTGTGGACACTCATTCAAAAGTTACAGCAAGATCCCAATACATATGATACATTTAGCTTGAAAAATGATTCATTATGGTATGAAGATCACTTATATCTTTGTAAGAATTCCCAACTGAAGAAAAATATTCTTTAATAATTTCACACCTCCCCCTTAGGAGAGCACTTTAGATTTTTAAAAATAGACCATAGGGTCAAGAAGGAATTTTTTGGGATAGCCTTAAATCTGATATTTAGAAGTTTGTCACATAATGTTTGGTTTGCCAACAAAATAAAGTTGACACAATTAAGACCTTAGGTATGTTACAACCTTTAGCCATTCCAAGTCAGCATTGGGAGGTCTCAATGGATTTTATCACAATTTTACCTAAGTATAAATGAAAGGGTGCCATCATGGTGGTATTTGATAGACTTACAAAGTATACACACTTTTGTGCATTATCTCATCCTTTTAAAGCCATTATAGTTGCTACTGCAGTTATGGAAACAATTCAAAAGCTACACAGAAACCCAATGATTATTGTAAGTGTTTGAAATCCCATTTTCACTGGAAATTTTTGGACAAAATTATTTTATTATCTTAATACGCAATTAGATCACAGTTTGTCTTATCATCCTCAATCTGACGGGAAAATTGAGATAGTGAACAAATTTTTGGAAGGATATCTACATTGCTTTGTATCTAATAAACAAACACAATGGGTCAAGTGCTTACCTCTAGCTAAATGTTGGTATAACACTTCCTTCCATATTGTTGCAAAAATGACCCCATGTATGGCACTTTATGGATATCATCTACCATCCATCACATCATCTTTAAGAGATAATTCTAAGGTTCAAGGAGTGGAAGATCACATTAAGAATCGACAACAATTTCTCCAAATATTAAAGGATAACCTCACTTTGGCGTAGAATTGAATGAAACAATAGGCATATCAACATTATAGTGAAAGAAGTTTGATGTAGGTAACTAGGTATTTTTACAGCTACAACCATACAAAAAATGTCCCTCAAACAAGCTAAGAATGATAATAAATTATCACCCAAGTACTATGGTCCTTACAAGGTACTGCAAAAGATTTGTAATATGGCATACAAATTGGAGTTGTTTGCATCTTCCTAAGTACACCTAGTTTTCCATGTTTCATACTTAAAGAAGGTTATTAGTGACAAGATCCAAGTTCAAATAGTGTTGCTAGAACATGAGGAAGAAGGACAAATCATATTTGATCCTGAAGTAGTCATTGAAATAAGAACACAACAACCACGAAATCGATTAATTTTGGAGTATCTCATTAAGTAGAAGAAGTTACCCGCTGAAGATTCCACATGGGAGGATGATTATTTTCTATAGAAGCATCTAGAACTACTCAAACATTGAGCACAACAGTTTTTTGGAGGAGAGGGGCATGTTAGGTTCCTATAATACTAGTGTATCCCCCTCATTGTTATTGTTAGTGTAGCCCCCCCATTATTATTTTTGTGCCCATCTATCCACCATGTTGTTATTCTTGTACCCCATAAAATCCCACTAATGTTATTGTTGTGCCCTTAAATTATGATTTTTATGTAAGCTATGATTATATTGTCACCCCTTAGACTCCTATATATACCAGGTCTTATAATTTGTATCATCCAAGAATTATTCATTTATGTGATGTAAAGGAGGTTTCCCCCTCGAAGAGGTTGTTTATGATGTCGTTGATTTATCTTTTCTTCTATTTTGTAAGCTAGTTGCAAAACATGCGCATAGACTTGGATCATCCTTATGTATAACTCTTCACACCCACACTCTCCCCAAAGACTTAGATCATCCTTGTTATAACTAGGTTAGGTAGTTTACTAGTTTAATATGTCTTAGCTTAACCAATCAAATATTTAGGGAATGAACTAATAGTTCATGTTATGTTGCCCTTTCAAGGTCCATATGACATATGGAGACTAGAATAATTGTACTAGTAAACTAATGGGATAAACTTACTAACACAAATTACACAAATTTGTGCAAATTAGAGCAGAAGATACCTATGAGGCCAACAAAATACCAAAATTCATTTGAAAAATATGATAGTATAATATATAATATCTAAAATTTTACTGTAATGATATCCTTACAAAGCTAAAACAAGAGTATTACAATTATAAAAAAGATTCTAGAAAGGGAATGATGAAATGAAAGGAAATAATAATTCATGATGCTTCAACAAGTAATAATATCTTAGATGATTATTGATATTATGCATTTCTCTCTCTATGATATAATTTTCACCATAATAAGGAACATCCCAAGCCAAAATGGAATTTGGTAGTGGGCAGAAGAAATTCATGAAACATTTGTAGACATCATATCCATTCATTTGCTAGTTTAGTTTGGGATATAGTATTATTGCCATCCAAATTAATATTTGACTTTCATATTTAACTCAAATTCATTGTTGATGAACCCAAGAATTTTCCCTTCTAAATTCTTGATATTTTTAACAATAGTAATATATTTAGTTGGCTCCAATTTCTAGTGCTTCTCTTTTAAACTTTATGTTTGAATTTGAACCATAAATTATATTTATGGTATAACAACCGTATTTGTTGATTTCTTATGGGCCTAGTCTTTTTTGGGGCATAAACAATGGAGAAGAACTTGGTCCAGCCTAACCAAGGGTATGGAACTAGATTATTAGAACATACACATATTAGTTCTCTTTTTTCTTTAATCAACAGCAAATCTAGATGACATCCCTCTCCAATGAGAAATCCTCCTCCAAAGTCATAATAGAAAATATTATTTTCATCATACTCTATAATGAGGCCAAACCTACTTTTATTCAACCTTTCTTTTGCTTGAGTCATGGGAAAAAAAAAAAAAAAACTTCCTTCTCCCACTTTTCCAAAATTTGGATATTCAACGCAGTACTTTTAATTTCTTAGATAATAATTTTGAACATAAATTCTTCAATTTTCACTCTATTTATAGTTTTCATCAAATGTTTCCATATTAATGACTTTGCTAAGGCCGTGATCATAGTATTATTTTGTCTTGAATGTTTAGTATACTAAGAACAACCTTCATAATGTCTTTTTCTTGTTCTTTTATTTATATATGATCTTTTCATTTGGATACAAATTGTATTTTTTCAATTGGTATATCTTTTTCTTTGTTGAATATGGAAAAAGTAGGTTTTGTAATATTTTTTTGTTTTCGTTGAGGGGGAATGGAAAATTTTATTTTAGGGGTTAGTATTAGTAGGTGGGCTAATTTTCCATGCTTTTTCCAAAAAAGTGATTTGTTGAATTTCCATTTTCTCTAAAATTTATTCGCCAAAATTTTATAGGATAAAATTATTTTACCTTAAAATTCGCTAAAATTTTATAGAGAATGATATGGAATCATTAGAAATTTGAATATTTTTAGAAAAATATATACAAACATTTTACACTTTGCATATTAGGGACTCGTAAGATTCACCAAGGTTTCTAAATATTAAGAAAAGTTTCATTCCTTAAAATTTTCCTTAGGTGGGGGGCGTACAAGAATGGCAATTTAAATATTTAGTCTTAAAAGTAATATGAAAATCAAATTATTCTAAGTACCCCATTTCAATATCTGATGCTTCGTTCTACTAACTTGTTGTTTTAAGCATCCTAGGACCTTTTGACAATAATAAATTTCTTATTAATAAAAAGATACACATTAGCATTTTTCATTCGATGAACCTTTGTTCCTATTTAACATTGCAAAAGTAGGTTTTGTAAATTTATTTTTGAGAGGGGGTCATCATCATTGAAATTTAAATATTTAGATTTAAAATTAAAATCAAAATGAAATCCTTCCAAGTAGCCCATTTAAATATGCTATTGTTTGTTTTTTCTAACTCATTGTTTCTAGCATCCTAAGTCCTTACAATAATAATATTTTATTAAAAGAAAAATAGCTAAGTTCTCTGGATATAAATGATCTTGAAGTAAAAGCACAAACTTTTTCACATTTATCTCTTAAGTTCTTTTCAATTATAACTCCGGCCCCTATGATAAGTGAAGCATATGTGTAAATGATATATGCCCTTCACTAGTAGGCAAATTCAATGAAAGAAATTGTTGAACTTGTTTCTTGATATTTTGAACTAATTCGGTCCATTTCTAAATCCCATGAAAGGGTATTTTTTTCGATCTTTTTTACAAAACATAATTCTCATTTGTGTGTCCTTTATAAGAAGGACTAGAATAATTAAGGTTTCCAAGAAAGTGGTGTAACTAAGTTTTATCATTAATGTCATTAGTGAAACGATTGCAATATATGTGACTAAAATGTTATAGATCCATTTTAATAAGCATTCCTAAGTATTCAATGAACAAATTCATGTTTCTCCACCCTTTCATAGAAATTCTACAATGCTTCAAATTGTGTTGTAGATATTTTTTAACAAACTAACAAATCATCAATATATCTAGAGATTTTTAGATACATGAGTTTTCAAGGAACCTTAACTTAGAAAATATATCCCTATTAAATTCATTATTATGTAGCTTTAAGTAGTTGCCTTACAAAATAATTCCTAATGATATTGAAATTTATCATGCACTAATAATTCCTAATTTTATTTTAGGGGTTAGTATTAGCAGGTGGGCTAATTTTCCATGTTTTTTTCAAAAAAAGTGATTTGTTGAATTTCCATTTTCTCTAAAATTTATTCGCCAAAATTTTATAGGATAAAATTATTTTACCTTAAAATTCGCTAAAATTTTATAGAGAATGATATGAAATCATTAGAAATTTGAATATTTTTAGAAAAATATATCCAAACATTTTACACTTCGCATATTAGGGATTCGTAAGATTCGCCAAGGTTTCTAAATATTAAGAAAAATTTCATTCCTTAAAATTTTCCTTAGGTGAGGGGCGTACAAGAATCATGGCAATTTATATATTTAGTCTTAAAAGTAATATGAAAATCAAATTATTGTAGGCACCCCATTTCAATATCTATGCTTCATTCTACTAACTTGTTGTTTTAAGCATACTATGACCTTTTGACAATAATAAATTTCTTATTAATAAAAAGATACACATTAGCATTTTTCATTCGATGAACCTTTGTTCCTATTTAACATTGCAAAAGTAGGTTTTGTAAATTTCTTTTTGGGAGGGGGTCATCATCATTGAAATTTAAATATTTAGATTTAAAATTAAAATCAAAATGAAATCCTTCCAAGTAGCCCATTTGAATATGCTATTGTTTGTTTTTTCTAACTCATTGTTTCTAGCATCCTAAGTCCTTACAATAATAATTTTTTTATTAAAAGAAAAATAGCTAAGTTCTCTGGATATAAATGATCTTGAAGCAAAAGCACAAACTTTTTCACATTTATCTCTTAAGTTCTTTTCAATTATAACTCCGGCCCCTATGATAAGTGAAGCATATGTGTAAATGATATATGCTCTTCACTAGTAGGCAATTTCAATGAAAGAAATTAAGAAATTGTTGAACTTGTTTCTTGATATTTTGAACTAATTCGGTCCATTTCTAAATCCCATGAAAGGGTATTTTTTTCCATCTTTTTTACAAAACATAATTCTCATTTGTGTGTCCTTTATAAGAAGGACTAGAATAATTAAGGTTTCCAAGAAAGTGGTGTAACTAAGTTTTATCATTAATGTCATTAGTGAAACGATTGCAATATATGTGACTGAAATGTTATAGATCCATTTTAATAAGTATTCAATGAACAAATTCGTGTTTCTCCACCCTCTCATAGAAATTCTATAATGCTTCAAATTGTGTTGTAGATCTTTTTTAACAAACTAACAAATCATCAATGTATCTAGAGATTTTTAGATACATGAGTTTTCAAAGAACCTTAACTTAGAAAATATATCCCTATTAAATTCATTATTATGTAGCTTTAAGTAGTTGACTTGCAAAATAATTCCCAATGATATTGAAATTTATCATGCAGAGCTCCCATTATTGTCTAAACTCTCCATACATCTGTAATGAATGGAAGAATTTTTCCATGCCCAAACATAATAGAGTAAGACTATAAGTATATCCATATGAATGTAAATCGAGAGAAATTCTACTTTCTTATGTTAAAAACATTTCCCAACTTGAAAAGATATATGCAACACTATATATAATATGCATTTGCATGAAAAGATTCTATCGATCTCCACAAACAAAGATGGTAATAAAATCTCTTTGAAGGTATATATAAGCCACTTGACCCTCACATAGCCATGCATAGAAGGGGTTGGAATCTAAAAAGATTCTCTCAATCTCGATAAACAAAAATGGTAACAAAAACTCTTTGAACGTAGATTTGCTTGACCGTCACTTTGACATGCATTGAAGGGGTAGGAATTTGAAAAGATTCTTTGGATCTCAAAAATGGTAGCAAAACCTCTTTTAACTTAAATTTAAGGGAGTTGGAATCTAAAAGATCTCATTGGAATCTCATCTCTAATGTGCAAAGAAGTATTTGCATTCCCTTTACACCGTATGAACGTTATTCAAATTTATCAAGCCACTTGAAAAATCAAGTCTAAAGTAAATAGCACTCAGAACCAAAACCATATTTCAATTACCCAAATCACACAATTAAAAACAAAACCATATTTCAATCAGTCGAAACGATGTTATAAGCCATCGAATTATTCGAAGGTGAAGCGTGGAAACACTGTGAGTGAACTGAAACTTATCGATTGTGCCATCCGACAGGAGGTTGTCGCCCTTCCCTCATCATGAATTTCGGCTAGCGTTGCCTTTTCCCCACTGGATGCCGCCAAAAGAATTGCATGACGTACGACCCCTGAGAGCATTCTTTGTGCAAACTATACGACAGAAGGTTATTTTCTTTGATCGGTTGGGTGGATGAGATCCCATTATCGGGCTTTTCGGTCTCTGGATACTTCCACAATAGCTCGAGAAGTGAAAGTTGGATCTGTTAGTTTATTACCAATGCAATAGTCGAGGATCGGCTGATACTGTTGTTGCATATGACCAATGCAAATAATACACCAACGTTTTCGTTAGACGTAAACACTGAAAGGTGGTCCATTCTTCCAAAATGTCCACAACCGTTCATGAAATTTACAAAGCATAACTAGCCAGAGGAGGAATTGTTCGGAAAATTATGGAAATTCCGAGCATATTTAAAGAAAATGCGGCAAGGAATTTTGTAAATCCAAGTTATAAGTGTTAAACTTCAAAATTTTAGGTGTCTTAGACGTTTTTGATGTTGCTGAATCCATTTCCACCATCAAAAACATGATTCAAACACTGTCTTTATAAGATTTTTTGAAATTTTTTGTCCAGATTCCAGCCATTTTTGGCCGTCCTGGCAATTCCTCCGCCTACTCCATATATAAATCCATCACGTGAAAAAAAAGATTGTAACGAGTAGTTTTAAAGTGTTATTTTTTGCAAAGTTTTCTGTTTTATTTTTCAATTTAATTATTTTAAAATATAATATTAATTCATTGAAATCATTGAAATCATGTTTGATAGATGAACTCTTCACAATTGAAATGTGTCAAAAAAATTTAATTAATAAATTTTTAACGTACCAGTGATCTTGTCCAAGTCGTTTCCTTGCACTTCAAATTTCAGAAGAGATGATGAGAACACAGTTTTCACTAGGTATTTAATGTGGTTCTCCAAATTTCACCGTGGTTGTGAGCGTACATTTATGGTTAAGGCGAATTTAGGTAAATGTATAATATCCTCCCATCCCGGACCACTCTATGCAATATCTCACAGCACAGAAATTTTATACAATATTATTTTGTGCAACACTGAGGATCCCCATTTTGACCAATATCTCATTGGCAATGTTTACGCTATGGATAACTTAGCCACGGGATGGAGGCGAATTCATAGCAGGAAAAATAAAGACATTCAACAAGTTGATCCTTCATTGGTTACACCTTCATATGGAAAAGTAACATATCTTTATGGATTGGTGCACATGTATTTTATGGAAGATTGGGTGATTAAGTGGCTTATGGTTTTCAAAAATTATGGGTGAAATTAGGTGGTCCACTATTTTCACATAAATTTATGGGTGAAATTTGTTTAGGATTCTATCGCATATATCTTGAAAAGGGTAAATTATATGGGGTAAGTGATGGTTATATTTCACAAAAATATAGTTTTAGGTGTGAATTATTGATATGACTTTATCTTCTTATGTAGATTTTTAAGTTTTTTATTTAATTTTTTTGGCAGTTTATAAATATTTATCTATCCCAAATATTGGTTGCCACAATAATCCATAGTTTGTTTTAGACTAGCACATTTGTTGATTTTTGTAGTCAAAAGGTATTTTTAGACATTTTGCAACTTAATTATGGAGGGCCTTTGGTTGGGCCTTCATGCAATGCAATATATTTTAGTTAAGAAGGTCACATGGACAAACTAGGCATTTTGATCATACTTCACTTGATTCTCATTAATGTTAAGTTGTAAGTAGACTTGCTAGTGGTTGATGGAGGCTCTATTACATCACATTTTCACCAAGGATGGTCGGTGTGAAATAATCTTGTTAGACTTCATTAATTATATATAAAAGTACTCTATATAGTTTATTGTATTGTTTATGTAAATATCTAAATATTTTGTGTGTAGTTACTATGAGTTGATAATAATCATATGCCATTATGGTATGCATTGTTGACTTTCATTATTGATGCAATAGTTGCGATGATTTTCTATATGAAGATACCTGACATGTAAGTAATGTGCATGGGTTTATTAATCATTTAATATTTTTGGATATTACTAAAATAATTATATTTAATAATAATTTTACTTTTTGATGATTATTGTTTATATAGAAAAGGTTTATTCTTGACAAATATCTATTGCATCTAATGGAAATGATGCCTAATGTTAGAAAGAAATAATTAGGGTAATAATATGTAATAAACATATAAGTGATAGTTTCATAGAGACTTTCCATTGCATTGGAAAGAGAAAATTGTAATGAGTATAAATATTAATATAGTTTTCCAACATCCTAGTCAAACTAGTTAGATAGTATACTATATGCTATTTAAGCATATCATTGTCCTTATATTTTAGGCCTTTAGTTGAAGTGCACTCGTAAGGCCATAACTTAAGAAAAAATATAGTTTTTAAAGGAAAAATAAGAATTACCCTTTTTCTTTACTTAATCGTTCATAATTGGCAAGATGGCATTGTCTTTTAATTGCAAGGGGAGTGATTCCTTGATGTTTCTTCCATTTCATTTACTAAAACTTGATGGGGAAGATTGTCTTCAAAATGAAACAGAAATGATGGCTTCAATTATTACAATGATCACATTTATAGATTGCCAAAGCTCATGTAGGAAAATATCAATCCTAGTTGAAACTATCTTACAAATATTGTGTCACAGAATATTTATACCTATTCCATGTTAGTTTCCTTTCACCCAAACTTAATATTAGAAGTCTCCTTTTCAAAATTTGTAGTCTTTGTTTTATATTCCTAAGATCAAAAATAGTTGTATGATGAGCTATCCATAATAATATAAACAACTTTGTATCACTCCTCTAATTCCATCAATATTGCAACATTGATATAGATAGACCATTCCAATATTATGTGAATTTCATCATAAATAGACCTCACTAAAAGACATCACTAAAAGACATGGTACATTTTACATATATTGGCCCTAAAGAAACGTTGTATTGAAAAGTAATTAAATTCAAGCATACTAATGTTAGTGGCCATTCTAATACATTTAGTTGATAAAATAACATCTCTAGTTTCGTTTTGATACTTGTGGCAATAGCTTCCCACCCTTTTACATTGGTAAAAGCAATAACACGTGTTCACATGTATGAGTTTTTTTGTGTTTATTATGTCATCATTAGAAAGGAAACAATATGTGATATAAAGCAAAAGGTAACATTTGACACTATATCAATTATAACTAAATATATAATTTATCTTGACTCTCCACTCGTCACTATACTTAAAGCTGTAGGATTCCATTGATTGAGTGCCTTATTGATTTGCACCGTAGTGATATCATTTACTTGTTGAATGAAAATACATATTGCATATTTATTCTAATGTGAAAGAGAATATGTTCTTCAAAATAAGTCTTAATTAGACTTTGAGCATCCATATCCTTAATTACATAATTACATGCTTTTAGCATAACTAGGATATAAAGGTTTGACACATGTGTTAGGCATCAACCTTTTGAGTAATAATGATTGTACGTAATTCTACTCTTGATAATTAAAATTACTATTGGTATCTGATATAGAAATATATTTAGTAATATTCAATTGACATAATTACACACGTTTTTTCACTACATTATTAATTGTTTACACCACTCAATCAATTCAATACTTAATTAATTTAAGATAAGAGGTTCTCCGTCATCAAAATTCAACATCCTCTTGAATAAATTAGCTTTTCAATGCCATTATTCTACCTGGAATCATATGATACATATTAATTATAAACCAATATTCAATATGATACCATGTCTGATAATAATGATATGCCTTAAGAAGAGAATATATGAGATTAAATGTATATGATATGATTCCAAAGTGAGGTATATAAAGAGAATATATGAGATTAAATGTATATGATATGATTCCAAAGTGAGGTATATATGGATTTAAATGTGTATCTAACATGTAAATGTATATGCAATAAGGTCATATTTATAATATACAAGCCACGTACAATTTTTAAAACTGTATATATAAAGATCATGTAGTAATTTTGGAGGACATGTGGTTTGGATGTATGAATCTATTTGGGTATTTATAAGAGGTTCTTCTAATTTTAAGGAGTTATTGTGTAATCTATCTCTCTTATATAGCTTGGGGTTGTACTACACACTTATATTGGTGTACATGGTATGTAATTTTTGCTTGTTCTGCTACTATGTATTTGGTTCATAACATTTGGTTTCAAAGCATACAATCTTGGGGTTTTTCTGCTTCAAATGAGCCATCTATGTGTTTCCATTATAAATTTTCTTCTACAAAGTTTAAAAAAACAAAATTTTGATTAAACTAGGTAGAAACATCAAGGTATATGTGATAAAAAAATTAACTACTTGTCCATCATAATATTTTAATTTATAGCCTCAAGAATATAGGTCTTATGACTAGGCTTGAAATTAGTTTAAATGAGCCATCTTGGAAATTTCAGTGTAACTATTTTTATGGGAGGTTTCATATAGTGAAGTTTTTAGTTAATTAAGGAAAGATAACAAAATAGTTGTGGTAGAAATTTCAAGTTTTTATTCGTTATAATTTCTAATATATTATCTATGGAAGTTAGATTTTGTGACAAATCTAGAAATTAATTTCAAATGAGCCATATTGGTATGATCGCTATAGCTATTTTTTAGAAATTTTAGAATGTGGAAGTGTCATGATTATAAATACAAATTTTAAATTACTTCAAGTAAAATTTTGGAATCGTTTAAAAAATTGGACATGTGGCATGTTATACTAGGTCACTCTTAAGAAGGGTAAAAAAGTGAACAAATTTAGGGAAGGTTACTATAAACTTCACTATTCTTTCACTAGGAATATTATATTTTGATAAAACCTATTGAATTATAGAGAATACATATCAAAGTAAAAGAATTCGAAATTTTAGACCTAGAAAAGCCAAAATTGCATAGGTACACTAGAAGATTTTGTCCAAAAGGACAAACTCTAGAATAGGGTTTCTGAAGATATGTTAAATTAAATCTATTATAACCTTTCATTAGAACATTTGGTTGAGGTGATTTGATATGTATTGGATCATTATATTATTTTTCATCAATCTCTATGCTTTCAAAGTGGAAAAAGTGGAGGAATCAACTCATGACACTGTTTTTACGTGTGGGACCCAGTTTGGCAAAATAGAGTCTAAAACCTTCCAAGAGAATTTTGAAGCATTAAATGATTCTTTTTGGGGGTAAAAATTTTCCACTCTAATGCCACACATTCTTTTGCTAATATATGCACAAATACCTTTCTAACAATGCAAGAATCATTTCAATCAAATTTTGTATGCAAAAGTTATGCCACTCAGAAGTTGACCTTCCTATTTTTAACACCATAATTCAAGAGGATTGTTAGGTCCCTATAATAATAGTGTTTTATCCTTATTTTTATGGTTAATATAGGCCCCATATTGCTATTTTTGTACCCCATACAAGCCCACTATTGTTATTGTTGTGCCCTTACATTATTATTATTATTATTATGTAGGCTCTGATTATATTGTGACCCCTTAGGCTCATGTATATCGAAAGGAGGTCTTGTCATTTGTACCACACAAAAATTATTCATTTATGTAATGTAAAGGATTTTCACCCTTTGAAGAGGCTATTTCTC
Source organism: Pinus tabuliformis (assembly GCA_031772625.1). Taxonomy (NCBI): domain Eukaryota; kingdom Viridiplantae; phylum Streptophyta; class Pinopsida; order Pinales; family Pinaceae; genus Pinus; species Pinus tabuliformis. Next base: position 511,167,290 of record CM062820.1, read on the forward strand.
AAGTCATTGATCTATATTTCCTTCTATTTTGTGAGCTTGTTCCATAACATTTGGTATCAGAGCTTTGAATTCTAGGGTTTCACTTCTTCAAACACGTCATCTTGGAATTTTCATTATAAATTTTTTCTATAAGGCTTAAGAATCTGAAATTATAGACACGTGGAGTTGAAATATTTATGAACTTCGTGTACAAATTTCAAATATTGGTTCTCTATATTTGCGGAGATATGATCTGCGGGATTTAGGGTTTTTTAAGGCTCCAAAATTCCATCTTAAACAGGTGACCTAGGGAAAATTGTCATAACTTTCTCTCTAAGCATCGTATTTTAATTTTGTAAAAAGTGACCAAAATTGCATGGAATTTATTTTTTCGCTTATAATTTTCAGGGCCGAAGGTCGAAACAGTGATATGTGGCACTTTGCACAAGTTCTCTCTATATACCCAATCCATAATCAAGTCATCAAGGGAGATTGGGCATAAATTTACCTTGAGGAATCTAATTTTGGTATGACTTATGCAGTTAGAAAGAAGACATAAAGGGATAGCACAAGAAAGAATTTCAGATCTTGGAGAGCTAAAATTACATAGATACAATAGTTTCAATATATATCTCCATAAACAACAAGGGAAAAGGTGTGTATATTTTTTTTAATTTACATGAATTTTGTTTGAAGAATCAGTTTGAAGTGATTCAAAGGGCATAGATAATAATAGATATCATTATTTCATTCCAATATGGCTCAAAACAAAAAATGGACACATCTAGTAAGTAACCATAAAGCTCTAATATGACGTATAAAGAAGAGGAAGAAATGCAAAATGATATATCAAATTTATGGGACCAAGTGCAACGAATATCACTCTCCCAAAGAGAAACAAAAAATGAATTGGGAGTGATGAATGTTAAGATGGATGGTTTAGAGAAAAAAACAAAAGGAGACATGGATGGTTTAAAAGGAGATATGGAAGGTATAAAAGTAGACATGGAAGGTTTGAAGGAAGGTTTGACAAAGTTGCTACAAGAAAAGCTTCCTAGTGGTGATAAGGTAATCCATGAAAATCATGATGAGGATAAAAATAATATGAATTATGATTTTAGAGACTCCAATGTTGGGTTTAAGACCCACCACATTCCAAAGATATATATGAGGAAGTTTTATGGAAAGGATCCGGTAACATGGATATTATAGATGGAGCAATATTTTGATCTCCATGATGTGCAATACACACAAAAGGTATGCATTACACCGTTATATTGAGAACCCGATCAGTTTGTATGGTATCGATGCCTTTTTTCTCGTACAAGACTTGTGACTTGGTTAATTTTTATGAAGGAAATGATAGCACATTATGAGGATAAAAAGAGCAACACTAGCCAATGGATAAATCTCAAAGAAAAGGGTACAATGGCAGACCACATTGAGGACTTCCAAAAATTGCATATCAAGGTCACTGATCTTCCATAGGAGCATATGATTGATGCCTTCATAAGGACTTTAAAGGATAAAATCTAACATGAGGTTCACATTTGGGAACCTGATTCATTGGAGAAAACATTCAGGGTGGTAAGAAAACTTGAAAGAAAATTTATCGCAACAAGAAGTCTACCACTCACAACTAGAAAGATGGAAGTGTTGCTTCTCCTAGCATCTCACAACCTACAAGGTTAACACCATAGAAATTGGAAGAAAAAAAGAGAAAAAGGAATTTTTATAGTTGTGATAGAAAATGCATTAAAGGTAATAAGTTTGACGAGAAGAAATTATTTTACATAGATTTTTAAGAAGAGGAAGAAAATGAACAAGAAACATTAAAATAGGAGGATATACACTAGGAACCAACTCCAGAGAAAGAAGAGATGAATCCAGCCATATTCTGCAATGCATTGGAATAAATCACTACTCCTCAAACTCTCAAGATAGAAGGATATATCAAGAAGAAAAAGGTAATAGTGTTGATTGATTCAGGTAGTACCCATAATTTTATTCATTGTAAGATAGTCTTCCTTTATCTAGCACTAGATTGTCAAATTATGGTTGCAAATGGAGGAGCTATAAATTACTCAGGAAAGTGCCATAATAGAAATCTAACCATGGGGGAATGTGTATTGAATAGTCCAATGCTTTCCATTCCAGTGGGTGGTGATGATATTGTACTAGGAGTCCAATGGTTACAATCTTTGGGGACAATAAATTTTAAATTTCAAGGACTTTTCTTGAAATTATTTTGGGAATTTAACTAATGGCTATCATAAGGAAACCAAGAAAGATAATAAAATCTAATATCATGACAATGACTCTAAATAAAGAACGAGGCATAATTTCACAATTATGCTCACTAGAGATTCAAACATCGAAATCATCTTTTTGCCCAAATCTCCAAAAAGAATTGGACAATGATTCCAAGGTATTTGAGACTCCAAAAGGCCTCCCATCTATTCATGATCATGATCATGCTATTAATTTGATTCCAGGAAGTGTTCCTTCAAACATCAGTCCTTACAGATATCCCTACGCCCAAAAGAGTGAAATTGGACATATGGTTACAGAAATGCTAGAGGTTGGCATAATTTAACCTAGTTGAAGTTTTTTGTCTACTCCAATAGTATTGGTGCACAAGAAGGATGAATCACGATGTATGTGTCCAGATTATAAGGAGCTCAACAAACTCACTATTTGATCTAATTAAGAACATTAGCTTTATTGTGTTAAAATTCTTTTCAAATTATATCAAACATGCTTGAGGATTCATGTGATTGTTTGCATGTTAAAACATGGGCTTTTGAGTGTTTTTTACGTAATTTTTATGTGCAAATTAACATAAATAAATGATGCCCACAGGGGTTTGGTCTTGTGGCCAGTGGATGGTCTGTTAAGTCATTCGTGCCGCTGTGTAGGTCACGGGTTCAAGTCTCATCTTAACCTGAGGGTCGTTCTTGTGTGCTAGGCAGTTCCTCCTAGCGGTTATAGTGGTAGCCGGTGGGATTCGACCCCATGTAACGCGAGTATGATACCACCGCCATTGCTGATTCCACTAGATATCAAAAAAAAACATAAACAAATGATTGAACAACAAAAAATGACAAACATAAACATCATCATAAACAATGGCTTGGCCCTGTCTATTATGCTAAAAAATGTGAATACATAAGTTTACAATGCTTTGAAACCTATTCCAGTGGCTCCAGAATGCCCAAAAATACTTGTGTAACCTCTTTCTTCTCTCGATTTGATAAAAAATTGAAGACGTTATGGCCTTTCCCAATATTCTTCTAATCACACCACAAATTCCCTAGAATCCAGCATCATCCTACAATTTTGCCCCATAAATGCGCTAACGGAGTGACAATTTCACCGAAAGTGGGTGAAATTATCGAACATCTAAAATACCTTCTAATGCTTAAGGTCTGAAAATTGAGGCCACGTGCCCAGGGCTAAGGCCAATGCCCTACCCCCTCCATTCGTGCCCCCACTCCTCCACCATAGTGGTCACATGAGTGGTTATATAACCATGGTTGGCCCCATGTGGGCTATACCATTCTTCAAACTCTGCGCCAACGTAATTTAAATATATGGCGTGAACATAGGGGTTAAGAAACACCCAGGTGGTGTATCGGTAATGGTTGTTGTTGTGTGTTGGGAGGTCGCAGGTTTGACCCCCGCTACCTTCGCCTGGACTATAGCAAAGTTTTTTGTGGCCTCCTCGGCTACCATGTGGCAGCCTACGATTGGGCCCCGTGTGAACCCATGGTTGGCCACCCCACCAACCAATCAAAATTGCATAATTTCAACCAATAGATGAATGCCACTTGTCACCTGGTGACTCACCAAGGAGCCCATTTACCAAGTCAACATCCACATAACCTACCCAGTTAGCGCCACTTCAGCAGTATGGACTACTGACTAAGCTGTCCTTTTTTTTTAATTTTCTTATTTGGGAAAGTGAATAGAACTTGTTTCTAGATTCATACAGAGTTTGTTTTGCGTGAAAATAGTTGTGCCAAATTTAGGATGACGAGCACTACTCGGTTGTCTTGGTTTCACACCAATCCAACAACTTTGAATTTTGAGCTATTTTTTGAGCACCTGATCACTATTAAAGATAAATTTCCCATTCTTGTCATTGACAAATTGTCAGATGAATCATATGGAGCAATTTACTTCACCAAGTTGGATCTTCATTGAGGATATCATCAAATTAGAATGAAGACTGAAGACATTCTGAAAACAACATTTAAAACTCATGAGGGTCATTATGAATTTCTAGTCATGCCTTTTGGCCTTACTAATGCACCTTCCACATTTCAAGGTTTGATGAATTCCATTTTCAAACCCTTCCTTAGAAAATTTGTGTTAGTATTTTTTGATGATATATTAATCTATAGCAAGTCTTGGAAGGATTGTGTTCAACATGTCGAAAAGGTGCTCAATTAAGTCGGTGTTGGGAGGAGGTATCAATGGATTTTATCATAGGTTTACCCAAGTTTGAAGGAAAGAGTGCCATCAAGGTGGTATCTGATAGACTTACTAAGAATGCATACTTTTTCATTATCTCATCCTTTTAGAGCTAGTACATTGTATATTGCATTTATGAAAATAATTCAAAAGTTATGTGGAAACCCAAATTATTGAATGTGACGCAAATCTCATTTTCACTTGAGATTTTTGGACAGAATTAATTTCTTGTCTTAGTACTCAATTAGCTCATAGCTCATCTTATCATCCTTGATCTAATAGGAAAACTAAGATAGTGAAAAAATGTTTGTAAGGATATATTTGTTGCTTTGTTTCTGATAAACAAAAATAATGTGTCAAGTGGTTACCTTTGGTTGAATGGTGGTATAAAACTTCCTTCCATACTGTAGCAAAAATGACCACATATATGGAACTTTATGTATATGACCCACCATCCATCACATCGTCTTTAAGAGAAAATTATAAAGTTCAAGTAGTGTATGATCTTGTCGAGCATCAACAACAAGTTCTCCAACTCTTAAAGAATATCCTCACTCTAGCGCAAAATCGAATGAAACAACAAGCATATCAACATCACATTGAGAGACGTTTTTACGTAGGTGACTGGTTATTTTACAATTACAACCATACAAACAAATTTTCCTCAAAAAATCTAATAAGGGTAATAAATTATTACCCAAGTACTATGGCCCTTAAAAGTTGTTGCAAAAGATTGGTACTATGGCATATAAATTAGAGCTGCTTGCATCCTCTCAAGGACACCCATTTTTCCATCTTTCATGCTTAAATAAGGTTATCAGAGACAAGATCCAATTTGAAACAATATTTCCAAAACTTGACAAAGAAGGAAAAATAATATTGGAACTTGAAGCATTCACGGAAATAAGAACCTGACAACTATGGAATCAATCATTTTCAGAGTATCTCATTAAGTGGAAGAACTTATCCGCTGAAGATTCCACATGGGAGGGTGAGATTTTATACAAAAGAATCCAAGACTATTCAAGCATTTAGGACAAAAAAAAAATGAAAGAGAGGGGCATGTTAGGTCCCTATAATAATAGTGTGGCCCCCTTATCGTTATTATTAATGTAGCCCCCATATTGTTATTGTTGTGCCCCATAGAAGCCCACTATTTATATTGTCATGCCCTTACATTATTATTTTTGTGTAGGCTCTAATTATTTTGTGACCCCTTATACTCCTATATCTATAAATGAGGTCTTATCATTTGTATCATCCAAGAATTATTCATTTATGTGATGTAAAGGAGGTTTCCCCCTTGAAGAGGCTATTTATCAAGTCGTTGATCTATCTTTTCTTCTATTTTGTGAGTTGGTTTCATAACAAGGATGCCACATCAGCCCCCATTATTCATGAAAATGGGGCTGTCCATGCCAGCGTTATGGAGAAGAATCTATAAGAGTCTATATTGTAACTCTAGTTAAGGGTTGAGGTAGTCAAGCCTAACCACTAGTAGGCTATCAAGTTTTGTTATAACTGGGCCATGAGGAGGGAAAGGGATTCCATTCTTTTGAGTGCATGTGTTCCCTAATTAAGTAGAAATAGCTGAGTGGGATAGGATACATAGAACACAAAGATGATTTGTGCACTATAGCAGCCCATAGGCCACATGCCATACTTTGTTGTATTGAGAGCCATATTTCCATTCGGAGAAAGAGTGCAGAGCAAGCTCACCTTCTAGCTAGGTTTTTCTCCCAATAGTGTTTCCCAATATAACTTTTGTTAAATTCATGTGTGATATTTTATTTTTTCATTCTCTATATTTTTCATAATTTTAAATTCGCATGCATGCAATATGAACAATAAATCTACAAATCCATAAATATAATAAAATTGTAATAATGTAGAATTTCATATTTTAATTACGATTTTATCATATATGTTGTGATGAACTGCCTAGTGGAATATCCATAGAAGTTTATGGATCATATTGGTATCATATTAGGTTCCTTTGGGTGTATTGTGTAAATTTTCAGGAGATCTAGATCTACTGGGCCAAATTCGTAAAACCTTAATCATGGATGATGACTTTATGAATAAACCTCGTGATCCTATAGAGGTAAGGTTTTCGTGGCTGGAACAATAATTCGCTAATATAAATTGTAATGTAAATATTCTCATGGTGGCCCTGATTAATAAGCTTTGAATATTTGGATAAGATGGGGTTTCAAATATACAAGATAGATAAGAAAGGGGATTAGGGGATGAAGAAGAAACATAGAATCAGCCAAAGAAAGAACACAAAAAAGATCAATCCAATTCAAGTGTCATGAATCAATCACAACCCATATTTAAAATGGAAGAAAGGTTTATATCAAGTCATACCTTGACGAGATTGACACTCTCAAACTAAATCAATGGTTGTAGCAACTTGAAGTGTATTTCAAAATCCATCGAATTGAGGAAGAATAAAATATTTCATTTGCATGACTAAAACTAGAGGGCCATGCCCTAACTTGGTGGGCGAGCCACACAGAGACCTTGAGATTAGAGGGAGAGCCTCCAGTGGATAAGTGGGAGGACTTCAAATCCCTCACTAAGTCATAGTTCTACCTTACTAGTTAGGTAGAGGACCAATCAATTTGATGGCAATACTTCAGGAAAAAGTCAAGGAAAAGTGTGCAGGAGTACACCATAGAGTTTAAAAATATGGGTATAATGTTAGGTTTCTCCCCAAAGAACCTTGATTACACCTTAATTATGTTTTGGATCTACATCACCATATGTAGGAGTAAGTGATGATGTTCAAGCCTAAATTAGTGGGTAAGGCTTGTGTACATGCAAAATACCTAGAGAACATAGACCTGAAGACAGAGGAGTAAAGTGGATTGAAGTATAAGCATAAACAAGACATTTCTAACGAGAGGAAGGAGAAGAAAAAATGGGGGAAAGTTAAAAATATAGTAGCCATAGCAAACCAATGAAAAAATCCCAACAGCCAATGTAACCACTGCAACATTTGCAACCATACAGAGGAGAAGTGTTTGAAATTGCATGCAGAGCTAAACCTAAAGAACAAAAGGAAAGATAATAAGAAAAATAATCTCATGGCCATTGATTTGAGTAACCAAGTTGAAAGTAGCTCATACATGGATGGAAAGGTATTTTTTATACCAGTATAGAAGGAGGTGATTCTAAGTAGCCTTCAACAATAGGAAGAGAAAGAAATGACCAAACTATTCCATATAAAGATACAGGTCAAGAAGACATTGATTGATGCTATGTTTGACTCTGGATCATAGGTGAATCTCATTGCAACAAATATGGTCAAGAAGTTGGGGTTGGAAGTTCATGATCATCGAAGCCTATATCCATTGGGATGGGTAAATAAGGGTGCATAGCTGAAGATAAAAAAATAGTGCAAAACTAGATTTGTCATCAATGTTGATTTTAGTTATGAAGTAGACCTATATGTGGTTCCCCTTGATATATGTGGATTCATGTTTGGAAGTCCCTACATGTACATGTGTGATGAAATATTCATGTGAAGAGCCAACCAGTATCAGATTTTCAAGGATGGAAAAACATTCATCATCATTGCGCACAAAGACAAGTAAAAAGTTTTTCTAGTAAGTGCCAACCAAGCCTAGAAATTGATCAATTATAGCAAGAAGTATGTTTTATTGTTTTTAAGAGAAAATCAGTCTTTAGATGAGTTGGTAAGAGGCAAGGCATCCCTAGAGGAGTGTACTAAGAAACAGAAACATCAACTAGAAGAGTTGCTACATGCATATAGGAATGTGTTCCAAGAGCCTAAAGGGTTACCCCTAAGAGTAAAGTGGAGCACGCGATCTAGCTATTGCCAGACTCCCCATTTCCAAACATTGGGTTGTATAGGAAATTTGTTATATAAGTGAGTGAGGTGAAGAAGCAATTACAACAACTACTATAATAGGGTGTCATTTGATTGAGTACATCACCATGTGGGTCACCCATCATCATTGTGTCAAAGAAACAAGGGACTTGGCAGATGTGTATATATTGCAAGACATTGAACAAAATCATGCTCAAGAATAGGTACCATTTTCCATAATGGATGATTTGTTGGATTAGTTGCAACAATCAAAATATTTCACCAAGCTAAACTTAAAGTATGGATATCACTAGGTTCGAGCCAAAGAATAAGATACCTAGAATACCACCTTCAAAACCAGACAAGGTTTGTATGAGTGGTCGGTCATGACATTTGGCCTATGTAATGCACCAGCGACATTTTTTAGATTAATGAAATATGTACTATTACCTTTTATAAATTCATTTTTTATTGCCTATTTGGATGATATACTTGTATATAGTGTCACTTAGGAATATCACGGGTCACATTCAACATAGGTGCTTGAAACATTAAAGAAGCACCAACTACTAGAAAATATCAAGAAATGTGAATTTGCATAGCAGTATTTGGTGTATCTGGGTTATGAGATTGATGGAGGAGAGTTGAAGGTAGATCCTACCAAGATGGACGCCATCGTGAAATGACCTATGCCTACTATAGTTTATGAGGTCAACATGTTCATTGGGGATGTTATCACTTGGATTGAACCTCAGGCTGAAGGAAGGCAATGCCAAGGTAACCACAAACCACGCTTAGCCAAGTAGCTAGCCCTACTAGGCCAGGAGAGGGCTCTCTCCGTAAGGATCTTAGCCAAAATGACTGGATCAAGAAAATAATATTAGGCTAGTATAGTATCACAATGTTTTAATTGATTTTGAAGGGGTTTTGCTGGATCAAGAGGAGTCAAACAGTTAGGGTAAGGAAATTAGGTCAAAACTGCAGGGTGTTTGATGGGAAAAGGTAGGCACAACGATCAGAACCTTAGGGTTTGATGGCTGAGGTGATTCAAGACAGGTGAGGAGCTAGGAAGAGCATGTGATCACCATGGATCCTTCCTAAACTGTAGAAAACATAAACTGTGAATATTTTCCCAAAGCAGAGCATTAATATTATGGATTCTGCCTATCAACTTGAAAACATCCACTTAGAAGAAATTAAAAGATTAATGAAGTACAAAAAAAATTTAAACATATGATCACAAGATAGAAAACTAAGCTATACACCATGCCACATGGATCCTAAAGAAATAGCTGCAATTTCTGATTAATCTCCTGCTAAATTGATACAAAATGATGTTTTTTCAAAACCTAAGCATCTAGTTGAGTCCAAACTCTTACAATGAGAAAGAAGAAGAATATATAGACATTCATTCAACCTCTTCCCATCCTCAGGGGTCGAATCCATAATATGAGGAGCTAAACTAACCAACAATGAACAAGAAACTGGAATCTAGGCATCCTAACAACTTGCCTCTAAAAGTGAGGAAACTGATTCATTTGTGCTCAAAATGACTTTTAATCTAATGAATCTACCCTATACTACTAACTATCCATCATATTTACAAAAAATGTCGTCATTTACATTAGTAAAACATCCTCCATGAGAGAAAATCCAAGATCACAATCAAAACACAGTGAAATGGCATTCCTATGCAAAATATGTCCTATGTGCAGCGCCACTAGCCCTACACAAAGCACCAATCTCAGGTACCTTTTGGAGGCTTTCTTGGCATCCAAATTGAGATCATGATAGCTAATTGGAAATCTCCTCGAATCTACTTTCCAAAACATCTTGAATTTCTTCATTTGAAGCTCATTTGATCCCTCAAAAGTTGATTCTCCCAAGACTGCTTCTCTGTGTTGAAAAAGGGGCAGAAAGGTCATTTTTGGAGTGTTTTATGACCTTTTAGTAGACCAGTTCTACTCCAAAATCTTAGAAAATGCATAGGGTACATGTACTCATCTCTTTTAATCTATAAATGCAAGCCATTTTTCCATTGGATGTCCCTAGGAAAAGTGCAACGCCAGTGGCGCTGCACGTAGAGCCAAGTTTCCTGTGTTAAAATTTCCAAAATTTGCCAAAGACAAAAATTCCTCCAAATTTGATCAAAATTGGTGAGCAACACCATCATCAAGCATCGTGATGAGCCAAGGAATCCTCAGCAAGCAACCTAAGCCTATCCTCCTCCTTTTTTCCTTTGAGAGCCCATCTCAGCCTTGCTCTCATATGCTTGACCCTTATATTGCAAATTTTGTTCTCGGCCTTGTAGTTGTAGGCCATGTGCCTGATAATCTAGTTGTCCCTACTGGCCCTTTGTAGTAGCTTCTCTAAGTGAAAATTGACTCTTTCAAGCCAAATTTCTCTATCACCCTCAATTTCCTTCTCAATTGAAGTCAAAGTGGCCAGTGCTTCTTCCTCTTACATTGCTAATTTACCTTTGTCACTTTGTCTTTTTGTATTGAGAAGTTCCAGCTCCGTGAGGACTTGCTTATCACTCAGCTTCTTGTTCTCTTGTTCCAGATATGTGATGACATACTTGGCTCTTGCCAAGTTGTCCATCAATGCTTGGATTTGAGCCTCTTTCTCCTATATGATGATGTTTTCTTTTGTTGCTTCATCCTGAGCCTCCAAGTCAATTGTCTCTATGCCATGATGAATATGATGTTGTTGTGGCTCATCATGCTCCATCAAATCAAAATCCCTCTCCTCCTAATCATCAAGACTTTCCTCCAACACCATTTATTTCCCTTTATGTCTTGTATGTTTCAGGCACCTTAGTGGCTCTAGTCTCTTTGGCCTTCTCATCTTTCTTTACCTAGGTACTGTTGGAAGGTCTTCCTTGTCCATGTTTTCTAAGTTTTGAAGTTGTGTACCCCTAGAAAAGGGATGGAGTGGGTGAGTAAGGGTGATTAGGAATAAGGGAAGGGGAAGTAATCTTGTGGAGTATTTGGTGGACTAGGTAAACATGAAAATGAGTTGGAGGGTATGAACCATGAAAATGAGGGAGAGCGGCTAGGGTTTTAGGGTATTGCTTTGGGGATGAAGGAAAAAGAGATATGGAGTGGTATGGAGTGATATGGAGTGATATGAAGGAGGGGTTTATGGTTTAAGGCATAAATAGAGGATATTCTAGGGTTTCACATTTAGCCTAGCAAATTAACCTCAAATGCATTAATTGAAAGCCAAGGATGAAGTTCAGGGGCAACACTTACTTGTTTGAGGAGTAAAGAAGACAAATTTTGTGTTTTTGGGTGGGAGGAGGGAATTTTGGCCCTACAAGTAGTGCCACCTACAAATGCACAGTGCCTCTTTATACGCGCAACACCGTTCAGTTTTGTATTGGGGGAAATTGCCCTACGCGCAGTGCTCCCTTCCTATGCGTGACGCTCTAGCCTCTACACGTAGTGCCTCCACAAATTTTTCCTCCAACTTATAGGTTGATTTTGGCTGACTTCACGGTGCCCAAATTGAGCCCATGATAGCCATTTGGAAAGTTATTCCTGTCTAATTTCCAGAACATCTTGAATTCTTCAATTTGGAGATCATTTTCCCTTTCAAAAGCTTAATCTTCCAAGGCTGGTCAAAAAATGCAAAATGAGGGTGAAAAAGTGAAGAGTGTTGTTGCAGGAAATGTTTGGAGGTCTTCATCAACTCTAAATTTAGTGCATGATAGCTCATTGGAAAGCCCTCTATGTCTAGTTTTCATTTGACTCATCAAGCAAGTCTTTTTGACATTCCATCTAGGAGAAAAATTTCTTTTCCCAAGGTCATTTCATAAGTGCATAAACTCTCCTGAGGCAAATGATGTTTTGGACATTTCTCACAAACCATGAGACCTGTGTAAAAAAGGAAGGAATTTTTTCTTCTTTGGTATATTATAGACAACAACCTCTCTCATGCTTGTCAAATTCATATTTTCTTGGTCAAAAACATCATTTGAATAAAAACTATCCCAATATGTGGAACAGGGGATTTGTAGAAATGAAGAGAAACGAAGGGGGTGAGGGGCTTCTGAATTCTTGAGAAAATTTTGGGAAGTAGGGAGGGATGTTAGGAAGCAGGAGAAAGTGGAATTTCAAGGATTGAGTGAGGGGAAGGAGTCCAAAAGGGAAAAACACATGCCTAACCTAGAAAAGTGTCAAATTGTAGCAATAGGCTAGAGTTTGTGGGAAAATTATGAATTTGAGGGATATCAGTGATGGGAAGTGTTTAAGAAGGTATATTAAGGATAGGGGAAAGTGTATGAGCATCAGGATACAAGTTTTGTTGATGATTTTAACATCCAAGAAAAATTACCTTCAAAACCATAGGAGAGGGAAATGAGCGTTACCTAAGCACAACTGAAGCACGAAAAAGGTGTAAAATGACCCATTGGAACCTGAAATAATGATGAAAACTATTTGAATGATGGTACACTCAGTCGAATGGTGACATGGACCAATACTTGGAAAAATTTGGAAGGAGTGAGAACAATCCTAGACCTACTATCTAGTGACCAAATTTTACTTGAAGACCCACTGAAATGAAATTTTTTGACTTTGACACCCTAAGACCACTTTGTAAGAGCATGTTTGATCGCTATTGGAAGGCTGCAAAGATTGAGACTAATAGGGGCATCACAATACCTGAAGAAATCCATAGCCTCATTTTTAGTGATAGCAGCACCACTCCACGCCATATAAGCAACAAGTGGTAAGAGTTTCCAATGGGGAAGGGTCAGTATAGAGATTTCAAGGAGATAAAGAAGAAAATCAATCAAGCATGAATTTTTCAATTACTAAACCTGTAGTATCTCTTTAATGTGGAGATAAATGCAATTTGGTATGTTATGGGAGAGGCCTTGATGCAAGTAGGAAGGCCTGTATGCTACCATTATTAAGTATTTCATGGGGAATTACTTAACTACCCTACTTACAACAAGGAGCTCTAGGGAAAATTTTAAGGATGGAAAATTATCTTGAAGTTTAAAAACATTGGCGAATCTCACTAGTCCCTAATATGCAAACTATAAAATGCTTATAGATGTATTTGTAAAATTACTCAAATTTATAATGATTTTATATATACTCTCTATATATTGTTGGTGATTTTTAAGGTAAAGTAATACTATATTGTAAAAGTTGGGCAAATCATTTTTATAAAAAAATGGAAATTGGCAAATCGTTTTTTTGGAAAAATTAAGGAAAATTAGCCCACCTGCAAATATTAGCCCCTAAAATTTTCCATGGCCCTGGTGCAATCAATGAAGAATTGGAAGAACTATTTGATGGAAAATGAGATAGTAATCCACATAGATCACTAGCCACTAGAGTACTTGTAGTCCTGGAGTGAGCTACAATAGACCAAACATTACAAGTGCATGGGGTTTATATAGTAATTTCATTTGGTGATCATATACAAGAAGGGAATCAAAAACAAATTGGCTAACGTGATTTCAAGGAAACCCACACCAAATATCAAAACTTTTGGAATTCTTGAGGCACATGGAGACATTCACCCATTATGCATATAGAGAGACATATTCAGAGGATGAGGACTTAAAGGAGATGTTTCAACAGTTGTAGTGTAAAAGTCATGTGCACGATTATGACAAAGCCATTAAATACGATCTCTTGGATGGGTTACTATACAGGTTAGAAAAGCTATTTGTTCCTAAAGGTCAGTGATTGCAGTTGATTAGATAATCTCACAACTCCAAGATTGCAGGGCACTCTGCTATATGGAAGATCATGGAAAACTAGTAGAGGTATGTGTATTGGCCCAATTTGTAAGAGCATGTAGCTAGGTTGATAATAGGATGCATGATTCATTGTATTAATAAGAATTGCAATAGGAAATAGGGTCTATATCATCCTTTCCCTATACCCATTCGTCCTTGGGAAAGTATTTCCATGGACTTTGTGGGAGGTTTACCTACAACTAGGAAGGGACATGACTACTTGTTTGTGGTAGTTGACAAGTTCATCAAGATGTGTGCTTTGATATGATGTAAAAAGGCTATCACTGGGAAATAAGCAAAAACATTGCTCTTTGGACATGTTTGGGTGCACTTTGGGAGACTGAGGAGCATCATTTTAGATAAGGAAACAATATTTCTAGATGCATTCTAGACTACATTGTGGGAGAATATGGATACAAAGTTGAAGAGATATACAACATTCCATCCACATATTGATGGACAGGCAGAAGTATTCAACATGACTTTGGTGTAGGTTCTTAGGGGATACAATAATAGGCATCTGAAGACCTGGAATGAATATTTGATATATATACAACATTCTTACAATAGATAAATCCACACTTCTATAGAAAATATCCCATTTGAAACTTGTTTTGGATATTTTCCTCCTTCACCTATGGACATTGCATATTGGCATTAAGGAGTGATGTAAGATCCTATAGGAGATTCCTTTAGGGCTAAAATATTTATAGAGAAGATAAGGAAGATCCATATATAGGTACAAGAGACACTGCAGAAGCCGCAGGAGAAATATAAGGCCATGCATGATCAAAATAGAACAAAAAAATCATTTAAGGTGGGAGACAAGGTATGCCTACAGTTGAAAAACGATAGGCTACAAGGGCCTAGTAAGAAAATAAAGGCTCTAAGGTATGGTCCATTTGAGATATTGGAAATGGTTGGGGATAATGCATATCAACTTAGTTTACCACCATATAAGCGCATTTAATCAATTTAGTATTGGCACCAGATGCTCAGGAAAAGTTGACAGAAGATATAGTTTTGTAGAAGAGGTATGGAACTACAAGACACAGGTAACATGAACTTTGGAAAATTTGCTTGAAAGGACAACTTATAGGAAAATATAAATGTTACACCAAAGAGAAGGTGGAGAAAAATTTTCCTCACCTCATTCAGTAGAATCTTTTGGAGAAAAAATCCTCCCAAAATGGGGAGGTGTGATCTAGATTAGACCATTATATTTTTTTTCATCCATCTTGATTCTTTTAGAGTGGAAAAAATGAAGGAATAAACTTGCTAGACCATTTTTAATGATGGGGCACAAGGTCTAAAACCTTTTGGAAGCATTTAGAGACATCAAGAAAAAACATTTTGGGGTAAAAATATGTCGCTTTAGTGTTGCACCTTCTTTTTCCTATTATACACATGGATACCTTTCCAACGACACAATAATTGTGTCAATCAAAGTTCGTACACGAAATTTATGTCACTTAGAAGTTGACCTTAATTTTTTCACCACCATAATTCGAGAGGACACCATGTCATCCCCCATTATTCATGAAAAATAGACTACCCGTGTGATTATGACATAGAAGACACCAAAAGAGTCTATATTGTAACTCTAGTTAAGAGTTGAGGTGTTCAAATCTAACCACTTGTAGGATATCAGGTTGTGTTATAACCAAGCCATTAAGAGGAAAAGGGATTCCATTAGTTCAAGTTGATTTGTTTGATAGTTGATAAAAAATCGTTGAAAGGGATAAGAGATATAACAAACATAAAAAAACAAAAATCAATATGGCAACCCACGGACCATAAGCCATCCTTCTTTGTACTCACAATCATACTTCCTTTCAAAGAAAGAGAGTGGAGTGGCCTCACTTCCTAGTTGTATTTTTCTCGCGATAGAGTTTCCTAGAGAATATCTTGTGTTAAATGTGTGTGTGCACTTTTATTTTTTCATTCTCTATTTTCTGCATAATTTTAAATTCAAATGGATGCACTATTAACAATAAATATATAGATCTTAAAATATAATAAAACTATAATAGTGTATAATTTTATATTTTATTTATAATTTTATCATATCTATTGTGACAAATTGTCCATTGGAATATCCGTGGCAGTTTGTGGATCATGATTCAAAATAGGTTCAAAAGAGAAAATGCATAAGAATATAATTTGAAAAGGATCATAAGTATTTAGATCAGTATTTTTAATATATTGAAGTTCTAAGTTCATTATTTTGGTTAGATCTCAATTAAGTAGCAACAAAAATATCTAAATTAAGTGGAAATAAAGATAAAGATGTAATACATCCTAGAAAGGTTGAGGACGGTAAAATAATATTTTAATACTCTTTTCGGGGAATGTATTAATCTTACCTGTTAATATTATGAGTGGTGTAGTAGGAGTATTAATAATGATAATAGATTAAATATCACATCAGAGTGTGTTGAAGAGATCTTCCTAAATAAATGGATTAGGGATACGAAAATGGAGACAATTAAATTCAAGATCATGAGTTAAAAGAAAAAAAATAAGACATGAAGAAGAGAAGTTATGAGCTAGCAATGATACAGAAAACTTAATGAAGCACTCATTAAGGAGATTCAAAAATTCAAATAAGCAAAGGGAAGTGAAAGGGGGCTTGGAAAGGGAAGATTCAAGGGAAAATTGAAAAATAAAGATGAAAAAAATATGTATATTGATAAAACATAATAAAAAATTGTTAGATGATATCAAGATATTGGAAGAAGAAAAGAAGAATTTTTAGTGTCAAGAAGAAACAAGGATCTTAGATGAAGAGACTACCAAAATACTTGAATAATAAATTTGCAAGAATACTGAAGAAGTGTTAATTTTTTTCTTAAGTTTTTATTGTTCTTTTCTTTAGATAACTGTATTTACCAATTTATTAATCTTCCATATTACATTCACCCCATGACATCATAAATATTTTAGAAATTATGTAGAAATAGCAATAACATCAGTAATGCAATGAAACATAAAGTAACAACACAAGAAAAGCATACAAAAATAGAGACACTAGGGTTTGGTCAAAGATCAAGGAAAAACCCCATAAGGGGGAAACACTGAAATTCAATTCAATTATTCTAATTCATATTCATCAATAGTTTAATTGAGATACAATGTATAATATCATGAGACATAATCCTTCACATTAGGCTACCTAATACCTAAATAGATCTTGTTCACAACTTCGGTTTTGAACAACATTGAAATATTGATATTGATAATAAAATCATAGCTAACATGAAGTAGGGTTACTGCAACATCACTGTATAAAATATTATCTTTATGGTTACATGTTACAAGGTATTTCTCATATATGCATAAGATGGTGTCATACCAATATTGTTCTGCCATAAAATTGCTGCTATGTGATCCCATAAAAATACGCCAATGCTAATATTATTCTACAATAACTCGTCATATTGTCAATAAGGTCACCACTTCTCTGGAAATCAATGATGTCATACATCTTGACAATATCACTTTGCATACAAAGTCATGCCAATACACACACACACACACACACACTAAGGAACTAAGTACCAAACATAAAGGAGCCATCCAAACACCTAACCTTAGAGAAACTATGTATTAATATCAAACACATAGAAGCCATATCTAGTCATAGAGGACTATGAATCAGTGCCATATATAACTGAGGCAATGTCATACATAGGAACATACCATACAAACTGAGATCATACATCTATACAAAGCCTTTAATACTTCTCACTCAAAATATTATTGTAGTATGATGAATTTGTCACTCTCTTTAAGAACCATAAAATATTTGACATGAGCCACAAAGTATACAAAACACATGAAGAGAATCTAATGTTTCTATGCAGTTCCATAGAAAAACTAATTTTGAGCCAAAACATTCTATCACAGAATTTAGCATGCTTAGAATGTGAACCACAAGAGGTGAGAGATAATCCGAGCGATAGTAGACAACACAAACTACAAGACTTAAATTGCAAACAATGCATGCTTTGATTGTAAACAATATGAGTTGTACCATATAGAGAAAGATTATATAATTGCAGTTAGATAGAGAATCCAAATACAGTGATTTCAATCGAATACATCGGTGCCCATACAAATTATCAATTCTAGTGTAACTGAATGTTGTTCATCAAGCCATACATGCCATATACGAGATCCATAATTCGTACCATATGTGATACCCATATACATATACATGTTTAAGCATTCATAAACCCCAATCCACTAACCCTATATTAGAAAATAAACATATTTCCTTGACAGAATCTATAAATATCATAGGAAAAACTTGTCGTGCCCAAAAAACCATGCACAAAAACCATGTGCAAATGGGTAGGTTTTCCCACCATGTTTGGGTCCATGCCCCATCCTTGGGTCTGTCCAATTATTATTGGGTCCCCATAAAATGAGATTTCTTTCTAGGGCGCTTCCTCGGACCCCATGATGCATGGAAAGAATATAGCACACACCCAATAACATAATTCTGCTCGTGCTCATTCAATTTCCTTGACTCATAGCATACTACCTATACCTCTTGCATTTCGACTCTACCAAGTCCTCTCTTATAAACATATGTACACAAGACGAACTATTTATCTAGATTTGCAATCTTTAGAACTAGAGCATTTGTAAGCAACTACTTCGACTACTCAAAACTGGTCAAGAAATGAATTCAGATGTGATTATTGCCAAAAATATTTCTTAAAAATACTCAAAACTAGTTTCACATTCCTTTTTCCATTCAAACTTCTTTCCTTTCCTTTGCAACAATTTAATAGGATAGGAAATATGTGAGAAGTTCCCGATGGACCTCCTATAATAACATAGTAACCCCATGAATGATTTGACCTCATCCACATTCCTAGGAGATTCCCATTCCATGATATATTTTATCTTTTCCAAATCCACTACTATACCTTCCTTGGAAATGACATGTCCCAGGTAATGAACTTTTTTCTAAAGGAAACTACACTTACTAAGCTTGGAATACAACTAATTATCTCTCAACAATTTTGACACTGCTGCCAAGTGTTCTGTGTTCTCTTCCTCATTATTAGAATATATCAATATATCATCAATACTATCAAAAAATTGTCCATATAAGGATGGAACACACTATTCTTGAAACAAATGAAAGTAGCTGGATCATTAGTCAAACCAAAAGGAACCACAAAAAATGCACAATTCCTATACCTGATTCAGAAGGCAGTCTTGTAAATTTCCTCTTCTTTGATGCATACTTGATGATATCCTGATCTAAAATCAATATACAAGAACATTATTTCTCCCTTCAACTAATTAAATAAATGATTGATCATCGGTAAGGGATATATGTTCTTGATTGTTACCTTGTTCAACTGCCTGTAATCAATGCACAGCCTAAGAGTGTTGTCCTTATTCTTTACAAACAACATTGGTGCACCCTAAGGTGATACACTTCACCTTATGTATCCCTTGTCAAAAATTTCCTTGAACTGCAACTTTAGTTCCACTAACTCTAGAATGCTCATCCTATAAGGTAACTTCGATGCTAGTGCTACTCCTAGTACCATTTCAATACAGAAATCCATTTCCCTATGAGGCGGTAACTCTGAAATCTTTGTTGGGAATACATCCTGAATATTATACAAAAACGAATACCTCTTCATGACTTATACATCCCAAACATCCTTACCTTTTTCATTGGAAACATGTACTATGAACAATACACACCCTTTCCTGCAACTGTGTTTTTCTGCATAGTTATAACCATTATTACTAATGTAGGATTCTTCTTTCTCTACAATATTATCTTCTCTCCATCATCATATAAGCACGCGATGGATTTCTCATAAAAATATACCTTAGTCCTTTGAAGTTATAACCAATCCATACCCAAAAGCATACTATATGATCCCAATGGAAGCACATTTAGATGTCATGATGTAGACATACCGTTCTGCTCAAATGCACAAGCTCTCACCAAATGATGAACTCTTTTCTTAGTACTTGTAGCCAATTGCACTAGCCAAGACTATGCATGCACTTCTTTTCTCAAACCACACTTATCCACCAAGTTAGGATTAACATAACTATAATTAGATCTAGGGTCAATCAAAATGGAAATAACTCGATCAAAAAGCTTAGCTTCCATATCAATAATGGATGCTTGTTGATTCACCTGCTTATTATCAAATGTTGCAGAGATCTGAGGAACGTTATGGCCCACTGTTGGGATGGGGTCCCCTGGGTCAGTTTTGGGGTAAAAGTCAAATTTTTGATGTAAATTTTGTAAAAAGATGTAAAGTATCCGTGATTTATGAACGCGGAGCATGTAGATAGTTAAAAGTCAAAAGAGGGATTTATCCCCTTGATTATGTAAAATCGAGTCGGTTTTGATATCCACCCATGGTCCACGGACCATGGAACTGTATGTAGGATGCTATAAATAGGTGTTTCTTAGAGAGTCTAGGGTAGGCATAGAGGAGATAATGAGGAATGTAATGGGTCCATAAGGGATAGTGTGGAAAGTGAGTCGTAAGAGAAGGGAAAGGATCCACAATGGAGTGTGCAGAGGCCTAGGGTAGAGTCCACAACTAAGTGCGCAAACACCTGTAGCTGAGTGCGCAAGGAAATTTTGAGTCTGTAACCTTATAGTGAAGATCAATAAAGAATATTGTTGGAGAAATTCATATGTTTTATCTGTTTATCTCTATTTATTTATTCTCGCGATATATGTTGCTGATGAATAATGTGTTATGGAATATTGATTTAAATATATGTGATCCTATTGAATAACTGTTAATTGAAGTATGCAAGCATGTTTATGTAAGTTAGTGAAGATTTTGGTAAATTATGTTATGTTTATTAAATACTTAAGTAGATTTGTATGAGCTTTGATCTAGGGTTTTTTTTGGTGTGTGTAAGTGGATGAATAGATTGTTAAGGGTCTACAAAGACCATTCGTGGACCTTTGTGAAGGTCTAAAGGCTGTCTTAATAGAGTTGCAGTACCAAGACCTAAGGGCTTATCGATCTGTGCAAAGGTATATCTAGGACATCAAAGGACATCACACTCATCTCTAGATGTGGAAACTTGGTTCTAGCATCCCCCCATACTTCTTCAAGTGAGACTTTAGCCTGCACTACACGGATTGATGCTGAAAGGGCCAGTAATGTAGGGTTTTGTTTGGAACAATTAACTTTGAACCTAGTTCAAGACCCCCTAAGCCAACAAATAGTTCCATTGTTGGGACTGGGATCAGCATAAAGAGATGCGTGATGTCGCATCATTGGAATCTGACCAAAAAATAAATTTAGAAGTGGTTGGATAGGAAGATCCAAGAATTCACAGTGAAGGAGAATAGAAATTTGTGCCTGACAAAAGAGTAGTGGCTAGAGAGATATTTGTACACAGAAATACACGAAATTTTCTTTTGCACCTTCCTAGTCAAACTACATAAGTGGATAACTAAGTTGGTAGATGACCAAGGTAGGTGGAGGCTTGATGGCCAAAATTGTGGACTCTGGGGCTAGTGCGGAGGCTGGAAGCTTCTAAAGATAAGATCGCACGCACTGTCAATCACTGGCTTGATTGATTCACAGGAGGATTTGTAACAGAATTCGCGGTTGGTACCTCAGTCAGTTATAGCAAAGCAAAGCGAGGCTTTTTCAAAGGACTGCGAGGTAAGTATTTGAGATCTTTGAATACTTGGATTAAGATGCTCTTGTGTGAAAAGTGGGTTATGCCATTACCTTGATGTTCAGAGCTACGCGAAGAGGAAATATTTTCAGAGATCAAGGGAAAACATGTCCTTAATATAGCCTGTTGATTGAGCCCCCTTTGAGCGACAACGAAGGAACGATACAAGCTTCATCGTGAAGTGTTGTACAACTGATAAGACAGGGTTTTCTTCGAACTCATCATCCATCCCTTCCACCCCTATCTTCACCTCCACAGCCTACAACTTTGCCCACACTGCCACCACCACCACCATCGTTCAACATGTCGAATATAATGAAGTTTCTAGTTTTCAAGGGCTTAGGAAGTGAGGATGCAGATCAGTTTTGGTTTGTTGCGAAGGCTGTGTGGATAGAACAACAAATTACAGATGATAATATAAAGAAGGCGCAATTGGTTACCGCTCTATAGGATCGCGCGTTGACATGGTACATTAAGTATTGCACTGATAATCCATTGGCGTCATTAACAGACACTCAAGACGCTTTGAACAAAGAATTTGGTAAGCCTAAGTCTAACTCGCAATCAGTAATTGGATTCAAGGAAATCACGATGAGGGCCAGTGAAATGCCCTAGGAGTTAGATCAAAGATTAAAGTGTGTGATCTATGAAGCTAATATGCATCTCACAGATAGTTAGCACCGCGATTGGTTTATAGTCTCACTCCTACCCCACCTAAGGATTGCTTTATCACAAAAAAAGATAGGAACTCAGGTGGAAGCTCTAGAAATCGCAATTAGATTGCATGAAATGTCTATTCAGGATGTGTCTTTGGAAGTCCAACAAATTCACTCGCAGTTGCAGAACCTCTATTTGGAATTACAAAGCTTGAAAAAAGAAAAGGGGGCCAGGCTAGAGGTGTGCGAGGAAATCTGGTGCCCCAATTCAAGGACCTGATAAATACCACTACCCTGTCTTCATGAATTACATTATAGGGGGAGGACCGATGCCCCTCAGACAGGGAACTCTAGTAGGCCCAAGTGTGGGACCCACGCTATGGTGCACTATTTGTCAGGTGGCCAGAAAACATATAACAAATAATGTCATTTTTTGCAAAATTTTGTACAGACACCACAAAAATTGTTCTATGATTTCTTCAAATCGATAGGCCACAATGAGTGCCACTTCCATAGCTATGAATTGATGATGGAGAGGATGCCTATGTATCGAATGCAAGCAGAAACGTGGCCTCCGAATCAGGGCACTAGGGAACGCATGGAGGATATCAGGAGCACGGACGAGGCCAAGGATGATCCAAATTTAAGCAAGAACACAACAAATTATAAATATAACCATAAATATAGAGATGTAGCAGAAGTAATACTTCAGTCCATTAATGTAAAATACTGAAATATGCTTACAAACATAAATGGAAATACACTAGGTCGAGCGACGGTAGCTTATCTCTGAGAAGAGATGTAGCGGCTACATGCCTATGAACTGCATTTTAATGAGGCTCAAGGGCCTTTTTTATTATTGAACAATAAGAGCAAACCATAAACAACCAGAACCCTAACTCGAGGAGATGTAACACCAAGAGTTTATGGGCCCCATTGGGGTTAGTTGGACAACCAATTTCCCTGGGTCGTGACTTGGTCATATTATCTTCATTTGACGCACATGATATGCCGTTGGAAAGATCTCTCTGAGGACTAAATAGGAAAATACAATTTTATCAATATATTTTTGGCAGTAGATTGCCAAAAATATCATTTAGGGCCTTAAAATGGCTACGGAAGTTAAGGACTCGAAAAACTGCTAAAAATAGTAACCCCTGCTACAATTAAGGAAACTGAAAAATTGAAAGAGACAGTTGTGGGGGTCCAAGTGGGATAGGTGGGTGGCCACCAACATCCACCCGGATCATTACTCCCCCCTTAGGAAACAATGGTCCCCATTGCATTGAGTGCCTACATGATATGGGAAACTTCTGTTGAACTTGGTCCCCGGTAGGCTATTCTACAATCTATGATGTGTCCAGTAATGGTGGGAAGCATGGTCGATGGCGGTCCACATTGAACACTCGGTGAAAGCCAAGGAATGGGGGAATGTTGTGCTCCAAAGCATTTTTTCCCACATCTTTTTTAATGGTGTAAGGACCATATTGGAGTGGTATGAGCTTTCAATGGGCTCTAGTAAGGCATTCTTTCTACAAATGCAACCAAAATTTGTTGTCCACCTGAAACTTATGTGACACCTGATGTGGATCATGTCGCTACTTGTATTCTGAATTTTCCATAATGGAGTGGCGATATATTGGCCCATTGGGTAGAGGTGCTCCGAGAGTCAGATCGAATGAATGCTTGACCCAATAGTGTAATGGTACCCCTATCGGTGAGGAGAAGATGTCCTTGTATCATTTCCTGATCATATCCACCTACTTTTGTTGCATGGAGGAACCCTTCCTGGGGGCCATGGATGTGGCTACGGTATTCCCCTTACTTTGAGAGTGAACGAAAAATAAAATAACTTTCCTAGTCTGGGAGATGATCTTATTGCCTTTCTTAGCAGAGATCATAGAAGTGGTGGTAGGTGGGGCTACCTCCGGTATCCTGTATAATGTATTACACAAAGAAATAATAACAGTGCAAGGCCTTGACTCATGCATAGCAGGCCACTTCCACAAGTATGTTTGGCTTAATAATACATCACAAACATTAAGAGGTGCAACATCACACAATACCTCATCTGTGAAGGGCTTGATGTTGTAGGGAAGGTGACACTACTGGAAAACTCGGAGATCTCATTCTTCCATGAAGCCACCCGATGTTGTAGATTGCGGGTGTGGTATGGTTGGTAGTCCCATTCGCTTCACGACCTATACTGAAATTAGGTTCTTTTGGCTCCCACTGTCAATAATGAATTGCACTGGCATACCCTTCACCCACATTTGTGAGTGCAAAAGACGTTGCCCCTCATCCAAATCTTTGGGATCATTCTTTTGGATGTTGACAGTGGCAACAGTGGCACTGGGGTCTACATCAATGATTTGCTTCACTTTTCCATTCCTCTTATCAGGTTTTGACTCACGGTCAGAACATGCATTTGATTCTTAAACCTTCAACTCGGCCAGCAATGACTACTTGGCCTGACACTGACTTGTGTTGTGAGTGGGGCTCTTGTGGAACTCACACCACTTTCCTGTGTCCTTCTTTGACTTTGTGGTGTTCTTATTTTCTTGCGGCTTCAACGGGTTGTCTTAGGTCACCCTGCCTTGGCTTTGTCCTTTGTTCTTCAGATTCACAAATCCAAAGTCTCGCTTCTTTTGTTTAAACTTCTACTCAATCCTGATAGCGTATCAGTATGTCGTGCCAAGTGAGGAGATGTCCAGAAACTCCATCTCATCCTAGATGTACCTGTGTAGGCAACCATAGTATTTGAGTACCAAATTCTGCTCATAATCCTTGATGCCCAACTTCGTGCGAAGGGTATGAAAAACATTGGTAAACTCTGGCACATCTTGGTCCCTTCCCTGCCGCAGCGTGGTCCACTTTATGTATTTGTCCTTGTAGCTCTCGGCATTGTAGTACTGCTCCTTGATGGTATCCCAAAATGAATTCCATGTGGGATCGGCTGAAAATAGTGAGTTCGTACTTTCATCCTTATGTTCACAATAGGTTTCCCACCAGTCCTTGACATGGGGGTTGGCTTTGAGAAGAGCAAAAGTAATATTTTCTCAGCTGGAAAAATCATGAAAAAAAAAATATCCTTCTAGCAGATTCAACCATTTATCTACAACATTTGCATCTATTTGACCCTCGAATATTGGGATTTCAAAGTTAACTTGCACCTTAAAACGTGTGACATTCCCAGAGTAACTACTGGAAGTAGATGTGTCGCCCCTGGGTAGTTGCTAAAAGATTTGGGCAAAGTTTTCCATCATTGCATTCCTTTGTCGCTCAAGGGCCTCTTTGAGAAAGATTTTGATAGGATCTCCTGCCCCCTCGTCTTTCTTTTCATCTGCCATGGGAGGCCGTCGGGATTTGCAAGGTTGGTCTTGCAAAGATTTGACCAGTTCAAGCCCTAATTCCTTATATCCCAACCTCGTTGGAGACATGTAAAGAAAAATAGAGAAAGAGCAAACTGCTTTGATACCACTGATCCAGATTTAAACTATAGGTTTTAACCCCGTACAGAAATTACCTGCATATGAATTCTAAAACACAAAAAATAAACAATGCAAGAGCATAACACTTAAAACACATATACAAAGAGATTTTCCCCTGGATCCCAAAAGCAGGACTACCAGCTTGATTTTTCATTATATTTCTTTCAATGTTACAATACATATTTATACATGTCGAAGCATCCAATACCATGGACCGAAAAACCATCGTGTCCAAAACCATGGACCGAAAGCCATCGCGTCCAAAACCATGTGCAAAAATCATGCACAAAACCATAGGTGGGTTCGCCCAACCTAACATAGGGTCCAAAACCAAAATTTTCCAGGGCGCTGCCCCGAACCCCATAGAGTGGGGTTACGGGTACCCCTCAAACCCCCTATGACCTCCCCCCCTCTAACCCTCGATTAACTACGTGGGCTAGTCGTGGAAAGAATATAACACAACCCAACATTCTCCCACTTGTTGTTTTATTTCCATAGGAGGCCACAAGAGAGCTTAGTCATTTATCCAGCCCTGCAATGCCCATTGTTTCTCTACACCAAGAGAACTTCTCAGAGCTCATAGATTTTTTCAATGCATCTGCATTATTCTTCAAAGTGTCCACCTTTACCAGCAACACCTTTTTGTCTTCTATCATATCCCTCAGAAAGTGATACTTAACATCAATGTGCTTTGTCTTTGAATGATATGCAAGGTTCTTTGCCAAGAAAATTGCACTTTGGCTGTCAAAATCTATCCTTATAGCTTCCTATACTAACCCCATACTTGAACATTATCTCTACAACCAAACAGCTTCCTTGCTTGCATGAGTGGCTACCATGTATTTAGCCTCTATAATTAATATTTCCACTACAGATTGTTTCTTACTCATCCAACTGACTGCACCTCCAAATAGGTTAAACACATACCCACTTGTAGATCTTCTCTGATCTAGATCTCTAGCCCAGTTTGCATCAACAAATCCATGAATATCCAACACTTTGTCCAATCCTAGTCTTCCTTGGTAACACAAACCATAATCACTAGTGCCATGCAAATACCTGAAAACCTGCTTCACTGCTGTCCAATGCTCCTTCCCTGGTTTTGACATAAACCTGCTCAATACTCCCACTGCATGTGTAATGTCTGGTCTAGTACAAACCATTGCATACATCAGGCTACCGACTGCACTTGCATATGGAACACAGGACATGTCCTCTTCCTCTTCTTGTTTCTTGGGACACTGTTCAGCAAATAACCTCACACCTATAGGAATAGGAACCTTCATCGGTTTACAATCCTGCATATTAAACCTCTGCAATATTGTCTCGACATACTTCCTTTGGTTTAACCAGAGCTTCCTCTTTGTCCGATCTCTTTTATTTTTTATGCCCAAAATATAGTTTGCAACACCAAGATCTTTCATGTTGAATTTGGAGGACAAATGGGTCTTCAAATCTTGGATAATTTCTTTGTCATTTCCAACCAGAAACATATCATCCACATACAAGACCAGATAAATAACACGGTCACCAATTAATTTAAAATACACACAGTGATCTATTTTGCTTCTGGTGAAGCCAAGTCCCTGTATAAATGTATCAAATTTTTGATACCACATCCTTGGTGACTGTTTTAACCCATACAGAGACTTATTTAACTTGCATACCAGTTCTTTCTTACCCTTCAGTGCAAAGCCTTCAGGTTGCTTCATGTAGAAATCCTCTTCCAGATCCCCGTGAAGAAATTTTATCTTCACATCCATCTATTCCACCTCAAAATCAAAAGCAACAACAATAGATAAAAGTAATCTAATAGAAGTTACCTTGGCAACAGGAGAAAAAATATCACCAAAATCAATTCTCGACACCTGGGAATAACCTTTTTCTGCCAACCGAGCTTTGTATTTCTCCACTTTTCCTTCTGTATTTGTCTTCTTTTTGAACACCCATTTGCTGCCAATGGGTTTCCTTCCAACTGGAAACTCCACCAAATCCCAAGCCTCATTTTTGTGCAAAGATGCCATTTCATCAACCATGGCCTGTTGATCTACATGTGTACTTGAAGAAGCCAAGTACACATCCCCACCTTCATCTGAGGTGGTTTTCGCCTCTGCAGAACAAATCCCTTTCCTTTAGCAGGAGCTTTAGATTTACAATCCCTTTTGTAATGCCCTTCCTTTCCGCATTTCCAGCACACCACCTTTACAGGTTTTCCTAGAGATTTAGATCTCCCTCTAGATTTAGATCTCCCACTCGGTGACTTATTTTTGTTTCTGTTCTAGGACTGTCCTCATACAAACAAGGCATCACCATTCTGGCTCTCCATATTTTTCCGTCTCATCTCCTCCGTCAAAAAGGATGAGACTATTTCATCTAACTGCAAGGCAGTTGCATTGCTACCTATTACAATAACCAGACTATCCCACGAATCTGGTAGACAACACAACAAACTAATGCACTTATCTTCATTTGAAATTTTAATATCAATAGATGCTAACTAATTTACCATAGTATTAAATATGTTTAGATGCTCTGTCACCGAGTCTCCATCTTTCATCCTCAGGTTATATAGCTTTTTCCACAGGAACAGTTTATTTACCAGAGACTTAGATTGGTACAAAGTCCCTAACTTGTCCCACAAAGCCTTTATCGTAGCTTCCCCTAATACATTCAAAAATATTGAATTTGAGACACACAATCATATTTTGCTATTTGCTTTCTGATCCAACTTCTTCCATTCTTTATCGAACACTCCCGTTGGTTTAGTACCTGGATCTACCACGATCCACTGATTTTTATCCACCAACAGATCCTCCATCTTGAGTTTCCACAACTCAAAACTCTGACCATTAAATTTCTCGATCTCTATCTTTCCACTACTCGCCATCTTCTTTCACCACCAGAATCGATCTCACAGATCTCCCACTGAATAGGGTCTACCATAGGCCCGAACGAAAGCCCTCAGCAACAAAGGCATCCCTTTGAAGCCAAAATAGCTCTGATACCAAATGTAGGTTTTAACCCCATATAGAAATTACCTGTTAGGCCCCTATACTACTAGTGTAACCCCTTATTGTTATTATTATAACCCACTTATTATATTGATGTACCCATGTAGTGCCCATATTGTTACTATTATGCCACATAGAAGCCCACCATTGTTACTGTTGTGCCCTACAATATTATTGTTATGTAGGCTTTGATTGTATTGGGACCACTTAGACTCCTATATATAGAAAGGAGGTATTTTCATTTGTATCATCCAAGAATTGTTCATTTATGTAATGTAAAGGAGGTTGCCCCCTCGAAGAGGCTAAATTCTAAGGCGTGGATCTCTCTTTTCTATCTTTTTGTGAGCTGGTTTCATAACATTTGGTATCAGAGCTTTGGATTCTAGGGTTTCGCTGCTCCAAACAGGTCATCGTGGAATTTTCGCTATAACTTTTTTTCTGTGACGTTTCAGAAGTCGCAAAAAAAATCCATTTGAGAAGAAGTGGCGCTGAACCTTGGGTCCGAATTTCAGATCTTTTCGCGCGATATTTTCGGAGATATGATCTGCGGAAGTTGGTCTTTTTGCAGACTCCTGAATTACACTCAAAACAGGTGACCTGGGGAAAATCGTCATAACTTTCTTTCTGAGCATCGGATTGAAATTCCGTAAGAAGGTACAGAAAGAGGACGGACTGTAGTTTCTATTTATATATTTTTTAGAGTCAAAGGTTGAAACAGTGACACGTGGCACTTCATACAAGTTCGCTCTACTGAACTAGTATATAATCAGGTCACTGTGGGAGAGTGTGCATAACTTTTTCTTGGAGAATCCAATTTGGATCAGACTTGTGGCATTGGAAAGAGGACACAGAGGGCTACTACAGGTCACAAGTTCAGAACTTAAAGATCTGAAAGTACAGAGTTACAGTCGTTTCAAGGTAGAGCTCCTAAAATCAAGAAAAAGCAAGATGAGGAAGTTTGATGGCAAGGATCCTGTAAATTGGATACTTCAGATGGAGCAATATTTTGATATACATGGTGTACAACTATTACAAAAGGTATGTATTGCATCTTCATATTTAGAACCAGATCAATTTTTATGGTACAAAGGGCTTTGTTCTCGTAAAAAACTTGTTACGTGGTCAATTTTCACGGACGAAATGATAGCACATTATGAGGATATAAAGAGCAACACCTTCTTTAGAGCAACACCACAACAATTGGAAAGAGTAAAAGGGCTTTGTGACACAATGAAAAGCAAAATTATGGAAACCAGGAAGCATACCCCTCACAACTATAAAGATGGAAGTGTTGTTTCTCCCAGCCTTCCACAACCTACAAGGGTTACACCACAACAATTGGAAGAAAAAAGAGAAAAAGGGCTTTGTTACAATTGTGATAGCAAATGCACTAAAGGTCATAGGTGTGCTGAGAAGAAATTATTTTACATAGAATATGAAGAGGATGAAGAAAAGGATCAAGAAACATCAAAAGAAGAGGATATACGTCAGGACACCACCCCAGAGAAAGAAGAAATGAATCAGACCATATCTTGTAAAGCATTGGCAAGAATTACCACTCCTCAAACTATTAAGATAGAAGGACATATCAAGAAGAAAAATGTTCAAGAAGTGAAAGATCACATCGAGCATCAAGAAATGAATCCGACCATATCTTGTAAAGGACTGGAAGAAATTACCACTCCTCAAAAGATAGAAGGACATATCAAGAAGAAAAAGGTTCAAGTAGAGAAAGATCATATCGAGCATCAACAGCAAGTTCTCCAACTTTTAAAGGATAACGCCACTTCGGTGCAAAATCAAATGAAACAACAGGTAGATCAACATCGTAGTGAAAAATGTTTTGATGTGAGTGATTGGGTATTTTTACTGCTACATCTCAAGCAAGCTATTTATGAGAAGGAAATGTTGGCAATACTACATGCACTTAAAAAATGGCGACCTTACCGAATGGGAAGACGCTTCAAGGATGAGGATGTGGAAGCATTGTTTTGTGCTATTTATATTATCCAACCAAATTGGATAAACGAAGCAACGGATGAATGGAAGAAGAACGAAGAAGTATGGCCACTTATTCAAAAGTTGCAAAAGATCCCAATTCAAGCAATATTGCCAGAAATTGAAGAGGAAGTAAAAATCATATTGGAACCTGGAGCAGTCACAGAAACAAGAACCTGACAGCTACGAAATCGATCAATTTCAGAGTATCTCATCAAGTGGAAGAACTTACCCACTGAATATTCCACATGGGAGGACAAGAATTTTATATAGAAGCATCAAGAACTACTCAAGCGTTGAGGACAACACTTTTTGAAGGAGAGGGGCATGTTAGGCCCCTATACTACTAGTGTAACCCCTTATTGTTATTATTATAACCCACTTATTATATTGATGTACCCATGTAGTGCCCATATTGTTACTATTATGCCACATAGAAGCCCACCATTGTTACTGTTGTGCCCTACAATATTATTGTTATGTAGGCTTTGATTGTATTGGGACCACTTAGACTCCTATATATAGAAAGGAGGTATTTTCATTTGTATCATCCAAGAATTGTTCATTTATGTAATGTAAAGGAGGTTGCCCCCTCGAAGAGGCTGAATTCTAAGGCGTGGATCTCTCTTTTCTATCTTTTTGTGAGCTGGTTTCATAACATTACCTGCTACGAATTCTAAAATAGAGAAAATAAACAATGCAAGAGCATAACACATAAAACACATATACAAAGAGATTTTCCCCTGGATCCCAAAACCGGGACTACCAGCTTGACTTTTCATTATATTCCTTTCAATGTTACAATACATATTTATACATGTTGAAGCATCCAATACCATGGACCGTAAAACCATCGCGTCCAAAACCATGTGCGAAAATCATGCACAAAACCATAGGTGGCTCCACCCAACTTAACATAGGGTCCAAAACCAAAATTTTTTAGGGTGCTGCCCCAGACCCCATAGAGTGGGGTTATGGGTACCCCTCAAACCCCCTATGACCTCCCCCCCTCTAACCCTTGGTTAACTACATGGGCTAGTCATGGAAAGATATAACACAACCCAACATAAACAGGAATGCAACAAATTACAGATATAACCATGAATACAGAGATATAGCAAAAATAATACTTCATTTAATTAATGTAAAATACTAAAATATGCTTACAAAAAGAAATGGAAATACACTAGCTTTGGCGATGGTAGCTTATCTTTGAGAAGATATGTGATAGCTACATGCCTCTGAACTACATTACAATGAGGCTCGAGGGCCTTTTTATTATTGAACAATAAGAGAAAACCCTAAACAACCAAAACCATAACCCGAAGAGATGTAACACCAAGAGTTTACGGGCCCCATTGGGGTTAGTTGGACAACCAACTTCCCGAGGTCATGACATGGTCATATTATCTCTGTTTGATGCGCATGATACCTCGTTGGAAAGATATCTCTGAGGACTATGACAAAAAAATGATTTTATTAGAAATTTGTTAGTAGTAGATTATAAAACAAAAAATGTCGTTTAGTGCCTCAAAACGGCTCTAGAAGTTTAGGATCTGAAAAATTGGTAAAAATAGTAACCTATGCTACAATTAAGGAAACTGAAAAACTAAAAGAGATAGTTGTGGGGGTCCAAGTGGGATAGGTGGGTGGCCACCAACATCCACCTAGATCAAAGGAGGAGGAGGACCTGGTAGAGGTCATGGATAGGTCATTTGCTATAATTGTGGGACATCAGGGCACTATGCATGGAAGTGTCTGAATCAGACACGCCCAACATGTCAATATTGCACTCACTTTGGCCACACAATAGAAGAATTCCTTGTGCTAATATCCAAGATGCAGGAGAAGAAGGCACAGCCTCAGCACCCAACACAGAACTTACAAATGATGAGGGCTGAGCCCCGCGAGGAATATCCCAATGTGAATATTGTACTGAGAAGTGGAGTCATGACTGGTGACGATAAAGGAAAACAACCTGAAGAGAATGGGTGGGTCTGCAAGCCCCAGAAAAGGAAGTTGGCTTCGATCTAGAATGCACGAAGGAAAAATTTATGGAGGAAAATAAAATCTTCGCTGAGGCATCTACCTTAGGAAGTCAGGACAAACTACCAAAACCCAGTGTGCCCCAGAGATTGATCCCTCTGTACTCACCACGTCCCTGGAAACCCGCATGAAAATTTTGCGCAATAGTAAGTTTGTGAAGGAATTATAGGAGTTGATAAACAAGTGTGCTAGTAAAGAAAATGCTCTTGATGGACACCACATAGTATAAAATATTGGTAAACATAAGGCAAGGACAGGGTGCAAGATGAGGCTCACCGCGCAGATAAGAGAATATGAGATGGAACAAGTTATTTTCTATTTGGGGTCTAACGCGAACGCTTTTCCTAAATAGACATGGGAGAGAATGGAGAGACCTGTGCTACAGTGGTCTCCGATCCATCTTAGAATGGAAAACGAACAGAAGATCATCCCTATGGGATGGTTACATGGAGTAACAATAGATATCAAAGGTGTGAGTGCATTGGCTGATTTTGAAGTGATAGAAATTGTCGATGAAAGCAATACATACCCTGCGCTCCTTGGAATTGATTGGGCTATTGATATGAATGGGGTCATCAACTTGAATAAGCAGACAATGTCACTTGAAAGGAAATTGCTCCGCATGGTAGTACCGTTGGACCTTGCAGAAGGACCACGCTATACTGAACCGGTCCGTGACTATGAAGAAAGTGATGATGATTTCGATCAGATCTACAAAATTACAGCATGAGACCAAGACTAGATTAATTCGACAGTTAATGGGCTTATTGCGTGGGACCGCAAAAGCTCCTCTACCTCGGATTTAGACAAAGAATTGGAACATTTGTAGAATTGGTTGCATGAAGTATCTACACTGCGTTGTAACATGACGACTAAATCAATGCATTGTGTGTCATCAGAGGTAAGAAATTTACCCTATTACGATGGATTAACTGATGTAGATAAAAATTTTGGATGCCCTTGAAAGAGAAGTACCTGAGGATCATCACTTTCAAGCGCTGGATTTGGCACTGCGTGCTACACCCACATGGTGGTGGGGTATGCACAAGGATAACTTTGATGAATGGCGTGATTATAGGAGGATGATGAGGCTGTGATTTCGTCGTTCAAAGGTACGATTAACCGAGAAATACGATGGGAGAAATGATATGTGTGATCATTTGGCCAAATGGACTAAAGTCTATAGGATAGAGCCGCAGGGAGAGTGGGTACACTTACCTTGTCACACTCTGGGTATAATCCCTATGAAATGGTACCTGGAAACCGAGCTTCGTCATGGCACCGCGGAGTGGGATATATAAAGGGAGGGTTTCTTAATGACCTTCATTTTTGAAAATGGGTTTAAAAGCATTAATGAAGCTCTGCAAGAGGTTAAGGCAACGATCTTCAAAATACCACAGGACCATTTGGAGCTAGTTCAGCCAGACTGGAGCACCCAACTATGCCATGCGTTGGAATGCTATAATGTGACTACTGAAGGGGAGGATGAGGATCCAAGAAATATCAATATTCCAAAGGCAGAAGGCCATCGCGTAGTTGAAGGTCCGCAGATAGAGAACCCAGACATCATTATGCCATTGAATACTAGGCAAGTGAATATTGGTATTGAAGCAGAGCCAAAATTTGCGAATATTGGGGATTACTGGGATGATGCCATGGTGGATAAAGTTGCTGAGTTGCTCTGCGAATATCAAGATTTGTTTCCTACAAAATTTTCAGACCTAAAAGGAATCATAGGAGACTTGGGTGTGATGAATATTACCTTGAAGCTAGATGCGAAGCCTATTAAGAAGAGGCCATATCGCCTTAACCCCAAATACAAGGAAAAGGTCCACTTGGAGTTGGATAAGATGCTTGACGAAGGAAATATCAAACTTGTGGAGGAATCTGATTGGGTGAGCCTAATGGTAGTCTAAGAAAAGAAATAGAAGGGAGAAATACATATTTGCATAGATCTCAGGAAGCTTAATGACACCTGCATCCATGATCCTTTTCTGACACCTTTTACTGATGAGATATTGTATAATGTTGGAGGGTAGGAGGCATACTCGTTCGCTAATGGATTCTTTGAATACCATTAGATTAAGATTGCGCCAGAGGAAAGGAGCAATACAACCTTCGTAATGGAATGGGGTTGTTTCCAGTATAATGTGATACCATTTGGGCTCAAGAATGCGTCGACGATATTCTCTTGCGTAGTCATTGTGGTTTTCAAAGAGTTTATTCACAAATTCTTTAGGTCTATTTTGATCACTGGACATTGTTTGGGCTAGTAAAGTGCCATGTAGCTAGTCTACGCTTAATGTTAGATACGTGTCGAAGATACCAGATCGCATTGAACGTGAAGAAGTGTTAATTTTGTTTCCCTTTCATAATTTTACTAGGACATGCAGTATGAAAGCAAGGGCTAATGGTGAACCCTGCCAAAATCATGGTGATAGTAAATTTGCAAGCCTTGAGGAATGTTAAACAGTTACGCGCCATGCTGGGCCATATTGGATATTATTGGAAGTTCATCAAGGCTTATGCTCAGATTACCATGCCCATGGAGAATTTATTGAAGAAGGACACTACATTCTGTTGGGATGAGAAATTTTAGCGCAGTCTGGATGTACTGAAAGAAAATATGGTCACCGCGCTAATCTTGGTCTTCCTGGATTGGAAGAAGGAATTCCATGTGCATGTTGATGCCTTGTGTATTACGTTGGGGGCAATGCCGACACAAGTCGCTGAAGGAGAGATGGATCACCCTATAGCCTTTCCGCGTAGGAAATTATCAAAGGCTGAGAAAAATTACTCAACGATAGAGCATGAAGGATTGGCTATGGTGTATGCACTCCAAAATTTCGGACACTAACTTTTGGGTAGACATTTCAAGATGTACACAGATCATTCCGCCTTGAAATACCTGGTCAATAAGCCTGTGCTGGGGGGGAAGATATGAAGATGGTTGATGCTATTTGAAGAATATGACTTTGACATAATTTTGAAGCCAGGAAGGTTGAATGCAGGACCTTACCATTTTCCATGAATTGAAACAGGGTAGGAGCCTACTAATTTGGAGGAAGGGTTGCCTGACGTGCAACTCTTCACGGTGTGCATAGTGATAACCATTTTGCAGAAATTATCCACTTTTTAACAATCCTGCAGGAAGACCCCAACCTACAGATATTGAGTACAAAGATCCGCAAGTTCCAAAAGAAGTACGACAAGATTAGGGTGATGGCGCGCTCAATTGCTATAGCGCAGTGCCTCGCCAAGCTGCAGGAAGGGAAGCAGCTCCTCACACAAGTGGAAGCAGCGTAGAAAAAAGAGGTAGTGCTTAAGGCTAGGTTGGGTTCATGGTTGGAATAATCCTACCAAGTCTCAACCAATATTTAGGAGAAGCTAACAAACTTGCAACTCACACAACAAAAGATCAAGTTGGTCGGCGAAGGACTAGCTACGGAGCAGCTCGTCGAACAAGTGAAGTAGGAAGCTATGCAGAGTGATGTTGAAGTAGCAGTTGTGCATCTGGATTTGGGTGATCTTCACATCAAGATCACTGCATTAGCCGAGTGACTCGAGGGTGAGTCATGACATTTGTGTTGGGGGCTTGTTGGGATGGGGTCCCCTGGGTCAGTTTTGGGGTAAAATCCCAAGTTTTGATGTAAATTTTGTAAAAATATGTAAAGTCTCCATGATTTATGAATGCGGAGCATGTAGATAGTTAAAAGTTAAAAGGGGCTTTAGCCCCTTGATTATGTAAAATTGAGTCGGTTTTGAGATCCACCCATGGTCCGCGAACCATGGAATTGTATGTAGGAAGCTATAAATAGGTGTGTCTTAGAGATTCTAGGGCATGCATAGAGGAGATAATGAGGAATGTAATGGGTCAATAGGAGATATTGCAGAAAGTGAGTTATAAGAGAAGGGAAAGGCTCTGCAACTGAGTGTGCAGAGGCCTAGAGTAGAGTCTGCAGCTGAGTGTACGGAGGCCTAGAGTAGAGTCTGTAGCTAAGTGTGCAGACCCCTGCAGCTGACTGTGTAGGGAAATTTTGAGTCTGTAACCTTATACTGAAGATCAATAAAGAAGATTGTTGGAGAAATTCATATGTTTTATCCGTTTATCTCTATTTATTTATGCTCACGATATATGTTGTTGATGAATAATGTGTTATGGAATATTGATTTAAATATACGTGATCCTATTGAATAACTATTAATTGATGTACACAAGCATGTTTATGTAAGTTAGTGAAGACTGTGGTAAATTCTGTTATGTTTATTAAATACTTAAGTAGATCTGCATGAGCTCTAATCTAGGGTTGTTTTCTGGTGTGCGTAAGTGGATGAATATATTGTTAAGGGTCTGCAAAGACTGTTCATGGACCTTCGCGAAGGTTTAAAGGCTGTCTTAACAGAGTTGCAGTACCAAGCCCTA
Organism: Pinus tabuliformis; assembly: GCA_031772625.1. Classification (NCBI taxonomy): domain Eukaryota; kingdom Viridiplantae; phylum Streptophyta; class Pinopsida; order Pinales; family Pinaceae; genus Pinus; species Pinus tabuliformis. The sequence continues at coordinate 511,204,673 of CM062820.1, forward strand.
AGGGCTTATCGATCTGCGAGAAGGTAGATCTAGGACATAAAAGGACATCACACTCATCTCTGGATGCGCAAACTTGGTTCCAACATCCCCCCATACTACTTCAGTTGAGACTTCAGTCCATGCTACGTAGATTGATGCCAAAAGGGCTAGTAGTGTATGGTTTTGTTTGGCACAATTAACTGTGAACCTTGTTCAGGACCCCCTAAGCCAACACCCACATCCCCAACTGTTTATTCTTCCTGAGAAATCTAGATCTAATGTTTTCCACCCTCATAAAATGGACAATCCTTCTTGCAATGATATTTTCCCTAAATCCAACATTGCAACAGTTCTCTGCCACTACCCTTATTATGTTGCTCTTCAGGATGAGGTCCATGCTCCTTCTTTACCGCATTGAACTTCTTGTAAGGAGCAACATTTTCCTTCTCACTTGCATCCTAAGGACTTTCTCTCTTAGACAACAACTTTCCTTTAGTTTTGTCATTGCCTTTCTAGTCACACTTATGCTTAGTCTTATGCTTTGGCTACTCATAACAGTGCTTCAACTTCCCAATGACTTCCTCCAGTGACCGAGGCTCATCATACTCAATTTGATCCTTGAATGCTAATGGCAGTCCACTAATGAACCTTTAAAAAAAATTCTTCCCATCCTTGAGGTAAGGCATATACCATAATAACTCCAGGAAATTAGTCATGTACTCCTCATCTATCATAGACCCAATCTTCAACTCATAGAACTCCTTTTTCTTACCATCATAGTATATCTCTGACAAGTAATTCTTATGGAATATCCTTTTAAACTCATGCCAACTCAACTCCTTTATCTCGATGTCTCTGATGTGCTTCACATCTTCCCACCAAATGTTTCCCTTGAGACTAAAAATAACTATCCCAACTTTCATGTTCTCTATATAATCATGCAACTCAAATAACTTCTTCATCCTAGGAATCCATGCCTCTGCATCTTCCAGTTTCTTTAGCTCTCCATCAAATCTAGGAGGCTTGGATGTCTTGAATTCATCCAACAAGTATCCACTTTCACTCCTTCTATAAGGATGATAGTGATGATGAACATGATACCTGTCTGAACCAAGACTAGAAAATAACCCATAGCCACTAACTCTCCTAGAAGGTGTATCCAAGAACCTTCAATCTATGACTGTGTCATCCCCTTCCAACCTATGCCATGATTAATATAGACTACCATATGCCCCATTATTCCTATCCTCCTATCTGTAAATGATTTTTTGTTGTCCTTGTCTTTGCAAATATGATAAACTCTTAAGGATTATCGCATTGACCTCATCATGTTTTTCCTGTGCCTTCGCAAGTGTTTCCTGTGATTGAATGATTCTGTCATTATCTATCTTACAACTTATGATTTCTACCTTTAAAATTCTCAAGGTATCTTATATGTTAGGAGACTACTCATATTTGTGTTACTCATCTAATCTATAAGGAGATTCACATGAACTGTAATCCACCATTCTGCTTGTCATCTTGTTGAAGAATCTAGGGCATTCATAGATTACAATAATTCTTCTAATGCATTATAACAATTTGTGAATTATTTTAAACAGTTTATATTAGCTTGATCTTTCATTATTATTAGAGTGATTTCACTTCATCAAACTACTACCAAAAACAAAAGAGACAAGAACATGAATGTTTGGATTTCTACCAGGGCCAAAACATCTCCCTCTTGGAGAGGAAAACCCACGTAAAATTATTCTTATAGAGATTCCATTGATGAATACCAAGACTAGGACACTTGAGACAATCTGCCTCTCCAAGACCAAGACATCGATCCTCTTTCTCAAACACTGTTGAGGTGATCATGATTGTTGCATCATTAAATCCATTGTTGTTGCATTACCGAGATATTCGTGATTACCTTTTCATTATGTCACAAATATTTCTTGTCTTCATATAACCTCCAAGGCTTAGATCATGAATGTGATGAGATCATACTGGGACTATGATGATCCTTATCACTATTCCTTCTTATTGTGCATATGCTATGGTTCTGTTCCTCCTTGTTTTGAGGAGACCCTTCTTTTCAGGAGACTGTTATATTGCTTCCTCTCATTACACTGAAATAGTGAAGGTCACAGAGATTAGGGCTATGTATCTATATTCAAAAATATTGTAACCATGTTTAGCATGAATTTGAGGTGTACTTAGGGTATGCGAGGAGGTAGGAGCATAGATACACATAGATGTCAGGACCATCAATGTTGTTGTGATGTCACTAAAACACATATTCAGATTGCTAGGAGATAGATTTGTATGCAATAAGCCTAAATATATCAAGACAATAAGACTCCATGTCGATATTGCCATAACCATGCTGAGAATATATCTAGCCCAGAACTCATGTCGATATTGTGTATTCATCCGAAGTCCTATATTCTTTTTCTATCCGAGATCTGCACCTATCATCAAGACCACAAAGAAGGGTTTACAACCAACAAGGTTGCAGCTTACTGTCCATTTGAATTATTGTCTGCCTGTGATGACACCTTGTCTGAAATCATGCCAATCTAGGAGCAGGGGAATGTCCGATGTTGGTTCTTCCAGCATCCATACAAGGTATTAGGCCTGTAGCCCATCTGAAACCTGTACCATGCCTTCCTACAGCCCATACCCATCGAAATTTCAGAGGAGAATGCAAGTTCCTTGCTTGAAATTTGTGGATAAATCAACGGGGTATTTATAGTGGTTTGTGCACATATAATAAGCCGACATGACCTTATGAACCGCCATGACTAATCCATTGAGCCAACGTGACCTTCATTTACATATTTAATTCAATATTAAAGCTGATATGAAGAGTTCATCCTTGTTTCGCTTGGAGACTTCTAGAGGATTATGCTTGGTCTTTGGAGGGCTGCTACACATCTTGTAGGCTAGAATACATTGCACATAGGCTCATACTAAGCTTCTTAATACATGACATGATTCTTTGAAATATAAAATAAAAATACTAAATACATCAAGAAGAAGTCTTTAACCTAATTACACTTCTTGCTCATGAAATCCATGTAGCAAGATTATAAAAATAATTTATTACATCAATTACAAAGGTCATGTCATTAGGAAGGTCGAACCTAGTTACATTTTCTTCAACACTCCCTCTTAACTAGGGAGGTATTCATAATGGTACTTGGTCATTCTCAATCTAAATAATTTCTCATAAGAAGAATTAGATTTGCAATTCATCTGTTATAGAATCATTTCTACCGACACTGTTTCCATTTAGCAAGGCCTTGACTATTAGCTCCATCTCTCACTTAGATCAGAGCACAATGTTGGCGAGACCAATGACTGATAGACACACATCATCATTGTCTCTCTTAGGGTCATACCCACACAAGTGTTCTCTGAGTATGCCCTACTAGGACTATTCTCATCTTGGGTTCCCAGCACTCAAGTATATCGGTCCTCTTGCCCACTCTTTTCTTGGATGCCCTACCACATCCTCAAATAGTGTTAGATGCTAGATGATTACACAATCCTCCATTATTTGTTCCAAAATGAAGACAAGAATTTTGTGTCTAACTCTCCCTCTTAAGAAGGGACGAGTTACAAGTTTCTCTTCACTCGTAAACTTACTCGAGTTCCTTTACTCATAGGAACCTCCCAGAGCTCCCTCTTACCTAGGGACTCTATCATCAGTGCTTTATAGGGTCTTCTAGTTGATTGGTGATCCAAGACTTTGATGTAATTAATTTCTTCACATGTAGGGTTCAGTCATCCATCACTTTCCTCTGCCATGTCATTCCTTCTTTCCCAGAAAGTATCCTCCTTGGATTTACATCTGGGGCTTCCTTCATAAGCTCATATGTCTTCACCTTCCTTCAATAGTAATTTCTCTAGATCAGAAGGTGCATAGTTGTGACATCCTTCACAACTCTCCTTTCCTTGATCTTGCACACATACCCAGATTTTTCCAAGAGGACAGACACCCAAAAAAAAATTACATATTACCTTTTAGTGATGGATTTTTCCAATGACATCTTCTTTGTGAGTATCAAAATCCTGCATACATGTCGACACATCTCCCAATGATATATGTTGTCAAGGTCTTCATCTTTTCAAAATTCCATAAAAGTCTTCACATCATTCTAGGAGATTTCATGGTCAAGTCTTCTTGATCTTCTAGATGTTGATTGCCTTCATCAAGGTTGCATACTTCATGATCTCTTCCATCCTCACATATTTCATTCGCATGAGCTCTTAGAGTTATTCAATTGTAGTCAACTACCTCATAATTCATATGAGGACATATTATGTTGATTTCATCTAGTTATACTTATGTCTTTCTGCATCCTTTCAGAGGAGGAGATCCTTTCCCTTTTGATCATGCTTGATCCTTTTTATCTAAAACCATATATCATGACATTACAATATCCAATGCAAATACGAATACAATCATACATACCTCATTTTTACTTCAAGTATCTCTCAGCAACTTCCTTGATTGAATGGATCTTCAATCCCTTGATCTGCTTCATCATGTCATTAGTCCTTTGTCTCATGATTTCCATAAGTTGGAAATCCTAATGAAACATTTGTTGCCTTCCCAGACTAGGAGATCCTTCGCTAAAGTTTCTATTAGAGATCCTTCAGGATCTAGTATGTCCCCATCTAGAAAATGTTTCCTCTAACCTAGATGACTTCTTATTTTTCCTTTAATGTGCAGTGATATCCCCAAGAGCTATATTCTTCATGATTCGATACGAGCTCTTGTTTCCATGATGCCACGATGCATCTTCTTACTATGATCATATCTGCAGGGACTTCTGATAGGATCCTTTTGAGAGGGACACCATCTCATTCATAATGGAGATCTATTATTCCCTCTTTCTCTGATCTTTCTTCAACTTCCTCCACCCTTTCTAGTGATATGAGTTCCTCTTCCATAGTACTATTATGGCTTTTCAACCTTCCTATACTTATCTGCACTTATTTGTGTCCTCTCAACTTGCCTTTCTCTATCTCACATAGAGACCACACACTATTGATCGAGGTAACCTTATTTTTCGTCGACATTTGTTACCTTTCTTATCAATATCAATATCAATGATGATTTTTTTCTCATCACTTTTCCTAGATATCATATCTGAGAACTCATGAAGATATTTCTTCATTCTTCTTTATTTCATTTCAAATAGTATATCCTCTAGATTTTCATGTATCTCCTTTCTTACTTTGTAGAACCATATGAGTTCTCATGACTTTAAAGGAGACCTCGATGTACTGACTTCACTTCTTCATAAGGATTATGGCAAGAACTTTTGATGACCTATCTAACCCATAGATCTTCTTGCAATGATGAAGTCAATAAACCAAATTGGATTATAGAATAAAAGGATACTTACTTGATACGTGAAGATGATATCTTCACCTTGATCATGTTAGAAATTGTCGAGGTAGATGCATTGATGCTTCCTCCAGATAGGATCCTTTCTTAACCTTGTCTTCAAGCCTTTTGAACATTTTATTCTTGCAACATCGACTTGAGGTTGTTGGCCATGATGTATAGAGACTCATTAGATAGAGTTATCATGGTTGTGTCAACGAACACCTTCATTCTACATCGAGTATTGTCCATACAACTTATGACTGAAGTGTAGTGAGACCCATTACTATGTTGTAGATGATCTAATTCTGTATGCCCTTGAGTATCAAGCTTTTGAAAATCCGAGTTGTCAAGACTATTCTCTTTATAGAAGTAATTAAATCATTGGTATGTTGAGATCATGCCATTGTGAAATGATTAAGATCACTATGGTGTAGATCAAAAATGTGGGAGTCACCAAAGTCATTGACATGAATGCTTCATCCTTTGATTGTTTTCCTTCAAACCCTTTGTTGTAGACTTGATGATGTAGACTACTTCTTGAATCTAGGTCTTGTTCTTTGATTGTATATCTTTCATCTTGAATGTCTCTTTTCGGCACCTTCCCTTGACTGTTGAACCAATTACTCTGATACCATGTTGAAGAATTTAGGGCATTCTGAGATTACAATAATTCTTCTAATGCATGATAACAACTTGTGAAGTATTTTAAACAATTTATATTAGCTTGATATTTCATTATTATTAGTGTGTGATTTCACTTCATCAAACTGCTACCAAAAACAAAAGAGACAAGAACACGAATGTTTGGCTTTCTGCCAGGGCCAAAACCTCTCCCTCTTGGAGAGGAAAACCCACGTAAAATTCTTCTTATAGAGATTCCATTGACGAATACCAAGACCAGGACCCTTGACACAATTTGCCTCTCCAAGACCAAGACATCAATCCTCTTTCTCGAACACTGTTGAGATCATCATGATTGTTGCATCATTAAATCCATTACTGTTGCATTACTGAGATATTCATGATTACCTCTTCATTATGTCACAGAGATTTCTTGTCTTCATATAACCTCCAAGGCTCGGATCATGACTGTGATGAGATCATACTGGGACTGTGATGATCCTTATCATTGTTCCTTCTTATTGTGCATATGTTATGGTTTTGTTCCTCCTTGTTTTGAAGAGACTGTTATATTGCTTCCTCTCATTGCATCGAAATAGTGAAGGTCACAGAGATTAGGGCTATGTATCTATCTTCACCAATACTGTAACCACGTTTAGTATTGCATTTGAGGTCTGCTTAGGGTATGCGAGGAGGTAGGAGCATAGATACACATAGATGTCGAGACCATCAATGTTGTTGTGATGTCACTGAAACACATATTCAGATTGCTAGGAGATAGATCTATATACAGTAAGCCTAGATGTATCAAGACAGTAAGACTCCATGTTGAGATTGTCATAACCATGCCAAGAATATATCTAGCCCAGAACTCATGTCGGTACTATGTATTCATCTGAATCCTATATGGTTTTTCTATCCGAGATCTCCACATATCATTGAAGCCACAAAGAAGGGTTTACAACCAACAAGGTTGTGGCTTACTATCCATTTGAATTATTTTCTACCTACGATGACATATTATTCAAAATCATGCCAATCTAGGAGTCGGGGAATGTCCAAGGTTGGTTCTACCAGCATCCATACAAGGTATTAGGCCTATAACCCATCTAACACTTGTACCACGCCTTCCTGCAGCCCATACCCATCGAAATTTCATAGGAGAATGCTAATTCCTTACTTGAAATTTTCGGATACCTCAACGGGGTATTTATAGTGTTTTGTGCACATATAATAAGCCGACATAACCTTATGAACCATCATGACTAATCCACTGAGCCGATGTGACTTTCATTTACATATTTAATTCATTATGGAAGCCAATATGAAGAGTTCATCCTTGTTTTCTCTTGTATAATTCTAAATGATTATTCTTGGTCTTTGGAGGGCTGCTACACATCTTGTAGGCTAGAAATACATTGCACATAGGCTCATATCGAGCTTCTTAATACATGTTGTGACTCTTTGACATATAAAATAAAAACCCTAAATACAACGAAAAGAAGTCTTTGACCTAATTACATTAGGGTGCGGTTATGACCCTCCAACTTGATGCATAACACTACCTCCATGCTGTTGTAGCCTAAAATATCCAGTTCATATGGTGCGGTCCCGAGGTCTAAGCCACTTTTCTAAGCCAACCTCTAGACCACTCCCCAAAACTTCTTGTAACTTCTCTAAGTGATAAATGATAGAATTACAAGGTTGTTCATACAAATTTGAACAAATTTTTTTTAACAACCCTGGTCACAATTCCATGTAAATAAAGTTAATAAAGGAAAATTAATTACTATGGTTATGGGACACTTATTTCAAGTTGAATATTGGGAAAAGCATCCTAGCGTGGGTGCTCATTTGGTTTATTATGGCTAAGGAATTGGAAAAGGGAATGGAAAAGGATTTGAAAAGGAAAAGTGGCATTAATTTGAATTTTATTTATGAAAATAATGGAAATTAGGAGAAAGGAAGGTGAAAGGCCACAGGTTTCATGTGAGGAGGAAAATGAAGGAAAATAATGGAAAATTGAAGAAAATAGAGGCCTCATTAATAAGAAGGCTTATCAGGATCAACTGGTACATTTTGTCACTTTAGTTTTGGATCTCTCTCTCTATTCTTCTTCGCACACACTCTTGGACACTTAGAGTTTTCTTGGAGCATTTTAGCTTTGGATCAAGGAAAGCAAAGAAGGGCAGAGGAAGCAAAGATCAAAGAGGGAAGAGTAGGATCAAGCAACTATAATGAGATTACAGGTATTGATGTTCATGTGTGATTTCCTTACTAATTTTGGCATGCATGGCTATGCATGTGTGTTCTTAGTTCTCTTACTATCATTGGCATGGGTTTTCCATGTGTGACAGTATTTTTCTCAACCTTTCCTTTCCATTTTTGGATAGCCATAGTGTGATGGGTTTCTCATGTTTTGGTTGAGGTGGATCATTAGATGGATTCGAAACTGAGTGAGGTGTTATTTGAAAGAAAGAACACATGGCCTAGTGATCCCTAGTTTGGATTGTGGATTGTGGTGAAGCCTTGGACTAGTAACCCCTGAACTAGATTGTGGGTTATTCTAAAGCTGGATTTTGTGTTACCTTGGTGGGCCTAGCAATCCTCAACCAATGAACAACATGATATATGGTAAAGCCTAGAGGTGGGTGATTTCATTCAGGCCTAGTAATCCTTGGTTGGTGAATGGCATGATATATGTTAAAGCATGGAGGGTGGAGTATCAGTTATGGCCTAGTGATCTGGTGTGGTTTGTGGTAAGGCCTAGAGACTAGGAGACAGGAAAATTCCTCACAGTGTAGGTGGACAAATATGGTATCATCCATACTTGTTTAGGGCCTACTGATCTAGTGGGGATTATAGTAAATCTTGGTTATATTAATGAGAGTGAGGTACTTTAGCCTTAAGAATCTTTGGTGAGTTTTGGTTATGAGTCCTACATTCATGCTTGGAATATGGCACAAGGGTGATTGGATGAAATAAATATTTGGTTCAACCAATCTATGGTTGGGTGGTTCGTGGAAGTCCCATGCTTGGTTGGCTTATGCATTCATTAATAAGAGTTTTGTATCCCTTGTATTTCATGCGTAAATGTATTGGTTCATATGTGACATTTATGGTTGTTGTATCCTTATTATTTTTGTTGTTTATATGTTGGTTATGAGTATGCTTTATGATAATGATGAAGTATGGATCTCATCATGTTTTTTTATTTTAAATTAATGAAAAATGAATATAGTACCTAATAGATGATAATGCAGCTAATGTGATAAGGCATCAATGCTTCGTTGTGATTCTCAGATAAGTAGGAGACCCTTATGCTTAGATCTATTGTTACGACCTAGAGAATGCATATTTGTGACATGTTTGACAAAATTCCTATCATGGCTAGTAGGGGTCTAGTCAAGTATTTGTTTAAGTATTTGCATTAATATCATTGTTTCAATGTTACTTTTCATTTATGGAAGTTTCATGAAGTTCTGGGTAGTGGCCTAAGACCTAGCCTTAAAAAAGTGGTGTAGAATTTGGGGTTGCAGGCTCACTATTAGCTAAAAAATACCCTAGTCTCTTGTGTTCCCTTGTTATGAGAGTGACTAGAGGGTCATAGTTACATGCATTCCCATGTCATGGAAATGACTAAGGCTCTAGGTCACTAAAATGTAAAGTTACTGAGGGGTTGGTCACCTGGAAGGGTTGGTTGGCTACCAAAGGTTTTGTATCATGTGTACAAGGTCAGATTGGTTGGGTTTCATTGGTTCCACTTCCTTACATGTACATGGGCAGTTGAATCAGATCATAGTAGCCTCTTGTCACAATTTTACCCTAGCGGACTGGTTAACTTGGGTAAATGTGGGAGGAGGGTGTTACAGAGTGGTATTAGAGCATGGTTCACCCCTTGGACTAGATCAGAGGTGTGTGTTGGTCATGCATTCATGTTAGTTTCATATGTGTTCTCTATGCTTGTGGTCTATGTACTTGTTTTGAATACATTGTGTTTGTCATGGTTGCATTTATATTGCCATGTGAAAGAGGATTGTGTGTTGTTGGATATGTTTATCATGAGTATAGGTTGGTTATGTACTGGTTATGCATGTCAATGTTTATATGTATCGTGTATTCATGCATGTCGTACATATGCTGATTATGCATACATTGACATGGTTGTAGTTTTCATGCATTAGGTCATTATGTGTGGTTGATATGGTCATGCATTGATGAATGGACTATGGTTAGGATGACATATATATGTTGTTATGATCATGTTCATACATGTATTGTGCTAATTTGGTTGACCTTGCAGATGAGATATCCTCCTTGAACTATACTCAGGAACATTGATTATGTTTATGTTTTGGTTTAGCTAACATAATATACCTTACATGAAGAAGAATATCAAAGATGACTAGCGAGATGGTAGACTACAGTTCCTGAGACTCTGCATATGGATGGGATGAGCAGTGTGGTCTTCAGAACTCTTCTGACTTAGTAGACACATTGAGAAGCTTGAAGGAAGAATTAAGAAGTTGCAAAGTAGATAATGATAGAATCATGTAGGCACATGAGAAGCAAGCAGAATTAAATGGAGTATTCCTTCAGACTTTGTCAAAATTGCAGAGACAAGGACGACTTCGGATCAGCCATGGGCAGGAGGATAGAACTAACGGGGCCTATGGTAGTAGATCTCATGGTAAGAATAGGTCAGATAGGGATCACATGATCAAAGATGGAAGGATCTTGTACACTCCAGATAGGAGAGGTGATGGACATATGTACTATTCTAGTTCTGGTTCTAACAGGCACTATCATCATCTTCATTATCACTCTTATAGGAGGAGCGATAGGTGATATTTTCTGGATGAATTTAAGAAAGCTAAGCCACCTATTTTTTATGGATATTTGAAGAAGATGGAGGATGTAGAGGCTTGGTTACTTGGGATGAAGAAATTATCTGAACTACATGAGTACACAGAGGATATGAAGGCCAAAATAACTATATTCAACCTCAAAGGGAAATCATATATCTGGTGGGAAGATGTAAAACGGGTTAGAGACATCAGGATAAAAGAGCTGAGTTGGCATGAATTCAAAATAATTTTTAGGAAGAAGTACCACTATAGTAAGGCTAAAGAATTTTACGAGCTAAATATAGGGTCGATTAAAGATGAGGAGTATACGACTAATTTCCTAGAGCTATTGAGGTATGTACCATATCTTATGGATGAGAAGGCTAAAGTTTAGATATTTGTCAGTGGAATATCATTAACAGTTAGATATAAAATTGAGTACAACCTTGGTCATTTGAGGAAGTTATTGGAAATTGAAACATTATTATGAGTAGTCAAAGCATAAGAATGAATCTCAACAAGGATGGAAAGGGCAAGATAAAGGTAAAGGTAAGTGGCAGTTGAAAGGAACAAGGCCTCAGAATGTAGAATAGAAATAAAACGTTGCACCATATAAGAAGTTCAATGTATCTAGATAGGGACATGGGTCATAATAGTAGAATAAAAGTGATGGCACCGAATGGTTGGAGTGTTTGACATGTGGTAAGGAACATCTTAAGAGGGATCGTCCGCAGAATCAAGGTGGTAAGCCTCGTATTTACAGTGCATAGGAGACACATATAGTTGGGGATGTTGGGCAAATAATTCCACGAATTCATGCAGCGGTGGATAACAAGCAGACAGAGCACGAGGAAACTGTTATCGAGATGGACAGTGGAGATAGATGGAGAATTCCAGTTGGAACCTTAGTGTCTATTGCAAAGAAATATGATCATGCTCCAGAACTAAGAAATCAAGCAGGTTAAAGTGCAATGGAAGCACTTTGGGCCTAATGAGGCTACATGGGTGATGGTGGATCAGATGTGGACTATGTATCCTTCCTTATTTGTTGGTTGAGTGAAGTTTTTTGGCATATGTTTGTGTGTGGTGTTTTTGGTATATGTACATATGTATATGGATGTGAATACCACCATGAGTTGTGTTATAAATCTCCAATAAGCGGTATGGGTGTCATGTCATTATAGTTATCATGTTTTTATGTTGTCATGTTTGTTGTTTCTCATCAGGTTGATCATTGTAAATACTGCAATGAGCTAAGTCATAAACCTCCATGGGAAGTATGTTTTTCTTACAGCAGTTTTGTTGGTTGTAGGTGTGAATGAACACCAATGACAGTGTTCCCCCAAGGGAGAGGGTTTTGTGATAACCCTAGTCAAAATTCTATGTAAATAAAGTTAATAAAGGAAAAATAATTAACATCGTTATGGGAACTTATTCCAAGCTTAATGTTGGGAAAAACATCCTAGTGTGGATATTCATCTGGTTTATTATGTCTAAGGAATTGGCAAAGGCTTTGAAAAGGAAAAGTGGCATTAATTGGAATTTTATTTATGAAAATAATGGAAATTAGGAGAAAATGAAGGTGAAATGTCACAGGTTTCATGTGAGGAGTAAAATAATGGAAAATTGAATAAAATAGAGGCCTCATTAATAAAAAGGCTTATGAGGATCAGTTGGTACCTTTTGTAAGTTCAGTTTTGGAGCTCTCTCTCTATTCTCTCTCTCTCACACTCTTGGAAACTTAGATTTTTTTTTGAGAACTTCAGCTTTGGATTAAGGAGAGAAAAGAAGTCAAGAGGAAGCAAAGATCAAGAAAGGAAGACAAGGATCAAGAAGTTACAACGGAATTGCTTGCAGGTATCGATTTGGATGTGTGATTTCCTTTCTAGGTTTAGCTTGCATGGTTATGCATGTGTGTTCTGGTTCTCTTATTATCATTGGCATGGGTTTTTCTAGGTGTGATAGTGATTTTCAACCTTTTCTTGCCATTTTCGGATAGCAATGGTATGATGGGGTTCTCATGTTTTGGTTGAGCTATATTATCGGATGGATTCAAAACTAAGTGAGGTGGTATCAGAAATAAATAACACATGGCCTAGTGATCCCTGATTGAGGTTTTTGATTGTGTTAAATACTTGGCCTAGCAACCCCTGAACCAGACTATGGGTTGCATAAAGCTGGATTTTATGTTACCTTGGTGGGCCTATGAATCCTCAACTGGTGATGATGGGATATATGGTAAAGCCTAGAGGTGGGTGCCCTCAGTCAGGCCTAGGACTCCTTAGTTGGGCAATGGCAAGATATATGGTAAAGCCAGGAGGGTGGAGTCTCGGTTAGGGTCTAGTGATTAGGTGTTGATTACAATAAAGCTTAGAGGCTAGGAGATAGGAAAATTCCTCACGGTATAGGTGGAGAAAGCTGGTGGCATCCATGCTTGTTTAGGGCCTAGTGGTCTGGTGGGGATTATGGTAAAGATTGGTTCTATTAATGAGGGTAATGTGGTTTAGCCTCAGGAAGCCCTGGTTGAGTTTTGGTTATGAGTCCCACATTGATTCTCAGAATACGACACGGGGGTGATTGGGTGAAAGAAATATTTGGTTCAACCAATCTATGGTAGGGTGGTTCCTGGAAGTCCCATACCTCATTGGCTTATGCATTAATTAATAAGATTTCCTTCTTCTTGGTATTTCATGTGTAAATGTATTAGTTCATGTGTGGCATTTATGGTTATATCCTTTTTATTCGTGTTGCTTATATGTTAGTTATGAGTACATTTTATGACAGTGATGATGTATGTATCTCATCATGTTTTTATTTATAAATGAATGAAAAATGAATATATGACCTAATAGATAATAATTTAGTTAATGTGATAAGGCATCAATGCTTCTTAGTGATTCTTAGATAATTATGGGATCCCTATGCTCAGATATGTTGTTACGACCTTTAGAATGCATATTTGTGACATGTTTGATGAAATATATGTCATGGATAGTAGGGGTCTAGTGAAGTGTTTTTTCAAGTATTTACATTAGTATCATTTTTTCAATGTTACTTTTCATTTCTGTAAGTCTCATGAAGTTCTAGGCAGTGGCCTGAGACCTAGCCCTAAAAAAGTGGCATAGATACTGGGGTCGCAGGCTCAGAACTAGTTGAAAAAGACCCTACTTGCTTGCATGCCCTTTCTGTGAGGCTCTAGGTTGGTAAAATGTCAAGTTACCTTAGGGGTTGGTCACTTGGAAGGGTTGGGTGGCTCCTGAAGGTTCTGTAGCACGTGTAGAAGGTCATATTGTTTGCGTTTTGTCGGTTCCACTTCCTTAACTATACATGGGGAGTTGAATCAGATTATAGTAGACTCTTGTCACCTATTTACCCCAATGGACCAGTTAACTTGGGTAAATGTGAGAGGAGGGTGCTAAAAAATGACTCATAACATGGCTAATCCATAGTAGCCTTTTCATCAAATACATGGCTAACATAAGAGTTACATGTCATGAATGCATATCTGGTCATAAGGTTTTATAATCCATTTCATAATAATCAATAAGGCTCTATTCCCTCTTCAATAACACTCATTAGTCCAAGAATTCATCAACCATTCATATATTCATCAAATCCTGAACAATTCATAGGTAGAGCACATTAGAAATCCATGCTTATAACCAACATATAACAATATTAATAACCATGAAATAACAACTATAAAATCATGATAATCAAGTGCTCATATATTACAATAGGAAAATAATTCTTATTAACTAATGCAAAATCCAACCAAGTTAGGGACTTCCAAGTACCACCCAACTATAGATTGTGCTTAACCAAATCTTTATTTCAGTCGATCACCCATGTGTCATATTCCAAGTATGAATGAGGGATCTAAAGACATAAATAACCAGGGCTTCCTAGAGATTAAACCACCTCCACCCTTAGGCTATCACGATCTCTCCAAAATTGGTAAAAAGATCACCAAGCCAAAACAAGCTTGGATGCCTTAGAGTTTCTTCACCATTACCTTAAGGAATTCTCTTGTCTCTGTCCACCTATCGAGGGCTTCTTGGAGATTAAACCACCTCCACCCCCAACCCTTGGGAATTTTCCTAAGACCACCTTACCTTGTTCAAAAACCTTCAGGAAATCTTAAGCTCAACCAGAAAAGAATCCCATCACACCATGGCTATAAAGGAAATGGAAAGGCAAGGCTCAAACCACTACCAAACTAGGAAAAACCCATGCTATGAAAAAAAAATGAACCAAAATAAAAAAATGCATGAACCATGCATTCACACTTTTGCTAGTAAATTACACATGCAACCTATTAGCTGCAAACTCTTCCTGCTAAAGTTATTGGTCCAACCTTTTACTTTATTTTCCTTGCTTTTCCTTTTCCTTCCTTTGCTTTCCTTATCCTTCCTTCCTTGCTTTCTTTCTTCTCTTAGTGATTTTTCTCCTCTCTAAAGAAAACTACAAAACCAAACTGACAAAAGGTTCCAAACTAATGCTCTTATGCATTTTTATTATTAATGCCTATGATTTCTTCATTTTCCTTTATTTTCCCTCTAATTTCCTCCTCATGCAAATTTGTGACCCCTTGTCTCCTTTTCTCCTATTTTCCTTTATTTTCATAAATAAATTATTATTAAGGAATTTCTTCCTTTTCCAATACTTTTGTCAATTTACTTAGTCATAATAAACAACAAGTAATGCCCACTATAGAGTTTTTCCCAACATTCATTGTGAAACACATGCCCCATGACCTTGGTCTTATTTTTCCTTTATTATCCTTTATTACATAAAATTTTAACCCAAGGATGTTATAACCTCCTTCCTAGGAAGTCTAAAATCCACTGCCAAAGTCAAACCTACATCCAATGTCTAGTCAAACCTCATTGGTGGCTCGTCAATAAGCTACACTTGCAATTATGTTACTTCCTGTCACAAAACGTCAAACTAGCTCTTTGACCAAATCATCATGCATAAACATATCACATATGGCTAGTTCAAAATACAACCATCATAAATTAGAATCATATGCATAATTAAATCTAAAATAAATGTTGATACTTATATTTTAATGTTTATTTTTCTCCTGCATTTATTCTTTTTCCTTTTTGTACACACACGGAATTGATTGTCAAACATGACAAGAAGCTAGTGCCTTCTCTTCTCTTCTATCACGTACACATGCTGGATCGGTTTCCAAACCCAGCAAGCACCCAATGCCTTCTCTTCACTTCAAAGAAAAAATGGAATCAAGGGACTATACTACCTCCTCCCTCAATATCATCAACAAGGGTATCTAGAGATTAAACCACTTCTACTGTCAATATCAACAACAAGGGCATCCAAAGACTAAATTGCCTCTACCCTCAATATCAACAACAAGGGCATCCAAAGACTAAATTGCCTCAACTCTCAATATCAAAAACAAGGGCATCTAGATACTAAACCACCTCTACCCTCAATATCAGCAACAAGGGCATATAGAGACTAAAATTCCTCTACCTTCAATATCAACAACAAGGGCATCTAGAGACTAAACCACCTAGACCCTCAATATTAACAACAAGGGCCCACACAGTCTTGTACCTGCCAATCCCATCACATTGTACAACACATACACATACTTAGTGTACAACACCACACATACACCTACACCTGGTTTACAACACAACACATATATTTACACACAATACAATACAATGAATACACATGTCAGGATCCAATGACTACACAATACCACATGTACACAATAGTAGTACTGCACATCTAGATACCACACTGTCTCTACTAGGAAACCTTGCCTCTATTTTCTTTCCTTCTAACTTTCTCATGATTGTCCTTGCACATCCCATTTATCCCAATGGACCCATCCAACTCAAACTAGTTGTCATATTCTTGCCTTCATCTATCCTTATACAAGCATTAGGATTCATTCATGTCTTACATTACCTATTGGGTGTCATTCAGATCTCCCCAAGATACATTAACTTTCTTCTTCCCCCAACCAATTCACAAGACCCTAAAAACATAAAAGGAAAGAACAAGAGGAAAACAATGAAAACCAAACAACAATACAACGCCACAATAAAGGTGTCATGGCCATGCACTATACACAAACGAAATTACAAATCAAGCGCAACCAAATTATAAAACACTAAAAACACAAAACTAGAAACAAACACCATGACTCGACCTTATTGGTTCTCAATGCTTCCAAGGGAAATCTCAAACTAAGCCTTCTTCAAGATTTCATGGTAGCCTCTTTTGCCATGCAATTCCCTGCATCATATTTCCAAAAACACATAACTATTAGTGCATATATAAATATAACAATATATCAGTTACCTTACAGTGTTATTCCAAGCACACTACCTTACAACTAGACACGTAAATATATCATCTTTCAAGGGACTTCAATTCCTTGAAAAATCTAGTTGTAAATGAAAATAAGTTATTATGCATGCAATATGCAACAGTAGCTTATGCCTTTGTTCATTCATTTAAAGGATTAAATCTGAATCTCTTACCTCAAATATCAACCTTAATATAACAACCTGTCAAATACATGTTCATGAATCTAGCACATATCCACATAATGTTAGACAAAATCAACGTTAAGAATACTTCTTGTATTAGTGCAAAGCACTCATTCATTTGGAATTGAGGTTTCCAAACATAACCAAAGGAATTCTCACCCAAATCCTTTCTTTTAACTTTTACCTTGCTGCAATTGAGTCTTATCACCCAGTTGCTAGTTATATAAACAAATCAACAATTACCTTGTCATGCTAATACCAAGCACATTTCCCTGCAATTATTCATAGATGTTAGTCACATTTTCCAAATATCAAGACATTGTTTCTATTAATTTAAAATCAGCCTCTACCAAGACTAACAACCATGTCATAATATGCAATCAACTCACAGTCATTAGTCATAATGTTACAGGTAGCACCCACTTACACACAAGTGCATATCGGTTGTCTTAGCACATATTGTGTAAGTACAACCGTATTAAAACATGATCATTCCTTTATGCAATCCTATAGACACATACTAATATCATACATTTACTCAAATATTCAAAGAACCCGTAAACATAACCACTTACTATCCATGGTCCACACTAAGGTAGAAGGAGGCAACTACCATAATGGCTCGATCTCCAATGTCCAACTATGGAAATGGGATCTCCAAAGCTCTACTAAATTTAACCACACTTGCCAAAACTTGATTTTCATTTCTCATACATTTTGTACTTGAAAACATACCACATAATCATGCCACTTTTCCATTTTATAGATTTCATGTTAGGGTTATAAGGGGATTCATGTGAACCATAGTCCACTACTATGCTCTTCATCCTTGATCTTCTATTTCCTACAAACATACCATGTTAGATAAACCAAATAGATGACATAATCAAACTCATACCTCAATTTATATCAGGGGAGGCTATCACATCTGCACAATTTAGTCCATATTAATACGACACAATATCACAAGTATATTAGTGCATGCATGGATATCATAATGATAAATATCTGCATAGGCCAACCTAGATTAACATGATAGGTATAACATCAAGATATTAACTGCGATGACCATAATCATCATGTGTATGACCACAATGCATACAACAACAAGTTACTACCATGCATGACTATTTTATGCATTTGCATATGATTGCATTAATCAACTAGCATCTATCATGCATGTAACCATAACAACAGTTAAATGACAAGCTTGCATATAACCATGATTCATATACAACCATGAACCATCATACCTACATTCCAAACATAGAAACATGTATGATGATCTACTTTTTACCCTGAAGTCCAGTGTTGCAACCTCACTCTGATACTAATCTATAATAGGCCACCCCACATTTATCTTCTTTTATAAGCCCTTCTAGGAAAATATGAACTAAGTTTCCACCATGACATGACCCAACCTCCAAGTTACAGTTATGGAAGTGGGGCCTACAAACCGACATCATACTGATATTGCTTAGGAGTAATACATCACCAAGAAGTCAATCCAAATCCTATGATGACCAAATCCTGAGCTCAAACTGCATTTTATATATCATAACCCCCAAACACACCCACAACAAGGCATGCATGTGGTTATGAGTCTCCAACCACATTCATAAGCCTAGCTACCGATGGTTATGATCTAAATCTTCTAGTTCTATCATGTGGTTCTGGGATTTGTGCCACCTTTTGAGCCTAAAATCGATACCCCTGCCCAAAACTTCTTGAAACTTTCTAGAAGCATCATTAAGATTATCAAGATGACAACAATACCAAACATTCAAACTTTAACAATATCTTAACCTAGACAGGACTAATACACAGTAGACATTTTGTCAAACACATGGTAACAATGTAAGTTGCAGGTCACGAATGCATATCTGGTCATAAACCTTTCAACTTCATTTGAGAATCACCAAGAAGTTCTAATGACCTCTCAAGTAGTTGCAACAACGCTTGTTATCCCAATTATTCATTAACCATTCAAATATTTGTCAAATCATGAGAAAGAGCCATAGATAGAGCACATCATAGGACCATCCTTATAACCATAATATAACCAAAATATTAACCATGAAAAAACAAGCATAGAATCAACTTAATAACAAGAACAAGTGATAATAGATCACAATAGTAAAATAGATCGTATTAAAATATGTGAAATCCAACCAAGTTAGGGACTTCCATGTACCACCCGATCATAGATTGGTTTTAACCAAATATTTCTTTCAGCCAATCACCCATGTGTCATATTCCAAGAATTAATGTGGGATTTCATGGGATAAACCAATACATAATCAACTAGGGAATCTAGAGGTTAAACCACCTACACCCTCAACTTAATGTGAGCTTACCTAAATCAGTCTTGAGATTACACAACCAAACCAAGCTTACATGCCTCAAAATTTCTTCTCCATACCTTGAGGAATTTTTCTATCTCCACTCACTTGTCAAGGGCTTCCAGGAGAAAACTATCTCCACCCCCAACCCTTGGGAATTTTATTGAGACCACCTCACCTAGTTCCAAAACCTTCCGATAATCCAAAGCTCAACCAATAATGAACCCCATCATACCATGGTTATCTGGGAAATGGCAAGGAAAGTTTGAAACCACTTTCATACTAGGAAAAACCCATGCCAATGATAGAAAATGAACCAATAAACAAATCCATGAACTTTGCATTCACACCTCAGCTAGAAAATCACACATGTAACCTATTACCTTCACCACCTTCTTTCTAAATATATTGATCCAACCTTCTCCTTGATTCCTTCACTTTCCTTTGCTTGTGCTTTTCATTCCTTTTCTTGCTTGTCCAAGTGCTTGTTCTCTTTCCTTCACTACACCAGCTCTAAAGATGGGAAAAGGTTGTCAACTCATTCTCAGATGCCTTTTTATCATTGATGTCTTATTCCTTTTTCTTCCATTTCCCTTATTTTTCTCTCTAATTTCCCTTGCATGCAAATTTGTGTCTTTTCACCTTTATTTTCTCTTATTTTCCTTTATTTCCATAATTAATTGCCAATTATTTCGTCTTTTCTTGTGCTGATTTCCATAGCCAGAAATAAACTAAAAGTGACCCCCAATGTGATTTTTTTCCCACCAGTGAGCTTGGAATACGTGTCCCATGAGCTTTGTCTTATTTTTATCGATATGGAAACTTAACCCAGGGTTGTTACATACAAGGATATATAGTGATATACAATATTACAAATCCCAATCTCTATTCACTATATCTTTAATCTCAAGATCTACATCATGTACAAGCTTTTGAATATGGGTTGTGTTTTGTGAAGATCATTGATGTAGCCACCCCTCCCACATATACCTACATTCACGAGCTTGTGAGGGTAAAAATGAGAGTAGGAGCTACTATTATATGACATGACCTCCTAGATAACATTAGGGAAATGGAATTGAAAAATTATTGACCTTCCTCAGGAGCTACAGGACCCACAAGAGCCAAATAACCACTCCAGGTGTGCAAACCTTGAGCTAACTTTCCTTTTTCATGATCTAAACTTACAATTACTTACTTAATGAGGTATGCCAATAAATCTGACTCTCTAGTCGCATGGATAACCCTTCTTCCCAACAATTGCAATCTAGATTTCTCAGTTATGAGTATCTGACCCCTGAATTTGAGCCACCTTTTGAGGGTAGGTATCCATACCTCTACCCAGAACTTGATAAGACTTTCCAGAATGATGAATGACATAAGGAAAAATGAATTAGTGCACAACTTAGTCAATAACTTGACCTAACTAGGCCTAACCATGACAAACATTTCATTAAACAAATTGTGAACATGTAATCTACAGGTCATAAATGCATATTTGAACATAAGGGTCTGATACTATCTTAAAATCATCAAGAAGGTATAATTCCCTCTCATAATAGTTGCAATAACATCTATTAGATCATGCATTCAATAACCATTCATTTACTAATCAAAAAATGATAAGAGCCATAACTATAATTTGTCATGAAACCATGCTTATAACTAGCATATTACCAGGATAATAAAAATGATAGAAAACCACCAAATCCAAATCATAACAAGCACATTTACTCATAAAATACAAGAGTAAAATATCTCTTATTAATATATGTGAAATCCAACCAAGTTAGGGACTTCCACGTACCACCCAACCATAGATTCGGTTCAACCAAATCTCTCTTTCAACCAATCACCCATGTGCCATATTCCAAGCATGAATGTGGGATACCATGAAATAAGCCAACTAAAACCAAACCAGGGCTTCCAGAGTCCAAACCACCTCAACCCTCAACCATTGATTCCACCTCACGGTCAAACATCACTAATTGTCACTAGATTGGTCTTTATCCAATTTGTCCAGGGCTCTAGAGTGTTTGTTCCAACCTAGCTCTAGGACTGGTAACTCAACCCATAGTTGTTGCAAGGCTCCAGATTATTTGTCCAACCAAAGCTCTAGGACTAGTAACTCAACCCACTAAGGGCTACAAAGAATTTTTCCAACCAAGGGTTCAAGGACTAGTAACTCAACCCAAGCTATTCTAGGGCTTCTAGAGCATTTGTCCAACCAAGGTCGTAGGAACTAGTAACTCTACCCACAACCATAAGGGACATGAGCACCAATTAGAACAATCAAGTGGGAAACCCACAACACCATGAATATCGAAGAAGTGGCAAGGTTAGGAAAATCGTTTTCAATCTAGAAAATCCCCCATTCCAATGACATATCATAACCAAATAACCACATGCATATACCATGCATTGCAAAAATAGCAAGAAAGTCATACATGCAACTCGATACCTATTGAGCCTTAGTTTTGGTCTTGTTTTTGCTCTAAGAAACTTACTAATCCATCTATTTGCCATCCATTTTCCCTTTATTCATCCCATTTTGATATATATTTTATATCCATTCAGGTATTTAATTTTAATTTTTCAATTTCTAAAGTTTTTATGAAATTTTGGTTTTAAGTGCAAAAATTGGCAGATTCAGAAATTCCCGTAATAACTCTCTGGTTGATATGGTTGCAGGACACTTGGGCACGAATTGAATGCATGGATAGACAGCTTGGGAACTAGGACTAAGCCAGCTATGCTTAGCTTGAACAGAACAAGCTTTATTAGGCCCATTTAGTGCTAGTCAATCATGACTAGTCATTCAGAAATCCCATAGAAATAGGGCAGTTTTGAGATTCTATGGGATTGATCATATCTCTTGGGATGGGAGTGATGAATTCGACTTAAATAGATGGATAAGAGTAGATGGGTTTGTTTGAGTGAATATAGATTAGTTTGTTTCATGAGACTTCTATTTAAGAGCCAAGACTTTGATGGCTTATGTATTGACTTATTATACTTTTATGTTGAGACACTTTTGGATTGGAGAGTTAATATGAAGACTTGTGCTATTATTATTTTTCTGTTCAATGCTATGGATGTGTGACTGAATTTGAGCTTCTGATATCACTCTTCAAGTGTGCAAAGCAAGGGTGGAGGGCCCCCATTCCAAGCTAAGTACACTTCCTCGTTAACTAGTTTTATTTCTTGTAATCTGGTTATTGTAGAACTGGTTTTTCATGCTTTATTTCAGATTGATTTATGGTTAATGTATGGTGATTGATTTCATTAGATCTTAGCTTATTCATCATTTTATTGAGTTGGAAAAACAAAGTGTTCAAGTTGAGCACCCCTTCTACTAATATGGTGAACTGTAACTAGTTTCTTTTGATTGCATGCAAGTAGTTTCTTTATGTGATTTTGGCATTGAGGTGAATGAATTATGATGAAACACATTATGTGTCTCTTAAGTTAGGAGCATTCTTTCATTAATAATTTATCCATCTTAAGTTCTTAGTTTCAATATCTGATTCATTAAGTAGTGATTGAGGCAGAAGTGGACTTCTTGAGTTAAGAACCATTTCAATATTTTTCCTCTTTTCAAACTAATTGAATTGGAGTTGTAGTATGTATTGCTTTAAGTTTTTGAATAACTTATCTTTCAAGGTTCAATTACATCTGATATTCACATATAGTGAACTTGCCTCAAAGTATAAACAACCCGGATTGATAAGAAATATTTGTGTTAATTTCAGTAAACAAATTAGCTCAACATTTTGGCGCCGTTGTCGGGGAGGCAAATATCGACATAGTCAATAGGAAGATAAATTTCAAAATTTTCTAAAAAAAACAAAAACATTAGTTACACTCCTTTTTAGTTATGATTCTTTATGCCTAGATATAGAGGTCCTCAAGGTAGATTTGTTAAAAACCCCTCACAAGTAGAGATAGGATCATCAAACACCCTAGTTACTAGTAATCCAATAATTGAGGAATTGGCAGAAAAACAAAGAACTGGACAAGGTTAACTTCGATTGAGAGGCAAACTTTGTTAGCTTGGGAAGCAAAAAAAAAACAACCCTCAACTTCAGGAAAACAAAAAGAAATTATCAAAGAAAAACAACCTGTCTTTCCATCTATAAATCAACCTGTCTTTTAACAACCTGAATCTCCACTCAAAATTGAAACAACTAAACCAATGGCAGAAGAGGAACATGGATCTATTATTTTCACTCCTGAACAATGAATTGAGTATGAAAGACAACAAAGAGAATGGAGAAGAAAAAGAGAGGAGGAGGCAAAACACGAAAATGATAGGATGATAGAAAATGATCGGAAAAGACAAAAATATGGTCATGATCAAGAAGCTACCTTTGGCTTTCCAATAGTAGACACAAGTGCAATATTAGGAGAAGTGGGTGAAAATGAAAAATATTCCACCTTCTGTATTGCCAAATTTTTATGGAATGTCAACGGAAGATCCTGATGCTTTTATGTTTGAATTTGATATTCTATGTAAAACATATGGATACACTGATGACATTCACAAACTTCATCTTTTCCCTGCTACATTAAAAGCAGCAGCTTTAAAATGGTTCATGGGTTTAGGAGAACAAACAATAGCTTCTTGGGATGATATGAGATCGGTCTTCCTTAAAAAATATCAAGCTTATTGTAGATCTAGAGATTCAAAGGAAGATGTTTTCAGAATGACACAATAAGAAGATGAAAGTTTAGAAGAATATTTGGAAAGATTTGCATATAATCTACAAAAATCTAAACAACACTCTCTAAATCAATAAATCATTCAAACAATCTTTCTCAAGGGTGTAAGGGATGAATACCTTGACATTTTGAATGTGATGGGTAAAGGAGACATTTCAAACCTACCATTCGAAGAAATTGTTGAGTTATGTCAAAAATATTCTAGAGGAAGATCAAAAACCGGAAAGAGAGAAGCAAGTTCAAAAGTAGCAAAGTCAGTTGCAGGAGGGATAACAAGAGAGGAAATAGGAAGCTTATTGGAAAACTTCAAAACTGACCTCTTAAGTACATTGGGAACACAAGTAGATGTTCTAAAGGCAAATAAGAAGAAGGAAGAACAAGAACAAGCTCTAGCAATCTTTTGTTCCAAATGTAGAAAGAAACATCCATTAAGAGAATGTCCTTTGGATAGTATTCAGGTATGTGGTCTTTGTACAAAAAATCATTCCACAGAAAACTGTCTAAGATTGAAAGAATTACAAATTAACTCAATGGAAGAAGTGCCAGGAATAGAAGGTTTTTATTATGTAGCACCATGAAGACCATAGCAACCTAGGATGCCTCAACAAAATCCGCAACAATTCCCTCAACAAAATTACCTCTATCCACCTCAAAATCTTTGGAACCCTCCAATGCCATGGCAAGCTTGGCCTCCACAACAACCTGCACAAGGATGGAGAGGATATGGTTATGGAAACCAACCACCTCAACAGTATCAACAACAATACCAGCAACAATACCAACAGCCATTTTCATATCCACAGTATCCACAGTCCATGCCATTTCTGCAACAAAATTCTGCATATCCACAATCCATGCCATTTCCACAGCAGAATCCACCACCATTGTTGACTCAACCACAATAGTTATAGCTACCCTCAAATCAACCTAGACCAACTCAATTACCAGCCCAACCAACGGCAAATCCGAATAATAATGTGGACAAATCTGCATACACTGTAGAGGAAGCAGCATGTTTTCCCACATATTCTATTCTTCCTCTAAATGATGTCCATCTAAGGTCTGGAAAAGTGCTTAAAAAGGATTCTCCTCCAATAATAGAAGAGCCAACTGAACAAGGAGAATCACCTAAAACATCACAAACTGAAACACAAATTCAGGAAGGAAAAACCATTACAACTCAAACACCACCTTATCCTAAAAGGTTAGTGGAACAACAAAAAGAAATGACCCTTCCCGAATTTGATATTTTAGATGAATTAAAAAATGCTTATGTAAAAATTCCTTTGTTGAAGGCAATTAAAGAAATACCAATATATGCTAAAACAATAAAGGAATTGTGCATTAAGAAAACAGGTAAAAACAAGAAGGATCCTACTACAATCCAAGCCATTGGTAAATTAGCAAGCCTCATTTCTACACAAACCATTGTAGAGAAATATATTGATCCTGGTATCCCTATGGTTACTATATCAATAAACAATTTCTCAGTACCAAACACATTAATAGACTTGGGAGAATCTATAAATGTAATGACAATGGTGACAATGAAAAATCTGCATTTAAACAACATTAGATCAACTTCTACATTTTTAGAATTAGCAGACAGATCTAAAGTTGTTCCGGAAGGGATATTAGAAGATATCATAGTCTCTTTGGATTCATGGGAGTATCCTATTGAATTCCTTATCTTGCAACCAAAAACAAATTTGGGAGGACATCCTCTAATCTTAGGCAGACCATGGTTAGCTACCGCTGATGCCTTTATAGGATGCAAATCAGGAAGCATGATTATTTCACATGGAGATGAAATGAAACACATTGCTCTTTATTCACCTGCACAATCATCTTCTTTAGAATTAGTACTTGAAACTCAAGAAAAACAGCAAACTAAATCAGTTTTAAGTATAAATCAATTCTTTGACTTTAGAGAAGAAGAGGAGAATGAAGACTTAATGGATCTTTTCATTTCAGAACCAAATATTTCAGAGCAGCTTAGAGAGGTTCAATATGAAGCTACAAGTAATCTTTTGAATCAATGCTTTCAGGAAACTTGTATTGTTCAAACTTTGCGGAATTCTTTTATAGACATATTTCCTGTAAACACAATCTCCAATCCAACAACAAAAACAATTGAGGTATATCCTGGAAAACATTTGAACATTGGAAACTAGTTGCAATCAGCACAAGAACAAGAGGTAATTGCATTATTACAGAAATATTCAAAAGCTTTTGCCTGGGATTATACTAACATGCAAGGAATCCATCCTAGCACATGTATCCACCACATCTATACAGATGATCAACTCAAACCTGGAAGGCAACCTCAAAGATGAATGAATCCCATGATGAAAGAAATAGTGAAAGAGGAACTGCAAAAATTGTTAAATGTTGGATTCATCTATCCTATTTCAGATAGTCAATGGGTTTCTCCATTGGTTATAGTACCAAAGAAAAATGGAAAATGGAGGGTATGTGTGGACTATCGGGAATTAAACAAAGCCACATTAAAAGATCATTTTCCCCTACCATTCATTGACCAGGTGTTAGACTCATTAGCTGGAAAGAAATTTTTCTCCTTCCTAGATGGGTTTAGCGGGTACAATCAGATTAGAATAGCAACAAAAGACCAAGACAAGACAACATTCACTTGCCCATGGGGAACCTATGCATATAATGTTTTGCCATTTGGTTTATGCAATGCACTTGCAACCTTCCAAAGAGCAGTGCTTGCAATATTTACGGATCTACTCCACGAATGTGTAGAGGTGTATATGAATGGCTTCACAGTTTATGGAAACACATATAATGATTGCCTCAACAACCTTGAGAAAGTCTTGAAACGATGCATTGAAACAAATTTGTCATTGAGCAATGAGAAATGCTATATGATGTTGACAGAAGGTATAGTTTTGGGACACCATATTTCCGCTTCAGGAATTAAGGTGGATCCAACAAAAATCCAAGTCCTAGTTAACTTAATGCCTCCTACAACACAAAAAGAGGTAAGAGGTTTCTTGGGCTATGTAGGCTACTATAGACGATTCATTGAAAACTTTAGTAAAATAGCCCAACCTCTGTTCAAATTATTAGCAAAAGATATTGAATTTCACTAGACAAATGATTGTCAAAATGCATTTCAAATACTAAAAGAAAAATTATCAGTTGCACCCATTCTCCATGGGCCAAACTAGTCTTTGCCATTTTATATTTCAACTGATGCATCTGATACTGTGATAGGTTCCTCTCTTGGGAAGAAAGAGAACCAGTTCAATTATGCAATATACTTTATAAGCAAGAATTTAACACCTGCAGAATTGAACTATACAGTCACAGAAAAAGAAATGTTAGCCGTAATACATGCAGTAAACAAATTCAGGCACTATATAACAGGTTACCAAGTTTTTATTCATACAGATCATTCAGCAATAAAATACTTGATGAATAAGCCCATCACCAATGGGACAATAACAAGATGGTTACTGTTATTGCAAGAGTTTAATATTACAATACAAGACCGGCCAGGCAAAGAAAATCAAGTGGCTGACTTTCTGTCCCGCATACATTCACCCAACAATCCAAATCCAGTTGTAGACAACTTTCCAGACGAACACCTGTTTGAAATAACAGTAAAAACACCATGGTTTGCAGACATTGCAAGTTATTTATCTTCTGGAAAGTTTCCAACAATTCTCTAAAAAGCAAAAACGAAAAATTGTTAGAGAAAGCTCTAGGTATAGTTGGGTAAATGGTGATTTATTTTATACTGGTTCAGATTTGATAAACAGAAAATGTGTGCGAGAAGATGAAATATTAGACATCCTGAAAGCATGTCATGATGAACCATGTGGTGGTCATTTTGCAGACAAACAAATAGCCTACAAGGTGCTGCAATTGGGCTACTACTGGCCATCCATCTTCAAAGATTCCAAGGCATATGTCAAGTAATGTGACAGTTTTCAAAGAACAGGGAGACCAATCATATCAGATGAGATGCCGCTCAAGCCACAAGTGCTCATAGAACCATTTGAGCAATGGGCATTCGATTTTGTTGGACCTATTAATCCACCATCAAATGGAAAAAGATACATCCTAGTATGTACAGATTATGTCACCAAATGGGTGGAGGCCAAAGAAGTCACCAGAGCAATAGAAGATATAGTGGTCACCTTTCTCTTTGAAGAAATCTTTGTAAGATACGGAGTACCCAGACAAATTGTAACAGATCAAGGAGCACAATTTACTTCAAAGCTGGTACGAGATCTAAAAGAGAAATACAAGATCAAACACAGGAAGTATACACCATATCACCCTCAAGCAAATGGGTAGGTTGAATCAACAAATAAAGTCCTAGAAGATATTATGACTAAAACAGTACAACTGAACAGAAAAGATTGGTCTGAAAAATTAAAGGATGCACTATGGACCTACAGAATCACATGGAAGAATACAACTGGCTTTAGCCCATACCAGTTGGTATATGGAAAAGAGGCCTTATTGCCTGTAGAGTTTCAGATACACACATACAAACTGGCAGTTGAACTAAGATTAGACCTGTTTGAAGCACAATAGCAGCGGATCATGGAATTGAATCGACTAGATGAGCATCGTCAACAAGCCATAGAACATACCACATTGGTGCAACAGCAAAGAATGAAATGGCACGAAGGATTTATCAAAAGCAAGACATTTCACAAGGGAGACTAGGCATTACTGTTTGACTCTAAATTCAAATATTTCAAAGCAAAGTTCACAACACACTGGCTAGGCCCATATGAAATCGAAGAAATCTTTCACAATGGAGCAGTCAAGATCAGGACAATCGACCAGGACTCCACCTCATTTTTAGTAAATGGACATAGGCTCAAAGTTTATAACAGGCCTATCAGCAAGGAAGCATTTATGAAACAACTGGTAGAAGATACAGAACTGGAAATCATGGCACAACAAGCTCAGCCATCTTCCAGTCTTGTAGCAGAATAAAAAAAATAATAATAAATAAAAATAAATAAATAAATAAATAAATAAAAATAATAGAAAAAATAATAAATAAATAAATTGTTTGCTAGTGAAAACCAGGAAACTGACACCAAGCAAACACAAATTCATAGGGGAAAACCAAGGCAACTTGGACTCTATGAATTCCTTATTCTTGTTCTACTGTTCTCACAAAATTCAATGCAGGAAATTCTCCACACACGTCTGACTTGAGGACAAGTCAAATCTTAAGTAAGGGGGGGAATTGCATAAGAACTTTAGCTGTGCAGCTGAAGTACAGATGGAACTTGTATTGTCAACAGCTGGGACCTGAAAAAATATTAGAGGGACCTGAAAATATCAAAGCAACATGTACATATTTCATAAGCATGTTCATAACAGAGGGACCTGAATCAAGAAATCATTACAGAGGGACCTGAACAACAGTCAGCAATTCAAGAACCAGAGCATGCAGAACAAGGAGCAGCAATAAATTCTACTTTTCAATCCATCTACAACATTTGATCAACTGATTTCATCCCACTTGTACAGACATCATCCAAGGGAGTATATGTATAGTCATTTTGTGCTTGAAAATTCAAATTTTTCTTAGAAATTTTTAGTCTTTGTTAAGTTGAAATTAGTACCTGAAGATATTAATTATCATTCCATACCCTATATTCCTTGTACATACCCTATAACCCTTACACATTCTATTCCATTTCATGTCCATAAACATCCTATCCCATTTCATGTTCATTAACCCCTAAGTATTTTTCTTTAGAAGCATAAAGGGACCAAACGAGGACAACATTTCAACCTGCACATACAATTCAATGATTAGCAATGGTGATAATTTTAAATATGACCCAAGATGGTCATTTTAAAATTATAATAAGGGTGTGCATATAACTTTGGAAGTAATGCGCTATATGTAAATCTATTTGAATATATGCAATATGAAAAGCCACAAACAAATATGTAATATATGCGTTATATGCAATATATGCAATGTGGATGAATGAATATATGATATGCATATGCAATAAACTTAGGATATAAGGCACAAGGAAATATGCATATAGCACATGGAACAAGGAGACATGACCGCATGCAACACAAAGTTAAGTTTATATGCGGCCAAAGGTTATTGCATATACGGGTTATTGCATATGATCAAACACTATTGCATATACGGTGAGCGCCGAAGGTTATGAGTGCAATGATAGTCCACCCACACACCAACCCAATGCATGAATTGCACAGACCTTCAAGCGCAGATGTGGCTTAAGCAACGTGGCATGGAGGTACATGTAAACCGTCAAACATTTGCATGATGCTGTGAGCTGCATAGGAGGACAGCCACGACCTGCATGGACGGTAGGCTAAAATTTGAATCATGAGAATAGGCAGGCCATCATAATGACGCAGTCAGGCGACTGGTCAAAAGGACTCACATGACTTGCACAGCATGCCTACGTGCCTGTGACCGCCAATTGGAAATTATATGGCTCAGCTCAGCCAAATGCATGGCCAAAACACGTAAACGGTCATAAACTGACCGACGGTCTCCTGTTACTGGTAAAACAACTTCATCATCGTCGAATAGCTCAGAGCGTTGTGTTGAGAGCTATATAGTCACAAGCAAAGAGGAAACTGAAGCAGGTCTGAGGAGATATAAGAAGGTAAAATGTCCCGAATACAATGCAAAGTGATCCTGAAATCTCAGGATAACTCAGGTGATGGCGTGATTTGCTTAGCCCGCAAACCATGAGTCGTGTTGAAACAGTGCTATTATTTAATGACTAATATACCTACTCTTTCCACCAGTCAGCCAAACATAGTCACAGGGATTCAGAGCGCCATTTAACACTCCTCAGCGCTCGTCAATAGCCAGGTAAAAACGCCGAAAAACTCCAGAATCAATAATTCTAAGGGTTAGATGACAACAGTTTAATAAATATGAGGCTTGGCGATAAGATTCATCGCATGTATCACGGCATAAACACTATGGAAACAACGCAACAATCTAATTCTATCCTGTTGCATGTATAACACGTCATTAGCATGGGCTCGCATGTGTAGTTTTGCAAATCAAAACAGAGTTTATAAAACAGAGGAGGCAGAGTCATAGTTGCTAGCGCCGAAGATGTGAATTTTTTTGATGTGCTTGTATAGTTGATTTTGTTTTGCGCTGTTGGTTGATTTTATTGTTTGTATGCCTGATATATTGCATGCCTTTGAATGGAAACGGCCTGTAATGCGAAAAAACACGAAGAATGTGACTTTGTTCTGGTTAATACAATGGATTGGTATGCTATAGTAAAGTTTGTTTAAGGCTGAGCCATTTAAACTCTGTTCCATTTAAATGTGCTGTGTGATGTTCAAGTTTTTATATAGGAGGCCAAGCGCTGATTTTCAGAGAGATAAAGGCCGAGCCATTTAAGGAAATGCACTGTTTGTTTTTAATGTCTTTATATATACACAGTGCAGAATGTTAGGCATATATGGAGCAAAATAAGGATGATGCCTAAAAAAATACATTAAGAAAACCAAAAGTCCATCATGAATATGTTGTTTTCATATGTATTTTGTTTACCAGACAGAGTTTAGCATGTTGACAGAGATATACAGGTGTTTGATTGCTTGGACAGGGATTTAAAACAGTGTTGCTGCAGAGAAAGGGTAAACAGAGGCTGAGGAAATTGAATTAAAATTGTTGTGAAAGAGCAGGTAAGCTTCTCTGATTTTGGAATTTAATTTTCGACAGAACAATAGTTGTAAATTATTATTGTTAAGATGAAATTAATGACAACATAAGCATATATCCACTGGTTTTTAGAAACAATGTCAGCCAGAATAGAGCCCAAATTTCAAATAGAGAGCTGGAAAAAGGAAACCATAGAAAAGCTTTACCAGGCAGGATTGATAGGTTTTTTGCAAAATTTTGATGGCCACAGTGAGGAGATAACCAGGGACTTCATAAACAATTACAGTTAGGACCAAACACGTGTAGGAGATGTCATTATTCCTGTGACTCAGGAATACCTTTCCCAAGCTCTAGATCTTCCAATGATAGGTGAAAAATATCACAAAGGCCTGCACTTCAAGGAGAAAGCATGGACTTTCTTCCTTGAAAAGAACCGAAAAGGGACTTTTGATAGAACCAAGGGGATACCAAGGGAATGGTTCAATGAACCATGGGGTGAGTTGGTTCTTGTCATCCAGAAGTTTTTGACTTGTGATAGAGGATATAGTGTTGCCCACCTATATCATGTCCGGCTTCTACAGCATATTAAGGGAGAAGATAGGATTAACTTGCCATATTTCCTATTTAGGAGCCTCTTGAGAATGATTGAAACAGTGAGACATGAACACAGGCCCAAAGCAGGACAGATTTACCACTAGGGATTGATCAAAATCTTGGTTGAGTATCAAGTAAGGTCACAAGGCATAGTTTGGAGGGAGTTCATGTCTAGAAACTAGTTTAATGAACAGGTTAATGTGGTTCAGGATAAAATAGAACAGGAAAACAGAGGATTGATGAGTTCACCCTTGTATCCTAGAAAAAAAGCTAAACATCAAAGTAACATGGCAATGCAGGAAAATGAAACATCTGTTATGTCTATTCCTAGAAGATTTAGGAATAAAAGTCCCATTGACTTAGAAAAGGAAGTGGACACATATTCTCCAAGAAAACAGGTAGAAAATGACATTGCACAGGAGGTATTTGAGAGGGATTCTTCATATTATGATGCAGCAGCATCACTAATCAAAACAACACAAGACTTTGAAAAAGAAATCAATTTGGGAAGAATCAGGGACTTAACTGACCAACTAGAAATTAGTAAAATCATGGAAAAACAATTAAAAGAGGAAAACAAGGCAAGTAAGAAGGATAATACTAAGTTGGTCAAGGCAAATGAAAAGCTAAATGAAGAGCTAGGGAGACTAAAATAGAAAAATGATCTACTTTCTAAACAAGCATTTAAATGGTTAAAGGAAAAGAATATGTGGTAGGCAAAGTATGAAAAACAGAAGGTAAAAGCAGCTTTGCTCATGGAAGGACATGACTCAGGTTTGGATTGTTTGGTCAGGGCAGCACAACAAGAAGCATCTACAGGTACATCATCTACTACAGAGAGAAGAAGATCAAAGAGGAATAAGCAAGCATGGGGACATGCTTGATGATAAGCAAGGGGGAGATGTTGGGCCTTAGTTTTGGTCTTGTTTTTGCTCTAAGAAACTTACTAATCCATCTATTTGCCATCCATTTTCCCTTTATTCATCCCATTTTGATATATATTTTATATCCATTCAGGTATTTAATTTTAATTTTTCAATTTCTAAAGTTTTTATGAAAGTTTGGTTTTAAGTGCAAAAATTGGCAGATTCAGAAATTCCCGTAATAGCTCTATGGTTGATATGGTTGCAGGACACTTGGGCACGAATTGAATGCATGGATGGATAGCTTGGGAACTAGGACTAAGCCATCTATGCTTAGCTCGAACAGAACAAGATTTATTAGGCCCATTTAGTGCTAGTCAATCATGACTAGTCATTCAGAAATCCCATAGAAATAGGGAAGTTTTGAGATTCTATGGGATTGATCATATCTATTGGGATGGGAGTGATGAATTCGACTTAGATATATGGATAAGAGTAGATGGGTTTGTTTGAGTGAATATAGATCAGTTTGATTCATGAGACTTCTCTTTAAGAGCCAAGACTTTGATGGCTTATGTATTGACTTATTATACTTTTATGCTGAGACACTTTTGGATTGGAGAGTTAATTTGAAGACTTGTGCTATTATTATTTTGCTGTTCAATGCTATGGATGTGTGATTGAATTTCATCTTCTGATTTCACTCTTAAAGTGTGCAAAGCAAGGGTGGAGGGCCCCCATTCCAAGCTAAGTACACTTCCTTGTTAACTAGTTTTATTTCTTGTAATCTAGTTATTGTAGAACTGGTTTTTTATGCTTTATTTCAGATTTATTTATGGTTAATGTATGGTGATTGATTTCATTAGATCTTAGCTTATTCATCATTTTATTGAGTTGGAAAAACAAAGTGTTCAAGTTGAGCACCCCTTATGGTGAATTGTAACTAGTTTCTTTTGATTGCATGCAAGTAGTTTCTTTATGTGATTTTGGCATTGAGGTGAATGAATTATGATGAAACACATTATGTGTCTCTTAAGTTAGGAGCATTCTTTCATTAATAATTTATCCATCTTAAGTTCTTAGTTTCAATCTCTGATTCATTAAGTAGTGGTTGAGGCAGAAGTGGACTTCTTGAGTTAAGAACCATTTCAATATTTTTCCTCTTTTCAAACTAATTGAATTGGAGTTGTAGTATGTATTGCTTTAAGTTTTTGAATAACTTATCTTTCAAGGTTTGATTACATCTTATATTCACATATAGTGAACTTGCCTCAAAGTATAAACAACCCGGATTGATAAGAAATATTTGTGTTAATTTCGGTAAACAAATTAGCTCAACAATACCTACAAAGAAATCTCATTGTAGTTGTTGATCCCGTTATCCCCTTGCACTTTCCTCCATTTCCTTTTCCTTCTTTCTCATGATCCAAAGTATGCCACAATTCTCCAATAAACTCGAAGTGTGCAAGGGTGTGAGAGAGAGAGAATAGAGGAGAGCTAGAAGCTGAAACTGACAAAATCTTAACTAGCAAAAGCTGTGAATCAATCCTCAGAAGCCTTTTTATCATTGCAGCCTCTATTTTCTTCATTTTTCTTTAATTTTCCTCACATGCAATTATGTGACCTTTCACCTTCCTTTTCTCCTATTTTCCATTATTTTCATAAATAAAAGGCCAATTAATTCCACTTTTTCTTTCCAAATCTGTTTCCAATTCCTTTGCCAATTTCCATAGTCATTAATTAATCACCAGTGATCCCCATCGCTATGTTTTTTCCCAACATTCATTTTTGAATACATGTCCCATGACCTTGGTATTATTTTTCCTTTATTAACTTTATTACATGGATTTTTAACCAAGGTTGTTATGGAACCCTCCCCCTTGGGGGAACACCGTCCTAGGTGTTCAATGACACCTATAAACCAACAAAACACATTCTACAAATTAAGCTTATATCACAACTCAATGCAATATTTACATCATATCATACTACTGAAGACATAACCAACATATCATGAAAACTACATTACTTATTGGAGCTTTATAACATAGTTTGATGCAATATTTACATCATACATATGTATACATAGACATATTAACACAATAAAATTTCAATTGTAATAACTGCATCAAAACACTATATAGCTCAAAAAACAGGAACAATAAAAGCTAATTATAAAATGAACACTGCATGAAAATCAGTTATGTAAATAGGAAAAATAAGGATGATTCAATCTATGGAAAAAGAAATTGAAAACACAACTATCTCAATTCTCCTATAGTTCCTTCTTTTAACATAGAGAATTTAATTGTGCATATACAAAAATTAACACATTGATACACATCCAACTGTTTTCTTTCCTTCTCCTTTTTTTCCCTAACAGAACACAATTCCATAATTTATAGCAAATGGGAATCAAAGATAATATCTCAACAATAGAGAGAAAAATATTGGCATAATATGGCATACTAACTATTTTGGAGTTACATTATGCTACTGTGGAAATAAGATATAATGTTCTTATTAACAAAAAACCAGACCATAGTCCCATAAAGATTTTGATATAACTGAAATACCATATTGCATAATGTGAATTTTTCTCTCTATTTTCATCTGGAGCAGAAAAACTTATAGGAAAAAGAGAAACAAGAACTAGTTATCAAAAAAATGAAAATAAAGTATCCTTGATTGAGGTATTGTAGAAAATATCCAAAAAGCACTCAACTAAATGTTTTTTGTGTTTTGTAATTCTGCAACCTAGAATAAAAGAAAAACTATATATTAGTATTTATGCAAGTATTTATGAGTTATGAATTGGTGCAATACAGAAAATAAAAAATGGAAAGAAAAAGAATAACTTAACTGTCAAAATGTATGAACTTGATGTACGAAAGAAGATTTTTGTCTTTTGGTCACAACTCTTTTGTCTCAACAATAATGGTGTTAACTATTAAAGTAAAAAGACCTTGAATAAAAAGTTTTCTTAAATTTAAAATTGTAGATGATATGCTTTGCATGTATTCCTCAAAGATTGTCTCAACAATAACTATGAAATGTTCTTTTAGTTGTGGCATCTGCAACATACAACAAATTTTACAATTATTTGTTTCCATTGTGCATTCAACACTGTGCTCATAGTTAAATGTTGTGCCATATTTACATATTTTTCATTTATCTGTGGTTGGATAAACGAGTTGTTTGCATTTACCGCAAATTCTCTAAAAAGGAGGAGAGGATTTTTTTTTTGCTTTCAACACTCCTTCTATCTGTGTTTTTTTTTTCCCATGAAAACTAAATTGTTAGGTCCAATATGTATCATCAAAATCCAAGATTTTGTACATCAAACTAAAAATATTGTTACTTGAACAAAGAAGCTATTAGTAAATATATATGTGTTCTTGACATTACAAAAGACAATAAATGCGCTCTTGCAAATTCATCATTCAATGGCTCAAGAAAATTTGTTGATCCAGAGCGTAACTGTTGACTCCCTTTCACATCATTTCTAACAATGTTTTTGAACAAATAGAGAAGATTTGTATTTGATTCAAATTCATACTATATTTTGAAAAAAATAACTATCTATGGCTATCATTCAATAATAATTGTAGTGAATCAGACAACATATTTTTGGTTAAGCAGTCTATGAAAAAAATAATGAGATAATTGCTACCTTGATAACAATGGAAAACAAAGATACAACAACACAGTTTCAAAGAAACTATTAGCTTTTTGTTCAAAATACAAATATAGTTATTCTAGCAGCAGACTTACAATTGCATTGTCCTCTGCAACTTCACCATCTTTTATATTGAGTTCAAGTTGCTTGTTATTTTGGTGGAAGCCTATTACTATTTCTTTTATTGAACTAATTGCATGTGTACCACTTAAGACAACAAGACTGTCTATTGTTGTATTTGGAGCTAGTCTACATTTTTTGTAAACCTTTATAATTATTGATTCAACTGTAGTTTTGTCCTATAACACTATGCAACATTTTGCGTCACCTCGTTCATAAATGCCCTTATTTCTTATTGCAAAATCTCTAATTTGAACACAGTTTCCAATAGTAAAGATGTTTTCGAACTGCTCTATAAAATTTTTGCTCATGTTCACTGTGATAGTCAGTTGGTTGTGGCTATCAACCAAATCAGCATGGAGTAGTCGCGCCTTTGCAAGAGATTTAGGACTTTTAGTTTGTGTTGCCCCATAAATAACCAATATATCGCCTTCAAAAGTCTTTTCATATGCTCTTGAGCATATTTCAATGATTGATGAGGATGTTGCTTCCATTATTTTTGCTCTATTTATATACAAAGTTAGAACAATATGCTTCAAAAAACATTGACATTGATTTAATGCAAACATGTTATTTGACTATACAAACATTCAGTGTAGCACAAACCTAACCATTTTGGATTCTCATTTTCCACTATTTGTTCTTCCAATACTTGTTTGCTAGAGCTAGATATTTACATGATAATGTTCCAAATGACTAGACCAATCATTGCCAGAAAATGAAAATGCAAGTCATCAAGTCCAAGATAAGTGCATAAACAACATTTAAAACAATGTATGATCTACAA
Source organism: Pinus tabuliformis (assembly GCA_031772625.1). Classification (NCBI taxonomy): domain Eukaryota; kingdom Viridiplantae; phylum Streptophyta; class Pinopsida; order Pinales; family Pinaceae; genus Pinus; species Pinus tabuliformis. The sequence continues at coordinate 511,242,842 of CM062820.1, forward strand.
TGATACATTATATATACATGTATTATGTTTTTATAGTACTATTAGCCATTGTTGGTGGCTATGTAGTAAAAGTGCATAAGTTACAATAAAGAAAATGTTCTATATATTTAATTGACAAATATACATATAGTTCATTTCTAGAAATGTGTTATTAAGAATTACTATGGCCACATTTTCTTTTATCAAAAGAAGTTCCACAAGAAATAATGAACTATGAACTAGAAGCTAAAGCAAATAATACTATTCAAAGTGAGAATGAAAATGCATAAATTGCATGCCAAGCATGACATAAAAATTATAGCTATACAAGACAAATTGAACAAATTTATGTTCATGGTTCGAAGACTTACTGAAATTTCATATTTTCATGTTTTTGTTGTTTTGTTGTTTTCTTGTTTTTTGTTGTGCAGATTTTTTTTTTTTTTTCAATGTTTGCAAATCAAGGCATATGTCAAATGTGAACATTTGCAAATGTGACAAATATTGTGACAAGTCAACAACGAAATTGTAGAATATGAACATTGGCAAAATGACTAAAGGTGACAACAAATATATGGTAAGACAAATTGTTTGATGATATGTCTAATATGCATCGAAGACATTGAAAGAAAGAGTAATAGCTAAAAGGTTTGTCCAAAAGTGATCTAGCATTGAGCTATAGTCAGTTGTTAGTTTTTTTGTATTAAAATTGAAGCAATTATTTTGCAAAAATGAAATATTTTTTATTTTATTTATTTATTTTTTCTATAGCTAGTTTGGACAAGTCTAAATTTAAATCACCAACAAGCACAATTGGGTAGTTGTTGCATGTGTGCTCTAAAATGAGTTTGATGAAATTAATTATTTCTTCAATGTTTGGATTTGGTCCAAAATATACATTTGCAACTATAATGGTTTTTTTTTTCAAAATGGAATGTTGCAATTGTTTATTCAATTTGGTATTTTGTATAAGTGAAATTATTCTCAACCACAATATTTTTTATGTAGTATGTGAGAATTCCATGTAAATGGTACAATGTATGTAGTCCTATTTGCTTGACAATAATGATTCGATGGAGGTGATTTTTATTTTGTTTCTTGGAAAGAAAGAATTTCAACACTCATTAGATCATAGTCAACAATGATATCTTTGAAATGCAAGGACAAACTACGAGTGTTCAATGAACATATTTTCAAATCATCAATTGTTTTGTTTTAATATATGCTATATTCAAGCTCATATGAGGCATTTTGTCTAAGTCTATTTATCTCAATAGAAACTTTGTCATTGAGGCAAAAGTTACTATGTTCGAATTTGTTTAATAAATACAAGGAATTAATATCTTTGACATGAGAAAGTGTAGTATAAACAAGTCCATGTTGCCTAACTCTTTTTGGTTCAAAATCTAATTTGTGGATTGTTAACTCTTGTGATTGATGTATATTTTGTGCACATGCGAGTTGAATACGAAATCGTTCTCTTGTAAAACTATATTTTTTGTTTGATTCATTATTCCTACAAACTCTATTAATAGGTGTCCACATAGACATTATTCCATATTTTTACAGATGTGCCATTTTTTCCCATTGAAAAGTGCCAACAGCTAGACCAACAAATTCGATCCAAATTGTGCCATTTTCAAATATCGTTGATGCTCTAAAAATTCCTTCAACACCATTCACCAAGCCATCCTAAATATTGTTATTTCTACCAATTAGTTCAATAAGCATATTTTCTTTGAGCACAATAGAAGATGGCAATTGCATTTTGATTTGTTTATTGCGATTTATATTTGTTGATTCAATTGTTCTATCATATGCATTTACTATAATTGCTTATTTGTTGATGAGAGACAACATTCTTTCATTATGTTCATGTACATTCTTGTTTAAAGTATGGAAAAATTGGATCATTTGGTGTCGATCTATAACAATGTTTGTTCAAGAATGAAATATCATCATCAGTATGTGAACATGTCCTGATTTTGTTTAAGATGGATATAAATTCTTTATTGTCTTGTCACATTACTTGTTTTAGTTCATAAGTTTTCACATTTTCTTTCCAAAAGTTGTAAGGAGAAATAGTTCCTTTAATATGTGGTTTTTCAAATATCCAACAATCACGTACAGGTTGTGCTTGACATAGGTCACCATAGAATATTATGTTAAGGTTCCAAAACGAGGAAGCTGGAGCACGCATAATTTCACAGAGTCGCTTGTCAATGTTATAAAGCAATTAAGACCCAATTAACAAAGCCTCATCTATCGAAAAAAAATTAAGTTGTCCATATTATTTTCTCAATACATTGAGTGTGTTAGAAGCCGATGACACCATCTGACATGGTGAAAGTGGAAAATGCAAAGTTGAATGGACTATAACACCATGTGCAATATTTGCAGCTTTGCCAGTAAATGCAAGTATTAGACCTTTTTTTTTTATAGGTTCACTTAGTAAATATTTGTTATAAATATTTACAAGTGCATGTTAAAGTTCTTTCATAGTGAATGCCTTTCCTGTACCTGCACCTCCAGTGATGAAAAATTACAAACGCTTACTAGGATTATTCTTTTTCAATGGAACTATTTGTTTTATTATTGATTGTTTCTATTGATTTAATTGTCTCATAATTTCATGGTATTCCAATGTGTCCAAAATAAAGGGATGCTTAATGAATTCATTGTTTTTTGTATATTTAGTTTGAGTATTTTTTAATTACATTTTCTCTTGAAAATCTTGTTGAATGTCATATTTTTCATTAGAATGAGTCCTATTGTTAGTATTTAATGGCAAGTGAAGCATAAATATCTCGTCACTTTGGGATGCAATTTTAGTGGAAGAAGTTTCAATATCACCCCATGGTGTGACTAAACGAGTGTTTCTCTATGACATTGATAATATGTTTATGCAAAAAGTATGCTTCAACCCATGTTTCTTCATTCTCCTTTAATGTGTACTCTGACTTCCTGTATGGGATGTAAAGCATCATTTTTTTTTCTCTATAATGCTTTTCTAGGTACATGTGTTCATTGTATCGAATGAATATTATGACACATGGACGCCTTTTTTATGTTATTTTCATGATTTAATAAGAGGAAACATATTCTGCCAAGAAAAATTTCTCAAGGGAAATAGAATATGCAACATATCTATCAACAATTGTCATGTAAATAATATTTTCAAAATTATCAGGTTCTTGTTCTAACAAAATAGGTCATTTTAGAACATATGTTTGTTTTTCAGCTAGAGCGGTGCTAATGAAAATTGTTTTTCTAGAAGATGAATACAAAGGCAATGATAGAGAAATGTGGACTACTTGTCAACTTGACTTTTATTGCATATTAAGCAATGTGTTCCCAAGATTACAAATTATTTCAATTTTTTTATCTTTGCAAGATATGCAATTTTCTTAAATTTGTTTAAATGTAGTTGTCATGGAATGATCCATTTTTGTCATATAAAAGCTACAATATGCTACTGCAACATAGGCATCAAAAACAAATTGAGCATCTATTTTTACTTTCCACAACGAAGGGATTTATTTTGAAAATTCATTTATCCACACATCACAATGATTTATTTTGAGCAATACAATTGATTGAGTGGTACAAAATCATAAGAGCATGATGTATTCTTGTTTTGTAATTCCAAGATTTGCTAAAAACCTGGCAAATGTTATGTTTTTTTAATAGGATTTGTTCTATAGAAGAAATGAAAATTTCTTTCGCATTTTTTGCATATCATTATTTTCATTGCATAAAGGATGAAATATACAAGACTCATCAATTGGTGGGATAGGGAAACCAAATCTACAACTAGAATTTTTATGTTTTTTGCAAGTTTTTGTGTGGTGATGAGTTTGAAATTGAATCATTTGATTCCACAAAATTTTTGAATCACAATTAAAATACTAATCAATGAAGCCTATGACATCAGCATCAAGGTATTGTTGATATATTGGCACATTTTAATCCAAATTAATCCATGGTCATGCTCTATTCCTCTACTTTGGAATTCTATAATAAGAAACTAATCTTGCACTTGACCAAATAATTCATTGTTTTTTGTTATCAAGGAACGTAGTAATGATATTATATGCCTATAATATTGACTACATATGATTGGTTTATGTTTGATCAATGTGTCAATCCATTCACCATCGATGTTCTTTGTCTGACTTATTATGGAGTAAGTACTTTGTATTTTTAATGCATTTATCATTGGTTCCCAAATATGCTCAACAATAGTGAATGTCACAAAGAAATTCAGTGGCCCAAGTTGTCATAACATTACAAATAAATATTTTCGTAAATGTTCAAAATAGTCAGGCAATGTGTGAATTCTTCTTAAACATTGATATCCAATTGTTGACTTTAATAATTTCTAAAGATTGCTTTTATTTTTAACTTCTTTAGCAACTAGTTTTTGTCCTTTTAGCTCTCCTTTGAAAATAGAAATCCAAGTTGAGTTAGAAACCTAGTTTATCAAAATATGAATTGATTTAAATAATATGTTTGTAACATGTGTTGAAAAGTCACCAGAAATGTCCAGCAGTTCCCATTGTGCAATTTTTTGATATGAAAATAAATTGATAACATCAATGGGGTGACTTGATCCAAAGAAAAGTGTTGGGAAGTTCAGTTCTTCATAGAATTTGTCTTGAAAAATGCCTAGCAAACAAAACGCTTTAGAAGGTGCAATATGTATTATTCTGGAATCACGATCATGGATAATGTGGTCCTCTGAATAACAATGTACAAGTGTTTCAGTTTCTCTCTCTAGATCATTATTTGCATTAGGTGAGTCTAGTTCCTTTATTTTTGGACTATCGTTCTGATGATCTTATCTACTTTGATCATTTTTTTCCATTCATATTTTATTGCTATTTGTTCTCTCCTTTATAAAGATGTGTTGCACAAGTAATTTAATGCACACATCACTTTCTTGGGTCGAATATTTCCAGACAATAGGCATTGTTGTATTTCAATTTTATTTTTAGCATAATTCCCACTGTCATATTGTCATCAATGTCTCTAGGTTTGAATTCTATCTAGACTGTAAGGAACATTTATGATTGTTCCTGTTAATCCAATTTTTGATCTTTTGTAGCCAAGTTGTCTTATTTGTGCAAAATCCATTCTTTGTGCCACTAACCTCTCCTCCAAATACGTCAATTGTGCAATGAAGATCAATTTTTCATTTCATTGAATTTAAAGAGGCATTGCAAATGAAGGGAATTTTCATTGAGTATTTAATTATTACAAGATTTTCATATTTGTTCATTGAGTTAATGGCCTTGAAGTTTGAAGCATGTATAAGATAGAAAATAGTAGATAATATGTCTTTGTGAATAAATTGTGTGTCCTTTCCAAAGGATAATCTATCACAAATGCACCATGCATATGTATGTGTGTCCTGGATTGAATGAAAATATGCCTCGATTGCTTTATTTGACTTTACATGTTGCTTTTCTGCTCCCTGTATTATAACACCTCGTGCATGTATTGTAGATTTCAATTGATGTAAGTGAGTGTACCGCTTACTATAAGCATTGGAAAAAGAAGTAGAGAGTTCTTTGTTATTTTGTGTCTCCATTGAAAAAGGATTATTGTCCTCATTTGATGATGTGGAATCATTTTATACTACAACATTTTTTTATTTTATTTTTTTGTATTGTCAATTAACAAATTCTTTAACTGAGTAGAACATCTAGTAAACCTAGATTCTTTTCTAACAAGATATCTAGAAGGCACATTTGAGATTAACTTGCAGTTATTTCTTTCTAATATTCTTTGGAGCATTTGTGGTGAATTTTCATTGTCATTAATATTTTCAACTCTGAATTTCCAAAATTGCATGGAAATGTTCATGTGATGTAGATATTGGTACATGCATAACGTACAAGACTTTGGAGAAAGTTTTTGATGAATAGAATCTCAAGGAAATATCTTTTGTTTATATATATATATATATATATATATATATATATATATGTTAACATCAAGGAGTTCACATGTTCATTGTCTTTTCCCTCTATATGGCCATGTGCATTGTTAGGTTCCTATACCAATAGGAGTCATAATTTTTGAATGACTGAGATTAAACCTGTAATATGTACATACCTTTTCTTTCTGCAAATGTTTTCCATATTCAAAAAATTAAAAAATGTAAAGAAGGTATGTCCTAAAAGAAAAATCAAAGGACAAAAGGAATTAAAAAAGGTCAAACAAGATGAAAAATATGAACCCCAAGAAAGAAAAGACCATGTGTGCAAGTCAAAATGCCACTACTATTTACTTTTTTGTGCAAAATAAATGATTGTGTGCAGTTTGTAACCTAGGCCACAATCCATGATAGTCAAAATGTTAAACTTGGCTATTTCATGGTTCAATTTCATGCTTATAGTTAGAGAATGAAAATCTAACCAAACAATGTAATCTTGGCAGATAAGTAGATAGGTAGAGTCAATAAAAGTGTTATAAATCTGGTCTAAAAATATATGATAATACAATTATACCCAGAAATAATAAGATAGAAATGCTTCTTTATTGATATCAAACCCTTAAGGTAGGGCAACACCATACGTTCACTCCTTAAGGAAGGAGAACACTCCACAAGCCATATGCCTGTTCATACAATAATCCTTGACATCTCTCCATGTGGAGTCTTTAGCCTCTCTATAGGCCTCATACATACAATACCATGGGTCATTACCATGGTTCCCTCAATACCATCTATCTAATACCATGGGCCCATTACATTATTACTAACTGCTTATGGTCCCTTACATGATACGGTTTAACCACCTTATTTATTACTATGGCCCATCCCATTATTACATTCTTCCCTTGGGTACCTCCCTTTGTACGCCATATTACCCCCCAGATATATAACATTCCACCCCACTTAGCATGTTTCGTCCCCGAAACATGGGAAGAACACAAATAATAAGATCTACTCAAAAGAGTAGTCCACTGGTACCATGCACGTGCATCTAGCCATCCAAGAGAAAGGTGAACCCTCGATCTCGTTGGTGCCTCGCTCACTTGAGATGGAAGTTAACCGTGGCAGCTCTTCTGTGTTGATGTGTAGTAGGTGGATCTTCACTCCTCTCTATCTGTCATGCGGGGGTTGTTGTCCTTGTGGCTAATTGATTTCCATCTTGTTGGTTGTTGTCTTGCGGGGTGATGTGGGTGATGATATGTTGAAGTTTTAACCCATAGTGTCTTTTTTTTTAATTCACCCCTTACTGGTGCATGTTGTGGTGCCTGCTGTGGTATCTTATCTTCCAATATTACTTCAACCACTTAGCCCTCATCTGATGTATCAACACTTGTAGCCTTTTCTGCTTCAGCCTCTATTTGTGTTTGATTGTCGATCATCAATGGCTCATCATCTGATATGTTAGTCCCCGGAAAATCTTTTTCTTCAGCCTTCGTGGACTCTATCTGTTTGTTGATGAAAATATCTTGTAATGTAATTTTCTTCTTTTTATCCCAGAGCTTCAAGAATTTCTTCTACACATTAATATTTATAGTACCCACTGATTCCATCCACGGGTATCTCAAAACAACATCCTCATTAGCCATATCTGAAGCATAAAAATTAGAATGCAATACATACTTGTCCATAGAAATCATCAAATCCTTATAAACTTGCACATGCTCATTATTAACCTATGTGTGCTCCATGTGTCTTATTGGCACTTGTAATTTTTTTACCAAGTTGACATTTATGAGATTTTGCTTGCAACTCAGATTTATAGACACAATGATTTTCTCCTTCTGAATCAATCCATGAACCTGCAATAAGGAGACACCAGTAGAAAATAACCCCTTACATGTCTCATTCTCCTTTTTTCTAGTATGAGACCATTTGTCTAAAAGGAATCTTTCATATTCGGCCTCTGAAAGTTTGAGCAACTGCTTGTTGTCAAATGAGCGCCACCATTTGGAAGCCTCATCTTGAAAATTAAACGGTACTATACCCCTCCAAAATTCCCCATATTTTAACTTTAGTCTCTGTATGAATTCTTCAATAGTAGGGCTATCATCTTTCCCTATAAAATTAAGATCCGCCATGAAGAGAGTTTTGAAAAAAAATTCACTTGGCAAAAATTTGAAATTCTCACAGTTTAGTCAATATTGCTCAGAATCCATATTATGACTTATTTTCGAAAATGGAACAACCATTCTTCATCTACCCACGTGACAGAAATCCCGATCCAGGCACTAGAATTTCAGATCTGTGCTGCAACTCTCCCGCTGTCACCAAAAATTCTAAAATAAGAGTTGATTTTAAATCAGCGATATCTCCCTCATCCGGACTCCGATTTGACTGATTTTTTTTAAATTGGGTATTTTTTCACAAAGAATCAAGATCTACAATTAGATTTTTCAGATATTGCACCAGGACATCCAAATCTATGCCGCAAACTCATTGCCCTGAAAAATTGTTTGCAATACCACTGATATTTAGATCAGTGATATCTCCTTCATCCAGAGTCCGATTCAAGCGATTTCTTTTTTGAAATCGGGTATTTTTTCACAAAGAATCTAGATATACAATTATATTTTTCATATTTTTCCCCAAAATGTACAGATCTTATCTGAAAATTCGCCAGCCCTAAAAATGTTTGCAACACCACTGAGTTTTAGATCAGCGATATCTCCTTCATCTAGACTCCGATTTGGCCGATTTTTTTTTTGAAATAGGGTATTCTTTTCACAAAGAATCCAAATATGCAATTATATTTTTCATATTTTTCCCCAAAATGTACAGAACTGATCTACAAACTCGCCGCACCAGAAATTTCCTACAAAACATAAGAAAAGAAATTCTCCACTTTTGCCCAAGAAAGTGCTCTGATACCACTTGTTATAAATCTGGTCTGAAAATATATGATAATACAATTATACCTAGAAACAATAAGATAGAAATGGATAGAAATGCTTCTTTATTGATATCAAACCCTTAAGGTAGGGCAACACCATACATTCACTCCTTAAGGAAGGAGAACACTTCACAAGCCATATGCCTATTCATACAATAATCCTTGAAATCTCTCCATGTGGAGTCTCTAGCCTCTATATAGGCCTCATACATACAATACCATGGGTCATTACCATGGTTCCCTTAATACCATCTATATAATACCATGGGCCCATTACATTATTACTAACTGCTTGTGGTCCCTTACATGATACGGGTTAACCACCTTATTTATTACTATGGCCCATCCCATTATTACATTCTTCCCTTGGGTACCTCCCTTTGTACCCCATATTATCCCCCCTAGGTATATAACAAAAGGAGCTCAACTGTTTAATCTGAGCTCTTGGATGTAATAAAGCTAGACTTAGTTAGATTACTATTGTAAAATAAAAGAAAATTGTGTTGATAAGGGTTTGTCAGCTTAAGTTCACCCTAATAAAGAGAAGTAAAAATGGTAGGTTGAGTAGATGGGTAAGTAGTAGAAAGGTTACAAAATTGTGATGATTGTTATATAAAAGCATATTTATCACCCTCATCATGAAAATTCCAAGTATTAATGAGCAATTCGACATGCATCAAGTCCACAAAGTCAATTGATTAATTTCCCTTACTCATTACACCTTTCACTTAACTAATTTCCAATGAAAATTCTTAAGCAACCAAAATCTTAAGTCAAAGGGGCTCGGAGAATTTCTTTTACTTCCCCCCAGAAACATTACCCCCTTCACTCTCCCTCATTTTCCCAAACAAATCCCTTTTCCTAAGATAAAACACCATTTTTCCTAAGGAAAAGCCATTACCCCCAAGTAAACCTCTTTTTTGAAAAACCCACAAAAATAAGACTTAGCCTAAGTTATAATGTGTTTATGAAAAGCAGATGAATTGTAAATATACATTATACTTAGTGCTAAATCCATTTTCCACCATTTTCATATTAATTTCTAACTTTATATATAGTAATTCGATAAATTAATTAATCGATCATCGATTATTTAAGAGACCAATCCTTCGCCAATGAAATCACGCCTAGTGCATTAATCTCATCCTAATCCCATATTAAATCCAAAACCACTGCGTTAATTTCCCGTCAGCCCTCCCACTACCATTCATGCATTTTCATTGACCAATCGCCCCCCATCTTCCCCCTTCAAATCCAACGATCCACGTTGATTTTGCATGGGCCCGAAACCTAAAATTTACCTGCCTAAAATGGGTTGTTCTCCTTTTGGCCCCTGATGCGACATCGCACCTGGTTAGTGGAATCAGGCGACCTCTCCCCGAAACCACCCAGCACTCAAAAGTGGTGTGAATAAAACTGCATACCGCCACCCGCTAAACGCCAAACTATCACATCACCCCGCTAACTGCCAAAAGTACCACTATTCCCCAAACAACCGCCAAAGGTTGTCTTTGTTAAATAAAGCCAAAAACCTCATAATATTTTTTTTATAGTGAAACTAAAGTTCTAGACCTTCATGCACACAACTGCACGACATCCAACCGCCAACCTACATCCATTCGCCAACCTGAAGAAGTTATTGAGCTCACAGTTCACCCTCCAGTTCACACAGACTCTCTACAACCATGCACAGTCACCTGTCGACCTGTTTACAGTCAATATTACCAAAATTCCAGGTATTTTATCCAAATTCACTGAAAGCCTTGTCTCATTTCTAAACCAGTTACTTGCATTGCTTGTAATTAATAAGAAATTAAGTGAAAGAACTTCATAGCGACCCAAGACTACTCTGTTGCCCTAATTGACTGAAAAACCATTTCTCCCCATTCTTAAATCCACAAGAACTAAGAATTTCTACCCTTATCGCCATGGATATCAGGCCAATTTCCACTCCTCACCTAGACTTGGATCACTTCCCCTTGCTGATAAAGACTTCCAAATCAAGGACACCTCTGTCGTGAATCCCCTATCAAACTGTATTGTCGATACAGGGACCAATACCTAAACCAAGCTGATAAAATATGTTTGTGGGAATCTAATTTGCCCAAATATCAATTCCCTGAGGTGCACATTTTCCTTGAAATCATTCATTATTGCCATGCAAACTACATTTCCAGTCAAAGGGCAGTGATGTCCCCTGACCAAACCATACTTTTCACCGTCACTGTCGAGTCAATCAATGAATTGTTGCAGTTACAACCAGGGTAGAACTTAACCCCTATTTCAATTAGAGACCTACTAGACCAATTTCCTAAGCTTACCACTGCCAAGATTGCTAAAATGCTTCAGACCTTCATCAGGGAGGGAAAGCATGTCCCAACAGAACCTCCTCCATATGTAGCTACCATGTTTCCCCCATTTGGTCAAGATATAGTAGCAATGATCTCTTGTGATTTAGGCTATCCCACCAGTGAATACATAGATGAAATCATTTTAGCCTTCACGTCCATTTTTACTCCAGGACATCCCCCTACTGTCATGTATGATTATGCCAAGTACATAGCTGATAGGATGCATGAACAATTTCTAAGGATGAATAATGAAAGAGTGTTTAAGTATTCTTTAGTTTTGTACCACCTTTTCTTATACTATCAAGCTGACAAGTTCCCATTCACTCTCCAAAAGCTTGACACTAAAGGTCATCCTAGGTCAACAATTTTTAGACTCCTTTGATACATAAGCATGATTCCCCATATCCATAAACATATTTCATTGATCTTTTTGTACATCCAGTAGTGACTATGCTGATAGGAAGTCCTCCTCCAAGAATCAATTCAAACATTAGGAGGATCCTGCAACTGTCAAAACAACACAAACTGGGAGATTGGTACTTGTACCAAAATCACACAGAAATTAGGATCTATGGCTGTGAGTTGGCCCCATATAAACTGCCTAGATACCTCCCAATGAGGTTATTTGCTCTGGAGTAGTACAGGCAGATAATCAACTCAGATGTGGTACATTTTGTTAAAGCCAAAAACAAGGCATAGCTCAGAATCAAAGATCAACTAGGCCCCTTTGTATGCAATAGTAGAGAAGCTGGAAGAGAAGCAAAATAAATCCTTCAAATACTCAAACTAAAACAAAGCTTATATGGAGATATGATCCTTGTGACTTCATCTGCAACAGAAGACAGAAAAATAAGATGACTCCGTACATTCACTACCGAATCCCTGAAATAGAGAAATATGCAAATCAGTTTGAATGGGTGGATAATACTCTAGTGGACAAAGATAACATTGAAGTTACTGTTGAAAATGCACTAATTGATCTAGAGAAAAGGCTTGATGAAGGTTCTTTCCTGCAGGTTCCAGGAGAATCTCAAGCACAAGGATAATCTCAAGCACAAGGAGAATCACTGGCACACAATGAACAACACACAAAAGAAGAATCCCAGGTACAAGAAGAGTCAAAGCAGCTAAACCTATTAGAAGAATTAGGTCAAACAGGTACATATCAGCCCAATATGAGTACTCCCCCTAACTTGCAAACTCCTCTAAATGAGGAAAGAAGCCTCAAAAGGAATAGGGAGGATGCCGCTACATCAGGCAGAGCAACCATACAAACATATGCAAAAACCAACCAAGTCAAAAGGTAGAGGTTAAATCCTATCTCAGAGTAAGAATTCATAGAAGAAACAGTAAGGGCCACCAGCACAAAGAAAGAAAGAAGTAGGCCTACTACTCCTCCTGGGGAAAACCAGAACCTTCCACATCATATACTCAGATGTTGGAGAGGCAACAAACTGTTGAATGTCCTCATTTAGGATGCCAACTGACCAAGACCAAGATATCAGAGAAAAGTACAAGGAAATAAAGGCCAGGAATGAGAGGTTAAAGGCCCATACTTATGCACAATACCTCAAAATGGCACCTACCAACCAGACAAGGCTGATGTTAGCCTATGATGTGAAAGAAGGAAAAATGAAAATGACATTCATGAAGCCTACCACACAACAACCAAGATCAACAGCTAATTTCCAGATGATAGATTTTGAAGTACTGGCAAAGGAAATCCATCCTATTGACCAGATTGAGCTGCACAAACAAATAGGGGAGATGGTATATTCCACTTTGACAAGCAAAGCCATTACAACCCACCAATTACAAAATTCGCTGAATAATATATCAGCACAGTTTCAATTAGAGAAGGCCCCCTCACAGGACAAGGATACTAGAATCAAGTCCTTGGAGGACTTAATCATAGGGTTGGGACATGATCCCAAAGATGTGAAATATCCAGAAAGGTTAATAAAAAAGAAGAATGATGACATAGCTGCTTTGAAAAAGCAACTCAAAATTCCACATCTTCGTCATCCACAAACAACATAAGTCTTAGAGACTCAAAAGGAACAAGAAGATCTTATGGACTTAGTCCTCAAGATAAATAACTAGTTGAGAGAAACAGAGAAAGAATTGGACACTACCTCCATAGCTGCCATTCCCATAGTAACAACTGCAATCCCTTCAACATTGACAGCCTTGTTATCACCAACAGCTCCACCTGCTACAACACTTCCAGTCACAACAGAGTTTACAACTACAGGTACTTCAACAGAGAAAACAACAGAGCTAGTGAAAGCCATGGAGGAAATGTCCATCCAGGCAATAGAACTTAAGAGACTTCAAGAGAAAATGGCAAGCTTAGAAAATGACTGTAAGCTTTCCCAAATACAGCAGAAAGAAGAAGCATAGAAATCCCTAAGGATGGGTGAGAAGATAAAGGTCCTTGAAAAATATTTAACTTTGCAAAATCCATGAGGACAGATGAAGGAGATGCTCTGGGCCAATATCATTGACTCTGTCAATGATATTTGGCCATCAATTCAAGTAATATTTGAGCAAACAGAACTAGTGAAAGTTGCCACTGAAGCAATACAAAAGATAAAGGAAGACCTAGGAGACCAGCCTGAAGAAGCTAATCAACTCATCCATTTCTTGAACAGCAAGGACATGCATGCACTAAATGAGCTTGGTGTGGAGGACAGAATTGAATCCATCATTAAAATTAAAAAGGTTCTTTCTAAAAGAAACCTCATGCTTAACCTAGAGAAAAAATGCCATAACATGTAGGTTGGCATTGACAGATTCATGGAAAAGCTTCAAATTTTAATGGATAAAGGCCTTCCCAATCCCATGGTAATCAGTGAAAAACTTATGACCCAATTGGACTATGTTGACAGATTAGAGAAATTGTCCAAGGAACATGCAAGCACTTTAGGAGTCAAAGCATTACCAACAGGGAAAGTATTATATGATACTTTAGAAAACCTATTCTTCCTAAAGCATGAGGTGAATCATCTATTTGTTACCAAGCAAAATTTTGCCAAATACACTAAGGCAGACGAGATATATAGAAGGATGCTCAAGGTAAGGTTACCTGAAGATGAATGGTGGGTAACAATGACAGATTTACTATAAGTTACCACAGTAAATCTGAAGGCAGGTGAAAGGATAGATAAACAGGGTCAAAGAGTAACAGGTTAAAGAGTATCAGTCAAAGGTTAAAGACAAAGGTGATTCCAACGTACAAATATCAACCAGCTTAAAGAGCTCAAATTCAAACTGCAAACAGCCAGCACTATCACAATAAAAGGGACATCATGATGTAGTTTTCCATCTGTCTCTATCTTCATGCTTGAAGATATTTTGATTTCCTAGATTAATTCTCAAATTGTTATGAGATATTTTGTAAATATTTTTTTTATAAATACTTCACCTTTCGAAGTATTTAGGGTGGATTCAAAGACATTTCTATAGACATTTTCCTCTCAAGTTAAAGTGTTATTGTATGAAGACCGGATTGGCTTGCTGGAACAAGGAATAAAGTAAAGACATTTCACAGGATTCTTATGTAAAGCGAAAATAAAATAAGTATTTTCTCTCGCGTGTATTATTTCTTTCCTTTATGTTTATTAATAATCATATGTGTTTCTATGAAATATGAATGGTAAACTAGGAATGATATTTCAAAACTGGATTTAATGCTCTCTGTCTTGGTTGTCGACATTCTTCATGTTTTCTATTAAACTATCTTAGTTAGGGAATTCTTAACTGCTTCCTTACTTCCGTAGTTTTCCCCTCATTCTATAGTAAAGGATTCTTAGTTGCCCTTTGCTCATGATCACTTCCTATTGTTCATCTTGATCCCGGTCTAAGGATTCTTCATTTCCCTTTCACCCTGGTTAGGACTATCTCATCCATTGAATCTAAAAATTTACCTTTTTCTTTGCTAGCCTGCCCTGTGAACACTCCCTTTACTGATCTGATCCAGTTAAGCTATCCTTTGATTGACTCCATAGCCCAATGGCATGAAGGCCTTGCTCCATCCATTTGTCCTAGAATTCCACCACCTAAACAAATTCAACACCTTATGAACACTAAGAACTAGCCTAAAATCCCACCCAAAACAAAGTTAAATTATAAAGAGAGATCCCTCTCTGGACTTAGGTTGGCTAGAACCCAAGTCTAAAAGATTAGGTTTATGGTTACCTCGGATTATTCCTTCTTTTGATAACTTCTAAGGAAGACTTCTGAGTGATAACGTAGTGGCGACCATACTGGGGATAAACCCTCGGTCTTAATAATGTTGGCATTATGACACAGGTTTGGTGTTATGACACAGGTGTTGTCCTTGATGGCAACTCACACAAATGATAGATCATAGTGCAGGAGGTCAGTAGCAAAGAATTAATGATAAAACTACAAAGAATGAAGAAATAAAAGTATATATGCAGGTTCACTATATACCAAGTCGCGTACATACGTAGGTTCACTATATACCACGTAGTGTACACACACAGGTTCACTATATACCAAGTCGCAAATATACGCAGGTTTGCTATATACCAAGTAGTGTATACATGTAGTTTCACTATATACAAAGGCGCGTATATCATATACATGCACTTTCACACAAGGAAAGGCGCGTACATGACGAAAAAATAAGTTTTGGGTCCGTGGTATTCGGACCTATGGTTTTGGACCTTGGTATTGCGTCCGAAGTATTGAACCCAGGTATTGGGTCCCTAGTATTGATTTTAAATGGTTTTGGACCATGGTATTGAGTAAGGCCTAAGACTATAAAAGGGGAAGGAGATCATTGGGCAAAAGCATTGATTCAAGCATTGAATATCTGATGAAGATCAAGATCTAGAATACTGGTCATTGGGTAATTATGCCTAGCTAGATTTAAATCAAGGAGCAACCTGAGTGCTAGAAGAAGGATAAGTTCTATTGATGGGTCAAGATCTTAAGGCTTGAATAGTAGTATATTTGTGTTATTTTGATATGTTATATTTGGTGCATGACTTTATCTATAAATCTGATAATCTGGGTTTAACTGATGTTTGAATAAGTGAAAAGGGTAAATTATCTTTTATAGATCTGTACGCAGGTTCGGCACAGCAGAGGCGCGTATACACATAGGTTCATTAATTCAAAATAATGTATATGCAGGTTGGCCTTAATACATCAGCATATGCACGCAGGTTCTACATATTGAAGTAGTGTATGTCTCATGAAATATGTTTTAGCTACTTCTGTTTATTATTGCAGTGTTCTGGGTTCAGGATTGGTTCTAGTTACTGTCACTGTATTCTGGTTACAACTTTCTGAAAAGTGATTGGTTGATTCAGTATTGGTTTGTACAAAGTATATTGGTTGATGCAGATATAATTGATGTTTCATTGATGTTCATGGATCCAGTCTGAAAATTTATGAAACGTGGTCCCTGGAAGAAAAGAGAAGGTTGTAGCCTTCTGTAGGTTAGCACCTACATACTAGTACCTCAGCTAGTACAAGAGCTAAGGGGGTTGTAGCTCCCTTCCAAGAGAAGCTAGAGAAAGAGAAAAGGTTGTAGCCTTTTGCAGGTAGCAGCTTGCATACTAATATAAGACTGCACCAGTACAGAAACATTGTAAAAAGAAGTTTCTAATTAAAAGAAGATAGAGACGAATTGTAGTAGGTGGTTTTCACCCACATTGGGTTTCCACCTTATATATTCTGTTCTTATGTGTGACTACCTGTTATGTTTTACTGTTCCTGGTTATTGTTTATATGGTTTCATGCACAGATTAATGATCAACATCTGAAGAATAATTTAAATTACAAGTCTGCTAGTTATACACTGGTTTCCTTAACTGTAGTTGCGTACATACACAGTTTTCACTAACTGAAGTAGCATATACAAATCTGATTGTGAAATGAAAAATAATTGACCTAATAATACTGATTCACCCCCCTCTTAGTATTATTTCCAACAATTGGTATCAGAGCAGGTCCTTCAGAAGAAGCTTGATCACTTGAAGGAAGATCTATCATCATAAGAAACTATGAAAAAGAGGCATTGATCAGGCCACCAATTTTTGATGGGAGAAACTTCGTCTATTGGAAGGTAAGAATCATAGCCTATCTTCAATCTCTTGGTACAAAAGTTTGGATATCATGGAAACAGGATACACATTTCCATCAACAACTCCTACAGATACGGTTGGTAAGAAGTAGTATGAAACAAATGCAAAGGCTGTCAATACTCTATTAGGGAGTTTATCTCAATCAGAATTCGTTAAGGTTATGCAGCTCAAAACCGCGAAAGAAATATGGGACAAGATCGTTCTAAGCTATGAAGGAGATGATCAGGTAAAATGGGAAAAACTACAAACTCTCATAATTCATTATGAAAATCTTAGAATGCACAATGATGAAAGTGTGGCTCAGTATTTCTTACGTATAGATGAGATTGTTAATTGTATGAAAAACTTAGGTGAAGAAATAAAAGAAGTTACTTTGGTTGAAAAGGTTCTAAGATCTTTGTCTTCTAAGTTTGAATCAAAAGTTTCTGCCATCGAAGAAAAGTAGAATCTACAGAGCATTACCATGTCACAGCTGCATGGAATTTTAACTGCATTCAAAATGAGAAAAGGGGGATCATCAGACAGGAGAGAAGCCACATTCAAAGCCTCAGGAAAAGGAGATTACAGTGAGTCAGGACATATGTCAGAGGGAGAGGAAGAATCAAACTTTGTCAAGAACCTTCAACAGGGTTATGGAAGATTCAGAGGTAAGCTACCTTTCAAATGTTTTTCTCGTCGAAGAGTTGATCACTATGCTGCCAAGTGTCCTCATAAAGATAAGCTTGACAAAGGTAAGGAACCAGTTAGACGGAACAGAAAATAGAATGTAAGTAAGAAGAGCTATTATACACATGAAGACAATGATGGATTTTCAAATAGTGATGTAGATGAACAATGTAATGATTATAGACTTCTGATGGATTTTGAAGATGATGATGATATAGATGAAGAAGGTCTTTATGAAGAAATTTCTAAACTCAAAATTTGTTTAGAAGAAAAGAATATGATTATAGATACTCTGACATTCCAACTTGCTGAAAGGGAAAAACACAATGAAAAGTTAGAATGTGAAATTGTGGGACTTAGAAAAGATATTGAGAAATCAAAAGCTCTTAATCTTAGATTTTCTAAAGGATCTGAAACTTTAGATGAGATTATCAAAGTGTAGTGTCCTCCTCTAATCAAGATAGGTCTTGGATATACTGAAGAAGCATCTCAAGCACAAAAGCCATCCACCTCCAAAAGTTATCTTGATGTAGCAAGGAGAAGTGAATAGGTTGAAAATCGACAACAAAGGCATAATGCAGATCACCAGGTAAATCAGGCACAATTTACTTCAAGAATGAACAGATATCACCAAGTAAATCGAGGGCAATCTACTTCAAGGATGAATAACCAATCGCAGGCAAATCATTCTCAATTTACCTCAAGAATAGATGTCAATAGAAACTACAATCATTTGGTCAGTAGGTTTGATAATCGCAGGAATTTCTTTAATGGCCAACGTTTCTCTTGTCATAACTTTGGACACAAAGTTGCTCAATGTGTTTCCTACAAGACCATCATGACTAGAGAAGCACAAAAACAAAGGAGTATGACTATTATCATGAAAAGGACCTACAATAACTTTTCAGCTCTTGAAAATGAAATAGAATGTTCTATTTGTAACAACTTCGGTCATGAAGATTTTGAATGCAGGAGTAGGTTTTGGCAAACATCTCAGAAGGAGAAAGCTTCATTGAATCCCAAAACATGGAGAAAGAAAGAACCGCAACTAGAAAGATGTGGTATAGACTTATATGTGGAAGGGCAGGAAAATCAGTGGTACATTGATAGTGGATGCTCGAAACATATGACAGGTGATAAAGAAAAAATTCGGTCATATAGTGCCTTAGAAAAGGAAAGGTAGGTCTCATTTGGAAATGACACCCCTGCACTCATAAAAGGTAAAGGTTCTGTTCTTTTGAAAGAAAAGGTCAAAGTTGGAAATGTTATGTATGTTGATGGCTTAAAGCATAATCTATTGAGTGTCATTCAAATGTGTGATCAAGGAACTGAGGTAATATTTCGATCAAATGGATGTATTGTTCGTGAGCTTGATACAGGAGAAATAGTGATCAAAGGCATAAGAACTCCCAATAATTTATACATACTTAAGGGAGGACAACAACAATGCTATCTAAGAAAGAATGATGAACACTAGCTATGGCACAGAAGATTGGGGCATCTAAGCTTCTCTCAGATAAGGAAAGCATGCAAATATCAAGCAGTTCTTGATCTCCCTGACATCAGAATTCCAGACAATACAATATGAAAATCATGTCAGTTTGGTAAGTGAACTAGAACTGATTTCCCTAAGAAGGAAGGATCAGCTAGTAGGCCACTTGAACTTGTCCATACTGATGTATGTGGTCCATCTAGGAAGAGGTCACCTCAAGGAGAAGAATACTTCATATTGTTCATTGAAGATTTTTCCAGGATGTGTTGGATAGGAATTCTGAAGCATAAAGATGAAGCTTTCGAAAAGTTCAAAGCATTCAAAGCCTTGGTTGAAAAGGAATCAGATCACAAAATCAAATTCATCAGGTCTGATCGAGGAGGGGAATTTATCTCTGATGAATTTTTCAACTTTTGTGAATAACATGGAATAAGAAGGGAATTCTCTACAGCAAGGACTCCTCAGAAAAATGGAGTAGTGGAAAGGATGAATAGAACGGTTCAACAAATGGCTCGTGCTATGCTTGATGAATCTGGAACTCTCGCAACCTTTTGGGGTGAAGTTACATTTGGTGCAGTTACTATTCTCAACAAGACAAACATCCGGGTGAACAACACTCAAACTCCTCATGAACTTTGGTATGGTAAGACTCCCATGGTAAAGTACTTCAAAAATTTTGGATGCAAATGTTACATCAAAAGGACTGATGAAAACCTTGGCAAGTTTGTACCTAAAGCAGATGAAGGCATTCTCCTTGGTTACTCTCCCCATAGCAAAGGATATAAGTGTTACAATAAAAGGCTTGGAAAAATTGTTGAAAGTATTGATGTAGCGGTTGATGAAGAAGGAAACATTCCTAGGCAGGTAAAATCTGAAGATTTCGAAGATGATGAGGACTATCCTTCAAAATAAAATCAAACTTATGATGCAGAAGAAACCCATGAGGCTCTAGAAGAACATATAAGATTAGAAGAAAATACTCCTTCCAGGTACATTCAGAAGAATCATCCAAAAACTCAAATTTTGGGGCAGAAAGAGGCAGGTGTACAAACAAGAAGAACTATTTCAGAAGCTTCAAGCTATCTAGCATTGATCTCATCCACTGAACCACAAAATGTAAGTGAAGCATGCAAAGATGAATGCTGGGTCAAGGCCATGAATGAAGAACTTGAGCAGATTGAAAAGAATAACACTTGGGAGTTGGTTCCTAGACCAAATGATAAGAATGTCATAGGGACAAAATGGATATTCAAAAACAAGTTGAATGAAAATGGAGATGTTATTAGAAACAAGGCCAGACTTGTTTGTAAAGGGTATGCTCAACAAGAAGGTATAGACTTTGAAGAAACTTTTGCACCGGTTGCTAGACTTGAAGCCATAAGAATGTTTCTTGCTCTTTCTAGCTTTCAGAAGTTCAAAGTATTTCAAATGGATGTGAAATCAACCTTTTTAAATGGAGACTTAGAAGAAGAAGTTTATATTGAGCAACTAGATGGATTCATCCTTGGAAATGATCCACAACTTGTATGCAGACTTAAGAAGGCACTCTATGGTCTTAAACAGGCTCCAGGGGCTTGGTATTATCATCTGGACAAATACCTCCATCAACAAGGGTTTTCAAAAGGATCAGCGATAGCAATCTATATATAAAAATTGATAATGATAAATTGCTAATTCTTGTTATGGTATCATCTTTGGTAGCAATGAAGAAGCCATGAGTCAAAACTTTTCCTTGGTGAAGCAGAAAGAATTCGAAATGTCCTTGCTTGGTGAGCTGACATATTTTCTTGGCTTACAAGTCCAACAAAATAAATATGGTATCTTTTTATCTCAAACCAAGTACCTCAAGCAGATCTTGAAGAAATATGGCATGGAAGATTCAAAACCAGTATGTACCCCTATGGTAACAAGATGCAGCCTCAGTGCAAATGATGAATCAGTAGTAATACATCAACCAACCTATAGATCCATGATTGGTAGTCTGCTCTATCTGACGAGTACCTGACCAGACATCATGCATGCAGTGGGAATAGTTGGAAGATTCCAAGCAAATCCAAAAGAAGCACATCTTCAGACGGTTAAAAGGATTTTCAAATATCTTCAAGGAACACAAAACTATGGCTTATGGTATCCTAGAGATACAGATCTCACACTTCATGCATATACAGATGCATATTGGGCAGGAAGCGTGGATGACAGAAAAAGCACTAGTGGTGCATTCTTTATGGGTTCCAGACTAGTATCTTGGTTCAGCAAGAAACAAAGTTCAATTGCTTTATCTATAGCTGAATCAGAATATGTGGCTGTTGCTTCTTGCTGCACACAACTTCTTTAGATGATGCAAACATTGCAAGACATTCAAATCACTTGTACTCCACCTATCTCTATTTTTTGTGATAATACAAGTGCAATCAATATTTCAAAGAATCCAGTCATGCATTAGAAGACCAAGCACATACCTATCAGATATCATTTTCTCTGGGAACAAGTGCTTGAACAAAAGGTAAAATTGGAGTATGTCCCCTCCAAAGAACAAGTTGCTGATATACTCACCAAACCACTGCCTAGGGAGACATTTGAATACCTCAGAAAAAAGCTGGGAGTAGTTGATGCATCGTCTTGCTGTTGAAATTATCTGTTTCAGAGAACAGTGGTTTTACGTGAGTTTAATGAAGCGTATCCGCATATATACGTTGATTTCTGTGGGTACAGTCGCATATATGTTGGTTTGAAGAAAAGCAGTGGGAACAGACTCAGAATGAAAAGAGTCTGATATGGCTCTGACAGATACCATATGACACAGGTTTAGGGGGATCATAGACGCCTAATAATGCATTGTTGGCATTATCTTAGAAGATCTTGGTTCAATTTCACAGCTATTTTTGTTCAGGTGGAACAGGTGCAGAAGAAGATCATGGTTGCCAATCTAAATGATGATTGACAGATGCTGCTGATGTTAGTTGATGATCTTAGATATTTTTGTCTCTATGTCATGTATTTCCTTTATTATTAAGGTCATGTAACGACCTATGTTGGTTTCCCCACTATGCCTGGGATGGATGATGTAATGTTCTTGTTTATCTTATGTAAACTTTTGGTGTATCCCCACTTGGTTGGGTGGATGAGTCAATATTGGTATATCCCCACTTGGTTGGGAAATGGCTATATGTATGAGTCTTTGGTGATAGGAAGGTCATGTATGATGTATAAAGTAATGGTTCTTCTTGTAGAACATCATTTTGCAGACCTTGCCTACTATCAGGGGGACCATGGATAGCACAGCAGAGTAGAGATTTCAGCATGTAGTCAGGGGGAGCATAACCATTTGCCCTTGATGACAAACGAGGAGAATGAATTTGAGGAACTTGGGGTTGCCATCAAGTCCAAAGGGGAGATTGTTGGCATTATGACATAGGTTTGGCGCTATGACACAAGTGTTGTCCTTGATGGCGACTCACACAGATGACAGATCATAGTGCAGCAGATCAGAAGCAAAGAATTGATGATCAGACTACAAAGAATAAAGAAATAAAAGTATATACGTAGGTTCACTATATACCAAGTAGTGTACCCACGCAGGTTCACTATATACCAAGTTGCGTATATACGCAGGTTCGCTATATACCAAGTAGGGTATACACGTAGTTTCACTATATACAAAGGTGCGTATATCGTACACATGCATTTTCACGCAAGGAAAGGTGCATACATGTCGGAAAACTAAGTTTTGGGTCCATGGTATTTGGACCTATGGTTTTGGACCTTGGTATTGCGTCCGAAGTATTGAACCCAGGTATTGGGTCCCTAGTATTGGTTCTAAATGGTTTTGGACCATGGTATTGAGTAAGGCCTAAGACTATAAAAGGGGAAGGAGATCATTGGGAAAAAGCATTGACTCAAGCATTGAATATCTGATGAAGAGCAAGATCTAGAATATTGGTCATTGGGTAATTATGCATAGCTGGATCTGAATCAAGGAGGAACCTGAGCGCTAGAAGAAGGATAAGTTCTATTGATGGGTCAAGATCTTAAGGCTTGAATAGTAGTATCTTTGTGTTATTTTGATCTGTTATATTTGGCGCATGACTTGATCTATAAATCTGATAATCTGGGTTTAACTGATGTCTGAATAAGTGAAAAGGGTAAATTATCTTTTATAGATCTGTACACAAGTTTGGCACAACAGATGCACGTATACACGTAGGTTCATTAATTCAAAACAATGTATGCGTAGGTTGGCCTTAATACATCAGCATATGCACACAGGTTCTGCATATTGAAGTAGTGTACAACTCATGAAATATGTTTTAGCTACTTCTGTTTATTATTGCAGTGTTCTAGGTTCAGGATTGGTTCTAGTTACTGTAACTATATTCTGGTTACAGCTTTCTGAAAAGTGATTGGTTGATTCAGTATTGGTTTGTACAATGGACATTGGTTGATGAAGATATAATTGATGTTTGATTGATGTTCATAGATCCAATCTAAAATTTTATGAAACGTGGTCCCTGTTAGGACTCCAAATTGACCACTTTTGACCTTGTATTTTTGCTATAATATTACCCTCTTCAGTCCATAAGTTGAAAGCTTTGATTATATAATGACCTAATCATTCCAAGGTATGAAGTAACTCTCCTCATTACTATATGTTTAATCATTCATTACATATTCATGTTACCTTTATAATTAATATTTGGAGAAGTTAACCAAGTTGCTAAGTAACCGTTGAACTGTCTAAAGTCTGCAGAAATTATAGTTCATAGTTGCTGCAACACCAGAAACAGCAACTACGCAGTTGCTGCAACACCAGCAACAACAACTATCTAAAGCAGGGAAAACATTATTTTGCAACAACTGGAACACCGGAAATGACAAGCGGAAACAGCAACTATCAGAAGATCGGCAGAGTTCCATGCTAACACAGCACGATCAACAACTGTCCAGAAAGGGTAAAACACAGTTACAATTGCTGAAACACCAGGAACAGCATGAGTTTACTAAATCAGCAACAATGGTGAAGCGGCAAAGGATAGTATGAGTATTCCAAGAAGACGGTTGAGGTTTGTTTACTAGCTGTGTAACAGTAAGAGACCCAAGAAAGAATACACCGTCACACTGTTGTAACGACATCCTGTAACAAGGATGGATTTCTTATTTTTGACAAAAAGGTTAAACTGAATGAACCATGACGGTCTATTGTAATAGATGTCTCCTCTATAAAGAGGAGACATCTACATTAGAAGGGGGGAAGAAAGGGAACAAGTTGTAAGGGAAATTCTGAAAAACAGAAGCGAGTCTGAATCTTCATTGTAACTGGACATTTTGGCAGATGAATAAAAGGTTGTTCTGAGCATCTAATTTGGCATCTGTGTTCTGGGGAATCTTGTGAGAGGGACAGGGCCCACCTTCTTCACAAGATTCACCCATTTGTTTTCTGTTAGTGTGTGAGTGTGTTTGAATTCTGTAGCATTATCTCTGATAATTTCCTTTTGCTAATACTCTGTTTGGATTCTGTAGCATTACCTCTGATAATTTCCTTTTGCTGATACGTTGTTTTGTTAGTTGCTTGATATTATAAAAGAGTACTTCACCAGTGATTAGAAATTGCAGTGTGTATTGGCAATTTGGTTACAGGGGCAGGTGCTGAACATCCTTACCCTGAGGATAGGGTCCTGATCCTCTGCTAACAGAGCAGCCATTATTTTTCTTTGCAGATTTGTATTCTTAGTTAACTGCTTTCATTTCATCTCTGCAATACATTTTAACTGCTATAACATAGAGTAAGGAGTTTGACAGAAAATAGAATTGTGTATACTACAGCTTTTAATGCTTTTAGAGTTAAGTACATACAGTACGAGGTCACCTTTGAAATAAAAGGACTTTCCCGGGTTGACAAATTAATGTGGTACTTGACTGTTTAATCAATAAACAATTCAAGTAGCCAACATTTTGGCGCCGTTGCCGGGGAAGGCGACTAGAGATTTTAAAAGCATTAATGATTTCTTTTTAAGAATAACAAGTGCATGAGAGGACGCAGGAAACCTAATTTCACAGGCGGCAAAGGTGGGGGAGGAGAAAGAGCTTCATTGACGAAATTATTTCAAAGGCCGAGACATCATAGAGGACGAGTTCCCGGAGACCTCAGATCCAGTATTCCTCACAAACAGATCGAAAGATAGAGGAAGTACTAGGACCTGAAAGGAAGCTGGAAGTACCAGAGCACACTGAGGAACCGGTAGAAGAACCTGAAGAGACAGAAGATACTGAAGATAGAGCAAGCGATTCAGGAAAAAGACCAATGGAGGATAACAGAGCAGAAGGAAGGGGGGAAAACTCACTCTCTACCCTGGAGTTCCCTATTGGGGAGCTCCCGAGAGGGGCAACCCCTATGAAGAACATTCCACTTTCAGCATTACCCAACTTTCATGGGTTATCCTCTGAAGACCCGGATGAATTCCTCTTTGAATTTGATATACTATGTAGGAGTTATGATTATGTGAGCCCTAATCAGAAACTAAAACTGTTTCCAGCAACACTGAAAGGGAATGCGTTAAGGTGGTTTATGAGCTTAGGAGCTCAGGCAATCACTACCTGGGATCAGATGAAAGAAAGTTTTCTGGCCAAATATCAGGATTACTGCCGAACAAGAGAGAGGAAGGAAGAGTTGTTTAAAATGGTTCAGAAGGAGGACGAGAATTTGGAGGACTTTGTGGAAAGACTGCAGTATAATCTGCAACGGTCTGACCACCCTACCATGAGTAAAGATATTCTGAAAACAATACTGTTGAAAGGGGTACGAGATGACTGCTTGGACATGTTGAATATGCTTGGAAAAGGGGACATTTCCAAGGAACCATTTGATGAAATCATCAACCTCTGTATGAGATGTTCAAGAGGAGTAGTAAGCAGACCAAAAAGCAGGGACAGTGTATATTCAAGAGTCTAGAAGTCAGCAAGTGGAGGAGCAACAAGGGCTGAAATAGGTAATTTGTTGGAAGAATTTAAAACTGAAATGTTAAGCTCTTTTGCTTCACAAATCGATGCTCTGCAGGTAAAAAAGAAACAGGCAGAAGTAGAAGCTGCCCTAGCTATTTTTTTTTCTAAATGCAGAGAAAAACACCCATTCAGGGAATGCCCACTAGATAAGGTACTAATCTGCACGATCTGTGAAAAGGACCATGAGACCCAGCAATGCCCCTCTCTGCCGGGAATAAAAGCAGCACTGCAGTCAACTGAAGAAGAGGCTGAAGTAGTGTACCTGATGACACAGAGGAGGCAATGGTCACAAAGACAAGGTATGAATTCTAACACAGCATTTAGTCATTGGAATAATCATTCTCCTTTTCAAACGAATTACCCACCCATGAACCAAATGCAGTACCCACCCTTTAATACGATGAATTTTCTACCCATGCAGCAACCAAGTCTTCCTTTGCCTGATCCTACCATGTGGAATCATTGGGCTCCCCAGCAATCGTATTTTAATCAATGGAATCCAAACTGGGCAGCCCAGCAGATGCCATTTCCTCAGCATCAACAATCTCTTTCCTTACCATCCAATACTCCTCCGAATAACCAAGCAATTAGACCACAGCTGCCTGTGCAACCTAACCCCAACCCAAATAATAATAAAGCTCTGCAAGTAATTGATGTTCAAAATCAGCCTGTCTCCCCTATGCAATGTAACGATATCCATCTCCGTTCAGGGAGAATTGTTGAACCCATCATTGATGACATTACTAACTCTGATAAAGAGGAAGTTCGAAAAGAAAAACCAGCTAACAATAATGCTGAAACAGTTGAATCAGCATCTAACAACAATGCTCAAACAGTAGATCTGCCATTCCCTGAACGTCTGGCTCTCACCAAAACGCTTGAGCAACCTGCTTTTAACCTTTTAGGTGAACTGCAGAATTTATATGTTAAAATTCCATTGTTGCAAGCGCTAAGAGATGTTCCCATTTATGCTAGGATTGTTAGAGATATTTGTATAAAAAAACCTGGAAGAAAAGCTAAGGACCCCCTCACAGTTCATGTGATGGGAGAACTGACTGCTTTAATGACAGAAAAAGATCCTCCTGTGAAATATGGTGACCCTGGTCACCCTACAGTAATAGTTCAGGTTGGAAAAACTTTTGTCTCTAAAGTTCTAGTAGATTTGGGTGCAGCAATAAACATTATGATGCTTGAAACAACACAATTGTTGCAGTTAAAAAACTTTATTAGGGAAAATCCAACCATTCTAGAGCTGGATGATCGCTCTACAATTAAACCAGAAGGAGTCATTGAAGACCTAATAATTTCTGTAGAATCTCGGAATTACCCAGCTGATTTTGTGGTGTTACAAACTAAAACAAAGTTTGGGGGTCATCCACTGATTCTAGGAAGACCTAGGCTAGCTACAGCAGATGCTTTCATCAACTGTAGATCAGGATCAATGACCATCTCTAATGGGCAGGAAACCAAACAGCTTACCCTTTATCCTCATGCTACACCCATGATTAATAATGACAACTCTGTATGGGTAGATTATGAGGATGAAGAAACCCAACCTATCCTGACTATCGGACAAGCTTTAACTTTCAAAGATTCTACCGAAGATGAATTAATCAGTAGCTTCATTTCTGAACCTTCTTCGGTCAGCCCAGAAATGTATAATCACTTCACTGCAATCTTGGAATCTGAATCTCAACAGAACCTGAAAACTGAAAATTTATCTCAGACAATAGCAGGCAGCTCATCCAAAAGTACAACAATAGAAATTGAGCCTGGCAAAACATTAAATATAAATCCTAACTTAACTGATAATGAAAAATAGCAGTTAATAAAGTTACTCTGGGAGAATAAAGAAGCATTTGCATGGGATTATACAGACATGAAGGGGATTTCTGCTGAGCTATGCACCCACCGCATTTATATTAAAGAAGGATCTCGCCCAGTCTGTCAACCCCAGCGATGGATGAATCCCAATTTAAGGGAAATTGTGAAGGAAGAACTTCAAAAACTGTTGAATGCAGGATTTATATATCCTATATCTGATAGTGAGTGGGTTTCCCCACTTGTAATTGTACCCAAGAAAAATGGCAAATGGAGAGTATGTGTGGATTACAGAGCTCTAAATAAAGCCACCCAGAAAGACCATTTCCCTTTACCATTCATTGATCAGGTATTAGATAATTTGGCAGGTAAGAAATTCTTTCCATTTTTGGACGGATTTAGTGGATACAATCAGATTAAGATTGCACCTCAAGACCAGGACAAGACCACGTTTACTAGCCCATGGGGGACCTTTGCTTACAGGGTTCTTCCATTCGGGCTATGTAATGCTCCAGCAACATTTCAAAGAGCAGTGATAGGGATTTTTTATGATATGCTAAATGATTCCTTAGAAATATTTATGGATAACTTTACTCCTTATGGAGTGACTTTTGAGGATGCACTGCAGAACCTTGAAAAAGTACTTAAGCGATGTATAGAAGCACACCTTGCCTTAAGCACTGAAAAATGTCATATGATGATGAATCAAGGTATTGTATTGGGTCACTTCATCTCATTCCTAGGAATTCAAGTCGATCCAGCCAAAATACAGGTAATTCAGACCCTCCCTATCCCCAAAACAAAAACTGATGTAAGAAGCTTTTTAGGACATGCTGGATACTATAGAAGATTTATCAAGAATTTTTCCAAAATACCTTCTCCTCTATTTGTGTTATTAACAAAACATGTTGAATTTAAGTGGGCTGATGATTGTGAAAAAGCATTTAATGAACTTAAACATCAGTTGTCTACAGCTCCCATTTTGAGAGGACCTGATTGGGCACTACCCTTTCATATATCCTCTGATGCCTCAGATATTGCAATTGGAGCTGTCTTGGGCCAAGAAGAAAATAGTCTTCCCTATGCTATTTATTTTATCAGTAAGAATATGACACCAGCTGAACTGAATTATACAGTCACTGAGAAGGAATTCCTAGCAGTCATTTATGCTATCAATAAGTTTTGACATTATATTACTGGCTACATTACTTTTGTGCATACTGATCACTCGGCCATTAAATATCTAATGAATAAATCAGTTACAAATGCTCGAGTTACCAGATGGTTATTATTATTACAAGAATTTGACATCACAATTGTAGATAGGCCAAGAAAAGAAAATGTAGCTGCTGATTTCATTTCTCGATTAAAAACTGATGAAAATATTCCAGTAGATGATTCTTTTCTTGATGAATATTTATTTGCAGTATCTGCTCACTCACCTTGGTATGCAGACACTGCCAACTATTTAGTTGCAGGAAAATTACCATTGCACCTATCACACAGGGAAAAAAGAAAGATCATTCAGCAAAGTGCTAGGTACAACTGGATAAGCGGGTGTCTTTTCCACACAGGACTTGATCAAGAAATCTGGAGATGCATTGGTGAAGATGAAATTTATGATGTGTTAAAAGCTTGTCATGATGGCCCTTGTGGAGGGCATTTTACAGATAAAAGAACAGCACACAAGGTACTCAGAATGGGTTATTATTTGCCCTCACTCTTCAAAGATGCAAGGAAATATGTGAAGGCTTGTGATAGCTGTCAAATAATGGGCCAGCCTAATCGCAGGGATGAAATGCCACTCAAACCCCAGGTAATTCTCGAACCTTTTGAGAGATGGGCATTAGATTTTATAGGTCCCATTAATCCCCCATCCAATCAAAGAGTGTACATACTAGTGTGAACAGATTATATGACTAAATGGGAAGAAGCTAAGGCACTCCTTAAAGCTAATGAAGAATCAGCACTAACATTTTTATTTGAAGAGATCTTTGTTAGGTTTGGATTGCCTAGAGAACTAGTCACGGATGGAGGACCTCCTTTCAACTCTCATGGCTTCAAGGATACACTTCAGAAATATCATATTAAGCACAAAATGATTACACCTTATCACCCCCAAGCAAATGGGTAGGTAGAAAACACCAATAAAATCATAGAAGCCATCTTGACAAAAACAATAAAGGAGAATAGAAGGGACTGGTTTCAAAGGTTACCTGAGGCATTATGGGCCTATAGAACTACTTGGAGGAATACTACGGGATTTTCACCTTATGAATTAGTTTTTGGAAAAGATGTTGTTTTCCCTGTAGAGTTTGAAATCAAAACTTTAAGAACTGCTTTAGATGTTAACCTTGACTTGACTGATGCACAGACAGCCAGGTTGCAGCAGCTTCAGGAATTGGATGAGAAGAGACTGGATGCCATCCATCAAACAACCATGATACAATAACAAAGAAGTAGGTGGCATGACAGAACCATCAGGCAAAAGCAGTTCCAGAAAGGTAAGTGGGCTCTACTCTATGACTCCCATTTTGAGAATTTCCAAGGTAAGTTAAGAACAAGGTGGTTAGGGCCTTATGAAGTAGATGCTATTTTTCCAAATGGGACAGTCAGACTTTTAACAATTGATGACAACAGAACACCACTACTAGTGAATGGGTATCGACTCCGTTTGTATCAACGGCCTGTTTCTAAAGAAGATTTTAAAGCTACTTGCATGACAGATATACACTATGCTTTCCTGGGGGAACTTGCTGTCCATCAAGGCACTTAAATCTCTTTTCATTTATTTATTTTTTAGATTAGATATTCTTTTCAACTAATAATCCCTGCCAAGGGTTGCCATATTACAATTCATTATTTTGCAGATCTTAGTTTTGGAAAATGGTTGAGAACAAAAACTTCAAAAGAATCACTTTGCGGACTTGGGAACGTTTTTTGGACCATAAATCAGTGTTTCATCATTTCCCGTTGTTGCGACACCATTTCTCGTTGCTGCAACACCATCTCCCGTTGCTGCAACACCAAATCCCGTTACTGCAACACCATCTCCCGTTGCTGCAACACCATCTCCCGTTGCTGCAACACCAACTCTTGTTGCTGCAACACCATTTCCTATGGTTGCAACCCACTCCCCATTGCTGCAACACCACTCTTGTTGCTGCAACACCATTTCCCGTTGCTGCAACACCAACTCTTGTTGCTGCAACACCATTTCCTATGGTTGCAACCCACTCCCCGTTGCTGCAACACCAACTCTCGTTGTTGCAACACCAACTCCATTTGCTGCAACACCAACTCCCGTTGCTGCAACACCAACTCCCGTTGCTGCAACACCACTTACCGATGTCGTAATGCCTTTTTCAGTATTTCTCTCATTTATACTAAAAAAAGCACCAATTTCTCCACTTCAGTTCCCAAGAAATGAATTATTATTTGCATAAAACATACCATTTCCTACCAAAAGAACTAGCCATACACTATGATGATTACAATCCTCCACTATTACTTCCCGTCAGTAATAAAAACCACCGGTATTCTCATACTTTTAGACCTGCTTTAATCATTATTAATCCAGCAAAAGACAAGATAAGACTTTTCGACGCAGCAACTAAAAAGGTAAAATATAAAGGTACGCATGATTATGCATGGATATTAAATAATAGTTAATGTGGAGACGTTGATAGGACTACCGAATAATTGTACTTCCAATCATATCACTTAGTCGTAGCTTTTGGAGGGGGGATTACCAAAGCACTGTCATAATTGTATAGCACGCCAACTTCTGCCGCCCTTAACTCTCCTGGTAGTATGTAAAAGTCACCTCATCCTGTCATGTTACCATTTGCAACGGTTTACTCTGGACTGAACTTGGAAACTCGGCTCTGTACTGAGAATTCTCACTGAAACAGCAGCTATGGGAGGAAATCTCATCACATACGAACCTGGCACAACAGCACTTCTTAAGCTCTATCCCGAGGCCTACCAAATCTTCCTGCAAGCGGGATGGCTAGATTATTTTAGGAGACTTCCAGATTTCGACGCACAACAAGTCCTCGAGTTTGCATGCAATTTAACAGAGGGGTTTTCCGTCATTTAGGGAGTACAAATTCCAGTCACAGAGGAAGTCATAGCCCAAGCTACCGGGCTACCAGCTAATGGCACGCATTGGTTCAGTAGGAAGCATCTGATCCTCAACGCACAGCAGGATTTTCTTCAACCAGGCGAGCAGGTGGAACCTAAGGGCAGAGGCGTAGCACTTCAATCACTACCTCAACCATGGCCGAAAGTTGCTGAGTTTGTAAAGCAATACCTGACGTGCGAAGGCCGGTACCAGGTAATTTACCAGCACGATTTCGTCTTGTTGAATCACTTGAGGCATGGTCAGTTGATAAATATGCCATACTATCTATTGGGATGTCTTAAAAATATGTCACATTACACTGTCAACGTAAAGCGTCCGCTCCATTCCTTGAAACGCCACCGTCTAGCTCAATTATTGATAAATAAAGGCATTGCCTTAAATAACCCCCCTCCCCTCATTAATCCCCACCAAGAGGAAGAAATCCCTCAGCCAGAGCAGGAAATTCCTCATTAGGAAGAGGAAATTCCTCACCAAGTTGAGGACATACCTCAGCAGGATGAAGAAATTCCTCACCAAATAGAGGATACTTCAGAGCAAATACCCGAAGAAATTCCTCAGAAAACAGAGGATATTTTAGAGAAAATACCCAAAGAAATTCCTCAGCAAATAGAGGATATTTCAAAGCGAATACCCCAAGAAATTCCCTAGCAAACTGAAAAAACTCCCCCACAAGTTGCTGAAAATGTACAATCAACAGTAGAAATACCCATGCAAATAACCCCATCCCCCAATAAAACTTACCCATCCACTCCCATACTTGGTATTTATACCGAGGACTCTAATGATAACATCCATATTACCCTTCTCAAACGAAAGAAGCAGCAGAAAAATGAAACCCCACCGAAAAGAAGAAGAACTAGGGCTTCGGTCAAGGCAGCTTCTATTTCTGCCACTGCCCCTATTTTAAAGAAAGCTAGCCGAAAAAGAAAAATATCTAAATTCCCTACTTCTCTACCCAAGCAAAGGACTCGGTCGTCTATAACAGTTGAACCCCCTAGCCCCACTCTCCCCAGCTCTCCACCCATCATGTTAAGAACCCGTACTCCCACCAGCCCTGAACACTCCCCTTCCTCACCCTCTGGGGCTGAGATGCAGAGTGTTCACAGTTTCGTGACATTATCTTTTGAGGCAGCTGTCACACAAGAACCAGCTGCCGACACCCAAGGTAATATTGGCCAAGTGGCTACAACATAAGAAACAGCCACTACCCCACCAAGTGACACACAAGAACCACCTGTTGGGGGTATAAATGTTAAAATGAATGTTGAAACACAACCTCTGCCTCCACTGGAACCTGCAGTTCCACAAGCTCAGCCTACCATATCTTCCCTGTAGGAAGAAATTGAATTTCTAAAATCCCAAATTCAGGATTATCAGGAGGAAATAATAAGGGTCAAAGAAGCTTATCAAAATGAACCAACCTACACATTTTAGCACAGGTAGCATCTGCAGCGGAGAAGAGTAAAGAGAGTGAATATATGTGCACCAAGTGTGGTGAGCTCTACACTCAAGCAGGATACAAGATAATTGCAGTACCAGTGACTGGAGTCATTCCAAAACCTTCTGTTGTTGTAGTTAAAATGAAAGAACTTGCTGTTACACAAATTGCAGAAGCAAAAACAGAACCACCACAACCCTCTGCTAAAACAGAGCAACCTGCTGTAACACAAGAACTAGCAAGTTCTCCAAAAACTATACAGGTAGAAACAGAGCAACCTGCTGTAACACAAGAACCAGCAGGATCTCCAAAAAGTGTAAAGAAAGAAGTAGAAGAACTTGCTGTAACACAAGAACCAGCAGGCTCCCCAAAAATTATAGAACAAGAAAGAGAAGAATTTGCTGTTATGCAGGAATCAGCAGCAAATGACCAAGAAGACATAGAATCACCCCGGCCTACCCAAACTGTTATGGAACAAGAAGAAGAAGAATTGGCTGTTACACAAGAATCAACAGGAAATGGAGAAGAAGACATAAAATCACCCCGGCCTACCCAAACTGTTATGGAACAAGAAGAAGAAGCATTGGCTGTTACATAGGAATCAGCAGGAAATGGAGAAGAAGACATAAAATCACCCTGGCCTATCCAAATTGTTAAGGAAGAAGAGGAAGAAGAATTGGTTGTTACACAGGAATCAGCAGGAAATGGAGAAGAAGACATCGAACCACCCCGGCCTACTCCAATTATCACAAAACAGAAAATTCTTATTGATGCCTATACACAAACTGAATCTCCCTCTGTCAGTGATGCATGCATAGAGACCGCTAGTTTTCAAGAATTAAAGGGAATATGGTGGAAAGAATATGAGTTGTCACAAGGGAAAGCATTCCAACAACAAAAGGGAATCTGGTTCAATTATGCATATAAGAATTGGGAAGCACTTGAGCAGTCTAGAGCTCAGTACAAATAAATTAAGGAACTAAAAGCCAGACTGTCCCAGATCTTTGATTTGGTTCAAAGAATACTTGCTACAAGAAAACCTTCCTTCAACTATGTAGCATTTTTTAGGGAACGACTAACATTCTTATAGATAAACGCAGTTAGAGATGGTAGACCTCATCAGGTGATCACATCAGAACAATTTATTGAAACCTTTGCAGAATCACCCAAGAATGATTAGAATTTGTTGTGTGAGCTTTATCTCCACAACGAAGCTATGTCTGAAGACAGAAAAATGAATATACTCCCTCTTGTTGGCGACATACAACTCAGAGCTTTCATTTCGTTTCTAGCTAACCAACTCACTTGGCAAAATGCTTTCATCTCAGCACAACACAATGAACAGAACTGCCTCCTTTGGATTAGGGCTGAACCCCAAAATGCAACTACTTTCATTGCACAGCACCAAAGAATGTTAAGTGAACCTGGAATGACTGATCACATTAGGCAACTACAAGCAGTGGTCTTGCAAGATTGCCAACACTATGTGAAAACAAAGGCACCTTTGGCTATTAAAGCCAACAACCTATTCTGGGAAAACTGTCCCAAGGAAAGACAGGAGTATCATCCCTACAATCCCCCTAATCTACAGGCAGCAATTTCAAGGGTACCTTACTATGTTAGATGTATGGAACAATGTGCTAAAAAATGGATTGGCTACAGATTTAAATTTCCCCTCTTATGATTATCTGGTCAAAAATACAAGGGTCAGTTTAGATCATCCAAAAAGGAAGAGGTGGTAGCATGGAAGCAACCAGAGACTGTCTGTGGGTTCAGAGACAGGTTTGATAACACTTTCCATAGCTACTGTATCAGTAATTTACACTGTTCATCCCAGTACTCCGATTGAGATTCAGAGTAAGCACTGCATGAGGACATGCAACCCTTTCAGTTGGGGGGATGTTAGGACTCCAAATTGACCACTTTTGACCTTGTATTTTTGCTATAATATTACCCTCTTCAGTCCATAAGTTGAAAGCTTTGATTATATAATGACCTAATCATTCCAAGGTATGAAGTAACTCTCCTCATTACTATATGTTTAATCATTCATTACATATTCATGTTATCTTTATAATTAATCTTTGGAGAAGTTAACCAAGTTGCTAAGTAACCGTTGAACTATCTAAAGTCTGCAGAAATTATAGTTCGTAGTTGCTGCAACACCAGAAACAGCAACTATGTAGTTGCTGCAACACCAGAAACAGCAACTACGCAGTTGCTGCAACACCAGCAACAACAACTATCTAAAGCAGGGAAAACGTTATTTTGCAACAACTGGAACACCGGAAATGACAAGCGGAAACAACAACTATCAGAAGATCGGCAGAGTTCCATGCTGACACAGCACGATCAGCAACTGTCCAGAAAGGGTAAAACACAGTTACAGTTGCTGAAACACCAGGAACAGCATGAGTTTACTAAATCAGCAACAATGGTGAAGTGGCAAAGGATAGTACGAGGATTCCAAGAAGACGGTTGAGGTTTGTTTACTAACTGTGTAACAGTAAGAGACCCAAGAAAGAATACACCGTCACACTGTTGTAACGGCATCCTGTAACAAGGATGGATTTCTTATTTTTGACAAAAAGGTTAAATTGAATGAACCATGACGGTCTATTGTAATAGATGTCTCCTCTATAAAGAGGAGAAATCTACATTAGAAGGGGGGAAGAAAGGGAACAAGTTGTAAGGGAAATTCTGAAAAACAGAAGCGAGTCTGAATCTTCATTGTAACTGGACATTTTGGCAGATGAATAAAAGGTTGTTCTGAGCATCTAATTCGGCATCTGTGTTCTGGGGAATCTTGTGAGAGGGACAGGGCCCACCTTCTTCACAAGATTCACCCATTTATTTTCTGTTAGTGTGTGAGTGTGTTTGAATTCTGTAGCATTATCTATGATAATTTCCTTTTGCTAATACTCTGTTTGGATTATGTAGCATTACCTCTGATAATTTCCTTTTGCTGATACGTTGTTTTGTTAGTTGCTTGATATTGTAAAAGAGTACTTCACCGGTGATTAGAAATTGAAGTGTGTATTGGCAATTTGGTTACAGGGGCAGGCGCTGAACATCCTTACCCTGAGGATAGGGTCCTAATCCTCTGCTAACAGAGCAGCCATTATTTTTCTTTGCAGATTTGTATTCTTAGTTAACTGCTTTCATTTCATCTCTGCAATACATTTTAACTGCTATAACATAGAGTAAGGAGTTTGATAGAAAATAGAATTGTGTATACTACAGCTTTTAATGCTTTTAGAGTTAAGTACATATAGTACGAGGTCACCTTTGAAATAAAAGGACTTTCCCGGTTTGACAAATTAATGTGGTACTCGACTGTTTAATCAATAAACAATTCAAGTAGCCAATAGTCCCTGGAAGAAAAGAGAAGGTTGTAGCCTTCTGTAGGTCAACACCTACGTACTAGTACCTCAGCTAGTACAAGAGCTAAGGGGGTTGTAGCTCCCTTGTAGGAGAAGCTGGAGAACGAGAGAAGGTTGTAGCCTTTTACAGGTAGCAGCCTGCATATTGGTATAACACTGCACCAGTATAGAAACATTGTAAAAAGAGTTTCTAATTAAAAGAAGATAGAAACGAATTGTAGCAGGTGGTTTTCACCCACATTGGGTTTCCACCTTATATCTTGTGTTCTTATGTGTGACTGCCTGTTCTGTTTTACTGTTCCTGGTTACTGTTTATATGGTTTGATGCAAAAATTAATGATCAACATCTGAAGAATAATTTAAATTACAAGTTTGCTGGTTATACGCTGGTTTCCTTAACTGTAGTTGCATACATACACAGTTTTCACTAACTGAAGTAGCATATACAAATATGATTGTGAAATGAAAAATAATTGACCTGATAATACTGATTCACCCCTCCTCTCAGTATTATTTCCAACAAATAAACCTTTGAGAATTTTCAAATTTTTATTTCAAGCCTCTTGAAGGGTTTATTAGAAGTTATTTAAAAAATCTCCAAAAAAGAAATAATCAGAAAAACCTTTAAATCTGGCTTCAAGGAGAACTCACTATATTAGGGCCAACCCTGATCCAAACCCTCCCCCAGTATTTGACAATCCTAATATGATTTCAAGGATATCCAAAAGACAAGAAATTTTAGTCAGTCCTACGCCTTCAATTAAAGCAGATTCCTACCTGGATGAGTGATTGTTTTTAGAAGACCTCCCCTTTGACGAGTCTTTTGACCTTTCCCTATTTAGAACTAGGTCTGAAAGTGCACTTGATGACATAGTTGTAGATCCAGAATTTACAGCAGAACTTGAAGTCCAAAAGGAAAACTTATCAATTGATCAGTACATTCTAAATTTTCCTCAGCGGGGAAAATTTTAAGAACCCCCCCTAAATTTATATGTATAATAAATGGGCGAATCTCCATGGTATATAGGAAAAATGGAAGGCGATTTTATCAATAATATAATATGTATATATAATTTTTTGGAAAATCTCTCACCAAGCATGGTGAATATTTTACTCAATTATAAAATCTTGTAAGATCTTGGCAAGTCTTTCACTAAATAATAAAACTTTGTAAAGTCCTAGTGAATCTTAGCATTGTGAGCTCTTAGAGAATTTTTTGAAAAAGTATAAAGCCATATATGACAAGAGCCACATGGTGGCAATATCACTGTTTTTTTTCACATTTCCACGACATGGAACTTGTTTATAAAATTATAAAAAGCCAACCAAGTCCCTTATAATATGCAAGTAATCTTATAACAAAGTTTGATACCTCTACTATGCTTGCCTTCATTCAAGTGTCATAACTGCTATACTTAACACTGTGAATCACAACTTTCTCAGAACTCAACTCTATAGTGTAATTAAAACCTTTGGAAATTGAATCTGACAACTCTATAAAAAGGATTAGTAAAATAGAAGCTTTTTTGAATGAGCCCACTAACTGTCATTGCTAAACAATCAATATAGACTATGAAGTCTTCCATCTTGATCACAATCATGCTCACGATCAAGGGAGTGCGACCACCTGGCCTGACATAATGGCCATCATGGCTTCCAATAATCAACAACCACCTTGCAAGGACATCCTAGCTCATGTCTCATGAATTTTATTCATCAATCTTAACTGATATAAATCTTATAAAGATAATATTAGAATCTTGTCCAGATTCACTGTTAATACAAGGGTAAAGGAAATTTTCTAGCTCAAGGCACTAGACAATACCAACTTTGGTATTTGTGACCCCTTTGTGGGGATGCACCTATGTTGCTCCGTTGGGTTTCTGCCTTGTAACATAGTTCAAGGATCACAAGACTTTCCAATCTTCCTACTCCATTAGACACACTTTATATGTTATACATAGTGAATGGAAAAGAAGCATTATAGAACACACAATTTCATAGAAGGAAGAAAAATCTTAGCTAGTTCAATATCAAAATCTTAACCACTGATTAATAAAGAATAACAAGTAGTGTAATGAATTGTTCCGAGTTATTTATTTACACGCTGTAAAGAATGTAGTGGAATGGAAAATATTACTTAGGCAACCCTTCAATATTTTCTACTAATATGTCTGTGCATGTACATATGAAATTAAGAGCATTGTTGAATACAAAGTTTCCTTTTCTCTTGCCTCCATTTTGACAAATCAATGTGAAATCAGTGTCATTTTGAATCTCCTTTTGTGTGTGGATGTTTTGACAAATTAATGTGAAATCAAAGTCACTTTTAATTTCCTTTCCTGCGAGGGATCACATCCACAATTGATTAGTAAAAGATAATCTACTATATATTATGTTCAAGAAATTGACTGCAATCTACAGTGGAAACGAGACCTCAATTCTTATTCTGAATTTGAATATATCAGGACAACATAAGAGATAAAAATGCATATGGCCTTAGTAGCTAGAAAACAATCACTCCATCATTACAGGACCACCCAGATTTCGCCACTTAATCTAAATAATGGCACTAGTTTCAGTGCTTATTTGCATTAACACCATGGAAAAGCAACAACAATGTTTTAAAGCACACTTACTGGAAAAGTTGTAACATTCCAAGAATATTTAATGATAACATGTGAACCTCATAGCTATGGTGGGGAAACTAGGGAACCCAAA
This sequence comes from Pinus tabuliformis, assembly GCA_031772625.1. Lineage (NCBI taxonomy): Eukaryota > Viridiplantae > Streptophyta > Pinopsida > Pinales > Pinaceae > Pinus > Pinus tabuliformis. The sequence goes on from CM062820.1 coordinate 511,282,849, forward strand.
TCTTGGAAGATATCTCATACCAAATCTGAGAAAAAAAAAGGGAAAAAATCAAAATCTATAAATCAAGCAATGAATTGTTTACAAATCAAATACAATTCCTTTAACTAATAGTTAAATTGTGGTGATATATTTAAATATTTAGTAAGAGGGGAACTTCAAACCATGGAATATTACCTTTGTCATTACTGTCATCCCTCAGTGACTGATATTACAAATCAATACTTATGGAAAGATTGCAAGAAATTCTGTGAAATAGTAAAACATAACCTCTATTTTCAAGCAACAAAATCAAGACATTGTTACATCAAGAACAATAATTAATACATAATCAATGAATCAAGTCCTTGTATGGCACAAGCTTGTTTCACAACCTCTATTTTCTCAATAACAAAATCAAGACATTGTATTTGGTTATTGCCAAAAGGAAACTGCGTTCTAATTTGGAGGAGGATCTTATCAAAAGAAATGGATTTATTCAAAGCTACAAAGTCTAATGGGTTATTGAAAAATAAGTTGGAATATGGGATCATGATACTTAAATTGAAAAAATATGCTTTCCTTTTAGAAACATTACAGTTATAAAATGTTTTTTTGAAAGCATTAGAATTTGAAATTGGGCCTTTCTATCAAGACAAATTTTCATTAACAGAATGTACTTTCCTACCTGAAACATTGTAGATATCCAAGAAAAACTTGAAAAGCATAAGAGAACTTAGCATAATGTACTTTATTTCCTTCCTTAACATTATTAAAGAGTTGAGGTTCCCCAAGTCATCAGGTAACTTTTGAAGGAAATGGCAGTTAGTAATAGTCCAATTCACAACTGAAGATGTGTCACAAATACAAGGGGGCATCTCCTCCAAATCACAAAAGTGCTCCAGGTTAAAATCTAGCATTATTGGAAGCTTAATGCTCAACTGGGTGTTATTGAACCTAGACATTTTTCCAATCTTCACTAAAAGCTTAAAGATAGCTTCTCTAAGTTCTACATGAATTTACTATGCTCTTGAAGTGGTGACACATGCAGCCTCTCCAAGTGAATAGTCTTAAACTAAGTGAAGATAAGGTCGATAGATCATTCAATGTGGATCTATTTAACCCATAATTGAATATTATGTCTCTCTTTAACCCATAATTGAATACTATTAGGACTTTCAAATTTTTCATGGAACTCAAAAATGTTGGAAGAAAGTATTTGCTTCTAGAAAAGAATAAAACTAAAGCCTCTGCTTGAGGACAATTGATGTCACACCACTAGTACTTCTCCATGGAATTTGTATAGGTAAACCACAAATGCATAATTCCATTAGAATATTGTGTTTATTGAATACACAAATGAAATCATTGCATTTCTTTAAAATATCTTTTGAAATCAAAATTACCGAAATTACATATGGATAACCTAGTGGGTGTATGATAAAATTCACCGGTGTCATTCACAGAAAGCATGTGAAAAAACCTAATACTATATATAAAACCAAGAAAAATTCAAATTCATCACTTCTAGGGACCTCGTAACCACCCTGCCAATACACAAGTATGTTCCTGTTTGCAGTTAGAAAAATTACCCAAATTACAATTTGTTTACTCCAGCCTATGTTGGAAAGTTATAGAAGGATGACTAGTGCAATCAATCCATTCCTTTTAGCCCTAGATTTGTTTCAGTTTAAAACAGAAGTATACAAATATACTTGTCCAATGTCTATGCTTTAACCATTCACCTTAAGATGTTTTTACAATATAATTTCCTAAGTCTATTTACTATCTTCATTATCATAAAAACCAACCTATATCCATCTTAACTCCACATCTACCACTCTTAGGGGGATGAAATCTATTTATCCCTCTGAACACTTGGTGGACCCAGAATTAAGATGGATCTAAGATGATAGAATTTCCCCTTTAAACCATGAATACCATGGTATTACCATGGGTCAAAACCATGGGTTATCATAAACCTGAAGCATAAAAATTACTATTAGTAATTTATAAAAATTAATAAAATTAATAGTTGATTTTTATTTTATTTTTTATTTTAACCAAGCTAAAATGTTTAACATCCATTTTTACTCTTGATCCACCAAGCCCCAAGAGGGATCAAATATTTTTTCACTCTATGCTAGTTTGCATATCACGATATTTGATACCTCTCAGGGGTTAGTAGATCTAGAGTAAAGATGGATCTATGCTGGTTTAATTCCCCCATTTAAATAGGCTACATTCCAGGCGAATACGTGCCATTTTTATTTTTATTAATACTAATATTAGGGTTAATAATGTTTTTTTGCATGGTATTAATAATAATCTAGCCCATGGTGTTTGTCCCATAGTATTTTTCCCATAGGTTTCACCTAAATATGACGCATTTTTTGAGTGTTCATAAATATAAGGTGACTTATGGAGTAAATAGAAAAATGTTTTATTTGTTTACCATACCTCTAGTTTATTTATATTTTTATTAATTTACCATACCTCTTTTACAAATATGGTATTTGGCCCATAGGATTCACTTAAATAAAACCTCTTTTTTGAGCCTTCATAAATAGAATGAGGGTTATGGACTAAATATAAAAGTAGGTTTTATTTCTTTACCATACGTCTAGTTTATTTATATTTTTATTTATTTACCATACCTTTTGAGTAAGTATAAAAAGACGTTTTATTTATTTACCATACCTCCACTTATATTTTTATTTGTTTACACCCTTGCATGTATATAAGGTGACTTATGGAGTAAATATAAAAAATGTTTTATTTATTTACCATACCTCTCATTTATTTATATTTTTATTAATTTACCATACCTCTTTTATAAATATGGTATTTGGCCCATAGGATTCACTTAAATAAAACCTATTCTTGAAAATTAGGGTGAATGGAAGGTTGTAACTCCTAATTTCAAGGGCTAAATTTACCTTTTTTACCCTCTCCCTTAAAATAAGGTGGCCTATTTGAGGTGATTTGTAAAAATGTACTATGATACAAAATATTCACCCACTAAAAATTTTAAACCCCTTAATTTTTCCAAAGGGCGAACATTCACCCCTAAAATTTTCCATGGCCCTCAGTCATCCCTCACTACTGCTAATATCCCTGAACTTTCTGAAACAGTTTCAACCTCCTTCAGTTCACCATTATTCCTTTCCATCTCTGAAGTTCATTCCTCACCTCAATTTATACCTTCACTTCCCCACCAACCTACCATTACACATCAGACACCTATCACTCTTGGTGCTCTATCAACCTCTATATTATCCCCTGGTACCCCAACTCCAGTTCTTAGTCCTGCCCAACTTAGAGCCATGGAAAATAGATATGCCCCTCTTGTGTTACCTGCTCCACAAGGTGCCATGCCACAAGACTACCAGAGTAAAATTATCCTATTTGATGGCACAAGATCCTACACAACACAACAACATACAAGAAAGATGACATATCATTTTGAATTGCATGAAATTGATATTGGAGATGTCCAAATGAGAATTTTTTCCCAGACTCTAGCTAGCGATGTGAGAACATGGTTTAGATATTTACCTAACAATAGTATAGATAGTTTAGAAGTATTTTACCAGTAATTTTTAAATAGATGGGAAAAGAAAAAGAATCCTCTGCAGATCCTTTCAGAATATGAAAACATCAAGAGAGGACCAGGACTGCTGTACTAGATTTAACAATGTTTAAAATGCAATACCAGTTGACCTTAGACCCCCACCTGCCTTAGCTCTGATAAAGTTTCCAGATAGGTTTGACCCTGATATGGTATTCCAACTTAGAGAAAGAAATCCTCCAACTCTAGAAGATATGCAGAGTGTAGCAGTTAGTGTAGAAGCTATTTTGCTAGCAAAAAGAGCTAGGGTTAGGAACAAAAGGAGAGCACCTTTGAAAGATGAAGCCTCACCCTTTGACCTTAAAATGGATGTCCTAGCCAAAGGAATGGAAAAGCTAATGGATAGGATGGAGAACATTGAAAGGAAGCCTCACTGGGATAATCAACAGGAACCTCTAGTGAGAAATCCAAACTTTAGAAAGAATCAAAATCAAAACACTGGAAAAAAATGGGTCTAATCAGAATATTAGGCCTCCTTTTCAAGAAAACTATGCTGAAACTTCCCATTCAGAAGACCCTAAACAAGACACTCAAATTAATTTAATGGGATTAGATGATGAGGAAACTGTCTTTTTTACTCAAGATGATCAAGAATTACACATGCTTCAGCAGTTGCAGACCCAATCCGGAGAATCATTCGATTACAAGCAAGGGTATGATTCTGCTATCTTCAAAGTGCACAAACAATACAATTTGAGGAGTAAGAAGAACACTAACGCTCCTGACCAAAACAAGAAAGCAGTACCAAATAAACCTAAGAAAATTAAAGTAGTTTTAATTACAAAAACTCTCCAAATCCTCTCTAGACCAAATCAGAATCCTTTTGGTCCCACCATTGTTGATGTAACCAATGATCAACCCCTTGATAATCAACCTTCCACCTCAATCCCCTCCAAGGAGACAGTGGAAGAAACTCCAAACATTATATTAGAAAATCCACAAAAAAACAAGAACAATCTTCTACAAAACCTGCTGTTAAAATTCCAAACATTCAAACAGAGAAATCCCCTTTGCCTTTCAATTTGGAGGCAGAGGTAACCAAATTGAAAATCTCGGTTCCCTTAACATATTTGATTAAACATGAAACTTACAAATATCAAATAAGCAAATCCTTAAAATTCATTGAGAATGAAGACTCTGTTAACCTATTTGATGATCAGCCTGAGCTTATTTTCGGTCCTGATGTTAATGGAAAACCAGTGGAAGGAGGGATACCACCCTTTTACATTAGCCTTAACATTCACGATAAAATCCTACACAATGCTATGCTAGACTTTGGGGCTTCACACAATCTAATGCCTAAATCTGTTATGGAGAAATTGAACTTAGATATCACTAGGCCTTACAAGGACCTATTTTCATTTTATTCAAGTCAAGTTAAGTGCCTACGACTAATAAAAGACATGTGTGTTTCCCTAGTACAATACCCTGCTAAGACCATTCTTATGGACATAGTTGTTGTTGATATACCATATAAATATGGCATGCTATTGTCCAGATCATGGGGGGACAAACTCCAAGGATATTTGCAACTTGACATGTCATATGCCACAATTTCAATCTTTGGACATCCTAAAAAACTGTACAGAGAGACCCTGATGAAGTATGTAGTGAGTAGCCAAGAGAGGCCTCAAAACTTTCCTATATATTCCATGCATTCTAACATCGATTCTTTCATTTTGTACAATGCTAAACCAAACCAAGAAAATGCTTCAAATAGCATTACTTCAGAACCAAAATAAATTGCAGTTGCATCAGAAAATCAAATTGTCCAAATTCAAGAGTTTTCATATACAAAAGATGATCAAGATACCTTAATCAAACAGTAAGAATTATGAACATGAAATACTATGGCATCTTGAATTTGATGGGTCAGTGAACAAACTAGGTGCAGGAGCAGGAGTGTGGATTTATAATTTAGAGAATGATTACTCAGAGGGCCATGCCTACATACTGAATTTCAAATGCACTAACAACATGGCTGAGTATGAAGCACTTCTTTTAGGTCTCAAATTGGTTAAAAGGTTAGGAGCCATAAGAGTTTCTATTATGGGAGATTCTGAGTTGGTTATAAAACAAATCAACGTTGTATATATGACTAGAGATCCTAGGTTAGGCTTTTATAGAGGAACAGTTGTAGAAATATTGAACACTTTTCTAGAAACTATGCTTGCAGTCATTCCAAGAAAACACAATATACAGGCTCATAGTTTACCAAATTTTGACAGCACCTGTAAGTTACCATTTCAACCTAACCATCAGTACATTTCTAAGGTTAGGCACATACATGCTATCCCAGACAACTTGAAAAATTGGCAAGTGTTTCTTAATGACCAACAAATAAACAAATTTTTAACTTTAGAGGAAGAATTTGTAAATAGCAACATAGATACTGACATAAAATTAGATCTTGATTTTACAGATAAAATAGAAATTAACAAATTAGAAGATGAAGAGATAGATAGATTCCATCCCACAAAGTTTACAAAATCAGATATTCAAAACCTAAAGCAAGTTGAAATTGATGAGATAATTGACAAAGACTCTAAAATCATCAATCTCAAAGACAATTTTTTTCCCAAAGGATTAACTCCTTTGGAAGACTTGTTTGATTCAAATGATGTCCCTAGAAAACCAAAAATGGAACCCTTAAAATCTGACATAGAGGAGTGTAACATAGGCTCTGAGGAAGATCCTAAATTGATAAAACTTTCAAAATCTTTACCTCCTACTGAAAAATTGAAATACATAGAACTGCTAAAGGAATTCCAAGATGTCTTTGCTTGGAGTTATGAGGACCTCAAGTCCTATGACACCAGCATAATGCAACATACCATCCCCTTAAAAGAAAACCAAAAACCTTTTAGACAGAAGCTTAGGAGGATTAATCCTATTCTATCACCTTCTATTGAAAAGGAAATCAAAAGAATGTATGAAGACAAGATCATAGCACCGATTAGATTCTTTGATTGGGTTTCAAATTTGGTGCCCACAAGAAAGAAAACTGGTGAGATTAGATTGTGTGTTGACCTTGGGAATCTCAATAAGTTTTCACTCAAGGACAACTACCCTCTCCCAAAAATGGATCACATATTACAGAGGATAGTAGGTTCAATTAGGATCTCATTACTAGATGGGTTTTCTGGATATAATCAAATCTTAGTCCACCAAGACGACCAGGCTAAAATTGCATTCACTACTCCTTTGGGCACTTTCATGTATGTGAAGATGCCTTTTGGATTAAAGAATGCAAGGGCCACTTTTCAAAGAGCTATGGATATAGATTTTGCTAAAGAAATCCATGACTTCCTAGTAATATACCTAGATGATATCACTGTATTCTCTAAATCTGATGAACAACACCTAGATCATCTAAGGCGTGTCTTCATCAAGTGTAGAAAGTATGGAATTTAGTTGAATCCTAAAAAATCTTTATTTGGGTTAGAAGATGGAAAATTGTTAGGCCACATAATCTCTAAAGATGGTATCCGAATAGATCTTGCAAGAATTGAAGCCATCTTACAGATACAACATCCTAGGAGCATCAAATAACTACAAGCCTTTTTAGGTAAAGTAAATTTTCTTAGAAGATTTATTTCTAACTTAGCAGAACTAATTAGATTATTAAATAACATGTTGAAGAAAGATTCGACTATTAAGTGGACAGTTAAGGCTAAAAGCTCTTTTTAAGATATTAAGCTAGCCTTAACACAAACACCAGTTTTGATCAGTCCAAAGTTTGATAGGGATTTCATTATATTTTCTTTTTCCTCAGAACACACAATCGCTGCAGTATTACTGCAGAAGAATGATGAGGGTTTTGAACAACCTATTGCCTTCTTCAGGAAAGCCCTGAGGGATGCCCCTTTAAAGTATAATATCATGGAAAAGAAAGCTTTTGATTTAGTCAAAGCTATAAAAGATTTTAGAGTTTACATTTTATATTCTCATGTAATATCTTATGTTCCCGATGCTGTGGTCAAAGACATCCTAACTCAGGATGGTCTAGATGAAAGAGAGGGAAATGGATAGCTACTATATTAGAATATTACCTAGAAATAAAACCTACAAAGTTGATCAAAGGCCAAGGTTTAGCCAAGCTCACAGATGAATCGAACTGTCAGGCCTTAAACATAAATTTTATTGTAGAAATGGATAATGGAGAGGAGATGGCGACTCCACCGATTAGCCAGGCCTTTATTGAATGACCATGGTATGCTGGCATTATATATGTTTTACAAAATTTACAAGCTCCTCTTGAATTATCCAGGACTAAAAGTAGGTTCTTAAAAATGGAATCTTTAAAGTTTTGCATAATTGACAATGCTCTATTTTGGAGGAATCATGAAGGTATCCTCCTTAACTATTTATTAGAAGAAGAATCTGACAAGTTGTTACAAGAGTTTAATGTAGGTGACTGTGGAGGACATGTTTACTGGAAAACCACTACTGACAAGATTCTAAGAGCCGGTTTTATTGGCCCACTCTGTTTTATGATGTAAAGAAATTTGTAACCTCATGTCATAAATGTGAGATTTTTGAAGGAAAGAAAAAACTTTTACCCTTACCATTGAAACCAATATCTTTTGAAGCACCATTTCAACAGTGGGGTCTTGACTTCATTGGTGAAATCCATCCACCTTCCTCTACCCAACACAAATGGATCCTGACTGCTACAGATTATTTCACAAAGTGGATAGAAGCCATACCCTCAAGACAAGCCACTGATACTGTTATAATAACCTTCCTTGAATCCAACATCCTATCTAGATTTGGGTGCCCAACCAAGATCATCACTGATAATGCAGCAACCTTCAAATCTAAGAGAATGATTGATTTCTGTAATAAGTATCATATAACCCTGGGTCACTCCACAGCTTATTATCCCCAAGGAAATGGACTAGCAGAGTCCTCCAACAAGAGTTTAGTGAATATCATCAAAAAATTGTTGGAGGATAACAAGAAAACCTGGAACAAGAAGCTAGTAAATGCCTTGTGGGAAGATAGGCTAACCACAAAGAAATCCATTGGTACCAGTCCTTATCAATTAGTTTATGGAATGGAAGTTGTTTTCCCATCTTCCTTGGGAACACCAGTGATGAAGTTACTCCAAGAGGTGCAGGTTGAGCCAAATGATATTCAAAGGAGAATCAACCAGACAATTCACTTTTAGCAGACCAGGGAAGAAGTGTGCAAGAAAGGATCAATAAAGCTTTTGATAAAAGGACCAAAGCAGAAGATTTCTACCTAGGAGACAAAGTTTTGAAATGGGATTCAAGAAGAGAGGATAAAGGTAAACATGGGAAGTTTGACTTCCTATGGAAAGGCCCATACATCATTTATGCTTTTAGGGGTAATAATGCTTTTTTCCTTAGAGAGTTGGATGGCACAAAAGCATAAGGAGGACCAGTTAATGGTCAAATTCTTAAACACTACATAGAACCTAGTTACTAATTTCACTAATCACTTGTACATATTCTATTTTTCAAAAGTTTAGATTTCATTGGATAGTGAATTTCTGGAGTTGAAGCCCAAAGAGAAGGCCCTAAGCTTCAAAAGTTTTACTGTCATAAATAGAAATAAGGTAGAAAAATGAAAGGGAAAAGTTGCAAGCTAAAGTCACAGCAATTCATAAGGCCATTGATCTACAATTTCTTGACATTTCACCAGGAAATTCCATCCCCAAGTGGAGCCACTGTTAGGCTCCAATACCAATAGGAGTCATAATTTTTGAATGGCTGAGATTAAACCTGTAATATGTACATACCTTTGCTTTCTGCAAATATTTTCCATATTCAAAAAATTAAAAAATGTAAAGAGGTTATGTCCTAAAAGAAAAATCAAAGGAGAAAAAGAATAAAAAAGGTCAAAAAAGATGAAAATTATGAACCCCAAGAAAGAAGAGACCATGAAAGTGTGCAAGTCAAAATGCCACTACTATGTACTATTTTGTGTAGAATAAATGATTGTGTGCAGTTTGTAGCCTAGGCCACAATCCATGATAGTCAAAATGTTTAAACTTGGCTATTTCATGTTTTCAATTTCATGCTTACAGTTATAGAATGAAAATCTGACCAAACAGTGTAATCTTGGCAGATAAGTAGATAGGTAGAGACAATAAAGGAGCTCAACTGTTTAATCTGAGCCCTTGGATGTAATAAGGTTAAACTTAGTTATATTACTATTGTAAAACAAAAGAAAAATGTTTTGATAAGGGTTTTCCAACTTAAGTGCACCCTAATAAAGAGAAGTAAGAATGGTAGGTTGAGTAGATGGGTAAGTAGTAAAAAGGTTGTAGAATTGTGATGATTGTTAGACAAAAGCATATTTATCACCCTCGTCATGAAAATTTCAAGTATTAATGAGAACTTAGACATGCATCAAGTCCACAAAGTCAATTTATTAATTTTCCTCACTCATTACACCTTTCACTTAACTAATTTCCGATGAAAAGTCTTAAGTACCCAATTTTTTAAGTCAAAGGGGCTCAGAGCATTTCTCTGACTTCTAGAGGGACCGAACCCTTGGCCCGATGACTTATAGGTCCTAAGTAATAAAATTCCCCCCACAAACATTACCCCCCTTCACTCTCCCTCATTTTCCCAAACAAATCCCTTTTCCTAAGATAAAACACCATTTTTCCTAAGGAAAAGCCATTATCCCCAAGTAAACCTCTTTTCCGAAAAACCCACAAAAATAACACATAACCTAAGTTATAATGTGTTTATGAAAAGAAAATGAAATGTAAATATACATTATACTTAGCGCTAAATCCATTTTCCGCCATTTTCATATTAATTTCTAACTTTATATATAGTAATTCCTATAAAATACCCTCTCTCGTATGTATTTATAAATCCCTTTAATTTAAATATCCCTAGACCTAGTTTGAAATATAAACTTTATAAATACCCAAACCCAACAAATAAATTAATTAATCGATTAATGATTAATTAAGAGACCAATCCTCTACTAATGAAATCACGCCGAATGCATTAATCTCATCCTAATCCCATATTAAATCCAAAACCACCAAGTTAATTGCTCACCGAGCACCCCCACTACCATCTGTGCATCTTCATTGATCGATCGCCACCCGATATTCCCCCTTCAAATCCAATGATCCACGTTGATTTCGTACGGGCCCGAAACTCGAACTTTACCTCCCCGAAATGGGTTGTTTTCCTTTGGGCCCCTGATGTGACATGGCACCCAATGAGTGGAATAAGGAGGCCTCTCCCCAAAACCACCCAGCGCTCGCAGTGCAAAGAAAACAACATACTGCCACCCACTAGATGCCAAACTATCACATCACCCCACTAACTGCCAAAAGTACCACTATTCCCCAAACACCCGCCAAAGGTTGACTTGGTTAAATAAAGCCAAAAACCTCATAATCTTTGTTTTATCGTGAAACTAAAGTTCTAGACCTTCATGCATGCAACTACACGACATCCAACCACCAACCTACTTCCATTTGCCAACCTGAAAAAGTTATTGAGCTCAGAGTTCACCCTCCAGTCCACACAGACTTTCTGCAACTGTGCACAGTCATCCATTGACCTGTTGAGAGTCAATATTCCCAAAATTCCAGGTATTTTATCCAAATTCACTGAAAACCTTGTCTCATTTCTGAACCAGTTACTTGCATTGCTTGGAATTAGTGAGAAATTAAGTGAAATAACTGCACAACGACCCAAGACTACTTTGTTTCCCTAATTGACTGAAAAATGATTTTTCCCCATTCTTAAATCCATAAGAACTAAGAATGTCTGCCCCTATCGCCATGGATATTAGGGAAATTTCCACTCCTCACTTGGACTTGAATCACCTTCCCCTTGTTGATAAAGACTTCCAAATCAAGGACACCTCAGTCCGTGAATCCTCTATCAAACTGTACTGTCAATACAGGGACCAATGCCTAAACCAAGCTAATAAAATAGGTTTGTGGGAATCTAATCTACCCAAGTATCAATTCCCTGAGGTGCACATTTTCCCTAAAATCATTCATTATTTCCATGCAAACTACATTCCCAGTCAAAGGGCAGTGATGTCCTCTCACCAAACCATACTTTTCACCATCACTGTCGAGTCAATCAATGAAATGTTGCAGCTACAACCAGGGCATAACTTAACCCTATTTCAATTGGAGACCTACTAGACCAATTTCCCAAGCTTACCACTGCCAAGATTGTTGAAATGCTTCAGACCTTCATCAAGGAGGGAAAGCATGTCCCAACAGAACCTCCTCCATATGTAGCTGCCATGTTTTCCCCATTTGGTCAAGATATAGTAGCAATGATCTCTTGTGTTTTAGGCTATACCATCAGTGAATACATAGATGAAATCATTTTAGCCTTCATGTCCATTTTTACTCTAGGAAAGCCTCCTGCTGTCATGTAATATTATGCCAAGTACATAGCTGATAGGATGCATGAACAGTCTATGAGGATGAATAATGAAAGAGTGTTTAAGTATTCTTTAGTTTTGTACCACCTTTTCTTATACTTTCAAGCTGACAAGTTCCCATTCACTCTCCAAAAGCTTGACACTAAAGGTCATCCTAGTTCAGTAATTTTTTGGACTCCTTTGATACATAAGCATGATTCCCCATATCTATACACAAATTTCATTGATCTTTTTGTCATCCAGTAGTGACTCTGCTGCTAGGAAGTCCTACTCCAAGAAGCAGTTCAAACATTAGGAGGATCCTGCAACTATCAAAACAACACAAACTTGGAGATTGGTACTTGTACCAAAATCACATAGAAATTAGGATCTATGGTTGTGATTTAGCCCCATATAAACTGCCCAGTTACCTTCCAATGAGATTATTTGCTCTGGAGTACTACAGGCAGATAATCAACTCAAATGAGGTACATTTTGTTAAAGCCAAAAAGAAGGCCTAGCTCAAAATCAAAGATCAACTAGGCCCCTTTGTATGCAATAACAGAGAAGATGGAAGAGAAGCAGAAGAAATCCTTCAGAGACTCAAACTAAAACAAAGCTTCATATGGAGATATGATCCTTGTGACTTCATTTACACCAGAAGACAAAAAAATAAGATGACTCAGTACATTCACCACCGAATCCCTGAAATAGAGAAATATGCAAATCAGTTGGAATGGGTGGAGAATACTCTAGTGGACAAAGATAGCACTGAAGTTGTTGTTGAAAATGCACTAATTAATCTAGAGAAAAGGCTTGATGAAGGTTCTTTCCTGCAGCTGCCGGGAGAATCTCAAGTACAAGGAGAATCACTGGCACATAGTGAACAACACACATAAGAAGAATCCCAGGTACACGAAGAGTCAGAGCAGCCAAACTTATCATAAGAATTAGATGAAACAGGTACACAGCATCCCAATATGAGTACTCCCCCTAACTTGCAAACTCCTCTAAATGAGGAAAGAAGCCTCAAAAGGAATAGGGAGGAGGCCACTACATCAGGCATAGCAACCCTACAAACATATGCAGAAACCAACCAAGCCAAAAGGTAGAGTTTAAATCCTATCTCAGAGCAAGAATTCACATAAGAAATAGTAAGGGCCACCAACACAAAGAAAGAAAGAAGTAGGCCTACTACTCCTCCTGGGGGAAAACCATAACCTTTCACATCACATACTCAGATGTTTGTTACAGGGAAAAGTGTCTATTTAGAACTGCTCTATCCCACTAAGGTGTGACAGCTGCCTTAGAAACAAACAGAGAAAAACTACTTATGTTTTTCCTTTATGAATTATAGATAGAGAGGAACAGAAAGACCAACCTCTGTCTTGCGCTAATCCTTCGATTCGATCCCTCTCTTCTTTGATAGTCCCCAGCTACCTGCTCCCAGCAAGCCCAGCTTCACAAAGTACCTGTAAGATCACAGAAGCATAGCACTATACAAAGACATGGATCTATAATCATAAACAATCTAGGATCAGATGTAAATTGACCATACAAATGTAACAAGCATCAATGATACAAAAGCATGGAGGAAAACTCAAATAGCTTTTATTGATAAACAAGAAAAGATCCAGGAGGAGTTACAACCAGTTGTTCCAACCCAACATCAACCTCCCAGCAAAGAAGCCCCTCTTCACCTCAAACAAAGCTTAGATCACCCAACAATCTGATGTTTGTCTCTAGAAACCAACAACAATTCCTTACAATATGCAAAATTCCAGCCTCTAGATCTCTGGGATGAGGGATCCATATATAGATATCTGTAAGGGGGATGAGTCAGCTTGTGATTTGATTAGTGTCTTCTCTTTGATAGTTCTTGCTTCCACTTGGAGATTGAGGGCCTCTTACTCATCCTTGGTCAAATTCAATGAGGCAAGTGTCACAGGAGAAGATTCTGGAAGCTTCCATTGCCTCTCCACCTCGCGGAATGACACTGCCATTTGTCATTTCTCACCCATTGCACCCCATAGAAGGGACTTTTGAAATGCAATGCACCCTCACAGTGTATTTGGGTGAGATGCAACGCACCTAGCCAGTGGAGCAGCTGCAATGATCCTGTTTTGACCAATTCTGAGTAGTTTCTCATGGAGAACTTCTGGGAGAAGCTGTAATCTGTTGACCTTGTTCCTTTAGGGGTTAGAAAAACACTTTTAGGGATTTAGGAGCCCTTGGTTTATGGAAATTTCATGCTTGGGTTTGTAGGGCACAAAAATGTCTATAACAGTTGCCCCCTAAAGTATGAGGCCGTTAACCTTTTGGTGTCGGGTGAAATGCTTTATTATGAGGATCCGAAGTTCTTTCAATGCTGGGAGGAGACCTATAATAAGATACAATACAATACATTATCTTCATAATATTTTCATGATCTAGCTGAGGCGAGCATTCCCATGCTCAGCTTTATAAATTCATTTTCATGTACATAGGACAGACAATCGTTTGAGTGTAGATTGATGATTCTGATAGAACCATCATCCTTTTGATAGGATGATTATCTGTGCTACAATGATGTACATTTAATGTCTTTATTTCCCTGAATATATATCGCAGCCTGGATGGATGAAACTAGATCCAGGGTCTTCAATCTCGTCCGATCTTTACTCAAAGTACAAGTCGATCCATGTGAGAAATGTTCTGAAATCGAACATGGAAAGACATCGCTTGATTACCAGTCGATGATGTAAACTGTTAACAAGCGCGAGAGTAATCACTGATAATGATAATGACCCTCAAGGTACTGCAGTAAAATTCACGTGGTGTGAATAAAGGACTTGGCATCAAACACCACGCAAAATCTTTCGGTCGAAGGCCATTGATGTAAACCTGTCACTGGAAGTGAGAAACTTGCCATTGAGGCATGCAAGCTTCAAAGTACTGAATGGGGTGTTCCTAGATCAACTTCTTAGATAATGAGCTGATGTCGACAAGAAGTGATCCGTCACAGGAGGGCCTTAATGAATCCCACATCAATGACACGGAAAGGAGCAAATGGTTTTAATGGAGGTGAAAACGATCTGGTGATATAAGGTTCAGGGTGGCGGTCATGAAAGAACGGAGTATAATGTATGGTAGTGGGTGAGACATAGGTGGACTCTCTGAATGACTTCTCTTGAACATATCGGCGACACTTATGTGGTGGATCGGTAGCATTAACCCCAGATATGGATGGTATGGCGTGACCATGGTGATGTGACCGGTGAATGAAACAACCCAACCCGACTCGGACACGGAGCGTAAGTGTCATGTTCGAGAGCGACTTGCTACCAACAAAGTTTCTTTCATTTTTCTTCCCAATTTTTCCCCAGTCATTGCTGACCAGTACCTCTTTATTTTTGTCAAGCTTGAGGAGGATAACATATGCTTGTTCTATAATTTTCCCTTCGGGCAAACCCATCGCTATGTTTTAACGAGCCTAGCGATAGTGAAACTCGTTCTCGTCTATAGACAAGTTTGTCGCTATTAATCTTTTTAACGAGTTTAACGACAATGATAACTCGGTCCTTTTCAATTTTAGAGAGTCTGAAAAGGGACGTAAAGGTAACTACAAAATTCCTTTTTCGTCATCTAATCCCTTAGGTCCGAAAAAGTATAAAACAATACAGAAGGGATGAATTTTCGATACTTTTAACGAGCCGAACAAAACAAGCACTCGATATTTTTGTGTAATAATCCCTCAGGTCCAAAAAGATTAAAATTTAGAGGAGGGATAGCACTTCCTGTCCCTTTAACAAGCTGGAGAGGCCAATGGCTCATCAATCTTTTCATATTTTACGAGTCAGTTGAAAAGAGCTTAAAGGAGACTCGTCTTTTGAGGAATGAGTGATAAAATGGGTAGCAGCTGGTTCTAGGTAAGGTTTGGAATTTTCCAATCACGGCAGTGTCACAAGGATGGCTAGTGAAATCACTCTTTGTAGCTGTTCCTCAAAATGGGTAAACAATCAAATGGAGGTGAATGATCGGCCAATGAAAAAGTGGAGGTGACGGTGCAAACACGACCAAGGCTTTAATGGCTAAAGTACTACATTCACGATAGTTATTTACTGGGGAATAGTTCATTTTTTAATGAGCTTAAACGCAGGGGGAAACATTTGCTCATGGCTTATGTTTATTTTTTAACGAGCTTGAACTATGTGTTAAAACTGCTCGAGGCGGGTTTATTTTTTAATGAGCTTGAACCCTGCGGTAACACTGCTCATGGCGGGTTTATTTTTTAATGAGCTTGAACCCTATAGTAACATTGCTCGTGATAAGTTTGCATGCCCCCGGCATAATAACACAAAGTCGAGGTGCATGCCCCCCAAGCTTCATTGCATTCAACTCGGTGGTTGGAATGAAGGTTTACCTTTGAGATTTGGAAAGGGGATTTGTTTCATTTTTTAATGAGGTTGACACAGTAAAAGAACTATCCTCATAATCCACCGTATTTACAGTATTTGACAGAAAATCAAAAACTGAAGGATGATTAAGGTCATTGGAATAATCTTCGTTGTAATCCGGGAGATGGGAACGATGGTGGTGATCTTCCCATGGTGCCTCTCCTAACATCATTGACTGATTGATTCCTTTGTCTGTAGAATGTACATGCGACCAAGGATCTGAAGAGGTACCATATTCCTTAGACCTATCTATCCAAACACTCGATGAGCATTGATTTGGGTTTGCCCCCCAAGCCAAGAAAATTGATTGCTACAATATTTCTAAAATGGCGATGATCCATGCTGACAAAATGTTTAGGAATCTTCTGAATCCATTAGATATAGAAGATTTCATACTGCAAGTTTCCACTATGGCCACTTCCACCAGATTACTCGGAGGCGGTAGGGCAAAAGTACCCATTATGGTAGGGTCTTTTAGGAGGCCTACTCCAATATTTTGAAGCGAATGATTGCTTGCATGGATCATTGGAATGCTTCCCGTAACTTGTGAACTGTTGGGGAGAAATGTTTATTGGTCGACGATTGTAATTCCTCCTTGGAAGGGAAATGAAATCTTCCTGAAGTAGGACGACACAACTGCGGCCATGGCATATATCTAGGGCCTTCCTAGTAGGATGTTGTAATCGAGGTTTTCGTCGATTACTTCAACATCAATTTCTATTGTTTTGCCCCCCAGTTCAACTTGCAAGTTACTTAAAATCCCATATGGAGTGTATGATCGTCCATCAAATGCTTTTAACGTCTTTGACGATCTCGATAAGGGTGGTGAGCCTAAATTTTTCCAGCAACTCATCGACATAATACATGTAGATGCCCCCTCATCAATAATTGTTCGATGAACAGTTTTGTTGAGGGCTTTCACTTGAATAAGGAAAGCTTGTTGAGCTGGTAATTGAGGGTCATATCCTTTATGATCAAAGGCCACAAGATTGGAATCCATTGGGTCAATCCCACCTATTTCTGATAATAAAGCTTGCTTTTGGGAGGGGCAATTTTGCGGTACCTCAAGTGTCGACATAGTGGACGGCGATTGGGCCAGGTCCTCTACTATATTATAATTCTGTGCTACTTTTGCACGAGGATTAAATGTCGATTTGTGTACTCCTCCCTTTGGAAACTTTATCATTGGTTCAGGAATGATGGGTGGCACAACTTCGGTCAAAGTTGTTGTCGAACTACTAGGTTGTTCATTAGCCTTGTTATTCGACAGCTGTGGATTCCCATAATCTTTATTCCTTGTCAAAGCATCATTTTTCTGCTCTGAGATAGACAACATAAGCACTTGGGATCGGGAAGCATTTTGATTAGCAACCAGTTTGGTTCCCGGGTTTGGAAACGGATCAATCAATATTGCTGAGGTTTTTGAACTCTTAAAGAGTTTCTTAACTTCAGCTTTATGTGGACAATCTCTCGTCCGATGATCCTCATCGCATATATGACACCCTGCAAGGGGTTTCCTTTGCCCAGAAGGGTTTGCAGAAGCTTTTTCAGGAGATGACTCATCCTGCTTCTTTTTTCTTCCTTTATTTTTCTTCTTGCCCCCTGATTGCTTCAGTTTTTTGCCCTTGTCGGTCGACACGGCATTTACTTCCGAGGCAAGAAGTTCCTCATTTGCATTTTGACTAGAAATATTATCGGCCTTTATAGATGTAGCCTTTGTCGATCTCGTGTCTTTTGCGCCAATCACGCCATCGCCGGCATGAGAGTCATTGTTTGATTTAGGGGGAGGAGGGACCAAGAATTCTGGTCTGGGAGTGCCAGGTATTTTATCGTAGAGCGTGCCAGATTGAGTGTAAATCAAGTCCAAATATTGCGCATGAGCAATAACTTGCTCTTTGGTGACGACTCCCCCTTTTGCCACATCTTCTGTAATGGAAGGTAACAAAGACTTAATAAACCATTCAGCTAAAAGCTGATCAGGAACATACGTTTTTACCATTCTACGACGACGTCGCCACTCATGAATATGATCAGATATGTGAGTGGTCGTTGTTTGTTTGAAATTGGTAAGAAGTTTTGTTCTCGTTTCGTACCTTATCGGTAACTGAAAATGGGTTAAAAAGGTTGTGGCTAGGGTACTGAAGTTGTCAAACGAAGCTCTGGGCAATTCGATATACCATTTTTCTGCCGGACCAGTTAACGTCCTCTGAAAAAGGTGAAGCCTAATCGAATCATCGTTTAGGGTGTTTGATGAACACCACAGATGAAATGTCATCACATGATTCAATGGGTCTTCACCCGGATTTCCATTAAATTTAGGAATATCTGACGGAAGTTTATGCGGAATCGCCGACCACCAAGGGGCATAAGAAATTGGATCATTTGTCAGCCGGTTTAGATCTGGTAATTCTAGAGTTTCCACAAAGGGCAACTGTTGATTCAGGTTAGGCGAAGCATACCCAAGATAAGATGGAATCGCCTGAGCAATGGGTCTTTGCATACCAGCATAATGTATTTGATGCTGGAAACTTTGACAAGTTTGATGGGCATAACCATTATAATATGGTTGTTGATAACCGCTTTGGAAATGCGATTGCCCATTACTTACAAAGACTTGTTGCTCAGGTCATTGAACCAGCCCTGGTTGTTGGACCATTTTCTATTGACCAATACTGTATGATTGACCAAGATGAGGAGTCACAGTACTTGTTTGAGCCTGAGTCGCTCCAGATAAGGAGGCACTAACCTGAGGTTGTGATTGAGTCGTTGAGACAAGAGGCTGTTGTATTGCAACCTGAGAAGCTTGGGGTTGACATAAAATAGGTAGTGCTTGTACTTGCGACGAAGTCACCATAGCAGGTATAGCGGGAATATTTGACATTGGGTGGACTGGTTGCATTGAATATACAACCCTTGGTTGCTGAGGCAGTATTGGTACCCAACCGCTGGATGTAATTCCAGTTTGACCTGAACTTTGTTGTAAAATCCCATATGGTTGTTCTCTGGGAGGGAACAATGAAAAAGCATACTGCCCTCCATATGGTGGAAATCCAGTACTTAAAGGGTAGATTGGCCTTTGAAGACACATTGGATCAATTTGTTGAGTTTCAACATAATAAATACCAGATGATAATCCGGATGAAGAAATAGGAACAGACCATGTCGTCGAAACAGTCCCTGATTGGACTCCGGCTTGTTGTTGATAACTTGCCGGGACAGATGGTATACCGGCAAACATTGTTGGAGTAGCAGCAGGAGGTTCTATTGCTGCTGTGTCGGATGACACAGTCCTAGATGTCGACGGTTGTTCAGACATATCTAGTCTATCCAAAAGATTTCCTAACGATTCTACAAGAACTTGCGATGAAGGGAGACTAACTTCAAAGACCAACGAGGGAAAGGTGATGATTATTCCATTTAAAATAAATTCTAGACGCTTTGACACAATTTGTTTTTTCAATTTTTAAGAGTCGAGAAAAAACAAAAGATGACTCTAGTCTCCTTCGATTTTTAATGAGCCTGAAGTGACAAGTGCTTAGATGGACCTTTTCCATTAAGGAGTCTGAAAAGGAATGAAAGGGACTACTCTGGAAATCTAGGTAGTGCGAGTACCAAACCAATCACAAAATTGCAAAATACTTTTTACGGTACGGCAGTCAATCTTCCTGAATGATGTGTTCAGTGCATTGCGATCGATAAGGCGGCAGACACGACTTCCTATGGATAAAGGATTAAGCCTATTGGGGTCTCCCAAAATATACTCGACGGTACGTGGGAGCACAAGTCTGTACTGGCACTTATCGTCTCAAAGTGGAGGAATCACCCAACCATCAGTGAGAACAACAGTTACCAGGCTTTACGACGCCGGAATACGTCTCTAGCCTAGACTTCTAAATGTTGTGCGTTAAGTTCTAAAGCATTGTTAGATTCATTGAATTTATTTTAAGTTGATCTTGTTTATGAAGTTTTCCTTTCGGGTTCACCACGAGATGTAGATGTAATTCCTAAAATGCAATCTAAGATGATAAACAAACTTTTAATCTCCTTTATGCAATGAAATCCTAGCTACTAGGAAAAGAAAGACAGAATCTTTTCACAAAGAGCAAAGAGCACACTCTAAATGCACTTTCCTAAATCAAGCCAATCAGACTGTCTATATGCAAATGCACATGCATGTATTTGTTTTTCGACTTTCTTAGTTTATGAATGCTAAAAATAAATTTGATGCACAAATCTGAATTTATTTTCAAGCAACAAATATAAACAAGTTTCTTTTCGAAATCAAAAAATGGAGACGATTACGACACCTTACGATTTTGAAATGGATACTTGTTTTCGACACTAGAAAATTACAAATTCAGACCAAAAGAAATATTAACAGGATAATCGACCATCGACAGCAATCAAACTCTTTCCTAGGACTGAAATTGACGCTTGCAACAGTTTCAGATCAAAGAGTGACAGTACGATTATGCTACTTTTGCAAAG
The DNA here is from genome assembly GCA_031772625.1 of Pinus tabuliformis. Taxonomy (NCBI): domain Eukaryota; kingdom Viridiplantae; phylum Streptophyta; class Pinopsida; order Pinales; family Pinaceae; genus Pinus; species Pinus tabuliformis. Next base: position 511,303,768 of record CM062820.1, read on the forward strand.
GAGAACTGTAAACGACTCAACAAACACACAAAAACATCTACAGTTCTTTTGTGCAAAGGAGGCGGAATAAAAGTAAGGAAAAGGGGTTTCAAACAGACATATACTGATCACAGGCAGCAAAATTCAGGAATAGAACTGGAAAGAATGAATCACAGAAGCCACAACTGCACAGAGCTAGTCTGATCAGCACACCTGTAACACAGAGAATCTGAAATGTAGCGCAGGTTATCCACTCAGGAAGTGCGCTGAAATTCAGAATCTCTAAACAGTATCTACGCTGGGCCAGAAACGAGACTCTATTTGGGTTCTGGGTCACAGTTTGCAGTTCAGTTCTTGGGTTTTGGCCTGTTACACAGTAATTTGTCACCGTTGGTCACCATCCCTATCGCCCCGTTTCCATACATTGGAGGACGCATTCCAGGACCTGTGAGCAGTGACATAACCCAAAAACACTTGCATTATGTTCCCCTGAGTATGTACTTCATGTTCCCTGAAGACACCTTCTGCAAATTATCCCTGAAAAGTGCTCTTTTTCCATTGGCGCAGGTCCACAGTATCTTACCCACGCTAATAACTGAGATCCTCAAAATAGGGCGCGACCACTAGCGCTCTGTCACAGAACAACACCCGCGCCAGCCCAGTTCAGTAATGATTTTTGCCAAAAGCATGCCCATATGATTTTTTCCCTTCAGATCACGAAGCCTTTTGAGGGAAAAATCCAGTGGATAGAGGTCGAGAGTCATCATCTATCCTTGACAACTATCCACAGTAGCTTTTCCGAGATAATGCCAATCCACAATGGGTGTCCTGGTTCATCGAATCTTTCTACCTTCTCCATCTATAAATATTTGTCCTCATGCATTAGACAAGCTAGTGCTAGTTGTTGAGTTCTTGAGTTCTTGGAGGAATGCTAGTTGTGATTATCATGAGTGATAATGAAGCATAGAGAGGTTATGCTGCCGGAGAGGAGATACATTGCAAGACACATATAGTTGCTCGCCCAGCCAGAGGAGAGGTTCAACGTCAGAACCTTGGTTGTAACTTTTCCTGTCTATTATTAATTAATGAGCGACTGCTATTATAGTTCCAATCTCATTGTCTATTATAGTGATGTGTTGATTTATTTCCTTTCTGACTGAAATATAGTTGTGCCTTGGTAGATTTTATGTTGGTATCTGTTTCTTCCTTTGCATGTGCAGGTGTCCGTTTATGATCTGCTGGAGCGAGGGAGTGGGAATATCAACTCTGCTTCGACCATAGCGTTGGATTCCAGGTTGGTCTTCTTAATTCACCTTTGATGCATAACTAGGAACTTGCGTGGCAGCGTGGTTTGATTGTGGCTAGTTCTGTTTTAGGCTAGTGGGATCGCCTCTGTCCACAGAGGGGATTTACCTATCCAACAATTTGGCGACTCCGCTGGGGAGAAGCTATTCGGAGTTTGTCTTGCATGTTAATTTTCTCTTGCTTGCTTGAGTAAATGAGCTTCCTGCGTCAGTTTTGAGTTTATTCTTTACTGTCTGATCCATCTGAGCACTGTCAGCCCGCCCTGAGGTCGTGTTATTTATTTTTCTAGCCGGCAAGCTTAATTGGCACGGTTATTACTCTGACAGTCGCACCAGTTGGCGCATGTTGCTCAAAAGCAACTCGCGCCAATCCTTTGGTAGCGCAAGTTGCAGGCTGACAGTCGCGCCAGCCCTGTAAATTTTGCCTGTGTGTGGGTGGAAAGCTCTTTCAGCCTCTTTTTATATCTCTTACAGCCTCTGGAAGTGTGTTGAACCTCTGTTTGACTGGTTTTAGCCTTTATCCTTCAGTTGTTTGCTTATTTCTATTGTTTTCGTCTCAGCCCTAGAACATCTAGTGACTTTGCATGTCTAGCCTTCTGTGGGAAGTTTCGGTCTCTTGATTATCCAGTCAACTTGTTGGTTGTGTTCCGCACCTATCCAGTGATTTGTTAAAGCTTGGTCTTCTATGCTCTGAGTGATTCACTTCTAGCCTCTTTGGATTTTACTTGACTTCGTTCGAACTTACATTACATGGTTCATTGAAAGTCTTTGTGTTTTTCCTTGCTTGCATAGTTCATTTTGGTGTTTCAGAATTGGTTCTATTTCATTGAGTGAACTTGGATTGTGCATATCTCTTAAGATTTGTTTAAATGCATCATGCCATCTTAAAGGAGAGAAAAACAAAATATCTTTTGCATCATATTAGTTAGCGTTTATTGTTATTTGTTGCTATTAAAAAGAAAAAGAAAAAATTTCATTTCTTGTTATTAGCCGCATTAGGATCTTTGTTGTTTGCTGAGTGATCATTTCGTTTGTGTAAAGATCTCAACCCTCCTGTAGATAGAATTCATCGAATCAAATGATATAGTTTTGGCATATAGTTTGCATTTAAGAAGTTTTTGAGATATCACATACGGTAGGACCAAAAAACTGAAACATAACCGAAGATAAACTTTAAAATAAACTCAATGAACATAACAACGCATTGGAACATAACGCAAATAATCTAGAGGTCTAGGTTAGAGACGTGTTCCGGCGTCTTTAAACCTGGTAGTTTATCGTCGAGTGGTTGGGTGATTCCTCCACGGTGAAACAATAGGTGCCAATACGGACTGAGCTCCCACATAGCGTCGCGTATATACGGGAGACCCCATTAGGCTATTATCCTTTATCCATAGGAAGCCGAGTCTGCCGCCTTACAAGCCGTAATGCACTGAACACGACATTCGGGAAGATTGACTGCAGTACGGGAAGTCCTTGGTTTTCATCTGATTGCCAAGGTGTATAAGCAGTTTTACGGATTGTTTGGTAAACCTTTTACCTAGAGTCTCCAGAGTAGTCACTCTTGATCCTTTTCGGACTCCCTAAAAGAAAAGGTGCCTGTGAGCGTCTTGTCACTTCGTGCTCATTAAATATTCGAAGGAGACTAGAGTCATCTTTTATCCCTTTCTCGACTCTTAAAATATGAAAAGGTCAAGTTCAGTGTCTTAAAATTTATTGGCCACGATAACATCTACCCAATTAGATTTTGTTTGCGTTAGCTTGAGTAGGTTTATTTCTCGTTCAATGGCAGCCTTCCCGACGCCCACCGGCCAAGGTATTCCTCCTGATGGGAACCCTCGTCCATTTCCTTCTGTTGGAAATGTCGGTGTTCAGTATATCGCAACTTTGTCTTTGCCTGGGTTAACCATCGGTTTGCCCGTATGGTTGTTTTCAAACTCGGTGGTCTCGAGTGTGATAACTCCTGTTCCACCACCACCTCCTCCACCCGAACAACATCATGTTGATTCTAAGATGGACCCCTCCCCTTCTTCGCCCATTGCTGCGTCCTCATCTTCTACTTCGCCTGGTGAAACCTTGGATTTCAGTAACCAGGTGGCTAAGAAGAAGAAGAAGAAGACCAAAAAGAAGAAGTCTCCTAAGGGAAAGGTCACATCTACCACGAAAATATTTGAAGTAGAACCACCTTCTGCTCCTCCGCGGAAGGCTAAGTCTCATTGTCGATTATGCAAGAAGGACCATTTTCTTTCTGATTGTCCTGGTATTCCCAGGATCCTCGATATATGGTCCCGTGACCCGACTCGCCCCTTATCATCGCAGATCGACAATACCTTATCAGTTGGTAAGAGAAAATGGAAGGTTCGTTTCCCTTGTCGACTTTGTGAAGGTAACCATCTCCTTCGTCTTTGTCCACTTATGGATGAAGCCTCCCGTCTTTTGGAAAGTCTGTCAGCTCCCTTACCCCAACTACCCGCTGGATATCAGCGTCTTTTTGCAACTGCAGATCATCTCTCCGTTAACCAAGTGATCAAACATGATTCCTCTTTGGTCCAGCCTTCTCTTCCCGAACCTAGCTGTGCTCCGCCTGTTCCAGACCAGTCCCTGGTCGGAACGAGTGTTGATTTACATTCATCATCTATGCACCACTTTATCATCAAGGATGAACCACCCGAGTCCAAACCAAACGAAAGTCCAAAGTTCCAGATTACAGTTGACCCGGTCTTTCAAAAGGTCCAGCTTACAAGTGACCCGGTTTTGCCTACAGAAGTTCCATCCTTAGATGATCTTACATCTGAATCCAAACCAGACAAAAGTCAAAGGGTCCAGCTTACAAGTGACCCGGTTTTGCCTTCAGAAGTTCCCTCCTCAGATGATGTTATCACTGCAAAGAATGAAGACCCCACCGTCCAAATTCTATTCATCAACATAGACTCTAATGATCAAGTGAGCATCCCTCTCATTCCTTCGCAACAGGAAGAAAGTCCATCAGAATCATATCCGGCCATTTATCCAGTCCCACCTCCAAGCAACCTAGTTGTTTCCTTCAATTGGGATCAACTAGGCAATCCTCGGTTACCAGCCTCCATACCATTTCGAATTATAGTCCAAGTCTACCGAATGGTTATGGCCGGTACAATTATTGATGAGGGATCTCCTGTGAGTATCCTTTCTTCAACAGCTTGGGAAGCACTTGGTTTGCCACTGCTTCTGCCTGAGATGAGAAACCTTACAGGTTTCCATCGAGAAACCACTCGACCGTTAGGAATTCTTCCCAATGTACCTATCACATTAGAAGGGAAGACTGTTCAAATGGGCGTCATGGTAGTCCAAGGTCCGTTAGATTACAATTTACTCCTTGGACGAGACTATATTTATCGCATACGTGCAATTGTGTCCTCACTCTTCAGGGTGATGTGTTTTCCGCACGAAGGAAGGACGATCAGGATCGTAGACCAACTTTCGTTCCCCGGTTCACACTTCACATATAGTCATCTACCATTCCTAAATGGTCTTATTTCCACAGGAAATGCCTCAACATCCACTCCGTCATTCTGATGACGGCAGCTAACCCGGGCGCGTGACTGAGGCCCGGGGGGCATGCATCCTCCTTCAAAATCGAGTCTTTCCAAGTAAACCTTCATTCCATCCACTCCGTGAATGCCATGAAGCTTGGGGGGCATGTACCTCGATTTGCATTATCATGCTGGGGGCATGCAAAAATTTAATAAGCATAGTTTTTCGTTTCAAGCTTGTGTAAACATGAAACCGAATCCAAGCAAAGTTCTCCATGGTTCAAGCTTGTGTAAAAATGAACCCATACCTGATTTACATCCCGTGATTGCCTTTTATCTGCTAAATTCTGCTAGATGAGCCTTGGTTGTTTCATTCCATCGCCACCATCTCTTTGGCCGATCATATGCTTTCACCTGGTTGTTTATCCTTTCCTGAGGAACCGCAGCGATGAGTGGTTTTATTAGCCAGCCTCTTGACCTTTACATGTTTTGAGCAAGTTCCACCATTACCGGAACCAGTTGCTACCCTTTATACCACTCGTTCCTTCGGGACGAGTCGCCTTTACGCTCTTTTCTGACTCGTAAAATATGAAAAGATTGCCGAGTATTTTTCCTTTTTGACTCGTTAAAGAAAATAAAAATGGAGGTCTGCTTTCAGCTCTTTTCTGACCATTTAAAGAGGAAAAGATTGCCGAGTCGCTCCTCTTGACTCGTTAAATGTTAATAAGGGGCGGTCGTTTTAAGTTCTTTTTGTCGACCGTTAAAACATAAAAAGATTACCGGGTTTTTGTCGTTTCAAACTCGTTAATGGTTACGAAGCGACGTGGTTTTGACCGCTTTTTTACTTTTTCAGGTCGAAATCACTAATTATGAAAAGTACTCCTCGATCGTAAGGATCGGGCGGTTCTTTCGGGTATTATTTTATATTTTTTCGGGCCCGAGAGACACAACTTTACGAAAAAGGACATCCCTGGAGTTTCCTTTTCTGCTGCCTTTTCAAACTCTCTAAACATGAAAAGACGCCGAGTTCTTCCCTTGTCAGACTCGTTAAAACTTAATGACATCGGATTTTGTCACACCACAAGCATATGCTATCCCCATCAAGCTTGTTAAAAATAACTGGGGTACTCGCCAGAAATGGCGGGGGGAAAAGAAAATTTTTGAACCATAATTATTACCGTGACGGCAGTATGTCGCTCTTGAACATGGCACTTTTCTGCTTTCGTGTCCAGGGTGGGGATATCTCATCTCATATCTTTCACTTGCTTCCATGGACTTGGGTACCTTATTTGACCTCTCATCCACTCATTGCCTCGTCATCATGACCTTTGATACACTGATGTCAAATACTGCCGATTCCATTAATGTGTCGCCGATATGTTCAAGAGAAGTTGACCTTTGCAAAGAAACAACCTCCCTCTGATAGTTCGTACAATCTTGATTCACAACATTATCTCTCTGTCTCGTGTCGATGATGTGGGAAACATTATGGCCCACCTTCGATCAAGGTCACTTCCTGTCGACTTCAACTCATTATCCAGGAAGTTGATATAGAGACTCCTTTCCGGTGCCTTGGAGCCTGCATGCCTCAATGGCAGGTTCTTCGTGTTCGACGTGAGGTTTTCATCATTGGCCTCTGATCGAATGATTCTACGGGTGTTCGACTTTAGATCATTAATTCACACGCCGTAGATTGTACCTATAGTACCTTGAGGGCCATTGTCATTATTGGTGGTACCTCTCGCGTCTGTTAACAGTTTCCACTATTGACTGGTAATCAGACGATGTTCATGCGTGTTCGACTTCAGCTCATATATTCACATGCTTGAACTTGTACTCTTGTTCGGGTCGAGATGGAGCGCAAGACCCTGGATTGTGTCTGTTGTAATCCAGGCGTGATTCTTGATACTTGACTCATTCACTGGATGGCTGCGACCATACCTGAGTCAATTCATTGATCCTAACCAGATGGCTGCGTCCATACTATGGATCTAGGTTATTTATGTACTCTCTTATGGATGGCTGCGACCATACCACGTACATCATGTAATTGAACTATCAGTCATGTCTCTTAACACAAATCCTCGGCGGCAACTCTATATATGTGTTCTTGTGTGTTCTTGTAAAGCATTTCACCCCTCTCTCTACCTCTCGGACTTCATGCTTTAGGGGGCATCTGTTACACAGTAATTTGTCACCGTTGGTCACCATCCCTATCGCCCCGTTTCCATACATTGGAGGACGCATTCCGGGACCTGTGAGCAGTGACATAACCCAAAAACACTTGCATTATGTTCCCCTGAGTATGTACTTCATGTTCCCTGAAGACACCTTCTGCAAATTATCCCTGAAAAGTGCTCTTTTTCCATTGGCGCAGGTCCACAATATCTTACCCGCGCTAATAACTGAGATCCTCAAAATAGGGCGCGACCACTGGCGCTCTGTCACAGAACAACACCCGCGCCAGCCCAGTTTAGTAATGATTTTTGCCAAAAGCACGCCCATATGATTTTTTCCCTTCAGATCACGAAGCCTTTTGAGGGAAAAATCCAGTGGATAGAGGTCGAGAGTCATTATCTATCCTTGACAACTATCCACAGTAGCTTTTCCGAGATAATGCCAATCCACAATGGGTGTCCTGGTTCATCGAATCTTTCTACCTTCTCCATCTATAAATATTTGTCCTCATGCATTAGACAAGCTAGTGCTAGTTGTTGAGTTCTTGAGTTCTTGGAGGAATGCTAGTTGTGATTATCATGAGTGATAATGAAGCATAGAGAGGTTATGCTGCCGGAGAGGAGATACATTGCAAGACACATATAGTTGCTCGCCCAGCCAGAGGAGAGGTTCAACGTCAGAACCTTGGTTGCAACTTTTCCTGTCTATTATTAATTAATGAGCGACTGCTATTATAGTTCCAATCTCATTGTCTATTATAGTGATGTGTTGATTTATTTCCTTTATGACTGAAATATAGTTGTGCCTTGGTAGATTTTATGTTGGTATCTGTTTCTTCCTTTGCATGTGCAGGTGTCCGTTTATGATCTGCTGGAGCGAGGGAGCGGGAATATCAACTCTGCTTCGACCATAGTGTTGGATTCCAGGTTGGTCTTCTTAATTCACCTTTGATGCATAACTAGGAACTTGCGTCGTAGCGTGGTTTGATTGTGGCTAGTTCTGTTTTAGGCTAGTGGGATCGCCTCTGTCCGCAGAGGGGATTTACCTATCCAACATGGCCGATTAAAAAGCAATCAGTAATGCAACAATCAGGGGTAGATCTAAGGAGGATCTAAGAGCTATCACAAGGGCAATCAGATAGTTTGTGAATCAGTTGTTTAAATCATAAACAGATCCAGTAGACGGATTGAAGTAGCAGTTTTTACTTTGCATTTGTTATGGAAAATGCAGTTCGAATGCTACTTGTAAGTTTATGAAACAAACAACAAAGAATGATAAACAAACAAACTAATTAGCTCCCCAGCGGAGTCGCCATTTTGTTACAGGGAAAAGTGTCTATTTAGAACTGCTCTATCCCACTAAGGTGTGACAGCTGCCTTAGAAACAAACAGAGAAAAACTACTTATGTTTTTCCTTTATGAATTATAGATAGAGAGGAACAGAAAGACCAACCTCTGTCTTGCGCTAATCCTTCAATTCGATCCCTCTCTTCTTTGATAGTCCCCAGCTACCTGCTCCCAGCAAGCCCAGCTTCACAAAGTACCTGTAAGATCACAAAAGCATAGCACTATACAAAGACATGGATCTATAATCATAAACAATCTACGATTAGATGTAAATTGACCATACAAATGTAACAAGCATCAATGATACAAAAGCATGGAGGAAAACTCAAATAGCTTTTATTGATAAACAAGAAAAGGTCCAGGAGGAGTTACAACCAGTTGTTCCAACCCAGCATCAACCTCCCAGCAAAGAAGCCCCTCTTCACCTCAAACAAAGCTTAGATCACCCAACAATCTGATGTTTGTCTCTAGAAACCAACAGTAATTCCTTACAATATGCAAAATTCCAGCTTCTGGATCTCTGGGATGAGGGATCCATATATAGATATCTGTAAGGGGGATGAGTCAACTTGTGATTTGATTAGTGTCTTCTCTCTGACAGTTCTTGCTTCCACTTGGAGACTGAGGGCCTCTTACTCATCCTTGGTCGAATTCAGTGAGGCAAGTGTCACAGGAGAAGATTCTAGAAGCTTCCATTGCCTCTCCACCTCGCGGAATGACACTGCCATTTGAAATTTCTCGCCCATCGCACCCCATAGAAGGGACTTTTGAAATGCAACGCACCCTCACAATGTATTTGGGTGAGATGCAACGCACCTAGCCAGTGGAGCAGCTGCAATGATCTTGTTTTGACCAATCCTGAGTAGTTTCTCATGGAGAACTTCTGGGAGAAGCTGTAATCTGTTGACCTTGTTCCTTTAGGGGTTAGAACAACACTTTTAGGGACTTAGGAGCCCTTGGTTTATGGACATTTCATGCTTGGGTTTGTAGGGCACAAAAATGTCTATAACAATGTTGGAGAGGCAACAGAGTGTTGAAATGTCCTCATTTAGGATGCCAACTGACCAAGACCAGGATATTAGAGAAAAGTACAAGGAAATAAAGGCCAGGAATGAGACGCTAAAGGCCTAAACTTACGCACAATACCTCAAAATGGCACCTACCAACCAGACAAGGTTGATGTCAGCCTATGATGTGAAAGAAGGAAAAATGCAAATGACATTCATGAAGCCTACCACACAACAACCAAGATCAGTAGTTGATTTGCAGAAGATAGATTTTGAAGTACTGTTAAAGGAAATCCATCCTATTGACCAGATTGAGCTGCACAAACAAATAGGGGAGATGGTATATTCCACTTTGACAAGCAAAGCCATTGCAGCCCACCAGTTACAGAATTCGTTGAATAATATATCAACACAGTTTCAATTAGAGAAGGCCTCCTCATAGGCCAAGGATACCAGAATCAAGTCCTTGGAGGACTTAATCATAGAGTTGGGACATGATCCCAAAGATGTGAAAGCTGCAGAAAGGTTAATAAAAAAGAAGAATGATGACATAGCTGCTTTGAAAAAGCAACTCAAAATTCCACATCTTCATCATCCACAAACAATAGAAGTCTTAGAGACTCAAAAGGAACAAGAAGAGCTTATGGACTTAGTCCTCAAGATAAATAACCAGTTGAGAGAAACAGAGAAAGAATTGGACACAATGATTCAGTCCAAACAGAGTAAATTGGCCACTACCTCCACAGCTACCATTCCCACAGTAACAATTGCAATCCCTTCAACATTGGAAGCCTCTTTATCACTAATAGCTCCACCTGCTATAGCACTTCCAGTCACAACAGAGTTTACAACTACATGTACTTCAACAGAGAAAAAAACAGAGCTACTGAAATCCATGGAGAAAATGTCCATCCAGGCAACAGAACTTAAGAGACTTAAAGAGAAAATGGCAATCTTGGAAAATGACTGTAAGCTTGCCCAAATACAGTAGAAATCCCTAAGGATGGTTGAGAAGATAAAGGTCCTTGAAAAATATTTAACTTTGCAAAAGCCACTAGGACAGACTAAGGAGATGCTCTGGGCCAATATCATTGACTCTTTCAATGATATCTAGCCATCAATTCAAGTAATATTCGAGAAAATAGAACTGGTGAAAGTGGCCACCGAAACAATACAAAAGGTAAAGGAAGACCTAGGAGACCAGCCTGCAAAAGCTAATCAATTCATCCATTTCTTGAATAGTAAGAACAAGCATGAACTAAATGAGCTTGGTGTGGAATACAGAAATGAATTCATCATTAAAATAAAAAAGGTTCTTTCTAAAAGAAACCTCATGTTTAACCTAGAGAAAAAATGCCATAACATGCAGGTTGGTGTTGACAGATTCATGGAAAAGCTTCAAATTTTGATGGATAAAGGCCTTCCCAATCCTAAGGTAATCAATGACAAACTTATGACCCGATTGGACTATGTTGACAGATTAGAGAAATTGTCCAAGGAATAGGCAAGCACTTCAGGAGTCAAAGCATTTCCAACAAGGAAAGTACTATATGATACTTTAGAAAATCTATTCTTCCTAGAGCATGAGGTGAATAGTCTATTTGTCACCAAGCCAAATTTTTCCAAATACACTGAGGTAGACAAGATATATAGAAGGATGCTCAAGGTAAAGTTACCTGAAGATGAATGGTGGGTAACAATAACATATTTACTATAAGTAACCATAGTAAATCTGAAGGCAGGTGAAAGGACAAATAAACAGGGTCAAAGAGTAATAGGTTAAAGAGTATCGGTCAAAGGTTAAAGACAAATTTGATTCCAGCGCACAAATTTCTGCCAGCTTAAAGAGCTCAAATTCGAACTGCAAATAGCCAGCACTATCACAATAAAAGAGAGCATGATACAATTTTCCATCTGTCTCTATCTTCATGCTTAAAGATATTTTGATTTCCTAGATTAATTCTCAAACTGTTATGAGATATTTGTAAACGTTTTTTGTATAAATACTTCACCTTTTGAAGTATTTAGGGTGGATTCAAATACATTTCTATAGATGTTTTCCTCTCAAGTTAAAGTTTTATTGTATCGAAACTGGATTGGATTTCTCGATCAAGGAATAAAGTAAAGACATTTTGTAGGATTATTTTGTAAAGTGGAAATCAAATAAGTATTTTCTCTCATGTGTATTATTGTTTTCCTTTATGTTTATTAATAATCATATGTGTTTCTATGAAATCTGAATGGTAAACTAGGAATGATATTTCAAAACTGGCTTTAATGCTCTCTGTCTTGGTTGTTTACATTCTTCATGTTTTCTGCTAAACTATCTTAGTTAGGGAATTCTTAACTGCTCCCTTACTTTCGTAGTTTTCCCCTTGATCTATAGTAAAGGATTCTTAGTTGCCCTTTGCTCATGATCACTTCCTGTTGTTCATCTTGATCCCGGTCTAAGGATTCTTCATTGCCCTTTCACCTTCATTAGGACTATCTCATCCATTGAATTTGAAAATTTGCCTTTTTCTTTGCTAGCCTGCCCTGTGAACACTCCCTTTACTGATCTGATCTAGTTATGCTATCCTTTGATTGAATCCATAGCCCAATGGCTTGAAGGCCTTGCTTCATCCATTTGTTCCTAGAATTCCACCACCCAACAAAATTCAACACCTTATGAACACTAAGAACTAGCCTAAAATCCCACCGAAAACAAAGTTAAATTATAAAGAGAGAGCCCTCTCTGGACTTAGGTTGGCTAGAACCCAAGTCTAAAAGATTAGGTTTGCGGTTACTCAGATTATTCCTTATTTGGATAACTTCTAGGGAAGACTTCTGAGTGATAACATGCATATGGAATTGATAAATTTATAATATAAGCTTGCATATCATTGATACATTTCTCTTGTTCAATGTTTCTAACACTTAGGTGTTGTTGTAAGCAATCGATAGCTCTATCATCATTGGAAATGAAACAATTGTAAAAATTTCCTGCAATTTTTTTCTCATATTAGACATATCAAACCATGGTGCAAGCATGAAAATAGGCTCAAACAAAGAGTCATGATAGTCATTGAATTTGTTTTGATAGATCTTGAAGCCTTGTTCAAATAAGATTTACTCAATTGAAAATATGTAAAATTGTCCATGTGAGAATTGGTATGGGAAAATGCATGGGCCAATTGTTCTATTTATTGAAGTTACACTATTGTTAAGTTATGGTATGTTCTATGCTTATAACAGTTTACTTCTTTTCCTTATTATATTCCAAAGATTAACAATCACACGTACATAAAGTAAAGTGAAGATAGAACATTAAACAATCGACAGAAAACAAGCCAAGACAAGAGACACAAGATGTGGCGGCTAGCCAGGGACAAACCCCACAATGTGTGGGGAAACCCTTTGATAAAATATTATTTTATCTTCAATAATTCAGCAGAGAGAAATGGCACAATAAATCTGATTCATATCAGCAATAGCAAACCCTAGATCAATAGCATTAGTATTAGCGACTTCATTACCAAACTAGGGCAGACGATATCTTGCAAACCGTTCATCGGATTGACTTCATTCCACCACCAAAAGTTGCGGCTTTCAGAGGAGGTTCAGATGAACCTATAGCACAGTTCCAAAGAGGAGATATTCTAGGCCACGCAGTTCAATCTTTACTTCTGCAGTTACAGCTTCAGTTTCAGCAGTTTCCGGCTTCAAACTAGGGCAGTCGATATCTTGCAAACCGTTCATCGGATTGACTTCATTCCACCACCAAAAGTTGCAGCTTTCAGAGGAGGTTTAGATGAACCTACAGTGTAGTTCCAAATAGGAGATCTTCTAGGCCACGCAAGTCAATCTTTACTTCTGCAGTTGCAGCTTCAGTTTCAACAGTTTCCGGCTTCAAACTAGGGCAGTCGATATCTTGCAAACCGTTCATCGGATTGACTTCATTCCACCACAAAAAGTTGCGGCTTTCAGAGGAGGTTCAGATGAACCTATAGCATAGTTCCAAAGAGGAGATATTCTAGGCCACGCAAGTCAATATTTACTTCTGCAGTTGCAGCTTCAAATTCAACAGCTTCCGGCTTCACATGTGTGAGAGAGAGACCCATTTCAGCGCAATAGAGAAGAGACTCATTTCTGCGTAGTAGAGAGAGAGAGAGAGATGTGATGAGATGAGTGAGTCCAAATGAGGAAAAGTCCTCTTATATTTATACACAACATTGGTGGGTGAATAGATGTGACTGTTGGGCTTCTGAGCCTACATGAGTTGTAGGCCGGCTTGATAATAATTCCATAATCAAAATAAATTCATATCTCCATGAATACTTATCGGAATCGAATGATATTTATATCAATCCTACACCTCTCGACGAGAGAAATCTAATAAAAATATTATCAGCCATGAATAAGATGACCCACATGAAGTTTTGCCCTGGTTTCCAATTTTAACACTCCCTCTCAACCATGGAGAACTCCATCTGCAATCTATCTATCGGTCATTACTATTCATCCATCAAATGAACTGCCCCTGTACAACCTGACCCTTGCCCTGCTCTACTCTATTCTGCCTATTCTGCTTTGTCTTGTTCTGCCCTACACTGATCTGTATTGTTTTTCTCTGTTCTGCTCTGCTCTTACATTATTCTGTTCTGCTCTGCTTTTGTTCGAATTATGAAGAAGAAGAAATGATCGAGGATGTATCATACTGACTCAAAGTCAGTCTCAGAGTATGTACCACTGGTCCCAGACCAGTCTCAACCAACCCGAAGTCAGCGTCATAGTGAGTACAACTCCACTGGTCCTAGACCAGTATCATCCTCCACTGACTCAAAGTCAGTCTCAGAGTATGTACCACTGGTCCCAGACCAGTCTCAACCGACCCGAAGTCAGCGTCATAGTATGGTACAACTCCTACCACTGGTCCCAGACCAGTATCGCAGTCTCAGAGAGTGTACCACTGGTCCCAAACCAGTCTCAACCGACCCGAAGTCAGCGTCATAGTATGTACCACTCTCACTGGTCCCAGACCAATACTGCACTGACACGAAGTCAGTCTCGGAGTATGTACCACTGGTCCTAGACCAGTATCATTGATCCCAGATCAATGGAGGTCATCCTAGCGTAGGGAGTACGGTAGATACAACGATGCGTCCATCGGTACTACTATGGTCCCTAACTTCATTTCCCTGCTCATTGATCAGATGAGAGGTACTTCCCATGAGTCCCAGACTGCATGGGTAGGATGCCTCGACAGGAGAACTAATCAATCCTGTCCTCACAGGAGAACACATCAATCCTGCTACAATCGCCATGGAGAACACATCAATCCAGGCTGCCATGGAGAACACATCAATCCAGGCTGCCATGGAGAACACATCAATCCAGGCCTCACAGGAGAACTAATCATCCTGCTACACAAGAGAGCGAATCATCTTGTTCCACAAGAGAGCGAATCATCTTGTCCCACAAGAGAGCGAATCATCTTGTTCCAGTGTGCACCACTAGGGGAGGATGAGTTACCCTGTGGTCATATGTTGCTCCAGTAGGAACTGCAAGCCCTCAGAGCTCCCAGAGCTCAATGTATGCAACATGCAGGACCCTTGTACAAGGGTTTCTTGCCGACTCCAAGTCGTTTGGGAAAATCACAAATTAGATCTTTCCTCGGGGCTTTGACAAGGTGTATCAACCTGTACATCATCTTAACGTGATGGAGCTTCCTTGCTCATCGACTTACCATATCCCAGATGATGTCTATCTACTGGAGCAATTGACGAATATGGGATTCCTCAATAATTGAATCCCACTTCTAGTTGTTACAGAGAATCACAGTGGTAGCCAATGTAAATCCAAACAGCTCACTGAAGAGCTTTCGCAACCAGACTACCTCACACGAGGTTATGCTAGCAACAATATATCCTGCTTCGGTGGTGCTCAAAGTCACTGACTTTTGCTTCCTGCTCATCGAGGATATCGAAGCAGATCCCAAGGTGAAACAGTACCCGGAAGTGCTCTTACGGTCCACCACACTACCTGCCCAATCAACATCAGTATATCCAAGTAGTCTCATGTCTCCGGTAGTGTATCTTAATCCATGAGAGATTGTGTCCTGTAGACATCTCAGAAGATTCCTGGCATCAATCCAGTGAGGCTTAACCAAATATGAGCTCACAATGCTAACTGCAAAACATATGTTCGGACGGAGGTTCACCAAGAACATCAATGCAAATGAGTTTTTGAAACTCAGAGGAATTTCCCAAGTCTGGTCCGACATCACTACCATATAACTTCTAAAAGTTAAGATCCTCGAGGTAGTCACAGGCTTGTAGTCCATCATATCGAATCTTTCCAATATATTTACCACATATTTTCCTTGAGATAGGAAAATTTCCCTTGGCTTCTGCCACACTTCAAGTCCTTGGTCCTTCATTTCAAACTCAGAAGCCATATCCCTCTTACATTTTTGAATGAGAGGGTTTGCACCTGTTAAAAAAAGGTCATCCACATACAACACCAGTATGAGAGGCTTGTCATCTTCAACCTTAAAGTAAAGGTTAGGATCATCTTCACTCCTAGTGAATCCCAGCTTCATCAAGTAGCTATCAATCCTCTCATACCATGCTCGGGGTGCTTGCTTCAGCCCATAGAGAGCCTTCTTCAACCTGCATACATGAGATTTTCAATCATAAATCTCAAATCCTTTAGGTTGCTCCACATAGACCTCTTCTTTGATAGAACCATGCAAGAACATGGTCTTAATATCCATCTGATGTAGGTTCCATCCTTGTGAAGCCACAAGGGCTACGATCAAGCGGATGGTCGTATATCTGGCAATAGGTGAAAATATCATAGTCTATACCTCCCTTCTGGGATAAACCATGAGCAACAAAATGAGCCTTATACTTTTCCATACTTCCATTTGCTGCATTCTTTATCTTGTAAAGCCATTTTGAAGTAACAATTGTCTTGTCCAGTGTCTGGGAACTACTTCCCAGAAATCATTCTCCATAATAGACTCATATTCTATGGTCATAGCATCCTTCCATAGTTAATGCTTGATGACATCTGAGAATGATGAAGGTTCATTTTGTATGATCGTGCTCATGATGGTCAGGTATCCTTGATACCTGTTAAGTTTCTTACTTTGATGGAAGGTTCCTCAGGGTGCAACATGTCCTTCAGCATCATCAAGTATCCCCCTAAGCCATGAAGGCCTCTTCCTAGAAGAGGAAGGCTCATGTGGATGAGGATCAATCGGATCCATGGGTTCTTCTACATCAAACATTGATTCATCATCCTTTTCTTTCAGTTCCCTGGTGTCGGCTTCTTGAGAGCTACTCAAAGTCAGCAGATTGTCCACCTTGCTGAGAGCCATATCTTTGTCAAAGATGACATCATGACTAATCACGACTTTCCTTTGACCAGTGGTGAACATTTCTTCAGGAGTTTAGGAACCCAATGCTTGATGAGGGCATCGATTTTGTACATATACGGCAGTGATTGTAGTTTCAGCCCATAGAAAATTTGGAAGTCTTTGATCATGTAGCATGGCCTGGACAGCTTCCATCATCATGTGGTTCTTCCTTCCCACCACACCATTCTACCCAGGAGTATGTGGTGTAGCAGTCTCCCTCTTAATGCCAACCTCCGGTATGTCTGAGTAAACCAATTGTAATATATCGGATGATCCAGGTGGATATTGGTGGCCACCTGCCAAGTCCACCTGGACCCCCACCATTGTCTTTCTCAGCATTTTCAGTTTCCTTAATTGTAGCACAACTTACTATTTTTAGCAGTTTTTTCGGGTCCTGAACTTCCGGAGCCATTTTGAGGCCCTAAACAACGTTTTTTGGGGAATCCGGGGGCAACACGAGTCCATGGAATGGACTGTGTTGCCCGTTCCAACAATGATAGTGCTCGGATAGATCTTTCTAATGAGCTATTGTACGCGTCAAACGGAGATCATATGCCAAAGTTACGACCCCGGGAAGTTGATGTACCAACTTACCCCCAAACGGGGCCCACAGTTTGGCGTTTCATCTCCTAGGGTTAGGTTTTGGAATGTTAAGGGTTTTTCCATTGTTCTCAACAATAAATAGGCCTTCGAGCCTCATTGTAACATAGTTCAGAGGCATGTAGCCATCACATCTCTTCTCAGAGATAAGCTACCATCGCCCTAGCTAGTTTATTTCCATTTCTGTTTGTAAGCATATTTCAGTATTTTCCATTAACGAAATGAAGTATTATTTCCGCTGCATCTTTGTGTATATGGTTATCTCTGTAATTTGTTGCGTTCCTGTTTAAATCCGGATCAGTGGTATCAGAGCGGTCTGCTTTTTCTCTGTTTTTCTTTGCATGTCCCCAACAAGGTCGGGATATAAGGAGTTAGGGCTTGAACTGGTTGAACCTTTGCAAGACCAGCCTCGCAAATCCCGATGGCCTCCCATGGCGGACGAGAAGAAAGACGAGGGGGCAGGAGATCCCATCAAAATCTTGCTCGAAGAAGCGCTCGAGCGACAACGGAACGCGATGATGGACAGCTTTGCGCAGATCCTTCAGCGGCTACCCAGAAGCGGCGCATCGGCTTCCAGCAGCTCCTCTGGAAACGCCACACCCTTTAAGGTACAAGTTAATTTTGAAATCCCCATATTCGAGGGTCAGATAGACACCGATGCCGTAGATAAATGGTTAAATCTGCTAGAGGGTTATTTTTCTGTTCATGAATTTTCGAGTCGGGAAAAGATTGTTTTTGCTCTTCTCAAAGCAGCCCCCCACGTCAAGGACTGGTGGGAAACCTACTGCGAACAGAAGGATGAAAGTACTGGCTCACTATTTTCAGCCGCACCCACCTGGGATTCGTTCCGGGATGCCATCAAGGAGCAGTACTACCCTGTCGGAAGCTATGAGGATGAATACATAAAGTGGACCACGCTGTGGCAGGGAAGGGACCAAGATGTGCCGGAGTTCACCAATCTTTTCCATACCCTTCGCACAAAGTTGGGTATCAAGGATTCGGAGCAACATTTGATACTCAAATACCGTGGCTGCCTGCACAAGTACATCCAGGAAGAAATACAGTTCCTAAACATCCCCTCGCTCGGCGGAGCATACCGGTATGCCGTCAAGGTCGAGCAGAAGTTTAAACAAAAGAAGCGAGACTTTGGATCTGCGAATCCAAAGCAGGGGAAAGGTGCCCCTAAACCACAGAACAAAGGACAAAGCCAAGGCGGGACAGCCCAAGACAACCAACCGAAGCTGCAAGCAAAGAGCAATGCCGCGAAGCCGAGAAAGGACACTGGAAAATGGTGCGAGTTCCATAAGAGCTCCACTCACAACACAAGTGAGTGTCGGGCCAAGCAGTCACTGGTGGCTGAACTAAAGGTTTCAGAATCAGATGCATGTTCCGACTCTAAGTCAGAACCCGATAAGGGGTATGAAAAAGGGAAGCAGATCATTGATGCGGATCCCAGCGCCACTGTTGCTACCGCAAAGATCCAGAAAAATGAACCCGAAGATCCAGAGGAGGAGGAGCGTCTCTTCCACTCCCAGATGTGGGTAAAGGGCTCCCCGATACAGTTCATTGTTGATAGCGGGAGTCAAAAGAACCTCATTTCGGCAGAGGTCGTGAAGCGGTTGGGCTTACCAACCACAGCACATCCACAACCATACACCATTGGGTGGCTTCACCAAGGGCGAGATCTTCGCGTGAGCCAGCAGTGTCGCCTTCCATACAACATCAAGCCCTTCACGGATGAGGTATTGTGTGACATTGCTCCCCTTGAAGTTTGTGATGTATTACTAGGACAACCATACTTGTGGAAGCGACATGCTGTGTATGAATCAAGGCCCCGTGCTGTTATTATTACATTAGGAAATAAGTTGTTCAGGATACCAGAGGTAGCACCACCTGCCGCCATCTCTTTGATTACTGCAAAACAATGCAGTAAGATCATTTCCAAAACTAGGAAATTTGTTTTCCTGATGATACGCCCTCAAGGGAAGAAGAAGACAGTGGTCGCGGCCTCCAAACGGGGTCCCTCTGCACGGCAGCTACAGATGGACAAGATTGTGGAGGAGTACGAAGACATCTTCACCTCCCCGGCAGGGGTTCCTCTGCACTGTCAAGTCAAGCACTCCATCGATCTGACCCCAGGTGCGCCGCTACCCAATGGACCAATTTATCGGCGCTCCGTTCTGGAGAACAATGAAATCAAGAGGCAGATTCAGGAGCTCCTGCAGAAAGGTCACATCCATCCGAGTTCTTCGCCTTGTGGGAGCCCGATAGTGTTGGTACAGAAGAAGGATGGGACGTGGAGACTCTGTATTGACTATCGGGCGCTGAACAAGATCACTGTCCGTAATAGGTACCCGATCCCGCGGATTGATGACCTCCTAGACCAACTAAAGGGGGCGAAATATTTCAGCAAGATTGATCTGAAGTCAGGATATCACCAGGTACCAATTGAACCCTCAGATGTGTGGAAGACTGCCTTCAAATCCAAGGAGGGCCTCTTCGAATGGTTGGTCATGCCTTTCGGATTGACGAATGCTCCTGCAACCTTTATGAGGCTAATGGATGACATCTTGCGGCCATTCACCAACTCCTTTGTAGTAGTATACTTGGATGACATTCTGATCTTCAGTCAGAGTTGGGAAGAGCACCTCCAACACATCCGACAGGTTCTCCAAACACTGCGGCAACACAAGCTATGTGCCAATTTGGAGAAATGCACTTTTGGCATGACCGAGGTTCAATATCTGGGATACATCATTGATGAATAGGGGGTGCATGTCGATCCAGCCAAGGTCCAAGTCATTCGGGATTGGCCCTCTCCAACCACTCTAACAGAGCTCCGCAGCTTTCTAGGTCTTACCAACTTCTACCGCAGGTTTGTGTTGGGATTTTCTCATATTTCTTGGCCCTTGAGTCAAGTCACCAAGGGCGGGGCGAAAGCAAAATTCTTTTGGTCTGAATCTCAACAGAAGGCATTCAGGGAGTTGAAGGATCGCCTCTGCACGGCACCAGTGCTCGCGTTACCAGATTTACAACAACCATTTGAGGTCGAGACAGATTCCTCTGACTATGCTATTGGGGCAGTCCTTACTCAACATGGACATCCAGTGGCATATCACAGTGAAACACTTTCAGACACAATCCGGAAGTACCCCACTTATGATAAAGAGATGTATTCCATTGTACAGGCCTGCCGACAATGGAGGCATTACATTTTGGGGAAGGAAACGGTCATCCACACAGACCACCGACCTCTGCAGTTCATACAGACCCAAGGGAAATTGCAGAATGATTGCCATCAGAAGTGGTCTACATACCTGCAACAGTTTCACTTGAATATCAAGTATAAAAAGGGCAGCACCAATAATGTTGCAGATTGCCTCAGTCGACCACCGATCATGGCGCTAACCACCGTGCTCAACTCTTGCGGGCACGAGACTTCTGATTGGCCACTTCTCTACAAAAGCGACCCAGAATTCGGCCACACATACCAGACACTCTTGGAGGGTCGGCAGGTTGCAGATTTTCACCTCCAAGATGCCCTATTATGCCACCTCGGTCACCTTTGTGTTCCTTCAAGCGAGCGTGCCAAGATGATTTGGGAAGCACACTACAGTCGGGCTGCTGGGCATTTCGGGGTCGAGAAAACAGTGGCAGTACTGCAAAACTATTTCTATTGGCCGAATCTTCGACAGGATGTTGGGAAGTACATCCGATCATGTACTGCCTGTGCCATTGCCAAACCGACCATTAAGAAGCAAGGCCTCTATACCCCGTTGCCTACCCCTAGTCGACCTTGGGAATCCATCTCCATGGATTACATGTCAGGCCTTCCTTCCACTAAGCATGGAAATGACTGTGTTTTTGTGGTCGTCGACAGGTTCTCAAAGATGGCCATTATGATGGCCTGCAAGAAGAATATCACAGCAGAAGCCACTACTAAACTCTTCTTTGAACGAGTGTGGGTGCACTTTGGGATCCCACAGTCTATCATCTCAGTTCGGGACAGTCGGTTTCTCAGCACCTTTTGGTCTAGTCTCTGGTCAATGCTAGACACCAAACTCACGAAGTCCACAGCCTTCCATCCTCAAACTGATGGCCAGACAGAGGTTGTCAATAGGATGATTGTGCACATTCTGCGCATGTATAACTCAAAGCATCCACGCACATGGGACGAGAGCCTCCCCTACGTTCAGCACAGCTACAACCGAGCTCTTCACAGCTCCACTGGCCATAGCCCTTTTCAGGTGGGTTTGGGATTCCAGCCACTATGCCCCATTGATGTGGCCATGCCACTTGCAGCTACTCACATGAATTCAGCTCATGTCCAGTCCGAAATAGATAAGGCCACCAGCTTCATTGAGCGCATCCAACATATTCGCCAGCAGGTCCATGACATTCTTGAGAAATCAAATGCCAAGTACAAGCAGTGACATGATCAACATCGGGTGCCACACAAGTTTCAGGTGGGCGACAAAGTCTGGTTGCATTTGCAAAAGGAACGCCTTACTGGAGCCTATCGGAAATTGAGACCACTCTGATATGGTCCTTACACCATTACTAAGGCTATGGGAGACAATGCATTTGAGCTCAGCATTCCCCCATTCCTTGGTCTGCACCCAGTATTCAATGTGGACCGCCTTCGGCCATACTTTCCACCATTGCTAGACACATCCGACATTGCAGAACAGCTCAAACCCACAGAATTAAATCCAGATTGCATGGAACAAGCTGCAACTGATCGGATCATGGACACACAGATCAAGAACACTCGCCAACAGAATATCCAACTGTATCGAGTTGTCAAAGCGGGCCAACTCCTTCAGCAGGGCAAGTGGCTCACCAGGGAACAAGTTCAGCAGAAGTTTCCTCATCTCATGGAGGAGCTCAACGCAATGGGGACCATTGCTTCCTAAGGGGGGAGGAATGATCCAGGTGGATATTGGTGGCCACCTGCCAAGTCCACCTGGACCCCCACCATTGTCTTTCTCAGCATTTTCAGTTTCCTTAATTGTAGCACAACTTACTATTTTTAGCAGTTTTTTCGGGTCCTGAACTTCCGGAGCCGTTTTGAAGCCCTAAACGACGTTTTTTGGGGAATCCGGGGGCAACACGAGTCCATTCTGGAATGGACTCGTGTTGCCTGTTCCAACAATGATAGTGCTCAGATAGATCTTTCTAATGAGCTATTGTACGCGTCAAACGGAGATCATATGCCAAAGTTACGACCCCGGGAAGTTGATGTACCAACTTACCCCCAAACGGGGCCCACAGTTTGGTGTTTCATCTCCTAGGGTTAGGTTTTGGAATGTTAAGGGTTTTTCCATTGTTCTCAACAATAAATAGGCCTTCGAGCCTCATTGTAACACAGTTCAGAGGCATGTAGCCATCACATCTCTTCTCAGAGATAAGCTACCATCGCCCTAGCTAGTTTATTTCCATTTCTGTTTGTAAGCATATTTCAGTATTTTCCATTAATGAAATGAAGTATTATTTCCACTGCATCTTTGTGTATATGGTTATCTCTGTAATTTGTTGCGTTCCTGTTTAAATCCGGATCATCGGAGGTCTTGCTTTGGCTTGAGGGGAATGGTCCCCTTTTGAGCTTTCCTTTGGCACATCCCAGACATACACCTTCTTTCTCTACTTGGAATTCGAGCATCCCTGTTACCATCGGTCTTACATCGGGTAGAGCTTTGTGATGAAGGTGGGCAAACCTCTGATGCCAAAGTTCAGACTAAAGAGTTGTGTCACAAGACATGACACCTAGCAGACTTCCATCGACCTAATATAATGAATCAACACTAAACCCAAGAGTAAAGGCATCTTTAACATTATTTTTCCATATACATACCTTGCCATTGCTGAAGGTTACCTTGTAGCCTCTATCTTCCATTGCCAAGATGGACACTAGGTTCCTTTTGAGGTCAGGTGCATTTAATACATACTAGAATTTCCACATGCAAGATTTTGGTTATGTAGCAAAATATTATCTTGATAGTCATTGTTATAGCATCATTCAACACTCTTGTAGTTTTGATATGGCCTTGGGAAACCCTTTCCCATTTAGACTTGATCATTTATTAAAAAATAATATTTTCAACTCCATGTGTGACTTTTCCCTTTAAAACGAGCATACACATGCGGGTACCATAATATAGAACCCACGTACATAATTTAAAATATGAAAAAAAATAAAAAATAAAATCCTATTTCTTGGGTGGGTTTCACCGAAATCCCACCTATAGGAACTTATGGCCTAATTTAATCAACTGATTTTTGATGGCATTTATACACCTCATGGGAAGGCCTAATAATAGAAGGAGATATGGCATCGATATTATAGTCCCTTTTGTCCCCAGATCAAGTCTGATTTTCCTTGTGCCTTCTACACTCCCAGTCATAGGAAACCCTTTTTTCCTTGCAGAGATGATCATCTTCCATTATATGGAATCCTTTTTCACATGCTTGAGAGGTCATCATTGAGGCTTGGGTTGGATAGATCCAGTGGAAGGTTTTGTTGGTGTTGTGGTCGGATCAGGTTGTATATTTCCACTACTATTTGCTAATATCAATAAATAAGATTTTTCTTGTTCCTGATATGTTATGATCTCATTTTCTATGATTCATGTCTAATATATCATTATTTATATGTTTACGCTTGATGATCTAAGATGTTTATTATTCATTTACTTTGAACTACTTTCTATATATATGCTTCTCTAAACTGTGTTGCAGGTCTGATCACTTTGGAGGAAGTAGAGGGTTTGGACCCTACGGGATCAACATCAAATGTAGGACCTATGGGTACTCCTCTCAAACCCATAATTAGTAGTTTACATAGTTTTCTTACTTGAATATATTCTTCTTGTTGATAGTTTTCCTTCGATCTGTTGAGGTTGTCAACCCTTACCTTAGGGAAGTTTCTCCCACCAATAGAACTGGTGACGAAACTGGGGAATACAGTCTTGTATTTCTTAGAAGGGTTGTTTTTCCCTTGATTTGGTTTCATCTAACTCTTTTCTTGTTTTTTTGAGTATAATTGACTGACCTGCAATCTCGCAATTAGTATGATCCTCTGGATGAGGACTGTATTTTTTATGTTTCCCTATTTTTCTGCATATACACACTTTTTCTTGTATACAGAAGTGTACACACATGGTTTCATCCAAAGAAACCCACGTATATGTTTGTTTCTTCATAATTAGTCGTGTGTACAAGTGGATCTTCTAATGCATAGTCACGTGTATTTGCGAAAATTTGAATTTTTCAAATTTTTGCCTTCAATTTGCGAAGTAGCCTGGTCTTATTTCTCTTTTGAAGTATTTTGCAGTCTAGAATGGTCTTGTTTCTTATTGTTGTTAATTTTTGTCTCTTTTTGTAAAAACATTTTGTCAACCTAGAGTTTGCAATTTTTTGAAGTTTTGCATTCTAAGTTTGGCTTTCAGACCTTTTGGTAAAGTGTCTGATTGTTCTATGCTTTTGGAAGAGTGATTTGATTCTCAACTTTCCTTATAATCCAATATTTTCACTACTTTGCTTTGAAACCTTGAAGTTGGCTCATTTTGTTTCTTTTTTATTATTTGAGAAGGGTCTTTGCAATTTTCGTTCAATGAAGGATTTTGGTTCTCTAAATCTTTCTATTTTTCTGAATATTTTAGGTATCCTTCAGGTCAAGTTGTTCAAGTGTTTTGATCTCTTAGTCTTATCATCTTGGTGATTATTTATGGCTTGTGAAGTTTGGAGTCTTTTCGCTCGAATTTTATCTTGAGGTGATTGATTGCTTTGCCTTCTTGAAACTTTGTTTTAAGTCCTTAAAAAGAAAAAGAAAAAAACATTTGTTTTTGCCTTTTCTTTCTTTGTTTGAGGTTGAAATTTGCTTCGCTTGGGAGATATTTTCTTGGATATTTGTTTCTCCTTGTTTGGTTAAATTTTGACGTTGGGTATTTAAAAGAACACATTTGTTCGTTTAGAGAATTCCATAGAATATTGCATTTAGGCATTATAGTATGCAATAAGGTAGTTTTCATTTTAGGCATTGTAGCCTCTTTCTATAGATGTTGAATGTGTGAGTGTGTTTAAAAAAAGGAAAATAATTTTTTCTTTCATATATTTCTCATATAACCTTGTAAATATCACTTTTCATTGTAGAAAAATGAGTTGCATTTGAATGTAGCCAAGTTTTATATTGGTTTCTTTTTGTGTCATAACATCATAAGTTTCATGGAGGAGAGGAATCTAGGTGGAGGCTCTGCGACTCTTGGTAGTCTTTGATCCCTTGCGAACTAAGTATGCAGCAGGCCACAATGAGGAAACCCCTCCTTGGTGACTCTCTCGTCAAATCCAGTAGCCCCTGGCTTGAATCGCCTCGCAGGAAATTAGATGGCTGCAACATGGGAAAGATGAGGTGCAGGCATCGAAGATCTGTCTTGAAAGGAGACCGCAGAATAGCATCGGCAACTTCTCCGAGGCGATTACTGATGCCAACTACCTGCAAGCAGAGGAGGGGAGGTCCCCATGATGAGATAAAATCTCTATATTGTTGGGAGAACAGATCTCGGGCCATGGGCAACGTTAGAGTCTGGATCTGGAATCAAATCTACATTTTTTGCCATGGATTTTTCTTCCCACTGGTCTGACACGGCTTGGATCCTCAAGGAATGGCTGCTCCACAGCCTTGCTCATATGATCAAGGCAGAGATCGGTTGCATCAGGCCTTCGATGACTAGGAATAAGTTCTCAGCGGGATCCAAAGGGGCAGCCGGAAAGCACGACAACTTCTCAATGCCTGCACCCTGGTGGAAAGGAATCTGGTGTCATGACCAGGTCTTGCTCCACAGACCTGATGCAGATCTGATCAAGTCGGATCTGGCAAACAGGGCAGATTTGGAATTAAATGACCACTTCCAAATCTTCATTAGAACGCCCAAGGGGAACTCAACACTGATATGGGTTTCAACTACAGATAGTGTAAGAGATCTGAAATACAACATTGCCAATCAGATCAGCTACCCGGCTGGCAAGCAACACCTGTTAACAGGGGGCAGATCTCTTCAGGACTTCCGATCCATAAAGGATTACAATATTAAGCCAGGATCTACAATCATCCTCAATTTGAGACTACAAGGAGGTGTAGCATCTGGAAAATCAACAGAAGGAGGCAGCGGATCTAAATCAAACCACATCCTAGATCCACTCCAGCAGCACAGAAGTGAAGGAACATCTTACAAGCATATTTTACAAGGAGGAAAAGCTTCTCCAATAGCTCCAAAACAGGCTGGATCAGAACCAAGCCCATACATAGTGGAGCAACTGCAGCACACCAGAACTAACAATCGAAACAACAGAAGCAAAGAAGGTATGTAACAACTATGAAAAGCAAGCCATCATATGCCATTTTAATGGATTTTGGCCCAAACCCTTTGATCTGTTTAGATGGATTCTCATGAAATGGTCTCTGGATTGTGAGATCCATGTCTACTCCAAAGGGTTTTTCATAGTCAAATTTCAATCACTAGAAGTCAGAGATCTCATGATTCAGGAAGGACCTTGGTTCTGGGGATCTTCGGGTCTTTTTATCACTCCATGGTTCCCATATTTTGATGCAAACACTTTTGTTGTGTCTAAGATGCCAGTATGGGTTTGTCTTCATAATCTCCCTATCCATTTCTGGGATCAAAAGGTACTGGCAAGTATAGGCAATGCCATAGGCAGATATATCAAAATGGATATACAAAGAATAGAAGAAAGAATTTTTACTTTCGCACGCATATGCGTGTGTTGGAAATAATACTGAGAGGGGGGGTGAATCAGTATTATCAAATTCTTTTCAATATATCTTCCATATTTATACTTTGATTTATTCTTTAGATATTGATCATTAGATTGTATGTCAGTACCATATAATAATGAGCAAGAACAAGAAAAACAGATAATCATACCAAAGAACACCAGATATAAGGTGGAAACCCAATGTGGGTGAAAACCACCTGCTACAATATGTCTCTATGTTCTTTCAATTAGAAACTTCTTTTACAATGATTTTGTACTAGTGTAGTCCTTTACCAGTACGCAGGCTACAACCTGCTGAGAGCTACAACCCTCTCTCATTTTCCAGTCTCCCCTGGAAGGGAGATACAACCCCCTTAGCTCTTGTACTAGCTAATCTACTAGTACGTAGGTGCTGACCTACTTCTTTTCTTCCAAGGGCCACTTTTCATAAATTTTCAAACTGGATCCATGAACATCAAATAATCATCAAGTACATGTGAATCAACCAATCTCCTTTTTCAATCAACCAATGAATCAACCAATAACTTCTCAGAATGTAGTAACCAAAACAGCAATACCACTAATCTAAACCCAGAACTCTTCAGCAATAGATAAAAGGCAGCCAACAAATATTTCAAGAAAAGTCAGCAACTTCACCAATAGAAACCTGCGAATATCTGCAACTCTTCTGTGTCTGAACTGCGTAGATCCGCACCTGATCCTTCTTCTGATCTGCGTACCTCCGTACCTTCTCCTTATGCTGCACTGCATACCTCTGCACAGATCTGCACCTGCGCTGTCTGCCTGACAGCATACCTCCGCACCTGGTTCTTCTGTTCCCCTGCGTACCTCCGCACTGTGCCTTCGGCTGCGCTGCGTACCTCCGCACTAGAACCTTCTGCTGCACTGCGTACCTCTGCACCTTCACCTTCTGTTGAGCTGCGTACCTCCGCACATGCGCTGTGGATTGCCTGCGGACCTCTGAATACAACCAATTTATCAATCCTCCAATGTGCCACAGATTGTCAGATCCACAGATATGATCATGCGCCAATGAGATCACGATAGATCCGCCTTACAATTTTTAGTATTCACCTTGATTTAGATCTAGTGTTATCAGACCTATCACCCAAAATTTCAGATCTTAAGATATTCAATATTTAAAAGTATCTAGCCAAATGATCTCCTTTCCTTTTTATAGGCAAGCCCATACTCAAACCAAGGGTCAAAACCATAGAGAACTGATACAAGGGACCCAAAACCGGGGTTCAATAATTTAGATGCTATACCACAGACCAAAACCATAGGATCATATACGTTGGACTAAATACCACGGACCATTCATAAGAATTCCCATGTGCATGTGCTTCTCTGCATTGAAGTGAGTGAAATTGAGGTCCGCACCTTTTGAACAGAGTACCTGCGGGTATGTCTGCACTTCTTGGTCGGGGTACCTGCAGATTCGCAGCTTTTCTTAGGCTCACCTGTGGGTATCTCATTTTCTATGATTTTGAGAGCCTAAATAGAGATCTGCCTCTTGAGTGAGTTGCCATCAAGTACAACACCTGTTCCATAGTGCCAAACCTGAATCATAATGCCAACAATCTCCCCCTTTGGACTTGATGGCAACCCCAAGATCCTCAAGGTCATTCTCCCCCTTTGACATCAAGGGCAAAGGATTATGCTCCCCCTGAGAACATGCTGAAGTCTCTGCTCTGCTGATCATGATCCCCCTGATTATAGCCCAGATCTGCAAAAGAAAAAAAATTCTTCAAGAAGAACCATAATCCACCATACACCATAAATGATCTTGACAAAAGAGATAGAGACATATTAGCAGCAATATTCAGATTAGCATCCATGTTCTCCTTCTGTACTTTCTCCTCCAAGATCTTCTACCATAATGCCAACAATTCATTATTAGAAGAATATATGCTCCCCCTGAACCTGTGTCATTCGATCTTCGACCAATCCATAAACCAGCAAATGTACACGTATACCCCATATGAAACTCGCGTACAACCAACAACCTCTGAAATAGATGAGATTCAACAACAAGATGATGCATCAACTACCCCCAGCTTTTGTCTGAGGTATTCAAAAGTTTCCCTGGGTAGTGGTTTGGTGAGAATATCAGCAACTTGTTCCTTAGAAGGAACATACTCCAATTTGACCTTTTGTTCCAACACTTGTTCCCGAAGAAAGTGATACTTGATCGGTATGTGCTTGGTCTTTGAATGCATGACTGGGTTCTTTGAAATGTTGATT
The DNA here is from genome assembly GCA_031772625.1 of Pinus tabuliformis. Taxonomy (NCBI): domain Eukaryota; kingdom Viridiplantae; phylum Streptophyta; class Pinopsida; order Pinales; family Pinaceae; genus Pinus; species Pinus tabuliformis. Next base: position 511,333,135 of record CM062820.1, read on the forward strand.
GCACTTTTATTATCACATAAGATGGAGATAGGTGGCGTACAAGTGATTTGAAAATCCTGCAAGGTCTGCATCATCCAGAGGAGTTGAGTGCAGCAAGATGCAGCAGCCACATATTCCGCTTCAGCTGTAGATAAAGCAATCGAACTCTGTTTCTTGCTGAACCAAGATACTAATCTAGAACCCATAAAGAATCCACCACCACTTGTGCTCTTCCTGTCATCCACGCTTCCGGCCCAATCTGCATTTGTATAAGCATGAAGTGTGAGATCTGTATCTCTAGGATACCATAAGCCATAGTTTTGAGTTCCTTGAAGATACTTGAAAATTCTCTTCACTACCTGAAGATGAGTTTCCTTTGGATTTTCCTGAAATCTTCCAACTATTCCCACTGCATGCATGATTTCTGGTTGGGTACCTATCAAATAAAGTAGACTTCCAATCATAGATCTATAGGTTGGCTGATGCACTGCTGCTAATTCGTCATTTGCACTGAGGCTGCATCCTGTAACCATGGGGGTACATACTGGTTTTGCATCTTCCATGCCATATTTCTTCAAGATCTGCTTGAGATACTTGGTTTGAGACAAAAAGATACAGTCTTCATTTTGTTGGATTTACAATCCAAGAAAATATGTTAGTTCTCCAAGCAAAGACATTTCGAATTCTTTCTGCATCACCAAGGCAAATATTTGACTCATAGCTTCTTCATTGCTGCCAAAGATAGTATCATCTACATACACAACAAGTATTAGCAATTTTTCATTTCCATTTTTTATATAAATATTACTATCTGCTGATCCCTTTGAAAAACCTTGTTGATGAAGATATTTGTCCAAACGATAGTACCAAGCCCTTGTAGCGTGTTTAAGACCATAAAGAGCCTTTTTTAGTCTGCATACAAGATTTGGATCATTCCCAAGAATGAAACCATCTGGTTGCTCAATGTACACCTCTTCTTCTAAGTCTCCATTCAGAAATGCTGATTTCACGTCCAATTGAAATACTTTGAACTTCTGAAAGCTTGAGAGAGCAAGGAACATTTCGATGGCCTCAAGTCTAGCAACGGGAGCAAAAGTTTCTTCAAATTCTATTCCTTCTTGTTGAGCATACCCTTTACAAACAAGTCTAGCCTTGTTTCTAATTACTTCCCCATTTTCATTCAACTTATTTTTGAAGATCCATTTTGTTCCTATGACATTCTTATCTTTTGGTCTAGGAACCAACTCCCAAGTGTTTTTCTTTTCGATCTGCTCAAGTTCTTCATCCATTTCCTTGACCCAGCATTCATCTTTGCATGCCTCTCTTACATTTTGTGGTTCAGTGGAGGAGAGTAATGCCAAATAGCTTGAAGCTTCTATAATTGTTCTTCTTGTTTGTACGTCTGCCTCCTTTTAACCCAAGATTTGAGATTCTGGATGATTCTTTTGAACATACCTGGATGGAGTCTTCTCTTCTATCCTTATATGTTCCTCTGGTGCCTCTTGAGGTTCTTCTTCATCATCAATCTGATTTGAAGGATGATCTTCATCCTCTTTGATATTTTCATAATTTATTTTCCTAGGAATGTTTCCTTCTTCATCAACCGCTACATCAATGTTGTCAACTATTCTTCCAAGTCTTTTGTTGTAACACTTATATGCTTTGCTGTGAGGAGAATAACCAAGGAGAATCCCTTCATCTGCTCTAGGTTAAAACTTGCCAAGATGTTCATCATTATTCTTAATATAAAATTTGCTTCCAAAGATTTTGAAATGTTTTATCGAAGGAGTCTCACCATAACAGAGCTCATGAGGAGTTTGAGTGTTGTTCACCTGGACATATGTTTTGTTGAGAATAACGACCACATCAAATGCAGCTTCACCCCAGAAGGTTGCGGGAGTTCTAGATTCATCAAGCATAGCATGAGCCATTTGTTGAACCGTTCTGTTCATCCTTTCCACTACTCCATTTTGCTGAGGAGTCCTAGCTGTAGAGAATTCCCTTCTTATTCCATGTTCTTCACAAAAATCGAAAAATTCATTTAAGGTAAACTCCCCACCTCTATCAGACCTGAGGCACTTAATTTTGTGATCTGATTCTTTTTCAACCAAGGCTTTGAAAGATTTGAATTTTTCGAAGGCTTCGTCTTTGTGCTTCATAAGTCCTATCCAAACCATCCTGGAGAAGTCATCAATGAATAATATAAAGTATTCTTCTCCTTGAGGTGACCTTTTCCTAGATGGACCACATACATCTGTATGGACTAGTTCAAGAGGCCTGCTAGCTGATCCTTCCTTCTCAGGGAAGTTAGTTCTGGTTTGCTTACCAAACTGACATGATTTGCATTATTGTATTGTCTAGAATTCTGATGTCTGGAAGACCACGAATTGTCTAGTATTTGCATGCTTTCCTTATCTGTGAAAAGCTTAGATGCCCCAACCTTCGGTGCCATAACCAGTGTTCATGATTCTTGCTCAAATAGCATTGTTGTTGTCCTTCTTCAAATATGTATAAATTATTTGGAGTTCTTATGCCTTTGATCACTGTTTTTCTTGTATCAATATCACGAACACTACATCCATTCTTGAGGCAAATTGGGAAGATTTTACCTGTGGCTGGTTGTAGGTTATGTTTGTCCTTAAGGTAGATTGCCCCCGATTTTCTTGATAGTCTTTGTTTGTTCTTGAGGTAAATTGTCCCTGATATACCTGATGATTTTTATTAGGCCTTTTCTCGCTCCTCCTTGCTACATCAAGATAACTTTTGGAGGTGGAAGCTTGAGATTCTTCTCCATTATATCCCAGACCTATCTTGATTAGTGGAGAATGCTGCACATTGATAATCTCATCCAGAGTTTCAGATCCTTTAACAAATTTAAGATTAAGAACTTTTGTTTTCTCAATCTCTTTTTTAAGACCAACAATTTCACATTCCAATTTTTCAAGATGTTTTTCCCTTTCAGCCAGTTGACATTGCAGAGAATCAATAATCACATTTTTCTCTTCTAAGTAAATTTTGAGATTAGAAATCTCTTCATAAAGACCTTCTTCATCTATAGCATCCATGTAATCATCATCTTCAAAAGCCATTAAAAGTTTATAATTATTACCTCATTCATCTTCGTCACTATTTGAAAGTCCATCACTATCTTCATGAGTGTAATAGCTATTCTTATTTGTATTCTATTTCTTGTTCCATCTAACAGGTTCCTTCCCCTTGTCATTCTTATCCTTATGAGGACATTTGGCAGCATAGTGACCAACTCTTCAATAAGTAAAGCATTTGCAAGGTAACTTACCTCGGAATCGTCTAGCACCCCGTTGAAGGTTTTTGAAAAAATTTGATTCTTCTTCTTCTTCTGATACGTGTCGTGACTCATAGTAATCTCCTTTGCCTGAAGCCTTGAAGGCATCTTCTCTTCTGTCTGATGGTCTTCCTTTCCTCATTTCATAAGCAGTCAGAATTCCGTGCAGCTGTGACATGGTAAGGTTTCATAGATTCTCTTTTTCTTCTATTGCAAAAACTTTAGATTCAAACCTAGGGGACAAAGATCTTAGAACCTTTTCAACCACAACAGCCTCTTTTATTTCTTTACCCAAATTTTTCATACAATTAACAATCTCATCTACACGAAGGAAATAGTTAGCCACACTTTCATCATTGTGCATTCTGAGATTTTCATACTGAATTCCGAGGGTTTGAAGTTTTGCTTGTTTTACTTGATCATCTCCTTCATAGCTCAGAACAATCTTGTCCCATATTTCTTTTGCGGATTTATACTGCATAACCTTCACGAATTCTGATTGAGATAGACATCCTAGTAGAGTATTGACAGCCTTTGCATTTGTTTCATATTTCTTCTTCTCAGCCGGATCTGTAGGAGTTTCTGATGGAAAAGTGTACCAATATCTATGATGTCCCAGACTTCTGTACCAAGAGATTGAATATAGGAAGTAACTCTTACCTTCCAATATATGAAGTTTGTCCTGTCAAAAATTGGTGGCCTGATAGATGCTTCTCTCTCGTAGTTGCTGATGATGATGGATCTTCCTTCAAGCGAAAAAGCTTCTTTAGAAGGACCTCCTCTGGTACCAATTGTTGGAAATAATACTGAGAAGGGGGGTGAATCAATATTATCAAATTCTTTTCAATATATCTTCCAGATTTATACTTTGATTTATTCTTCAGATATGGTATGTCAATACCATATAATAATGAGCGAGAACAAGAAAAATAGATAATCACACCAAAGAACACCATATATAAGGTGGAAACCCAATGTGGGTGAAAACCACCTGCTACAATATGTCTCTATCTTCTTTCAATTAGAAACTTCTTTTACAATGATTTTATACAAGTGCGGTCCTTTACCAGTACGCAGGCTGCAACCTGCTGAGAGCTACAACCCTCTCTCATTTTCTAGTCTCTCCTGGAAGGGAGCTACAACCCCCTTAGCTCTTGTACTAGCTAATCTACTAGTACGTAGGTGCTGACCTACTTCTTTTCTTCCAAGGACCACCTTTCATAAATTTTCAAACTGGATCCTTGAACATCAAATAATCATCAAGTACATGTGAATCAACCAATCTCCTTTTTCAATCAACCAATGACTCAACCAATAACTTCTCAGAATGCAGTAACCAGAACAGCAATACCAGCGATCTAAACCCAGAACTCTTTAGCAATAGATAAAAGGCAACCAACAAATATTTCAAGAAAAGTCTGCAACTTCACCAATATAAACTTGCGAATATCCACAACTCTTCTGTGTCTGAACTACGTAGATCTGCACCTGATCCTTCTTCTGATCTGCGTACCTCTGCACCTACTCCTTCTGCTGCACTGTGTACCTCTGCACAGATCCGCACTTTCACTGTCTACCTGACAGCGTACCTCCGCACCTGGTTCTTCTGTTCCCCTGCGTACCTCCGCACTGTGCCTTCGGCTGCACTGCATACCTCTACACCAGTGCTTTCTGTTGTGCTGCGTACTTCCGCACCTTCACCTTCTGTTGAGTTGCGTACCTCTTCACCTACGTTGTGGATCGCATATGGACCTCTGAATAGAACCAATCTATCAATCCTCCAATGTGCCACAGGCTGTCAGATCCACAGATCTGATCATGCGCCAATGAGATCACGATAGATCCGCCTTACAATTTACAGTATTCACCTTGATTTAGATCTAGCGTTATCAGACCGATCACCCAAAATTTCAGATCTTGAGATATTCAATATTCAAAAGTATCTAGCCAAATGATCTCCTTTCCTTTTTATAGGCAAGCCCATACTCAAACCAAGGGTCAAAACCATAGAGAACCGATACAAGGGACCCAAAACTGGGGTTCAATAATTTAGATGCTATACCACAGACCAAAACCATAGGATCATATACGTTGGACTAAATACCACAGACCATTCATAAGAATTCCCACATGCACATGCTTCTCTGCATTGAAGTGAGTAAAATTGAGGTCTGCACCTTTTGAACAGAGTACCTGCGGGTATGTCCACACTTCTTGGTCGGGGTACCTGCGGGTCCGCAGCTTTTCTTAGGCTCACCTGTGGGTATCTCATTTTCTATGATTTTGAGAGCCTGAACAGAGATCTTCCTCTTGAGTGAGTTGCCATCAAGTACAACACCTGTGCCATAGTGCCAAACCTGAATCATAATGCCAACAGCGTGGAAGTAAACCTTAGTAAAGGATTACCAGGAAGCATAAAACTAAAACACAAAGATTGCAACTAGATGCAGTCATTAGACTATGAAAATATAGCTTTCAGATGCAGAATATGTCGGTAAACTAGACATCTCCAAAATGCTTGTCCGGAATACAAAAGAAGAGCCACAAAAAAAAAAAAAAAAAAAAAAAAAAAAAACCAACAATCAACAAAAAGGATGGAAATTCAACCATTCAGATTCGGAAGAGGAGGAAGAGGATGAAGAGGAAGAACCTAGTCCAAACGAAGGTATCCAAATAGAAACACAAAAGACTTCTGTATAAGAGACCATGGAATCACAACCTGGAAAGAACCCAAATACAATGGAAATTAGTGGAACCAAAAGATAGCATTCATCAGATACCTTAGATTCAGACAAAGAAAACCCCCGACTCGGCGAAGAAAATCCACTTCAAATTGTTCCCATAACCCCAACCTAAGGAGAATGGCGAAAGGTCGAGAAGAAAAAGGGGAGGAAGTCTTGAACCTCCAAGTTTGGCTCCTCTGTTCTCGTTGTGGTCGTTTTCACATGAAGTTTTGCTTTTACTTTTTGCCCCTTCTTTTCTTGACGTTGCTCTCATCTCTGACAGGCACTGGCCCAAAATTTTCCTCATATGAGGAGGTTGTGCATATTCTTAGTGACTTTCTCTACTTTTTTTTAGCTTGACTGAATATTCATCCAGTGAGCTCTATGATACGCAAATTATAGATCTAAATGAATGCTTCAACATATACTATGTAACTTTTTATCCTGGTAATAAAAAGTTAGATTTTTTATTTGGAGAAAAAAAACATCAGAAGTTTCACTTCCCCTACCCATGACCTAAATAGCAAAAAATAAAATCAAGTGCTTAATCTAAAGTGAACTAGATTTTTCTTTTTTTTCATAGATACATCAATTATTCTAGGGAATTCAGGGCCTTGAAATACGTGTGTGGATAGTAAGCTCTCCAAGGCCACTCTAAACTAAAACATAGAAGTTCATTAAAGAGTGAAAATCCAGTCTCATTAAGTTGTCTGGGAAATCTCCTCTAACATATGAGTTAAGCACGAGGATGAGTGAAGACAGGGAAAAAGAGATACCCCCTTTCTTACTTGTTGGATACCGTGTCTGTGAATGTTATGCATGGCTTCTAATTATGAACTTGTGACCCTAGTTTCCTATCTTAGGGACCACACGGGTGACTGGGGGGGAATGCCTGTCGTACATGAGAAATAGGTTGCATCACTTTCATATTACTTCTAAAGGGTTCCCTTGTGAAGCTCGGTACTTGCACCAGCAAGGGCTATTGTCTTGAGGTCATCATAACTATTTTTGATAGCTTCACTTGTAGGCTTGGGCCATAATTATCCCAAAATACCTTCAGAAGGTCTTCATATTTGCTTTCTTGTATTTTGGTATCTAGTCCTAATCACCTAGAGTAGAAATCCCTAGAAGCTTCTTATTTGGTTATATATTTAGGGACTTTTAGTGAGTGATCTTTGCTCTTAGACTGTCATAAGCTTTTATTTTTTGAGTCTTTAAAAGTTCTCTTAATATTTAGAAGTGGTTGATTAAAAGGTTCATTGGTCTAGGAGGCTTTGTGGGCTTTCACCTATGAGTGTCGGGGCCTTCATATAGAAGGCGTAGGAGAAGTTCTGCTAGTGATTTTCAACCAGTAGTAGCTAACACATAGGAGATTAATCCTACTTTAGGGGCTCTCATTTCATAGGGTGAACCTAGTTCAGTTCATAATTTGGATGGAAACACTCTAGTCCTTGCTAGGGTGCTCTTCCAATTAGAAGGCAAGATTGATATTGAGGACATCCCTGAGTCCCCTATGACTCCTTTGACACCTCTTCCTTCTCACCTTCCTTACGTTTTATCATATGTGGGTACCCCGAATCACAGGTCAGAAATCCTTGTTCACTCTCCTTCTTTTTTCCAGATGGCCAATGTTAGTGGCATAATTATGGATAGTAATACTTCTGGTGTGCATACCCCTCCTTCAATTGCAGGAGGGGGTACTATTTTTATTTGTATTGTTACACCTATTATATTATTTGTTGGCTCTACCTCCATTTCGGGTTTAAGTGGGGCCACCCAACCTTCTGCCCCTTTCACTAGTTCCTATCCTTTTGGGATGCCATCTAGTGGGATTCCTTCAGTTCCTTCAACCTTCCCATCTGTTGTTTCCACATCTATGACTTCTATGCCAAGTGGTTCAACATATTTTCAAGTTTTTGCTTTTGGAAGTGGCCATATTCCTCCTTCCGATCCATATTTGAACTTAGCATAGGCTATAAATGTTAATCCTTTCGAAGGAGGTCAAGGATGGCCAAATCCTTTCATAAGTGGTTTAGGGACTAGGAACTTATCCCATTTATTTGGTCAATAGGGGATTATGTCCATCCCTTCCACCGGTACCTCACGAGTATTTCTTCCTTTAGCTAGTGCATGGAATCCTTATCAGGGACTTTCCCCTTCTTTCAATGTTCCACTAAGAGGAAACTATCCTATGTATGATAACCCAGCGACAAGGGGTGCATACCATCTGAATAATTCTAGGCCACAAGGGTTCCCTTATGATTAAATTTCTTCTACGAGTAACCCATGGCAACTTGGTGCCTCTCCAAATCTAGGATACGCTTTTTTGAATGTCGAAAATTCAGCCCTTGGTGGGTGGAATTCAGTTACTCTTTCACGCTTACTGATCCTAGCAACCTTAAACTTTCCATATCTTTTGAAGTTGAAAATTGATCTGATCCAATACAATCTAGCTTGGCCTTTAGTTCCTGCTAGACATTCATCTGACATTCCTAAATTTGAAGGGAATTTTAGAGAGGATCCAGTTAATCATATAACCACGTTCCATTTGTGGTGCTCACATACATCCTTGATCAATGATTCGATTAGGTTGAGATTATCCCAACTTACCCTAACTAGAAATGCTACAAAATTGTATATTGAGCTTAGAGGGGGTACCTTTGCTACGTTTGGGCAATTGGCTACTAATTTTCTAAATCATTTTCAGTTGCATGTCCAATACGATGCTGGGACTGAGATTCTAACTAGTTTTGAACAAGACAAAGAAACTCACATTTCTCACCACATCCAAGAGTGGTGTAGAAGGAAGAGTCTCATCAAGGAATATATCCATGATGAGTTCCTTCTTGAGTGTTTTTTGAAATCTTTGCAGCGAGAGATTTCTAAGGATGTGTTACTCTTCAGAGTGTTCACTGAAGAACAAGCCATCTTTAGAGCCCAACAGTTAGAACTCATATATTCTCAATCTAGAGTCCTTTATAAGATTCTTCTTGATGCTCCTCGATCTTATTAAGATCATTTTATCCAAACCTAAGCCGGGATCCCATGTTGATATAATTATAGGGTTGATCGATAGTAGCACAACTAACCAGTTGAATCAATTGCAACAATCATCTTTACAATCTTCTTCTCCAATGTAGGTTCAGCTACCGATGGCTATGCCTTCCCAACCTTTAGCAGTTAATTTTGTCCAATCTTTGAATCCCAAAGGAGACCAACAATATCATGGGAAGAATAAGGGATGTCGTAAGAATAAAGATAAGGTAGGGAAGGGGAATGAGAACAAACCAAATAATGGTACTGGAGAGGGAAAGAAGAATTCGAAAAATAAATTAAATTTCCCATGAAATTTATGCAATGAGGATCATCTTACCCCATATTTTCCCTAAGATTTAGGATGATCAGTGCTTATTAGCTCAGCAGGGTTCTTCAAGTTCCCAGTTTGTGTTGACTAACCATTTTCCCCAAGGGCAACAAATGCTTGTTGGCACTAATGTTGGTACTGGAACCCCCATAGGGGGAACCAGGAAGGGAAATCCACATCAAATGTATATATGGTGAGATCTCTTGTTGATGTTTCTACAAGATCACATGATTATGGTGTACTGAAACATTCTAAGGCTAAGGTTGATTCTGATATCTGAAAGTCGCTCCATATTGAGAGGCTCGCAGTTGAGTCTATACCTCATATGGTGAAAGGCTCTACCAAACATTCGACTATCAATCCCAATTCTAGGGATGCTTAGAACTATTATATTGTCAAATATCTCACTCAGAGCCCTTATACGATGTCAGCATTATAGGTACTCCAATTATTTCCTACACAAAGGAGTGCATTAATCACCATGATCAGAGCAGTAGGTCCGAAGAACACTCTTGTTATTACATTTGATATGTCAAGTGTTAATAAGAGACTCCCTCATCACATGGATTTCTATATTAAATCTACATATCGGAAGATTAATATATTTAAAACTATAGTTGATGAAGGGGCTTCCACATGTGTTATGTCGATGTCATGGTGGAAAGCTATCTGGTCTCTGAAATTTGTTCCTTGCCCTACTCTCCTTACTACATTCGATGGTCATTCTCATAGGCCTCATGGAATTCTTCCATCCTTTATCGTGTGCATTGGGGGGGGAAGGTTGTTAATGTCGAGGTCGAGACAGTTGATTCCAACCTTGATTATAATATTTTGTTGGGTTGAAATTGGGTTTATGTAATGGATGTTATTGTTTCATCATTGTTTCACATCCTATGCTTCCCTCATGAAGGGAGAATTGTTACAATTGATCAAATGGATTATTATCCTAACATTCCCAATGCATATTTTGACTCTACCATCCCCTTTGTGAAGAATACCAAGTAGCCTATTGAGAATTTGGGAGTTGGAATGTATTCCTCATTGATGGGTACTTTTAATCTTCCTTCTCCTATCGCTCATGTTAATTCCATTTCATCCTCCAAGATCATTCCCCGAAAAGGTTCTTTCAGAACTCATTATTTTTTATGATCCTTGGCCCTTACCCCCCTCTATTCCACATTAGAAGATGGACAAGTAGGTGGAATGGCATATCCTATATCTATAGTAGAAATCACGTACCAATCTATAGTGAATTCTACAAATTTTGACCCCATTCCTCTCCCATCAAAGGATTTGGATGGTGATGTGGCTCCGGTCTAGAATCTTGACTCTACTTCGGCTATGGACTGCCTTGATATTGTCTTACCATCTGAGGAGGAAATGCTAGAAGAAATGACTAGTGCAGAAAGACTCTGGGATGATTTGCATCATTGATCATATTTCTCCCTAATCTATGTCAAGTTGAGTTAAATTTTTTTGATTCTTTTTCAACTAGAAGTGTTCATAAAATTCTAAATCCTTTGGCCCCTACAAAAGTTTTTTTTGAATGTAATATGTCCAAAATCTCAGAAACTATTCTGGTTAATATTACCAAGAATCCCAATATTATCGAGAATATCTTCATCGGAGCTACATGTTTCCCTGAAGAAATCAAGATTTATACTAACCTCTTTAATGAATTTCGAGATGATTTTGCTTGGACTTATGAAAAAATTCCTGGAATCAATCCATCGATAGTTCAACATGAGATCAAGACCTATGAAAATTCTAAGCTTGTACAGAAAACTTCGACCGCTAAATCCTAAGAAAGAAACAGCTATTAAAGTTGAGGTTGAGAATTTGCTTAAGGGATGTTTCATATACCCCATTCCTCTAAATGAAAGGGTATCAGATCTAGTCCCAGTGGATAAAAAGTAAGGAATGATCTGGGTATGCATCGACTTTAGGGATTTGAATAATTCTTGTCCCAAAGATAATTTCCCCACTCTGTTTATCAATTAAGTCAATGATGAGAGTGCTGGAAATGAGGTGTTTTCCTTCATAGACAGTCTTTCAGTATATCATCAAATAACTATTCATCCTAAAGATCAACACAAGAAATTATTTATTTTCCACTAGGGTGCATTTGAATACAAGAATATACCTTTCGACCTCAAAAATGTTGGAGCTACTTTTCAACGGGCTATGTCTTATGCTTTCCATGACATCAAGTACATAATAGAAGTGTATTTGGATGACCTAGTCTCTCGTTCCATAAAGAGAATTGCATCCAAAACACTTTCATTTGGTTTTTGAAAGATGTCATCACTATAAGATCCAGTTGAACACTAATAAATTCATTTTCTCTATCACATCCGGTCAATTATTGGGATTCATTGTGTCCAATGAAGGGATTCAAGTTGATCCCTTCAAGGTTGAGGAAATACTTCAGTTTCTTCCCTCATCAACAGTTCATCAACTTTAGAGTCTCCAAGGAAAATTTAATTTCTTAGGGATATTTATCGTCAATTACATTGACATTATGAAAGCATTTATGCAATCACTGAAGAAAGGAGTTCCATTTGTTTGGAACGATTTCGCTCAACGCTCTTTCGATGCTTTGAAAAAGACATTGACCTATGTTCCTCTTTTGATTCCACCTAATTAGAGTAGGGATTTCCTCTTGTATCTCATTGTGGAAGAATCAACCATTGGTATCGTTTTTTTTTAGGAAGGTGATGCTCTTAGGGAGCATGTGATTTATTATCAGAGTCGAGGCTTAGTCAATCCTGAACTTACATATTTTCATATAGAGAATTGGCTTTGGCAGCAGTTCACACTATCCAGGGGCTCTATCGTTATATTCAGCACTTTTGTGTTGGCTGAAGTAAACCCTTTTCAATTCGTCCTCAGTAGACGAGTGATTGGGGGCAATTTTAATAAATGGATCACCATATCACAGGATCTAAATCTTGAATTTATGTCATCCAAGGCTAAAAATCTTTAGCATTCGCAGAATTGATTTCAAAGTTTCTTTATGAAGAGGATGTTGTTCACGAAGAGTCATTTCCTGATGAACATCTCATCCTAATATCTTCACAGGATCCTTGGTATGGAGACATCATAGTATATCTCTAGACTTTGAATTTCCCTCAAACTTTTTTGAATGATGAACGTAGAAATGTCACCTAGCTATAAATTATATTATCATCAGTGACAATTTGTATCACTATGGGATTGATTCAATCCTTAGGCATTGTTTAACCTTAGAAGAAGTTGAGTATATTCTTAATGAGTGCCACAGTGGATCTTATGAAGGTCATCTATCTCAGATTTCTACAACCCAAAAAATCTAGAGTGCAGGCTATTTTTGGCCCTCAATTTTTAAATATTGCATGGAACCGATCAAGAAATTCCATCCTTGTCAAGTATATACTCGAAAAATGCGCACTCATCCATCTTCACTTTTCCCCATCATCATTGTCAGCCCTTTCACTAAGTGGGGTATTGATTATGCAACTTGTAACTCGGCTTCGACTAAGGGTCACAAGAAAATTATCATAATAGTGGACTACTTTACGAAGTGGGCCGAACCTATGCCTACTTTCAATAACAAGGGTGAGACAAAAACTCTTTCCCTATTCAACCAAATCATTTCACACTTCAGTATTCCAAGGGAGACTTTCACTGCTCATGGAAGTCATTTTCATAATAAGAAGATGTCTGAGTTGTCTTTAAAATTGGGATTTTGGGAGGAGTATTCGTCTCCATATTATGCTCAAGATAATGGTCAAGTTGAAGTTGTGAACAAATCCCTCAAAAGTATGTTGCAAAGGACAATTAATAAATCTAAATCCAACTCGAACATCATGTTGTATCATGTGCTTTAGGCATACTGGATTTCTATTAAGACCGCCACGGGTTTTACTCCTTTTCAACTAGTTTATGGATTGGAATTAATCTTCCCTGTTGAATGTGAGATCCCATCTCTTAAATTAACAATTGAACTTCTTCCAGACACATCTAGTCTTGAAGAACTCCTTATTCATTTGGAGCATCTTGATGAGAAGTGTTGGGATGTAGACACATTGAATGAATCTCATAAAAAGAGAGTAAAGGCCCAATATGACAAGACTGTGTGTCCTAAGTTTTTCTTTGAAAGTGACCTTGTCCTGGTCTATGACCAAGATAAGGACATCTTGGGGGCAAGCAAGTTCAAATCCATGTGGTAAAGTCCTTTTATAATTAAAAATATCTTGAAGAAAGATGCATATGAGTTGGTTGACTTTAATGGAAACGTGTTGTCGAAGCCCAGAAATGGGCTCTATCTTAAGAATTACTATGCCTAGGTTGTTGCCTAACATTTTCTTTTTGTTGTAAATATTGTACACAGTTATTTTTTTATGTCTATGGATCTCATGGTGATGTTGGTATTTTTAATCTACTTTAGCAAGTTTCGATGGGTGATCTGGTGTATCTAGGATTCACCAATGGTGCTAGTAGACATACTCAGAACTTAGCTTCCACTGCTTGGGTAATATATTATCCATATGATCAGTTGTTAGTCTCAAGGGGAATATGTATCAGTCCCGCATCTAATAATATGGTTGAATATAGTTTTGTCATTAATTTACTATTTGAAGCAATATATTTTGGTATTGAATCATTGGTGGTTTATTTGGATTCACAACTAGTGGTGTCTCAATTAAATAACATATATCATGTGAGAGATCCTTTATTACATCACCAATTTTTTAGAGTGATATTATTACAAGTATCATTTAATTTTATTACTTTTATTCATATTCCACAATTAGAAAATTCATTTGTTGATTCTATAGCTAATCAAGAATTAGATTTACACATTAATCATTCATCATGTTAAAATAAAAATGTATCATAAAATCATCTATATATATGATCAAATCATCGTGAAACTGTCTATATACAAATAGGAATAATATCTCCAAAATATTAAAAAATGTGGAAAAATGTTCTATAGAATTAGGGCTTAATCTTGATCATGTCGATAAACGATCAATCATCTAAATCTAAGTTTGTATGCCTTGCCCTAGATGAGTGTCATGGAAGAAGACAATAGCATTCACCACCCACCGAAAGAGACACACCCACTCTCGTGGTAGTCCTACCACTTGCCTCTGAATGGCCTTAAGGAGATCCTCTATGGCTATGATGGGAACTTGATGAGTCAAAATCTCCAAGTTCCTCTAAACTATATGAATGACTCTATTGATCTCAGTTGTTGCTCTCTCCGCATCTCTGCCACAACGCCTATGTTTGGGTACACCCTCAGGTCTCACTGGTCCAACATCTACATCAAGATCAAAAAATCTTGTAAGATTTTTATTTCACCCAGAAATAATTTTAACTTCTTAAGATCATATTAAAAATCCAAAAAAAAACAAAACATAAAAGTTCAAAATTTTTACCCATCTCGCCCCATGTAGCGCCCTCGAGAAGTGCTAGAATCGGGTCCTCTCAGTATTCTATGCCTACATATGGGTAGTCATCTATATATATGACTTGTTCCTCCCACTAGAGGAAGAAATCGTCATCAAATGATGCTCGGTGACTTCGCCTCCGCCTAGTCACCTCATCAGGTCTACTCATCTAGCCATCCTTGGATCTCTAGGACTGCTGATGGTTGTAGACACTCTACGTCGAAGTGTTGGGACTCTCTAAAATAAAAAGAAATAAAGTATGCTACCATTTCCAAAATTCTTCATTTTCCCTCATCTCACTAAAAAAAATTGCTTATTCATATAGGTCAAGAGCCCTGTACACTAATCAATGACTTTTGGATGAAGGCACTCTAGTACCAAGAACATGGCGAGTTGAGAGGTTTGATGTAGATTTTTTGATCTTGCTACTCTGACAATGGTAACGAGGATAATCTTGATTAGTAGGCTACTCACATTCTTGATCAGAATCTGTGATACGACCTTGTTTGTCCCTAGTGTGCAGTATATATCTATATAATCAAAGACATTTAGGCCTCCCTGGGCCCTCTCTTTTAGATCAACTACATCCCCTCTTTAGGAAAGTCTTGTAATGAAGTAAATATCTTCTACATCAATTTGTAAGGGCATTTGATCAATCATGAAAACCTCTTGCTCTGGATCCCAATAATGAATAAGCATATATAACAACCGAGTCTGGGTTTTCATATTTGACATCATGAAAATTTTTAGAAATCCAAATCTTCATAGTGCATCCAATGCAATTGGATCCTCTAAAACCTCATTATCGACTTCACTATGCTCCCTTTCCTTCCAAACAATTTCCATCCTACAAATTTAAGAGGATTCATCCATTAGAAATTGGAATTTTCAAATTTCTTTGCACATACGCGACTTCATCAAATAACATTCATGTGTACATGTGTCTTTGCCTTTGAAAACCTATGTGTAGGAATTTCTATATGTGGTTTTTAAAGAGCCAACCTGCATACACGCAGAGACAAATTAAAAAAAAAAAAATCCTACAGCGAAAAATCAATTGAATCTATTCAAATTTCTTAAATTGGATGACATTATGGATTTAGAATTACCTGGAAGCTTTCAGTTGATGAATTGGTTGAGAAAATTGTGAAATGAAGTTGCCCAAATTTTTCTCCCAAGCTCTCAAGATCTCAACACTTCCAAGTTAAAATGAATTTTGGTGAGTTGAAATGTATTTTTATATTAAAAATTTAAAAGCCCACTTTTATAAAGTTCATAATTTTTAAATTTTATTATTTCATGAACCTTTTAACTTTTGGCTTGAAGTGTTGGGGGAGGTTGTTTTCCAGGGTAAATGAAGACTTTATGACATTTTTTCAACACTTCGACTCCATGATTACAGACCTATCATGGAGGTATCATTTTCGTCACTAGCATATAGGTTAGGGTATATCATTTTTTTCATTGCATTACGCATCTTAACCTCATACTGTGATATTTTTCCATAGGTTTGACCCCATTATGTTGTAGTTTTCAAACCACTTTCACTTGTTGTCTTATAAAATCATAACATAATGGTAGATCCATTCCTTACATGGGATTCCTTTGTAAAAATTTCTGTTTTCCCACCCTAGTTTTCAGTTTCTCCTTATTTCTCCCATGTAGTTAAATGCCCATTCCCATAACCATACATTTAACAGACTGAAAAAAATAAATATTGCTGAAAACACAAATTCTGGAAATTTTTTCAGAATGCTGGAAATTGTAGAATTAAAAATCAGCAATCAAAAACAGCCATTAAAACACATTAAAACACTGATATTTTTGGTCAACTTGACCCTGGAAAAACCCCCTACAACTCTTGGGGAAAACCAGTTTGAGAGTTCTTCTTTATTTCTGAAAATTGCCTTTTTACAGTGAGAATTATTCAGCAAAAAATCAGCAAACAAATTTACAACTTATCTCCTTTCCCGTGCCTCACAACAATCTGGAAATTACAGCAAACAGGACAGCAATAAATGCTGTACGGCCTCCGTTTTGTGTGCAGAAAAATCAGCAAACTGCTCCTCGATTTTTGTGCAAAAATCTGCCTTTCACTATGTGCTGAATCAGCTATACAAATCTGTTCAACTGCTGCCTTGGAATGTGTGCCAAGCTGCTGTCTCCTTCTCCTCCCTGATCAGAAATCTCTCTTGCTCTCTTGCTCTCCTTCTCCCAATCTGCTCATGAAAGAATGAATGACCTTTTCCTCCTTTTCCTCCTTTAATATAACTCTAAGTGACTTTTGGGTGATCTCTAAATCCAATGGCTGAAATAGATTTAGATCAATGGCTGAGATTAAATGCTCATTTAAATCTCACTTTCTATTTTTTAATTCACCCCACTTTAATAAAGACCCACTTAGTCATTTATTTCCAAAGTCACTTTTCCTTTCTAATTTTTCATTTACTTTATAAAAGTTACTTTAAAATTAGACTTAGTAACTTTATCACTTAAAGTCACTTTTAAATTAGATTTAACTTTATAAAATTATAAAGTCACTTTAGGAGAAAAATTAAATTCTTTTGGACACTTTTCCCTAGGCCAAAGATCAAAGCCTAAGGGAACCACCTGTCCTCCGGTACCAAATTTCAACACTCCCTCTTACCGAGGAAGGTGTTCCTCACCACACCCATCTTGTCTCTGAAGTAGACATGCTTGCCCCGTGGTAAGGCTTTGGTAAGAATATCTGCAACCTGCTCATCAGTGGAAATATACTCAAGCTTCACAGCTCCCTTCTGAACATAGTCTCTGATGAAATGATATCTGATCCCGATATGCTTTGACCTGTCATGAAATACTGGATTCTCCGTGAGTTTAATGCAACTCTGATTATCACAGTAAATCACTGAAGGTCTCGACGGCTGACCAAATAAGCCAAACAACATCTTGCGAAGCCAGATAGCCTCACAACTAGCTAGACTGGGTGCCATATACTCTGCTTCCGCTGAACTCAGTGCTACTGACTGCTGCTTCCGGCTGAACCATGACACTACTGCTGAACCCAACCCAAAACAGCACCCTGAAGTGCTCTTCCTATCAGAAGCACAACCTGCCCAATCAGAATCAGTGTATCTTGCCAATCTCACTCCATCTCCCTGCCTGTAGTCCAGACCATAATCCACTGTCCCCTGCAAGTACCACAAAATGTGTTTTGCAGCCACCCAGTGAACCTTCCTAGGCTCACACATAAACTGACTCATCGTGTTGACTGCAAAACAGATATCTGGTCTAGTGTTGACCAAATACATCAAGGAACCAATCAGTTGCCTATACAATGTGGGATCCACCAACTCGGAATCCGAAGCATGAAGCTTCTTCCAGTTGGTGATCATCGGTGTCGACATGGGTCTACAATCCTCCATGTGGAATCTACTAAGGATGTCCACAATATACTTCCCCTGCCCCAGGAAGAAATGCCCCTCCTCCTGCCACACCTCCAAACCCAAAAAGTAATGCATCAAACCGATGTCCTTCATCTCAAACTCCGCCGCAAGATCTCTCTTGCAATGCTCTATGAGTCTCTCTGCACCTGTAATGATCAAGTCATCCACATACAGCACCAGAATGAGAGGCTCCTCACCAATCACAATAAAGTAAAGGTTCGGATCTGCCTCACTCTTTGTGAAACCCATCCCCTGCAAGTATGCATCTATCCTGGAGTACCAAGCTCTGGGAGCTTGCTTCAGGCCATAAAGGGCCTTCTTCAATATGCACACATGGGACTCCTTCCCATGCACCTCAAAGCCCTGTGGCTGCTCAATGTACACCTCCTTCTGTATGAAGCCATTGAGAAATGCGGTCTTCACATCCATCTGGTGGATCTTCCAACCCATCTCTGCTGCTATCGATATAATGGAGCGGATCGAAGTATATCGAGCCACGGGAGAGAAGGTCTCCTCATAATCAACTCCCTCTACCTGGGAGAACCCTCTAGCCACAAACCTCGCTTTGAATTTCTCAATGCTGCCATCTGCAGCATGCTTTACCTTGTAAAGCCATCTGGAAGTAACCACGGATTTGCCCTCAGGCCTCGGCACCACCTCCCAAACATCATTCTTCATGATAGAAGAATACTCCTCCTGCATGGCCTCTCTCCAGACCTGCTGGCTAGCTGCCTCCTCATAGCTAGAAGGCTCAAAGTCAAGGATGCTGGTAACCATCGCCATATAGCTACAAAACCTCTCAGGTGGTCTACTCTCTCTGACCGGCCTCTTCGGCTCAGCAACAGATGTGGCATCTCTCAAGGTGTCCTGAAGCCACTTGGGCTTCCTCTTCCCTGAGCGCACTTCTCCCACTGGAGAATGAAACTCCTCCTCCTCATCATCATCAGTAGCCTGAACTCCTGACTGTCTGTCTGCTGTCCTCCTGCCTGCACCTAAACCTGTAGAAGCTGAGGTACCGTGTGAATTGTCCATCAGTGGACTCCCTAGTGAACTACTCTATGAACTGCTCTGCATGCTGCCCTAAGCACCACCCCTCTGGCTCAATGAGCCACTGCTCACTGACGGACCTGACATCCTCATAGATGTACCTCCTAATCCTTCTGATCCCTGCCCACTGGA
Source organism: Pinus tabuliformis (assembly GCA_031772625.1). NCBI lineage: Eukaryota > Viridiplantae > Streptophyta > Pinopsida > Pinales > Pinaceae > Pinus > Pinus tabuliformis. The sequence goes on from CM062820.1 coordinate 511,352,550, forward strand.
TCCCTGCGACTGACTCAACTGCTACTGAGGGTCTGGCTGATCCAGATACTCTAACTCCCGTGACCTCCTAAAGGCCCTGTCCTCCTCGAACTTCACATCCCGTCTGACAACAACTCTCCTCTGTGCAGGAATGTAAATCCGAAAGGCCTTTGAGGTCTCACTGTAGCCCACAAAGATACCCTTCTCTGCGGTGGGCTCTAGTTTGGTCCTCTTCTCCTTGGGTATATAGGAGTATGTAATGCATCCAAAGATATGAAGATGACCAATATCAGGCTTCTTCCTAGAGAAAGCCTCCTCCGGAGTCATGTGCCCCAAGGCACGATGCGGACTCCTGTTCTGCAAGTAAACAGCTATGTTGCAGGCCTCTGCCCACAAGAACAATGGCAACTCCTAATCATGTAACATGGCTTTGGCAGCCCCTATGATGGATCTGTTCTAACTCTCTGCAACCCCGTTCTGCTGGGGGTTGTAAGGAACAGTGAACTCCCTCCTAATGCCTGCCTCCGCACAATAGTCAACAAACTCTCCAAGGGTGTACTCTCCTCCATTGTCCGACCTCAAGGACTTGATCTTTCGACCTGTCTGAGTCTCCACAAGAGCTCTGAACTCCTGAAACCGCTTGAAGACCTCACTCTTGGTCTTCAAAAAATAAATCCAGGTCCTCCTAGAGTGATCATCAATGAATAAAACATAGTACTCATATCCACTCAAGGAAACATGAGACATCCGACCGCTCACATCGGAATGAATCAAATCAAGTATCCCCGTCGCTCTGCTATCACTGCTGGGAAAAGGGGATTTAGCAAACTTGCCCATCGCACAACCTCTGCAAGTATCAAAGTGATCAGTATTGAAATCTGGCACACCTGTAGTGATCTCTCGCAATGTCCTCAAGGCTCCATGATACATATGTCCCATCCTACGGTGCCAAATCTCACACAGCTCAGAACTGCTAGCTCTACTGTCGGTACTACTGCTCAATGCCAAAAGGGGCTGAAATGCAAACTTGTACACCTTTGCATGGCGTACACCTATCACTCTAGCTGAATCAGCTGGAGTGTCCCTGGGATACATCAACACCTGTCCTCCCCTGAACAGTACCTCATATCCTCTGTCCTCCAAAGCTGAGATGGATATGAGGTTCTTCCTCATCCCTGGCACATAAAGAACCTCTGACACCTTCAAGGGAGGTTTGGACTCCCTCTGAAATGTCACTGTCCCCACCCCGACTGCTCTAACAACTCTGTCATCACCGAGTACTACCTCAATATCAGTGCCACTCTCTGAAAGCTCTGAGAAGTACTCACAGACTCTTGTCATGTGACGTGAAGCCCCACTGTCCACATACCAGATACCTGAAGATGCTCCACTAATCGAGGGAAAAGCATGCTCCCTCTGAACCTGTGTGGCAGGTGATCCTGCACTAGAGGACTCACACGTAGTGAACGCAAGCTCTCGGTCAAAACGACCAGCAAAGTCCTCAATCTCTGCTGAAGCTGCCACATCCTGGTTCTTCCCCTTCTTCTTCTTCTTCTCCGGACACACAACTGCATAGTGTCCCATCTTTTGACAATTCCAACACTTCACCTTGGAATAGTCCTTCTGTGTGTTCCCCTGTTTACCTTTACCTTTGCCTTTGCCCCCACCACTGCTTGTGGAAGCCTGCTTCTTCCCTTTGCCTTTCTTGCCTCCTGCCACCAGTGCTACATCCTCATCCTGCTCAACTAGCTTGGCTGCCCCAAGCTGACCTTTCTTGATCTCTGTCTAAATGCAATCATCCCAAAACCTCTCCCATGTGGGAAGGGTCTCACGTGCACAAACCCCATCAGCAAAGTTCAACCATGAACGGGGGAGGCCATTCACTGCAATCCGCACCAACTCAGTGGGTGGAATGGCCTCTCCAATCGCTGCCAACTCATCTCTCACATTGGTAATCTATGTGAGATATCCAGCTGCACTATCATTCCCCATCTTAATGTTCTTTAGCTTCTCCTTCAGGACCATCTTCCGGTTCTCATTGGTACTCTGGTAGAGATTGGACAATGTTGTCCACATCTCATGGGCATTGCTCTTTCCTCTCACATGAGGAATGCAATGGTCTTTGATTCCATCTAGAATCAGCCTCTTACCCTTATTGTTCTTCTTTTTATACTTAGCCAACTGAGTAACATTAGTGGGCACAACAACAGGGTTCTGTGCGGTATGCACCATGATATCCCAGACTTCTGCCTCCTCAAAGATACTCTGCATTCTCTCCTTCCAAACGCTGTAATTTATATGCCCATCCAGCCTATCCTCCACCCTCAATCCCAATGACATCCTGCTATCCTAAAACTGAAAGAATAACACTGCTGTAGTAAAGATAAAACTACTGTTTATGAAAAAATCAGCTTGCTGGAATTTTCTGAGTGAAAAATCAGCAACTGTAATTTTTCCTTTTGCTGTCCCAAACTGCCCTTCAGCACTCAAGCTCTGATACCATGTAAAAAATTTTGTTTTCCCACCCTGGTTTTCAGTTTCTCCTTATTTCTCCCATGTAGTTAAATGCCCATTCCCATAACCATACATTTAATAGACTGAAAAAAATAAATATTGCTGAAAACACAAATTCTGGAAAATTTTTCAGAATGCTGGAAATTGCAGAATTAAAAATCAGCAATCAAAAACGGCCATTAAAACACATTAAAACACTGATATTTTTGGTCAACTTGACCTTGGAAAAACCCCCTACAACTCTTGGGGAAAACCAGTTTGAGAGCTCTTCTTTATTTCTGAAAATTGCCTTTTTACAGTGAGAATTATTCAGCAAAAAATCAGCAAACAAATTTACAACTTATCTCCTTTCCCATGCCTCACAGCAATCTGGAAATTACAGCAAACAGGACAGCAATAAATGTTGTATGGCCTCCGTTTTGTGTGCAGAAAAATCAGCAAACTGCTCCTCGATTTTTGTGCAAAAATTTGCCTTTCACTATGTGTTGAATCAGTTGTACAAATCTGTTCAACTGCTGCCTTGGAATGTGTGCCAAGCTGCTGTCTCCTTCTCCTCCCTGCTCAGAAATCTCTCTTGCTCTCCTTCTCCCAATCTGCTCATGAAAGAATGAATGACCTTTTCCTCCTTTAATATAACTCCAAGTGACTTTTGGGTGATCCAAGTGACTTTTGGGTGATCTCTAAATCCAATGGCTGAAATAGATTTAGATCAATGGCTGAGATTAAATGCTCATTTAAATCTCACTTTCTATTTTTTAATTCACCCCACTTTAATAAATACCCACTTAGTCATTTATTTCCAAAGTCACTTTTCCTTTCTAATTTTTCATTTACTTTATAAAAGTTACTTTAAAATTAAACTTAGTAACTTTATCACTTAAAGTCACTTTTAAATTAGATTTAACTTTATAAAATTATAAAGTCACTTTAGGAGAAAAATTAAATTCTTTTGGACACTTTTCCCTAGGCCAAAGATCAAAGCCTAAGGGAACCACCTGTCCTCCGGTACCAAATTTCAACATCCTTGTTAGATCCTTGCTAGCATATGTTGCCCATGTTGTATGAATTGCATAGGCCCATAAGTCCTCTTTAGTATTGCCATGACTTCGTGATGAAGCCTCATTCCTCTTCTTCTTCACTATCATTCTAGCTTTATACCCTAGAGGCTCCCACATGTTAAATTGTACTGATGCATTGCATATTGACTACTTGTACCATTTTGGCCTTAAGACGACTTCATTTGGACTCCTGTATAAGCCACTTTTGACCATGTCCTTTCTGCAGAGTTCAAACCTTACATTCATTAGCCTATGCAACTTGACACCCTTTATCCATGGAAAGAACATTCCTTTGAGTGTTGACAACCAATATTTGACACCTTGCATTGAGCATAAGAATGTTACACTCTTAGGAACTAATGCATCTGCTTTTAACACTCATTCTTTCCACTATATTATAGGCATTCTTTTATTCTTTTTCAGGGTTCAAATATGAAAAATATGAAAAATATATATATTTCAAAAATATCGGGAACAAGACAGTTACTTCGATATTTGATGGTAGCAAGAGTCAATTATGTCCCCCTTAAACAAGGCACTCAAAATAAGTATTTCCTCCATTGGTATGGGACTTAGTTTGAATTTAGGAGAGCAATAACCTTGTTCTTGATTTAGTCCTCCTCCGGTTGGTTATCTCTTCCAATCATATGGAGAGTTTTTTAATGCCTCCTTCATTGCAAACTTATACAAATTTATTTTATGCTTCCATAGAGTCACATATGAGTCATGATTTTGTTCAAGGGAAGTCAACTTGTGTCGTTCATTCTACGGTGTCTTTTGACTAATTTTTAGGTAGCCAGACCTGGCCTATCAAGTTATCTTCAGTATCACATCAATTATTTGTTCCTTTGCTCGTGTTGGTTAAGAAGGTCTCTATTGACTTCTTGCTAGGGGGTATGCTCTTATCAATTCTGACAAATTTCTCTGAGAGTAAGCCTAAACCTGAACCCTGGCCTTATTTACATCATTGATAGGTGACCTTATACTTAACATCGATCAGTATCATGGATCTTTAATTGAGTGGTTTCCCTCGTGTTCAACATCAGCTTACATTATCACATATTTGGATTCATGCAGTAACTTGGTTTCCATTTGACCCTATTGGTGGATTCCTTTCCTCTGTGTTAGATCTCATTATTGGTTGGTTCAGAGGGTTGCTATCATGCACTAGCCACATCTTGTGTACGCCAGAAACATACTTTAGAATGGTTACTTCATCTATTTTCATTTGAGTTCTTCCAAATTATTGGCCTGTGGGTTACACTCACACTGGTTGATGTGGGATGCCTTAATTCCTTCCTTCTATTAGATATTTTCCCATCTACTTCAACTCATTTCTCTGCGAACAAGATCTAGAGTCCATTTTTCAATACCTTATGGTTTGTAGTCATCAGTGGAAGACTCCTTCGCTATTGAAGTGAGAATGCATCAATGTCTCCTGATTGATAAATTCTCTCAAGTGTTCAACTTCAACACATTTATTCTCACTTGTTAGATTGTACTGGGGTACCTTGACTCTCATCATCATTATCAATGAGTTGTCTCTTGTTTTATAATGATATACATCAATGACTGGTAATCAAATTATTTCTCACACAGCCGACTTCAACTCATTTGCTCCCATAGTGTAGAAATATACCATCTACAGTTAGTGAAGAACTCGCATTGTGTCAACATATTGGTTCACTTTTTAGTTCCTTCAGTTTTCTGCCAGTGTTACCAGTGACCCTTATATGTTGTAGTTCATCACAACAACATCATATATGTTGACACCCGAGCTCATGCAGTACCACTATTCCACCTATATGGCATGGTATTATTATCAGGATCAGTTATGCAACATCAATGATCACACATTCTTTGAGTATAATTGATCAGATTTTCTTTTATATGTGATATTGAGACATAGCTCCATTGTGTTCCTTTGCGGCTATGATCAAATGACCCACTATGTATTCTTCAATATTCTTTGTACACTTAGGTATACATGATGGATCCTCTTTGTACTTGATCAATGGACATGCTTTACTACCTTTGAGCATGGGTATGCCTGCCTTAGACATGAGTCTTCTTTTTGATTCCTTCTACAGGTATTCAGTGAGCTAGAATATGGTGATCTCCTCTCAGGTCCTCAAATTATCTCTCCTTTTACTTAATACATTTCAGCCATCATGTACCCCTTATGGTCTCATATATTAAGGGGAATCTGTTATAGCATCATTTAGCACCCTTGTAGTTCTGATATGGCGTTGGGAAGCCCTTTCCCATTCAGACTTGATCATTATTAAAAAATAATATTTTCATTTCCATACGCGACTCTTCCCTTTAAAACGCACATACACACATGGGTACCATAATACAAAACCCGCGTACATAATTTGAAATATATTAAAAAAAAATCTTATTTATCGATTGAGGTTTATAGGTTTCATCAAAAGCCCACCTACATGGGCTTGTGGCCTAATTATATCAACTGATTTGTAGTGGTATTTATACACCTCATGTGAAGCCCTAATCATAGAAGGAGATAGGATATCGACAATATAGTCCTTTTTGTCCCCAGATCAAGTATGATTTTCCCTATTCCTCCTGTGCTCCCAGTCATAGGAAACCCTTATTTCCTTGTATAGATGCTCATCTTCCATTATATGGCATCCTTTTGCACATGCTTGAGAGGTGATATTTGAGGCTTGGGCTGGAGGGATCTAGAGGAAGATTTCATTGGTGTCATGGTTGGCTCAGGTTGTATCTTTCCATTACTATTTGTTGATATCAATAAAGAAGCTTTGTCTTGTTCCTGATATGTTATGATCTCATGTTTTTTATGATTCATGTCTAATATACCATGATTTATATTTTTACGCTTAATGATCTAACATATTTATTATGCACGCACTTTGAACTACTTGCTATATATATGCTTCTCTAAATTGTGTTGCATTTCTGGTCACTTTGGAGGAAGCAGAGGGTTTGGACACTAGAGGATCGACATCAAATGTAGGACCTATGAGTACTCCTCTAAAACCCAACTTTATTAGTTTACATAGTTTGCTTGCTTGAATGTATGCTTCTTGTTGATAGTCTGCCTTAAATCTATTAAGGTTGTCAACCCTCACCTTAGGGAAGTTTTTCCTGCCAATAGCCATGAATGTCTGAATTGAACCTAAGATATGCTTGGCCATTTGTAAATATCCAGACATTGACTGGAACTGAAAACCACTTGGAGAACCATTTGATACAAAAATGCACCCCCCGCTAAGTTAATTGGAGATGGAGCACAAATAGAAGAAGGTGTAAACAATCCTCTAAAGCACATTTCAAGATCATTAACATGATGAAGATCCTGAAGGTATTCAAGACTCAATTATGTATGCAAAGAATGAAAAGCAGCATCATGTCCATGAGATAAGAAATGTCGAAAGTAGTTTACAATTCCATGTCGTATTTCAATTGAACTATAGCGAAAGTGAATAAGATCATCAAATGATTCAAATAAATAGTCACAAGGATAATAGAAGAAATGCTCTAATTCGTGTATATTGAATCTAGATAACTTGTGATCAATTTCTTGCAATTTTGTTCCTTTCAACGCAAAACTATTTTTCATTGCCATAAAGTATATTGAGACAAACTCACAAATTGTCCAAATGTGACAATGATGTATAACATTAAGAGCATAGATTGCATTGAATGTTCAATAAGCACATATGATACTAGAAAAAATTTAGACTTCATATATTATTTCAAGTCTACATTGTCTTTGTGACTATCTTTTCTCCCTATTTTTTGATTCACAATAATAAAAAATGAGTACCTAGAACTGTGAAAAAGGAGTATCTTGTATATATAATTAATTTCTCTCATGTCTTACTATAAATATTGTGTGTTGTTTGTCAATCCTTGAATCATGTAGGTTCATTTGCTAATTTCAATTCACAGGGATGATGATAACAACCAAAAAGATGTTGATACACAGATTTCGTGGAAATTTATTCATGTATCTGAGAATAATAGTCAGTATATTGTTTTCTTTTTCCACTGGAAAAATCATAATTTTATTCATATTGAGTAAAATTACATGTTGTAGATGCTGTAATAGCATATGCTGTATCAAAACTTGTCCTGCTGGAAACAAGATCTAATAATAAAGAAATTGTCTATCAATGCTTTCCTACCTTTCTTTTTTTCCACTTTCCGCCACCCTTCATTGTTGGGCATGTCTATTACAATAGTCATTTGTGCTTTGTTTGTGGAAGCCACGATTTCGTTTTCAGAATCTGAGCTTGCTGCAGAGTATGCTCGCTTGCTGCCTCCAATTTATTTCCCTGCGGTGTGTTTCTCACATCACTATTGTGGGTTGCTTGCCTTTGGATATATTGCATATTCAATCAGATTTTCATCATTCTGTGAGTTGTGTGGAATGCTTTCTTTGCTGATTTCTGGATTATTTCTTCCATCTTCTGCTTCTTGAAGTATATTGTTGGTTTCTATATTCTTTTCCTCTTCTATATCCTCTGCCCATGTGGCTGAAAACTGCCATCCTTTCGGCTTTGGTGGTTGTCTTCTTTTCCTATATTTTTTGTTTTGGGGGCATGCACTCTGAAGATGACCAGTTTGTCGGCATATGCGGCAGCGAAAGGCAGTGTTTTCATAATCAAGTGGTTGTGCCCATTGCTTTCCATTATGGAGTAAGAGAATGTGATCTGGTAAACCTTGACTGAGATCAACCTCCACACAGATCCTGGCAAAAGTATAGATATCCTTGGATAGGTGCTCATTGTCTACTTTTAAGAATGTCCCCAAGGCATTGCCGATGCCTTCCAATACTTTATAGTGCCAAAAGTGTAGAGGCAAGTTAAATAATTTTACCCACACTGGCATTTTGGAAACCACCATGCTGTTTGGGTCGAAATCCAGGAACCAAGATGTCATAAAAAGGCCAGCATTACCCCAGAACCATGGTCCCTCATTCAATGCATATTCCTTGTCCTTTATGGTGTCGAATTTGACAATAAAAAATCCCTTTGAACAGAGATGGAGATCGTAGTTCTCTATCCATATGGAGTAAATCCATTGACGAAGGGCTTCCGGTTTGGGCCAAAAGCCATTAAACCTGCATATCACTGCTTTAGTTGAATAATCAACATGTATTTCATTTACCTTAGGGATGGTGATTATTAATGCAGGGTTTTGTGTTGTCTGCTCAACAATGTAGGCTCCTGGGGTTGTAGCTTGTTGTTCTGTTTTCGCTTATGGTTCCATCTTTCCTTTTACTGCATCTTTGAAAGAAGCAAGTCCTTTTGAGCTTGTGCCAAAACAACCTCCGCGGAGTCTTGTGCTAAGACTGATGGTTGAGTCGTTGCAAATACCGTTAGTATACTATATCTATATATATATATATATATATATATAGATATAGATATATAATTTAAGTGCATATGGTATAAATAAAAAAAATTAATATATTTTTTTTTAAGATAAAGAAAAACTAATAGAAATAAAAAAATAATATTAAAAAAAGCGGTGTTCTATGTAAATTAACACCATGAATCTTAACATCTTCCTATAGCTAACTTACATGTATTTATTTTTGTCTCTCCCTCCATTGTCAAATTTGATATTCAAGGACAACATTCCGATAGTACATTCTATTAGTGGTAGCAACCTAGATTTTGTTTTTAAAATAATAGGTTTTTATTGCTTTTTTATTTTCTTTCTATTGAAAATCTCTTTGAATTTCTTGTAATTTATAATAAAGTTAAATGAATTTTAATATAATTTTATAAGATTTTTTTGAAATTATTAATGTTCATGTTTGGTTTGTTCATATTTATTTTGAGATTTGTGAAACTTCAAATTTAATCAATTTTCTTTATCGAAATAAATGTCTTATAAAAAATATTCACAAATTAAATTTAGATTATTTAATGTAATAATAATAATGTGTAGATAATAATTTGCACATCCTATCATACTTTTAACCAAAGGGAAACCACAAATAAAGTTAACACAGTAAAATGAACATAGTCATTCACGCAAACAAAATCACATTGTAAATTTTAAAATCAGCTATGCTATCGTGATGATAAAAATATAGAAAAGACCGTTGAGACCATGTACACATGGTCATTTTCTATCATCCAAACGAATAATTAAAGGTTAAATAAACATTAATATCGAGGTAATTGCCTTAACTATGTAAGAGCAATCCTATCTTGCCATTTTTAAATTATTCTTATCCAATAATAATATCCAAGTATATTAGAAGGTCAACGAGTAATGGACATGGTCTATTTTTTTGGCATTTTTTTTAATGGAAGGTTAAAAAGAAACGTTAACCATGGTAAAATGTTTATATATTTAAAATTAAATGAAAACTATTTTATTTTAGAGAAAATAAACTGTAATTTATATTATGTAAAATATTATATTTTAATTTATATGAATTGCGATGGTTATGACTTTTCATTTATAGGTTTTCTGTTCACTTCCACTATTTTTTTATTTATTCATGATCTTGAGTGGAATAAATTATAAATTTTTATTTCTTTAATTTGTATTTTTTTCCCAAGAAGAATTTTGTTATTTAGTTTTTTTCGTTGCTTAAGGTTATTCTGATTAATTTATTTTGTATTAATGTATAACACATTCTTTTCATCCATGTTTGAGTCGTGATGCATTTGATTTGTTGAAGTTGTTGTTATGAGATTTTTTTTCTTATTATTTGTTTTTTGGTTCTTCATGTTGAGTTTTAGAAGTAACTTTCAACATCTCTTTTATATGATCATCAATGTTACAATGGTTACAGTGTCTATCAGTACCTTTGTGTTGGAGTGTTGTGGTTGCTGTCAATTTTGTATTTTTTCCATTTCTACTTTTTCTTCCTCTACTTTGAAGTTTCCTAGTGCTCCTTCTACTTTGACCTACTTGATTGCCCTTTCTTTTATACTACATTCTCTAGATATTGGTCTTGTGAAGGAGACTCATCCATTGTTGTGGGATTGAACAATATCATCTCCTTCCCATGTGGATATGTAGATCCCACGTATACATGAGGATTGTGTTAGAGTTCTTTGTGAAGATACCCAACATTATGGGCATATTTCTAAATTCAATGGTGTAATCATGTACACTCTCTTATCTCTGCTAAAAGTAATGTCCCTATATACATTGGTCCTCTCCATACCCAATAAGGTAAAATTATGACTTTATGAGAGTTTTGAGATCCTTCCACTTAGTCATTAGAGGATCTCCCTCCAACCTCAACATATTTGTGTGGATTTCCACTAGGTCAAGGCATAGACCTCTTGCTTCAAAAAAGCAAATGAAATTATGTTCTTCCTCTATACTATGAACACTAAAATAAACTTCAAACTACAACAATGAATGCTTTTACTTCAAAGGATCAAACTCACCTTGATACAGCTTGTTGTCGGCCTTCACTTTCATTTTGAAGAGGGACTATGAATGGTTCATGGTACTTGAACTAGGGCAGCTCTATTTTTTGTTTCTTGGACTCCTTCTCAGGTTCTTATTTATCCTCCAATTTCAGCCTTAATGTGACCTCTACATTATAACCTCCATCTTCATCGAAAATTCCAACATTATTGGTCAGGTCCACCATGAGGAAACTCAAATTACGGTTTATATATGTGACTTGTGCTTCCAGCCATGTAAACCTATCCTCTATGGAATTTTAATGGTCATTAAGAGTTTTGTTGACCATGCTTAGTGTTTTGTGACTTTTGACGTAATTAATTTGGATCCCCCATAACTGCTCACTATATTCCCAAATAATCTTACTTTGATACCAATATTGTCCATAAAATTACATGGATTCTTCACTCAACATTTCTTCAAAATAAATTTGATAAACTTATACTGAAAATGTGAAATCTATACTAGGAGGGTTAATTTGTAGACTTTTGGTTTTATTAAGATATTATTTTTATGCATGTAATATAGAAAACAAAGAAAATAGAGAATATACAAAAATGCAATCACTCAACAAAATGAAAACACAATAAATTACCCAGGAAATCCTTTTGGGAGAAAACAAAGTTGGAAGATGAGGTTACTCTACTCTCTCTTTCTTTGAATGCAAATGGATGCAAGTATAAAGAAGTGAGACCTATGGGCTTGTGGGATGTTACAATATGCAAACTAGCTTTGTTTTCTATCTCATTATCTACTCACTTCTACTGCTTTGAAACCAGCTCACAAAAAGATAGAAAGGATAGATCAACGCCTTAGAAATAATCCTCTTCGAGGTGACAACCTCATTTACATTACACAAATTAGTTGATACAAATGACAAGGCCTCATTTCTATATATAGGAGTCTAAGGGGTCATAATATAATCAGAGCCGACATAACAATAATAATGTAAGGGCACAAAAATAACAATAGTGGGCTTCTATGGGGCACAATAATAACAATATGGGTACTAGATGGGCACAACAATATAATAAGGGGGTTGCACTAATAATAATAAGGGGTCACAATAGTAGTATAGGGACCTAACATCTACTCTACTCATATATGGAACAAAACACACTTTAATAGAATGAAACCCTTTTTCCTTCTAGTTTCCCAATTATAACACAACCTCATAGCCTACTAGTGGTTATGTTAGACTCATTCAAATCCTAACTAGAGTAATAATATTCACTCTTATAGATTCTTTTTTATCTTGATCACATGGTCAACCCCTTTTCCATGAACATTGGAGGGTAAGGAGACATCCTCTTGAATCATGGTTGTTAAAAAAAGAAGGTCGATTTTTAGGTGGCATAACTTTTGCAAACAGACTCCGATTGAGATGATTCTTACATTGGTGGAAAGGTATATATGTGTGTAATGGCACTAGGAAGTGTGATTCTTAATTGAAAAAATTTTACCCCCACCAAAAAGTGTTGTTTAATGCCTCAAACTTTTTCAAGAAGGTTTAGATCCCAATTTGTCAAACTAGGACTTCTTGTTTAAAATGTTCCTATGAACTGATTCCTCTCATTTTTCCACTCTAAAAGTATGAAATGGATTAAAAATAATACAATTATATAATCCATATTCATAAGGAACTGAATGAAAAAATCTAATCTAAATGTTAGTGTTACTTAGATTCAATTTAAGCCATATTGTTTTGTAAATATAGTGGAATAGGTACAATACCATTAATAATAATAATTAATTTTCCTTTCCAACATTATTTTCTACATTCATAAAGTTTCCAAGAGTTAAATTGAATTTGAGGTAGTGTATGCATAAGCCTTAGATTGAAAATTATCTAATTTGATATCATATTCTACTCTAAGACTTCAAATAGTGGCAACTTTCTATAATTGATAGTTTTCTTTCAGGAAAAATAATAATTGATAGTTTTATGATTAAGAAGCATAAAAAAACTTACTACACCAAACAAAAGTTTGAGTGGATGAATCTATTGTTGAATTATGTGATGAAATTTCATCATAACAACCATTTAATATGTAATTAATAAAAAAATACAACATTTTATCTATTAAAAATACATGTTAAACTGATAAATATATAGCTTGTCTCCACAACATCAATTTAAAATAACCATACTAATTTTTCACTAATTTCTTCAACATGAACAAACATATAAAAGTATTGATTCAAATTTTAAAAATATCTTAATCACAACAACATTGTTAACAATATTGAGCCTAAAGATACCTATACAATAAACCAAAGATTCCTTATTAGTCCCCACTAAGGAAGAACTACAGTAATCCATTTTCTTTTGACTACCCATTAGTTGAGCTTTGACCAATATATTCTTTAATGTTTATATATATATATATATATATATATATATATATATAGAAAACAATTTGTAATCTTCCAGTTAATTTATATTTTAGATTTTTTATTTCTACCTTCATGACATGTGCATTGGAACATAATAAAATGGTTGTACCTTCATGACATGTGCATTGAAACATAATAAAATAGTTGTACTTTCTGCCAGATTTTATGTCACCACAAAAATTTGTGCAACTTCCATAAATATCATTAGTCTCACTCATTAGCCATTGTCAACCAACTTTGGGTAATGAATAGCAGACCCATGTGACCATAAGAAAAGTGTGTCATCCATGGATTCATTCTAAATATCAATTAAGTTCGAATTGGAAGCTCTAAGTAATCGATTACATGCTACAAAAGTGCAAGACAACCCATGGTTAGCTAGAAATTCTTCCATACTTTTGAGAATGGAGAATGTGGACAGACTACGTCATTTTATACTTTCAAAAGGCAGGAAAAGAGCTGATTTGGTTATGATGGAATTTGTTGTGTCAATGGTGGGAGTGAAAATACTTAGATCTTTCATTTTAGATATCGCATGGCATTTTGAGTTTGGAAGCCTAGTTAGGAATAGTAGATGTACTAATTGAAATACAATTCAAGGTTCCACTATTTCATCATTGTGATGTACATAATGGTAAATAAACATATGTTAACTTCAATACAACTAGATTGTGGTATGGAAGGAGATATAAGTGTAAAGATAAATACTTATGGGTTTTCAACATGGAGGTGTCGATGGCACCAAGATAGCGACATGTTACAACAATCTGCATAACACACACATTTCATATGTTAATTATTTGAATATAATGTAGCATATATGAAAAGCAATTAATTTTAATCTCTTGTACTCTTCTTGCCATATGAGTTGAAGTTCCCTGGAGATTATCACAAAAATAAGTGGATTCTATGGTCATCATTAGGAGTGGGTCATTGTAAAACCATTAAAATCTCATACAAATAGGAGGAGACTTGGCCCATGTGGACCAAAAAATGGAACTTACTTCAAGGCCAATAGAGAGAAGGGGAAGATTATAGGTATCCATGGGTTTAGTAGCACAAGTTTTTTTGACTCAATGAGAGTCGATATGTTGATGATGTGACCTTCTAATTAAAGGAGAGAGGGTTCAATGAAGCATAATGCTTCTTGTAATAGTCTAGGTCTGAGATGTGCAACAAATTTTTATTTTTATTTTTTTTTGTACGTAGAAAGTAGGATTTTCTGAGTGGTTTAGGAGAGGTAGTGTAGCCCTATTTTTCCCAAACTTTGGAATGTTTTTCACATTTTCCTGAAAAATTGCTTTTTTTACCTCTATCATAGGTTTTTGGAAGTGTATGTTTTTAACCTTAAAATGGTTGTTAATGATCAAAATTTTAATATCTTATATATGTTTATGAAATGGGACTTCACCAAATTCTATTTTTAATATGGAGGCAATGTATTCCTATTTTTTTTTTAACGTTTACATTATTCACCTAGTAATTTACTACAATGTTTATTTTTATTTTATTTTATGTGTTTCCCATACAAATTTTATATGATGATGGAGGGTGTGTAGATGAGAATCACTTTCAAGAGTATTGGCTTGGTCATTAATTTATTATAAAACTAAATATCAGGATTTGATTACGAATAAATAGACAATTTTAATTTCTAAACTTATCTATCCATTGTAGTAGTGAATTGACAGTCAAAAATTTTATGTGGGTTTAATTCTTTCTGTTTGCATTTAAATTTGTATAGAGAAATGAAAATAAATGCACTCTCAAAGGAATATTGAAGAATGTGGAAAGTGTTAATAGCATAAGAGGCTATAGGGTAATATCTTTAGTCAAAATTAAAGATATTGAGAAGTGTTATTAAGAAAATATTGAAATGAATTATTTATGTTTTTTTGACTTTCTTTAGGTACATGATTATGACGGTTATGTAAGAAATTTTTCTCTCGCATGTTATCGATAATTTTTTGTCTTTTACAAGTTGCAACATTAATTTATTTGTAATTTTTTATCATTTACAAGTTGAAAGATCAATTTTTATTGATTTGTTGTGAGACATTAAAAATAATTAAAAAATTAATGCATTTTAGATATATTTAATTGAGTAATATTTTTAGGTTGTTTCTCTAGATGTACCATGCGATCTCCTGTAACTTTCAATTGCACATCGTCTTATTGCAATCAATTGAAGTTGTAGCCATGGAAACAAAAGAATTGTAGTCTTCTCCTCCATAATTTGCCTCATATTTTTTCTACTCCTCTTCGTTTATCTCTTCAATATTCTTTTTCTTGTGACACAAATTGATTTCTAGTACCTTTCTTACTTGATATTTTATGGCGGGAATGGCATTGGGAAAATCTCTCAGTGTGGGTTTTGTAAGATTGGAAGGAGAAATCATCAATTTCCTTTTCATGTTCAATTCTATCCCATTTGTAGGATGTTGTAACAAATAAAAGAAAGTGAATTTCAGACTAGACTGGGCTAGTAGAAAATGACATAATAGTTTTTCTCTCTTTTAGATCAATGTTGTAGCCATCCTAAACCCAATCGTACATTTGGGTTATCGGAGGGTTGGTCCCATGTGGAAGAATAATAGGGAGGGAAGAAGAGGCTTTACTTACTTTGGTTTACTTCTATGTGGGCTTAAAGTTTGTTGTTCAATAGTTGTATTTTGGTTTTTCTTTATTGTTCAATAATAAAATGGCCCTTGAGCCTCATTGTAACATAGTTCAAAGGCATGTAGCCGCCACATCTCTTCTTAGAGATAAGATACCATCACCCAAGCTAATTTATTTCAATTCTATATGTAAGCATATTTTAGTTCTTATATATCAATTAAATGAAGTTTTATTTATGTCTCATCTCTATGTTTATGGTTATATCTATATTTTGTTGTGTTCCTGCATAATTTCGAATTAGTGGTATCAGAGCAGTCCCATCTTTCTTTGTTTTTCTTTGCATGTCCCCAATGACTTCAGGGTATAAGAAGTGAGGGCTTAAACTAGTAGAACCTTTGCAAGACTAGACTCTCATACCCCAACGATCTCCCACAGCAAAATAAAAGAAAGAAGAGGGAGCAAGAGATCCTTTAAAAATATTTGTTAAGGAAGCCCTCAAGCGATAGATAAACATGATGATGGATAAATTTTCCCAAATCCTTTGGCGGCTACCCACAGGCGACGCATCTTCATCTGGAAGCCACTCCGGAGTAGCCACTCCTTTTAAGGTACAAGTTAACTTTGACATCCCTATATTTGAACGTCAGGTAGATGTAGATGTCATAGATAGATGGTTAAATATGTTGGAAGGCTATTTTTAGGTTCACGACTTTTCCAATTGGGAAAATATCACTTTTTCACTCCTCAAAGTCACCCCTGATGACAAGGACTGGTGGGAAACCTACTGTGAACAAAAGGACAAAAAGGAATCATCACTGTTTTTAAGCGCACCCACTTGGAATTCTTTTCGAGATGCCATCAAGGAAAATATTGCCCTGTCGGGAGATATGAAGATAAATACATAATTTGGACCAAGTTGAGCCAGGGAAGGGTCCAAGATGTGTCAGAGTTCACAAATATTTTTCATACCATTCGCACAAAGTTGGGTATTAAGGATTCTAAGCCGAATTTGGTACTCAAGTAGCATGGCTATCTACACAAGTACATCTAGGATGAGATAGAGTTGTTGGACATCTCCTTTCTTGGCGTTGCCTATCAATACGTTTTCAAGATCGAGCAGAAATTTAAACAGAAGAAACGAGACTTCTGATCTGCGAAACTGAAGCAAGGAAAAGGCATCCCCAAATCACAAAACAAAGGATGAAACCAAGGCAAGGTGACCGATAATAACCCACAAAAGCCACAAGAAAAGAACAACATCATGAAGACAAATAAGGACACTGGGAAATGGTATGAGTTCCATAAGAACCCCACTCACAACACAAGTGAGTGCCGAACCAAGAAATCACTGGTGGTCAAGCTGAAGGCTCCTGAATTATATGCATGTTTAGACTCTAAGTTAGAATCTGACAAAGGGAATGACAAAGGGAAGCATATTATTGATGGGGAGCCTAGTTCCATCATTTTCACCACCAAGATCTAGAAGACTGAGCCCGAAGATCCAGAGGAGCGGGAGTATCTCTTCCACTCACAGATGTGGGTGAAGGGCTATCCATTGTAGTTCATTGTCGACAGTGAAAGCCAAAAGAACCTCATTTTAGCAGAGGTCATGAAGCAGTTGGGCCTACTAACAACACCACACCTATAGTCGTACGCCATTTGGTGGCTTCATGAAGGGTGAGATATATGTTTCAGCCAATAGTTTCACCTTCCCTACAGCATCATGTCCTTTATAGATGAGGTACTATGTGATGTTGCTCCTCTTGAAGTTTGTGATGTATTATTAGGCCAATCATACTTGTGGAAGATTCATGTTGTGTATGAGTCTAGGCCTTACACTTTCATTATTTCTTTGAGCAATAAGTTATACAGGATACCAGAGGTATCACCACTTACCACCATCTCTTTGATCTCTACGAAGCAGTGCAGTAAGATCATTTCCCAGACCGAGAAGTTTGTCTTCCTTATGATTCATCCTTAGGGCAAGGAGAAGATTATGGATGTATCCACAGCCTCGAGACAAGGCTCCTATGAATGACAATAGTAGATAGACAAGGCCGTGGAAGAGTACAGGGACATCTTCAACTCACCCACAGAGGTACCCTATACTAGCAGGTCAAGTACTCCATCGATTTGACCTTGGGCACGGTGCTACCCAACGGACTGATCTACCAATGCATTTTTTGGAGAGTGATGAAATTAAGAGGCAGATTCAAGTGTTGTTATAGAAAGGAAAAATCAAGCCAAGTTCATCACCTTGTGAGAGCCCGATCATGTTGGTACAGAAGAAATACAATAGTTGGAGACTTGGTATTGACTATTGGGCACTGAATAAGACCATTGTCTGGAATAGGTATCCAATACCATAGATTTATGACCTTCTAGACCAACTCAAGGGAGGAAAATATTTCAGCAAGATCAACTTGAAGTTTGGCTATCACCAGGTACCAATTGAACCCTACGATGTGTGGAAGACTTCCTTCAAATCCAAGGAGGGTCTTTTTGAATGATTGGTCATGCCTTTTGGGTTAACGAATTCCTCCTCGACCTTCATGCAACTAATGGAGGACATATTACTGCCCTTTACCAACTCATATGTGGTTGTGTACCTAGATGACATCTTGATCTTTAGCCGAAGTTGGGAAGAGCACATACACCATATTCAACAGGTCCTCCAAACCCCACGACAACACAAATTGTGTGCCAATTTGGAGAATGCATTTTTGGTGTGACCCAAGTTCAATATATCGGGTACATCATTAATGAGCATGGTGTGCATGTGGACCCAACCAAGATACAAGTTATTTGATAGTTGTCAGCCCCAACCACTCTAAGAGAGAACAACGGCTTTCTAAGTCTTGCCAATTTCTATCGTAGGTTCATGTTGGGATTATCTCATATCACTTGGCCTTTGAGTCAAGTCAGTGAGGGTGGAGAGAAAACAAATTTATTTTGGTGTGAGTCCTAACATAAGGTTCTTGTCGATTTGAAGCGTCACCTCTGCTCTACACTAGTTCTCACATTACCAGAACCGCAACAACCATTTAAAATTGAGACATATGCCTATGATTATGCTATTGGTTCTGTTCTTACCCAGTAGGAGCATCCGGTGGCATATCACAGTGAGACACTCTTAGATACAGTTTGAAAGTATCCCACTTACGATAAATAGATTTATTCTATTATGCAGGCCTATCAATAATGAAAACGTTATAGTTTGGGGAAGGAAATGGTCATCCACATAGATCACTCACTCCTACAGTTCATAGAGACACAAGGCAAGTTGCAGAATGATCGCCATCAGAAATGGTCCACATATCTGTAGTAGTTCCATTTTGACATCAAGTACAAGAAGGGTAGCACCAATAATGTTGTAGATTGTCTTAACTGACCATTGTGCTCAACTCTTGTGGACAAGAGACTTCAGGGTGGCTACATCTTTACAAGAGCAGTCATGAATTCAGCAAAACTTACCAGACACTCCTGGAAGGAAAGAAAGTTCCATATTTTCACCTCAAGGGCACACTATTATGCCACCTAGGACACCTTTGTTTTCCTACAAGTGAGTGTGCCAAGATGATTTTGGAGGCACTTTACAGTCGGGTCATTGGATATTTTGGAGTAAAGAAAATAGTGGCAGTGTTGCAGAAGTATTTTTACTGGTCAAACCTTCGATAAGATTTTGGGAATTACATCAGATCCTGCACTACCTGCATCATTGCCAAACCAATAATAAAGAGGGAAGGCCTATATACTCCTTTGCCTACTCTTAGTCAGCCTTGGGAATCCATATCTGTGGATAACATTTCAGGTCTTCCTTCTACTAAGCATGGAAATGACTGCGCGTTCATGGTCATCGACAAATTCTCTAAGATGACCATTATGGCGGCCTACAAGAAGAATATCATAGCAGAAGCCACTACTAAGCTCTTCTTTGAATGAGTGTGGGTACATTTTGGGATCCCACATTCCATTATCTCAGATTCAGACAACATGTTCCTAAGTACATTTTGGTCAAGCCTCTAGTCGATGTTGGATACCAAGCTCACTAAGTCCATGACCTTCCATCCCCAAACCAATGGCCAAACAAAGGTCGTCAACAGGATGATCATGCACATTTTGCACTTGTAAAATGCAAAGAATCCATTCACATGGGATGAAATCCTCCCCTATGTCCAACACAGCTACAACAAAACTCTCCATATCTCAACTAGCCACAACCCCTTTTAGGTGGGGTTGGGTTTCATGCCACTATGTCCCATTGATGTGGCCATACCGTTTGCAACTACTCAAACAGAGTTGGCTCATGTCTAGTTCGTAGTTGACTAGGATAATAGCTTGATTAAGAAAATTTAGCACATTTTCAAGTAGTTCCATGACATATTGGAAAAAGCCAATGCTAAGTACAATCAGCATCATGATCAACATTGAGTTCCACACAAATTCCAGGTGGGTGATAATGTTTGTCTACATTTACAAAAGGAGCGCCTTGTTGGGCCACACTGCAAGCTTCTCCTACTTTGATATGGTTCGTACACACCCACCAAGGCTGTAGGGGACAATTTCTTCAAGCTCATCATTCCATTGTTCCTTGGTTTGGACCTAGTATTCAATGTGGATCAGTTGTGACCATACTTTCCTCCATTGTTGGACACATTCGACATTGTTGAGCAGCAAACACCAATAGAGCTCAACCGAAGCTACATCGAGTAGACCAAAAATGACAGGATCATGGAAACACAAATCAAGAGAATTCACCAATAGAGGATCCAACTATATCGATTTTTCAAAGTAGAAAAACTCCTTCACTAGGGAAAATGGCTCACCAAGGGCAAATTTCAATAGAAATTTCCTCATTTCATGGAGGCTCTGCACGCAATGGGGACCATTTCTTCCCAAGGGGGCATGATTGATCCAGGTGGATATTGGTGACCACCTGCCTATTCCAGCTAGACCTCCAATAGGTTTCGTTTGTTTCCTTGATTATAGCAGCATTAACTATTTTTAGCATTTTTTCAGATCATGGACTTTTGGAGCTGTTTTAACCCCCTAAACATTGTTTTTTTGAGGTCCACAACAGGACCACAGCGATATGTGAGGTCTTGTGGAAAATTTTGTAGTACTCGAATATATCTTTCTAACTAGGTATTGTACACACCAAACATAGATTATATGACCAAGTTATGACCTCGTGAAGTTGGCTTCCCAACTAACCCCAACAGGGCCCACGAACTCTTGGTGTTTCATCTCCTAGGATTATGGTTTTGGTTCTTTATGATTTTCCATTGCTATTCAATAATAAAAATTCCCTTGAGCCTCATTGTAACATAGTTCAAAGGCATGTAGCTACCACATCTCTTCTCATATATAAGCTAGCATCGTCCGAGATAATTTATTTCCATTTTGTATGTAAGCATATTTCAGTTCTTTGATATTAATGAAATGAAGTTTTATTTATGTTGCTTCTCTTTGTTTATGTTTATATTTATATTTTTTGTGTTCCTGTATAAGTCTTGATTAATGATAGTTTTCACTTCCTTTCACTCTTTCTTGTTGTTTCTTAGCTCTCTTCTACTGTTTTCCTCATTGTTGCTTCTTAGAATTCTACTACTTCCTTTTCTTCTCTTGCTATTTTTGTCCAACAACTCCTTTTTCTTTGTTGTTGTTGGAATTCTCAATTTTCCTTGCATGGGTGGTTGATCCTTCAGCCTTTCCTTGCACTGTGAAGTAGTAAATCTAATATATGTTCTATCTTGACACCTTTAAACTATAGGGGAACTAGATTCAAGTGCAAATGAAAGCATTGGTAGGGAGATAAAACTAATCCAAAAACATTATAGTCTTTTCCTTTCCTTATTCATTCCCACTTCATTTTCTTTCATGGGAGTTTTCTTATAGACAATGAATTTAACCTCTTCACTACTACATGATAAAAAGTATAGTGTATTTTATTATTCCCCGTTATATGGGGGGTTTAGGGTAGGCTCTGGAGCGATGGGACATACATGGGGATTTAAAGGATTACCATAACGATAATCAACATATGTTAACTTCAATACAGCTAGATTGTGGTCTGGAAGGAGATATAAGTGTGCGAAATAGAGACTGAGGGTTTTCAGTATGGAGGTGTTGATGACACCAATATAGTGACATGTTACAAATTCATGGTAAATTTATTAGCTTAGACAACCTACATAACACATTCATTGCATATGTTAACTATTTGAATATAATTCAACATATATCAAAATCATTTAATTTTAATTTCTTGTACTCTGCCTATAATCTCAGTTGAAGTGCCCTGGAGATTCTCATAAAAATTAATGGATTTTATGGTCATCATCAGGAGTGGGTCATTGTAAAACCATTAACATCTCATACAAATAGGACACTTGGCCCATGTGGATCAGAAAATGGAACTTATTTCAAGGCAAACAGAGAGAAGGGGAAGATTATAAGTATCCATGGGTTTGGTAGCACACTTTTTTTTGACTCAATGAAAGTCTACATGCTAGCACCATGACCTTATAATTAAGGAGAGAGAGTTCAATGAAGTATAATGCTTCTTTTCATGGTCTAGGTTTGACAATGTGCAACAAATTTTGATCCATCTTTTTGTAGAAAGTGAGATTTTCTTAGTGGTTCAGGAGAGGTAGTCTAGCCCTATTTTTTCCAAACTTTTGAATGCATTTCATATTTTCCTGATAATTTCTTGTCGTTACATCTATCATAGGGTTTTGGAAGTGTATATTTTTAACATTGAAATGGTTGTTAATGATTAGAATTTTAATATCTTACATATCTTTATGAAATGGGACTTCAAATTTTATTTTTCACGCGGAGCTAATGTATTCCTATTTTTTAACATTTACATTGTTCAGTTATTAATTTACTACGTTTTTTATTTTATTTTATGTCTTGTCATTACAAATTTTATATCATGATGGAGGATGTGTGGATGAGAATCACTTTGAAGATTATTGGTTCGGTCATTAATTTAAATCATCAAACTAAAGATCAGGATTCAGTTAACAATAACCACACAACCTTAATTTCTAAATCTATCTATCCATTATAGCAATGAATTGACTGTCAAAATTTTTTGTGGGTTTATTTCTTTCTATTTGAATTTAAATTTTTATAGAGAAATGAAAATAAATGCACTCTCAAATGAATATTGAAGAATGTGGAATGTGTTAATAGCATAAGAGGCTATAGGGTAACATCTTTAGTGAAAATTAAATATATTGAGAAGTGTTATTATGCAAATATTGAAATCAATTGTTTTTGTTTTTTACTTTCTTTAGCTGCATGCTTAGGATGACTATGTAAGAATTTTTCCTCTCTCACGTTATCAGTAATTTGTTGCATTTTACATGTCACAACATTAATTTATCTATAATTTCTTATCTTTTACTAGTTGAAAGATCAATTTTAATTGATTTGTTGTGAGAAATTAAAAAAAAATATATTAAAAAAATTGATGCATTCCAGATATATTTAATTGAGTAAGATTTTCGGGTTGTTTCTCTATATGCACCATGTGATGTCCTATAACTTTCAATTGCACATTAGCGTATGACAATCGATTGATGTTGTAGCCATGGCAATAATTAAATTTTGATCTTCTTCTCGTCTTTTCCTTGCTCCTACTCTTCGTTTATTGCTTCGATATTATTTTCTTATGACACAAAGTAATTTACAAGTTGAAAGATCAATTTTAATTGATTTGTTGTGAGACATTAAAATAATTAAAAAACTGATGCATTCTACATATATTTAATTGAGTAATATTTTTAGGTTGTTTCTCTATATGTACCATGCGATCTCCTGTAAATTTCAATTTCACATTAGCTTATTGCAATCAATTGAAGTTGTAGCCATGGCAGCAAAAAAATTCTAGTCTTCTCCTCCATACTTTGCCTCATCTTTTTTCTACTTCCACTCTTTGTTTATCTCTTCAATATTATTTTTCTTGTGACACAAAGTGATTTCTACTACCTTGCTTCCTTGAGATTTTGCAATGGGCATGGAATTAGGAAAATCTCTTGATGCAGGAGCATCCAGCTAAGCGAGGTCATTGATGGAGTATTTGTCTTTGCAAACTGAAAGGAGTTTCAGTTAGTTTTTTTTAAGTTTCATTTAAATTTCTAGTTAACAGCATTTAGGACTTTACACTAAGTTTAAGGCTGTCCCAGCCCACTGTTTATTTTTATTTACTGTTCTTTTATTTTTAATTTATTGTTTCAAATTAACTTTAGAATAAAAACAAGGATGAACAGTTATCAATGAATAACTAAAATGTAACTACTAACAGTTTAAATAATTGTATAGTGATCTTTAAGGAGGGAAAAAGCCACTGTGATCATCCATCATAGTATTGAATAAAAAGAAGCATGCAATCATTTTGAGAAGCAAGAAACTCTGAATCCATACATTGCAGCCTAAAGTTATTTAATTAAGTTCATCTACCCATTTCCTAATAGTGACGAAGAGCAGAAAGTATCGTAGAGGCAAGAAGAAAACATGGAGGAGTTCCATAAATAAATAGAGAGGGTTTGCAGAAGAGTCAAAACACAACAAACATCTACAGGTACTAACAAACTTGTACCATTCCCATTTACTATTTACGTTTCAAAATCTATGTGTATATATAAATTTATAGTCCAAGTTACAAAGTCACAGACAAGCTACAGACAGAACAATGAAATAGAGGTCATCCATAACAATGTCGAATATAACTACAAGTTCATAAGAGCCGACATAATTACAACTTCATAAGTTAACAGCAGAAGGCACAAATACACAGAACCATGAAAAGCTGAGGCCAAAGCCACAACTTTCGACAACAGATCAAGTAAATGGTATAACCAAAAAACCCTTCGAAACAGACAGACAGAGAAATGATGAGGTGTGACCCTACCCGATACAAGAACGTAGGTGTCAGGGCAAGAGACCAGTGACCAGTGAGCCTAGTTGTTCACCTACAATGGCCACTAAACAAGGTTGTAGGAACCATGTTAATTTATCATATGTTCTATGCTTAGAGAAATTTACTTTTCTTTCTTATTATTATTCATAGATTAGCAATCACATGGCGTAAGTAAAGTGCAGATAGAACATTAAACAATCAACAGAAAACAAGCCAAGACAAGAGACACAAGATGTGGCGGCTAGCCAAGGACAAACCCCACAATGTGTGGGGAAACCCTTTGATCAAATCTTCTTTTATCTTCAATAATTCAGTGGAGAGAAATATTACAATAAATCTAATTTATATTAGCAGTAGCAAACCCTAGATCAGCAGCATTAGAATTAGCGGCTTCATCATCAAAACTAGGGCAGTCAATATCTCGCAAATCGACCGTCAGATCAGCTTGATTCCACCACCAAAAAATACGGCCTTTAGAGGAGATCCTGATGGACCTACAACACAGTTCAGAAGAGGAGGTTTGATGGTCAAGTCTAGTCAAATTTTGGATCTTCATTTGCAGCTTCAGGTTCGGCAGCTTCCTTCCACATGTGTGAGAGAGAGTCTCTTTTCTACGTAGTAGAGAAGAGCCTCTTTTTTGCGCAGGAGAGAGAGAGAGAGATGTGATGAGATGAGTGAGTGAAAATGAGGAAAAGTCCTCTTAAATTTATACATAATGTTGATGTTTGAATAGATGCGACTATTGGGCTTCTGAGCTTACATGAGTTGTAGGTCAGCTTGATAATAATTCCATAATCAAAATAAATTCATATCTCCATAAATACTTATCGGAATCAAATGATATTTAGATCAATCCTACACCTGTCAATGAGAGGAATCTAATAAAAATATTATCAGCCATGAATAAGATGACCCACATGGAGTTTGGCCCTAGTTGGCAATTTGAACACTTCCTCTCAACTTGGGAGAAATCCATCTGCAATCTGTTTTTTGGTCGCTACTATTCATCCATCAAACGCACTATGCTATATAGCCTGACCCTTGCCCTACTCTACTCTATTCTGCCTATTCTATTTTGTCTTGTTCTACCCTGTACTGATCTGTACTACTCTGCTCTGTTTCGCTTTGCTTTGCTTTGTTCTGTTCTTCTCTGCTTTTTTCTGAATTATGAAGAAGAAGAAGTGATCGAGGATGTATCATACTGACTCAAAGTCAGTCTCAGAGTATGTACTACTGGTCCTAGACTAGTCTCAACCAACCTGAAGTCAGTGTCATAGTGAGTACAACTCCAACCACTGGTCCTAGACCAGTATCATCCTCCACTGACTCAAAGTCAGTCTCAGAGTGCATACCACTGGTCCTAGACCAGTCTCAACCAACCCAAAGTCAGCATCATAGTAAGTACCACTCCTACCACTAATCCTAGACCAATATCGTAGTCTCAAAGAGCGTACCATTTGTCCCATAATAGTTAGCGTCATATTATGTACCACTCTCACTGGTCCCAGATCAATCCTACACTGAATCGAGGTCAGTCTCAGAGTATGTATCACTGGTCCTAGACTAGTCTCAACTAACCCGAAGTCAGCGTCATAGTGGGTACAACTCATACCACTAGTCCCATACCAGTATCATTGATCCCAGATCAATGAAGGTCATCCTAGCGTAAGGAGTATAGTAGATACAATGATGCATCCATCGGTACTACGATGTTCCCTAACTTCATTTCCTTGCTCATTGATCAGATGAGGTACTTCCCATGAGTCCCAGACTGCATGGGTAGGATGCCTTTATAGGAGAACTTAATCAATCTTGTCCTCACAGGAGAACTAATCATCCTGCTACACAATTGCCATGGAGAACACATCATCCAGGCCTCACAGGAGAACTAATCATCCTGCTACATAATCGTCATGGAGAACACATCATCCAGACCTCACAGGAGAACCAATCATCCTGCTACATAGTCGCCACATGGTGTACATGTACACCACCAGGGGATGGTGAATCACCCTATGGTCATATGTCGCTCCAAGAAGTACCCCGCACCCCCCCGGAGCTCCCAAAGCTCAATGCATCATACAGGTCCCTCATCGGAGGGTCTTTAAACAACAGCAAGTTCTTCTTGGAAAGTCAAGAATTTGACTTTCCTTAGGGGCTTTGTCAGAATGTTGGCGACCTATTCATCTGTACCAATATGTTGGAGCCTTATAGCTCCTCGCTCCACCATATCTCGAATATAGTGATACCTGATATCAATATGCTTGGAGCGATCATGAAATATGGGATTCTCTGACAAATGAATCCCACTCTGGTTGTCACATAGGATCACAGTGGCATCCAATGTAAATCCGAACAGCTTACTGAAGAGCTTTTGCAACCAGACTGCCTCACAGGAGGCCATGCTAACAGCAATATATTCTTCTCTGGCTGTGCTCAAAGCCACCGACTTCTGCTTCCTGCTCATCCAGGATATCGAAGCAGATCCCAAGGAGAAATAGCACCCCGAAGTGCTCTTACAGTCCACCACATTGCCTGCACAATCAGCATTTGAATAATCATGCAGTTTCATATTTCCAGTAGTGTATCTCAATCCATGAGAGATGGTGCCCTGAAGACATCTCAAAAGATTCTTGGCATCAATCAAGTGAGGCTCAACCAAATATGAGCTCACAATGCTAAATGCAAAACATATTTTCTGATGGAGGTTCACCAAGAACATCAATGCGAATGCATTTATGAAACTCAGAGGCATTTCCCAAATCTAGTTTGACATCACTACCATATAACTTCTGAAAGTTAAGATCCTTGAGGTAGTCAAAAGTTTGCAGTCCACCATGCCGAATCTTTCCAATATCTTCACCACATATTTTTCTTAAGATAGGAATATTTCCCCTGGCTTCTACCACACTTCAAGTCCTAGGAAATAGTGTATTAGTCCTAGGTCCATCATTTCAAATTGAGAAGCCAACTCCCTCTTACAATTGTGAATGAGAGGGTCTGCACTTGTTAGGAAGAGGTCATCTACATACAGCACCAGTATGAGAGGCTTATCATCTTCAACCTTAAAGTAAAGGTTAGGATCGGCTTCACTCCTAGTGAATCCCAGCTTCATTAAGTAGCTATCGATCCTCTCATACCATGCTTGGGGTGCTTGCTTCAGGCCATGGAGAGCTTTCTTCAACCTGCATACATGAGATTTTCGATAATAAATCTCAATTCCTTTAGGTTTCTCCATGTAGACCTCTTCTTTGATCGAACCATGCAAGAACGCGATCTTAACATCCATCTGATGTAGTTTCCATCCTTTTGAAGCCACAATGGCTATGATTGTGTGGATGGTGGTATTTCTAGAAACAGGTGCAAATATCTCATCATACTCTTTTTCTTTTGGTTCCATGGTGTCAGCTTCTAGAGAGTTCCTCATGGTGAACATTTCTTCAGGAGTCTTGGAACCCAATGCTTGATGAGGGCATCGGTTTTGTACATATATAGTGATGTTTGCAGCTTTAGTCCATGGAAACTTTGGAACTCTTTGATCATGGAGCATGGCACGGACATCTTCCACAATTGTACGGTTCTTCCTTTCCACCACACCATTCTATTCAGGAGGATATGGTGTAGTAGTCTCCCCCTTAATGCCAACCTCTTTACAAAATTCATGAAACTCATTAGATTCATATTCAAGTTCATTATTAGTCCTTAAGATCTTGATCTTCTTTTCAGTTTGATTCTTGATCAAGGCTTGAGATGTGTCACAAGACATGACACCTAGCGGGCTTCCTCTGACTTGATATAATGAATCAACTCGAAACCCAAGAGTGAAGGCATATTTAATATTATTTTTCCATGCACGTACCTTTCCATTGATGAAAGCCACCTTGTAGCCTTTGTCTTCCATTGTTGAAATGGACACCAAGTTCTTTTTGAGGTCAGGTACATATAATACATCTTGTAAGTGGATCATATTACCTTGATTCAATTTAAGAGAGACATTGCCTACACCTTTCACGGGATATTCCATATTATCTCCAGAAACAATTTCCAAGTTAGTTTCTTTCTCTATTAGATTATGGAGAACTTCTTTATAACTAGTGAAGTGCCTTGAGGCACCACTATCAATGAGCCAAACTCCCATTGAGTCCGAAGGGGCAGAGGTAGATAGAGCAGCTGGTAGATAATATTCATCCTGCTTATTTTCAACAATGTTAGATTCATACATGGAATTTCTAGCCTTCTTGAATGATTGTCCTCTTCCTTGACTTCCAGCACTCCTTTTACCTTTGCTATTAGATTTTTCATTCCTTTGATAGTTATGAGAGGGATCTTGATCATCGTCCCGGTGTGAGTCCTTTCTATTAGGGCACTCCCTTGCATAGTGACCTGCTTTATCGCAAATGTAACATCATCCTTTTCTTCCACCCTTAGGTCTAGCCTTTCTTTCTTATTTAGTCCCAGAAGTGTTTCTTTTCTTAGCATGATAAGAAAAGGTAGCAGGAGGACCTTTAGGCATGGGCATTTCTTGCTCTTCTACCCTTGTTTCTTCTTGGATGCATCTACCCATTAATTCCTCAAAACCAGGAATTACATTATGGTTCAAAAGAGTAGTCTTGAACACGTACCATTCGGATGGTAATCGTCCAAGAGTCGTGAGTGCCATTTCCATATCAGTAATAGTCTCCCCAATAGACAGGAGATCATTCTTGATCTCGGTGATTCTTAAGAAGTATGCTTGCATACTCTCATATTTACCCTTCTTAATTTCCTTCAGCTTATTTCTAAGAAAAAAAATTGATTTGCATCATTAACTTTAAATAAACTCACTAGTATATCGTAGATTTCCTTGGAGGTGTTCAGGTTGGAGATGTAGGCCACCAAGCGCTTGTCAATAGAGTCCTGGATGATGTTCTTTGCTTTGACTTCTCTGGTTTTCCATTTGTTCCTCTAGGTTTAGATTGATAGACATCTTCCATCCATGATAGTCAGCTTTCTCATGGAGCTTGTCCTCGGCAGGAAAGAGTGATGATGAACCCATAGTTATTTTAGGATAGCCTTGCCAATCTTCTCCTTGGTGATTGCTCTTGCTCGGGCTTTGTCTTCACCTCAGCTCTAATCCCATGTTAATTTATGGTATGTTCTATGCTTAGAGCAATTTACTTTATTTCTTATTATTATTCATAGGTTAGCAATCGCATGTGCATAATAAAGTGCAAATAGAACATTAAATGATCAACATAAAACAAGCCAAGACAAGAGACACAAGACCTGGCGGCTAGCCAGGGACAAACCCCACAATGTGTGGGGAAACCATTTGATCAAATCTTCTTTTATCTTTAATAATTCAACAGAGATAAATAGTACAATAAATCTGATTTATATTAGCAGTAGCAAACCCTAGATCAACAGCATCAACATTAGTGGCTTCATCATCAAAACTAGGGTAGTCGATATCTCGCAAACCAACCGTCGAATCAGCTTGATTCCACCACAAAAAAATGCAGCCTTCAGAGGAGGTACAGATGGACCTACGACGTAGTTTAGAAGAGGAGGTTTGATGGTCAATGCTGGTCAAAGTTTGGATCTACAGATGCAGCTTCAGCTTTAGTAGCTTCCTTCCACATGTGTGAGAGAGAGTCTCTTTTTTGCGTAGTAGAGAAGAGCCTCTTTTGTACACAGGAGAGAGAGAGAGATGTGATGAGATGAGTGGCTGCAAATCAGGAAAATTCCTCCTGAATTTATACACAATTGTTGATGTTTGAATAGATGTGATTGTTGGTATTTTGAGCCTACATGAGCTGTAGGTCGGCTTGATAATAATTCCATAATCAAAATAAAGTCATATCTCCATCGGAATCGAATGATCTTTAGATCAATCCTACACCTCGCGATGAGAGGAATCTAATAAAAATATTATCAGCCATGAATAAGATGACCCACATGGAATTTGGCCCTAGTTGCCAATTTTAACAAACCATAAAATAGAAAAAAAAAATGAAATTGAAGATAGGAACGAGGGTTAAGGAGAGCTCACTTATCAGAGGAGTTGAGCCCTTGCAAACGGAGGAAGGAAGCCGCGAACCCAGGTCACAGTCGCCAAAGCGCCCACTACTCACAAGGAGTGAGAAAAATAAGTAACAGTAGCAAATGAAGCAGAACCATAAAGCATGGAATGAGAGCTTACCTCTGTTCGAATGCTGGATGAAAGATGAGAGTCGAGACACCCTACGACCATGACCTACAACAAAATGTCAAGCTTACAATCAAAAAGCAAAGCAAAAGCCTTGAAGACAAAAGTATAAATTGAAAGCACACAACAACAAACAAATTTACAGAGCCGAGGCAACCCAGGAGTATAGCCGAAGTAACACCCGCAAAGTCACAAGGTAGGCGGCAAACTACAGGAACCACAATCATAACCAAGGCCGAACAGACGGAAACCAAAGATAGAGGCCAGGGGTCCTAGACTCGAAACTTCAGAACCATCCTCAAAACAAGAAACATTACCAGAGCCTACAAACAGAAACCCTCACAGAGAGCCATCCCCAAAACAAAATAACCGAAACTCTCGTGGAGTAGTAGCTAGAACCCAGTAGCAGAGAAATCACCTCGACGGAGTAGCAAAGCACTGGAACAGCAACAGAATGACAAAGGTTAGGGTTTATTTGGCATAGTGAAGGGGTGGGAGAAGCGAAGCCCGTGGATAGGATAGTTTTCCTCACAATATTAACTCATCAGTATCGCACCATAAAACCAATAAACCATAAAAATATTCCACGTAATCACACATTAATTATATGTCGTAACTAATCAGGGCTGGTCCCATCAAATTTGGTATCAGAGTTGAAAGGTTAGGGTTAATTTTATTTTTTTTTTACAAAATGGAAGTCGGAAGAAGAGGTCATGGTAGATCTATTCAAAGAATAGTAGATGAAGGATTGAGAGAAGAGATTAGGATCCTGAGTGCCCATTTGGCAGCAATAGAAGCAAGATGGAGAAGGGATCTAGAAGGAGGGGTTGACAGTGAGGAAGAAGCTGTAGTTATGACAGATGGATCAGATGAGGAAGGACCTGAAATCATATTGTTAAGGTCTGATTTATTGGCTAGTAGTAAGCCAAAGCTTGAGATTTCAAACTATGATGGTAGTTTATCCATAGAAGTGTTGTTGGAATGGATCAATGAGTTAGACAAATAATTTGAATGTGAGGAGATCAATGAAGATAGAAAAGTTAAATTTGCTGCCACCAAGTTGAAATGACATGCGGCCTTATGGTGGGACAATGTCCAAGAAGAGAGGAGAAGATAAAATAAGTTACCCATTAAAAAGTGGACCAGAATGGTCGCCAAAATGAAGGGTAAGTTTTTGCCCAAAGATTACCAGATTGCTCTATATCAGCAGGTGTAGAATTTGAAACAGAGAGGAATGACTATGAAAGAATATATCGAAGAGTTTTATCGGGTGAATATGAAAGTAGGTTACGTTGAAGAGACCTCAGAAAAAATAGCAAGGTTTGTAAATGACCTAAGGCTGGAGATATTGGATGAGATAAGTATTATTTCTCCAAAAACCATAGAGGAAGCATACCAGAGTGCCTTGAAGGTAGAAGAAAAGATCACTAGGAAGCAGAATGCCAGAAGAGGATGTGGATCTAGCAGAGGGAAAGGACAATCCTTTGGCAGAGGTAGGACTACCAACAACAGTGAAGAAGGCAACAATTCAAAGACCTCAGGGACAGTAGAAAAGGAAAGTAGCACTAGGGGAGGAAAGCCATACCAGCGAGGAAGGGGTAATGGAAGAGGTAGAGGAGCTGCCTACGAGTGTTACAAGTGCCACAAGTGGGGGCACAGGTCCTTGGAGTGTCATAAAGGTGAATAGGCTGGACAAAGAGGAGCATATGTTGCTCAAACAGAGGAAGCAGAGGCACCACCCCAAGAGGTAGAGAATGTACTAGAGACAGGAGAGGCCTTAGTCTTAAATAAGGTACTGCTAAAACTGGCAAAGGAGATAGCTGACCAAACCCAGAGAAAGGCATTATTCCAGATTGTGTGTAAGTCACATGGAAAATGCTGCAAACTGATTATAGACAATGGAAGCACCAATAATCTGGTTGCCACAGAGATGGTGGAGAAATTGGGTTTGAAAAGGTTAAAGCACCCAACTCTCTATAAGGTGTCTTAATTATAGAAAGGACATCAACTGCTAGTTGACGAGCAGTGTGAGGTGGAATTCCATGTTGGCAGGTATAGGGACAAGGTGACTTGTGATATCATGCCCATGACGTGTGTCATATTCTGTTAGGTAGACCACGATAGTATGACTGAAAATTTGTTCATGACAGAAAAACAAACTACTATAAGTTTTTCAAGGATGGGATTAAGCATACACTAGTACCCATCAAGGAAGAAGAAACAACAGAGACTAGTGGGACAAAAGCGCTGCTGATGGGGGGAAAAGAATTTTTAAAACAGATTGAAGATAATGAGATAAAGTATGTCATTGTAAGGAGACCAAGAGCAATGTTGTTGCATACTGAAATTTCTGACTTACCTAAAGAAATCCAGGATTTGTTACAGGAATTCAGTGACATTGTGGTGGATGATTTACTGGATAAGTTACCACCAAAGTGAAGTATCAGTCATCACATAGATTTCATCCCCAGAGCTAGTTTACCAAACAAAGCTGCTTACTGGATGAGTCCTAAGGACAATGAAGAGATCAAGAAGCAGGTACAGGAATTGTTGGACAAAGGATTGATATGGGAAAGTTTAAGTCCCTGTGCAGTTCTAACAGTTTTAGCTCCCAAGAAAGGAGGCGAGTGGCAGATGTGTACTAATTCAAGAGCAATAAATAAAATTACTATCAGGTACAAGTTTCCATTGCCACGAATGGATGACATGATGGAATACTTGAGTGGAGCAGCATATTTTTTGAAAATAGATCTAAAGAGCGGATACCACCAGATTAGAATAAGAGAAGGGGACGAATGGAAAACAACTTTCAAAACCAATGAAGGTTTGTATGAATGGCTGGTGATGCCATTTTGGTTTAGTAACGCCTGTAGCACTTTCATGCGCCTAATGAAAAAGATGTTGAAGGAGTTCATTGGAAAATTCGTGATTGTATATCTTGATGATATATTGATTTTCAATAAGACCAAGGAAGAACATTTTCGACACGTTAGATATGTTTTCAAGAAGTTACAGAAAAATAAGTTGCTAATAAATTTTAAAAAATGTTCTTTCTTTCAGAAGGATTTAGTCTATTTGGGTTTTGTGATTGCAGAAAATGAGCTAAAAATGGACCCATAAAAGGTTGTAGCTATAATCAGTTGGCCATCCCCTAAGATTCTATTCGAAATTCGGGGTTTTCACAAGTTGGCAAGTTTCTATCGCAAGTTTATAAATAATTTTAGTGGAATCTATACACCCATGTTGGATACCATCAAAAAGGCAAGTCAGCCTTTCCATTGGACTGAAGCTGCAGAGAAAAGTTTCCAGATATTGAAGAAGAAGATTACTGAAAGGCCAATTTTGAGATTGCCTAATTTTAACAAACTTTTCCAAGTTCGTTGTGATGCCAGTGGTACAACCATTGGAGCCATACTCAGCCAGGAAGATAAACCAATAGCTTACTTCAGTGAAAAATTAAATGAAAGTAGGCAAAAATACACGTCTTACGACAAGGAGTTTTATGCCGTCGTCCAAGCATTGAAGCATTGGAGACATTATTTGTTGGGTAATGAGTTTGTCTTGTTTTCTGATAATTTTGTATTATAGTATGTTATGCAACAACATAATTTGAATCATAAACATGCAAAATGGGTTGAGTACTTGCAAAGTTTTACATTCGTATTGAAGCATATCAGTGGTCAAGCCAACAAGGTAGCAGATGCACTAAGCAGAAGAGTTTTACTCTTACAGGAGAGCATGATACAAGTGTTGGGTTTTGAACACCTGAAGGACTTGTATCAAACCGATGCAAATTTCAAGGAGGCTTATGAAGCCTGCCAAAATCCCTTGTTGAGGAATAATAGTCCATGGCTGGACTATAACTTATAGGAGGAGTTGTTATTCAAGGGAGGACAATTGTGTATTCCAGAATGTTCGATGAGGGAGAACATCATCTGAGAAAAACATAGTGGAGGTCTAGCTGGACATTTCAACATTGATAAGACCTTGGATCAGCTCAGTCATTTTTACTACTGGCCGAAGATGCAAAGAGACGTGCAACGATATGTAACCAGGTGTAAAATGTGTCAGTTGGCGAAAGGGCACAGTTAGAACACGGGGTTGTATACACCCTTGCCTATTCCAAACAGACCGTGGGACTCAGTCAGTCTGGACTTTGTCTTGGGTCTGCCAAAAACACAGTGGGGTTTTGACTCCATCATGGTGGTGGTGGACCATTTCTCCAAGATGGCACACTTCATCCCTTGCAGGAAAACTAGTGATGCCACCCATGTAGCACACTTGTTTTTCACTGAAATTGTCAGACTGCACAACTTACCCAAGTCCATTGTTTCCGACAGGGATGTGAAATTCACAGGACATTTTTGGCGCACCTTGTGGAAAAAGCTGGACACAAAGTTAAACTTCAGCTTTGCTTATCACCCATAGACCGATGGGCAAACGGAGGTGGTGAATAGGAGTTTAGGAAACCTGCTATGGAGTCTAGTTGGGAAAAATTCACGGATGTGGGATTGTTTACTTGCCCAAGCAGAATTTTCTTACAACGATTCACCAAATTGAAGCACGAAACGTAGTCCTTTCCAGATCTTGTATGGAATGCATCCTCGAGGAGTGCATGAGTTACGAGATTTGGGACAGTTAGAAAGGAGTGCCGACAGGGAAGATTTCGGAAGAGAAACTAATGACCTACATGAACAGGTGAAGTCAAAATTACAAGACAACATTCAAAGGTATAAACAAAAAGTAGATCTAAAAAGACGGGAGGTACAATTTAACATAGGGGATCAAGTCCTAGTGCATCTGCATAGAGAAAGATTCCCTAAGGGTGAATACAATAAGTTAAAGTTTAAGAAAATTGGACCTTGCAAAATTCTGCGTAAGTTTTCTGCAAATGCCTATGAGCTGCAATTGCCTCCAGGTATAGGAATATCGCCCATCTTTAATGTGGCGGATTTATTCCCATACACTGCTAGTCCTGAAGGGGACAGTTCGGTGCAGCAAAATTGGGATACCCAAGAAGAGAGTAGTTCGTGGATGAGACAAATGCCTTCAGCTCAACCACTTGAGATCGAAGGAATCCTTGATACACAGGTGGCCAGGCAGACTCGAAGAAAGGAGTACCTACAATACCTCATCAAGTGGAAGAACCATCCCATTGAGGACAGTTCGTGGCTTGATGCAGGTCAGATACAACATGTAAGGTATTCTATCGAGGAGCTCATGGACCGGAGCCATGAATTTTCATCTACCCCGGGAGCCTGATGCAGGAGCATCCAGCTAAGGGAGGTCATGGCTGGAGTATTTGTCTTTACAGACCGGAAGGAGTTTCAATTAGTTTTTCTTAAGTTTCATTTAAATTTCTAGTTAACAGCATTTAGGACTTTATGCTAAGTTTAAGGCTATCCCAGCCCACTATTTATTTTTATTTACTGTTCTTTTATTTTTAATTTATTGTTTCAAATTAACTTTAGAACATAGACAAAGATGAACAGTTATCAATGAATAACTAAAATGTAACTACTGACAGTTTAAATAATTGTATAGTGATCTTTAAAAAGGAGGGAAAAAGCCATTGTAATCATCTATCATAGTATTGAATAAAAATAAGCATGCAATCATTTTGAGAAGTAAGAAACTCTAAATCCATACATTGCAGCTTAAAGTTATTTAATTAAGTTCATCTACCCATTTCCTAATAGTGACAGAGAGTAGAAAGTATAGCAGAGGCATGAAGAAAACGCAGACGAGTTCCATAAATAAATAGAGAGGGTTTGCAGAAGAGTCGAAACACAACAAACATCTACAGGTACCAACAAACTTGTACCATTCCCATTTACTATTTTCTTTTCAAAATATCTGTGTATATATAAATTTAAAGTCCAAGTTACAAAGTCACAAACAAGCTACAAACAGAACAATGAAACAGAGGTCATCCATAATAGTGTCAAATATAACTACGAGTTCATAAGAGCCGACATAATTACAACTTCATAAGTTAACAGCCCAGAGGCACAAATACACAAAAGCATGAAATGGTGAGGCCGAAGCCACAACCCTCGACAACAAATCAAGTAAAGGCTATAACCAACAAACCCTTCAAAACAGACATACAGAGAAATGACAAGGCACAACCCTACCCGATACATGAACGTAGGTGTCAGGGCAAGAGACCAGTGACCAGCGAGCCTAGTTTTTCATCTATAGTGGCCACCAAACAAGGCCGTAAGAACCAGAAAATAAAACCATAAAAAAAATGAAATTGAAGATAGGAATGAGGTTTAAGGAGAGCCCACTTACCAGAGGAGCCGAGCCCTTGCAAATGGAGGAAGGAAGCTGCTGACCTAGGTCACAACTGCTAGAGCGCCCACTGCTCACAAGGAGCAAGAAAAATAAGTAACAGTAGCAAACGATGTAGAACCATAAAGCATGGAAGGAGAGGTTACCTTTTTTCCAATGCCAGATGAAAACTGAGAGTTGAGCCACCCCACGACCATGACCTGCAACAAAACGTCAAGCTTACAGTCAAACAGTGAAGCGAAAGCCTTGAAGACAAAAGTATAAATCAAAACCACACAATGACAAACAAATTTACAAAGCTGAGGCAACCCAGGAGTATAGCCAAAGTAGCGCCCACAAAGCCACAAGGTAGGTGGCCAACTACATGAACCACAATCATAACGAGGGTCAAACAGATGGAAACCAAAGATAGAGACCAAGGGTCCCAGACCCAAAACTTCAGAACCGTCCTCAAAATAGGAAACATTACCAGAGCTTGCAAATAGAAACCCTCACAGAGAACCATCCCCAAAACAGGACAACCAAAACCCTCGCAGAGCAGCAGCCAGAACCCAGTAGTAGAGACCTCACCTTGACAGAGCAGCAAAGCACAAACACAATAACAAAATGACGATGGTTATGGTTTCTTTGGCATAGTGAAGGTGCGGGAGAAGCGAAGCCCGTGGACAGGACAATTTTCCTCACAACATTAACTCATCAGTACTATGCCATAAAACCAATCAACCATAAAAATATTCCATGCAATCACACATTAATTATATGTCGTAAGTGATCATGGCTGGTCCCATCATCTCTCTGTGCTTGTTTTGTAATATTGGAAGGAGAAATCATCAAATTTATTTCCACCTTCAATTTTTTCTCATTTGGAGGATGTTGTAACAAATAAAAGAAAGTGGATTTCAAACTATACTGAGCCAGTATAAAATTACTTGATAGATTTTAGACTAGACTGAGCCAGTATAAAATGACTTGGTAGTTTTTCATTATTTTAAATCAATGTTGTAGCCATCCTTAAACCAATCGTACATTCAGGTCATTAGAGGCTTGGTCACATGTGAAAGAATAATAGGAAGGGTAGAAAATGCTTTATTTACTTTGGTTTGCTTGTATGTGGCATAAAGTTTGTTGAAAATTATTGCAAATATGCCTTCTATGTGGGTTTTCTTGTTTTTATCCCTTTCTAGTTATGCAATGGGATTCACTCATGTTGCATTGATTCACCGAATATTGTTTTTAGGGGGTATTACTTTGTTTTTTATCAAAACAAATTGCAGCGACTCTATAGTTTAGTTTTATTATTTTTTATTAGTATTCAGACAATAAGAGGTCTTATTGTAATGATTTTTATTGTAGCCTTTGCACAATAAAATGTCATGTGGATAAATAACTTATACATATGTCTTTAGATATACATAAATACACTCCTACCAAAAAATGCATAGTACATGGTATGCTATCACAACTCATTTCAATCTATGAATTTAATCAACCAACAAATATTTATGCACCTCTTATGCTTAGGTGATTATACTATATCTAAGCTTAGAAATGAACATATGAATTAGCTATTCTTCCAAAAACACATAGAATTCATCATTTCTCATTATCTCTAAAGGAAATAACATTCCATAGTTTCAACATATGCATTTTTAACAACATTGTGAGCATTCATACACAAGGATTTAGATAAGAACTTATCTTCAAATGCAGAATCCAACAACAGATATTGCGACTTCAAGTCTTCAACCAACCTTACATTTCCTTTCACTACAATATTTCTTACATGTAATCACCTCCAATCTAGATTTCAGTGCTTGAGGAAGAGTGTTCAAAGGAGGTAAACCAATACTGAGAGATATAGTGAATAAGACCCATTTTGCTTAGGTTTCCCCAACAATTCTTTATTGTTATATGACAGGGCCTTTAACGTTAGTCAACGTCCACACAAGGGTTCTTTCCACCACAATGATTCTCGTCTCAGTTCCAAGTGAGAAGTTTCTTTCTATCATGGGAAGTTTGATCGGATAGAAAAACTATTGTAGGATCATAGATACCTTGTCTCAAGGTAGTTCATCAGTGATTCCAAGTGCTAGTGTTATTGACCCCAAGGTTACACGTGGGGCTTCATCAACCCTCCAAGTACCTAGTTGTCTCTCTCTTGGCTAGTAGGTTCATTAATCCACAACCTTCCTGTTGAAAATTTAGCATGAAATTCCTAAATTAAGTTTTGCCTTGAATTAAATTAGGA
This sequence comes from Pinus tabuliformis, assembly GCA_031772625.1. Taxonomy (NCBI): domain Eukaryota; kingdom Viridiplantae; phylum Streptophyta; class Pinopsida; order Pinales; family Pinaceae; genus Pinus; species Pinus tabuliformis. Next base: position 511,392,218 of record CM062820.1, read on the forward strand.
GGAAATTGTAATTCCACATGACAAGACAACTTATATGAGTTAACTAATTTCATTTTACTTAGTTGGTTCAGTTAATTCAAGTTGAGGGTCTATCTTGAGCCATGTAGAGTGTCTCCTACTCTATAGGATCCTTGGTTGAGTTTATTTTGAGTTGTAATTAATTAATTTAGTTTATCTAAGTTAAAGTCAGTTAAAATAGTTCCAATTGATAGAGAAAATAGAAGGAGGTCTAATAGTGGGGTGCTTATTCATGTGTTCAACTAGTTAACTAATAATTCAGCCATAAATAACTCATGCATATCAAATCTAAGAGTTGCCCAGTTGATATTGGAGTTAAAGGGAAGTCTAGTATCAGTTGTATAATTATTTGAATTTTACAGATGTTGCATGTAGTTAGAGGAAGAGCCTAAAGGAACTGCACAATCCAATGAAGGAAAATTCCTATTAAATCGGGACCTAATTCCTCAATGAATAGTGCAAGGAAGTAGGAGCTTGGAAGGATAGGAAATTAGCTAAGGGTTAGGGAGAGTCAATCTAAGAAGTAGTGAGATGGATAAAGATAGTGCATAGGTTTCTCGGGCTTGAGAAAAGCATTGTAATCTTCTCATATTTTCTTACTAATGCGATATACACATAGCATGGTTTTTAGTTGTAGCTTTCCCTAGGAAATCATTGTGTAGTGTGTTGATTGAATTATTTCTCTTGTATGCTTCTTGATTTTTCAATCGTTTAATTATTTCTACTAATGAGTAGAGTAGATTCAAGTCTACTTTTTTATCATATTACAATTAAAATTTTCAACTCATAAGGAATTTCTACATGGTATCAAATGAGAAATCAGTTTATATTGAGGAAAAACAAGATTTAACACAGGGAGAACGAGACTCAGAGGGCATATAGTTTCAGAGGGAGAATCCCTATGGAAGCTAGTACTTAAGGATCTAGGGAGATCAACATGGAAAATTTTAGGGGATAATATTCATAGGTGGGCAAATTTTCCATTGTTTTTCCAAAAAAAAGATTCGTCAATTTCTATTTTTTCTATAAAAAAAAATCACCCATGTTTTATGATATAAAATTATTTTACCTTAAATATATCCAAAATTATATAGAGAGTATATATATAAACATTATAAATTTAAATGTTTTTACAAAGATATCACCAAATGTTTTATAGTTTTCATATTAGAGACTAGAAATAATGGCTCAAGTTTCTAAACTTTAAGATAAATTTCCAACCTTAAAATTTTCCCTATAGTAGAGACACATTATTGTAGTGGTTGCAGAAATATTGCGGAAGTAGCAACACCAGTTGTATGAGTAAATCATATTTATCTCATGCCTGCAAAGCCTTGAGGATCAAGGAAAAGACTCAAGATTTTGCGGTTGAGAAGGAGCATGTTAGACCTCTCAACATGTAGCCTCAAAAGAAGCCTCACGAAGTTGTGGAGCATCCACAAATGGAGAAGTAGACAAGAGGAGACAGAGTGGAAACATAAACTCAAGCAGAGACTTCCAGAAGGGGGAAATTTTTAGCTAATTGGGAAGAGGGAGCACATGTAGACATACCTCGAGGTGTGAGGTGGGGCGATGTGAAGAAATAGTCCTAGGAGTGCATAAATTTGGGCAAGGTCCATTGAGGTGTTTTCTGTCTCATGGATCATTACCTTGCTATGGGGGCCCACAGTATTCAGTAGCAGAAGCATCAATTTCAGTCAGCTAATGAGGAGTGCATACAGTACATCAAGAAGGCTTAGTAGCAGAGTCAGCAACATCACAATTTTCCCAGTAGATAGTTGCAGATTGATTCAATGATCATTTTTATTTATTTTTATGATCTCCAATTCTAGATGTTGCAGTAGCAACAACAATAGTGAGAGGTGTTGCGTGTAATACATTCCAAAGGTGTTGGATCGGGGTAGATGTGAATCCCTTTATTACTGAGAGGGAGTGTTGAAAATGCAGCAATAAATTCCTAAATTAATTTTGTCCTTGAATTAAATTAGGAGAAAAATGTAATTCCACATCACAAGACAATGTGTACATGTTAACTAAGTTAATTTCACTTAGTTGGTTCAGTTGAGGGTATAACTTCAGTCATGTAGAGTGTCTTCTAATTGATAGGAACCGTGGTTGAGTTTATTTTGATTTGTAAGTAATTAATTTAGTTTATCTGAGTTAAAGCCAGTTAAACTAGTTCCAACTAATGGAGGAACTAGTACAAGGTCTAATAGTGGGGTGTTGCTTCATGTGTTCAACTAGTTAACTGATAATTCATCTATAAATAACTCATGCATGTTATATATTAGAGTTACCCGATTGATATTGGAGATCAAGGAAATGTACTATCGATTGTATAATTATTCGAATCATACAGATGGTTCATGCAGTCAGAGTAAGAGCCTAAAGGAATTGCGCAATCTAATGGAGGAAAATTCCTATTAAATCATGACCTAATTCCTCATTGAACCATGCAAGGATAGGAAATTGGCGAAGGGTTGGCCAAAGACAATCTAAGAAGTGGTGAGACAGATACAGATAGTGCATAGGTTGCTCAAGCTTCAGCAAAGCATTATAATCTTCTCATATCCTCATTGAACAGTGCAAGGATAGGAAATTGGCTAAGGGTTGGCCAGAGTCAATCTAAGAAGTAGTGAGACAGATAAAGATAGTGCATAGGTTTCTCGAGCTTGATCAAAGCATTGTAATCTTCTCATATTTTATGACTAATACAATAGACACATAGCAAGGGTTTTTAGTTGTGGATTTCCCCAGGAAATCATTGTGTAATGTGTTGATTGAATTATTTCTCTTGTATGCTTCGTGATTTCTCAATCGTTTAATTGTTTCTTCTGATGAGTAGAGTAGATTCAAGTCTATTGTTTTATCATATTACAATTAGAATTTTCAACCTAAGGAATTTCTACACTTCTTAATCGGTTCATCATTCCTAAGGAAAGCCACTTCTAGTGGGTTCATTAATCCTTAGGTACGACACCACTCTGTGATTCTTAGCTAGCAATCCTCTTGGGTTTCTTCAGCTGAGCTAGAACTAGATCTATATTCCTCTATTGAACTTTCTCTACTTTATTTTCTTTTCCATTTTCCTCCTCTAAAGCATGAATAACATCCCCTCCTTGAATGAATGATTTTCCCTATGAATATCCTCCTTCAATTAGAAGTCTGCTTCACAACTTTCAACTACCACCATTGCAATGGTATGTTGGTTGCATGTTCGTGTGTAATTCCCAATCATAGGTCTACAGCTAGTGGTTCTATTGCATTTCATGTGGTTTTTGGGGGTGTTATTATGCTTGCTCCCTATGTTGCTCCCTCCTGCTAACATAGTCCACCTCTTTAATTCTTGTCACTTTTGATTTTTAACTTTTTGGAGAGAGGTATGGCTCTCGTACTCTCTTCCTATGGCTTACTTTATAACAACATCCTCCAACTTCCCAAGAAATATCCCTCCCCAAGATTTGATATTTGTTTCTCAATTGTCAGACATTTTAACTAAAACAAAAGGATTTAAAATATTTACAATAGGGGGATTAGTTAGGGGTTGTCACTAACACTGCCCCTGTAGAGGAACACCACCCTTAGTGTTCTATATATGAATCCAAAAGAAAACATGCTTTAAACCAATAATAACATCATTTGGAGCTTTATAGACACAACTTTATACAACCATTTACAAATTTATTTACATTGCTTCAACCAACAAAATCAAATGGGTATGTTTCCCACATTTGATCACCCATTTCCCATGCAGCTTCCTCGGGCCCAAACTACCTCCACTGCACTTTAAACTACTCGATTTCTCAATTCCATAGTGTGAGATACCTCCAATCCAGGATGCATAAAGGTTTCGGCTCGAACTCTCCCTTTGTTTCTACATGTAACATCGACCAATTTATCACATGATTAACATTCTGTAAATGTTTTTTGAGTAAAAAACCATGAAAAACATTATGAACTTTCATTTTTAGTGGCAAGACCAACCTACAGGCAATTGAACCTATGCTTTCAAGAAATTGGAATGGCCCACAGAATCATGGTACAAGCTTGGCACATGACCCAATTTCTAGAGACCTCTTCTTAGGTATAACTCATAGGTAAACATGTTCCCTAACTTTAAACTCCTTGTGTGCTCTATGTTGGTTTGCATATCTCTTTTTCCTATCTTGATCTACCTTTAAATTTTTTCTAATGACCACCATTTCTTGCCCGATTTCCCTAAGTATATCACCCAATGAGGACCCTATTTACTTGATCACTTCAGCTAATAGGATTATCATGCCTCCTCCCATAGAGAGCCTCGAATGGACTCATTTTCAAGAATTATTGGTAACCATTATTGTAAGAAAATTCCATAAGTGGAAGAAACTCTTCCCACTTCCTTAGTTGGCGCATAACATACATCCTAAGCATGTCCTAAATAATTATATTTTTCCTCCATGCCTGCCCATATTTTTGAAAATGGTATGCTTTGGCAAAAAATATTGTAGTACAAGACAATCTAAGTTTTGGTGGAGAGTTTAAGTCCCAATATTAGTTGTTGGATTATACATTATATGATAAGTGCTTATCTAAATCCATGTATATGCACTTTGTTGAGTATGTTTTCATTGATGTGAAAGCGGGAGCAGGTGCAGGATGTCAAAGAGGGCGCAGTAGATGCATGATATTGTCATTAATTTTGGCATGCATGGATAGGATGATATAGTGGTGGAACCCTATATATAGGGTTTAGTCTCCTTGGATGATGTCTATACCCCACACTTACTGGATATTTCGAGGAAGTAAGTCACTCAATTTTCCTCAGAGGCCTTCGCCATTGGATTCTCCTCATCATGTTGATTTTGTTAATGTGTGGATTGTTTCTTGGGCCTTCAAGGTTTGATATATTTCCTTATTCAAAGATATTTCACCCTACCAATGGTCCAAAGCCCCAAAGTTGATGATGTGGTAGATTCTCTTTGGCACCTAGAATGACAATGTGGCAATGCATTATGGAACATACATAAATGACCTTGCATTTAATGGAAAAATTAAATTTTGAATCAATTTGGACCAATTCAAAAGGTGTCATGGAGGGTTCTCAAATTTTATTAAACAAGAAAGTGTTATAATTTATTTTTAAATTAAATAAATTGCCCTATCTCTAATTGGGGTTTTCTCTAAAAAAAATTGAAATTTAAATGTTTTGTTTCCCTCCAAAGGTATGTTGGTTCACCTATTGCATCCACATTCCATCAAATACAAATATATTTTAAGGCATGCGATTATCCTTCCTAAGGTATGAATTTAATAATCATCTGGTGCAGATATGAACTTAGAACTTTGGCTTGAAGAGTTTCACATATATGGAAGTGGTCTACAAATAAGAAATTGAGACTCTAAATTCTTGGGTCATGTTTAGGGTTTCATTTGAATTTCTTCTAAGCCAATGATTTTTTTAGGATTCGTTTAATTTTCATTGCAAGGATTCTTCACTATAGTTTTCTCGCAGGTACCTATGAAAGAAATTAAAGCCATCTATTTTTAGGCTTTATCTCAAAGAATGGTGATCATTTGTCGATGGCTAGGAACATCTATTTGTTGAAGTCAAGTTATGTAGTTTTATAGGATTACTCTGCCTTTCATTTTCCAGGTCTAAACCATGAAAATTGTTGGGCTTTAAAATCCTTTCAAGGGACGTATCTGCAGTATTATCTTGATACATCTATGGTTCTAAGTTTAGTGGAAACTCTATTTCTATATATGGATATTCAATCTCTTATTTCAAAAGTTCCCCAAATGGTCAAAAAAGGGATCTACTTGGAATATGACAGTCACAAGGGACTAAAACAATACAATGGTGATCAACCTAAGCAGCTAAGCTTGCAATTTTAAACTTCATTCTTTTTTGTGGATGAATTTATTTATTTTATAAGGATGTGAAACATGCATTTCTTAGCATTATACTCTCTACAGAATGATATTAGTCTACAATGTAGGTGTAGTCCTATGAAATATGAGTTTGAACATTGATGATTTATCCTCTGCATCCTAGATCCTATACAAAGGTTGAAATCTAATTTGGTTTTGTTGTCTTTGGAATTTTTAGATTTGTTGGAGTGACTTTGCAAGTCTTGGATTTATTTTGGACTCTATCTCTGTGGATTAAACTTGTATCTTTGCAACAAACCTTATGACACATTTCTAGGCTAGTTCATACCTTTACATTATACACTTCTCAATGTCAAAATCATGAAACAAGACATGAACAAGACTGAACTTTCTTACTTGATTTTAGCCTCAATATAGAAGTGCATCATACATCTATGCCTATGACCATCTCTTGATCTAATTTCGCTAAGAAAATAAAATAACTCTGGAGGAATTTAGGCCTTGAAAAAGGAATTGATTGTCAAGTAAAAGTTATGTCATAGCACCAAGTAGTAATTGATGATGAGACAACCCTTTTGTAGAATAGTCATCCTACATCTTAAAGAAACATTTAAGTCCAATCCTATGTTGGAATAATCTATTTCCAAATCTAAAGAAAATTAATATAAATAATGGTGTGATGATCTAGTAAAGAGACAACTTTTATAAGACTCGCATTTTTTTTAGCATCACAATTTCAATTGAAGTATTTCGATGACCTAATAGTGTCACAGTGTTCTCTGACTGTGGTATGAGGCAATAATGACATATTTCTAAATAATATTATGGTGTGAAGTATTGTAACTTGAGGAATTGTTGAAATAAATACAAGTCTTATCATCCTAAGCCAAGTTGTTGTGATCATAAGAATAAGATTGTGCTAAAGTGTCATTTATTATTGTGTATGCACAAATCTCAAGTTGATGGCAATTGCAGTGGGTTGTAGGCCTGAAGTTCTCTCAAAGAAACCCTAATGAATGATATAAATTTGATTCATTTACTAGTTATGGTTTACAATGGAAGTGGAAGAAAAAATTATTGACTATGATGCTTAACAGTGAAGTTTGTTCAGTGATAATCCTTATGACAGAGAGCATGCATCACTATAACACACACACACACACACACACACACACATATATATATATATATATATATATATATATATATATAGATATATATATATGTAAGGCATGACTATGTTCTCATAACCTTAACCTATATATGCCAGCGACATTAATATGGAAAGAGTCCTTGATGAATGATAATGACAATGGCTTGTGGACTAGCAACAATATTGTATAATAGACCCTAATGCATATGCACATGGCATTGATTTATGTATTTTAGTGAAACTCTATGACTCATACCCTATAACAATGACCTAGACAATAGTGTTTTAATATGGCAATGAACTTAGCAGAGAATGGATATACAAAATTCTTGGTCATAATTGTTACAGTAGTGTGGTTTTTGTTTTTAGTATTTTGTATTTATCAATTTGGTTGGCCGTAAAGGCTATTGAAAAAGTTGATTGACCTTGACACAAGTCTTGATGTATGACCTAGTAATTCTTGTGATCTCTTGTTTTGATGCTACAATATGTAATATTATGCAACATGTTGTTGAATGTTGAGAAGGATCATTGAAATTCACTAAGAAACTAAGGTTTAGATTGTTTTAGACAATCTCACGATAGTGTGACGCATGGCATTGTTTATATGTAAGAAGTGAGTGTGATAATAGAGAACCTTTGATGTGGCAAGAAACTTTGTGTGACAATTACCAAGATCTAAGTGTTTAGGCTAAATGACCGAGTCTAAGAGTAGCAAGTGTTGATTTTATGAGTAGCATTTGTGGCAACAGGTGGAGCAAGGGTGGCAGCAATGAAGTGCAAGAAGAATGGAAACAAGAGTAATATCAGTAGTAGCATAGCCATCAATAGTGGGAAGTTGGAGCAATAGTAGTAGCAGTGGAAGTGAGAGTGGACAGTAGTGGGCATCAATGGGAAGCAGTGCCAGTAGTAGTAGTTGTGGTGGTAGCTATGGACAACAATAGCAACAAAGTGAAGTAGTGAAGGTCGTAGCTTAATGAGGAATAGATTATATTTGGGTCATTATCCCTAGTATGGGATCCCAAACCCATTCAAGGAGAATTTTCTCCATTATAGCATTGTTGGTAAATCCCTTAGGGAGTCTTCTACTTCCTTCTAGTTCAACTGGTAAATTTGTATGTACATCATACATAACAAGCACTTGGTTTAAAAAAAATTTCTTTGTATTGTATATGCGATGTTATGTTCTAATTTTCTCCTCTGAATAAATAATGGTAACTAACCAATTATGAAAATTAAAGGAAACATTGATTCACCCCCCTCTTAGTATTTCCAGCGATTGAAATCAGAGTCTGTCCTTCTTTGAATCTTAAAGAGATTGTCCTTCTTTGAAGCTTAACTGCTTGAAGGAAGATCCATAACATTCAGAGTTGATTGGTGGAGATTGCAGCTGAAGATAAGATGGTTGTTTATCTTGAAGAGGGTGTCAATTTCCTCAAAGACAAACTTCAAATGGTAGGACAAGAAAGGGATTTGAATAGACTTATGTTTAATAAGACACCCAAAACATGAATAGCCGCAGAAGGAGAATATGAAGAATTACAATAACTAGAGATGGTTTGTAGTTGAAATCACCTTACTTTGTAGAATAATAAATAAAATTAACACACATAAAAAATAGCAGAGACATAAAAAACCAGACATGGTGGAAAAGGCCTCAGCCTTACTGTATAATATTCCTCACATAATGCAATGCACAAATAATGATAATAGTACAAATAAATACATGAGGAAGTTTGTCTCAAGATAGTACGTCTATCTTGGACACTATGGTTGAGAAAATATCTCAACCAAACACTAATCTATGAGCGTAACTAGTTGGAAAAAATCTCTCAACGAAGTAGGCCTAAACTGACTCCTAACCATGAGGAACAAACTCAATCTAGAAAGGTAGGATTAAATCCAACTTTCTTGATTTTAATTAATTTAATTATTTTGGGCTTATAATTGTTTTTAACACATGAGAGTGAGGCTAAAATTCCCCACCCCCCCCCTCAATGATAAGTCCAAAATAAGAACCAGGAACCATCTTCCAATTTCTCATGTTGAAATTGTTGATCCTCAAAAAACGTTGCCTGAAAAACCGCCAAAGCTGGATGCTGAAAAAAACTCCAAATGAAGAGAACATGAATCAACTACAAGTCTGATTCATCTCTGAATTTTTCTTGACGACTCCATCATGTGCCAAGTTGCATAAGGATCCATCTATCCTTTTCTTGCAATCAACATCATTTTTCCATTGATAAAATATTGAGAACTCCCACTGGCTACTTTGATGATGCTCACTGGCTGATTTGTTGATGATGCCCACTGGCTGATTTTAAGATGCCCACTGGTTTATTTGAAGATGCCCACTGGCTGATTTTGATGATGTTGTCGAGACTTTCAGTCTAAAAACCACCCTTAATTCCCCACTTTGTTAGCTGAAAGGAGAGACAATCATCTGCATTTGATTTTTGAATTCTGAACTCCCCCCCTTCAGGTGTAGGAGAGTTTCACTGTTGTACTCCCACTTTCAGGTGCATGAGAGTACCATCTTCATTTGATTGTTGGCTACAATAGGTGAGATTGAATTTTGTTGTAAAACTTATACAATCGTTTTACTGTTGACGACCATTCCCAAGGATCAATCCATGCATAATTGATCTTTAATCTGGAAGGTTGGTCTTATTTGCAACATTTCATTGATGATTGATTATGCTTCCCACAATGATGAAAACGATGGAGATCAAAACAATGATATTCTTTTCTTTGACAATGTTTGAATGTGGGTTTGTCTTAAATTTTCTCATGGCTTGTTGATGTTATTTGATCAAGAAATCCTGAATTGATGAACTTGATCGGCTTAGAATAATCTGGGATATGGAAGTTGTTTTCATCTTTGTCATATCCTAATCCCCATCGATTTTTGTTACATTGGAGTTCTTCCCACGGCTTGATGATTGGTTTAGAAGAAGAAAGTTCAATTTGAGCATGAACAACTTCTACACTTGAAGTTGTTTGGATGAGTGATTTGGAATCAACATATTTATCTTCATATGTATGGTTGAATGACTTGGAAGCAACACTCTTCTGTTGCAGCTCATCTCTTTTTAGTTGCGACTCTAGTTGAAGGAACTCAATTGTTTCATGTGCATGTTGTAGATTCATTGAAATATCAACAAGAGTTGCTTTGTTGGTTTGCACCATGTCTTCAGTGGTTGAGAGGATCAAATTGATAAGAATTTGTAACAACTGAATTCTTTTCGCCATGTGAACTTGTTGGAACTCATGCTCGCTTTCTTTTAATACTTGTTGGATTTTTAGAACTCGCTCGCTTGAATTCTTGAGCTTGCTTGCTTGAACTCACGCTCGTTTTCTTTTCATACTTGTTGGATTTTTAGAACTCGCTTGCTTGAATGCTTGAGCTTGCCTGCTTGAACTCATGCTCACTTGTTGTATATATGAACATGCTTGATTGTTGTTCGAATATCGCATTTGCTTTCATTAGAGTTGAAATCACTCAGTTTTAGGCTCGCTTGATGTTGTGAACTTTGCACTTGCTTGAACTCACACTCTTGATTGATCAAAAGAAGGGTGTTGAATACTATCAAAAATGCACCCAAGATCAATGCTTACATTTGAACGACTCAGTTAAAAACAATGGATTCACTTGGTTTAATTGATTCCCTATTAATTCAAAGCAAGTTACACAATGACTAATTGTGGTTGAATGTTGATGTAGAATTTGCCTTGGAATGCTTGAGTTAGTTCTTAACTTGATTGTCTTGATTGAATGATGTTGAATTTCTTGTAGAATTGTTGTTGATGTTGACAACTTGATATCTTTGATTATGTGTTGCAACTTCTTGATTGCTTGTAGTTTGCTTATGTATGCTTGATTACATGAAGAGAATTTATTATGTGTATGCAACTTGTTGTGAACTCCATGTGTATATTTTTACAAAATATAGTGTCAAAAATAGACACAAAACATGCACAATCAATCACTACACAAGGTGTACCTAAGATCCCCTTATTCAATTTCGGGTAGATCTAGGACACTTCAACACCACACAATTTTTTTTATTTATTAAGTATTTGAGTACATCATCTTTCACCTTGACAACATCGTCATGGAATATTCTCAAAGTTCCAAGACTTCTTGAAAGAAAAGTTTCTTCAAAATTGACTCAACCTCCTAGAAGTAAAAATATTCACTTATGTTTTCAGATTTACAAAACACTTATAGCTCCAAAATTACAAAAACGATCACCTTATCACTCCACAAAATTACTTTTAAAAATAATTTTCTAATGCACCTTATTGGAGGTCCACACAATCACTTTAAAAAATACTTTTCTAATCCACCTTATTCCTCCAAAAGCATTATTTTATGATCCCTTTTAAAAATGCTTTTACATGCATCCCATTAAATTATGAACATTACCAAGACACTTGAAAGTGATGTAACGTTTCCTTTAAAGTGATTTATGAAGACACTTCAAAAATGATTTAACATTTTTGAATGTAAAAGTATATGCACCATACGCCATAAGTTTTATGCATGTTATTCATTGGAGAGCAAAAGTGAGAGGGTGCGTAAATAACCTTTAAGGAGACTACAAGCAATCAACGATTTTGTTGATCTTTGAACTCCACGCCCACCATAAACTCCATGCTAATCACTATAGGATTCAAGCTTCCACACGCTCTTTCACAAACAAGTTGGATTCCACGGATCTTCCATGCAAAGTGGTATCGTATCAACACTTGGATCTTCATGCACAATGCCAGGCACGATACCAGCTCCCCAACAAGCACGAGTCACCAATTGTGATGCACTTTGTGGTGGAGAAAAATGCAGCAGGGTTTAAATCTTAGAATATAATCATCACAAATTCCACGAGCACCACCACCAATCCTGTGCATTCACTCACATAGTCTTCGATCAAAAAAACTGTTGAGGTGATATTCTGCATCTCCACACAGTCAGATTCACCAAGACGTCTATAGCTCCATAGAGAGATGCCCGAAATGCTCAATAGAATGCCAAATTTTGGAACCTCATCAAATTTGATATGATCCAACCCAATCTACCTCATCTGATTATGAGCTGGCAGAGATATGATCTACCAACAGAGCCCAACAGAGCTTGGAACAGTCAAATCTCCTTTGGTCGTTACCTCATGCAGCTCCAAATCACAAAAAAATGGATCTAAGCATCGAGTCTTCACATCACACAGAGGCTGTCTCGGCCCTACACAGGTCAACTCAGCTGAGGTGGAAATTACGCCACACCACGATCATTCAGGCAAAACCTTCACACAAGGCTCTTCAACACGGCTTCTTTTCCACGTTGGTGCTTACATAGGTCACAGTGGTTTCCTCCTCTATGGTTTCGGTCAATAAGAGACTCTCATATGCAACTCCAACCCTTCAAGAATATTCAACGATTTCCCATTAATATTTTCAATACATAAAAATAAAAAAACAATTTTTCGGCCTACCTATGTGAATCGAAGATGCAGGAGATGATGTATCAATGTGTACTTCATTTTTTTTCACCTCTATTCATGGTTGGGAAATTGGATGGATCCACAAGCCCTGCATTACAAAATACCATTGACTTTGCCCATATGAATATATACCAAACTAATGTTGGAAATAATACTGAGAGGGGGGGTGAATCAGTATTATCAGATCAATCAAACTTTTTCAATGCTCAGAAACATATACGCTACTTCAGTTAGGTGAACCAGCGTGTACACGCTACTATGACTAAACAAAACAGCGTATAAGAAGAAAACTCATAATTTAGTTAGCTTATTCTTCAGTTAAGTTCATCAGGACATTATTCACCACATTAATAGTAAACAGGTGCAGTATAACAGAATAAATCAAAAGCCACACACATGAACACCAAGATGTAAGGTGGAAACCCAATGTGGGTGAAAACCACCTGCTGCAAGTTGTCTCTATCTTTCTTTAATATGAAACTTCAGTTTACAATCTTTTGTACTGGTGCAGCCTTATACCAGTACGCAGGCTACAACCTGCAGAAGGCTACAACCTTCTCTCGTTCTCCAAACTTCCTTGGAAGGGAGCTCCAACCCCCTTTGCTCTTGTACTAGCCAAGATACTAGTACGTAGGTGCTGACCTACAATCTTCTTTCCTTCAGGTACCACCTTTCATACATTTTCAGACTGGATATTCCTGAAGCACAACATTACAATCTGTAGACCCCAATTCATTCAATTTTCACAACAGATCATTGAAGCATAAAACAACCAAACTTTGAATCACTGAACCACTGAACCCTGTCAATCACCAGTTACCAGAACACAGAGCAGACTACAGAACTCTGCAATAACAGTCAGACCCCACTGTAAACCCAAAATCAAGCTTCAAAAGATATACGCTACTTCAATGAGCAAAACCCGCGTATACACGCGCTTTTGCCGAAGCCAACCTGCGTACAGATCTAAAAATAAATTTTCTCAATTTGCAGCTGTACCAGACATCAGTTAGACCCAGAACATAACATTGCGACAATATGCAGATCTAGAAATACCCATAATCACCCATATCATGATAGTGCATTTCAAACCATTAGATCCCGATCTATCCTTAGATCTAGTCTTCCATCAACCGATGTGATCTCTCCTTGGCTTAGATCAAGCAACCCAGCACCTGCATATCAGATCTCTTTCTCTCTTAGATATTCAAGCCTTGTCGAAAGATGTGTTTGCCTAATGATCTTCTTCTCCTTATATAGCCTTAGGCCTTGCTCAATACCAAGAGCCAAAACCATAGTAACACAATACCATCAACTTCAAAACTAGGAATCGACACGCCCGTCGAGACGCCATGGTCCAAAACCATAGGCACAACTTCCAAGGACTAACCGCCATGGACCAAAGGTACGTTTTCACATACACGCGCTTTTACTGAAGCCAACCTGCGTGTACACGCGACTTGGGCTTAACGATCCTGCGTGTATGAATTGTCTTGGCCTGCTATACTCAGATCTGTCCTCTGATTAAGTTGCCATCACCTGTACCACCTGTACCAACCTCTGAGCACCTGTACCAGCCTCTGAGTGAGTTGCCATCAAGGACAACACTTGAATCATAATGCCAACAATCTCCCCCTTTGGACTTGATGGCAACCACCACACCAAGTCACTCTCCCCCTTTGACATCAAGGGCAAAGGGCTGTGCTCCCCCTGAGGACATGCTGATACCTCTGCTTGGCTGACTCATGCTCCCCCTGAAAGTAGGCCAGATCTGCAAAAGATGTTCTTCAACAAGAACCAAGACTTATACACCATAAGGGACCTTCCTATCACCAAAAGACTCAATATATACATCCAGACTCCCTACCAAGAGGGGACATAACAGAAACAACCAATTATATTACAGCATTCATCCCAGGCATAGTGGGGAAACCAACATAGGCCGTTACATGACCTTGACACCATAAAAGAGACATCGCAAGAGAGATACATGACATAGAGACAACAGATCTAGACCAAGACTTATGAAAGTCACCAGCAGCATATGATAAACATCTTTTTAGATCAGCAACCGGGATTTCTTTCTGAGCTCCTTTTCCTGAAATCAACAACCAAAACATCTGAATGCCAACAATGCTTTATGAGACTTTTAAGCTGCTCCCCCTGAACCTGTGCCTGAAGAATTCTGACATACCCATTGCTGTTCAGAACTCCAGAGTTTGCCCTTGCTGTTCAGAACTTCATATACGCGATTTCTCCTGCATGAAACAGCGTATGTACGCGGATATAATCCTGCAACAAGCGTACACCTTACACGCGACTTTCCCAGCATAAATCCGCGTGTATACGCGTATATACCTTACGTAACTTGCGTATACCAACTTTTCTGTAGAATAGACAAGCTTCAACAGCAGGATGAAGCATCAACTACTCCCAGCTTTTGTCTGAGATGTTCAAAAGTTTCCCTGGGCAGTGGTTTTGTGAGAATATCAGCAACTTGTTCCTTAGAAGGAACATACTCCAACTTGACCTTCTGCTCAAGCACTTGTTCCCGAGAAAATGGTACTTGATTGGTATGTGCTTGGTCTTTGAGTGCATGACTGGATTCTTTGAAATGCTGATTGCACTAGTATTATCACATAAGATAGAAACTGGTGGAGTGCAAGTGATTTGAAAGTCCTGCAAGGTCTGCATCATCCAAAGAAGTTGTGTGCAACAAGATGCCGCAGCCACATATTCTGCTTCAGCTGTAGATAAGGTAATCGAACTCTGTTTCTTGCTGAACCAAGATACTAATCTGGAACCCATGAAGAAAGCACCACCACTTGTGCTTTTCCTATCATCCACACTTCCAGCCCAATCTGCATCTGTGTAAGCATGAAGAGTGAGATCTGTATTTCTAGGATACCATAAGCCATAGTTTTGGGTCCCTTGAAGATATTTGAAGATTCTTTTGACTGCCTGAAGATGAGTTTCCTTTGGGTTGGCTTGAAATCTTCCAACCATTCCTACAGCATGTGTAATATCTGGTCGAGTACCTGTCAAATAAAGCAAACTCCCAATCATGGATCTATAAGTGGGTTGGTGAACTGCTGCTGATTCATCATTAGCACTGAGGCTGCATCCTGTAACCATGGGTGTACAAACTGGCTTTGACTCTTCCATGCCATACTTCTTCAAGATCTGTTTGAGGTATTTGGTTTGAGACAAGAAGATACCTCCTTCATTTTGTTGGATTTGCAATCCAAGAAAATATGTCAATTCTCCAAGAAGTGACATTTCGAATTCTTTCTGCATAACCAAGGCAAAGTTTTGACTCATAGTCTCTTCATTGCTGCCAAAAATAATATCATCTACATAAACAACAAGAATTAGCAATTTGTTATTTTCAACTTTTATATAGAGATTGCTATTGCTGATCCTTTTGAAAAGCCTTGTTGGTGAAGATATTTGTCCAACCGATAATACCAAGCCCTTGGAGCTTGTTTGAGTCCATAGAGTGCCTTTTTCAATCTGCATACAAGGTTTGGATCATTCCTAAGAATGAAGCCATCTGGCTGCTCAATATATACTTCTTCTTCTAAGTCTCCATTCAGGAAGGCTGATTTCACGTCCATTTGAAATACCTTGAAGTTTTGAAAGCTTGAGAGAGCAAGGAACATTCGGATGGCCTCTAGTCTTGCCACAGGAGCAAAGGTCTCTTCAAAATCTATTCCTTCTTGCTGTGCATACCCTTTACAAACAAGTCTGGCCTTGTTTCTAATTACTTCTCCATTTTCATTTAATTTATTCTTGAAGACCCATTTTGTTCCTATTACATTCTTATCTTTTGGTCTAGGAACTAATTCCCAAGTGTTTCTTCTTTTCGATTTGCTCAAGTTCTTCATCCATTGCTTTGACCCAACATTCATCTTTGCATGCCTCTTTCACATTTTGTGGTTCAGTGGAGGAGAGTAGTGCCAAGTAGCTTGAAGCTTCTGCAAGTGTCCTTCTTGTTTGTACTCCTGCTTCTTTTTGCCCCACAATCTGAGTTTCTGGATGATTCTTTTGGACATATCTGGATGGAGTCTTCTCTTCTATTCTTGTCTGCTCCTCTGGTTCTTCTTGAGATTCTTCTTCTTCTTGAGGTTCTTCTTCTACATCATTTCGCCTTTGAGAGTAACCTTCATCTTCTTCAATGTCTTCATGATGAACTTGCCTAGGAATATATCCCTTCTCATCAACCACTATATCAATACTGTCAACAATTCTGCCAAGTCTTTTATTGTAGCACTTGTATGCTTTGCTATGTGGAGAATAACCAAGAAGAATGCCCTCATCTGCTCTAGGTTCAAGTTTCCCAAGTTGCTCATCAGTATTCTTAATATAACATTTGCTCCCAAAGATTTTGAAATGCTTCACGGAAGGAGTTTTACCACTCCAAAGCTCATGAGGTGTTTGAGTGCTGTTTACTCAGACATTTGTTTTGTTAAGAATAATAACAGCAGCATGTGCAGCTTCACCCCAGAAGGTTGCAGGAGTACCTGATTCATCGAGCATAGCACGAGCCATTTGTTGGATAGTTCTGTTCATTCTTTCCACAACCCCATTTTGCTGAGGAGTTCTAGCTGTAGAGAATTCTCTTCTTATCCCATGTTCATCGCAGAAATCGAAAAATTCATTTGATGTGAACTCCCCACCTCTGTCAGATCTGAGGCACTTAATTTTGTGTCCTGATTCATTTTCAGCCAATGCTTTGAAGGATTTGAATTTTTCGAATGCTTCATCTTTGTGCTTCATAAGCCCTAACCAAACAAACCTTGAGAAATCATCAATGAATAATATCAGATATTCTTCTCCTCGAGGTGTCCTTTTCCTAAATGGACCACATACATCAGTATGGACTAGCTCAAGAGGCAAGCTAGCTGATCCTTCCTTCTCTGGAAAGTTAGTTCTGGTTTGCTTTCCAAACTGACAAGATTTGCATATGGTGTTGTCTGGAATTTTGATATCTGGAAGATCGCGAACTGCCTGATATTTGCATGCTTTCCTTATTTGTGAGAAGCTTAGATGTCCCAACCTTCGATGCCATAACCAGTGCTCTTCATCCTTGCTAAGATAGCATTGTTGTTGTCCTTCTTCAAATATGTACAGATTATTTGGAGTTCTTTTGCCTTTGAGAACTGTTTTACCTGTATCAAGATCACGAACAAGACATCCATTCGATCTGAAAATAACCTCGGTTTTTTGATCACACATCTGGCTGACACTTAGTAGATTATGCTTCAATCCATCAACATACAAAACATTTCCAGCCTTGACCTTTTCTTTCAAAGGAGCAATACCTTTTCCTTTTATAGTTGCAGGAGTATCATTTCCAAAAGATACTTTCTTTCCCTTTTCTAAAGTAGAATAAGATTCAAGTTTTTCTTTATCACCTGTCATATGTTTCGAACATCCACTGTCAATGTACCATAGATTTTCCTGTCCTTCTGCATAAAAAGCTATCCCACATCTTTCTGTCTGAGGTTCCTTTATTCTCCATTTTTTGGTGCTCGTGGCTTGTTCCTTTTTCTCCTGAAACCTGCTCCTGCATTCAGAGTCTTTATGACCAAAATTATTGCAAATAGAACATTCAACTTCATTTTCAAGAACCGAAAAGTTGTTATAGGTCCTCTTTGTAATCCCTGTCATACTTCTTTGTTTTTGAGCTTCCCTAGTCATGATTGTTTTATATGCAACACACTGAGCTGCTTTGTGACCAAAGTTATGGCAAGAAAAGCATTGTCCATTGAAGAAGCTTCTGCGGTTATTGAATCTACCAGCCAACTGATTGTAATTTCTATTTTCATCTATTCTTGAGCCAAACTGAGAGGATTTTACCTGTGGTTGGTTGTAGCTTTTGTTCACCCTTAAGAAGGATTGTCCCTGATAGTTTCTGTTTGTAATTCGTCCCTGCTTTACCTGATTATCTTCATTGTTCTTCTGCTCATTTCTTCTTGCTGCATCAAGATAACTTTTTGAGGTGGATGCTTGAGAGGTTTCTCCATTATAGCCCAAACCTGTCTTGTTTAGAGGAGACCGCTGCACATTGATAATCTCATCCAAAGTTTCAGATCCTTTGACAAACTTAAGATTAATAGTTTTTGTTTTCTCAATTTCTTTTCTGAGACCAACAATTTCACCTTCTAGTTTTTCAAGATGTTTTTCCTTTTCATCAATTTGAAATTGCAAAGTATCAATGATCACACTCTTTTCTTCTATGCATCTCTTGAGTCTAGTAATTTCATTATAGAGATTATCCACATCTACAGCATCCTCATAATCATCATCTTCAAATGCCATTAACAGCTTATATTTATTACCTTGTTCATCTTCATCACTGTTTGATAAGCCATCACTATCTTCATGGGTGTAGTAGCTTTTCTTATTTGCACTTTGTTTCTTGTTCCATCTAGCAGGTTCTTTTCCTTTATCCTTATAAGGACATTTTGCAGCATAATGACCTACTCTTCCACAAGCAAAGCATTTGAAAGGTAGCTTACCTCTGAACCTTCCAGAACCCCTTTGAAGATTTCTGACAAAATTTGATTCTTCTTCCTCTTCTTCTGGAACATGGCTTGCTTCATAGTAATCTTCTTTTCCTGATGCCTTAAAAGCAGCTTCCCTTCTGTCAGATGGACCTCCCTTTCTCATTTCATAAGCAGTTAGAATTCCATGTAGCTGAGACATAGTGAGAACACGGAGATTTTCTTTTTCTTCTATTGCAGATACTTTAGATTCAAACTTGGGGGATAATGATCTTAGAATCTTTTGAACTACTATAGTCTCTTTTATTTCTTCACCCAAATTTTTCATGCAATTAACAATCTCATCTACCCGAAGAAAATAATTAGCCACACTTTCATCATTATACATCTTGAGAGTCTCATATTGAATCCTGAGAGTTTGAAGTTTAGCTTGCTTTACCTGTTCATCTCCTTCATAGCTAGTGATCATTTTGTCCCATATCTCTTTTGCTGATTTGAAGTGCATGACCTTCATGAATTCTGTTTGGGATATACTTCCTAATAGAGTACTGACTGCTTTTGCATTTGTTTCATACTGCTTTTTCTCAGCTGGATCTGTAGGAGTAGCTGAAGGAAAAGCATAGCCTGTTTCTACAATATTCCAAACTTCTGTACCAAGAGATTGAAGATATGCAGTAACTCTTACCTTCCAATAATTGAAATTTGTCCCATCAAAAATCGGTGGCCTGATTGATGCTTCTTTCTCGTAGTTGCTCATGATGAATGATCTACCTTCAAGCAATCAAGCTTCTCTGAAGGACCTGCTCTGATACCAATTGTTGGAAATAATACTGAGAGGGGGGGTGAATCAATATTATCAGATCAATCAAACTTTTTCAATGCTCAGAAACATATACGCTACTTCAGTTAGGTGAACCAGTGTGTACACGCTACTATGACTAAACAAAACAGCGTATAAGAAGAAAACTCATAATTTAGTTAGCTTATTCTTCAGTTAAGTTCATCAGGACATTATTCACCACATTAATAGTAAACAGGTGCAGTATAACAGAATAAATCAAAAGCCACACACATGAACACCAAGATGTAAGGTGGAAACCCAATGTGGGTGAAAACCACCTGCTGCAAGTTGTCTCTATCTTTCTTTAATATGAAACTTCAGTTTACAATCTTTTGTACTGGTGCAGCCTTATACCAGTACGCAGGCTACAACCTGCAGAAGGCTACAACCTTCTCTCGTTCTCCAAACTTCCTTGGAAGGGAGCTCCAACCCCCTTTGCTCTTGTACTAGCCAAGATACTAGTACGTAGGTGCTGACCTACAATCTTCTTTCCTTCAGGTACCACCTTTCATACATTTTCAGACTGGATATTCCTGAAGCACAACATTACAATCTGTAGACCCCAATTCATTCAATTTTCACAACAGATCATTGAAGCATAAAACAACCAAACTTTGAATCACTGAACCACTGAACCCTGTCAATCACCAGTTACCAGAACACAGAGCAGACTACAGAACTCTGCAATAACAGTCAGACCCCACTGTAAACCCAAAATCAAGCTTCAAAAGATATACGCTACTTCAATGAGCAAAACCCGCGTATACACGCGCTTTTGCCGAAGCCAACCTGCGTACAGATCTAAAAATAAATTTTCTCAATTTGCAGCTGTACCAGACATCAGTTAGACCCAGAACATAACATTGCGACAATATGCAGATCTAGAAATACCCATAATCACCCATATCATGATAGTGCATTTCAAACCATTAGATCCCGATCTATCCTTAGATCTAGTCTTCCATCAACCGATGTGATCTCTCCTTGGCTTAGATCAAGCAACCCAGCACCTGCATATCAGATCTCTTTCTCTCTTAGATATTCAAGCCTTGTCGAAAGATGTGTTTGCTTAATGATCTTCTTCTCCTTATATAGCCTTAGGCCTTGCTCAATACCAAGAGCCAAAACCATAGTAACACAATACCATCAACTTCAAAACTAGGAATCGACACGCCCGTCGAGACGCCATGGTCCAAAACCATAGGCACAACTTCCAAGGACTAACCGCCATGGACCAAAGGTACGTTTTCACATACACGCGCTTTTACTGAAGCCAACCTGCGTGTACACGCGACTTGGGCTTAACGATCCTGCGTGTATGAATTGTCTTGGCCTGCTATACTCAGATCTGTCCTCTGATTATGTTGCCATCACCTGTACCACCTGTACCAACCTCTGAGCACCTGTACCAGCCTCTGAGTGAGTTGCCATCAAGGACAACACTTGAATCATAATGCCAACAACTAATTATAGTTTCTCAGTGTGAATGGACATATCTTCAAAAATAATCTACAAGCAGCCTCATCCAAGACAAAGGCTGATCTACAACTTTCAATGATGATCTGATCCAATCTCATCTCGCATTTATGGGACTTCATGTAATCTTCACATCCCTGCTAATCATCACCGATCTACTTCCTACATTCTAGCGCAAATGGCCACCAGAAATTACAGACACTAATTTATTTTAATACACCTTCTCTAATCTAATCAGAAAACTAATAAGACAAATAATTATCTCATCAATATTGGGACACAACTTTTCATATCCATGACTTCATCTTCATGGCTTCTTTGATCAATCGAATAAGCATTTTACTCGTCTTTTCTAGGAGCAGTGATCAAGAAAATGATGTACTCTTTCATGTCTCAGTCCATTTGACACCAAGACTCCTATAGCAAAACTTCAACAATATTATCAGATTTAATCCATTGCGTTATGTTCTAGAGGCTCCACACAAGTCTTCATAGTTCATTCTTTAAAAACCTCACATACACCTAGAATATCCGTATGCTCTGATACCACATGTAGAATAGTAAATAAAATTAACACACATAAAAAAATAACAGAGAAAGAAAAACCAAACATGGCGAAAAAGGCCTCAGCCTTACTATATAATATTCCTCACATAATGCAATACAAAAATATTGATAATAGTACAAATAAATACATGAGGAAGTTTGTCTCAAGATATTACGTCTATCTTGGACACTATGGTTGAGCAAATATCTCAATCAAACACCAATCTAGGAGCCTAACTAGTTGGAAAGAATCTCTCAACCAACTAGGCCTAAACTGACTCCCAACCATGAGGAACAAACTCAATCTAGAAAGGTAGGATTAAATCCAACTTTCTTGACTTTAATTAATTTAATTATTTTGGGTTTATAATTGTTTTTAACACATGAGAGTGAGGCTAATAGCTTCAAGATCAAATTAAGAAACAACAAATACCAGAAAATGATTGTGAACAACGAATACCAGAAAATAAGGAAGTGGATCACCTCAAAATCTTGTTGCAAGAGGTAAACAACAAAGAAAGCACTTTGACAAACCAACTCAAGGAGAAGGAAAAGACAAATAAGTGGAATAAGTAGGATAAATAACTTGGCAAGAAAATCACTGCCTTGAAGAGGGAACTTGAAGACACCAAAACAACTGAGGAAGTATTAAGAAATCAAATGAAGTAGAAGGAAGGGGATTGCATGAAACATGAACATAAAATCCTCGTATTGATAAAAGGAGTGGAAAATATGAATAAAAAATTGAGGAGCTCATGGATATTGAATGACATTCTCAATTGCCAAAGATCGCCACTTATTAAGACAGGTCTTGAATATGTTGGTGAGTCCACATGCTTCAAGGATGAAGATGTCAAAGAGGAAGATACATCACATTATGAAAATGGAAAGAAGCACCATGAAGAGAATCCTCAATCCAAATATAAAGAGAATGTTGGGAATGGAATGCCCCTGAGGCATGTTTTGGGGATCAAAGCCCAAGTTTTGACCCAATATTGTTGTAAAGACTCCACGAATTGTGGGCACGGAGTGCGAAATATATGATAGAGTCACAGGGTTATATTCCCTAGTTTTGTAATGTAATGTTGGCCTACCCATGGTCCGTGGACCATGGGATTGTATAAATAGGGGGAGGCTCTAAGTGTAAAATATAACTAATAGGAAGAAGGAAGTGAGAAGAGAAGATCGAGTCTAAGTGACTAAGTGTGTCTTGGGTCGTAGAGTAAGAGAAGGCTCTACAACTGAGTGCGCCGAGGCCTAGTAGTCTGCAGTTGAGTGTGAAAACCCTTGCAGCTGAGTGCACAAGGTAGAGTCAAGTTTGTAACCGAAGAAGAGATTAATAAAGAAAAGTTTTTTTAACAATTCATGTATCTGTTCTTTGATTAATGCATGTTTGATGTAAATCACAAATATACTGTCTATTTACTCTGTGCACCTATAGGAATGTTTTTTGTTGATAAGTGTAACTTAAAGCACACAAGTAGGCTAAAATAATCAAATAACATTGGAATAACAGTAAGGAATTGGGTAATAACAGTGTTCGGCCCCCGAGTAGGTTGCGCGAAGACAGCATCTCCGGCTGCGAGGTAAGGGAAAGTGCACATAGTGATGTGCGCATAGGGTCGAACCGCAGACCTCTTGAACTCATCGGACATCTCCAAGGTGTGGAAACCTAGTTCTAGCACCCTCCCATACTACTTCGGGTGAGACCTCAGTCCATGCTCCACAAACTGTTGCTAAAAGGGCCAGTAGTACCGGAATTTGTTTGGATAAATCACCTCCGAACCTGGGTCAGGCCCCAAAAATCCAACAAATGGTTCCGTTGCCGAGACTGGGTTTTGCATAAAAGATGTCTGATGTCGTGTCACTGGAATCTGACAAAGAAAGAAATTGAAGGGTGGTTGGATAGAAAGATTCACAAGTTTGCGGCGCAGGAAAATAGGAATCCGCAAGTATCGAAGGAATAGTAGTTAGAGTGCTACTTATATATGGAAATCCATGAAATTTTCTTTGCATCCTTCCCCTTTGAGTTGTACGAGTGGATCACAAAGCTAGCAGACAGTCAAGGAAGGTGTAGGCTTGACAAACCTATTGTGTGGACTCCAAAGTTGGTGCGCAGACTAGAAGCATCAGGAGATAATATCGCGCACGCTGTGGACCATTGGATCGATCGAATTATAGGAGGGTTTATCACCAAGTTCATGGTAGATATGTCAGTCAGCTACAGTGAGGCGGAACAACGCTTCCTCAAAGGACCGTGAGGTAA
This sequence comes from Pinus tabuliformis, assembly GCA_031772625.1. Taxonomy (NCBI): domain Eukaryota; kingdom Viridiplantae; phylum Streptophyta; class Pinopsida; order Pinales; family Pinaceae; genus Pinus; species Pinus tabuliformis. The sequence goes on from CM062820.1 coordinate 511,416,399, forward strand.
GTACATTAAATCTTTGAACACTTAGATTAAAATGCTACTGTGTGAAAAGTGAGCTATGTGAATAAATTGATATTTGGGGCTACACGAAGTGGGAGGATCTACAGAAACTAAGGTAGAAAAAAATTAGAGACTAGTCCCTTGATTTCACCTCCATGAGAAAGCAAGGAAGAGCTCACGAAAGTTTCACCGAGAAGTGCGATCAGTCTGATAAGTGAATTCCATGCATACCACCCCCACCTACACCACCACCAGTTTCACCATATTCACCCCCATCTTCACCCACACCACCTTCGCCACCACCACAGTTCAATATGGCGAGTGCAATAAAATTGTTGGTATTCAAAGGAGTAGGGAATGAAGATCTAGACCAGTTTTGGTTCCTAGTAAAGGATGTATGGGAAGCACAAGGAGTCATAGATGATAATATCAAGAAGGAAACACTGGTTAGCACCTTGCAGGATCACGCACTGATGTGGTACATTAAGCATTCCAATGACAATCCAAACGCAGGGATCGCGGATATCCAAGCTACGCTAAACAGGGAATTTAGCTGGCCAAAATCAGAGACACAGTCGATTATCAAATTTAAGGAAATCGTGATGCTTCCAAGTGAGACCCCATAGGAGCTGGATCAGATACTGAAGTGTATGATTCGTGAAGCCAACATGACCTTGATGGATGGGAAACACTGCACATGGTTTGTAGTGTCACTAATGCCACATCTAAGGAATGCACTATCACAAAGAAGTTGTCAACTTAGGGCTGAGGATTTGGAGATTACAATGAGATTGCACGAGACACCGATATAAGATCCTAATTTAGGAGTCCAATAGATCCATGCGCAGTTGAAAAGCTTGTGCCTTGAGATGCAAAGCTTGAAACAAGACAAGACAGCTCACCGAGAAGTGCACGAGGAGGTATGGTGCATAAAGTGCAAAGGCCAGTGACATGACAAGGACCATTGTCCAATCTTCACGAATGACCTAGTGGGAGGAGGGCCAATGCCATTGAGACTAGAGGCATAAGCAAGGCCGAGCGTGATGCCTACATTATGGTGCACAATTTTTCAGATAGGAGGGAAGCATGCTATAGATAACTATCATCTATTACAGAAGTATATGCAGACATCCCAGCAGTTTTTCTGTAATTTCTGCAGGTCAGTAGGCCATGATGAGAGTACATGTAGAAGTTGTGAACGGATGATGGATCAGACTCTTAACTAGAGAGTTCAAACAGAAACGTGAGCCCTCGATCAAATTGCAGGAATGGCACACACTGGGTTTTAGGGGCATAGATGAGGTCGAGGTGGAATGGGACCAGGAAGGGGTCGCAGGTAGCTGATCTATTACAATTGCATAGGGCCAGGGAATTATTCTCGTGATTGTACAAATCTGAAGAGGGCATCATGTTTATATTCTACCTAGTTTGATCATGAGACAGAGGACTTCACCACATTGATAGCAAGGTTACACGATAAAGGAACACTCCAACCTCCCCCAACTCAGAACCTGACAATGATGAGGTCTGAGTTATGCGAGGAGGACCCGAATGTAAACATCATGCTCCGAAGCGGTATCACGACAGGAGATGACAAGGGAAAGCAGCTTGAAGAGAGTGTCCAAGTTCGCAAGGCTCAAACAAAGGAACTAGAGTTCGATTTGGAGCGCGTGAAGGAGACATTCATGGAAGCTAAGAAGAGCTTCATGGAGGCCTCCACTTCAAGTAGTATAGACCAACTAGCACCAGAGATGGAACCACCAATGCTCACTACCTTTCTAGATACATGCATGAAGCTACTACGTGACAGTGAAGCAGTGAAAGGGCTGCAAGAACTCATCACTAGATGTACGGGACCTGGAGAATCGTGCGTAGTCCGGAAGCTCGGAAAACACACAACGCAAACAGGAAGGGAAATGAGATTGACTGCGTAAATCGAGGAATATGAAATTAATCAATTGATTTTGGATCTAGGATCAGACGCAAATGTTCTACCAAAGCAGACACGGGAGCGCATGGGCAGGCCCGCGTTGCAATGGTCTCCTATTCAATTGAGAATGGTGAAGCAGCAAAAGATCCTACCGATGGGAAGATTGCAGGGAATAACGATACATATCGAAGGTGCAACCACACTTGCAAATTTAGAAGTGATAGATGGTCTCCTATTCAATTGAGAATGGCGAAGCAGCAAAAGATCCTACCGATGGGAAGATTGCAGGGAATAACGGTACACATCGAAGGTGCAACCACACTTCCAGATTTAGAAGTGATAGAGATTTTTGATGACATCAATCCCTATCCCGTGCTACTGGGAATAGATTGGTCCACTGACATGAATGAAGTGATAAATCTAAAGAAGTGAAAAATGATTTTTGAGAAAAATTCACTGTGTGTAGTAGTACCTCTAGACCCTGCGAAAGGATCACGCTATACAAAGCCGGTGCCCGACTGCAATAGCAACAACAATATCGATTGTATCTACAAGATAACCATGTGAGAGAAGGATTGGGTAAATCCAAGGGTGAATGGCAGGATTTCGTGGGAGCACCAAAGCTCCTGCACCTCAAATTCAGATGAGGAGATAGAAAGATGGTAGAATCGGTTACACGAGGTAACCACGCTCAACTGCAACATGATGATAAGGTCACTACATTGTGTAACAATAGAGGCAAGAGACCTTTCTATGTATGACAGACTGACTATGGTAGATGATTTCCTGAACAAATTTGAAAGAGAAGTACCAGAACAGCAGCATTTCGACACTCTGAAATGGGCACTAAGCACTACGCTGGCAAGATGGTGGGGTATGCACCAGCAGAATTTTGAGGACTAGCAGGAATGCAAGTGAATGATGTGCCTATGATTTGGGAAACCTAAGATGCGGATAACAGACAAGTATGAAGGACGAGATGACCCACGTATGCACCTCGTGAAATGGACCAAGGTCTACGGAGGAAGAGCCACAACCTAAGTGGGTGCATCTGTTCTATCATACCCTGGATATCATACCCATGAATTGGTATATTGAGATGGAGCTCTGCCATGGCACAAGAGAATGGGATATCTCGCACGAAGGATTCTTACTAACCTTCACGTTGGAGGATCATTGGTGGGATACTGTTGATGGTGTGCTACAAGCAGTAAAAGCAGCTATCTTCAAAATACCCTAGGAGCCAATGGAAGTGCTTCAGATGGAATGGGCAACCCAGCTGAGCTGCGCGATGGAGTGTTACAATGTAAATGTTGAATAAGATGATGAGGATCCATGGAAAATTAAAATTCCAGAAACTGAAGGTCATCACGAGGTTCGAGGACCATTGATCGAAGATCCTGACATCACCGCGCCACTAAAAACAAATAGGTAAACATTGGGATGGAGGCTGAACCAAAATATGCAACGCTCGATGATTATTGGGATGATGCCACGGTGGATAAGGTTGTTGAGTTACTCTGCGACTACCAAGACTTATTCTTGACCAAGATTTTGGACTTAAAAGGGATCGTTGGCAACTTAGGGATGACGAAGATCACCCTAAAACCCAATGTGAAGCTGGTTAAGCAGAGGCCTTACCGCTTGAATCTGAAGTATAAGGAAAAGGTCCATTTAGAACTAGACAAAATGCTCGCAACCAGAATTATTAAGACGGTGGAAGAATCCGACTCGGTGAGCCCTATGGTAGTATAGGAGAAAAAGCAAAAGGGCGAGATAATAATACGCGTGGACCTCAGGAAGTTGAATGACACCCGTGTACACAACCCATTCCCAACACCATTCACAGATGAAGTATTGGAAAATGTTGGCAAACAAGAAGCATACTCTTTCACAGACGAGTTCTTAGGGTACCATCAGATCAAAATTGCGCCGAAAGGCAGGAGCAAGACGGCCTTCGCAACAGAATGGGGATGCTTTCAATACACCATTATGTCATTTGGCTTGAAGAACACACCATCCATATTTTCGCGCATCGTTGTTGCCGCATTCAAAGAATACATCCACAAGTTCCTGGAGGTCTATCTAGATGATTGGACTATCTTTGGATTGGTTAACCACCACATAGCAAGCTTATGCTTGATGCTCGATACTTGTCGACGACATTAGATTGCGCTGAACCTTAAGAAGTGCACATTCCTTGTTCCCTTTGGGAACCTGTTGGGACATGTGGTCTGCAAATAGGGACTAATGGTGGACCCTACAAATATTGCAGTGATTCTAAATTTGGAAGCACTGTGAAGTGTTAAATAGTTGCATGCTACCTTGGGACACACAAGGTATTACAGGAAGTTCATCAAAAGCTATGCCCAAATCACTGTGCCAATGGAGAAATTATTGAAAAATGATGTCACATTTTTCTGGAATGATGCTTGCATGAAGAGCCTGGATGTCCTAAAGGGGAAATTGACCTCTGCTCCAATCCTGGTCTTCCCAAAATGGGATGTGGAGTTTCATGTCCATGTTGATGCATGGTGTATCGCGTTGGGAGCAGTGCTCACAGAAGAAGGTGGAGAGGGCTTGGATCACCCTATCATGTTTGCAAGTTGTAGATTATCCAAAGCCGAGAAGAACTATTCCACAACTAAGCACGAGGGGTTAGCAATGGTGTACGTGCTCCAAAAATACCGGCACTAATTGCTAGGAGGACTTTTCAAAATGTATACAGATCATTCCATGCTAAAGTACTTGGTCAATAAGCCTGTGTTGGGGGGGGTGAATATGCAAGTGGCTCTTATTGTTCCAAGAATATGACTTTGAGGTCGTGGTAAAACTTGGACGCCTAAATGCAGGACCAGATCACTTGTCATGTATTGAGAAAAGCGAGGAACCTACTAGTTTGGAGGAAGGATTACCTGATGCACAACTTTTTGCTGTACGTGTCACGGACAGGCACTTTGAAGATATAATCCACTTTTAGAAAATAGGGACTACACCGAAGGGATACTCCGTCCAACAGAAGAAGGAATTGGTGGTGCGCATGGCAGAATTTTCTGTCATCGTGGGGCACCTATATAAAATGGGACATGATGGGATATTGCGAAGGTACGTACCCAAATTTGAACGAAGTCATATCCTCATGGAACCACATGGGGGCACTGCAGGAGGACACTATGCAGGACACATGACTGCACAAAACATTCTTCGCGCAGGGTTGTGGTGGCCAACCCTTCACTAGGATTCGAAAGCACACTATAAGGCCTGCAATATATGTCAAAGGACTGGAAAACCATCGCGGAGGGATGAGATGCCATTGAATCCACAAATGACATTGCAGCCATTTGAGAAATGGAATTCAACTTTTTGCGACCTATCAAACCTTAGGGAAAAACAGGGGCGTGCTACATCATCACCGCGATGGAGTACCTGACACGATGGGCAGAAGCACAGCTAGTCAAAAACTACATGGCTGCTACGACTGCGAAGTTTTTGTTTGAACACGTGTTGACATGATTTGGATGTCTGAAGATATTAATGAGTGATCGCGGTACACATTTCCTGAATGAAACCATCAGCGCACTCACAGAAGAGTTCCAGATGTATCATCAGAAAAGCACACCGTGTCACCCACAAGCCAATGGGACAATAGAAGCATTCAACAAAATACTAGAGACTGTGCTAACCAAAGTGTGCAACATGCAGAAAAATGATTGGGACCTACATGTACCTATAGTACTATGGGCTTATAAGACAATGTTCAAGAAACTGACAGGACAAACACCCTTCTGATCAGTTTATGGCGTGGAAGCTATAATGCCAATGGAATATATCGTACCTAGTCTATGCATAACAACGCTCATAGGAATGACGAACCACGAAGCTCTCGAGGAAAGGCTCGTGCAATTGGAAGAAATGGAGGAGGAATGGTTCTTGGTTGGTTTTCATCAGTAAGTACAAAAGCAGCGTGAAAAGGCCTGGCATGATCTCCATATTAAGTTGCACACATTCAAGGTAAATGACTTAGCGCTAATGTATGATAGTAAGTTTGAAAAATTTCCGGGAAAATTTAAAATGCATTGGTTGGGACCATACATGGTTAAGGAGGTCACAGACGGAGGTGCAGTCTAGTTAGTCAAACTAAATGGAGAACCCTTCCCAAGCAAAGTGAATGGCAGCCGCTTGAAGCTTTACACGACTGAGCCAGCTATATGGCTAGCCGGTAGAAACACAGTCTTCACACTCCAAGGAGTTGAAAAAAGGTGTGGGACTATAAACATATATCGGTATAGATGTATGGAAATAGTTTAGACACAGAAGTTTCAGAATAGCAGATGTAGAAGATTCAACAAGTAGTAGCTCAGTGCACTACGAACCTTAGTACATTTCGACAACAGTTGAAGGGACTCTGTGCAAAGATAGTTGTGCCGACAGAGTGACTCGATGGCGAGTCACGATGTTTGTGTTGGGGGCTTGCTGGGCATGGAATCCCCCCAAGGCATGTTTTAGGGCTCAAAGCCCAAGTTTTGACCCAATATTTTTGTAAAGACTCCGCGAATTGTGGGCGCAGAGCGCGAAATGTATGATAGAGTGACAGGGTTGTTCGCTCGAGTTTTGTAATGTAATGTCGGCCTACCCATGGCCCGCATACCATGGAAATGTATAAATAGAATGAGGCTCTAAGTGTAAAAGATAACTAATAGGAAGAAGGAAGTGAGAAGAGAAGATCGAGTCTAAGTGACTAAGTGTGTCTTGGGTTGTAGAGTAGGAGAAGGCTCTACAACTGAGTGCATAGAGGCCTAGTAGTCTGCAGCTGAGTGCACAAACCCCTGCAGCTGAGTGCGCAGGGTGGAGTCGAGTCTATAACTGAAGAAGAGATTAATAAAGAAAAGTTTTGTTACCAATTCATGTATCTGTTCTTTGATTAATGCATGTTTGATGTAAATCGCAAATATACTGTCTATTTACTGTGCACACCTATATGAATGGTTTTTTTTTATAAGTATAACTTAAAGCATGAAAATAGGCTAAAATAATCAACTAACATTGGAATACTAGTAAGGAATTGGGTAATAACAGTGCTCGGCCCCCGAGTAGGGTTGCACGAAGGCAGCATCTCAGGCTGTGAGGTAAGGGAAAGTGCACGTAGGGTGGAACTACGAACCTCTTGAACTCATCAAACATCTCCAAGGTGCAGAAACTCGGTTCTAGCACCCTCCCATACTACTTCAGGTGAGACCTCAGTCCACGCTCCATGGACTATTGCCGAAAGGGCCAATAGTACCGGGATTTGTTTGGCTAAATCACCTTCAAACCTAGGTTAGGCCCCAACAAGCCAACAAAGAAACTGCTAGTCGAATAAGAAAAGAAGTCTCATTCCAAAAATGAAGAGAATACCAAAGTAAAGGTTTTGCATAAGTCAACCAACATTGCAAACTAGAATAAAAATGCCTGAAGAAGTCAATATGATATATTCAAGACGAAAAATCATAGAAGAGCATTCAAAAATGGAGAGTAGAAAAGCTTTGGATATTCTCAAGGGTGAGACACATTTAGAACATCATCACCCTGTACACCCAAGTATGCGGGCACATTTCATGCTTATTGCTATGACTGTTATAACTATGGACATAGAACTAGAAATTGTACGAATTATAACAGATGCAATGAATGAGGGTTTTTTTTAAACCCTAAAAGAATATTTATTGGAAGGAAAGATAGAGTCCCATATGCCTATAGTAGAAAATTCTCCAACACCTTTTCTCTATTGTTCAAACCATATGTTAAATGATACCTATGTCACAACATTGATCATTTTGTGTGAGACTATAGAAGCAACTTAGTGGGGATTATGTAGAACAAGGAAGGAAGGAAATTAACTAGGTAGGAAGACAAGACCACCAAGGTTTAGTAGAGAAAACAAGTTTCAAAAATAATTCTCACACAACTGGTAGATGCACGGAGATAAGGGGAGTATGTAGAGAGAATCTTGTTCAGGGGGAGCATGTAATGAAGAGATGATGCAGTAGGAAAGCAAATTGTCAAGGAGAGCCTGTAGATATGATGCAACATGTAAGCATATTATTTGGGGGATCTATATCACACGAATGAGTCAGCCACCCTTTCCCATTGATGTCAAAATAGAAGAAACATGAATTCAATGGGATCTTATGAAACATGCCAGGATATGATCGGTGTGTTGATATCAATGAAAAAGGGGGAGATTTTTGAGTGTGTTCTAATTAATGTCAAATTGGGAGCAGATGTAGTATGTCAAAGAAGGCATAGGATGTTATAGAAAATGCCATATGTCAAAGCAGGAATAGGATGTTATAGCAAGTTGCATATGTCAAAGCAGGTGCGATGGATGTAAGATATTATCATTGATGATGCTATGCGTGGATGAGATGATGCAGTGATGGAACCCTAGCTCTAGGGTTTAGTCTCGTTGGATGATCTTTATACCCTACACTTGATGGATATTTTGAACAAGTGAGTCATTGAATTTACCTCTAATACCTTTTCCATTTTATTCTCCTCACCATGTTGATTCTATTAATATGTCGATCGTTTCGTGGGCCTTCATCATTTGAGAGATATGCTTAGTCAAATATTGTGCACCCTGCCAACGGTCCAAGGCCCCAAAGTTGAGATTTTGGAAGATTCTATTTGGCTCCACGGATGATGATGTGGTATTGTATTATGGAAAATACATAAAATACCTTTCATTTTATGGCTAAATTAAATTCTAGATTAATTTGGTCCAATTCAAAAGGTATCATGGAGGGTTCTCAAATTTTATTAAACAAGAAGATATTATAATTAATTTTTAAGTTAAATAAATGGCCCTATCTCTAATTGGGGTTTTCACTCAAAATTTTTGAAAATTCATTTTTTTTTTCCCTCCAAAGGTATGTTGCCTCACCTATTGGAGCCCTATTCGGTGAATGAGAAATTTGTTTAAAGTCATGTGATTATCCTTCCTAAGGTATGAATTCCACAATCGTCTGATGAAGGCATGAAATTAGAACTTCACCCTGAGGACCTTCTTATATCCAAAAGTGGTCTGAAAATAAGTGGTTGAGACTCTGAATTCTTGGGTCATGCTTCATATTTCAATTGAATTGCTTCTAGGCCAACGGTTTTGTTAGGATTCATTTAATTTTCTTTAAAAGGATTTTTCATTGGGGTTTTCTTGTAGGTAGCTCTGAAAGCAATAAAAGGAATCCTTGTTAGGCTACATCTCAAATACTAGTGATCATTTTTCTATGGCTTGGAAAATCTATTTACTGAAGTCAAGTTCTGGAGTTTTATAAGATTGCTCTTCCCTTAATTTTCGATAAATGAACCATGCAATTTTTTGGGCTTCAAAATTCTCGCGGGGGACATATATGAGGTCTTACCTTGATATATCAGTGGTTCTAAGTTCAATGGAAGCTATATCTCTATCTATGAATATTAGAGCTCTTGTTTTAGAAGTTCCTCATACCAACGAAGGGATCTACTTGTAACAAGGCAATCACAAGTGACTAAAACATTGCAATGGTGATGACCTTAAGTATCTAGGCCTGTGATTTTAAACATGAAGTTTTGTTGTAGATGAATTTTTTTATTTCATAAGGATGTGTTTCCTGCCTTTTAGAGCATAATACTCTTTGTGGATTAATCTTGGTCTGTAATGTAAGTGTAGTCCCATGAAAGTTTGAACATTAATTATGTATCCTCTGTGACCTAGATCTTGTACAGAGGTCAAAATATGGTTTGGTTTTGTTGTCTTTAGCAGTTTTGGGTTTGTTGAAGTGACTTTGCAAGTATAAAATTTCTTTTGGACAACATCTCTATGGGTTAAGATTGTAACTTTGTGACACACCTTGTGATGCATTTCTGGGATAGTTCAAACCTTTGCATGACACACTTATCAATGCCAAAATCTTGAAACAAGATGTAACAAGACTGAGGTTGTTTTCACTCAACCTAGAAGTGCAACATACATCTATACCTACACCCATCTCTTGATCTAATTTTACTAACAAATTAAAACAACTCTAGAGGAATTGTGGCCTTGAAGAAAAATTGATTGTCTAGCAGAAGTTGTTTGATAGCACCAAAAAGTAATTGATGATGAGACAACCCTTTTTTGGAATAGTCAACCTCCATCTTAAATCAAAATTTAAGTCCACTCCTACGTTGGAATAATATATGTCCTAATATGAAGCAGATTAATATGAATAAAGGTATGATGATCTAGTAAATAGGAAACTATGATAGGAATCACATCTCTATTAGCATCACAATTTCAATTGAATTCTTTTGATGACGTAATAGCATGGAATTGTTCTAACTTTGGTATGAGGAAAGAATGACATATTTTTTAGGAATATTATGCCATGAAGTATTGTAACTTGAAGAACCGCTAGAAGAAATACAAGTCTTATCATCTCTGGTCAAGTTGGTCTGATCTAAAGAATAAGGTTGTGCTAAAGTGTCAATTATTATTATTTATGCACAAGTGTAAATTTTTTGGCAATTTTAGTGGGTTTTATGCTTGAATTTCTCTTAAAGAAACCTTGATGAATGACATAAATTTGATGCATTTACTAGCTATGGTTTACCATGGAAGTTGCAACAAAAATTATTGACTATGATACTTAACAATAAGCTTTTGCATTGATAATCCTTATGACAATGAGCTTGCATGAAGGTGACCTAGACTTATCTATAAGGCATGATTGTGTTCATATAACCATAACCTGTATATGGAAGTGAAACTAATATGGCAAGATTCCTTGATGAGTTATAATGATAGTGACTCATGAACTGGTAGTAGTCTTGTATAATAGACCCTGATGCATATGTACATGGAAATGATTTATGTATTTCAGTAACATTCTATGGCTTATACCCTATAACAGTGACCTAGATGAAAGTTCTATAATATGACAATGAACTTGGCAAGGAATGGATATAGAGAATTCTTGGTCATAATTGTTACAAAAGTGTGGTTTTTTATTATAGTATTGTATATTCATCAATTAGGTTGATTATAAAGGTTATTGTAGAAGTTGATTAATCTTGACATAAGTCTTGATGTATGACCTAGTCATTCTTGTGTTATCTTGTTTTGATGCTACAATATGCAAGAGTATTCAACATGTTGTTGAATGTTGAGCATAATCAATAAAATTCAATAAGAATCTAGGGTTTAGATTGTTTCAGACAATGACTCGTGACAATGTGATGCATGGCAGTGTTTATGTGTAAGAAGTGACCATGATAATAGATAACCTTTGATGTGGCAATAAACCTTATGTGAAAGTGACCATGATCTAAATGTTCAAGCTAAATGATTCAATCCAAGAGAAACAAGTGTTGAGATTATGAGTGGTAGTTATGACAAGAGGTGGAGAAAGGGTGGTAATGGTGAAGTGCAAGAAGAGTGGCAGTAGGAGTGGTATAAATAGCAATAGAGGCAATATTAGTGGATAGTTAGAGAAATAACAACGACAGTGGAAGTAAGAGTGGATAGTAATGGGAAGTAGTGGCAACAGTTGTAATAGCCCTACTGAAAATTCCATTTAATAAAAGTTAATAAAGGAAAAATAATAACAATGGTTATGAGACACTTATTTCAAGTTGAATGTTAGGCAAAACTTCCTAGTGTGGGTGTTCATTTGGTTTATTATGGCTAAGGAAATTAGCAAAGGTGATGGTACAGGCTTTGGAAAGGCATGAGACATTAGTTTACATTTTATATATGAAAATAATGGAAATTAGGATAAAAGGGAGGTGAAAGGTCACAGGTTGCATGTGACGAGGAAAATGAAGGAAAATAATGGAAAATTGAAGAAAATAGAGGCCTCATTAATAAAAAGGCTTATGAGGATCAGTTGGTACCTTTTGTTAGTTCAGTTTGGAGCTCTCTCTTTATTCTCTCTCACTCTCTTACTCTTAGACACAGAGTTTTCTTGGAGCAATTCTGCATTGGATTAAGAAAGTAAAAGAAGGCAAAGGAAAGCAATGATCAAGCAAGCAAGAGCAGGATCTAGTAGCTACAATGGAATTATTTATAGGCATCAATTTTCATGTATGATTTCCTTGCAGTTCTGGCGTGCATGGTTATGCATTTGTGTTCTTGGTTATCTTGTTATCATTGACATTGATTTTTCCAGGTGTGCCAGTGTTTTTCAGCCTAGCCTTGCCATTTTCGGATAGCCTTGATGTGATGGGGTTCTCATGTTTTGGCATAGCTTGATTGTCAGATGGATTCATAAATAAGTGAGGTGGATCTATGAAAGGATTAACACATGGCCTAGTGATCCCTAAACCAGGCTTTGGATTGTGTTAAATCCTTGGCCTAGTATCCCCTAAACTGGACTATGGGTTCAGTAAATCAGGATTTTGTGTTGCCTCGGTGGTCCTAAGAATCCTTGACTTGTGAATGGAAGGATATATGGTAAAGACTAGAGGTGGGTTCCCTTGATCAGGCCTAGTAATCCTTGGTGAGTGAATGGAAAGATATACTGTAAATCCTCGAGGTTGGTGTCTCGATTATGGCCTAGTGATCCCTGAACCAGACTATGAGTTGTGGTAATGCCTAGAGACTAGGAGGTAGTAAAATCCCTCATGGTGTAGGTGGAGAAATCTGGTGGAATCCATGCTCATTCAATTCTTTTTTAGGTTATGATTCCCCCACTCACGCTTGGAATATTGCACAGGAGTGATTGGCTAAAAGAAATATTTGGTTAATCCAATCTATGGGCGAGTGGTTCGTGGAAGTCCCAAACTCGGTTGCCTTTTGCATTCATTAATAAGAGTTCCTTATCCTTGGTATTCTATGTGTAAATGTAATGGTTTATATGTGGATTCTATGGTTGTTGTATCATTATTGTTTCTGTTGTTTATATGTTGGTTATGAGTATGTTTTATGATAGTGATGATGTATGGATCTCATCATTTTTTTATTTGTAAATGAATGAACAATGAATATATGACCTAATAGATGATAATGCAGCTAATATGATAAGGCGTTAATGCTTCTTAGTGACCTTTAGATACGTATGAGACGCCTATGATTAGATCTATTGTTATGGCCTGTGGAATGCATAATTGTGACATGTTTGTTGAAATGTCTATCATGGCTAGTACAGGTCCAATCAAGTCTTTTTTCAAGTATTTGTATTTGTATCATTGTTTCAATGCTACTTTTCATTTCTAGAAGTTTCAAGTAGTTCTGGGAAGTGGCTCGAGCCCTGGCCCTCAAAACGTGGCACACAACCTAGGGTCGCTATCTGTGAACTAGCTGAAAAATACCACGGTTGCTTGCATGCCCTTGTTGTGGCAGGGACTAAAGGGCCCCAAGTGCATGCATTCCCATGTTATGGGAGTGACTGAGGTTGTAGGTCAGTAATATGTTGGGTTGCCTCAAGGGTTGGTCACCTAGGAATGTTAGTTGGCTCCTAGAGGTTCTCTAGCATGTGTAGAAGGTGAGGTTGGTTATGTTTTGTCAGTTCCACTTCCTTAACTGTACATGGGGAATTAAATCAGATCATAATAGCTTCTCATCACATGTTTACCCCACTAGTCTAGTTAACTTCGGTAAATGTGGGAGGAGGGAGTGATAGAGTGGTTGTTGATTTTTGAGTAGATTGGGAGGTACTCCAAGCCCTAGGGTTTGGGGAAGCGCCACAAGAGTCACTTGTGGGCTTGGTACCTAAGGTTGGGTTTTTTCACTCATCAATATTTGGGATAAAACCATGAAGAATTTAAGCATGATAAAATTTGAAGTGATAAAGCTTAGCGTGTTGATTCCAACACTTTGAAGATCACTCAAATAGGAGCTCTAGAAATGAAGTTATGATTTTTTGAAGTTGACAATTAATGTTTGGACAGTCAAGTCATATAGGCTTGAGGAATTCGTCCAATAGACATGTCTCTTCATCTAATTCATGGAGCCCTCTTTATGTGTATAAATAAGAGGTGAGATGGAGTCATTCTAATCATCCATTTGAGCAACACAATACAAGAAGACAAGTTCATTAGAGGAGAGATTATCTCTCTTTTGGGTTGCAATTAGGACAGGCAAACCAACGAAGAAGGAAAGGGTTATTTATGCCCTATTTCAGGGATCTAAACTATTAGAGGGAGGTTGAGTACCTTTCTAGAGGGGCCGAGAAGAAGAGGAGTTGTTTGCTTATTGTTTGAGGGTTCGTTGAGGGTGAAACAATCCCCTAGAAGGGTTGCCACATGCCTGTTCTAAGGGTTGTAGGGCATCGTTGTGATAAGAGTAAGGAAGAGCCATAGTTAATGGCTAGAAGGCCACCCAAAATTACAGTGAAGGGGACAACCTTCCATTGGACGAAATTTGCACCCATTTAAGGCCAATCTGGGCAGTTTGTAGGGTTGTTAGGGACTGTGTTTTGTGCCTTAATCAGGCCCAGATTGCAGCATGTGAGCAGAACTCATATAGTTATTTTATGATTGCGTTCTTGTAGGTGTTGGGTCAAATATTTGACCAAGTTTGGATCAGTTTATTGAGCAACCTTTGGGAACCAAGTTGGAGGCTTGATTGGGTGATCGAGAGCCTCCATAGGTGTAGATATTGCAGTGATTGGATTGGGTGTCATTGGTCTGGTGGAAGGTAGCATGTTAGCTACCTAAAGTATCCCTAGACAAGCTATTGTGAAGTGATGAAGAAGAGCTAAAGGTTGGGTGAAGATTGGTGCTAAAAGTTCAGCACCTTGATGGACAAAAGTGACTGCTAGCCTAGCATATTGGAGCTCGGGAATTGGCCAAGCTAGAGAGTAGATTGGATCAGCTTGTGTACATGTAACAGAAGTGACTTGTAGCAGTGTTAAGTGTCAACCCTCCTGGAGTCTCAATGTGTTTTCTATTTAAGGACTGAGGGGAATCTAGTGAGAAATATGGGAGTGAAGGACTGGCAAGATAAGATACGACATAGAATTTGCAGTGAAGTTTGTCATTGTACCTTGTATACCATAGACTATTGTATTTTTCATATTTGGTTTAATATAACGAATATTGGGTTATACATTATTGTACAATAATTGTTAAATTTCATATTTGGTTTAATATAATGAATATTGGGTTGTACATTATTGTACAATAATTGTTAAAAACTATGTATACTTGTGCATATGTGATTTACTACTTTACATTTTCCTCTGTGCATAATAGTTGTGATTGAGTTTCTTGATTTGGTAGCATCAATGATTTCAAGACTCTAACCTAGAACCAAGATCGTGGCACATGGTATCATAGCATGTCTGAGCTACTTTGGAAGACAGTGAATTAGAGTTGTGCACAACAAAGTACAACTTAAGAGGAAGTTGGTCACATTATAGGCGACAATGTCGAAGTTGCAGGTTGGTATCCGATATCAGGATAGGTTGGAGTGGTTTGGTTTGCCAACAAAATAAAGTTGAAACAATTAAGACCCCAAGTCTATTACAACCTTTATCCATTCCAAGCCAACGTTGGGAGGAGGCTTCAATGGATTTTATTAGAGGTTTACCCAAGTTCGAAGGAAAGAGTGTCATCATGGTGGTAGTTGACAGACTTACTAGGTATGCACATATTTGTGCATTATCACATCCATTTAAGTCCAGTACAGTTTCTACTGCATTTATGGAAACAATTCAAAAGATACATGGAAACCCAAATATTATTGTAAGGGACAGAGATCCCATTTTCACTGGAAATTTTTGGACATAATTATTTTCTTGTCTTGGTACTCAGTTAGCTCATAGCTCATCTTATCATCCTCAATCTAATGGGAAAACTAATATAGTAAAGAAATGTTTGGAAGGATATCTTCATTACTTTGTATCTGATAAAAAGATACAATGGTTCAAATGGTTGCCTTTGGCGGAATGGTGGTATAACACTTCCTTCCATACTGCAGCAAAAATGACCCCATTTATGGCACTTTATGGATATCATCCACCATCCATCACATCATATTTAACAGAAAATTCTAAAGTTAAAGCAGTGGAGCATCACATCGAGCATCAAAAAAAAGTTCTCCAACTCTTAAAGGATAACGTCATGTTGGTGTAGAATAGAATGAAACAACAGGCAGATCAACATCGCAGTGAAAGAAGCTTTGATGTAGGTAAGTGGGTATTCCTACGGCTACAACCATATAAACAAATGTCCCTCAAGCAGCTAAGAAGGATAATAAATTATCACCAAAGTATTATGGTACATACAAGGTGTTGCAAAAGATTGGTACTATGGCATACAAATTGGAGCTTCCTACAACTTCTCGAGTGCACCTAGTTTTCCTTGTTTCATGTTTAAAGAAGGTTATAGGTGACAAGCTCCCAGTTCAAACAATATTGCTAGAACTTAACGAGGAAGGAAAAATTATATTGGAACCGGAAGTAGTAACAGAAACAAGAACTTGATAGCTACGAAATCAATCAATTTCGGAATATCTCATCAAGTGGAAGAACTTATCCGCTGAAGATTCCACATGGGAGGATGAGAATTTTATACAAAAGCATCTAGAACTACTCAAGCATTGAGGACAACACATTTTTTAAGGAGAGGGGCATGTTAGGTCCCTATAATATTAGTGATTCCCTCATTACTATTGTCGTTGTATCCCTTATTATTATTGTTGTGCCCCTATTGTCCTCATATTGTTATTATTGTGCCCCATAGAATCCCTCTATTGTTATTTTTGTGCCATTATATTATTATTCTTACGTCGGCTTGGTTATATTGTGACCCCTTAGACTCCTATATATAAAAAGGAGGTTTTGTCATTTGAATCATCTAAAAATTGTTCATTTTTGTAATGTAAAGGAGGTTTCCCCCTCGAAGAGGCTTATTTCTAAGGTGTTGATCTATCTTTTCTATCTTTTTGTGAGCTGGTTTCATAACAGAGGTACTCCAAGCCCTAAGGTTTGGGGATTAGAGGAAAAAGCGCCACAAGAGTCACTTGTGGCCTTGGAACCCAAGGTTGGGGTTTTGGACCCATCGATATTTTGGAAAAAAAACATGAACAATCTAAGCATGAGAAAATATGAGGTGATAAATCCTGGCATGTTGATTCCAACGCTTCAAAGATCACTCAAATCAAAGCTCTAGAAATGAAGTTATGATTTTTTGAAGTTCAAAATTAATTTTTGGATAGTCAAGTGATGTAGGCTTAAGAAATGTGCCCAATAGACACGTCTCTTCATCTAATGCATGGAGTCCTATTTATCTGTATAAATAAGAGGTGAGGTGGAGTCATTCTAATTATCCATTTGAGCAATACAATACAAGAATAGAAGTTCGTTAGAGGAGAGACTATCTCTATTTTGGGTCGTAGTTTGGAGAGACAAACCAACGAAGAACGAAAGGGCTATTTCTGCCCTAGATCAGGGATTTGAACTACTGGAGGGAGGCCATGTACCTTGCTAGAGAGATTGAGGAGAAGAGGAGTTGTTTGCAAATTGTTTGAGGGCTCGTTGAGGGGTGAAACAATCCTCAAGAAGGTTTTTCGCAGGCCTATTCTAAGGGTTGTAAGGTGTCATTGTGACAAGATGAGGGTAGAACCATTGTTAAGGGCTAGAAGGCTACCTAGAATTACAATGAATGGGACAACCTTCCATTGGAGGACATCCACACACATTTAAGGAAAATTTGGGCCGTTTGTAGCAGCACTTTTAGGGACTGTGTTTTTGTGCCCTAATCAAGCCCAAATTGCAGCATGTGATCAGACCTCACACAGTGATTTTATGACCGTGTTCTTGTAGGTGTTGGGTCAAATAATTGACCAAGTTTGGATCAGTGTATTTAGCATCCTCTCGAAGCCAAGTTGGAGGATTGATTGGGTGATTGAGAGCCTCCATAGGTGTAGATCTTTTAGTGATTGGATTGGGTGCCATTGGTTTGGTGGAGGGTAGTTTTTTTCCTACCCAAAGTAGCCCTAGACAAGCTATATTGAAGTGATGAAGAAGAGTTGAAGGTTGTGTGAAGATTGGTGTCAAACGTGTAGCACTTTGATGGAAAAAAGTGACTAATAACCTGGTAGGTTGGAGGTCGAGAATTGGCCATCCTAGAGAGTAGATTACATCAGCCCATCTACATGTAGGAGAAGTTACTTGCAACAATGTTAGGTGGTAGCCCTCTTGGAGTCTCGATGTGTTGTCCTTTGAAGGACGAATGGGAAGCTAGGGAGCAGTATGGGAGTGAAGGATAGACAGGAAAAGATACGACATATAAGTTACAACGAATTTTTTCATTGTATCTTGTATACTATAGATTGTTGTATTATTCAGATTTAGTTTAATATAATGAAGATTGGGTTGTCCATTATTGTATAATAATTGTTAAAAATTGTGTATACTTGTGCATATATGATTTACTGCTTTATAATTTCTGTTGTGTAAAGTAGTTCTGGTTGAGATTCTTTGTTTGGTAGTGTTATTTTTTTCAAGACACTACCCTAGACCCAAGATCGTTGAAATTCACAGTGGTATCAGAGCATGGTTCACCCCTTGGACTGGATGGGTGGTGTGTTGATGATGCAGTTATATCAGTGGAATATGTGTTCTCTATGCTTGTGGTTTACGTGCTTGTTGCATATGCATGGTGTTGGTCATGGTTTCAGTGGTGTCGCCATGTCAAATTGGATGGTGTGTTGTTAGATGTGTTTATCATGAGTATAGGTCGGTTATGCATTGGTTATGCATGACAGTGGTTGTGTATCATGTATGCATGCATGTCGTACATATGTTGATCATTCATAAATTAACATGGTTGTAGTTTTCATGCATGAGGTCATGACATATGGTTGATATGATCACGATTTGATGACTGGACTATGGTTAGGATGACTTCTATATGCTATTATGATTATGTTTATACATGTATTGTGCTAATTTGGTTGATCTTCACTACAACAAAACCAGCGATTAGCGTCCATTTTTACTTCTTTTTTTGCATCTAGAGCCCATTTTTGGTGCTATTTGCATCCATTTATCAAATATGGTGCAAAACTTGACACAAAATTTGCATCAAGTTTCGCACCAAATCTTACACCAAGTTTAGCACCAGGTATTGCAATAGGTTTTGCACCACGTTTTGCACCAAATTTTATGCCAAGTTTTGTGTCATCCTTTGCACCAGGTTTTGTTCCAGGTTTTGCATCAATTTTGGCATCTATTTTGTTTTGACATACTTTTGCATCCTCATTTGCATCCACTTTTTGCACCTACACTTGCATCAACTTTTGCATCGACTTTTGCATCCTTTTTTGCATCCTTTTTTAAATCATTTTTTGCATCCATTTTTTCATCCATTTGTGCATCACTTTTGCGCCACGTTTTACATCGAGTTTTGTGTCTAGTTTTGCATATAATTTTGCATCTACTTTCATTGCATCCACTTTTCCATCTTGTTTGGCATCCATATTTACTTCCTCTTTTGCATCTATTATTGTACCCACTATTGCATCTAATATTTTTGTGCCACAATTGGCACCTCCTTTTGCACCCACTTTTGATTACAATTTTGCATCCACATTTGCATCCTCATTTGCATCTAGGTTTTCATCAACTACTACATCTATTTTTGCATCCATTTTTGTATCCAATTTTGGACCAGGATTTGCATCGGGTTTTGTGTCTCGTTTTGCATCTACTTTTGCATCGACTTCTATTGCATCCACTTTTGCATACAATTTTGCATCCACTGTTACACCCATTTTAAATTTCACTTTTTGCATCCCTTTTTACATCTTCATTTGCATCATACTTTGATTCTTTTTTTTCATCTATCATTACATCCACTTTTGTTATGCCATAATTTGCACCATGTTTTGCACTCACTATTGTATCCACGTTTGCTTCCAATTTTGCATCCATGTTCACATCCTCTTTTGCATCAAATATTGCATCTATTTTTGCATCCACTTTTGTGTCAGGTTTATGCATTGGGTTTTGCATCTCGTTTTGTATCTACTTTTGCATCTACTTCCATTGTATCCATTTTTTTCATCCAATTTCATTTTGCCTGTTGCATCAATGTTTGCTTCCACTTTTACATCCATTTTTGAATCTTATTTTGCATATTTTTTGTCTATTGTTACATCCACTTTTGTTGCACCATATCTTGCGCCTACCATTGCAACCACATTTTCTTCCACGTTTGCATCCACATTTGCATCCTCTTTTGTGTTCAAGTTTGCATCAGATATTGTGTATGTTTTTGTATCCCCTATTGTATCCACTTTTGTTTCATCCATTTTTGCATCTACTTTTGTGTCCGTTGTTGCATCCACATTTGTTTCACCACAGTTTGTGCCAAGTTTTACACCTACCATTGGACCCATGTTTGCTTCCACTTTTGCCTTCATGTTTGCATCCAAGTTTGCATTGACAACTGCATCTACTTTTGCATCCACTTTTGTGTTAGGTTTTTCATGTTGTTGTGCATCTACTTATGTTGTATCCACTTTTCATCCAATTTTACTTCTATTGTTGCCCCCATTTCTATGTTCGCTTTTGCATCCCTTTTCCAACACTCATCATATTTTCTGCATTGATGATATTCCTTATGGCATTTACAATTATGAACAATTGATGACAATGTCAATAATATTGACAATGATGAAAATGAAGATGATGGCGATGACATGAATTGTGATTATGATGATAAAGACGATAATGGTTACAATGACATTAATGATGATGATGGAAATGATTATGATGATGACGACGCTAATGACCTTAGCGAATCTTCCCAATTTTAGATGTTGTCATTGTCATAATCATAAGCATTATCTTTGGTGTCATCATCATCATTTTCATCTAGGTCATCATCAAAAACAATAGTGGCATGAATGATGATGATGATTACAACAATGTTGATAGAAATTACATTAATGATGATGATGGGGATGATAAAAATGACAATGACAATGATAATGGTGGTGATGATGATGATCATCGATCATCTCTCAAAAATAGAGTTGTTATTTCTCTTACGTATAGCAATGTGTCCTAAACAACCCTTTTCTAGCACTGATCACATTTTTTGGGTTGATGATATTTCTTACAACGTCTATAATTATAAACAATTGCGAACAATGTCCATAATGATGATGATGATGGAGCTGATGATGATGGCATGAATGGTGATTATGATGATAATGTAATGATGGCAATAACGATGACAAGGATGATGGTGATGATGATGACAATGATTATGATAATGAGAATGAACAATTACTAGTTTCACTACCATCTTCTGGATACATATTACTATCATACTTTTTAAATTTTCTGTCTCTCTTGAGGTATCTTACTATAATGGTGTTGTCAACACTAGAAAGATATCTTGTTGTAATGGTGGTTCTAATGTTAGCACTAGCAAAGTTTTTGTTAAATTTTGGTTAAAAAAAATCGATTTATGCAATTATTTTGACAGTCTATGTAAAAAAGTAAATAACATCCAATTATTTTGACTGTAGTCCCATTGATTATCATGAATTCACCAGTTTGAAGACCATCTTCTACATACATATTATTATTAAACTTTTTGCATTATATCCCTCTTATATCTTGTTGTAATGGCAGTATTAGCACTAAAAAAATATCTTGTTGTAATGGTGATGTTAGTATTAGCACTAAAAAAATCACTAAATTTTGGTAAAAAAAAGTTCATCATTTATTTATTTTTAATTTGGGAAATTTTTGTTTTTATTTTTTTTGTTTTTAATTCTATTTTTATGCAGTAATATTTTTTTTGGTTGAATTTTGGTAGTAACTAGTTTTTGGTCAAATCATATGTATTAACCATGTTCTTTATGCTACAAGCCTAATTGTTGGGACAAAATTGCTCTTTCAAATAAGTTGCAAAAGCTATTTTACATCCATTGTTGCACCCATGTTTACACCCACTTTTACATCCATTTTTGCATCCTATTTTTCATCTTCATTTGCTTCTTTTTTTGCATCTATCATTACATCTACTTTTGTTGTGACAAAATTTGTTCCATGTTTTGCACATACTGTTGTACCCACATTTGCTTCCAATTTTGCATCCATCTTCACATCCTCTTTTGCATAAAATATTTCATCTATTTTTGCATCCACTTTTGTGTTGGGTTTTGCATCTCATTTTGTATCTTCTTTTGCATGTACTTCCATTTCATCCATATTTTGCATCCAATTTTGTTTCTCATGTTGCACCCGTGTTTGCATCCACTTTTACATCCCTTATAGCATCTTGTCTTGCATCTAAGTTTGCATATTTTTTTGTGTCTATTATTACATCCACCTTTTTTGTGCTATTATTTGTGCCACATCTTATGCCTGTCATTGCAACCCACATTTTCTTCCACTATTGCATCCATATTTGCATCCTCTTTTGTGTCCAAGTTTGCATCAAATATTGTTTATGTTTTTTGCATCCCATTTCAAATTTACTTTTACATCCAATTTTGATTTGTCTAGTTTTGCAACTAATTTTGTGTTCACTATTGCACCCATGTTTGGCCCATGTTTACATCCCTTTTTTCATCCAAGTTTTCCTCCTTTTTTCATTCAAGTTTGTGTCCCTTTTTTTTTACATTCATTGGAGTATCCACATTTGTTTCACCACAATTCATGCTAAGTTTTATGCCTACTATTGTGCCCATGTTTTCTTCCACTTTTTCATCCATGTTTGAGTCCTATTTTGTGTTCAAGTTTGTATGAACTATTGCATCTACTTTTTCATCCACTTTTGTTCAATTTTTCTGTCTTGTTCTGCATCTACTTATGTTGTGTCCACTCTTCATCCAAATTTACGTCTATCTTTACCCCCATTTTTTTGTTTACTTTTGCATCCATTTTCCAACACACATCATATCTTTTGCATTGATTATATTTCCTATGACATTGAAAATTATGAACAACTGATGACAATGTCAATAATTATAACGATGATGATAATGAAGATGATGACGATGACATGAATTGCGATTGTTATGATAATGACAATGATGATAAAGACGATGGGAGTTACAATGACAATGATGATGATGCTAATGACCTTGGCCATTCCTCCCAATTTTTAAATGTTATCATGGTAAAAATCATAATAATTATCTTTGGCGTCATCTTCCAAGTCATCATCATCTGATCATCATTATCATTATTTTCATCTTGTTCATAATCAAGAACAATAATGGCATGAATGATGATTATGATGTTCATGATGAAGATGACAAAAATTATGATAAAACTTATATTAGTTATGATGATGGGGATGATGACAATTATAATGACGATGATAATGGTAGTGATGTTGATGATCATCAATCATTTCTAAAAAATAAAGTGGTTATTTTTCTTTCATATATCATGTGTCCTAAGGTTGGTGATATTTCTTATGATACCTATAATTATGAACAAAAGACGACAATATACAAAATCATGATGATGATGATGATCATGAAGAAGACATGAATGGTGATTATGATGATAATGAAATGATGACAATAATGATCACATTGATGGTGGTGATGATGGCAATAATGAAGATGATGACCCTCCCTCTAAACTAGCGAGGTACTCATAATGAGACAAAAAAGTACTCTCAAGTTGAAATATTCATATAAGAAGGGATCTAGATTGATAAGCATCAATGATGATTTACATCATCATAGCCAAAATTTTCAAAATAGTAAGGCCTTGACTAACAAGTTTATCTCTCCATTAGATCAGAGCACAATGTTGGGAGGCATAAATTTGGACACCACTGCCTTTCAAGGCACTTACCCCACCAAGATGTTTACCAGGTAAGTCCTCACATGATCATTTCCTAATCCACTATCATAATATTTGACACCAGAAAATGTCAATCCTCATGACTATTCTTATCTTGGATTAATGTACTGGACTTATGGCGATTAGTCCTAGTCAATGTCCAAATTCTCAAAGAATATTGGTCCCAGATGTTTATCCAATCCACCATTATCCCTACTAGTGCCTTTACTAGGCTTACGATTGTTAATCCTAGCCATAGTACATGACACATGGATAACATGGTGTCTACCCTCACTCCCTCTCAACCAGGGAGGAAACATCCACAAGCATATGATTTTCTCAAGAATACCCATCATTTTCGTAGAGAATAACATCATTAATTTGTTTTCATCACATGACGACTTTATGATTAAGAATTCATAGATTTGTGGAAAAATATTTCCCCTTTTGTATTTGTGATGAAATACAATAAAAAAGTGAAAGCCAAAATCATTAAACATACACTATATTGATTTATCTAAGTCTAAACTCTAAGGTTGAAGTGAAAATTCATGTAAGTCTTATATCTATGAGTTGTGCCAAACTTATGAAAACCTTATTCCCTAAGTCCTATATATAAGAAAATGAAAAAGAAAGAAAAATAAGGGCCAATAAATGGTAACTCATGTATTCGCTCCCTCTTTGGAAAATATATGAATATATACACTCCTAGTCACACTTGATCACATGTATGTGATGGTTAAATCATGAATTCTTCTTTTCTCCTTGCATTTTCACTTCATCATTTAAGCACCTAATTGAGGATCTAAGGAATGTTTGTTTCCTAAGGCTTTCATGTCTACTCTTGGTTTACTTATGTCACACTACTGTCAATTTATGTGACAGAGTGAAATACATAAGTTTGTGGAGTTATTATAGAGGTGTATTGAGTTCGTAACCACACACACATGTATTACATCTCATTGATCCACATGTGTGGGTTGGAGACTCATTTCTTGACAATTTTAATGGAGACTACTTTGTGGCTTTAATGGTATAGCTTACAAAATATCTTGTTAAACATTTCGATTCATTCTTTCTTTTCCTCGAGACACTTATATGAAGTCACTCCCAACAATCCATGGAGATGGGGAGTATAAATTACTTGTGCTAGAAATAGAATTGAGAAATAGAGGTTTTCCATTTGCGATATTGGAGTCATAGACATTGGGTACATGGTAGTAGTCCTCAATGTCAATTAACTAAAATTGTATTGTCATAATGCGAAAAGAGGTAAACATATTGGTAACATTGATGTCTTAATCATTTCAAATAATAACCATTCCACCCAAGTATCTCTAAGCATCAATCACTACTACTTGGAAATTCCTCCCCCATTTTCTAATTATATGAGGTTGAACCTCACTTAATATTTTTGCTTCTTATATCAACATTATTTATGGGTGCTTTGCATACCATTTTTCTTTTAGGAGTTTGTTTTCGCTTACTATTGATGCCCCTCATGTTCCAAGACTATTTTCATCAAAAATTTACATAGAAAGAAAGTATAAAGTGACTAAAAAGAAACATGTCTCAAGATTTAAGTGCTTGGACAATTCCACTTCATGACTCCTATATTTCCTTAACCTGGGACCAAATGGTGAACTTGATGGCCTTAAGGGAAATTGATCAATGAAAATCTAAAAAAGAGGTGATTTTTGACTTTATCACATACAATTTAATATACTAAAAAAAATATCCATAACAATTTCATGAATCAATGAATCATTAAAAAAAATATCCAAAACAATTTCATCAAGCAAAGAATCATTGCATTATAAAATACAATCTATAAACATTTTGGGAAAGTTTTGCTAAAACATGCCTTAAAATCAACATATTTAATATTAATATTTAACAATAATATGGACAATAACACATTTTGATAAATTAAATAACACATTATCAAGCCTAAAAAATGTCACTAACTGAAAACTACAAAGCATGCAACTAATGGAAGTGACCACTCAAGGCCACCACAAGACAATTAATCTATTAAGACCAAGATTAATGGGGACAAAGATCTATAAAGGACAAAGGAAAACCTATTTTAACTTTATTGTTTTATTAGCCTGGTTCAAGATGAACATTTCAAGATATCATGAAGAACATAATTAGTTTTATTGCATTAAGAAAACCCAAGCACATTCTATAACTTAGCAAGAAAGAGATGTATAACACCCATCTCAGCAACACGACACATGACATTAAGTTACTTTACTATATATAATTTAAAGTCCTATCATAAAATCACAAATTTAGCATGAATGGAATGTTTAAAATCCATTTTTATAAAAACAAAATATAATTTTTCTTATAGAAAAATATACCAAAAACTAAATATATTTTTCTAGAAAAAAAAAAATACTAAAACTAAATATATATTTAAAAAAAAACTAAAACATAAGCAAACTAGAATTTGAATTTGACATTCTTGGTCACTTTCGGAAACATATGGTGGAATGTAATCTCTTTATCCTCATCTTTAGCTTTTTCCTAAAAAATAAAAGCATACAAAAGTGGGAAAGAGCCATAAAGCATGGGGAAGCTTTTTCCTAAGCACAAAAGCATCTAAAAAGTGGAAAATTCCTTTTTTATATGAGGAAACATTATTCACCCAAAAGATTTTTCCCAAATTGAACTAATGAGGAATTTTGGAAATCTTCATAGCCTCCACTTTCCTATATATTAGAGGCTTGGCCATTGAAAAAATGATGGGAATTTTGTATTGTCACGCTCTTGAGATATGTCTTGAGAGGGAGAGTTTTGGAGCTATGAGTTGGGGGAGGTGATGTTGCAACTATATCTGATTGTTGTAACTTTCCTCCAACTCCTTTATTCATATAGATCAGTTGTTCTTCCTTCCATATGTTTCTATTCATTCTTTACTTCTTCTATTTAACTAATGTATGCATGGGTTTTTGGTTTATATTTATTTTTTCAATAATATTTATATGTTTTTTATAGTTTTGATTATTAAGATATTATGTTGTGAAGGTTGCTTTATTCTCTCTCTTATGTGTAGGACCAAGCTTTGGAGCTAGCTAGGAGCGCTTCTTGGCTATACAAAAAACTCCAAGAAGACCTGCATGCGAGGACTCACAAGAATTCATTCTCTTTTTCTTAATCTATACTCTACATCTTGATCTACTAAGAATCCTAAGCCTTAGAACAACCTTTCTCTTAATTGGTTTGTCCTAGGTTTCTGAGATAAACTGAGAGGGTTTTGTTTTCATCTAACCATGCATTAAATCCTACAGCAAAATGATATTTAGAAAATTTAATATATTTCACTATGTAAATGAACTTAGTAAAATGAACCCATAGAGGTGGTCATAAATGGAAATAAAAGTAAAACTCTAAACAAGAAGCCAAAAGTGGATTTAACCATGGATGAAAAATTGGGAGTAGAATTGGATGTTAAACTAGCCATCAAAACAATATGCAAACAATGACACAAAAAGGTTTTTAAAGTAAAATTAAAAAAGGGTGCAACACTAGACACAAAGAAGGGAACAAAATAGGGTATATGAAAGGATACCGAATTCGGTGCAAACAAGGATGCAAAAATGGACACCAAAATGAGGATGCAAAGAATGGTGTAAAATTAGGATGCAAAAAGGATGTAAGAAAAGACACAAAACAAGATGCAAAATGGGACTAAAAAATGGTGAAACCAAGGATGTCAAAGATGATGCATAACTAGATGAAAATTACAACTAAAATCTAGGTGCAAAATGAGATGCAAATGTGGACACAAAATGTGGCAGTAAAAAGGATGCAAATTTGGAAGCCAAAAAGGATGAAAAACTAGATACCAAAAAGGATGCAAATTTGGACATAAAAAATGGTGCAAAATTGGACACAAAAGAAGAAAAAATGGTGCAAAAATGGGCATAAAAATGGCTCAATTTTGGATGCAAATTGAGATGCAACATTGGATATAAAATGATGCAACAAATCATTCAAAACTTGGTGCAAAAACAAATGCAAAAGTAGACGAAAAAATGGCTCAAAAGTGAACGTAACAATAGACACAAAATGGGATGCAAAGGTGGATGCAATATATGGTTCAGCATAGGATGCAAATTTAGATGCTCAAAAGGATGAAAAATTGGATGCAAGAAATGGTGTTAAAAATGATGCTAAATTGGATGCAACAAATGATGCAAAATTAAATGCAAAATATGGTGCAAAATAGGATGCAAAAAAGGGAGATAAATAAAATGCAAAAGTGGATCAAAAAATGGTGCAAAAATGCATGCGAAATTTGGCACTAAATCAGATTCAACATATGGTGCAAAATTGGATGGAAAAGATGGTGTAAAAAAAGGCAGAAAAATTGGCACAAAAATAGATGTAAAAATAAGTACAAAATTAGAAGCAAAAGATGGCATAACACCAGATGCAAAAATTGGCACAAATTGGATGTAAAAAAAGGCGCTAAATAAGATGTCAAAGATGGTGTAAAAATCGATGCAAATTATGACACAAAAATAGAAGCAAAGAATTCCACAAAAGAGGAAGCAAAAAATGATGCAAAAAAAGGCACAAAACTAGAAGCAAAACCTGTTGCAAAACCAAATGAAAATCTTGGTGCAAAATATGATGCAGAAAATGATGGAAAATTTGGCATAAAAAAGATGCAAAATTTGGTGCAAAAAAGGACGCTTTAAAAATTGTACAATAGAGCCAGATTTAGCGCCAGGTTTCTCATCCCAATTGAGAAAAAAATGCACTAGAATCTGGTGCTAAATCTGGCGCAAATTGCCTGTTTTGTTGTAGTGCTTGCAGATGAGATATCCTCCTCAAGCTATACTGAGGTATGTTTATTATGTTTATATTTTGGTTTAGCTGACACGATATACCTTGCAAGAAGAAAACAACAAAGATGACTAGAAATATGGTAGACTATAGTTCCCGAGACTCCCTATGGGTTAGATTAGCAGCATAGTGTTGGGAATTCTTCTGACTTAGTAGATATGTTGAGAAGCTTTAAGGAATAATTAAGAATTGGTAAGGCAAATAATGACAGAATCATGTAGGCACATGAGAAACAAACTGAACTCAATGCAGTAATCCTTCAAAGTTTGTTAGAATTGCAGAGACAGGGACCACTGTGGATCAACCATGGGCAGGAGGATAGAGAAAATGGCGCATATGGAAGTAGATCTCATGGTGGGAATAGGTCGGATAGAGATTACATAGTTATAGATGGTAGGTTCTTCTACACTCCAAATAGGAGACATGATGGACGTAGGTACTATTCTAGTTTTTTTTTTACAAGCACTATGATCGTCATCATTATCACCCTTACAGGAGGAGTGACAGGGGATACTTTCCAGATGATTTTAAGAAATCTATACCACCTACTTTTGATGGATATTTGAATAAGTCAAAGGATGCAAAGGCTTGGTTACTTGGGATGAAAAATTTATTTTAACTGCATGAGTACACAGAGAATATGAAGGCCAAAGTAGCTATCTTCAACCTCAAAGGGAAAGCAAACATCTGGTGGGAAGATATAAGATGGGTCAGAGGCATCAAGACAATATAATTGAGTTGGCATGAATTCAAGAGACTCTTCACAAATAAATACTTGTCAGAAAGGTACTACGACAACAAAGCCAAGGAATTCTATGAGCCCAAAATGGGATTGATGACATATGAGGAGTATACGACCAAGTTCTTGGAGATTTTTAGGTCTGTAATGTATCTTAAAGATGAGAAAGAAAAGTGTAGATATTTGTCAATAGATTTCCATTAGAATTTAGGGATTGGATTGAGTATGATGAGCCTCAGTCACTTGAGGAATTTATTGGGAAATTGAAGCATTCTTATGAGCAGTAAAAGAGCAAGACAAAATCTCAGCAAGGATCGAAAGGGAAAGATAAAGGTAAAGGTAAGTAGCAGTTGAAAGGAACAAGGCCTCAAAATGTTGAAGAGAAAGAGAATGTTGCACCATACAAGAATTCAAACATAGCTCGATAGGGACATGGGTCACAATAGCAGAATATAGGTGATGGTACAGGATGGTTGCAACATTGTACATGTGGTAAGGAGCCTCTTAGGAGGGATTTTCAACAACATCAAGGTGATATACCACAAATCTATAGTGCGTAGGAGGCACAGATTATTGGGGAT
The DNA here is from genome assembly GCA_031772625.1 of Pinus tabuliformis. Classification (NCBI taxonomy): domain Eukaryota; kingdom Viridiplantae; phylum Streptophyta; class Pinopsida; order Pinales; family Pinaceae; genus Pinus; species Pinus tabuliformis. The sequence goes on from CM062820.1 coordinate 511,446,273, forward strand.
GTTGAGTAGAGAATTCCATGTATCTATGTAGCACTAGATAACAGATAGCCAGATCATCAGGCATCTATCATTGAGATGGATGGTAAGCTTTGTGATCAAGTTGTTTCTATTTTGATTAACCTTAGATCTAATTATAGTTATATTAACCCTGACTTGGTGGATAAGTGTGGTTTTAATAAAGAAGTGCATGCAAAATCTTGGTTAATGTAGTTGGATATAGGTATAAAGAAGTGATTTTATCATTGGATAAGAGCTTGTGCTTTTGAATTAAATGGTATGCCTACATCAGCACAATTGAGTGTATTGCTGTCGGGATCATATAGTATGTTTTTGGGTATGGACTGGCTATATCTTCATAGGACCAAGGTATATTTTTATGACAAATCCATTGAGTTCTTAGATGACAATGGAGAACAAAGAATCTTGCGAGGTAAAAAGAAAGAAAAATCAGTTAGGATGGTGACAACTTTGCAGGAAAAGCACATCCACAGAAAATGGTGTGTCTTATTTGTAGTACATATTTCTAGTGATAAAGGTAAGGAAGTTGATTATGTGGACATATTGAGTAGGTACCCAATCTTGCATAAATTTGAGGATGTGTTTCTCACAGATATTTCAAAGTTGCCACCTCACAGGGAAGTATACTTTGCCATTAAGTTAGTACTAGGGGCAACACTAGCATCAAATGCACCTTACATGATGAGCACACCAGAGTTGGTGGAATTGAAGTTTTAGTTGAAGGATATGCTTGACATGGGATACATGAGGCCAAGTGTATCATCTTGGGCAGTACCAGTGTTGTTTGTGAATAAGAAGGATGGCACTCTTAGGCTATACATTGATTATAGGCAATTGAAAAAGGTAACCATTAAGAATAGATATCCATTGTCAATGATTTATGACTTGTTTGATCAGTTGAAGGGAGCGGTAGTGTTCTCAGAGATTGATTTGAGATCCTGATATCATTAGGTACACATTAAGGAAGAGGACATTTATAAGATAGCTTTTGAGATCAAGTACAAGCATTATGAGTTCATTGTAGTTCCATTTAGTTTGACTAATGCTCCATCTACCTTTATGTGCTTGATGAATAATGTGTCGTGTCTTTGTTTGGACAAGTTTGTTATTGTATTCATTGATGACATCTTAATATATACTAAAAATGAGGAAGAACATGTCGAGCACTTAACAACAGTGTTGATATTTCTAAGAGAGCATCAGTTATATGCTAAGATTAGAAAAAGAAGTTTATTTCAAACAAAGGTACATTACTTGGGACATGTTGTTTCCAAGGAAGGTATAGTAGTGAATCTAGAGAAGATAAGAGCTATCATGGAATAGGAAGCTCCTAGGAATGTGGATGAGGTAATATCATTCATGTGGTTAGCAGGTTACTATATGAGTTTCATTGGAACTTCTCTCACATTGCATATCCTATTTCGTCATTGCATAGGAAAGGTAAGAAATTTGAATAGACAGAGGAATGTGCAGCTAGTTTGGAACAGTTGAAGCAGTTGTTAACAAATTCTTCAGTGTTTAAGATTGAAGATTCAGACAAATAATTTGTGGTATGCACATATTCATGTAAGAGAGAACTTGATGGATTCATTATGTACAAAGGAGAGGTAGTGTGCTATGAGTCATAGAAACTGAATGAGCACGAGCAGAATTATCTGACACATGATTTTGAGCTAGTAGTGATCATCCTTGTGTTTAAGACGTGGAGGAACTATATTCTTGGTAGGAGGTTTGTATTAGTGAGTGATCACAGTGGGTTAAGATACTTGTTTGATCAGTAAAACTTGAATTCCAGGAAAGCTAGATGGTTGGCCATGATTAGTGAGTTCAATTTTGAGATCAACTACATCAAGGGTAAAAACAACAGGGTTGTAGATGCTCTTAGTAGACGGATATAGGTGAATCATATAGTAGCTATGAGTTCTTATGGGATAGACTTACAAGATCAGATCTTACAAGAAATTCAACATGATGACAAGTACATGGAGCTTATGCACAGGTTACAACAAGGTACAGGTGGTTAAGTTGTGGAATTTCATCTTACAATAGATGCTTGATCATATTTAGGGATTGGATATATGTTCCATGTAGTAGTGAGCTCACGAAGACTATCTTGAGATAGTTTCATGCAAAACCATATTTAGGACACCTAGGATATCAAAATACATTGACATCAGTGAAGAAGTTTTATTATTGGCCAAATATGAAGAAGGTTATAGCAGATTTTATGGCTAGTTGTTTGGATAGTTAGTAGGTGAAAGAAAAATGTAAGCATCCAGGTGGACTACTACAGCCGATTTCTGGACTTCTATAGCCAATTGTGATTCCATAATGAAAATGGGAGGTCATTTCCATAGCTTTCATCATAGTTTTTCCGAGGACATATAGAAATCTTGATTCCATCATGGTTGTGGTGGACAGGTTGAAAAATAGCGCACTTCATTCTAGTGAAGTCTACTTATTCAGCTAGTGATGTAGCACAGGTCTTCATCAAATATGTGGTCATATTGCATGGTGTTATGAAGAATATTGTGTCATACAAGGATGCTAAGTTCACTTCCAAGTTTATGAAGGAGTTGTTTGCAAGAATGGGGACAGATTTGGCCTTCATTACAACCTATCATCCGAAAATATATGGATAGACAGAGAGGGTCAATAGGATATTGGAGGAAATGTTGAGGATGTATGTGATGCATCAGCAACGGAAGTGGGAATATTATATTCCACTATTTGAGTTTGCTTACAACAATGGGTATCAGGAATCTTTGAGGATGAGTCTGTTTGAGGAATTCTATGGGTGAAGTTGTAATAATCCCATCAGTTGGAGTGATCCAGTTAACAGGGTGTTGATTGGACCGGATATGTTGGTAGAGATGGAACAGGAAATGCGAGTAATCAAGAAGAATCTAAAGATAGCACATGATAGACTGAAAATCTATGCAAATAAGAAAAGGTTTTTGAAGGAGTTTCAGGTTGGAGAATGTATATACTTTTACATCAATCCAAAGAAGAGATCCTTGCAGATTGGATAGTGTGCCAAGTTGGCACCTCGGTTTTGTGGACCTTTCAATATTCTTGAAAGGATTGGGCAAGTAGCCTATTGACTTGCACTGCCTCTGAAGGTGAAATTCCATGATGTTTTCCATGTGTCATTTCTTAAGAAGTATGCTAAATATGTTTATCATGTGATTGATTGTTCTGCATTGCAGGTGGAGCCATATGGATAATTTTATCTAGAACGACATTGTATATTGCATAAAAAGATGCTCATGCTCTGAAACTAGGCAATCAAGCAGGTTAAAATGTAGTGGAAGTACTTTGGGCCTGATGAAGCTACATGGGAGATGGAAGATCAGATGTAGGCTATGTATCCTTTCTTATTCATTAGTTGAGTGAATGTTTTTGGTATGTGTTTTGGCGTGATGTTTTGGCTTATGTACATATGTATATGGATGTAAATATCTTCATGAGATGTGTTATAAAACTCCAATAAGTGGTATGGATGTCATGTCATTATGATTGTCATGTTGTTATGTTTTCATGTTGGTTAGTGTTTTAACAGGTTGATCATTGTAAATATTGTATTGAGCTAGGTTACAAATTTTCATGGGAAATATGTTTCACTTACAGTAGTCTTGTTGGTTGTAGGTATCATTGAACACTAACGATGGTGTTACCCCAAGGGAGAGGGTTCTGTAGCAACCCTAGTGAAAATTCCATGTAATAAAAGTTTATAAAGGAAAAATAATAACCGCGGTTATGGAACAATTATTCGAAGTTGAATGTTGGGAAACAAAATTTTAGTCTGGGTGTTCATTTGGTTTATTATGGCTAAGGAAATTGGAAAAGGTAGTGGAAAAGGATTTGGAAAGGCATGAGGAATTAATTGAAATCTTATTTATGAAAATAATGGAAATTAGGAGAAAAGGGAGGTGAAAGGTCATAAGTTGCATGAAAGGAGGAAAATGAAGGAAAACAATGGAAAAATGAAGAAAATAGAGGCCTCATTACGAAAAAGTTTTTTGAGGATCATTTGGTACCTTTTGTTAGTTCCGTTTGGAGCTCTCTCTTTATTCTCTCTCTCTCTCTCTCTCTCTCACTCTTGGACACTTAGAGATTTCTTGGAGAACTTCAGCATTGGATCAAGAAAGTAAAAGAAGGAAAAGGAAAGCAAGGATCAAGCAAGGAAGAGCAGGATATTACAATAGGATTATTTGTAGGTATGTTTGATTTCCTTGCTAATTTTGGCATGCATGGTTATGCATGTCTGTTATTGATTCTCTTGTTGTCATTGTCATGGGTTTTTCCAGGTTAGCCTTTCCATTTCCAAATAGCCTTGAAGTGATGGGATTCTCATGTTTTAGTGGAGTTGGATTGTTGGATGGATTCAAAACTGAGTGAGGTGAATCTCTAAAAGGAAGAAAACATGGCCTAGTGATCCCTGAACCAGACTATGGATTGCAATAAATTCTTGGCATAGTAACCCCTGAACTGGATTGTGGGTTGCGGTAAAGCTAGATTTTATGTTGCCTTGATGGGCCTAGGAATCCTTGACCAGTGAATGGTGAGATATACAGTAAAGCCTAGAGGTGGGTGCCCTTGATTAGGCCTAGGAAAGCTTGGTCGATTAATGGTAGGATATATAGTAAAGCCTAGAGGGTGGTGTCTCAATTATGGCCTAGTGATCCCTGAATCAAACTATGGATTGTGGGAAAGCCTAAAGACGAGGAGGCAATAAAATTAATCATAGTGTAGGTGGAGAAATATGGTGGCATCCATGATCATTTGGTTCCTTTTTCGATTATGAGTCCCACATTCATAATTGGAATATGTCACAGGCGAGATTTCCTAAGAGAAATATTTGGTTCATCCAATCTATGGTTAGGTGGTTCAAGGAAGTCCCAAACCTAGTTGGCCTTCACATTCATTAATAAGAGTTCCTTCTCCTTGGTATTTCATCTGTAAATGTACTAGTTTATATGTGGATTCTATGGTGGTTGTATCCTTATTATTTTTGCTTTTTATATCTTAGTTATGAGTGTGTTTTATGACAGTGATGATGTATGGTTTTCATCATGTTTTTATTTGTGAATGAATGAAAAATGAATATATGACCTAATAGATGATAATGCAGCTAATTTGATAAGGCGTCAATGTTTCTTAGCGACCTTCATATAAGTATGAGACCCCTATTCTTAGATCTATTGTTATGACCTGTAGAATGCATATTTGTGACATGTTTGACGAAATCTCTGTCATGGCTAGTAGGGGTCCAATCAAGTCTTTGTTCAATGATTTGTATTTTGTATCATTGTTTCCATGTTAATTTTCATTTCTGGAAGTTTCATGAAGTTCTGGGTAGTGGCCTAAGATTTGGCCCTGAAAAAGTGGCACAAAATATAGGGTCATTGGCCCTAAAATCGCTGGAAAAGACCCCAACTGCTTGCATGCCCTTGCTATGAGAGAGAATGGAGGGCCCCAATTGCATGAATTCTCATGTCATGGGAGAAAATGATGCTCTAGGTCAGTAAGATGTTGGGTTTCCTCAGGGATTGGTCACCTGGGAAGGTTGGTTGGCTCCTAAATATCATGTAGCATGTGTTGAAGGTCAGGTTGGTTGTGTTTTGTCAGTTCCACTTCCTTAACTATACATGGGTATTTGAATTAGATCATAGTAGCCTCATGTCACATGTTTATCGCAATGAACCAGTTAAGTTGGGTAAATGTTGGAGCAGGGTGTTATAGCAGTGGTATTAGTGGTGGTAGTCGACGACAGTGGTAGTGAAGTGCAGTAGAAAAGTTTTCATCTTGATGAGGAATTGATTGTAGTTATGAAATTATCCCTATTACGAGATCTCAAACCCATTCAGGGACCATTTGATTCCTTCCAGCATTGTTGGTAAAGCCCTTGAGGAGTCTTGTATTTCCTTCTAGTTCATCTGGAAATTTTGTATGTACATCATACATAAAAAAACTTAATCGAGATGAAATTTTTGTGTACTGTTCATGTGATTTTTTATGTTCTAATTCGATGCTCTGAATAATTAATGGTAACTAACCAATTGTGAAAGTTAAAGGAAATATGGATTCACCCCCCTCTTGGTATTTCCAACACACTTATTGTGTGAATGTTCATTGTGTTTTTAAAAAGGTATATGCTAAAACTAAGGAATGTTATTTCTTCTAGAAGTAATGAGAAATATATATTTCTATTTGTTTTCTAAGGAATGGGTAGTTCTTATGTTTGTTTCTAAGCTTAAATCTAGTATAACCACTTGAATATAGGAGCTAGATAAATATTTTTTGGTTGATTAAATAAATGCATTGAAATGAGTTGTGATAGGACACCATGTAATATTAGTTTGTTTGTAGAAGGGATGTATTTTTTAATATATATCTATATATATATATATATCTATATATATATATATATATATATATATATAGAGAGAGAGAGAGAGAGAGAGATCTAATATGCATATGTTAACTAAAATGGGTTTAACCCCATATAAGCACAAGTGAGGTAGCGGTGCCATTTAAATGCCAAAGGGGAAATCCTTAAAGGTTTAACATATATTCACCTATATATATATATATATATGAGCTCAGGAGAGATAGGCTAGGGCCAAGTGTTTAACGTACTCACTGAAGTTCTAGTACAAATTTATGTATATATGTGTGCGTTAAGCTCAAGAGGGATAGTTGTATTGATTAAGTGTGGAAGAGAATCCCAGTGTAAATAAGTCTATGTTTGCAAGTGATAAGCTCAGGAAGAGGAGGACCGGGGAGTGATGAGAGAGCTCTGCAAGACCGTCACGGTCATCCATGGAGGCCTCAGGGGCCATAACCCCCAGGATTGACTACCACAGAATCTGCACTTCGCCGACCTGCTTCACTTCCCACCCCCTGCCTGTGCAGTTATGCCATCCCTGCTATAGAAATTTGTTGTGTGACTCAATGTGAAGCACACCTGGTAACCTAGCTCCTAGTTTTGCTGCCCCTATGACATCTGTTGTTTAGATGACCGTGACTGTCAGTTCCGATCGAGATTGTCAACATAGACTACGAGGTGGACCCCAACCCCGACCAAGATATCTGGAAGCATCATCAAACAGGGATGGGCTCTGGTCCCTTTGCTGCTAATCTACGATCGCTAACAGCTACCCAGTCCATTCCATTCAGTATGAGCTCGTCTGATAAACATCCTACACGCTCTGTTCGCATTGAAGATTCACCTGGCTTAGATTGCCCTTCGCTCTCCCTTGCAGCCTTAAATCTCTTGGGTACCTGCCTCCAACCCTCTCCTACATTCGATGCTCCCCTAGTTCACCTTCTGCAGTCCACTATACCCACTTGTGCACCCTCTTCCTCCTTCTTTCCGACATCCAGACCCCCTCCCCTCTCTATCCTAGCCTTCAACAGCGCAACCCTAGCCCCTGGAAGCTCTAACCCTAATAATCCCATTCGTTCAGGGTGCTTCAGTTCTCCCATCCCTAACCACAAATCTACCACATCCACCCCCCACACTATCAAACAGGGTTGCAGAGGCTTGCTTAAGGAACATCCGATGGCCCGGCGCTCAGACAAACCTAAGAAGGGAAGGTGCCTTAAAGCTATGGACAGGGACATTAACCTAACCCTTGGCGAGGATATCCCAATGGGGGAAGTTGCAGACATGGCAAAGAAGGTCTTGGTTGGATGTGTAAGGGGCAGAAACTACACAGTGGAATGTCTTTGCCTCTGGACCTCAGAGATTTGGGGTTCCCTTTCTAAATAGCTCCCCATCATCAGAGTCTTGGCTCATGTTTGGTTTGCCCTTCGCTTCCATAGGGAAGAATACACTGATTGGATTCTCTCCCGTCTCTGCATATTGAGCTTGCCCCTATACTGCTCAAAATATGGGAACCCTTATTTGACCCAGAGTGTGAACAGTTGGGTGCTGGGCCAATTTGGGTCCGTTTTCCAGGCCTACCAATGTAGTTTTGGACTCTTGTGGTTTTCAAGCGCATAAGAGATGCACTAGGGACTTATCTAGAACACGACCAGTCATTTAAGAAATCTAGGATCATGACAATGGTAAGAATTCTTGTTCATCTAGATACTAGGGAGGGGCTGGAGGAGAAAATAACACTACACAGGAGGCACTTCTCACATTGAAAAAATTTGGATTACGAAGGAGTGACTTTTCGTTGCTGAAGATGCCACAAGGTCGGACATCTTTACAAGGATTGTCCATTTCTCTCTTCTTCTGCATAGGAGTCTGCAAGGGGTGTAAAACATCGTCTGTTTGAAGAACCGAATGTGGACAAGAAACCCTTGGGTCTGGATCATTCTAAGGGAGCGGATGGAGTCATTTCACAACAAACTAGTACTCCAAGGATTCCACCTTCATCCCCTCCATTGATTCGATCCCAGACTATGGTGGATGCTGCTCCTACATCAGGTAATGCTCCTCTCTCTTTTACCTCTGCTCAACTTTTTAATCATTTACATTCATCATTGCATTCTCCTGTGTCACTCTTGGATTCACTACTAAGTCCTCTTCCCCCCATCAACTGTGGTATTGAACCCCCCCTCGCCCATTTTTTCCACTACCCCTCTGTCTCTACAAGCATTAAACCCTCTCCTTCATCCATCTTCCCCACCTTCTGCATTGGGCTCCCACTCTACAATCTTCAATCTTGGCCTTTGAATAGCATCCCCCTGCTCGGCCTCAGTATCCCCTCTCAACCTTCAGAGTCTAAACCCACTAGAGGCAGACCATCAAAGATTACAAAATCCATCAAATATGCGGTTGCAGATGTGGCACAGGGTCGACAAACCACCATCAAAAGGGCACTTAGAGCATCTGAATCCCCTGACTCTATTCCCTAATGATTTGGCTATCTTTCAATTGTAGGGCTTTAGGCAACCCCAAGAAAAAATTGGCTCTAAAGCGCCTCTTAACCCATACCCCCTGTGACATATTATTCCTACAGGAAACCCTTGAGCCCTCTGAGCAGATCATTAAAATCCTTCTCTCTTTACTACTTGGCTAGCACTTTCAAGGCCTGGATGTAGTGGGCAGATCTAGGGGTCTTGCCATGGGTATCAACCCTAAATATATCAAGGTGCTATCCTCATGGGGTGGTCTAGGCTTCCTTAGCATGGACATTCTAATAGCTGATCTAGGAAAACATATCTGAATCATTAATGTCTATGCCCCCAACCAAAACAGACTTGCTTTTTGGCAATCCTTACTGGGAAATCCATTAATCAAAAACTCGACCATCATTGGGGGAGACCTAAATTTTTCCATAGAGAACGAGAAATCATGGGGCCATCACTCTCAGATTGAATCCCTCTCAGATCTGCTGAGCTCCCTCCTAAACCAACATGGGATTATCGATGTCCACATGAATAAGAGGATGCCTACTTGGCATAACAGGCGTACTGGTGATGCTGCTCTTGGAAGAAGGCTAGACAGATTTCTTATGCATGAAGAGCTCCTCCAATCCCTAGCCTTATACAAACAATGTGTTGGCTCGGGAGGTATCTCAAACCATTCCCCTATTTTCTTGGAGGTGACCAGCCCTTTCAAGAAATCGAAGGCCCTTTCAAATTAATTCTACCTGTTTAAAAGACCTGGACTCTATCAAATTGGTCTCGTATTTCTGGCAAGCCTAGCCTCCCCTTAGAGGTCAAAGAAAGGTTGTGGATTTCTGTAGAAACTTAAAACAACTCAAGAGATTAACTATTGACTAGACTTAAAGGAAAAAAGAAAGGGATGAACAATCACTAGTAGATATTGAATATAAGTTTGCCTCCTTAACTGATGACAATGGGCTTGATACTTATCTAATGAAACAAAAATCCGTCTGGTGGAATTGGAAACACAGAGATCCAAGATCATTCAGGATAAGGAAGAATTATGGAGGCTTAGAAGCAGATCAATTTGGCTGCAAGCAGGGGATGGAAATACAAAATTTTTCCAAAGGAAGGAAAGCCAACAATACCATTTGGCAGATGCCCATTGATCAAGAGAGATTGGATACTACTCACCCTCAGCTCGCACAACTTGGAATTTCTCACTTCAAGCAGCTTTTCAAAGCCTCGTTAGCCCCCTCTCTTCCTGATATCATTAACCTAGCTGGCCATTTCCCTAGATACTTGGACCCAGGTGGAATTGATGACCTTATAAAACATGTCTCCATGGAGGAACTTGAAAGAACTTTAAAATGGTTCAAGAGAGACAAAAGCCCCGGCCGAGATGGCTAGCTTGTGGAATTTTATATTGCCTTCCTGGACATCATTGGCCTGGATCTACTTGGAGTGATTGAAGAAAGTCAAACTCTTGGTCGTATATATGCCCCTCTCAACTCTTCCTACATTGCCGTCATTCCTAAGATTGATTCTCCATCCTCCTTCCATCATTTCTGTCCTATTTCCCTATGCAATTGTCTATACAAAATTATTGCCAAGATTATAGCCAATTGTATAAAGCCTATTTTATCGGAACACATCTCTCAAGAATAATTCACCTTCTTCCACCACAAACATATCCATGAAGCCATTGGATCTACCCAAGAAGCCCTTCACTCTATTAAGTTAAAAAATCTCAAAGGGATGGCTCTCAAAATTGACTTATCCAAAGCCTTTGACAAAGTAAGTTGGCTATACCTTAGAACGATTCTCACTCATCTGGGTTTCCCTTTGGAATTCATCATATGGATCATGGGTTGTATTACTTCTGTGTCCTTTGCAATTCTTATTAATGGGTCTGTCTCCCTCCGCTTTCAAGCATAAAGGGGTATCAGGCAGGGATGCCCCTTATCCCCCCTGTTGTTCCTCCTTGTTATGGAAAGCCTGAGTAAACTTATAGACTTAGAGAAGCAATCTAGGAGACTTGGGGGCCTGAAAATTACTGATCATTGCCTACTGACCCATCTTCTCTTTGTGGATGATATTTTCATCATCCTCAATGGGAGCATTTAGGATATTATTACTCTAAAGGAGTTACTAAATCTCTTCAGTGCAGCTACAGGAATGGAAATCAACAGGGAAAAATCCACTATATCTTTCTCTGAATGCTCCCAATAGGAAATTCAACTTTCTCTACAAAATTTCCCCTATCAAGTGTTGGATCTATAGGTTGGTTTGAAGTATCTAGGTTTTAGAATTAAAGCGCACGAATATAAAATAGCAAATTGGACTTGGCTGCTCACAAAGTTGGAGAAAAGAATAAACATCTAGTGTCCTTGTTTCCTATCCGGGGTAGGAATATTGATACTCATCAAAGTAGTATTAGAAGCTACCACAATTTTCTGGATGTCCTTGGCTTGGATACCCCTTGGGATTCTACATAGGATCCAAAAAATTTGTAGCCATTTCTTGTGGAGGGGACAAAAGGATGGGAAGTAATTTGCCTGGGTCAAATGGAGCAGAATTGCAAATCCCAAAAAATGGGGAGGTTGGGGACTAAAGCACCTTCCGACTTTTGTACAAGCTCTGACAGCTAAACAAGGCTGGTTGCTCCTGACCCATAAGAGCCTCTGGTCGGAGGTGGTCTCCCACAAATACAATTGGCCCAATACCATAAGTGAGTGGATTATAAGACCCTCCTGGAACAGAAAAAGAATCTTAGTCATCTGGAGGGCCATCCTAAACACCCTGCCCATTATCAAAGGAGGCTTCATCTGGAAGATTGGTAATGGGGCATTAATGCACATTAGAATTGATCCTTGGACTAGTAGTGGGAATGTATATCAGCTTGCCCTAGATTTGATCACATTCCTTAACAACATTGGTATCCTGTATATATCACAACTTGGAGATCAGTGCAACACAACTTTTCTTCTACAAGCCTAGTGCACTGGTGAGGAATGCAACATCCCGATCCAATGGGAAAGATAGTGGAAAAATTATCTCCAAGCTTTGACAGAATCCCATGTCTGACTCAATGAAGATGAGGATGAACTGATTTGGGGTCTCTCCAAAAAGGGCCATTACTCATCCAAGCATGGGTATGGCCTCATTCAAGCAGAGGAAAAATCAGACAGACTAATGAGTTGGTGGATCCAGCTTTGGAAGTTAAAAGCTCCCCCGCGCACTATACTATTAATGTGGAATATCATTGATTTCAAAACACCCACAAGAGAAAATCTAAGGAAAAGGGCATTCACAGGCCCTACCTAGTGTGTACTCTGTCATCAAGAGAGGAATCAAACCAACACTTATTCCTCGATTATCCTACTTCAAAATAGCTATGGTCAAAAGTATTGCACACTCTTAATATCAACCTAAGTTGGCATGGTACGTATATCCCTACTACCTGAGACAACTAGTGGGGAGCTGGAACTGATCCAAAAATTAGAAATCTACTACTTCTGGTCTCTTGGCACATATGGATGTGTCGAAACCATATCATCTTCTAGGACCGACATATAAATTTGGAACAGATTCCACCAAAGATCTACTCGGCCTATGAGGAACTTCCAGCTGAACAATATATCAACAGGCCCAAGATTAGCACTCAGGAACAGATTGACAAAACCAAGCCCTAGGCATACTTTGATGGGGCAGCACAAGCTCGGGTTGTTGGGGGGGGGGGGGGGGGGGGGGGGGGGGGGGGGGGGGTAATTCTCCACCTATCAAACACACATTTTTTCCACATATGCATGGGCTTAGGTGAGGTCACAAATAATTATGCAAAGTTGATCACCCTTCGACACTTGATACATTTTTCCATTCTCAAAAATTGCAAACACATTCAAATATTGAGGGACTCCAAAATAGTTATAAATTGGTTTAACAACACAACTACGTGTCATGCATATTCTCTAAGAACTATTATGGATGATATTGTTTTTCTCAAAACACATTTTGATCATATTTCATGCACTCACATCTATAGGGAGCATCATGAAGGTGTGGACAAGCTATCGAAAGAGGCATCGCATCATCCTTGAGGAGAATGGCTAATCACAGAACATTCACTGGAAAGGGCCTACCAGTACTTTCACAAGCCATATATATATTAGGAACTTCAGTGGGCAGACAACGCCTAAAATCAAAAGCACTTTTTTCTTTTTAATAGTTTTATAACATGTATACAACACTTTTGGGTTTCTGAACAGTGATCACCCACTGGTGATTTTTCACATATGTAATTATTATAGATGTACAACAACCCTACTGGGTCTACTCACTACTTCTTTTGGAACTATCAGCTGACTAAGGTCACAGTATTTGCATATGCCTATGGGCATCTACAGCATGTAATTTTCAACATATAATGAAAATTACGATCTTTTCTCCCTAGGAAAAGGATAAGCTCATGAGGGGCATCCATATTCAACTAAGTTTCAAGCACAGCTATGGTTATGCACATAATTGTATACATACATACATACATACCACAAGTCAATGGAAAATGGAGATTCAATAACATACCCCTCCTTGCCATACCAGTAAGGGAAGGGGGGTCTACATTTTAATCGAGACCATCAAATTTATTAGTACATCACAACAATTGGATGGGAAGCTATGACATCGTGAATCATGACTATCACAATGAATAAGCACTCTACAACCATTAGATGGGGCCTTTGGACCACAAATGGGAACCATAATAGAACCCATACCATGTCAACAAGGGAAAGGGAGTCCACGTTTTAATTTTGGTCATTGTTGGTCGAACCACCATACTCATTGGATGGAGACCTAATTCTGAAAGCACCAAATTATTTTATACTGTGAAATTTTAATTCGCACAAGGGTCAGAAACATGGGTAGGACCTAGGCCATAGTGACATTTGATGATGTGGAAGTAAGGATGACATGGTCGTCAAGAGGTCTACCAAATGGCATGTTCCACTGATATTTTGGAAGGGCCAATGGACCCAAAAATGGATGACATATGGCACTCCCAAGGGAGGTCACATGGGTAGGATAGCATCAAGGTGAGAACAGAGTGACATCACCTTGTGATGACATCACCTAGGTAGTTTTAGAAGGAGGGCAATGAGAAAAGGCCCAAGGAAAATATTATGGGACATGTCAGTATGATAGGAGAATGATGTCACCTAAACAGTTTTGAAAAAGGGACAATAAGAAATGTGTAGGGTAAATTGTCCTAAGAGACAAAGAAATTCTCAGCAATTAACGAAGGCAGGACTTTGTCCCAAGAGATTTAGAACGCGACGGTAATGGTTTGTTTCAACCTAAGATGGGAAAAATTTCCATGGGAATTAAATTATCTCGCTCTCCCATATTTATAAGGGGGAAACTTCATGGCGTGTTTAGAAAATTTTGGGTTTAGGTGGCATACCAAAAGTGTAGGACAAACTTTCACCATTTAGCCCACATTATGATATAAATCAAGCATAGGGAATCACATTGATGTGATATGGGATGCCACATGGGGACCAAATTGGTGCCACAAGGCAAGGTTGATGATGTCGCAAGAAGTTATTGGTCGAAATTTTAAATTTTCATAACTTAATTTTGATCTGGGAGTTGAATTGAAGAAAATTTATACCTCCAGAAAGCTCTCAACAAGTCAAATGAAATAGAGATGTTTATTTTGGGTTTCAAGTATCTCTGAATAATGACAAAATATTTAGACCCCATTTCCATGACAAGATTATGGAGGTCAGGTCAATGATAGTAACAATTCTTTCTACCCTTGGTTTAGGCTTTGGGGTGGAAGGGGGTATATTACATCCATCAAAAATCAAACCCTCCTGATCATAATCCTTGAAGGTTAGTTACATAATTTTATTTCCTCTAATTCAATGTAGTCTTGTTGTGAATTCTCCAATTTGTAGTAGTTTTTGTTCTTTGATATTATCTTGTTGAATTATCATTTTTGTGATATTCCATTCTATGAATATTCTATGTTCCTTGATAATTTCATACTCGTATTTTTATATTCTATAAAAACTTCCTAATAGTGAGGATATCAAAATGGTTTCACATCTAATGGCTTCCCTTCACTTTGCATATTCATTTCACCTGTCTTCTTTTTAGATATTGTCACCTCCTCTATCCTATTTCCTACTCTTTCTATATTCTATCCTTGGAGACAATGCAATCGTATTTAACATACACATATTCTATATGGAGTTTGAATTATTTAGTATATTTTTGTGACCTTTTTGTATCTTATCTATCTTTTTGAAGCTACAATGTGACCCAATCTCTCAAATTTTGATTTCCTTCATCAATTCTAGAATTCATATACAATTTTACCATATCAATGTCTAGGTTTTCTTGAATATTCTTGCAACTTTCCTATTCAAGCCTTTTGGTAGTCTCATCATCTAAGATCCATGTTTCTTCTTTACTTTGATAATTCTTATTTTCTTCTTTAATATATTGATATCATATAGTAATCTTCTATTATGTTTTCACAATATACATATATATTCACCTTTATTTTTCAATTTCTCCCTTGAATTGTCAGTTTTCCAATTCTACTTGTTATTCGTTCATTGTTTTAACTATTGAATCTCGTTAATGAGTTCTTCATTAAGGTTTTGTATCATCGGTAGCTCATCACTTTTCTTCTTGATATCTTCTTTTGGTTCTTTTAACTCATCATGAATTTTATACAATGTATCCATTTTTTTATCCATAATCGTTTTTTAGGGGAGTTCTTCAAAAGATTTCCATGTGATATTTCATGTGTTATCCTTGTCGATACTCCTAAACCACTAATAATATTCGTAAATAATATTAATACTTTCCCTGGAAGGAGGATTAAAATACCACTTTTCCATCTTCAATCATTCCTTAGGATTTACATCCTTATCTTCACTTCCACTTAATTTAGATATTTTATTTTCTTCTTAATTGAGGTCTAACCAAAATCATGAACTTATAACTTCAATATATTAACAGTAATCATTGAAATATTTATGATCATTTTCGAAATGTATTCTTCAACATTTTCTCTTTTGAACATATTTTGAATCACCTCAACCTAACATTCTAATGAAAGGTTATAATAGATTTAAATTAACATACATTTTAAAACCCTATTATGGAGTTTGTCCTTTTGGACAAAATTCCTTCTAGTGTGCCTCTACAATTTTGGTATTTCTAGGTATAAGCTTTGGAATTGTAGTGTCCTTATATCTATTCTCTAAAATTCAATATGTTTGAACATAATTTGATATTTCAAGTGAAAGAATAGTTATATTTATGGTAACCTTCCAAACATTTGTTCAATTTGTTACCCTTCTTAAGATTGATCTGATTTAGCATGCCACAAATAAAAATTTTCAAACATGATTCCAAACATTTTACTTGAATTAATTCAATATGTATATTTAGACATATGAAAATTTCGCATTCTAAAACTTCTCAAAAAAATAGTTATAGTCATCATACTGAGATGACTCATTTGAAATTGATTTCTAGATTAATCACAAATTCTAATGGCCATAAATAATATATTATAAAGTATAATGTATCAAAACTTGAAACTTCTACCACATCTATTTTGATATCTTTCCTCAATTTCATAAAACATTCAATGTATAAAACCTCCCATAAAAATAGTTGTAATGAAATTCCAAGATGGCTAATTTGTAACTAATTTCAGGCCTAGTCAAAAGCCCTATATTCTTGATGTTATAAATTAAAAAATTATAATTAATAGGTACTTAATTAAAAACGCTATAGTGAAAATGCAATGATGACTCACTTGAATTAGCAAAACCCTAAGATTATATGCTTTGAAACCAAATATTATAAACCAAATATGTAAAATAGCGTAATAGGTAAAAAAATACATACAATATACACAAACATGAATGTGGATTACAACTCGAATATAGATAAGAGAGATCAATTATGTAATAACTCCTTAAAAATAGGAGAACCTTCTCCAAGTACCCAAATAGATTCATACATCCTCCATAATTACTAAATGCTCTCTATATATACATTTTCACATATTACACATGTGGCTTATTTATTTTTAATATGACTTTATCACATATACATTTACACATTACATTCACATTTAACTCTATGTATGCAACACTTTGGGGTCATATCATATACATTTAACGCCATATATTCCCTACTTATGGGCATATCAATATTAGTGGGTTTACAATATAAGGATATTTAAACCAGTGCAAGTATTGGACATGGCATCAATTTGAATATTTATTTATAATTAGGATGTCCCATAGGATTCTATGTAGAATTATGGCAGTGGAAGACTAAGTTATTGAAGAGGATGTTGAATTACGATGATGAATAACCTCTTGTCTTCTTAATTAAATGTTGAATTGATTGAGTCTTAGTGGAAAAAAGTGTGTAATTATCCTACTTCAATCTCAGTAAATTCATTTCAATATCAAATAACCAATAGTGATTTTAATTATGAATAGTTGCATTACATACGATGAATTTTAATCAAAGTGTTCTTACATAGCACACTTGCCAAATATTTATATCCTAGTTATGTTTAAGTATGTAATTAAGGATATGGGTGTTGAAAATATAATTAATGTGTCTATTGAAGAACTTATTCTCTTTCACATCAAAATGAATATGAATTTATACTTATTTTCATTTAGTAAGCCAATGATATCACTATGGTATAAATTAATAAGGCACTCAATCAATGGAAACCTATGATTTTGAGTACAGTGAGGATTCAAGAGTCAAGGAAAAATCTATATTTGGTGCCAAATGATGTAGAGTCAAATGTTACGATTTCCTTTATATCACATATTGTCACCTTTCTAAATATGACATAATAAATAAATTAAAATCCTTATACATGCCAATGCATGTTGGTTCTTTTATTAATGCAAAACAGATGGTAGCCAATGCTACGAAAATTAGAGATGTTATTATATGAATAACATCTATTAGAAAGTCCACTAATATTAGTATGGTCAAAGGTAATTCTTTTTTAGTATTAATACAACATTTCCTTAGGGCTAATATACTTAAAATGTACAATGACATTTAACATGTGAAATTTGTGACAAAATCCACATAATATTGCAATTTTCCATCTTTATCAATGTTGCACTACTTATGGAATTAGAGTGGTGATACAATTATGTTTATCATAATAAATGGATAGTTGGTCATGTATCTAATTTCAACTTATATTATATAAAACAAAGACTACAAAATTTGAAAATGAAACTTCCAATGTCAAGTATGGGTGAAAGGAAACTACTATGGAATAGGTATAAATCATGTGGTAAATAATCTTGTGTGACACAATATTTGAAAGGAAACTACTATGGAATAGATTCATCTACACTACTTATGGAATTAGAATGGTGATACAATTATGTTTATCATAATAAATGGATAGCTGGTCATGTAGCTAATTTCAACTTATATAATGTAAAAAAAAGACTACAAAATTTGAAAATGAAATTTCCAATGTCAAGTTTGGGTGAAATGAAACTACTATGGAATAGGTATAAATCATGTGGTAAACAATCTTGTGTGACACAATATTTGAAAGGAAATTACTATGGAATAGATTCATCTTTTCCTACATGAGCCTTAATGGCCTATAAGTGTGATTGTATGAAATATTAAAGACATCATTTCTCATGCATTTTAAAGACATTTTCCCCCATCAATTAGATAGTTTTATTAAAGGAAATAGAAAAAACATTAAAACACCACTTCCCTTGCAATTCCAACCTAATGTCATCATGCTAATTACGAATGATTAAGTAAAGAAAAAATCATTTTTATTTTTATTTTCTTTACAAAAGTGTACTTTTCTTAAATTATGGCCTTGTGAGTGCACTTCAAGCTAGACACTTATAAATATAAGGATAACTGTATGCTTAAATAGAATAGCATATATTATCTAACTCATTTGACTAGCATGTTGGAAAACAATATATTATTGACTCATTACCTTCTTTTCCTTTCAAAACCAATTGTAAGTTTTTGGAAACTCTTGCTTATATGAATATAAAATTATTTCTTTCTTTCTAACATTAGGCATCATTTCCATTATATGGAATAGGTATTGGTTAAGCATAAACCTTTTCTGTATAGATAATAATAATCAAAATTTAATATTATTATTAAATATAATAATGTTGAAACAATGAAGAAAATATTAAATGATTAATATGCATTGATGAAATAAAATAATAGGGGATATGCCATGCATAACACTTAGATTTTAGGTATATCCATATATACAACCACTGCAACTGCTACATCATAATGGAAGTGATTGATGCATGCCATAATAACATATGTCTATTATCGATTCATAGTGACTACACAAAAAATAATTAAATATTTTCATACAAAATAAAATAAATTATATACAATACTTTTCATTTGTACTTTTATATATAATCAATGAAAATATTACAATTATTTGAGACTAAAATCCTAGATGAAAATTCCATCAAACAACAATAAGTTAATTCATAACTTGAACATTGATTAGAATCAGGTGAAATATGATCAAAATGTGTGATTTGTCCATGTGACCTTGTTAACTAGACTCTATTGCGTTGCATGAAGGCCTAGCCCATGGACCTTCATAATTAAGTTGGAAAATGTTTAAGGATACCTTTTGACTACTTAAATCAACAAATGTGTTAATCTAAAGTAAACTATGGGTTAAATGGCAATCAATATTTGGGTTTGATAAATGTTTCTAAACTCTCATGATATTGGGTAGTGATTTTAGGCATCTACATTGGAGGGTAAGGTCCTCTCAAAAGATCACACCTACAACTATGTCCATCATGAACATAACAATGACATAATCCAAATAAGTTACCAATCTCAAGGTACCTAACATGGAGGCTTAAAAGAAATTTCACCCATAAATTTCTAAGAAAATATAAGAGCACCTCATTATTATTGTAAAGATATTTTTCAAAAACCATAAGTCACCTAACCACTCAATATTCCATAAAATGCATGTGCGTCAATCCATGAATGTATGCTTATTTTCCATAGGAGGGTGTAAACCAATGCTAGAGTTGACAAACAAGCTCTTGAGTTGATGTTTTCAAATTTGTATATGTATCACCTCATTTCTATTAAGCCTCATACTATAATATTAAGAATCCTAGCCCTATATTTGAAAATGAATATTATGGCTCTTTGTGTAGTATTTGTTGCTTGTAAAAGAAACAATTTGATTTCTTGATGATTTGATAACCATTGCCATTTTAGTGTTTCCATCTCTACTTAGTGTTTGGCAGTTAAACTTAGGTCATTTTCTAGTAGGGTATGATAGGTTTCGGTTATATTCATTTGTAGAGCCCAAGATAATATAATTTATATGTTCTAGTGAAACAAGAATAATAGATTTATATTTCCTTGCATAGTTTATAAAATTTTAAAGATCTAAACCTACCTCATATGAATGGTAGAAATAATAAAGGATAATGATGGAAACCTCTCTCATCCTTGTTTTGGTCACATGCACTCCTTGTTCTCCTAAAAACATGTCTTCTTCTCCTAAAAGAGAACCACAATTTTTTGAAATGGAATAGAAGCCATGAGAATTTTTCCTTAGTAAATTGACAAATTGATACATGCTACTATTGTGTGCCAATTTCTAGAATCATATATATATATATATATATATATATATATATATATATATATATATATATATATATATATATATATATATATATATATATATATATATATATATATAATGTTTAATTTTCCAATTTAGTTGATGAGTTATATGGTAGTTCAATGGGGTCCAAGGCTAATTAAACTAAAAGGTGTCTCACTTTTAAAAAACACATGCGTATTCTTGTGTAAATTTGTTCCTAACACTGCATTGCTACTTTTTCACTCATCATCTTTATGTTAGCGGACAAATTTAATATTGTCTAACACTAACACAAATAGATCCTATTAAGTTTCAGAGACTTTATGTGATAAAATTCAAATATCATTTGAAATATAAACCTACATTATTTTCTATAATACCATAAATCAATTGAAATATATAGTAATAGCAAGAAATTTTTTACATGTATGTGTGTTAAAAAAATTGGTATTTTTTATTTCTTATTGGTAATGAAGTTTTCTAGGGGGTGGACAAACCCAACTGGGTTATTTAAAATGAGTTTAAAAATCTTTAAAAGGAAATTTTCATGATCAAAATTCCATGAAGCTTAGCTTTGATCAAAATTCCTATTGAATTTAAAAAATAAAAATAAAAAATAAACTCAAATAGAAAATTGAATTTATCAACTTATTAATTTACTCTTTATAAACATCGTTTCATTCTAAAATGTCATAACTTTATATTCAAAGGAAGTAGAGTATGTACACTTTCATAAACATTTTTCTAGTAACAAATATACATTTCCATAAATTGTATCATAGTTGCTATCCCTTAGCCACATTATTATTATTATTATTATTATTATTATTATTATTATTATTATTATTATTAAATTAAGAAAATAAGACATTTTTTTATTAAGTAAAACAAAAATCTAAATTATTTCATCCCTGAGGGTTAGCTCAAGTGGTCATGAGCCAAATATAAAATCTCTCCCTCAACTTTGGGTAGGTCACGGTTCGACTCTTGATCCTCTCGGGGTGGAGCTCCCTAATTCATGCCAAAATCATGGGGAAATCCTCACAAAGATTTCCCCCCCCAAAAAAAAAAAAAATATTTAATTATTTAGAAAAAATGTCATTTCGTCTATTAGGTAAACTATGATTTCAATAATAATTAAATTAATAATATTTATTCAAAAAAATCTATGCTCCATAAATTTCTAGAATAAGTAACATTTATTAAAAGTTATTTATATCTACAACTAGTGAATCCATATAAAGCAAATGTTATGTGGATAAGCGGATAAGCATCAATCCATCATAACCATAAAAACAGTTACGTGTAGTATATATCAAGTTAATAAAATGAAAATCATTTAAAAAAACTAAATAGTAACTTTATTTAAATAGTTATTATCATTATTATCAATTATTAAAGGATTAATATGAAATTAAACATTTGTAAATTAAAAATAACACATGTAACAAATTCTTAACCACGGAGATTCACACTAACTTCGACATGAAGATTCTTAATTTTAAATGAGTTTTTTTACATACCATGACTTATCTATAACACATGCTCAAAAAACCATAACTCATTTTATATGACACGTGTTCATGTGAATTATTTTAATTAGCTAATAGATTAAAAATGAAAATAATAGTATAACTACTTTGGAGATGAATCTCCACCTTTGATTTGTGTATACTACAAGGAATATCCAAGAATATTTTGTGGAGATTAAACCCTACCATCCATCTAATAACTATTGAAAAAAAATTGGATAGCTCTATTCCAAAAACAGTTGTGGTGAGCCTGGAAAAGAATAGTTTTTCCAGACAATTTTGACCAAATCGCAAAAAAAAAAAACAATTCAAAATAGTTTTTCCAGACGATTGATGTGAGAAGGGTGTACTCTAAGCAAAATAATCTACAAACTGGTGTCAGAAGAATAAGAATAGTTCTTTTTATTAATGTACCATGAGAAGCCATAGCTTCCTTTTTCACCAATAACAACCACACACATGTTATTGGAAATATGTTATTGGCAATGGCCATGAGGGACAATTAAGGACATCTTTTTGGATGCAATGTTATTTGTTAGAATCCTAACTTCAAATCAAATTTGCTAAAAAACTTAAAGGAATTTGCTAAAATTTTTGCATCTATTTATGTGCAAAATTGCAGACTTGTTAGGTAGAGGGTACTTGATATTCTGCAAAATTGCAGATTTAGGTAGAGGTTACCTGATATTCTGCGACACCCTATTGGGTGGCTTCTAACTTATCACAAACTTGGGTTTGCTTATTTTTTGTTCAGATGAGTTGAGATCAAATTTTTAGAATGCCAATTCAATAAATAAAGTGAATTGATTTGGACAAATTTGATTTCATTACATGATTTCCTGACTGAGTTTCGACACCATGGAAAACAGAAATCAACAACAGAGTTACTAGTGGAGTAGTAGTGCCAATGCCCTTCCGTCCTCACATAAACAACAACAAGAGTAATATGCCTTTCTTATTATCAACTTTTCTTGAATGAGTGATCCATATAAAAATACATATTTGCAATAATATGCCTTTTACTGGAAATATGTTATTGCAATCGCCCCCTGGGTCGACTCTCAGAATCGCACCGCTGACCTGCCAGGGGGTCGATTTCCAGAATTGTCCCCTTGGCCTGTCAGGGGGGCGATTCCTAGAATTGCCCCCTGGCCTACTAGGGGCAATTCTAGGAATCACCCTCCTGGCCTGCCGAGTGCGATTTTGGGAATCGCTCCAGGGGGGTGATTCTGAGAATCGCCCCTGTTAGGCCAGGGGGTGATTTTGGGAATCAGTGCCCTGGTAAGCTAAGGGATCAATTCTGAGAATCAACACAAGAGGATGATTCCCAAAATTGGCCCCATCACAAGCCAAGGGGCGATTCTCATAATTGTCCCCCTAGCCTACAAGTGGTTCGGTTCTAGGACCGTTTTGTGTTTTTCCTAGGGCGAACAAGCCCACAGCCAGGTGTGCTTGGCCGTGGGCTCGCCTGCCCTGAGGAAAACACAAAATGACTTCTTAGAATTGCCCCCTAGCCTACGAGAGGGCCCGTTCCCATAATTTCCCCCTTGGCCTCCTGGGGAAATTATAATCGCCCCCCAGGCCAATTTTTGGAATCAGTCCCCTAGCCAGACATCAGCCCAGGGTGGAGATTCCCGACAAGACAGGGGCGATACTTGAAATCGCCCCCCTAGCCTGTCGGAGGCGATTCTCATAATCTGCCCCCTGGCCTGTCGAGGGCAATTCTGGGAATCAGACCAAGGGGGCGATTATGAGAATCACCCCCGGTAGGCTAGGGGGTGATTCCCATAATCGCCTCGTGGCCTGCCGGGGGCGATTTCCAAAATCACCCCCTTGCCCTGCCAAGGGTGATTCCCAGAATAGCCCCCATGGCCTTTCGGGGGAGATTTTGGGAATCAGCCCAGGGGGTGATTTGGGTAATCGGCCCAAGGGGGCGATTCGAGGAATCGACCCCCTGGCTTGGCAGGGGGCAATTCTCGAAATCGATCACCTAGCCTGACAGGGGCCGATTCTGGGAACCGGCCCCAGGGCAGGTTAGGGGACCATTTGTCCTTTTGCATGGCGCGGGCAAGCCCACACCTAGATGTGACTGCCCACAGGCAGTTCCTGTGGGTGGACGTGACTGACTGTGGGCATGCTTTCCCGCAGAAAGGCAGTGCGTTGGGTGGGTGTGTCAGGCCATGGGGGTGCATTCCCACAACACGGCAACGTGCAACACATTAACGTGCTGTGGGCGGGCATATCCACCATTGTGGGCACTCGCCCACATGCACTACTTGTGGGTCAACAGCACAGTCGTGGGCCTACCCACCCTTGGAAAAATGCAAAATAGCCTCCTGGCCTGCCTGATGGTCGATTCCCAGAATCGGCCCCGACAAGCGAGGGGAGTGATTCTGGGAATCACCCCCATGGCTTGCCAAGGGCAATTCTCAGAATTCTCCCCTGGGCTGATTCCCAAAATCACCCTCAGCAAGCCAGGGGGAAATTCTGAGAATCACCCCCACTCCTCCCAGGAGCGAGTTTCAAAATCACCCCTAGCTCAGAATCACCCCCTATCCTACCAGGGGTGATTCTGGGAATCGGCCAAGGGACTAATTCTGAGAATCGCCCCTGGCAAGCCAAGGAAGAATTATGAGAATCGACCCCCATGGCCTAGCAAGGGACCGTTTTGTGCTTTTCCTAGGGTTGGAAGGCCCACGGTCAGGCGCGACATTACACTAAGGCACAATGACCCCCTAGCAGGGGGCTTGCCAAGGGACCAGAGACAAATGAAAAATAAATAAATAAAAATTCCAAGGAATGAATTTTTTCATTTCAAAATCCAACCCCTGTATGAACCTAACATCCAACTTATCATGGGGGTCGATTGGCATGTTTCTGGTCTTTTTTCGTTTCAAAATCGCTCCCTTGGGCCGATTCTCAAAATCCACCCCATGGTCTGTTGTCCCCTAGGTTGATTCCCATAATCGCCCCTGGCAGGCTAGGGGGGTGATTCCCATAATCGCCCCTAGCCTATCGGTGTCAATTCTTGGAATTGACCCCTTGGCAGGCCAAGGGGGCGATTCTCACAATTGACATAACAGGGTGATTCAGAGAATCACCCCGACAAGCCAGCGAGTCGTTTTTCATTTTTCCCAGGGTGGGCAGGCCTACAGTCAGGCGCGACATGTCACTAAGGCATAATGGCCCCTTAGTAGGGGGCTTGCCAAGGGACCAGGGACAAATGAAAAAATAAATAATTTATTTTCTAAGGAAGGGATTTTCTTTTGTTCCCTACATTTGATAAGTCAAAATGTTTTGAATACAATTATTATGTGCTTGGGGGGAACCATTATGTGGAAGCTCAAAGGTAATTGATGGAGGAATATCTCAATAACTCACATTTTGAAATAATTAAATGTATTGTTTATGCTGGTTTATCAAATACAGAAGCAAATTTATTGCCATGGGATCATAATACAGATAATGAGTATAGGATGTCTATCGCTTTCATCTAAAGGGTTAGATTTATTCATAATGAATTTAAAGAAAAATGTGGTGGGGATAAGACAAAGGTTAGTCTATAATTTCGGAAGGAATGTTGTATGGAAATAGGCTATCAAATTGAGGAAAAAATCAATTCAAAAGGCGGCAAAGTACATTCTAATATATTCATAAGTATTGATAACATTTTCCAGTTGGCATTTAGAACTGGAGAGATATGGGAATTGATTAATTATATTGTTAGCATGTGGGAGAACATTGGATTTAAAAACCAAAAGGTCAAAAAGTCTAAACCATTGATATGTAGCAGCAATAAATCGGGTCCTGAAATGAAGCAACTTCCAGAAGATATGACTATCACACCTTAGAGAGCATTGCAAGGAGTGAAGGATGAAAAACCTGTCAAATTAATATTATCTCTTGTGAATTCAGAAGAATTATCACTGGAAAAAATGTGTGAGGAATTTCGAAAGTAAGTTTGTTGAATTATTTTTACTTATTTCTTGATTATAATTTTCTTTTAAATATAACATATTGTTGGTAGTATTTGTTATACATATCATTATATTCACTTTTTTTACTCTATATATTCAGTCACAAGGTTTACATGAAAGTATAAGAACAAATGGTTAAATTGTCGAATGAAGATAGTTTGGATGATGTTGTACGCAACTACCCAAATTCAAGTTCTACATCAACACTAAAATATTTTTATCTTACATTTAAAAAGATATGTTTATTTATACTTCATTTGTATTCATCTCTATACTATTTTTATTTTATAATTTATACATATATTTGTTTATTTTATTAAAGATGAAGAAGGATGCAAATGGACCACCAGATAGTTTCAGATGTTTTATTGAAAAAATTAAGATCGAAATATTGAGAAAGAAGCATCTTAGTAATGTTTAACTTGATCCAAATCTTACTCATTTCATTTGGAATGTGCTTGACACTATTCAATATCAAATAATACAAGATGGTTGTGAAGACATTGTTAAACTTATACCTAAAAGCAATTATTCCCTAGTTATTGCATATATTCTCCATGGTTTAAATATCCCAAACATTAACTATGATAGTGACCCTTATACTTATCAAGCTCTTAGTAAAGTGGTTGCGAGATTTGTAGAAGTCAAATCATCACCATTTTGTATATTTGTGACATTTCATTCAAACACACAATTGTCAATGTTATTGACAAGCTTCAATTGGTAATCAAACTCAAGGATGCAGCTTACATGGTAAGACGTTGAAATTGTATGTTTGATTAATGTTAAAAAATTCATTTATGTACAAGTTAATTGAACTTTTTACTATTTCATGTTATAGGAAAAAGTCAAATATTATTAACCATGAAAATCAAACAATTATAAGTGATTGTGAGTTCATCCATGTTAAAGTTGGACAAAAGATGATAGCTATAGGTCTATGCTTCTTAATCGAGTAGATGGAAAAAGTCATAGCCAAGTACTGGTTTATGATGTTGTTTTAAAAAAACTAGCATATGAATATAAAGAATCAAAATGAGAGATAGTTAACATTTATCAAAAACCACAGTCATTGATTAACTATCTTATAGACTTATGTTCAAATGAAGGAGATTAGGCTCTGAATTTATTCTCAGGCTCAGGTAAGTTTTATTATATAAGATTGAACTTCAATATCTTCTTTCTTAATTTATATATGATTATACTAATTTACTTCATTTTTTGTTTTGTACTTCATAATTAGGTACAACACTAGAATGTTGCCTACAAAAAGGAAGAAATTGCATTGTCATTGAAAAAGACCCAGTATAGTGCAAATTTATTCAACAAAGAATTAATGATCTTCAATTTCTCCCAGATGCAATGCAAGAAATTGGGTTGAGGAAAGGCAATTTTAATGAATCACATGTGGAAAAAAAGGCAAAGGAACCTCACCCACCATTAGATGGAATGACTGGAAAGGCATGCATTGGGAGATTCACATACATCAAAGATCTATCAATAGAGGAAAATGAGCAAACTGAAGCAAAAAATATTGTGGAAGAAGACAATGATGAAACTCTAAAAGATGAAGATTTAAGATTATGTGGTATTATTGATTAAATTTAAGTTATGCTTGGAAATCAAGCTCATTTTTTTAACGATTAATTAGTTGTACTTGTGATGTTTTGACTTTGACATTTTTTGAGAAGAATAAGTATTCTGTTAATGTTGTTATATGTTCAATATTTATATTATGTGATTTTTGCTTTAGTTTTTATGTGAATCATTATTTTTTGAAAAACATTGTGATTATTATTATTTTTTGTCATGAAAATCATTTAAAAACCAAAAAACAAAACAAAACAAAAACAAAAAGAAAAAAACTATTATTTTACCATTTTTTGTTAAATTTTTCCTATGCAAGTTGTGATTTTGACATGTCATTTCTAGCACAAAATTATCAAAATGTGTAATTTTTTTGTTATATTTATTTTCAAAATGTTTATTTTTATGTCAATTGCTAAAAATTATTGTCTTTTTAGAGGAAATTATTGGATGTACATTGAAAAATTAATTAACGATATATAAATATGTAGAATATCGAAACTTTAAAATATCGACATTTTTCTTTAACTATTCAAAAAAATAAAAACCTCAGTACAAAAAAATATGAAGAAGACTACTTCAAAAATTGTTAAATTTAAAAAATAATTATTCACATTTAATATATTAGAAAATTTAAAGTGAAAAAATAAGTCTTTTAAAAAAAGGGCCTGATGCAAAATCAACACTTTTTTATATCAGCCTGCAAATCACTAACATTCTAAAAAATAATGTACATAAAAAAAATTAAGTGTCAAAAACTATGCTTAAAATATATATATATATATATATATATATATATATATATATATATATATATATATATATATATATATATATTCTACATTAACACTTTTCAAAATCGGTTGATTTTTTTGCTACCTCAAAAAAACAGATAATCGTATCAGTTCTCGTCTCAAAATTTACAATATTTCAATAGTAATTATTTTTTTTAATATTAATACAACATTTCTTTAAAACCAATAAATGTAAAATGTACAGTTACATTTAACATGGGAAATTTATAACAAAATCCACAATACTGGAATTTTCCATCGACATCAATGTTGCACTAGCTATGGAATTAAAGTAGCGATAAATTTTGTTTATAACAAATGGATAGCTTGTCATATAGCTAATTTCATTCTTAGGAATAAAAAACTTTAAATTTTGAAAATAAAACTTATGATGCAAATTTGGGTGAAAAGAAACTAACATGGAATAGTTATAATGACGTGGTAAACAATCTTGTGCGATGCAATATTTATAAAATAGTTTCAACTAGGATTTATCTTTTCCTACATGAGTCTTGGTGGTCTACAAATGTGATCATACAAAACATTGAAGACCTCATTTCTCTTGCATTTCAAAGACATTGTCACCTTATTAATTACATAAGGAAATATAAAAAACATTAAAGCATCATTTCCCTTGCAATTCAAACACAATGTCAGCATGCCAATTATGCATGATTAAGTAAAGAAAATAGAAATATTTTATTCTCGTTTTCTTTAAAAAAGTATACTTTTCTTAAATTATGGCCTTGCAAGTGCACTTCAAACTAGAGGCCTAAAAATATAAGGATAATCATGTGCTTAAATAGAAGCCCTGTGATAGAAAATGAGCCAAAAGACCTGGAGGAATTCATTGACTTGACAAAGGCCTCTTAATCTGGATCCACAACTGGTAAGTAGAGCGTTAGATCTGTCTCTGACACTATTGGTGGTTTCTCTTCCGACTTTTCTTTCCAAGTGCACTATAGCCCCAGGGGGTCACAGGTTTTTTCCTGCCAATTGGGGTTTGTATATTATATAACTCATTTGACTAGAATGTTAGAAAATAATATATTATTTATACTCATTACATTATTTTCCTTTCAAAAGAAATTATAAGTCTTTCTGAAACTCTTGATTATATGATTATTAAATATTTATTTATTTCTAACATTAGGCATCATTTCCATTAGATGAAATAGATATGGGTTAAGAATGAACTTTTTATATAAAAGGAATAATTATAAAATTTAATATTATTATTAATTTTAATAATGTTGAAATAATGAAAAAAACATTAAATGATTAATATACCTTGATTAAATAAAATAATAGGGAATACTCCATGTGTAACACTTACATGTGAGGTATCTTCATATAGAAAACCATCACCATTGATATATCAATAATGGAAGTGATTAATGTATGCCATAATGACATATGCCTATTATCAATCTATAGTGACTGAATAACAAATAATTAAATATTTGCATACACAATGCAATAAATTATATAGAGTATTTTTCATTTGTATCAATGAAATATATTAAGATTATTGCATACTAACATATTAGATGAAAGTAACATCAACCAAAAATAAGTCTATTCAAAACTTGAGAATTAATTAGAATCATGTGAACTATAGTTAAAATGGTTGATTTGTCCATGTGACCTTATTTAACTAGACTCTATTGCATTGCATGAAGCCCAACTCATGGACCTTCATATTTAGGTTGTAAAATGTCTAAGAATACCTTTTGACTACATTAGTCAACAAATGTGCTAATATAAAGTAAACTATGGGTTAAGTGGTAATCAATTTTTGGGTTTGATAAATGTGTAACACCCTCCTCCCACATATGCCCAAGTAACCATGCCAATCAAGGTAAACATGAGACAAGAGGATACTATGATCATATTTGACCTCCTAAGTGACCTTAAGGAAGTTGAATCGATGGAACATCACACACAGTCATCCAGTATCATCAGCACAACCCCAAAGAGACAAGTCAGTCACTCAAGCAGCGTGTCCTTGGGTCCCATTACTGTTTTGGACCTCTGATGCCATAGTCTCTCTCATGTTATGGGCAAGAGGGTGACCAAAGACCTAAGTCGCTCTCACAGTCCTACTTGCCAGTGATTGTGGACCAAACTTGCTAGTTTTGTTCCAGCGACCCGAGGAATTAAGCCACCTTTTCAAGCCCAAAACCTAGGCCACTGCCCAGAATGGAATGAAAGCACAAAATCAATTAAAGTACAAGGGAAAAATGATGCAAAAGTAAATAGTTGATCAAGACCATAACCAGACCCCACTAGCCATGATAGGCATTTCATCAAACATATTGTCAACATGTAACCTACAGGTGTAAACAAAAGAACTAAGTGTAGGGATCTCATACGTATCTAAGAATCGCTATGAACCATTGTTTCCTTATGTCATTTGTCATTTGCTTCCATATCACTTATTAGGTCTTAGATACCATATCCATTCAAATACAAGTAAACCATGTTGATAGCCATACATAGCTGCTATCACAAAATATAAATCTAACTACCATAATCGGAACATAAATACAATAAACATATCAGCCATCAAAATCCATATATGCACCATTACATTTACACATGAAAATCAAGGAAATAAATTTCTCATTAATGAATACAATGAACCAACTGGAGATGGGACTACCACATTCCACCCGACCATAGATTCGCTGAGCCAAGTCTCTGTTCATACAATAACCCCAGTGTCATATTCCAAGCATGAATGTGGGACTCATAGAACACATCAAAAACACCAATCAATGTGGATTCCACCAGAGTTCTTCACCTACACCATGAGGAATTTTAGTGCCTCCTAGTCTCTCGGAATTTACCATGCATCCACACTCTAATCTAGGGATCATTAGGCCCTACATTGAGACATACTCTCTAGGATTTACCATGCAATCGATCATGGAATCACTAGGCCCAACAGAGAAAAAATCCACCTCTTGGCTTTACCATATATCTCGTCATTCACTAAGAAGGATTCCTAGGGCCACCGAAGCACACAATCTGTCTTTACTGCAACCCATAGTTCCATTTAGGGGTTACTAATCTAGTGGTTTTGTGCATCCTCGGTCTGGTTCAAGGACCACTACACCATGTGTTTGTCAATTCGGAGATCCACCCCTGTTATGAGACCAGCTCACAAAAAGATAGAAAAGATAGTTGAACGCCTTAGAATTCAGCCTCTTCGAGGGGGCAACCTCCTCTACATTACACAAATGAATAATTCTTAGATGATTCAAATGACAAAACCTCCTTTCTATATAGGAGTCTAAGGGGTCACAATATAACCAAGCCGACCTAACAATAATGATGTAAAGGCACAAAAATAACAATAGAGAGATTCTATGGGGCACAATAATAACAATATGGGGACAATAGGGGCACAAAAATATTAATAAGGGATACAAATACAATATTAATGGGGGCATCACTAGTATTATAGGGACCTAACATGCCCCTCTCCTTCAAAAAAGTTTTTCCTCAACGCTTGAGTAGTTCTAGATGCTTCTGTATAAAATTCTCATCCTCCCATGTGGAATCTTCAGCGGTTAAGTTCTTCCAATTGATGAGATACTCTGAAATGGATCGATTTTGTAGTTGTCGAGTTCTTATTTCTATGACTTCTTCTAGTTCCAATTTAATTTTTCCTTCCTCGTCAAAGTTCTGGCAATATTGTTTGAACTGGGAGCTTGTCGCCTATAACCTTCTTTAAACATGAAACATGGAAATTTGGGTGCACTCGAGAAGCTACAGAAAGCTCCAATTTGTATGCCATAGTACCAATCTTTTGCAAAACCTTGTACGAACCATAATACTTTGGTGACAATTTGTTATCCTTCTTAGCTTCTACACCTTTTTGTGCAAGTGACACTTGTTGCACTTGGTCTCGTAATTTTGATATATCATGTTTCATTTCTTCCTCTTCTTCATGAGTCATGCTAGAGCTTTCAAGTTGCTTACTAGGTGTTTGTATTTTCTTTCCTCGGGGCATCAATTACTGATAATAATTCTTTACTATGCCCTTTGAATTCCTTCAAACTATGTTTTCAAACCAAGCTTATGCAAAAAATTTAAAAAAATTACACACATTTTTTCACTTTGTAGGAGCTTGATATTGAATCTGATGTATCTCTTTAATTTCGTATCATCCAATTCTGAAATTGCGATCTATAGTAGCCCTCTGCGTCCTCTTTCCAATGCCACCAATCTGATCCAAATTGGATTCTCCAAGGAGGAGTTATGCACAATCTCCCAAGATGACCTAATTATAGACCTTTCCAGAAGAGCGAACTTGTATGAAGTGCCACGTGTCACTATTTCGACCTTTGGCTCTGAAAATATTTAAAAGAAACTACAATTCGTCCTCTTTCTGTACCTTCTTACAAAATTTCAATCTGACGCTCAGAGAGAAAGTTATGATGATTTTCCCCAAGTAACCTGTTTGGAATGTAATTCAGGAGTCTACAAAAAGACCAACTTCCTTAGCTCATATCTCCGCAAATATAGCGTGAAAAGCTCTAAAATTTAGACCCGAGGTTTAATGCGATTTCATCTCAAATGGGTTTTTTTTACTTCTGAAATGTCGCATAAAGGAAGTTATAGCGAAAATGCCACAGTGACCTATTTGGAGCAGTGAAACCCTAGAATCCAAAGCTCTGATACAAAATGTTATGAAACCAGCTCACAAAAAGATAGAAAAGGTAGTTGAACACCTTATAATTCAACCCCTTCGAGGGGGAAACCTCCTTTACATTACACAAATGAATAATTCTTGGATGACTCAAATGAAAAAACCTCCTTTCTATATATAGGAGTCTAAGGGGTCACAATATAACCAAGCCAACCTAACAATAATAATATAAAGGCACAAAAATAACAATAGAAATATTCTATGGGGCACAGTAATAACAATATGGGGACAATAGGCGCACAAAAATATTAATAAGGGATACAACTACAATATTAATGAGGGCATCACTAGTATTATAGCGACCTAACAACCCCACTCGGCCTCGAATCCAATCCGGCCATCCCACATAAATCGAATGAGAGAACCCATCTTATCAAAGCTATCAGGAAATGGTAAAGTTTGGCTGAAAATATTGTCACACTTGAGAAAACTCCTTCCATAGTAGAAAAGAAACACATCCAATCCCATGCATGCCAAATCTAGCAAGGAAAATACACATGCAAGTCGATACTTGCAATGAAGCCTGTAGTAGCTGCTTGATCCTACATTTCCCTGATTGATCTTTTCTTCCTCTTTCCTTTTTTACCTTTCTTGCTCCAATGCCAAAGTGCTCCAAGAAAAAATCTAAGTGTCCAAGAGTATGAGAGAGAGAGAGGGAGAGAATAATGAAAGATATCCAAATATAAATTGACAAAAGGTTACCCATTGATCCTCAGAAGCCTTTTTATGAACGAGGCCTCTATTTTCTTCATTTTCCATTATTTTCATTCATTTTCCTCTTCGCATGCAACCTACGACCTTTCACCTCCTTTTTTTCCTAATTTCCATTATTTTAATAAATAATTGTGCCAAAAATTCCATTTTTCCTTTCCAAATCCTTAGTCATTGCCTTTGCCAATTTCCATAGCCCTAAACAACCAAATGAACACCCCCTAGGATGTATTTCTCAACATTTAGCTTAGAATAAATGTCCCATTCATCCCTGGTTATTGTTTTTAACTTTTATTACATCGAATTTTCACCAGGGTTGCTACAAAACCCTCCCCCTTGGGGGACACCATCCTCAGTGTTCAATCACACATATACCTCAGGAACCCGTTGAAAGAATACATACTACTCATGGAGATTTATAACACAACTTGATGCATTATTTACAATGAAATATCTGCTCAAGATAAAAATGTCATGACAACATACCGCATAGTGGAGCTTTATAACATAGCTCATTATGGCATTTACAAAGATCATCCTGTTGGGTGCCAATCCACATGACATCATAACATCATGATAACATAACCACATGATATCATAATAGCATGGTAAGATAACCATAATGACATGGCACCCATACTGCATAATGGA
Organism: Pinus tabuliformis; assembly: GCA_031772625.1. Classification (NCBI taxonomy): domain Eukaryota; kingdom Viridiplantae; phylum Streptophyta; class Pinopsida; order Pinales; family Pinaceae; genus Pinus; species Pinus tabuliformis. Next base: position 511,480,847 of record CM062820.1, read on the forward strand.
GATTTATAACATAGCTCGTTACGGTATTTACATCCATACACGAGTGTACATATAGCAACATCATCAAAAATATGTATACCAAAACAAATGCCAAATCATATATCAAAACATGTACTAAACACCACATCTAAGAATATATCAAAACATCATATAACATATATCAAACAGTCAGAAGGCATATATCGAACCACCATAAATCATATACTAAACGACCATAAGAAAATACCAAACCACCGTAAGAAAATACCAAACCACCATAAGAAAATACCAAACCACCATAAGTAAATACCAAACCACCATAAGCAAATACCAAACCACCATGTCAAGCTACTTTGCCTCAACCGGAAAACTAGGAAGGATACATAGCCCACATCTGATCCGCCATCTCCCATGTAGCTTCATCAGGCCCAAAGTCCATTTCACTTTAACTTGCTCGATTGCTCGATTTTAGAGCATGAGTGCCTTTTCATATAATATACACTGAAGCTATTGCTGGAATTCTACATCTGGCTCCACCTACAATACAAACCAATCAATTACATGATCAACATCTTTAACATACTTCTTAAGAAAAGATACATGGAAAACATCATGGGCTTTCATTATCGGAGGAAATGCAAGTCGATAGGCTACAGGCCCAATCCTCTCAATAATACTGAGGGGTCCACAAAACCATGGTGCCAACTTAGCACATGATCCAATATGTAAGGAGATATTCTTCTGTTTGATGCTCAAGTACATCTATTGCCCAACTTGGAACTCGTTAAACAACTTGGTCCTATCTGCATAACTCTTATGTCTATCCTCTGCTACCTTTAGATTCTTCTTGATCACCTGCATCTCATGTTCCATGTCTGCTAACATATATGGTCCAATCAATACCCTGCTAACTGGATCACTCCAACTAATGGGAGTGTTACAAATCCTCCCATATAATGCCTCAAAATGACTCATCCTTAATGACTCCTGATAACTGTTGTTGTATGCAAAATCGACCAAAGAGAGATACTCTTCCCACTTCCGCTCCTGATGCATCACATACATCCTCAACTTGTCCTCTAATATGATGTTGACCCTCTCTGTCTGTCCATCTGTCTACGGATGATAAGTTGTGATGAAGGCCAACTATGTACCCAAACCTCCAAATAACAGCTTCCAAAACTTGGAATTGAACTTCGCATCCCCATCTAACAGAGTCTTCTTTGGAAAACCATGCAGTATAACCACATCTCGGATGAACACCTATGTCATATCACTAGCTAAGAATGTAGACTTCACTGGAATGAAGTGTGCAACCTTTGTTAACCTGTCCATAATGACCATGATGGAATCATGCTACTTCGTTGTCTTTGGAAACCCTATGATGAAATCCATGAAAATGACCTCCCATTTCCATTCTAGAATCGCAATCATCTGTAGCAGTCCACCTAAATGTTTACACTCTACCTTCACTCGCTGACAATCAAATCATCTAGCCATGAACTCTAATACATCCCTCTTCAACTCAGCCAATAGTAATATCCCTTCACTGTTGTCATTGTCTTCTAATAACCCGGTGACTTGAATATGGTTTTGCATGAAACTCCCTCAATATCACATTCTTGAGGTCACTGCTATATGGTACATATATCCTGTCTCGAAACATAACCAATCCATCTATTGTAAGACAATAGTGCACGCCCTGTGAACCTGTACCTATACATGTACCTGTACTGCCACATGTACCTATACCACTACATGTACCTGTACCCATACCTGTAATATCACCCTACTGCAACCTATGCACAATCTCCATATACCTGACATCCTGCTATCTTGCTTGCAAGATCCTATCATGTAAGTTTGTTCCATAGGAGCTCACAGCTGCCAAGTGATGTACCTCTACCCATCTACTAAGAGCATCTACCACCATGGTCTCTTTACCTTTTATGTACCTGATCTCGAAATCAAACTCGCTAATCATGGCCAACCGTCTAGTCTGCCTAGCATTCAGATTTAGTTGTTCAAACAAATACCTCAACCCAATGTGATCACTCATAAGCGAAAACCACCTGCGAAGAAGATAGTGCCTCCACATCTTCAGTGCATGTATAATCGTTGCTAACTCAAGATCATGTGTCTGGTAGTTCTGCTCATGGTCATTTAGTTTCTAGGACTCATAACATACCACCTATCCATCCTACATAAGGACTCCATCAAGCCCTCTCTTGCAAGCATCTATGCATACCACAAACTCTTTGTATGGATCTGTAATCTATAGTACCGGTGCATGCGCCAACAACTACTTAAGTTTCTCAAAGCTATCCTCACACTCCTCTGTCCATTTAAATTTCTTACCTTTCCTCTGCAATGATGTAATGGGATAAGGAATCTGTGAGAAGTTCATGATCAACCTTCTATAATAGCTTGCCAGAACCATGAAATATCTCACCTCATATACATTCTTAGGAGCTACCCACTCCATGATGGCCCTTATCTTCTCTGGATCTACTGCAATTCCTTCCTTCGAGGTAACATGCCCCAAGTAGTGTACCTCAGTCTGAAATAAACTATACTTGTTGAGCTTAGCATGCAACTGATGCTCTCTCAACAATCTCAACATTGCTGCTAAGTTCTCGGTGTTCTCTGCCTCATTTTTAGAATATACCAGTATATCATCAATGAACACAATAACAAACTTATCCAAATATGGACACAACACACTATTCATCAAACACATGAATGTAGTTGGAGAATTAGTTAATCCAAATGGAACAACAAAAAACTCATAATTCACATACCTGGTCCTGAACACAGTCTTGTAAATGTCCTCCTCTTTTATGCATACCTAATGGTATCCTGATCTAAATTCAATCTTTGAGAACATTGTTGCTCCCTTCAGTTGATCGAACAAGTCATCAATGCTTGGCAAAGGATATCTATTATTGATAGTCACTTTGTTCAACTTCGTGTAATTAATGCATAATCTAAGGGTACCATCTTTCTTCCTCACAAACAAGACTGGTGCACCCCAAGGTGATACACTTGGCCTAATGTATCCCTTATCCAACATTTCCTTCAGCTATAATTTCAACTCAACCAACTCAAATGTGCTCATCCTGTAAGGTGTTTATGATGTTGGAGTTGCCCCTGGCACTAACTCAATAGAAAATTCTACATTCCTATGAGGTGGAAACTCTGTAATGTCCTTAGGGAATACATCCTGAAACTACTACAACACTGGGTACCTATTTAACATATCTGCATCCTCAGCCTCCTTACCCTTATCACTAGAAATGTGTACTACAAATAGCTTGCACCCTTTCCTACAGCTATGCTTTGCTTGCATAGTTATCACCATCCTAATTGATGTGGCTTTCTTCTTACCTTGCAAGACTCTTAGTTCTCCATTGTCATCAACACGCTCAATAGATTTGTCATAGCAGTCAACCTTGTTCTAATTTAGATACAACCAATCCATGCCAAACAACATAATGTATGATCCCAACGGTAACACAATCAAATGTGTTGTTGTAGGCATACCATTTAATTCAAATGCACAAGTTGTTACCCAATGATGAACTCACTTCTTCGTACCTATAGCCAACTGCACTAACCAAGACTCTGCATGCAAATCCTTATTCAAACCACACTTATCCACCAAGTCAAGGCTAACATAGCTATAATTGATCCAGGGTCATTCAAAACAGAAATAACTTGATCACAAAGCTTACCGTCCATCTCAATGATAGATTCCTGGTGATTTTCTTCCCCATTGTCCACTATTGCATAGATACGTGGAATACTCTAACCAACATCCCCAACAATATGTTCCTTTTGTGCACAGTATATCTTAGGCCTTCTACCCTGATGTTGCGGACAATCTCTCCTAAGGTTCTCTTCACCACATGTCCAACACTCCAACCGACTAGTGCCCTCACCTCTATTGTGTTGCTGATGTTGTGGCCCATGTCCCTATCTAGGTGTATTAAATATCTTTTGCGGAGACACATTTTCTTTCCCATATGCATGTTGAGGCCTTTTCCTCTTAGGCTGCCATTTACCTCTACCTTGTCTTTTCCCTTCCATCCATGTTGAGATTCATTCTTACGCTTTGATTGATCATAGAAATGCTTTAGTTTCCCAATAACTTCCTCAAGTGACCGAGGCTCATCATACACAATCGAATCTCTACATACTAATGGAAAACCACTAATAATTCACTGATCTTTAGCCTTCTCATCGGTAAGATATGATAGATACTTCAATAGTTCTAGAAACTTAGTCGTGTACTCTCCGTCTATCACTAATACCATCTTTAACTCATAGAATTATTTTTCCTTACTTTCATCATACCTTTCTAATAAGTACTTCTTCCTGAAAATCCTCTTGAATTCCTGCCAAATCAAGTCATCTGTCCTAATGTCTCTAACCCGCTTAACATCTTCCCACCATATGTCTACTTTCTCAAGCTTAAGATAACTATTCTAGCCTTCATGTTATTTGTGTACTCATGCAACTCAAAGAATTTTTTCATCCCAAGTATCCAAGCCTCTGGATCTTCTGACTTCTTCACACATCCATCAAAAGTAGGTGGTTTCTATTTCTTGAATTCATTCGGTCAGTATCCCCTATCATTCCTCCTATAATGATGATAGCGACAATGATCATGATGTCTATCAGAACCAAAACTAGAATAATACATGTACTCATCGCACCTCCTTTCCTACCCTTCCCTGCTTGATCCTTGCTTCTTCTTTCCTTCTTTGCCATTCTTGCTCCAATGCCAAAGTGATCCAAGAAAAAATCTAAGTCTGCAAAAGTATGAGAGAGAGAGAGAATAATGAAAAAACTCCAAAGATAAATTGACAAAAGGTTACCCAGTGATCATCAGAAGTCTTTTTATGAATGAGGCCTCTATTTTCTTCATTTTCCATTATTTTCCTTCATTTTCCTCTTCACATGCAACATGTGACCTTTCACCTCCTTTTTCTCCTAATTTCCATTATTTTAATAAATAATTTTGCCAAAAATTCCATTTTTCCTTTCCAAGGCCTTAGTCATTGCCTTTTCCAATTTCCTTAGCTATAAACAACCAAATGAACACCCACTAGGATGTCTTTCCCAACATTCAGCTTGAAATAAGTGTCACATTCATATGTGGTTATTGTTTTTAACTTTTATTGCATGGAATTTTCACCAGGGTTGTTACAAAATGTTTCTAAACTCTCGTGATATTAGGTAAGGAGTTTAGAAATCTACATAAGAGAGTGAGGTCCTATCAAAGGATCACACCTACAACTATGTCCATCATGAACATAACCATGACCTAACCCATATAATTTACCAATCTTAGGTACCTAACATGGAGGCATAAAAGAAATTCCACCCATAAATGTCTAAGAAAATATAATACCACCTCCCTATTATTGTAAAGATATTTTTCAAAAACCATAAGCCACCTAATCACCCAATCTTCCATTAAATGCATGTGCATCAATCCATGAAAATATGTGTATTTTCCATAGAAGGGTGTAAAGCAATGCTAGAGTTGAAAAACAAGCTCTTGATTTCATGTTTTCATATTTGTATATCTATCACCTCATTTCTATCAAACCTCATCCTATAATATTCAAGAATCCTAGCCCTATATTTGGAAATGTTTTTTTATGGCTCTTTGTGAAGTCTTTGCTGGTTGTAAAAGAAACAATTCAATTTCTTGATGATTTAATATCTATTGTCATTTTAGCGTTTTAATCTCTACTTGATGGTTGGGAGATAAACTAAGGTCATTTTTTGGTATGGGAGGGTAGCTTTTGGTTCTATTTATTTGTAGAGTCCATGATAATATAATTTATATGTTCTAGTGAAATAAGAATAATAGATTTATATTTCCTTGATTAGTTTATAAATTTTTAAAGATATAAACCTATGGTGCAAATAATAAACAATGGTGATGGGGACCTCTCTCATCCTTTTTTGGGTCACACGCACTCCTTTTTCTCCTAAAAACGTGTATTTTTCTCCCAAAGGAGAGCCACAGTTTTTAGAAATGAAATAAAGGCCATGAAACCTTTTTCTCGCAAAGTTATGATTGATATATGTTACTAATATGTGTGAATTCCTAGAATATACATATATATCATTAAAATTTGATTTTCCATTTTAGTTGATAAGTTATATGGTAGTTCAACGGGGTCCAAGGCTACTTAGACTAAAAGGTGTCTCACACTTTTAGAAAACACATGCATATTCTTGTGTCAATGTGTCCCTAACACCTCATTGCCACTTTTTCACTCATCATATTTATGTTAGAGGACAAATATAATATTGTCTAAAACTAACACAAATAGATCCTAAGCTTCGAAGACTTTATGTGATAAAGTTCAAATATCATTTTCAATATGAGCTTACATTATTTTCTATAATAGCATAAATCAAATGAAAAGGATAATAATAGTAAAAAAAAATTATATGTATATGTATGCTAAAAAAAATTGGTGTTTTTTATTTCTTACGGAGAATGAAGTTTTCTGGGGACAAACTAAACTAGGTTAATTAAAATAAGCTAAAAAAATCTTTAAACCGAAATTTTCATGATCAAAATTTCATCATTGATAATAAAGCATAGCCTTTATCAAAATTTCTATTAAATTTAAAAACTAAAATATTGAAAACAAAAATTTGAATTTATGAACTTCTTAATTTACTCTTTACAGTTTTCATTCTAAAAGATTATAGCTTCATATTCAAAAGAGGTGGAGTATGTCACTTTTATAAGCAAATTTTTAGTAACAAATATACATTTCTATAAGTTGTATCACAATTAATATCCCCAAAATATAGGGATCTCATATACCAATTTGGTATGTGGCTTGGCCAATTATTATTATTATTATTATTGCAACATAATTAAAAATTAAGAAAATAAGACATTTTTTGTTAAGAAAAAATATAAATATAAATTATTCCAGCCATGAGGGTTAGCTCAAGTGGTCATGAGGCAAATATAATATCTCTCCCTCAAAATTTTGTTGGGTCCCAATTCCACTCTTATCCTCTGAGGGTGGAGCTCCCTAATCAATGCCAAAATCACGGGGAAGCCTTATATATATATATATATATATATATATATATATATATATATATATATATAGATATATATATATATATAGATATCTATATATATGGGGAAAAGAGATCATTTAGTCTATTGGCTAAATTATGCTTTTAATAATGGATATATTAATAATATTTAGACAAACAAAATCAATGTTCCATGAATTTCTAGAATAAGTGACATCTATTAAAAACTCTTTATATCTATAAGCATCAATAAATGTCGATAAGAACCAATCCATCATAACCAGCAAAACACTTGTAATATATATCAAGTTAATAACATTAAAGATCATTAAAAAAATGAAATTATACTTTATTTAAATTATTATTATTATCATTTATAAAAGGAGTTAATATATAAATTAAACATTTGTATTTTAAAGAAACCACATGTAACAAATTTTTAACCACTGTGGAGATCCACCTCACTTTTAATATGGAGATTCTTAATTTTAAATCAACTTTGTTACAATATTATGGTTTATTAATACCACATAAACCATAACTCATTTTATATGCCACATGTTCATATGACTTCTTTTAATTAATCAATCTAATTAAAAATGTCAAAATAGTATAACTATTCTGGAGATAAATCTCAACCTTTAATTTGTGTATCATATTAAAAATATCAACAATATTTTGTGGAGATTAAATCCTACCATCCACCTAATAACTATTTATAAAAAAAAAAAAAAAAAAAAAAAAAAAAAATAAAAAATTGAGTAGCACTATTCCCAAAAAAAATATAAACAACGACCTTGGAAAAGAATTTTTCAACATAATTTTGACTAAATCCAACCAAAAAAAATTAAAAATTTAAATGAAAATAAAAATAAACAAGAATTATTCTAAAATAAACATGCTTATGACCTAATTATAAATTTTATTAGTTTTTGAAAACAAATCTTTTAAATAATTTTAAAATAAAATTTATTTATAATTTATTTTTTATTTTATAATAATATTTTAAATAAATTAAATTAAATATTGAAATAAATTAAATATTTATAATAATTAAATAAAAATATTTACATTTTAATTTAATATATTAATTTTTTCTTAAAAATTCATTTTCTCTTTTACGTTACGTTGAAGTTGGTTGTAACAATTCCGTGGTGTTGGCTTTCCATATTAGAAATTCAATTGAGAATGTTTAATTCTTGTGACAATGTTTATATAAATAATTTCAAAATTTTAAAAGATGAGCATATATAAAATTTAAATTTAATAGTATAAAAGAATGAATTAAAAGATAAGCCTATATAAAATTTAAATTTAATAATATAAAAAAAATAATAAATTTTTTGTTGAATGAAATATAAGATATTTTTAATGGTTTGGAGTATGTCTTAAAATTGCTTTTGTTTAGTTAAGAGTTCATCTTCTTTATGGCTTGGAGCATGTCTTAAAATTGCTTTTGTTTGGTCAAGAGCTCATTTTCTTCGAATATGAGGAAATAAGTTAATTACCCAAGATCCACAAGCATCTCAGAGGAGTGAAAGCGTGCTCCCTTAAGCACCACGGGTTATTACAGATGGCGTGGTTTTCCTTGATTAATGTTGATGAATCAGCATGCATTCGTCAAAATCTTTGTCCACACTATAGGTTTGACAACTGATTTATGATAGATTTTCCCACCTGTAAAAAAAATAAAACAACTTCCAAAAAAATAACCAACCTATTATTGTTTGGTTTCCATTCAAATTTTCAAAGTGATTTGTAAAACTATGTCATGGATGACTACCATGTGATTGCACTTATTTGATCAATCTAATATTGTTGTTAAACTAAATTTCGTATTTTTTAACTAAAAAATGATTTCCTTTTTGTGTTGGTTGGAATTTACAAATCCATATTTTAAAATTTATAATTTAAATTTGATTAAATGTTTTAACTAGCTCAAAGAAGAAAATTAATATAGCCAAGATTAGAATGAACTCTCATGAGTTCCATAGCAAAATGGGTCGTTGGGCAGTTCCTAAAACACCATGGATGGAAAGGATCTGCCATCTCTGTGAGAATATGAACATTGAGGATGAAAATCACTTCCTCTTAGAGTGCCCCGTGTACAACCACATTAGATCTCAGTTTCATAATATTTGTTGCAACACTGACCTTCCTAGCCTTTTACGATGTCAAAATTATAGTGAGTTCGGGAGGCTTCTCTCCAAGCTTTTGAGCATGGGAATAAAATCTTAAATCAAATTAAATAATAATTTGTTTCTTTAGGTTCGATAGACCAAAGTTTGGTCTCAGTGGGCGTTAACCACCACCACCACCATCATCATCATCATTCATCATCATCATCATCATCTTCTTCTTCTTCTTCTTCTTCTTCTTCTTCTTATAAGAAATTGTTTCCATGGTGGGGTGAGTATTGAGGCTCAGGACAGACATTAATTCCTACACATGTGGTTTTATATGAAAAGGGAGGTGAGTAAATTGGTTTCGGGAAGGCAACCGAGGAATGTTCTCGACACAGAGGGTATTATAAGCATCAAGGGAATTGTAAAGGGTGCGAAGGTGGTAAGCACGGCAATGAGTTTGGCATTTTGGGACACTGGGGTTCGTGAGGAGGCAACAATCGTTGGATCCTTTTGTGCTTTCATTTTGGGGGGGCAGTGTTGGTGTTCAATCCTAACTAAGTGCAGCACTCAAAGAACCCCACGGCTTCAACGGGTTCCTATTCCATGGGATCCTAGAAAGCAACAGACGAGGATTGGGCTAGTGAGAGAATTTTGATATGCGGCTTGCCTTCACCAATGGAAGGTCTAGAGGAAATATCTTGCCACGTCGTCTTCACTTTGGAGAGACCCTTCGTTGTTGTGGCTATTGCAGGTCACTGGTATCATCCCTATGTTCATGTTATGATTTTCGCATTACTGCATTTTCTCTTTTCACGTTGTCATTGGAGTCCAAGCTAGACTGTTTCGTTGTTCGCATCAGCATAGCAGTTAGGTGCCTTGGCTCTGTAGCTAACAGGGATGCTCTTGGTTGTAAGAACTTTCAGGCAAGATAGTGTAGTTACAGAGTCTATTTTTGCAAAATTGGTGTAATTTGGTTTGAAGAGGGGAGCTCTTGTTCCCGAATCCCACGGTCCTCCATACTTTGACGACCATTTTAGAAGACTGTGGGGCCTGTTAGTGGTGGGTAGTAGAAGTGTGTGCATATCTGTAAGGGAGGAATTTTAGGAAGTGTTGTGTGTATTTTCTGACTCTTACATCATGCAACATCAAAAAGGGTGCCCCAAACAAGGAGGAGGTAATCATGGTTGAGGAATTCACGAGGAGGACAGGGAGCTACAATCCCCTCTCAAGGATTCACATGGATGAGTCGCTCTTCTAGCTCGTTTTGACAACATTGATGTGCAAATCCACCTCCTTCAGTATTCGGTTGACTAGGTAGCCGAAGCACAAATTGAGGACCATGCAGACCTGGTTGGTTTTCTTGCTAATATCCTTCACAACTAGAGATTCATTCTTATTTGCCAAGCCACCCTCTAGCGAAACCAACAATACCTCCAAGACAGTATCGATAATTTCAAGACCCGCATGGCTCACATGGAATATCACATCCATGAGGCCTTTTATCATCTAGATGTTAATGGCATAGCTACAAAGGCAAATGCCTCTACTCCTATTAAACTATGAAGAAGAAAATTGGATGTATATATGTTTTGGATAGATTTTTTGCATGTTGGGCAGTAGATAGAATGTGACCTTTTTTTCTCTGCCTTCTTTCTGAGATGTTTTTACAGGCCAACAAATCTGGTCTGTTAGGTCCTTATAATACTAGTGTATTCCCCTTATTGTTATAATTAGTGTAGCCCCCTATTATTATTGTTTTACCCATGTATCCCCCATGTTGATATTGTTGTGCCCCATAGAATCCCACTATTCTTATTGTTGTTCCCTTACATTATTATTGTTATGTAAGCTTTGATCATATTGTGACCTCTTAGACCCCTTTATATACTAAGGAGGTCTTATCATTTGTATCATCCACATTTATGTAATGTAAAGGAAGTTTCCCCCTCGAAGAGGTTATTTCTCAAGTCGTTGATCTATCGTTTCTCTATTTTGTGATCTAGTTGCATAACATTGGGTATCAAAGATTTGGATTCTAGGGTTTCGCTTCTTCAAATAGGCTCCAAAATTCCATCTCAAACATGTGACCTAAAGAAAATCATCATAACTTTTGTTTTAGGCATCGGATTTGAATTCTGTAAAAAGTTGTTGAAGGTGCACAGACTGTAGTTTTTTTGTATCAATTTCAGGATTGAATGTTGAAACAGTGACACGTGGCATCCTGTACAACTTTTCTCTATTGAACCACTCCATAATCAAGTCATCATGGGATATATGGCATAACTCTATATTGAAGAATCCAATATTGGTCTAACATGTGGCATTGGAAAGAAGATTCATAGGGCTACCACATGAGCTATTTTAAAACCTTGGAAATCTAAAATTATAGAGATACAAAAATTGCAATATCGAGCTCCAAAAAATGAAGAAAATGTGTGTATTTTTTTTATTTTTGTCATAACTTGTGTTTAAAAAATCAATTTGAAGTGATTCAAAAGGAATATTGAAGCATAGATATAAGTTTTTGGTTCTAAAATTCCTCCAAAACAAAAGAATTCTACACCCATTAAACCCTCATAAATCTCTACTATGACGCATGAAGAGGAAGAACTGCAACATGATATATCAAAATTATGGGACCAAATGCAACAAATTTCTCTCTCACAAAGAGCAATAAAAGATGACATAGACGGTTTAAAAGTAGACATGGAAGGTTTGACAAATTTGTTGCAAGAAAGGCTTCCCTATGGTGACAAGGTAATCCATGAAAATCATGATGAGGACAAAAGGAATATGAAATATCATTTTAGAGACTTCAATGTGGGGTTTAAGGACCACCACATTCCACATTCCATAGATAGATATGAGGAAGTTTTATGGAAAAGATCTGGTAAAATGGATACTACAAATGGATAATTATTTTGATCTAAATGATGTGCAACATGCACAAAAGGTATGCATTAAATCTTTATATTTAGAACTCAATTAATTTTATATGGTATCGATGGCTTTTTTCTCATAAACCACTTGTCACTTGGTCAATTTTTATAGAGGAAATGATAGCACATTATGAGGATAGAAAAGAGAAAACATTCTTTATCCAATTGATAAATCTCAAACAAAAGGGTTCAACGGCAGAGAACATTGAGGACTTCCAAAAATTGAATATCAAGGTAAATGATATTCCAGAGGAGCATAGGATTGTTGTATTCATAGGGACTTTGAAGGATAACATCCAACATGAGGTTCGCCTTTGGGAACCTGATTCATTAAAGAAGGAATTCATGGTGGAAATAAAATTTGAAAGAAAAATCATCGCAACAAGGAAGTCTACCACTCACAACTATAAAGAAGGAAGTGTTGCTACTCCTACCCTTCCACAACCTAAAAGGTTTACACCACAATGATTAGATGAAAAAGGAGAAAAAGGGATTTGTTATAGTTGTGATACAAAATACACTAAAGATCATAAGTGTGGTGAGAAGAAATTATTCTACATAGATTGTGAAGAGGAGGAAAAAAAGGAAAAAGAAACATCAAAAGAGGAGGATATACATGAGGAACCACCCCATAGAATGAAGAAATGAATCTAACCACATCTTGTAATGCATTGGTGGGAATTACCACTCCTCAAACTCTCAATATTTAAGGATATATCAAGAAGAAAAAGGTAATAGTGCTTATTGATTCGGGTAGTACCCATAGTTTTATTCATTGTAAGATAGCCAAGGAATTGAATTGCTTCCTATATCGCGCACCAAAGTGTCAATTGATGGTTTCAAATGGAGGAAATATAAATTTCTCTAGAAAGTTCCATAATATCAAGCTAACCATGCAGGAATATGTATTGAATAGTCCAATACTTTCCATTCCAATGGGTGTTGTTGATGTTGTACTAGGATTCCAATGGTTACAATATTTGGGGACAATAGCTTTTAATTTTCAAGAACTTTTCTTGAATTTTTTTTAGAAGGAAAGGAATTTGAATTAAGGTTTATTGCGGGAAAACCATGAAAGATAATTATTTCTAATGGAATGAAAAAGCTTCTGAAGAAATAACAATGTGGTTTCATTGCACAATTATGCTTACTAGAGGTTCAAACATCGAAATCGTATATTTCTCCATATCTCCAAAAATTCTTGGACAATCATTCCAAGGTATTTGAGACTCCCAATGGCCTCAAACCTATTCATGATCATGATCATTCTATTCATTTGATTCCAGGAAATTTTCATCCAAACATCAAACCTTACAAATATCCATATTCCCAAAAGAGTGAAATTAAATGTTTGGTTGCAGAAATGGTAGAGGCTGGTATAATTCAACCTAGTCAAAGTTCTTTCTTTGCTCAAGTAGTATTAGTGTACAAGAAGGATGGATCATGGTGTTTGTGTCATAATTATAGGGAGCTCAACAAGTTCACTATTAAAGATAAATTTCACATTCATGTCATTGATGAATTGTTGGATGAATTACATTGAGCAATTTACTTCACCAAGTTGGATCTTCATTCAGGATATCATCAAATTAGAATGAAGACTGAAGACATTTCGAAAATAGTATTCATAACTCATGAGGGTCAGTATGAATCTTTGGACATGTATTTTGATCTTACTAATGCACCTTCCACATTCCAAGGTTTGATGAAATCCATTTTCAGAACCTTCCTTAGAAAATTTTTGTTTGTATTTTTTGATGATATACTAATATATAGCAAGTCTTGGAAGGATCATGTTCAACATGTTGACAGGGTGCTCAAGATATTGGAGGAGAAACAATTATATGCAAAAACCTCCGAATGTTTCATTGGAATACATGAGGTGGAATATTTGGGTAATATTGTATCTCATGAGGGTGGTAAGGTAGACCCTAACAGAATTAAAGCAATTAAGGAATGGAAAATCCTCACAACAATAAAGCATCTTCGAGGATTTCTCGGGTTGACAAGGTACTATTACAAGTTTGTTAAGAATTGTGGGAGAATAGCAACACCTATAACAACGTTACTGAAGAAAGATGCATTTTCTTAGACTCCAGAAGAAACTAAGACCTTTGAACATATTAAAGAGGAAATTTGTAAAACACTGCTCTTAGCTACACGGGACTTCACAAAACCTTTATTGTGGAATGTGATGCCTCGAGAAATGGAATTGGTGTTGTTTTATTGCAAGAAAGAAGACTCATTTCTTTTGAAAGTCATCCAATCAAAGGAAAGCATTTACACAAACCTATTTATGAAAAGGAAATGTTGGCAATACTACATGCACTAAAGCAATGGACACCTTACCTAATGGGAAGACACTTCAAGGTAAAAACAAAACATGATAGTCTTAAATAATTTTTGGAACAAATATTATCTTCAGAAGAGAAGCAAAAATGTGTCACAAACATGTTGGGTTATGACTTTGAAATCATCTACAAAAAAGAGAAGAAAAATTTTGTTGCATATGAACACTCAAGAAAGGATGAGGATGTGGAAGCATTTCTTTGTGCCATTTCTAATATCCAACCTGATTGGATAACCGAAGCAAGGGATGAATGGAAGAATGATGAAGAGGTGTGGACACTCATTCAAAAGTTGTAGCAAGATCCCAATACATTTGATACATTTTTCTAGAAAAATGATTCATTATGGTACAAAAGATTCATTTGGATTTGAACACCTCCCCCTTAGGAGGGCACTCAGTATTTTTTAAAAATTACCACAAGATCAAGTAGGAATTTTTCTACAATGGCCTTAAATTTGATATTCAGAATTTTGTGGCAGAATGTTTGGTTTGCCAACAAAATAAAGTTGATACAATTAAGACCCCAGGTCTCTTACAACCTTTAGTAATTCCAAGTCAGCGTTGGGAGGAGGTCTCAATGGATTTTATCACGGTTTACCCAATTCTGAAGGAAAGAGTGTCATCATGGTGGTCGTTTACAGACTTACCAAGTATGCATAGTTTTGTACATGATCTCATCCTTTCAAAGTTAGTACAGTTGCTACTACATTCATTGAAACAATTCAAAAGCTACGCGGAAACCCAAAGATTATTATAAGTGATATAGATCACATTTTCACTAGAAATGTTTGGACAAAAATATTTTCTTGTCTTGGTACTCAGTTAGCTCATAGCTCATCTTATAATCCTGAATCTAACGAGTAGACTAAGATAGTGGACAAATGTTTGTAAGGATATCTTCATGCTTTGTATCTGATAAACAAACACAATGGATCAAGTGGTTTCATCTAGTTGAATGGTGTTATAACACTTCCTTCCATGCTACAACAAAAATTACCCCATTTATGGCACTTTATGGATATCATCCACCATCCATCACATCATCTTTAAGAGAAAATTCTAAGGTTCAAGTAGTGTAAGATCACATCGAGCATCAACAACAAGTTCTCTAACTCTTAAAGGATAACCTTACTCTGGCACAGAATAGAATGAAACAACACGAAGATCAGCGTCGCAATGAAAGAAGTTTTGATGTAGGCGACTGGGTATTTTTACGACTACAACCATACAAACAAATCCCTCAAGAAGGCTAAGAAGGATAATAAATTATCACCCAAGTACTATGGTCCTTACAAGGTGTTCCAAAATATTTGTACTATGGCATACAAATTGGAGTTGCCTACATCTTCCTTAGTACACCCAATTTTCCATGTTTCATGCTTAAAGAATGTTATCGATGACACGCTCCCAGTTTAAACAATGTTTCCAGAACTTGACGAAGAAGGAAAAATCATATTTGAGCCTAAATCAATCATAGAAACAAGAACCCGATACCTACGAAAATGATTAATTTCAAAGTATCTCATTAAGTGGAAGAACTTACGCATTGAAGATTCCACATAGGAGGATGAGAATTTTATACAAAAGCATTTGGAACTACTCAAGCGTTGAGGACAACACTTTTTTGAAGTAGAGGGTCTTGTTAGGTCCCTATAATACTAGTGTATTCCCCTTATTTTTATTGTTAGTGTAGCCCATTATTGTTATTATTTTTCCCATGTATCCCCCATGTTGTTATTGTTGTGTCCTTACATGATTATTGTTATGTAGACTCTTATCATATTGTGACCTCTTATACCCCTCTATATACCAAGTAGGTATTATCATTTATATCATCTAATAATTGTTCATTTATGTAATGTAAAGGAGGTTTTCAGATAGGCTATTTCTCAAGTCGTTGATCTATCTTTTCTCTATTTTGTGAGATGGTTTCATAACAGAGTTGGAGTGATGCCTTTTCTAGATTGCAGAAACTCCTCATGATGTATCATTCTCTTGATTTAATAGAAAATGTGAATTTAATATATATATATATAGATATATATATATATATACAAGAAATTTTTAATATTAAAAATATTATTTTTTTATTAATGTATCATGATAAGACATAGTGTCCTTTTTTACTGACAACAACCACCCATATATTATTGAAAATATATATTTATATATGAATCACTCAATTAAGAAAAGTTAACAATAGGAAAAGCATGTTACTCTTGTTATTGTTATGTGAAGATAGAAGGGCAGCGACACTATTAACTTAGTTGCACATTTTGAGAGTGCACTGGTATCTCTGGTGTTAATTTTGTCTTTTCCACAATGAGGAAAATAGCAAAGAAACTATGTAATGAAATAAAATTTGTCCAAATCTATTCACTTTATATATACGTTGTGAAAAAATTCTCTCAACTGATCAGAACAAAAATGAAGCAAACCCAGGTTTGTCATAAGTGAGAAGACACCCAATAAAGTGTGACAAAATATCAGGTAACCTCTACCCTAAGTCTGCAATTTTGAAAAATATCCAGTATCATTTACCTAACAAGTCTGTAATTTTGCAGAAAATTAAAGGATGCATAATTTTTAGCAAGTTCCTTTAGCAAATTTGATTTGAAGATAGGATTCTAATGAATAACATTCAATCCAATAAGATGGCCTTCGTTGTTCCTCATGGCCATTACGATTATCAATGGAAGTTAATACCACGTAGATTGAAAAACACCCCTTTTCATTTTCAGAAGAGGAGAGAAGACAATTTCAAAGATCTATCTTGGTTTATATAGTGTATATTGATGATTTGTTAGTTTGTTTAAAAGAATCTACAAAAACATTTGAAACAATACATAATTTCTATGAAAATATGGTCCACATAGATTGGTTCATTAAATTTTAAAAAGGTTGTCCAAACATAAGGATGCATATTAAAAATGGATTTGTAACATTATAGCCAAATATCTTTCAATCTTTTCCCAAATTTTGTAATGAGATTAAATGTAAAACTCAGCTACAATGCTTTCTTGGAAACCTTAAATATATTCGTCATTTTTATAAAGGACAATGAGATTTATGTTTTTGTTAAAAAGATTTATGAAATTCCCCTTGCATGGGATTTAGAAATGGCCAAAGTTGTTCAACAGTTAGCTTTACTTGAAATTGACTACCAATAAAGGACATATGTCAATGAAACATATTATTCACTTACTACATGGGCTGGAGTATAAATGAAAAGAATTTAAGAGATGAATTTGAAAAGTTTTGTGTTCCCCTTTCAATATAGTTTAAATCTGCAAAACTTAACTATCCTTTTAGTCATAAAAAATTTCTTAAGGTCAAAAGGGCCTAGGATGCTAAAAACAATAAGTGGTTAGAAGTAAGAAACACTCAAATATTGAAATGAGCTTCTTATATTTGATTTTGATATTATTTCTAAGTCTAGATAAGCCATGATGTTGACCAAAAAATATGCAAAACCCACTTTTTCAATTTTTAATAGGAATGAAGGTACACTAAATGGAAAAAACTATTTTTTATCCAAATGCAAAGATCATTTGTAGCCACGTGGCCTTAGTAGAGTCACTGGAAGGGGAACATTTGGTGCAGACTATAAAATGAGAGAGATGAATAATTTTTGTCCAAAATTATTATTGAAGAGGTTAAAAAGAAGTGAGATGAAGATCTAAAGTTTAGAAAAGTGGAAGAAGAAAGTTTTTTTTGGACCATGACTCAAGCACATGAAATATTAAATAGAATTAGGTTTAGGGTAGTTGTAGAGTTTGTTGAAAATAATATTTTCCATTATGATGTCAGAGGTCTTCTCACTGGAGGGACAGGGAGAACTAATATCATGTGTAGATTTTAATAATCAACAGAATATAATTTATTTCATAAAAAAGACTATACCTTGCAGAAATCAACATAATATAATTTATGGTTAAATTCAAACATAAAGTTATAAAAAATAAATAAATAAATAAAATGTAGCCAATTAAATATATCATCATTGTTAAAAATATCAAGAATTTAAAGGGAAAATTCTCAAGGTCATCAATGATGAAGTAGAGTTAAATATTGAGGTAAAATATGAGTTTGGAGGACAATGATATTGTATCCCACTCTAGAAAATGAAATGCTCCAATATCTACAAATGTTTCATAAACTTCTTGTACCCACTACTAGATTCCATCAAAATTTGCGAGGATTTGTCCTATAGTGATAATTCTATCATAAAGAAACAAATGCATAATCTCAATAATCATCTAGGATACTAGTATTTGTAAAAGCATCATGGACCATTCTTTCCTTCCATTTCATCTTTCCCATCATAGGATCTATTTTCTAATTGTAATAATCTTCTCTTAGATTTGTAATATTGATGATATTGTTAAGTAAAAGTTTAGATATTGAATATATGATACTATCATATTTATCAAATGAACCTTGGTTTTTCTTGGCCTCATAGGTAGCCTTATGCTCTACTTTGTATAAGTTTTTGTGTTATTAAGTTTAGTGCATTAGTTAACAAGTAAAATTATCTAGGTCCTCATATGCCCTTAGACCTTAAAAGGAAAAGATAACATAAGATAGCATGAACTGTAGTTCATGCTCTAAATCTTGAATTGGTTAATGTTTGTCACAGTAAACTAGTAGACCCACTACCATAGTTATAAATAAGTATGATCTGAGACTCTAAGGAGAGTTTAGGCATGAAATTTTATACATAAGGATGATTTAAGTCCATCAGGATCATCAGGAATTTTGGTGTGAAGGGTCATATTTAACTATGTATGCTCTCTAGATGCACTTAATTTGATCTTCCATGTAAAATGAAAACAAACTCTTTATGTGATACAAGTCTTAGTTACTATGTATTATCTTTGGATACACTTAGTGTGATCTTCCAAACAAAAATACATGAACTTTGTATGTAATGTGTGACATGATAATAGAAGGTTTGTTTATTACAGTCACTACCCTCATCTCCCTCACTTTTTCAATCCTTTCATTATGCTTTGTGAAATCCAACACACTTGTAATGGAATCTTTACCCCCCTACTTATGACCCCTAACAACTCTACTATGTGAGAGTAGGAACCAATCCACCACTTATAGAAACTAGTCCCATTGATGTGTAAATGGCATCAAATATCGTAGATATACTCTATCTATCATCATACATGGGCTCAACACTTTCAAACCGCCCTCTTATCATCTAATAGTGTACATTTGAGCATACCTCCTATGTCATACGCCTCTTCATTCTCAACATTTGTGGAACTTTAGTCCACTAGTCCTCAATCTATCTTTGTATATGTCACACATATCAACCATGTATCCCATGATGATTATTAATATCATTCCTCAACATCTATGTCATGTGGTCTATTTTTGTCTTGCATTCTAGTCTTCCATTATGATGTGGACATTATGGATTTCCTTACCACATCGGAATATTCATGGGACAATATGCATAATAATTCCTAATTCTTTCCGCAACAACCAAGTCCATTAGGTCAATATGCTATGGAATCAAAAGACTTCATTCATGGTCAAGTAGGATTGGTTTAACAACCCCTTATGTTGAACCTAGAAATTTAGGCCACATTCACCTTATGTCCATTACATTGTTCAACAGTGTTTCAATAAGGGGGCATACATATTTGAGGCTCCAAAAGAAGAAATTCCCCTAAACCCTCATATTGCATCTGGTTATTGTCCACTCTAGTAGCATTATTCTTCCCCATCCTAAAGAACATATAGAGTCCCATATCACTCTATATCACCGTGGTAATGGCGAACTTAATTATTCCTACTTCCTATCTCAACAACCCAATCCCTTTGATAATTACGTTTTTGACCCACACTCTTGTATAGATGAGCATTTTTTCACTATATCCCAAGCCATTCCTTTTTATGGTGACACTTATTTTTGAACCCAGCCATTTAGTCCCTTTGACTCTCATATGTAGTACCAAGTTAGATTGTCACTCCACCATTTCCTTTCACGCGTCATATTCATCCCTTCTTTCTATACTAATATAATCAACATAAATAACATGGTGACTCACATATGTAGTACCAAGAGAGATAGCACTCCACTATTTTCTTTCTCCCATTATATTCATTCCTTATTTCTATAGGAATGTAATCAACATAAATTACATGGTGACAATATCAAATATAGAAATATGAGTAGGCATATTATGTATACCATCATAGAGTATTGTCATCAACAAATTTTTTTGAGTCCACTACTCCATATACCTTAAACATGTCCATAACACACTTAAACTTAGTGGGGGAATACCCGTATATAATCCTCCTTAGATGGAGGGGCCCATGCCAAAAATACCACATCATTTCTAATTTTTCACCCTTAGTGCATGTGTGTATGAAACCCATTTTATGCATTCCTTTATCATGTTACATACACATCCAATAGGGAGCATCATTCCCACATTTGCATACTTAATTAGTTCCCCTCCATCATCATTTGTTGAGGCGTTTCATACTTAAGGGCATGATGACCCCTCTAGACACATTTTTGCTTCATTATCCTGCAGTCTCAGCCTAGGCCCCATCGCTCTAGGTAAGGATGATTTTCTTGTCCTTTCTTGGGTAGTCTATCCTACTAGCCTCCTCATTGAGCCATCTACACATTGCATATAATAAATGATCCATACCATATATTGAAACCTTTTACTCCATGAAGTTCCTCTTTTATTGTTTGGTCCCTATGTCTGATTTTGTGGGGGTGTGACCCTATAACTTATTTTCTGAGACATTTCAGAAGCTACAAAAAAATCTCATTTGAGCCAAAATCATTCTGAACTTCAGATCTGAATTTCAAAGCTTGTCACGCTATATTTGCGAAGATATGATCTAAGGAAGTTAGGATTTTTGCAGACTCCCGAATTACATTCCAAACAAGTGACCGGGGGAAATCACCATAAAAAAAAAATTGAGGATTAGATCGAAATTTCGTAAGAAGTTTCAAAAAGAGGATGGCCTGTAGTTTTCTGGGTATCAGTTTTAGATACTAAGGTCAAAACAATGACACGTGGTACGTCATACAAGTTCCTACTGAACTAGTCTATAATTAAGTTACTGTGGGAGATTTGGCATAACTCTTCCTTGGAGAATCCAATATTGATCAAACTTGCGGGGTTAGAAAGAGGACTCAAAGGGCTACTGCAGGACAAGATTTCATATATTCAAGATATGCAGTTACAAAGATACAACAGATTCAATATCGAGCTCTTACAAAGTGAAAAAAAAAAGTTGTGTAGTTTTTTTTTAATTTTGCATAAGAGTGGTTTGAAAAATTAGTTTGAAGGAATTCAAAGGGATTAGTGAAGAATTATTAGCATTAGTTAATGCCCCGAAGAAAGAAAATGGAAACACCTAGTAAGCAACCTGAAAGCTCTAGCATGACTCATGAAGAAGAGGAAAAATGCAACATGATATATCAAAATTACAAGACCAAGTAACACAAATTTCACTCTCACTAAAGGTAAATGAAGCTAAGATGAATGGCGTAGAATCTAATATGAATGGCATGCAAGTTAAGATAAATGGCATGGAAGCTAAGATGAATGGCATGGATGCTAAGATGGAAGCTAATATGAATGACATGGATGCTAAGATGAAAGGCATGGATGATAATATGGAAGAATTGAAGATAAATTTGAATAAGCTGCTACAGGAAATGGTCACTAATGGTGAAAGGGTAGTAAAGGAAACTCATGATGAGAACAAAATAAATGTTAATCATGATTTCATAGACTCTAATGTTGGGTTGAACACCCACCATGTTCCAAAAATCAATATGAGAAAGTTTGATGGCAAGGATCCCGGAACATGGATACAGTTGGAGCAATTTTTCGATCTCCATAATGTGCAAAACACACAAAAGGTACGTATTGTAACTTTATATTTGGAACCAAATCAGTTTGTATGTTATCAATGGCTTTGCTCTCGTAAACAAATTTTCACTTGGGCAATTTTTACGGAAGAAATGATAGCACATTATGAGGATACAAAAAGCAACACCTTTTTTACCCAATTGATAAATCTCAAACAAAAAGGTTCAATGATGGAGCACATTGAGGACTTCCAAAAATTTAACATAAGGGTAAAAGATATTCTAGAGGAGCATAGGATTGATGTGTTCATAGGGACTTTAAAGGATAATATCCAACATGAGGTTCGCCTTTGGGAACTTGATTCATTGGAGAAGGCATTCAGGTTATCAAGAAAAATGGAAAGAAAAATTATGGCAACCAGGAAGCCTACCACTCACAACTATAAAGATGGAAGTGTTGTGGTCCCTAGCCTTCCACAACCTACAAGGTTGACACCACAACAATTGGAAGAAAAAATAGCAAAAGGGCTTTGTTACAGTTGTGATAACTAATACACTAAAGGTCATAAGTGTGCTGAGAAGAAATTATTCTACATAGATTGTGAAGAGAAGGAAGAAAAGGAACAAGAAATGTCAAAAAAAGAGGATATAGTCCAGGAGCAAACTCTAGATAAAGAAGAAATTAATCTGACCATATCTTGTAATGCATTGGCTAGAATTACCATTCCTCAAACTATCAAGATAGAAGGACATATCAAGAATAAAAAGGTAATAGTGTTTATTGATTTGGGAAGTACCTATAATTTTATTCATTGTAAGATAGCAAAGGAATTGAATTGCTTCCTATATCCAACACTAGAGTGTCAAGTGATGGTTGCAAGTGGAGGAACCATAAATTGCTCTGGGAAGTGCCATAATATCAAGCTATCCATGGGAGAATATGTATTGAATATCTCAATGCTTTCCATTCGAATGGGTGGTGTTGATGTTGTACTATGAGTCCAATGGCTACAATCCTTGAGTACAATAGATTTTAATTTTCAAGAACTTTTCATGAAATTTTCTACGGAAGGAAAGGAATTTGAATTAAGGGGTATTGTAGGGAAACTGGGAAAGATAATCAGCTCTAACAGTATGAAAAATCTTCTAAGAAGGAAAAACGAGGTGTAATTGCACAATTATGTTCGCTAGAGGTTCCCACATCAAAATCATCTATTTCTCCATATCTCCAAAATTTCTTGGATAATCATTCCAAGGTATTTGAGACTCCCAAAGCTCTCCCACCTATTCATGATCATGATCATGCTATTCATTTGATTCCAGGAATTGTTCCTCCAAACATCAGGCCATACAGATATCCCTATGCCCAAAAGAGTGAAATTGAACATATGGTTGCAGAAATGCTAGAGGCTGGTATAATTCAACCTAGTAAAAGTTCTTTCTCTTCTCCAGGAGTATTGGTGCACAAGAAGGATGGATCATGGTGCATGTGTCCGGATTAAATGGAGCTCAACAAGCTAACTATTAAAGGTAAATTTCACATTCCTATCATTGATGAATTATTGTATGAATTGCATGGATCAATTTACTTCACCAAGTTGGATCTTCATTCAGGATATCATCAAATCAGAATGAAGACTAAAGACATTCCGAAAACAACAGTTAGAACTCATGAGGGTCATTATGAATTTTTGGTCATGCCTTTTGGCCTGACCAATGCACCTTCTACATTTCAAGGTTTGATGAATTCCATTTTCAAACCCTTCCTTAGAAAATGTGTGTTAGTATTTTTTGATGATATACTAATCTACAACAAGTCTTGGAAGGATCATGTTGAACATGTTGATAGGGTGCTCAAACTATTGGAGGAGAAACAATTATATGCAAAAACCTCCAAATGTTTCTTTAGAGTACGAGAGGTGGAATATCTGGGTCATATTGTATCTCATGAAAGTGTTA
The DNA here is from genome assembly GCA_031772625.1 of Pinus tabuliformis. Lineage (NCBI taxonomy): Eukaryota > Viridiplantae > Streptophyta > Pinopsida > Pinales > Pinaceae > Pinus > Pinus tabuliformis. Next base: position 511,505,150 of record CM062820.1, read on the forward strand.
AGGTAGACCCTAGCAAAATTAAAGCCAGTATGGAATGGAAAATCCCCACATCCATAAAGCATTTGCGAGGATTTCTTGGGGTTACAGGGTATTATCACAAGTTTGTTAAGAATTATGGGAGAATAGCAGCACCTCTAACAACATTAATGAAGAAAGATGCATTTTCATGGACTCTAGAAGCAACAAAGGCCTTCGAACATCTTAAAGAGGCAATGTGCCAAGCACCGGTCTTAGCTACGCTAGACTTCACAAAAACCTTTATTGTGGTATGTGATGCTTCAGGAAATGGAATTGGTGATGTTTTAATGCAATATGAAAGACACATTGCTTTCAAAAGTCGTCCAATCAAGGGAAAGTATTTACCCAAAGCTATTTATGAGAAGGAAATGTTGGCAATACTACATGCACTTAAGAAATGGTGACCCTACCTAATGGGAAGACACTTCAAGGTAAAAACGGATCATGATAGTCTTAAATACTTTTTAGAACAAAGATTATCCTCTGAAGAGCAACAAAAATGGGTCACAAAGATGTTGCATTATGACTTTGAAATCATCTACAAATAATGGAAGCAAAATGTTGTGGCAAATGCACTCTCAAGAAACGATGAGGATGTGGAAGCATTGTTGTGTGCCATTTCTATTATCCAACCAGATTGGATAAACGAAGCAAGGGAGAAATGGAAGAATGATGAAGATGTGTGGGCACTCATTCAAAAGTTAAAACAAGATTCCAGTACATCTTATACATTTAGCTAGAAAAATGATTCATTATGGTACAAAGATCGCTTATACCTATGTAAGAATTCCCAACTCAAACAAAAGATTCTTATGGAATTGCACACTTCTCCCTTAGGAGGGCACTCAAGATTTTTAAAAAATAACCACAAGGTTAAGAAGGATTTTTTTTGGGATGGCCTTAAATCGGATATTCAAAATTTTGTGGTGGAATGTTTGGTTTTCCAACAATATAAAGTTGAAACAATTAAGACCCCAGGTCTATTACAACCTTTATCCATTCCAAGCCAAAGTTGGGAGGAGTTTTCAATGGATTTTATCAAAGGTTTATCCACGTCCGAAGGAAAGAGTGTCATCATGGTGGTAGTTGACAGACTTACCAAGTATGCACACTTTTGTGCATTATCACATCCATTTAAAGCCAGTACAATTTCTACTGCATTTATGGAAACAATTAAAAAGCTACATGGAAACCAAAAGATTATTATAAGCGACAGAGATCCCATTTTCACTAGAAATTTTTGGACAGAATTATTTTCTTGTCTCGATACTCAATTAGCTCATAGATCATCTTATCATCCTCAATCTGATGGGAAAACTAAGATAGTAAACAAATGTTTGGAAGGATATCTTCGTTGCTTTGTATCTGATAAAAAGACACAATGGGTCAAATGGTTGCCTTTGGCGGAATGGTCGTATAACACTTCCTTCCATAATACAACAAAAAAGACCCCATTTATGGCACTTTATAGATATCATCCACCATCCATCACATCATATTTAAGAGAAAATTCTAAGGTTAAAGCAGTGGAGCATCACATCGAGCATCAACAAAAATTTCTCCAACTCTTAAAGGATAACCTCATGTTGGAACAGAATAAAATGAAACAACAGGTAGATCAACATCACAGCGAAAGAAGTTTTGATGTAGGTGACTGGGTATTCCTATAGCTACAACCATATAAACAAATGTCCCTCAAGCAAGCTAAGAAGCATAATAAATTATCACCAAAGTATTATGGTCCATACAAGGTGTTACAAAAGATTGGTACTATGGCATACAAATTGGAGCTTCCTGCATCTTCTCGAGTGCACCCAGTTTCCATGTTTCATGTTTAAAGAAGGTTATAAGCGACAAGCTCCCATTTCAAACAATATTGCCAGAACTTTATGAGAAAGGAAAAATTATATTGGAACTGGAAGCAGTCACAGAAACAAGAACTCGACAGTTACGAAATCGATGAATTTCGGAATATCTCATCAATTGGAAGAACTTATCCGCTAAAGATTCCACATGGGAGGATGAGAATTTTATACAAAAGCATCTAAAAATACTCAAGAATTGAGGACAACACTTTTTTAAGGAGAGGGGCATGTTAGGTCCCTATAATATTAGTGATTCCCCCATTACTATTGTTGTTGTATCCCTTATTATTATTGTTGTGCCCCTATTGTCCCCATATTGTTATTATTATGCCCCATAGAATCCCTCTATTGTTATTTTTGTGCCTTTATATTATTATTGTTACGTCGGCTTGGTTATATTGTGACCCCTTAGACTCATATATATCGAAAGGAGGTTTTGTCATTTGAATCATCTAAGAATTGTTCGTTTGTGTAATGTAAAGGAGGTTGCCCCCTTGAAGAGGCTTATTTCTAAGGTGTCAATCTATCTTTTCTATCTTTTTGTGAGCTGGTTTCATAACAGAGGTACTCCAGGCCCTAAGGTTTGGGGATTGGAGGACAAAGCGCCACAAGAGTCACTTGTGGCCTTGGAACCCAAGGTTAGGGTTTTGCACCGATCGATATTTTGGAAAAAACCATGAACAATTTGAGCATGAGAAAACATGAGGTGATAAATCCTAGCGTGTTGATTTCAACGCTTCAAAGATCACTCAAATCAGAGCTCTAGAAATGAAGTTATGTTTTTTTTAAGTTCAAAATTAATGTTTGGATATTCAAGTCATGTAGGCTTGAGAAATGTGTCCAATAGAAATGTCTCTTCATCTAATGCATGGAGTCCTATTTATCTGTATAAATAAGAGGTGAGGCGGAGTCATTATAATTATCCATTTGAGCAATACAATACAAGTTCGTTGGAGGAGATATTATATCTATTTTGGGTCGTAGTTAGGAGAGACAGACCAATGAAGAACGAGAGGGCTACTTCTTCCCTAGTTGAGGGATCTGAACTACTGGAGGGAGGCCATGTACCTTGCTAGAGGGATCAAGGAGAAGAGGAGTTGTTTGCAGATTGTTTGAGGGCTCGTTAAGGGTGAAACAATCCTCAAGAAGGTTTTTCGCAGGCCTATTCTAAGGGTTGTAAGGTGTCGTTGTGACAAGAGGAGGGTAGAGCCATTGTTAAGGGCTAGAAGGCTACCTAGAATTACAACGAAGGGGACAACCTTCCATTGGAGGACATCCACACCCATTTAAGGAAAATCTGGGTAGTTTGTAGCAGCGTTGTTAGGGACTCTATTTTTGTGCCCTAATCAGGCCCAGATTGCAGCATGTGATCAGACCTCATACAGTGAGTTTATGACTATGTTCTTGTAGGTGTTGGGTCAAATATTTGACCAAGTTTGGATCAGTTTATTTAGCATCCTCTCGGAGCCAAGTTGGAGGCTTGATTGGGTGATTGAGAGCCTCTATAGGTGCAGATCTTTGAGTGATTGGATTAGGTGCCATTGGTTTGGTGGAGGGTAGTATGTTTCCTACCCAAAGTAGTCCTAGACAAGCTATATTGAAGTGATGAAGAAGAGTTGAAGGTTGTGTGAAGATTGGTGTCGAAAGTGTAGCACTTTGATGGAAAAAAGTGACTGATAACCTGGTAGATTTGAGCTCGTGAATTGGCCATCCTAGAGAGTAGATTATATCAGCCCATTTACATGTAGGAGAAGTTACTTGCAACAATGTTAAGTGGTAGCCCTCCTGGAGTCTCGATGTGTTATCCTTTGAAGGACGAATGGGAAGCTAGTGAGCAATACGGGAGTGAAGGATAGACAGGACAAGATACGACATATAAGTTACAACGAATTTTGTCATTGTATCATGTATACTATAGATTATTGTATTATTCAGATTTAGTTTAATATAATGAAGATTTGGTTGTACATTATTGTATAATAATTGATAAAAATTGTGTATACTTATGCATATATTATTTGCTACTTTATATGTTCTGCTGTGTAAAGTAGTTCTAGTTGAGATTCTTTGTTTGGTAGCGTTAGTTTTTTCAAGACACTAACCTAGACCCAAGATCTCATGGTGGTGTGTTGGAAGTAGATCTCATGGTGAGCATAGGTCAGATAGAGATGACATAGTTAGAGATGGTAGGTTCTTCTAAACTCGAGATAGGAGACACGATGGACATAGATACTATTCTAGTTTTTTTTTTACAAGCACTATGATCATCATCATTATCACCCTTATAGGAGGAGTGACAAGGGATACTTGCCAGATGAGTTTAAGAAATCTATACCACCTAATTTTGATGGATATTTGAAGAAGTCAGAGGATACAAAGGCTTGGTTACTTGGGATGAAAAAATTATTATAACTGCATGAGTACACAGAGAATATGAAGGCCAGAGTAGCTATCTTCAGACTCAAAGGGAAAGCAGACATCTGGTGGGAAGATATAAGACAGGGCAGAGGCATCAAGACAATATAATTAATCTGGCATGAATTCAAGAGACTCTTCATGAATAAATACTTGTCAGAAAGGTACTACGACAACAAAGCCAAGGAATTCTATGAGCTCAAAATGGGATCGATGACATATGAGGAGTATACAACCAAGTTCTTGGAGATTTTTAGGTATGTAATGTATCTTAAAGATGAGAAAGATAAAGTGTAGATATTTGTCAATAGATTTCCATTAGAATTTAGGGATTGAATTGAGTATGATGAGCCTAAATCACTTGAGGAATTTATTGGGAAATTGAAGCATTGTTATGAGCAGTAAAAGAGTAAGGAAAAATCTCAACAAGGATCGAAAGGGAAAGATAAAGGCAAAGGTAAGTAGCAGCCAAAAGGAACAAGGCCTCAAAATTCTGAAGAGAAAGAGAATGTTGCACCATACAAGAATTCGAACATAGCTCGATAGGGACATGGGTCACAATAGCATAATATAGGTGATGGTACAGGATGGTTGCAACATTGTACATGTGGTAAGGAGCCTCTTAGGAGGGGTTTTCAACAACATCAGGGTGGTAGACCACAAATCTATAGTGCATAGGAGGCATAGATTGTTGGGGATGTTGGGTAGATCATTCCTCGTATCTATGCACTAGATAATAGATAGCCAGATCATCATGCATCTATCATCGAGATGGATGGTAAGCTTTGTGATCAAGTTGTTTCTATTTTGCTTAACCTTGGATCTAATTATAGTTATGTTAACCCTAACTTGCTGGATAAGTGTGGTTTGAATAAAGAAGTGCATGCAAAGTCTTGGTTAGTGTAATTAGCTATAGGTATAAAGAAGTGATTTTATCATTGGATAAGAGTTTGTGTTTTTGAGTTAAATGGTATGCCTACATCAACACAGTTGAGTGTATTGTCGTCGGGATCATATAGTATGTTTTTGGGTATGGACTGGCTATATCTTCATAGAACCAAGGTATATTTTTATGACAAATCCATTGAGTTCTTAGATGAAAATGGAGAACAAAGAATCTTGTGGGGTAAAAAGAAAGAAAAATCAGTTAGGATGGTGACAGCTTTGCAGGCAAAGCACATCCACAGAAAAGGGTGTGTGTTATTTGTAGTACATATTTCTAGTGATAAAGGTAAGGAAGTTGAGTATGTGGACATATTGAGTAGGTACCCAATCTTGCATAAATTTGAGGATGTGATTCTCGCAGATATTTCAATGTTGCCACCTTACAGGGAGGTAGACTTTTCCATTGAGTTGGTATCGCGGGCAACACTAGCATCAAATGCACCTTACAGGATGAGCACACTAGAGTTAGTGGAATTGAAGTTTTAGTTGAAGGATATGCTTGACATGGGATACATGAGGCCAAGTGTGTCACCTTGGGGAGTACTAATGTTGTTTGTGAATAAGAAGGATGGCACTCCTAGGCTATACATTGATTACAGGTAGTTGAACAAGGTAATCATTAAGAATAGATATCCATTGTTGAGGATTTATGACTTGTTTGATCAGTTGAAGGGAGCGGTAGTGTTCTCAGAGATTGATCTGAGATCCTGATATCATTAGGTACACATTAAGGAAGAGGACATTAATAAGATAGCTTTTGAGATCAAGTACAAGCATTATGAGTTTTTTGTAGTTCCATTTAGTTTGACTAATGCTCCATCTACCTTTATGTGCTTGATGAATAGTGTGTCGTGTCTTTATTTGGACAAATTTGTTATTGTATTCATTGATGACATCTTAATATATTCTAAAAATGAGGAAGAGCATGTCAAGCACTTTAAAACAGTGTTGATATTTCTAAGAGAGCATCAGTTATATGCTAAGCTTAGAAAAAGAAGTTTCTTTCAAACAAAGGTACATTACTTGGGACATGTTGTTTCCAAGGAAGGTATAGAAGTGGATCTAGAGAAGATAAGAGCTATCATGGAATTGGAAGCTCCTAGGAATGTGGATGAGGTAATATCATTCATGGGGTTAGCAGGTTACTATAGGAGTTTCATCGGGAACTTCCCTCGCATTGCATATCCTATTTCATCATTGCAGAGGAAAGGTAAGAAGTTTGAATAAATAGAGGAATGTGCAGCTAGTTTGGAACAGTTGAAGTAGTTGTTGACAAATGCTTTAGTGTTTAAGATTGAAGATTCGGACAAATAATTTGTGATATGCACATATGCTTGCAAGAGAATACTTGATGGATTTATTATGCAGGAAGGATAGGTAGTGTGGTTTGAGTCACATAAAATGAATGAGCACAAGCAGAATTATCTAACACATGATTTTGAGCTTGCAGCAATCATCCTTGTATTGAAGATGTGGAGGCACTATATTCTTGGTAGGAGGCTTGTATAAATGAGTGATCACAGTGGGTTAAGATACTTTTTTGATCAGTAAAACTTGAATTCCAGGCAAGCTAGATGGTTGGCCACAATTAGTGAGTTCAATTTTGAGATCAGCTACATCAAGGGTAAAAACAACAAGGTCGTAGATGGTCTTAGTAGACGGATATAGGTGAATCATATAGTAGCTATGAGTTCTTATGGGATAGACTTACAAGATCGGATCTTACAATAAGTTCAGCATGATGACAGGTACATGGAGCTTATGCACAGGTTACAACAAGGTACAGGTGGTTAGGTTGTGTAATTTCATCTTACAACGGATGCTTGATCATATTTAAGGACTGGATATATGTTCCATGTAGTAGTGAGCTCAAGAAGACTATCTTGATATAGTTTCATGCAAAACCATATTCAGGACACCTAGGATATCAAAATACATTGACATCAGTGAAGAAGTTTTATTATTGGCCAAGTATGAAGAAGGATATAGCAGATTTTGTGGCTAGATGTTTGGATAGTCAGTAGGTGAAAGAAAAATGTAAGCATCCAGGTGGACTGCTACAACCAATTTCTGGACTTCTATAGCCGACTGCGATTCCATAATGAAAATGGGAGGTCATTTCCATGGCTTTCATCACAATTTTTCCGAGGACATATAGAAATCATGATTCCATCATGGTTGTGGTGGATAGTTTGAAAAATAGCTCACTTCATTCTAATGAAGTCTACTTATTCAACTAGTGACGTATCACAGGTCTTCATCAAATATGTTGTCATATTTCATGGTGTTACGAAGAATATTGTGTCATACAAGGATGCTAAGTTCACTTCCAAGTTTATGAAGGAGTTGTTTGCAGGATTGGGGACAGATTTGGCCTTCATTACAACCTATCATCCGCAAATATATGGATAGAGAGAGGGTGTCAACAAGATATTGAAGGACATGTTGAGGATGCATGTGATGCATCAACAGTGGAAGTGGGAATATTATATTCCACTAGTTGAGTTTGCTTACAACAATGGGTATCAGGAATCTTTGAAGATGAGGCTGTTTGAGGAATTCTATGGGTGAAGTTGTAATGCTCCCATCAGTTGGAGTGATCCAGTTAACAGGGTGTTGATTGGACTAGATATGTTGGTAGAGATGGAACAGGAAATGTGAGTAATCAAGAAGAATCTAAAGATAGCACATGATAGACAAAAAAGTTATGCAAATAAGAAAATTTGTTTAAGGAGTTTCAGGTTGGGGAATGTATATACTTGTACATCAATCCAAAGAAAAGATCCTTGCAGATTGCATAGTGTGCCAAGTTGGCACCTCGGTTTGTGGACCTTTCAAGATTCTTGAAAGGATTAGGCAAGTAGCCTAATGACTTGCACTGCCTCCGAAGGTGAAATTTCGGGATGTTTTCCATGTGTCATTTCTTAAGAAGTATGTTAAATATGTTTATCATGTGATTGACTATTCTGCATTGCAGGTGGAGCTAGATGGATAATTCCATCTAGAACCACATTGTATATTGCATAGAAAGATGATCATGCTTTGAAACTAAGAAATCAAGCAGGTTAAAATGTAGTGGAAGTACTTTGGGCTTGATGAAGCTACATGGGAGATGGAAGATCAGATGCAGGCTATGTATCCTTTCTTATTCATTGGTTGGGTGAATGTTTTTGGTATGTGTTTTGGTGTGATGTTTTGGCTTATTTACATATGTATATGGATGTAAATATCTTCATGAGATGTGTTATAAAGCTCCAATAGGTGGTATGGATGTCATGTCATTATGGTTGTCATGTTGTTATGTTTTCATGTTGGTTAGCGTTTTAATAGGTTGACCATTGTAAATATTGTATTGAGCTGGGTTACAAATCTCCATGGGAAATATGTTTCGCTTACAGTAGTCTTGTTGGTTGTAGGTATCATTGAACACTGAGGATGGTGTTACCCCAAGGAGGAGGGTTTTGTAGCAACCTTAGTAAAAATTCCATGTAATAAAAGTTTATAAAGGAAAAATAATAACCATGGTTATGGGACAATTATTCCAAGCTGAATGTTGGGAAAAAAATCTTAGTCTGGGTGTTCATTTGGCTTATTATAGCTAAGGAAATTGGCAAAGGCAATGGAAAAGGTTTTGGAAGGCATGAGGAATTAATTGACATCTTATTTATGAAAATAATGGAAATTAAGAGAAAAGGGAGGTGAAAGGTCATAGGTTGCATGAAAGGAGGAAAATGAAGGAAAGCAATGGAAAATTGAAGAAATAGAGGCCTCATTAAGAAAAAGTCTTTTGAGGATCAGTTGGTACCTTTTGTTAGTTAAGTTTAGAGCTCTCTCTTTATTCTCTCTCTCTCTCTCAATATTGGACACATAGAGATTTCTTGTAGAACTTCAGCATTGGATCAAGAAAGTAAAAGAAGGCAAAGGAAAGCAAGGATCAAGCAAGGAAGAGCAGGATATTACAATATGATTATTTGCAGGTATGTTTGATTTCCTTACTAGTTTGGCCATGCATGGTTATGCCTATGTGTTATTAATTCTCTTGTTGTCATTGTCATGGGTTTTTCCAGGTGTGACATTTTTTTTAGCCTAGCCTTTACATTTCCGGATAGCCTTGATGTGATGGGATTCTCATGTTTTAGTGGAGTTGGATTGTTAGATGGATCCAAAATTGAGTGAGGTGAATCTCTGAAAGGAAGAAAACATGGCCTAGCGATCCTTGAACCAGACTATGGATTGCAATAAATTCTTGGCATAGTAACCCCTGAATTGGATTGTGGGTTCCGGTAAAGCTAGATTTTATGTTGCCTCAGTGGGCCTAGGAGTCCTCAACCAATGAATGGAGGGATATATGGTAAATCCTAGAGGTGGGTGCCCTTGATTAGGCCTAGGAATGCTTGGTTGATCAATGGTAGGATATACAGTAAATCTTGGAGGGTGGTGTCTCGATTATGGTCTAGTGATCCCTGAATCAAACTGTGGATTGTGGTAAAGCCTAAAGACTAAGAGGCAATAAAATTCATCATAGTGTAGATGGAGAAATATGGTGGAATCCATGGTCATTATATTCCTTTTTCGGTTATGAGTCCCACATTCATACTTGGAATATGTCACAGGGGTGATCTCCTATTATGAAACCAGCTCAAGAAAAGATAGAAAAGAAAGATCAACGCCTTAGAATTCATCCTCTTCAAGGGGGCAACCTCCTTTACATTACCTAAATGAACAATTATTGGATGATACAAATGACAAAACCTCCTTTCTATATATAGGAGTCTAAGGAGTCACAATATAATCCAACCGACCTAACAATAATAATATAAAGCCACAAAAATAACAATAGAGGGATTCTATGGGACACATAAATAACAATATGGGGGTAATAGGGGCACAACAATATAAATAAGGGGTATAACTACAATAGTAATGGGGTAATCACTAGTATGATAGGGACCCAACATGCCCCTCTCCTTCAAAAAAGTGTTTTCCTCAACGCTTGAGTAGTTCTGGATACTTCTGCATAAAATTCTCATCCTCCCATGTGGAATCTTCAGCGGATAAGTTCTTCCACTTGATAAGATACTCTGAAATTGATCGATTTCGTAGCTGTCGAGTTCTTGTTTCTATGACTGCTTCCGGTTCCAATATAATTTTTCCTTCCTCGTCAAGTTCTGGCAATATTGTTTGAACTGGGAGCTTGTCACCTATAACCTTCTTTAAACATGAAACATGGAAAACTGGGTGCAATCGAGAAGCTGCAGGAAGCTCCAATTTGTATGCCATAGTACCAATCTTTTGCAACACCTTGTACGGACCATAATACTTTGGTGATAATTTATTATCCTTCTTAGCTTGCTTTAGGGACATTTTCTTATATGGTTGTAGCCGTAGGAATACCCAATCACCTACATCAAAACTTCTTTCACTGCGATGTTGATCTGCCTGTTGTTTCATTCTATTTTGTGCCAACACGAGGTTATCCTTTAAGAGTTGGAGGACTTGTTGTTGATGTTCGATGTGATGTTTCACTGCCTGAACCTTAGAATTTTCTCTTAAATATGATGTGATGGATGGTGGTTGATACCCATAAAGTGCCATAAATGGGGTCATTTTTGTTGTTGTATGGAAGGAAGTGTTATACCACCATTCAGCCAGAGGCAACCATTTGACCCATTGTGTCTGTTTATCAGATACAAAGCAACGAAGATATCCTTCCAAACATTTGTTTACTATCTCAGTTTGCCCATCAGATTGAGGATGATAAGATGAGCTATGAGCTAACTGAGTACCAAGACAAGAAAATAATTATGTCCAAAAATTTCCAGTGAAAATGGGATCTCTGTCACTTACAATAATCTTTGGGTTTCCATGTAGCTTTTGAACTGTTTCCATAAATGCAGTAGAAACTGTACTGGCTTTAAATGGATGTGATAATGCACAAAAGTGTGCATACTTGGTAAGTCTGTCAACTACCACCATGATGACACTCTTTCCCTCAGACTTGGGTAAACCTGTGATAAAATCCATTGAAACCTCCTCCCAACGTTGGCTTGGAATGGATAAAGGTTGTAATAGACCCGGTGTCTTAATTGTTTCAACTTTATTTTGTTGGCAAACCAAACATTCCGCCACAAACTTTTGAATATCTGATTTAAGGCCATCCCAAAAAAATTCCTTCTTAACCCTGTGGTAAGTTTTTAAAAATCCTGAGTGCCCTCCTAAGGGAGAAGTGTGCAATTCCATAAGAATCTTTTGTTTTAGCTGGGAATTCTTACAGAGGTATAAGCGATCTTTGTACCATAACGAATCATTTTGCCAGCTAAATGTATCAGAAGTACTGGAATCTTGTTGTAGCTTTCGAATAAGTGCCCACACTTCTTCGTCATTTTCCATTCCTCCTTTGCTTCGTTTATCCAATCTGGTTGGATAATAGAAATGGCACACAACAATGCTTCCACATCCTCATCCTTTCTTGAGAGTGCATCTGCCACCACATTTTGCTTCCCTTTTTTGTAGATGATTTCAAAGTCATAACCCAACATCTTTGTGACCCACTTTTGTTGCTCTTCAGAGGATAATCTTTGTTCTAAAAAGTATTTAAGGCTATCATGATCCGTTTTTACCTTGAAGTGTCTTCCCATTAGGTAGGGTCGCCATTTCTTAAGTGCATGGAGTATTGCCAACATTTCCTTCTCATAAATAGCTTTGCTTAAAAACTTTCCCTTGATTGGACGACTTTCAAAAGCAATGGGTCTTTCATCTTGCATTAGAACAGCACCAATTCCATTTCCTGAAGCATCACATTCCACAATAAAGGTTTTTGTGAAGTCCGGTGTAGCTAAGACCGGTGCTTGGCACATTGCCTCTTTAAGATGTTCAAAGGCCTTTGTTGCTTCCGGAGTCCATGAAAATGAATCTTTCTTCAATAATGTTGTTAGAGGTGCTGCTATTCTCCCATAATTCTTAACAAACTTGCGATAATACCCTGTCAACCCAAGAAATCCTCGCAGATGCTTTATGGATGTGGGGATTTTCCATTCCTTAATGGCTTTAATTTTGCTAGGGTCTACCTTAACTCCTTCATGAGATACAATATGACCCAAATATTCCACCTCCTGGACTCCAAAGAAACATTTGGATCTTTTTGCATATAATTGTTTCTCCTCCAATAGTTGTAGCACCCTGTCAACATGTTCAACATGATCCTTCCAAGACTTGCTGTAGATTAGTATATCATCAAAAAATACTAACACAAATTTTCTAAGGAATGGTTTGAAAATTGAATTCATCAAACCTTGAAATGTTGAAGGTGCATTGGTAAGGCCAAAAGGCATGACCAAAAATTCATAATGACCCTCATGAGTTCTAAATGCCGTTTTTGGAATGTCTTCAATCTTCATTCTGATTTGATGATATCCCGAACGAAGATCCAACTTGGTGAAGTAAATTGATCCATGCAATTCATCCAGTAATTCATCAATGACAGGAATGGGGAACTTATCTTTAATAGTGAGCTTGTTGAGCTCCCTATAATCTGGACACATGCGCCATGATCCATCCTTCTTGTGCACCAATACTACTGGAGCTGAGAAAGAACTTTGACTCGGTTGAATTATACCAGCCTCTAGCATTTCTGCAACCATACGTTCAATTTCACTTTTTTGGACATAGGGATATCTGTACGGCCTGATGTTTGGAGGAACACTTCCTGGAATCAGATGAATAGCATGATCATGATCACGCATAGGTGGGAGACCTTTGGGAGTCTCAAATACCTTGGAATGATTGTCCAGGACTTTTTGGAGATCTGGAGAAATAGATGATTCCAATGTGGAAACATCTAGCGAACATAATTGTGCAATTACACCTCTTTGCTCCTTTTTTAGAAGCTTTGTCATGCCATTAGAGCTGATTATCTTTCCTGGTTTCCCTGCAATACCCCTTAATTCAACTTCCTTTCCTTCCATAGAAAATTTCATGAAAAGTTCTTGAAAATTAAAAGCTATTGTACCCAAGGATTGTAGCCATTGGACTCCTAGTACAACATCAGCACCTCCCATTGGAATGGAAAGCATTGGGCTAGTCAATACATATTCTCCCATGGATAGCTTGATATTATGGCACTTTCCAGAAAAATTTATTGTTCCTCCATTTGCAATCATCACTTGACACTCTGGTGCTGGATATAGGAAGCAATTCAATTCTTTTGCTACCCTACAATGAATAAAATTGTGGGTGCTTCCTGAATCAATCAACACTATTACCTTTTTCTTCTTGATTTGTCCTTCTATCTTGATGGTTTGAGGAGTGGTAATTCCTACCAATGCATTACAAGATATGGTCGGATTTATTTGTTCTTCATCTAGGCTTTGTTCCTAGAATATATCCTCTTCTTTTGACCTTTCTTGCTCCTTTTCTTCTTCCTCTTCACAATCTATGTAGAATAATTTCTTCTCAGCACACTTATGACCTTTTGTGTATTTGCTATCACAATTGTAACAAAGCCCTTTTGCTCTTTTTTCTTCCAATTGTTGTGGTGTCAACCTTGTAGGTTGTGGAAGACTATGGGCAACAACACTTCCATCTTTATAGTTGTGAGTGGTATGCTTCCTAGTTGCCATAATTTTGCTTTCCATTTTTCTTGCTAACCTGAATGCCTTCTCTAATGAATCAGGTTCCCAAAGGCGCACATCATGTTGGATATTATCCTTTAAAGACCCTATGAACACATCAATCCTATGCTCCTCTGGAATATCTTTTACCCTTATGTTCAATTTTTGGAACTCCTCAATGTGCTCCATTATTGAACCCTTTTGTTTGAGACTTATCAATTGGCTAAAAAAAGTGTTGCTTTTTGTATCCTCATAATGTGCTATCAATTCTTCCGTAAAAATTCCCAAGTGATAAATTGTTTACGAGAACAAAGCCATTGATACCATACAAACTGATTTGGTTCCAAATATAAAGTTGCCATACGTACCTTTTGTGTGTTTTGCACATTATTGAGATCGAAGAATTGCTCCATCTGTAATATCCATGTGGCAGGATCCTTGCCATCAAACTTCCTCATATCGATTTTTGGAACATGGTGAGTTTTTGATCCAACATTAGAGTCTATGGAATCATGATTAACATTTATTTTGTTCTCATCATGAGTTTCCTTTAGTACTCTTTCACCCTTAGTGACCATTTCTTGTAGCAAATTATTCATATTTATCTTCAATTCTTCCATCTTATCATCCATGCCATCAATTTTAGCGTCCATGCCATTCACCTTAGCTTCCGTGCCATCCATCTTAGCTTCTACGCCTTTCTTTAAACAGTCCATCTTAGCTTCTACACCTTTCTTTAAACCATCCATCTTAGCTTCTACATATTTCTTTAAACCATCCATATTAGATTCTATTCCTTTTTGTGCAAGGGACAGTTGTTGCACTTGGTCTTGTAATTTTGATATATCATGTTGCATTTCTTCCTCTTCTTCATGAGTCATGCTAGAGCTTTCAGGTTCCTTACTAGGTGTTTACATTTTCTTTCCTCGGGGCATCAGTTAATGATAATAATGCTCTACTATGCCCTTTGAATTCCTTCAAAATAAATTTTCAAACCAAGCTTAAGCAAAAATTTAAAAAAATCTACACACCTTTTTTCACTTTGTAGGAGCTTGATATTGCCTCTGATGTATCTCTGTACTTTCCAATCATCTAGTTCTATAATTTTGACTTGTAGTATCTCTCTGTGTCCTCTTTCCAATGCCACCAGTCTGATCCAAATTGGATTCTCCAAGAAAGAGTTATGCACAATCTCCCAAGATGACCTGATTATAGACCTTTCCAGAAGAGTGAACTTGTATGAAGTTCCACGTGTAAAATTTTCGACCTTTGGTTTTGAAAATGATTTACAAGAAACTAAAGTCCATCCTCTTTCTGTACCTTCTTACGAAATTTCAATCCGATCCCCAGGGAGAAAGTTATGACAATTTTCCCTAGGTCACTTGTTTTGAATGTAATTCAGAAGTCTGCAAAAAGACCAACTTCCTCAGAGCATATCTCTGTAAATATCGCGCAAAAAGATCTGAAATTCGGTTCCAAGGTTCAGCGCGATTTCTTCTCAAATGGGTTTTTTTTGCGACTTCTGAAACGTCACAGAAAAAAAAGTTATAGCGAAAATGCCACGATGACCTGTTTGGAGTAGCGAAACCCTAGAATCCAAAGCTCTGATACCAAATGTTATGAAACCAGCTCAAGAAAAGATAGAAAAGAAAGATCAACACCTTAGAATTTAGCCTCTTCGAGGGGGAAACCTCCTTTACATTACATAAATGAACAATTCTTGGATGATACAAATGACAAAACCTCCTTTCTATATATAGGAGTCTAAGGAGTCACAATATAATCCAGCCGACCTAACAATAATAATATAAAGCCACAAAAATAACAATAGAGGGATTCTATGGGGCACATAAATAGCAATATGGGGATAATAAGGGCACAAAAATATAAATAAGGGGTATAACTACAATAGTAATGGGGTAATCACTAGTATCATAGGGACCCAACATCTCCTAAAAGAAATATTTGGTTCATCCAATCTACGGTTAGGTGGTTCATGGAAGTCCCAAACCTAGTTGGCCTTCACATTCATTAATAAGAGTTCCTTCTCCTTGGTATTCCATCTGTAAATGTACTAGTTTATATGTGGATTCTATGGTGGTTGTATCCTTATTATTTTTGTCTTTTATATCTTAGTTATGAGTATGTTTTATGACAGTGATGATGTACAGCTTTCACCATGTTTTTATTTGTGAATGAATGAACAATGAATATATGACCTAATAGAAGATAATGCAACTAATTAGATAAGGCGTCAATGTTTCTTAGCGAAATTCATATAATTATGAGACCCCTATTCTTAGATCTATTGTTATGACCTGTAGAATGCATATTTGTGACATTTTTTACGAAATCTCTGTCATGGCTAGTAGGGATCCAGTCAAGTCTTTGTTCAATGATTTGTATTTGTATCATTGCTTCCATGTTAATTTTCATTTCTAGAAGTTTCATGAAGTTCTGGGCAATGGCCTAAGATCTAGCCATGAAAAAGTGGCACAAAATACGGGGTCGTTGGCCCTAAAATCGTTGGAAAAGACCCCAATTGCTTGCATGCCCTTGCTATGAGAGAGAATGGAGGGCCCCAATTGCATGAATTCTCATGTCATGGGAGAAACTAAGGCTCTAGGTCAGTAAGATGTTGGGTTTCCTCAGGGGTTGGTCACCTGGGAAGGTTGGTTAGCTCCTAAAGATCATGTAGCATGTGTAGAAGGTTTGGTTGGTTGTGTTTTGTCAGTTCCACTTCCTTAACTATACATGGGTATTTGAATAAGATCATAGTAACCTCTTCTCACATGTTTACCCCAACGAACCAGTTAACTTGGGTAAATGTGGGAGCAGGGTATTATAGCAGTGGTATTAGTGGTGGTAATCGACGACAGTGGTAGTGAAGTGCAGTAGAAAAGTTTTCATCTTGATGAGGAATCGATTGTAGTTAGGAAATCATCCCTATTACGGGATCTCAAACCTATTCAGGGACCATTTGATTCCTTCCAGCATCGCTGGTAAAGCCCTTGGGGAGTCTTGTATTTCCTTCTAGTTCATATAGAAATTTTGTATGTACATCATACATAAAAAAAACTTGGTTGAGATGAAATTTTTGTGTATTGTTCATGTGATTTTTTATGTTCTAATTCGATGCTCTGAATAATTAATGGTAACTAACCAATTGTGAAAACTAAAGGAAATATCGATTCACCCCCCTCTTAGTATTTCCAACACACTTATTGTGTGAATGTTCATTGTGTTGTTAAAAATGTATATGCTAAAACTAAGGAATGTTATTTCTTCTAGAAATAATGAGAAATATATATTTCTATTTTTTTCTAAGGAATGGGTAGTTCTTATGTTTGTTTCTAAGCTTAAATCTAGTATAATCACTTGAATATAGAAGCTAGAAAAATATTTTTTGGTTGATTAAATAAATGCATTGAAATGAGTTGTGATAGGAGACCATGTAATATTAGTTTGTTTGTAGAAGGGATGTATTTTTAATATATATACATACATACATACATATATATATCTATCTATCTATATATATATATATATATATATATATATATATATATATATATATATATATATATATATATATATATATATATATATATATATATATATATATATATATATATATATATATATATGCCTATGTTAACTAAAATAGGTTTAACCCCATATAAGCACAAGTGAGGTAGCGGTGCCTTTTAAATGCCAAAGGGGAAGGCCTTGAGGGTTTAACATATATTTACCTATATATATGATAAGCTCAAGAGAGATAGGCTAGGGGCAAGTGTTGAATATACCCACTGAAGTTCTAGTATGCATTTATGTATATATGTGTGTGTTAAGCTCAAGAGGGATAATCGTATTGATTAAGTGTTGAAGAGAATCCTAGTGTAAATAAGTCTATGTTTGCAAGTGATAAGTTCAGGAGGGGGAGGACCGAGAAGCGATGGGATAGCTCTGCAATACCATCGCGGTCATCCATGGAGGCCTTGGGGGCCATAACCCTGGGGATTGACTACCACAGAATCTGCACTTTGCCGACCTGCTTCACTTTACACCCCCTGCCCGCGCGATTACACCATCCCTGCTACAGACATTTGTTGTGCGACTCAACGTGAAGCACACCTGGTAACCTAGCTCCTAGTTTTGCTGCCCCGACGACATCTACTATTCATCTGACCGTGACTGTCGATTCTGATGGAGATTAACGACGTAGACTATGAGGCAGACCCCAACCTCGACCAAGATATCTGGAAGCATCATCAAACAAGGATGGGCTCTGGTCCCTTTAGTGCCAATCTATGATTGCTGACAACTGCCCAATTTGTTATGTTCAGTCTGAGCCCATCTGTTAAGCATCTTATGCCCTCCGTTCACATTGAAGATTCACCTGGCTTAGATTGCCCTCTGCTCTCCCTTGCAACCTTAAATCTCTTGGGTACCTGCCTCCAACCCTGTCCTACATTCGATGCTCCCCTGGTTCACCTTCCGTAGTCCACTGTGCCCACTTGTGCACCCTCTTCCTCCCGCTTTCCCCTGTCCGGACCCCCTCCCCTCTCTATCCCGGCCTTCACCAACACAACCCTAGCCCTCGGAATCTCTAACCCTAATACTCCCATTCGTTCAGGGTGCTTCAATTCTCCCATCCCTAAATCCAAATCTACCCCATCCACCCCCCACACTGTCAAACAGGGTTGCAGAGGCTTGCTTGAGGAACATCTGATGGCCTGGTGCTCAAACAAGCTCAAGAAGAGAAGGTGCCTTAAAGCCATGGACAGGGACATTAACCTAACCCTTGGCAAGGATATCCCAATGGGAGAAGTTGCAGACATAGCAAAGAAGGTCTTGGTTGGATGTGTAAGGGTCAAAATCTACACAGTGGAACGTCTTTGCCTCTGGACCTCGGAGATTTGGGGCTTCCTTCTCAAAGAGCTCCCCATCATCAGAGTCTTGGCTCGTGGTTGGTTTGCCCTTCGCTTCTTTAGGAAAGAACATACTAATTGGATTCTCTCCAGTTTCTGGCATATTGAGCTTGCCCCTGTACTGCTCAAAAGATGGGACCCCGTATTTGACCTAGAGTGTGAATAGTTGGGTGCTAGGCTAATTTGGGTCTATTTTCTAGGCCTACCGATGTAGTTTTGGACTCCTGTGGTGTTCAAGCGCATAGGAGATGCACTAGGGACTTGTCTGGAACACGACCAGTCATTTGAGAAATCTGGGATCATGACAATGGCAAGAATTCTTGTTCATATGGATACCAGGGAGGGACTGGAGGAGAAAATAACACTAACACTGGAGGCACTTCTCATGTCGACAAAATCTATATTACAAAGGAGTGCCTTTCCATTGTTGAAGATGCTGCAAGGTCATACATCTTTACAAGGATTGTCCATTTCTCTCTTCTTATGCATAGGATTCTGCAAGGGGTGTAAAACATCGTCTGTCTGAAGAACTGAATGTCGATGAGTAGCCCTCGGGTCTGGATCATTCTAAGGGAGCGGATGGAGTCACTGCACATAAAACTAGTACTCCAAGGACTCCACCTTCATCCCCTCCACTTACTTGATCCTGGACTGTGGTGGATGCTGCTCCTACATCGAGTACTGCTCCTCTCTCTTGTACCTCTGCTCATCTTTTTAATCATTTACATTCATCATTGCATTCTCCTGTGTCACTCTCGAATTCACTACTGAGTCCTCTTCCCCCCGTCAACTGTGGTATTGAACCCCCCTCACCCATCTTTTCCACTACCCCTCCGTCTCTGTAGGCATTAAACCCTCTCCTTCATCCATCTTCCCCACCTTCTGCACCAGGCTCCCACTCCTACAATATTCAATCTCTGCCTTTTAATCACATCCCCTACTCAGCCTCGGTATCCCCTCGCAACCTTCATAGTCTAAACCCACCAGAGGCAGACCATCCAAGATTGCAAAAGCCATCAAATCTGTGGTTGCAGATGTGGCACAAGGTCAACAAACCACCATCAAAAGGGAACTTAGAGCATCTAACCCCTTGACTCTATTCCCTAATGATTTGGCTATCTTTCAATTGCAGGGGTTTAGCCAACCCCAAGAAAAAACTGGCTCTCAAGCGCCTCTTAACCCATACCCCCTGTGACATATTATTCCTACAGGAAACCCTTGGACCCTCTGAGAAAATCATTAAAATTCTTCTCTCTTTACTGCTTGGCTGGCACTTTCAAGGCTTGGATGCAGTGGGAAGATCTAGGGGTCTTGCCATGGGTATTAACCCTAGATCTATCAAGGTGCTATCCTCATGGGGTGGTCTAGTCTTCCTTGGCATGGACATTCTAGCAGTTGATCTAGGCAAACATATCTGAATCATTAATGTTTATGCCCCTAACCAAAACAAACTTGCTTTTTGGCAATCCTTACTAGGAAACCCACTGATCAACAAGTCCACCATCATTGGGGGAGACCTAAATTTTTCCATAGGGAACGAGGAATCCTAGGGCCATCACTCTCAAATTGACTCCCTCTCAGATCAACTGAGCTCCCTCTTGGACCAACATGGGCTTATTGATGTCCCCATGAATAAGAAGATGCCTACTTGGCATAACAGGCGTACTGGTGATGCTGCTCTTGGAAGAAGGCTAGATAGATTTCTTATGCATGAAGAGCTCCTCCAATCCCTAGCCTTATACAAACAATGGGTTGGCTCGGGAGGTATCTCGGACCATTCCCCTATTTTCTTGGAGGTGACCCATCTTCTCTTTGTGGATGATATTCTCATCTTCTTGAATGGGAGCGTTCAGGATATTATTACTCTAAAAGAGTTAATAAATCCCTTCAGTGCAGCTACATGAATGGAAATCAATAGGGAAAATCCACTATATCTTTGTCTACAAAATTTCCCCTATCAAGTGTTGGATCTATAGGTCGGTATGAAGTATCTGGGTTTTAGAATTAAAGTGGACGAATATAAAATAGCATATTGGACTTTGCTGCTCACAAAAGTGGAGAAAATAATAAACATCTGGTGTCATTATTTCCTATCTAGGGCAAGAAGATTGATACTCATCAAAGTAGTATTATAAGCTACCCCAGTTTTCTGGATGTCTTTGGCTTCGATACCCCTGGGGATTCTACATAGGATCCAAAAAATTTGTATCCATTTCCTGTGGAGGGGACAAAAGGATGGGAATTCATTTGCCTGGGTCAAATGGAGCAGAATTGCAAATCCAAAAAAATGGGGAGGTTGGGGAATAAAGCACCTTCTAGATTTTGCACAAGCTCTGGCAGCTTAACAAGGCTGGTTGCTCTGACCCATAAGAGCCTCTGGTCAGAGGTGGTCTCCCACAAATACATTTGGCCCAGTACCATAAGTGAGTGGATTAGAAGACCCCCTTGGAACAGAAAAGGAATCTCAGTCATCTGGAGGGCCATCCTAAACACCCTGCCCATTATCAAAAGAGGCCTCATCTAGAAGATTGGTAATGGGGCATCAGTGCACATCAAAATTGGTCCTTGGACCAGTAGTGGGAATGTATATCAGCTTCCCCTGGATTTGATCACATTCCTTAACAACATTGGTATCATGTATATATCACAACTTGGAGATTAGTGCAACACAACTTTTCTTCAACAAGCCTGGTGCACTAGTGAGGAATGGAACATCTTGATCCAATGGGAAAGACAGTGGAAAAATTATCTACAAGCTTTGACAGAATCCCATGTCCGACTCAATGAAGACAAGGATGAACTGATTTGGGGTCTCTCCAAAAAGGGTCATTACTCATCCAAGCATGGGTATGACCTCATTCAAGCAGAGGCAAAACCGGACAGACTAATGAGTTGGTGGATCCAACTTTGGAAGTTAAAAGCTCCCCCGCGCACTATATTATTAATGTGGAATATCATTGAGGATAAAACACCCACAGGAGTAAATCTAAGGAAAAGGGCATTCACAGGCCCTACCTAGTGTGTACTCTGTCATCAGGAAGAGGAATCAAACCAACACTTATTCCTCGATTGTCCTACTTCAAAACAGCTATGGTCGCAAGTATTGCACACTCTTAATATCAACCTAAGCTGGCATGGTGCGGATATCCCTACTGCCTAGGACAGCTAGGGGGAGTTGTAACTGATCCAAAAATTAGAAATATGTTGCTTCTGGTCTCTTAGCACATATGGATGTGTCGAAACAATATCATCTTCCGAGACTGACATATAAATTGGGAACTGATTCCACCAAAGATCTACTCGGCCTATGAGGAACTTCCAGCTGAAGAATATATCAACAGACCTAGGATTATCACTCAGGAACAAATCGACAAAGCTAAGCCCTGGGAATACTTTGATGGGGTAGCACAAGCTCAGGGTTGTGGGGGGGTGTAATTCTCCACCTATCAGACACACATTTTTTCCACATATGCATGGGCATAGACGAGGGCACAATAATTATGCAGAGTTGATCACCCTTCGACACTTGATACATTTTGCCATTCTCAAAAATTGTAGACACATTCAAACATCAGGGGACTCCAAAATAGTCATAAATTGGTTTAACAACACAGCTACATGCCATGCATATTCTTTAAGAACTATTATGGATGATATTGTTTTTCTCAAAACACATTTTGATCATATTTCATGCACTCACATCTATAGGGAGTGTAATGAAGGTGCAAACAAGCTATTGAAAGAGGCATCGCATCGTCCTCGAGGAGAATGGTTGATCACAGAACATTCACCGAAAAGGACCTACCAGTACTTTCACAGGCCATATATAGATCAGGAACTTCAGGGAGCGTACAACCCCTAAGATCAAAAGCACTTTTTTTCTTTTTAACAGTTTTATAACATGTATACAACACTTTTGGGTTTCTGAACAACAATCACCCACTAGTGATTTTTTTCATATGTAATTATTATAGATGTACAACAACCCTACTAGGTCTACTCACTACTTTTTTTGGAACTATCAGCTGACTAAGATCACAGTATTTGCATATGCCTATGGGCATCTACAGCATGTAATTTTCAACATATAATAGAAACTACGATATTTTCTCCCTGGGAAAAGGATAAGCTCAGGAGGGGCATCCATATTCAACTAAGTTTCAAGCATAGCTATGGTTATGCACATACTTGTATACATACATACATACATACCACACGTCAATGGAAAATGGGGATTCAATAACATACCCCTCCTTGCCATATCAGTAAGGGAAGGGGGGTCTACATTTTAATTGAGACCATCAAATTTATTAGGAAATCAAAACAATTGGATAGGAATCTATGACATCATGAATCATGACTATCACAATGAATAAGCACTCTACAACCATTAGATGGGGCCTTTGAACCATAAATGGGAACCATAATAGAAGACACAACCCCTACCATGTCAACAAGGGAAGGGGAGTCCACGTTTTAATTTTGGTCATTGTTGGTCGAACCACCATACTCATTGGATAGAGACCTAATTCTGAAAGCACCAAATTATTTTATAATGTGAAATTTGAATTTGCACAAGGGTCAAAAACATGGGTAGGACCTAGGCCATAGTGACATTTGATGATGTGGAAGTAAGGATGACATGGCCATCAAGAGGTCTACCAAATGGCATGTTCCACTGATATTTTGGAAGGGCCAATGGACCCAAAAATGGATGACATATGGCACTCCCAAGGGAGATCACATGGGTAGGATAGCATCAAGGTGAGAACAGAGTGATGTCACCTTGGGCTGACATCACCTAGGTAGTTTTAGAATGGGGGCAATGAGAAAAGGTCCAAGGAAAATATTATGGGACATGTTAGTGTGAAAGGAGAATGATGTCACCCAAACAGTTTTGAAAAAGGGACAATAAGAAATGTGTAGGGTAAATTGTCCTAAGAGACAAAGAAATTCTCAGAAATTAATGAAGACAGGACTTTGTCCCAAGAGATTTAGAACACGACGATAATGGTTTGTTTCAACCTAAGATGGGAAAAATTTCCATGGGAATTAATTTATCTCGCTCTCCCATATTTATAAGGAGGAAAATTCATGGTGTGTCTAGAAAAGTTTGGGGTTAGGTGGCATGCCACAAGTGCAGGACAAGCTTTCACCATTTAGCCCACATTATGATATAAATCAAGCATAGGGAATCACATTGATGTGATATGGGATGCCACATGGGGACCACATTGGTGCCACAAGGCAAGGTTGATGATGTCGCAAGAAGTTATTGGTCGAAATTTTAAATTTTCATAACTTAATTTTGATCTGGGAGTTGAATTGAAGAAAATTTATACCTCTAGAAAGCTCTCAACAAGTCAGATGAAATAGAGATGTTTATTTTGGGTTTCAAGGATCTTTGAATAATGACAAAATATTTAGACCCCATTTCCATGACAAGATTATGGAGGTCAGGTCAATGATAGTAACAATTCTTTCTACCCTTGGTTTAGGCTTTGGAGTGGAAGGGGGTATGTTACATCCATCCAAAATTAAACCTCCTGATCTTAATCCTTGAAGGTTAGTTACATAATTTTATTTCCTCTAATTCAATGTAGTCTTGTTGTGAATTCTCCAATTTGTAGTAGTTGTTGTTCTTTGATATTATCTTGTTGAATAATCATTTTTGTGATATTTCATTCTATGAATATTTATGAATATTCCATGTTCCTTGATAATTTAATACTCATATTTTTATACTCCATAAAATATTTCCTGATAGTGAGGATATCAAAATGGTTTCACATCTAATGGCTTCCCTTCACTTTGCATATTCATTTCACCTGTCTTCTTTTCAGATATGGTTACCTCCTCTATCCTATTTTCCTGCTCTTTCTATATTCTATCCTTGGAGATAATGCAATCATATTTAACATACACATATTCTATATGGAGTTTGAATTATTTAGTATATTTTGGTGACCTTTTTGTATCTCATCTATCTTTCTGAAGCTGCAATGTGACCCAATCTCTCAAATTTTGATTTCCTTCATCAATTCTAGAATTCATATACAATTTTACCATATCAATGTCTAGGTTTTCTTGAATATTCTTGCAACTTTCCTATTCAATCCTTTTGGTAGTCTCATCATCTAAGATCCTTGTTTCTTCTTTACTTTGATAATTCTTATTTTCTTCTTTAAATATATTGATATCATATAGTAATCTTCTATTATGTTTTCACAATATACATATATATTCATCTTTATTTTTCAATTTCTCCCTTGAATTGTCAGTTTTCCAATTCTACTTGTTATTCTTTCATTGTTTTAACTATTGATTCTCCTTAATGAGTGCTTCATTAACGTTTTGTTTCATTGGTAGCTCATCACTTTTCTTCTTGATATCTTCTTTTGGTTCTTTTAACTCATCTTAATTTTTATACAATGTATCCATTTTTTTATCCATAATCATTTTTTTAGGGGAGTTCTTCAAAATATTTCCATGTGATATTTCAACTATTATCCTTGTCAATACTCCTAAACCACCAATAATATTTGTAAATAATATTAATACTTTCCCTGGAAGGAGGATTAAAATATCACTTTTCCATCTTCAATCATTCCTTAGGATTTACATCCTTATCTTCACTTCCTCTTAATTTAGATATTTTATTTTCTTCTTAATTGAGGTCTAACCAAAATCATGAACTTATAACTTCAATATATTAACAATAATCATTGAAATATTTATGATCATTTTCGAATTGTATTCTTCAACATTTTCTCTTTTGAACATATTTTGAATCACCTCAACCTAACATTCTAATGAAAGGTTATAATAGATTTAAATTAACATACATTTTAAAACCCTATTATGGAGTTTGTCCTTTTGGACAAAATTCCTTTTAGTGTGCCTCTACAATTTTGGTATTTCTAGGTATAAGCTTTGGAATTGTAGTGTGCTTATATTTTTTCTCTAAAATTCAATATGTTTGAACATAATTTGATATTTCAAGTGAAAGAATAGTTATATTTATGGTAACCTTCCAAACATTTGTTCAATTTTTTACCCTTCTTAAGATTGAGCTAGTTTAGCATGGCACATATAAAATTTTTCAAACATGATTCCAAACATTTTACTTGAATTAATTCAATATGTATATTTAGACATATGAAAATTTCACATTCTAAAACTTCTCAAAAAAATAGTTATAGTCATCATACGGAGATGATTCATTTGAAATTGATTTCTAGATTAATCACAAATTCTAACAGCCATAAATAATATATTATAAAGTATAATGTATCAAAACTTGAAACTTATACCACATCTATTTTGATATCTTTCCTCAATTTCCTAAAAAATGCAATATATAAAACCTCCCATAAAAATAGCTATAATGAAATTTCCAAGATCACTCATTTGTAACTAATTTCAAGTCTAGTCAAAAGCCCTATGTTCTTGATGTTATAAATTAAAAAATTATAAATAGGTACTTTAAATTTTTATCACATAGACTTTGATATTTCTCTCTAGTTTACTCAAATTTTTATTGTCTATAACTCGTGGTAAAAATGCTACAGTGAAAATGCAATGATGACTCACTTGAATTAGCAAATCCCTAAGATTATATGCTTTGAAACCAAATATTATGAACCAAATATGTAAAATAGCATAATAGGTAAAAAAATACATACCATATACACAAACATGAATGTGGATTACAACTCCAATATAGATAAGAGAGATCAATTATGTAATAACTCCTTAAAAATAGGAGAACCTTCTCCAAATACCCAAATAGATTCATACATCCTCCATAATTACTAAATGCTCTCTATATATACATTTTCGCATATTACACATGTGGTTTGTTT
Source organism: Pinus tabuliformis (assembly GCA_031772625.1). NCBI lineage: Eukaryota > Viridiplantae > Streptophyta > Pinopsida > Pinales > Pinaceae > Pinus > Pinus tabuliformis. Next base: position 511,531,798 of record CM062820.1, read on the forward strand.
GTTTTTAATATGACTTTATCACATATACATTTACACATTACATTCACATTTAACTCCATGTATGCAACACTTTGGGGTCATGTCATATACATTTAACCCCATATATTCCCTACTTATGGGCATATCAATATTAGTGAGGTTACAATATAAGGATATTTAAACCAGTGCAAGTATTGGACATGGCATCATATTGAATATTGGTTTATAATTAGGATGTCCCATAGGATTCCATGTAGAATTATGGTAGTGGAAGACTAAGTTATTGAAGAGGACGTTGAATTACGATGATGAATAACCTCTTGTCTTCTTAATTAAATGTTGAATTGATTGAGTCTTAGTGGAAAAAAGTGTGTAATTATCCTACTTCAATCTTAGTAAATTCATTTCAATATCAAATAACCAATAGTGATTTTAATTATGAAGAGTTGCATTACATACGATGAATTTTAATCAAAGTGTTCTTATACAGAACACTTGCCAAATATTTATATCCTAGTTATGTTTAAGTATGTAATTAAGGATTTGGGTGTTGAAAACCTAATTAAGATGTCTATTGAATAACATATTCTCTTTCACATCAAAATAAATATGAAATACTTATTTTCATTTAGTAAGCCAATGATAGCACTATGGTATAAATTAATAAGGCACTCAATCAATGGAAACCTATGATTTTGAGTACAATGAGGATTCAAGAGTCAAGAAAAAATCTATATTTGGTTCCAAATGATGTAGAGTCAAATGCTACCATTTCCTTTATATCACATATTGTCACCTTTCTAAAGATGACATAATAAATAAATTAAAATCCTTATACATGCCAACGCATGTTGGTGCTTTTATTAATGCAAAACAGATGGTGGCCAGTTCTACAAATATCAAAACAAAATTAGAGATGTTATTATATGAATAAAATCTATTAGAAAGTCCACTAATATTAGTATGGTCAAAGGTAAATATTTTTTTAGTAGTAATAAAACATTTCCTTAGGGCTAATATACTTAAAATGTACAATGACATTTAACATGTGAATTTATGACAAAATCCACATAATATTGCGATTTTCCATCTTTATCAATGTTGCACTACTTATGGAATTAGAATGGTGATACAATTATGTTTATCATAATAAATTGATAGTTGGTCATGTAGCTAATTTCAACTTATATAATACAAAACAAAGACTACAAAATTTGAAAATGAAACTTCCAATGTCAAGTTTGGGTGAAAGGAAACTACTATGGAATAGGTATAAATCATGTGGTAAATAATCTTGTGTGACACAATATTTGAAAGGAAACTACTATGGAATAGATTCATCTGCACTACATATGGAATTAGAGTGGTGACACAATTATGTTTATCATAATAAATGGATAGCTGGTCATGTAGCTAATTTCAACTTATATAATATAAAACAAAGACTACAAAATTTGAAAATGAAAATTCCAATGTCAAGTTTGGGTGAAAGGAAACTACTATGAAATAGGTATAAATCATGTGGTAAACAATCTTGTGTGACACAATATTTGAAAGGAAACTACTATGGAATAGATTCATCTTTTCCTACATGAGTCTTAATGGCCTATAAGTGTGATCATATGAAATATTGAAAACATCATTTCTCGTGCATTTTAAAGACATTTTCCCCAATCAATTACATAATTTTATTTAAATGAAATAGAAAAAACATTAAAGCACTAATTCCCTTGCAATTCCAACATAATGTCATCATGCCAATTATGAATGATTAAGTAAAGAAAAAAGATCATTTTTATTTTTATTTTCTTAACAAAAGTGTACTTTTCTTAAATTATGGCCTTGTGAGTGCACTTCAAGCTAGACGCTTATAAATATAAGGATAATTGTATGCTTAAATAAAATAGCATATATTATCTAACTCATTTGACTAACATGTTGGAAAACAATATATTATTGACTCATTACATTCTTTTCCTTTCAAAACCAATTGTAAGTTTTTGGAAACTCTCGCTTATATGATTATAAAAATATTTATTTCTTTTTAATATTAGGCATCATTTCCATTATATGGAATAGGTATTGGTTAAGCATAAACCTTTTCTATATAAATAATAATCATCAAAATTTAATATTATTATTAAATATAATAATGTTGAAACAATGAAAAAAATATTAAATGATTAATATGCATTGATTAAATAAAATAATAGGGGATATTCCATGCATAACACTTAGATTTTAGGTATATCCATATATACAACCACTGCAATTGCTACATCATAATGGAAGTGATTGATGCATGCCATAATAACATATGTCTATTATCGATTCATAGTGACTACACAAAAAATAATTAAATATTTTCATACACAATACAATAAATTATATAGAGTACTTTTCATTTGTACTTTTATATATAATCAATGAAAATATTACAATTATTTCAGACTAAAATCCTAGATGAAAATTCCATCAAACAATAATAAGTTTATTCACAACTTGAACATTAATTAGAATCAGGTGAAATATGATCAAAATGTGTGATTTGTCCATGTGACCTTGTTAACTAGACTCTATTGCATTGCATGAAGGCCTGACCCATGGACCTTCATAATTAAGTTGGAAAATGTTTAAGGATACCTTTTGACTACTTAAATCAACAAATGTGTTAATCTAAAGTAAACTATGGGTTAAATGGCAATCAATATTTGGGTTTGATAAATGTTTCTAAACTCTCATGATATTGGGTAGTGATTTTAGGCATCTACATCGAAGGGTAAGGTCCTCTCAAAAGATCACACCTACAACTATGTCCATCATGAACATAACAATGACATAATCCAAATAAGTTACCAATCTCAGGGTACCTAACATGGAGGCCTAAAAGAAATTTCACCCATAAATTTCTAAGAAAATATAAGAGCACCTCATTATTATTGTAAAGATATTTTTCAAAAACCATAAGTCACCTAATCACTCAATATTCCATAAAATGCATGTGCGTCAATTCATGAATGTATGTTTATTTTCCATAGGAGGGTGTAAAACAATGCTAGAGTTGACAAACAAGCTCTTGAGTTGATGTTTTCAAATTTTTATATTTATCACCTCATTTCTATTAAGCCTCATACTATAATATTAAGAATCCTAGCCCTATATTTGAAAATGAATATTATGGCTCTTTGTGTGGTATGTGTTGCTTGTAAAAGAAACAATTTGATTTCTTGATGATTTGATAACCATTGTCATTTTAGTGTTTTCATCTCTACTGGGTGTTTGGGAGTTAAACTTAGGTCATTTTCTAGTAGGGTATGATAGGTTTCGGTTATATTGATTTGTAGAGCCCAAGATAATATAATTTATATGTTCTAGTGAAACAAGAATAATAGATTTATATTTCCTTGCATAGATTATAAAATTTAAAGATTTAACCCTACCTCATATGAATGGTAGAAATAATAAAGGATAATGATGGAAACCTCTCTCATCCTTTTTTTGGTAACATGCACTCCTTGTTCTCCTAAAAACATGTCTTCTTCTCCTAAAAGAGAACCACAATTTTTTGAAATGGAATAGAAGCCATGAGACTTTTTCCTTAGTAAATTCAAAAATTGATACATGTTACTATTGTGTGCCAATTTCTAGAAAATAGATATATATATATATATATATATATATATAATATATAATAATATATATATATATATATATATATATATATATATATAATGTTTAATTTTCCAGTTTAGTTGATGAGTTATATGGTAGTTCAATGGGTCCAAGTCTAATTAAACTAAAAGGCTTTTTCACTCATCATCTTTATGTTAGGGGACAAATTTAATATTGTCTAACACTAACACAAATAGATCATATTAAGTTTCAGAGACTTTATGTGATAAAATTCAAATATCATTTGAAATATAAGCCTACATTATTTTCTATAATACCATGAATCAATTGAAATATATAGTAATAGTGAGAAATTTTTTACATGTATGTGTGTTAAAAAAAATTGGTTTTTTTATTTCTTATTGGTAATGAAGTTTTCTAGGGAGTGGAAACCCAACTGGGTCATTTAAAATGAGTTAAAAAATCTTTAAAAGGAAATTTTCATGATCAAAATTCCATGAAGCATAGCCTTGATCAAAATTCCTATTGAATTTAAAAAATAAACTAAAATAAAAAATTGAATTTATCAACCTATTAATTTACTCTTTATAAACATCATTTCATTCTAAAATGTCATAACTATATATTCAAAGGAAGTAGAGTATGTACACTTTCATAAACATTTTTCTAGTAACAAATATACATTTCCATAAATTGTATCATAGTTGCTATCCTTAGCCACATTATTATTATTATTATTATTATTATTATTATTAAATTAAGAAAATAAGACTTTTTTTATTAAGAAAAACAAAAATCTAAATTATTTCAGCCCCAAGGGTTAGCTCAAGTGGTCATGACCCAAATATAAGATCTCTCCCTCAACTTTGAGTAAGTCACGGTGACTCTTGATCCTCTCAGGGTGGAGCTCCTTAATTCATGCCAAAATCATGGGAAAGTCATCACGAAGATTTCCAAAATAATAATAATAATAATATTAAAATAAAAATAAAAATAAATCTATTAGTTAAACTATGTTTTTAATAATAATTAAATTAATAATATTTATACAAAAAAATCTATGTTCCATAAATTTCTAGAATAAGTAACATCCATTAAAAGTTATTTATATCTACAACCAGTGAATCCATATAAATCAAAAGTTATGTGGATAAGCATCAATCCATCATAACCATAAAAACAACTACATGTAGTATATATCAAGTTAATAAAATAAAAATCATTTAAAAAGAACTAAATAGTAACTTTATTTAAATAGTTATTAACATTATTATCAATTATTCAATGATTAATATAAAATTAAACATTTATACATTAAAAAAACACATGTAACAAATTCTTAACCATGGAGGTTCACACTTAATAAGATCTATACAAAAAAATCTATGTTCCATAAATTTCTAGAATAAGTAACATCCATTAAAAGTTATTTATATCTGCAACTAGTGAATCCATATAAATCAAATGTTATGTGGATACACGGATAAGCATCAATCCATCATAACCATAAAAACAGTTTCATGTAGTATATATAAAGTTAATAAAATAAAAATCATTTAAAAAAAACTAAATAGTAACTTTATTTAAATAGTTATTATCATTATTATCAATTATTAAAGGATTAATACGAAATTAAACATTTGTAAATTAGAAAAAAAAAAAAAAACACATGTAACAAATTCTTAACCATGGAGATTCACACTAACTTTCACATGAAGATTCTTAATTTTAAATGAGTTTTATTACAATACCATGACTTATCTATAACACATGCTCAAAAAACCATAACTCGTTTTATATGGCAGTGGAAGACTAAGTTATTGAAGAGGATGTTGAATTACGATGATGGATAACCTCTTGTCTTCTTAATTAAATGTTGAATTGATTGAGTCTTAGTGGAAAAAGGTGTGTAATTATCCTACTTAAATCTTAGTAAATTCATTTCAATATCAAATAACCAATAGTGATTTTAATTATGAAGAGTTGCATTACATACAATGAATTTTAATCAAAGTTTTTTATATAGAGCACACTTGCCAAATATTTATATCCTAGTTATGTTTATGTAATTAAGGATATGGGTGTTGAAAATCTAATTAAGATGTCTATTGAAGAACATATTCTCTTTCACATCAAAATAAATATGAAATACTTATTATCATTTAGTAAGCCAATGATAGCACTATGGTATAAATTAATAAGACACTCAATCAATGGAAACCTATGTCTTTCAGTACAATGAGGATTCAAGAGTCAAGAAAAAACCTATATTTGGTTCCAAATGGTGTAGAGTCAAATGTTACCATTTCCTTTATATCACATATTGTCACCTTTCTAAAAATGACATAATAAATAAATTAAAATCCTTATACATGCCAACGCATGTTGGTGCTTTTATTAATGCAAAACGGATGGTGGCCAATGCTACAAATATCAAAACAAAATTAGAGATGTTATTATATGAATAACATCTATTAGAAAGTCCACTAATATTAGTATGGTCAAAGGTAATTTTTTTTAAGTATTAATACAACATTTCCTTAGGGCTAATATACTTGAAATGTACAATGACATTTAACATGTGAAATTTATGACAAAATCCACATAATATTGCGATTTTCCATCTTTATCAATGTTGCACTACTTATGGAATTAGAGTGGTGATACAATTATGTTTATCATAATAAATGGATAGTTGGTCATCCAGCTAGTTTCAACTTATATAATATAAAACAAAGACTACAAAATTTGAAAATGAAATTTCCAATGTCAAGTTTGGGTGAAAGGAAACTACTATGGAATAGGTTTAAATCATGTGGTAAATAATCTTGTGTGACACAATGTTTGAAAGGAAACTACTATGGAATAGATTCATCTGCACTACATATGGAATTAGAGTGGTGACACAATTATGTTTATCAAAATAAATGGATAGATGGTCATGTAGCTAATTTCAACTTATATAATATAAAACAAAGACTACAAAATTTGAAAATGAAACTTTCAATGTCAAGTTTGGGTGAAAGGAAACTACTATGGAATAGGTATAAATCATGTGGTAAACAATCTTGTGTGACACAATATTTGAAAGGAAACTACTATGGAATAGATTCATCTTTTCCTACATGAGTCTTAATGGCCTATAAGTGTGATCATATGAAATATTGAAAACATCATTTCTCTTGCATTTTAAAGACATTTTCCCCAATCAATTACATAATTTTATTTAAATGAAATAGAAAAAACATTAAAGCACCACTTCCCTTGCAATTCCAACATAATTTCATCATGCCAATTATGAATGATTAAGTAAAGAAAAAAGATCATTTTTATTTTTATTTTCTTAACAAAAGTGTACTTTTCTTAAATTATGGCCTTGTGAGTGCACTTCAAGCTAGACGCTTATAAATATAAGGATAATTGTATGCTTAAATAAAATAGCATATATTATCTAACTCATTGGACTAACATGTTGGAAACCAATATATTATTGACTCATTACATTCTTTTCCTTTCAAAACCAATTGTAAGTTTTTGGAAACTCTCGCTTATATGATTATAAAAATATTTATTTCTTTTTAATATTAGGCATCATTTCCATTATATGGAATTGGTATTGGTTAAGCATAAACCTTTTCTATATAAATAATAATCATCAAAATTTAATATTATTATTAAATATAATAATGTTGAAACAATGAAAAAAATATTAAATGATTAATATGCATTGATTAAATAAAATAATAAGGGATATGCCATGCATAACACTTAGATTTTAGGTATATCCATATATAAAACCACTGCCACTGTTACATCATAATGGAAGTGATTGATGCATGCCATAATAACATATATTATCGATTCACAATCACTACACAAAAAATAATTAAATATTTTCATACACAATACAATAAATTATATAGAGTACTTTTCATTTGTACTTTTATATATAATCAATGAAAATATTAAGATTATTTCAGACTAAAATCCTAGATGAAAATTCCATCAAACAATAATAAGTTTATTCACAACTTGAACATTAATTAGAATCAGGTGAAATATGATCAAAATGTGTGATTTGTCCATGTGACCTTTCTAACTAGACTCTATTGCATTGCATGAAGGCCTGACCCATGGACCTTCATAATTAAGTTGGAAAATGTTTAAGGATACCTTTTGACTACTTAAATCAACAAATGTGTTAATAATCTAAAGTAAACTATGGGTTAAATGGCGATCAATATTTGGGTTTGATAAATGTTTCTAAACTCTCATGATATTGGGTAGTGATTTTAGGCATCTACATCGAAGGGTAAGGTCCTATCAAAAGATCACACCTACAACTATGTCCATCATGAACATAACAATGACATAATCCAAATAAGTTACCAATCTGGTACCTAACATGGAGGCCTAAAGGAAATTTCACCCATAAATTTCTAAGAAAATATAAGAGCACCTCATTATTATTGTAAAGACATTTTTCAAAAACCATAAGTCACCTAATCACTCAATATTCCATAAAATGCATGTGTGTCAATCCATGAATGTATGTTTATTTTCCATAGGAGGGTGTAAAACAATGCTAGAGTTGACAAAAAAGCTCTTGAGTTGATGTTTTCAAATTTGTATATCTATCTCCTCATTTCTATTAAGCCTCATACTATAATATTAAGAATCTTAGCCCTATATTTGAAAATGAATATTATGGCTCTTTGTGTAGTATTTGTTGCTTGTAAAAGAAACAATTTGATTTCTTGATGATTTGATAACCATTGTCATTTTAGTGTTTTCATCTCTACTTGGTGTTTGGGAGTTAAACTTAGGTCATTTTCTAGTAGGGTATGATAGGTTTCGGTTATATTGATTTGTAGAGCCCAAGATAATATAATTTATATGTTCTAGTGAAACAAGAATAATATATTTATATTTCCTTGCATAATTTATAAAATTTAAAGATCTAAACCTACTTCATATGAATGGTAGAAATAATAAAGGATAATGATGGAAACCTCTCTCATCCTTGTTTTGGTGACATGCACTCCTTGTTCTCCTAAAAACATGTCTTCTTCTCCTAAAAGAGAACCACAATTTTTTGAAATGGAATAGAAGCCATGAGACTTTTTCCTTAGTAAATTGACAAATTGATAGATGTTATTATTGTGTGCCAATTTCTAGAATATATATATATATATATATATATATATATATAATGTTTAATTTCCCAGTTTAGTTGATGAGTTATATTGTAGTTCAATGGGGTCCAAGGCTAATTATACTAAAAGGTGTCTCACTTTTAAAAAACACATGCGTATTCTTGTGTCAATTTGTTCCTAACACCGCATTGCTACTTTTTCACTCATCATCTTTATGTTAGGGGACAAATTTAATATTGTCTAACACTAACACAAATAGATCCTATTAAGTTTCAGAGACTTTATGCGATAAAATTCAAATATAAGTTGAAATATAAGCCTACATTGTTTTCTATAATACCATAAATCAATTGAAAAATATAGTAATAGTGAGAAATTTTGTACATGTATGTGTGTTAAAAAATTTGGTATTTTTTATTTCTTATTGGTAATGAATTTTTCTAGGCGGTGGACAAACCCAACTGGGTTATTTAAAATGAGTTTAAAAATCTTTAAGAGGAAATTTTCATGATCAAAATTCCATGAAGCATAGCCTTGATCAAAATTCCTATTGAATTTAAAAAATAAAAATAAAACATAAAATAAAATAAAAAATTGAATTTATCAACCTATTAATTCATAACTTTATATTCAAAGGAAGTAGAGTATGTACACTTTCATAAACATTTTTCTAGTAACAAATATACATTTCCATAAATTGTATCATAGTTGCTATCCGTTAGCCACAATATTATTATTATTATTATTATTATTATTATTATTATTATTATTATTAAATTAAGAAAATAAGACTTTTTTTATTAAGAAAAACAAATATCTAAATTATTTCAGCCCCGAGGGTTAGCTCAAGTGGTCCTGAGCCAAATATAAGATCTCTCCCTCAACTTTGTGTAGGTCACGGTTCGACTCTTGATCCCCTCAGGGTGTTGCTCCTTAATTCAAGCCAAAATCATGGGGAAGTCCTCACAAAGATTTCCCAAAAAAAAAAAAAAAAACTATTTAATTATTCAGAAAAAAAAAGGTCATTTCATCTATTAATTAAACTATGTTTTCCATAATAATTAAATTAATAATATTTATACAAAAAAATCTATGTTCCGTAAATTTCTAGAATAAGTAACATCCATTAAAAGTTATTTATACCTACAACTAGTGAATCCATATAAATCAAAAGTTACGTGGATAAGCATCAATCCATCATAACCATAAAAACAGTTACGTGTGGCATATATCAAGTTAATAAAATAAAAATCATTTAAAAAAAACACTAAATAGTTACTTTATTTAAATAGTTATTATCATTATTATCAATTATTAAAGGATTAATATAAAATTAAACATTTATACATTAAAGAAACACATGTAACAAATTCTTAAACATGGAGATTCACACTTAATAAGATTTATACAAAAAAATATATGTTCCATAAATTTCTAGAATAAGTAACATCCATTAAAAGTGATTTATATCTACAACTAGTGAATCCATATAAATCAAAAGTTATGTGGATAAGCATCAATCCTTCATAACCATAAAAACAGTTACGTGTAGTATATATCAAGTTAATAAAATAAAAATCATTTAAAAAACTAAATAGTAACTTTATTTAAATAGTTATTATCATTATTATCAATTATTAAAAGATTAATATAAAATTAAACATTTATACATTAAAAAAACACATGTAACAAATTCTTAACCATGGAGGTTCACACTTAATAAGATCTATACAAAAAAATCTATGTTCCATAAATTTCTAGAATAAGTAACATCCATTAAAAGTTATTTATATCTACAACTAGTGAATCCATATAAATCAGATGTTATGTGGATAAGCATCAATCCATCATAACCATAAAAACAGTTACGTGTAGTATATATCAAGTTAATAAAATAAAAATCATTTAAAAAAAAACTAAATAGTAACTTTATTTAAATAGTTATTGTCATTATTATCAATTATTAAAGGATTAATATGAAATTAAACATTTGTAATTTAAAAAAAAAGGCACATGTAACAAATTCTTAACCATGGACATTCACACTAACTTTGACATGAAGATTCTTAATTTTAAATAAGTTTTATTACAATACCATGCCTTATCTATAACACATGCTCAAAAAATCATAACTCATTTTGTATGGTAGGTTTTCATATGACTTCTTTTAATTAATTAATAGATTAAAAATGAAAAAAAATAATATAACTACTTTGGAGATGAATCTCAACCTTTGATTTGTGTATACTACTAGGAATATCCAAGAATATTTTGTGGAGATTAAACCCTAACATCCATCTAATAACTATTGACAAAAATTTAAAATTTCGATAGCTCTATTCCAAAAATAGTTGTGGTGAGCCTGGAAAAGAATAGCTTTTCCACACAATTTCGACCAAATCACAAAAAAAAACAATTCAAAAACAGTTGTCAAGTTTCAGAATTTTAAGTGTTCCAAAAATCCTTGAGGATGTTGAATCCATTTCCTCCATTAAAAAACAATTCAAACACTCAGAGTTTTGAATTTGACAAAAAAAACATTAAAGTGAAATAAACAAGTTCTAGTCCAAAATAAATAAATATGCCTATGACCTAATTATTAAATTGTATTAATTTAAAAAAATCTTTTAAACTACTTTTTCAATCAAATTTATTTATAATTTATTTTTTATTTTATAGTAACATTTTAAATAAATACTGACCTAAATTAAGTATTTAAACTTTTCTATTTATTAATAATAAAAAAATAATTTTAATTTAAAATTTATATAATAAAAATTCAGTTTGCAACGGTCGTTATTATCATTTTCTTTACGTTGAAGTTGGTCCTAACCATTCCGAAGTGTTTACTTTTCATATTAGAAATTCAATCAATTAAGCAAGTTGTGAGGTGGTTGGGATGGTTTAATGATAATCTCTTTACCATGGTTTCAATTGCATGATATGATTATATTGAAAAATTTTGAAAACTTTTTTTTACACCTTCTAGGGTTTCTTCATATTAGAAATTCAATCAATTAAGCAAGTTGTGGGGTGGTTGGGAGGGTTTAAAGATAATCTCTTTAGGTGAGTTTCAATTGCATGATATGATTATGTGAAAAATTTTGGAAAAAGTTTTTTGTACGGCTTCTGCTAAAAAAACTTCCAAGTTGTGGCTTTCCAATCAATTGAAAATATCTAATTTTCATGCCAAAATTTATATAAATAATTCCCAAATTTGTAAAAGAAAAGTATATATAAAATTTAAATTTAATAATATAAAAGAATGAACAGATTCTTTGTTTGATGAATATGATTGATGCTTCAAAGGAAAATGTCCACCCGATACAATAATCCCATGATACGATTGATGTTAGAAGGATGTACTCTAAGCAAAATAATCTACAAACTGATGTCAAAAGAATAAGAATAGTTCAAACATATAATATTTTTCTCCGGTATAAAAAACTGTTACTACTTGGTTTCCATTTAAATTTTCAACTTAATTTGTAAAACTATGACATGGATAACTACCATGTGATTCACTTATTCGATCAATCTGATACCATTGTTAAACTCAATTTTGTATTTGTTTGCTAAAAAACGATTGCCTAGTAGTGCTGGTTGGCTGTAATTTGTTTACTAAAAAACGATTGCCCAGTAGTGCTGGTTGGTTGGTATTTACAGCCAATCCTAATGGCTTGTTTTAAGAGGTTGTTTGCTCGTTTTGATATATTGCTTTTGTAGAGTGTGAAAAAATATATATATATATAAATATATATATTAAAATTTATAATTTAAATACGATTAAATATTTATATAATATGATATAAATAATATTATTTTTTATTTTATTTTATTTATAAGAAATTTTTAATATATATATATATATATATATTCTTTTTATTAATGTACCATGAGAAGCCATAGCTTCCTTTTTCACCAATAACAACCATACACATGTTATTGGAAATATGTATTTTTATATACTTATTCAAGAAAAGTTGATAATAAGAAAAGCATATTACTCTTGTTGATGTTTATGTGAAGATGGAAGGGCATTGGCACTACTACTCCGCTAGTAACTCTGTTGTTGATTTCGGTTTTCCATTGTGATGAAACGCAGCAAGGAAACCATGTAATGAAATCAAATTTGTCCAAATCAATTCACTTTATTTATTGAATTGACATTGTGAAAATTTGTTCTCAACTCATCTGAACAAAAATGACGCAGACCCAAGTTTGTGATAAGTTAGAGGCCACCCAATAGAGTGTTGTAGAATATCAAGTAACCTCTACCTAAATCTACAATTTTGCAGAATATTAAGTACCCTCTACCTAACAAGTCTGTAATTTTGCACATAAAGAGATGTAAAAATTTTAGCAAATTCCTTTAAGTTTTTTAGCAAATTTGATTTGAAGTTAGGATTTTAACAAATAACGTTGCATCCAAAAAGATGTCCTTAGTTGTCCCTCATGGTCATTGCCATATCAATGGAAGGTAATGTCATGTAGATTGAAAAAACACCCCCTTTCCGTTTCAGAAGAGGAGAGAAGACAATTTCAGAGATCTACCTTACCTAATATAGTGTGCATTGATGATTCGTTAGTTTGTTTAAAAAAAATTCAAGTACATTTGAAACATTGCAGAATTTCTATGAAAAGGTGGTCCAACATAGATTGGTTCATCTAATTTTTTAAAAAAGGTACAACATAGGGATGCATATTACAAATAGATTTGTAACATTGCAGCTAAATACCTTGCAATCATTTTCCAAATTTAATAATGAGATTAAACATAAAACTCAGCTACAAAGCTTTCTTGGAAACCCTAAACATATTCCTCCTTTTTTATAGAGGATGAGATTCATGCTTTGTTAAAAAGATTGATGAAAATTCCCTTGCATGGGAGTTAGCCTTAGTTGAAATTGCCTCCCAATAATAGACATATATCAATGAGAAATATGTTTCACTTATTACATGGGTTAGAGCTTAACTGAAAAGAATTTAAGAGATGGATTTGAAGATGGATTGGAAATTTTTAAGATGGATTGGAAATTGAAGAGATGGATGGGAAATCTGAATTTTCACAAGGGTCGGAAACATGGATAGGACCCCCTTCATAGTGGCAGTTAATGATGTGGAAGTAAGGATAACATGGCCACCGGGAGGGCTACCATGTCGCGTGTTCCACCGGTATTTTGGAGGGGCCAAGGGACCCAAAATGGATGACATGTGTCACAGTCACATGGATAGGATAACGTAAGGTGAGGAAAGAGTGATTCAGTAGTTTTAGGACAGCAATGAGAAAAGCCCCAAGGAAAATATTATGGGACATGTTAGTATGATACAGGAATTATGTCACCCAAATAGTTTCAAAATGGGGAAAACAATAAATGTCTAGGGTAAATTGCACCAAGTGATAGAGAAATTCTCAGCAGTTAACAAAGAAAAGATTTTGTCCCAAGAAATTTTGAAGATTACACCAATGATGTGTTCGAACCTAAGACAAGAAATTTTTTTAGCAATCAACAATAATATGTTTGTCCTACCCTAGCATATTTATAAGGGGGGACTTTATGGCTTGTTTTAAAAAGTCTTGGGGTTAGGTGGCATGCCACAAGTGCGTGCCAAGATGGCACCATTTAGGCCACATTATGATATAAATTGAGCATAGGGAATCACATGGATATGAGATGGGATGCCACGTGGGGACCGCATTGGTGATGCATGGGAGATTCGATGATGTGGAAAGAGGGTACTAGTTGAACTTAAATGGCCATAACTTAATTTTGATCTAGGAGTTGGATTGAAGAAAAATTATATTGCCATAAATCTCTCGGCAAGTTGGATGCAATGGAGATGTTTGTTTTGTGTTTCAAGGTGTTTTGAAGAATGACAAAATTTTTAGACCCCATTTCCATGACAAGACTATGGAGGTTGGGTCAATGATAGTAAAACCTCTTTCTACCCTTAGTTTGGGTTTTGGCGTGGAAGGTGGTATGTTACATTCATGCAAAATCAAACCATTCTAGTATCAATCCTTAAAGGTTAGTTACATAATTTTCTTTCCTCTATTTCAATGTAGTCTTGTTGTGTCTTCTCCAATTTGTAGTAGTTGTTGGTCTTTGATATTATCATGTTGAATAATGATTTTGTGATACTCTATTCTATGAATATTTATGAATATTCCATCTTCCTTTATAATTTAATAAACATATTTTTATATTACATAAAATATTTCTTGATAGTGATGATGTCGACATGGTTTCACATTTGATGGCATCCCTTCACTTTGAAAATTTATTTCACCTATCTTCTTTTTATATATTGTGACCTCCTCTATCCTCTTTCCCTACTCTTTCAATATTATATATCCTTGGAGATAATGCAATCATATTTAACAGACACATATTGTAGATGGAGTTTGGCTTATGTAGTGTCTTTTGGTGACCCTTTGTATCTTATCTTGTTTATCTTTTTGAAGCTACAATATGATCCAATCTCTCAAATTTTGATTTCCTACTTCAATTCGAAAATGCATTTATAGTTTTACCTTATTAGTTTCTAGGGCTTATTGAATATTCATGCAACTTTCTTATTCAAATATTTTTTATGTAAAAAATTAGTTAGTATTTAATATTAGGTTTAATTAGATGAAAGGGCACGATCATAAGATCATGCCCTTTCCCCAAAGGGTGCCCATGGCAGTATATAAGCCAGGAACCCCCATTGTAAACATTCATCAAAAAATCTATCAATTCATTATTAATAAATATATATATATATATATATATATATATATATATATATATATATATATATATATATATATATATATATTTATCAAGAAGTTTCCACTTCATTGGTATCGGAGCAGGTTCGTTATCCCCCACTTCCACTGTGCTCGTTCTTTAGCTCTGCTGCTCACGCTAATTCCTCTTCTATCATACCATTCTCCACCCATACTCGTCCACTCCAACACTGTCAGCATCTGCCACTATCCATTCTATACGCTATTTGTTGCACGCTTGCCTATCCCTTCGGTCCTACTCCATTCCACTGACTTGATTCAACTCTGCGGTATTTCCATTGGCTGACAGTATCGCAGACATCCTCCACAGAATCCATTGTTATGTCTGTTCTGCTACCCTGTCCGCCTATCCGAGCTAGCATGCCAACGCTCTTCTCTATTCTCTACGTGCCTCACCCCTTATCAGCCGTCCAAACCTGTCACCCATCATTACATCTGTGGCTATGTGGAATAATCTCTACGAGAGTTTCGTGTGGCATAACTTGCGGTAGTCTACATAACTTGCGGTGAGCTCGACATGTATCTGCTGAAAATTCAACGGTCAAACGTGACGTTCAACACTGCCCACACCTGTTCCGCTTTCCCCTAAACATCGTGCGACTACATTCCATGGTCGAACTCATTCCTTAAACCTAGCTCGACAATATTATCTGCTCAAAGCATCGGTCAAACGATCTAACTGTTCAAAGACGTGACCATGGCAGGGGGACGTAATTGTCCATGCTATATATATAATATATATAATATATAATATAATTATATATATGAGTTATATATAATATATATTATAATTTAATTATAAGTTATATAATATATAACTTTAATTTAGTTATAAGTTTTTATATATATATATATATAAGTTAATTTAATTAATTAAATTTATTTTAATTTAAAAAAAAATTGTCATATAATTAAAAAAATAATAATTAAGTTGGCAGATAAATACACGCCTCCACATACTCACTCAATGTCAATGACAATGGCTAATTTTCAGAAAAAAATAATTGACACAGAGCATAAGGTAAATAGAAACCACGATGAGGTTAGTAAAATATTAGATGTATTCCATATCAAGCTTGAGAGTTAGGCTGACAATATCAAAAATCTTCAGGATATGACAAATCGAATAGAAATAAAGATCGAAAATCAACATGCCCAAACAGAAGCAGATCTCAGAGAGTCCTTAACATTGCTGAAACTTCTGTGTAAAAAGATGGATTGTACACCCACACAAATACTATGAGAAAATGAAGAGAATCAAGAGCACAACTCATCAGATTCAACAAAGTCAACAAACTTGCATGAAAAAGCTGAATCCCCAAAAAAATTAGCGACACCCCACCAAGAAGTGAGTAATGTGACTCTTACAAACAAGCAACTCTGTGATACCTTTACCAATCAACACCCCTTTTCCACTCAACCATTAGCGACATACCAGCGAAGGGCAAAAGTCAAGATGCCTAAATTCGACGGAAATGAAAAAACAATGCTGCATGGATAAATAAAGTAGAAGAATACTTCAAGATATATGACATCAATGATGATGATGAAAATCTCAGGCACGCATCCATGAAAATGGAAGGGGAATCATATAATTGGTATATGTGGTGGAAAAAGACAACACACGTCATTAGCTGGAGAAAATTTAAGGATGCATTCTTTAAAAGATTCCAAGGTGTAAAGGAAGAAGAGTTATTTTCAAAACTCATCAAATTACAACAAAAAGGAAGTGTGGACAAATACACTCAAGAATGGGAGACCTTAGTAACACGAGTACCTGGGTTATCAGAATCTCATCTAATTCAGTCATACGTCTTGGGACTCAAAGCCCATTTACAAGTAGAACTTGAGATGCATGACATTACATCAATAGAAGTAGCAAGATGAAAAGCAAAAATAGCCGAAAAGAAATTCAAACCAATATTCTGGTCAAAAGCGAAAAAAACATATTCAAGACAGAGAATACCCCAGTATGTGGACTCAAATAATACGAGATATGTTCCACCACATCGTCGTGAAGATGAAAAAATTAATGTGGAAAGGCAAAGGATAAAAGAGGGTAAATGCAAACACTGTGGTGAGAAGTGGGACCCCAAACATAGATGTGCTAAAGGAAAAGAACGAAAGAACCTATATAATTGTGAAGCAACCAAAGATTCAAACAATGAAGATTCTGACATAGAAGAAATAGAAGATGCCCTATATTTTTCACTAGAATTAGATGACGGAAGTATTCTGCAAGTTTCATTATCAGCTATGACAGGTATATCACAACCTCAGACCTTAAAGTTAAAAGGACACATAAAGAAGAACAATGTAGTGGTTCTCATCGACTCTGGTAGCACACACACTTTTTTAGATGCAACCATGGCAAAGAGACTCAATATTTTTTCATTTCCCTTAACAAACATGAAAGTGATGGTAGCTAACGGTAAGAATATTGAAAAGGTGGGGAAATGCCATAAGGTTAAATTGCAGATTCAAGACTTTAATTTAGAGTCTCTGTTCTTCACAGTACTCTTAGGAGGAGTAGATGTAGTCTTAGGTATCCAATGGCTATGAGCTTTAGGTACTTATGTCACCAACCATCAAGTACAATTTATAAAATTCAAATGGGGAGGTTAGAAGTACAAATTACATGGATTCCAAGCACCAGAGAATCAAATTGTATCATCATCTCAGATGATGAAGATGATTCAAAAAGGAGCACCCGCTTATGCAGTACAATGTCACCAATTAGAAATGTTATCTGCAAATATGACCAGTGAAGAGTCACCAGAGATACAAGATCTAATTCAGAAGCATGAAAAAGTATTTCAAGACCTACCTATGAGGATGCCACCTAATAGGAAAATTCAGCATATGATAGAAGTCAAGGTAGGATCAGACCCTGTCAACATCAAGCCATACCGATATCCACATCACCAACAAATGGAAATTGAGAGATTAATCCAAGACCTTTTAAAATGTGGGACTTTGATCATCTTGGAATATCTGATCAAGTGGAAGGACTTACCCGAAGAAGATGCTTCTTGGAAGAATAAAGTATTTTGTCAACAACCTCCATCGTTACGTATGCTTTGAGGACAAAGCATTCTTTCGAGAGGAAGGCAATGTCATGTAAAAAATTAGTTAGTATTTAATTTTAGGTTTAATTAGATGAAAGGGCACGATCATAAGATCATGCCCTTTCCCCAAAGGGTGCCCATGGCATATATAAGCCAGGAACCCCCATTGTAAACATTCATCATTTGTCAATTCATTATCAATAAATATTTATATACATATTTCTGTTTATCAAGAAGTTTGCACTTCAACCTTTTGGTAGTCTCATCATTGAAGATCCTTGTTTCTTCTTTACTTTGATAATTCTTCTTTTCTTATTTAAATATATTGATATCATATAGTAATTTTCTATTGTGTTTTCACAATATACATATATATTCATCTTCATTTTTCAATTCCTCCCTTGAATCATTAGTTTTCCAATTCTACTTGTTATTCTTGAATCTCCTTAATGAGTGCTTCATTAAAGTTTTGTATCATTGGTAGCTCATCACTTTTCTTCTTGACATCTTCTTTTGGTTCTTTTAACTCGTCTTGAATTTTATACAATGATTCCATTTTTGTGTCCGTAATCCATTTCTTTAGAAGGGTTCTTAATATTTCCATGTGATATTTCATCTATTATCTTTATGAGTACTCCTACACCACTCACAAGATTCATAAATAAGATTAATACTTTCCCAAAAAGATGATTAAAATATATTTTTACCAACTTCAACCATTCCTTAGGATTTATATCCTTATCTTCACTTCCACTTGATTTACATATTTTGTTGCTTCTTAATTGAGATCTAACCAAAATCATGAACTTTTAACTTTAATATATTGACAACATTGATTGAAATACTTATGCTCCTTTTTAAATTATATTCTTCGACATTTTATTTTTTGAACATATTTTGAATTACCTCACTCTAACATTTTAATGAAAGATTATAGTAGATTTAAATTAAAATATATTTTAAAACCCTATTTTGGAGTTTGTCTTTTTGGACAAAATTTCTTCTAGTGTATTTCTACAATTTTGATCTTTCTAAGTATAAGCTTTTGAATTGTAGTGCCATTATATGTATTCCAAGTGAAAGAATGGTTATATTTATTATAGATTTCCAAAAAATTGTTGAACTTTAGACCCTTCTTAAGAGTGAGTTGGTGTAGTATGTCACATATCTAGCTTTTCAAATATGATTCCAAACATTTTATTTGAAGTAATTCAATATGTATCTTTAGACATATGATAATTTTACATTCTAAAACTTCTCAAAACAATAGTTATAGTCAACATACCAAGATGACTCATTTGAAATTGATTTCTAGATTAGTCACAAAGTCTAACTTCCATAAATAATATATTATAAAGTATAATGAATAAAAGCTTGAAACTTCTACCACATCTATTTTGATATATTTCCTCAATTTCATAAAACATTCACTATATAAAATCTCCCCCACAAGCAGTTATATTGAAATATCCTAGATGGTTCATTTGTAACTAATTTCTAGCCTAGTTAGAAGCCTTATATTCCTAAGGCTATAAATTAAAAAATTATAATGAATAAATATTCAATTTTTTTATCACATATAATTTGATATTTCTGTCTGGTTTATTGAAATATTTGGTGTCTAAAATACCTAGTAAAAACATTATAGTAAAAATGCAATGATGACTCGTTTGAATCAACTAAACCCCAATATTGTATGCTTTTAAAACAAATATTATGAAGCAAATCTATAAAATAGAATAATAGGCCAAAAATACACAACATGTACACAAACATGAACGTGGATTACAACTCCAAGATAGATACGAGAGAGAAATTATGTAATAACTCCTTTAAAAAAAAAGAGAACCTTCTCCAAATACCCAAATTGATTCATACATTTGAATCACATGACCTCCATAATTACTACATGATCTCTATATTTACATTTTCATACGTTATACATGTGGCTTGTTTATTTCTAAAATGACTTAATCACATATATATTTACATATTACATTCACATTTTACTCCATATATGCGCCACTTTGGGTTCATATCTTAACCCCATATATTCCTTGTTTATGGTCATATGGTCAATATTATTGAGGTTACAATATAATACCATTTAAACAAGTGCGAGTATTTGACATGGTATCATATTAAATATTGGCTTATAATTAAGACGTCCTGTAGGATTCTGAGTATAAGTATGGAATTGGAAGACTCAGTTATTGAAGTGGATGTTGAATTATGATGATGGAGAACCTCTTATCTTTGATTAATTAAACATTGAATTGATGGGTATTACAAACACTTGATGATATAGTGGAAAAAAGTGTGTAATTATCCATACTTCAATCTTAGTAAATTCATATCGGCATCAAATAACCAATAGTGATTTTAATTATGAAGAGTAGCATTACATACAATGGATTTTAATCAAAGGGTTCTTGTCCAACACACTTGCCAAAAATTTATATCGTAGTTATGTTGAAGTATATAATTAAGGATATTGGTTCTCAAATTATAATTAACATGTTTGTTGAAGAACATATTTTATACATCAAAATAAATATTAAATATTTATTTTCATTCAACCATCCAATGATATCACTATGGTATAAATCAAAAGGACACTCAATCAATGGAAACCTACAATTTTGAATACATTTATATCCTAGTTATGATGAAGTATATAATTAGGGATATGGGTTCTCAAATTCTAATTAAGATGTTTGTTGAAGAACATATTCTCTACATCAAAATAAATATAAAATATTTATTTTCATTCAACAATCCAATGATATCACTATGGTATAAATCAATAAGACACTCAATCAATGGAAACCCATTATTTTGAGTACATTGAGGAGTGGAGAGTCAAGAAAAAACCTATATTTAGTTACAAATGATACACGGTCAAATGTTTCCTTTTTGCTTATATCACATATTCACACCTTTCTCATGATAACATAATTAATAAATAAAAATGCCCTTGCATGCCAACACATGTGGGTGCTTTTACTAATGCAAAAAGGATGGTGGGGAAAATTTAGAGATGTTATTACATCAATAGAATTTATTAGAAAGGTCACTAATATTCGTATGGTAAAAACAACATAAACTTTGAAACGGGAACTATAAACTCAAAATGAGAATTCTAGCCAAAAAACATGAAAAATCAACTCAAAAATGAAAAGGGTTGATGTTGGAATAACATTTCTTTTTCTAGGGTAAATTTTCAACATGTTTTAAAAATGGCAGCGAAAACCAACTTTTTTGTGCAAAAAACACCCTGAAAACGAAAAGTGTTTATTGTGTTGATGTTGAAATAACGTCTAGTTTTTTTTCAAGATAAATTTTCAACATTTTGAAATAATGGCGTAAAAGGTTTTATCATGACTCCGAAAAACATTAAAATTTCAAAAGAATAATGAAAACATAAATTTAAAAATAAAAACAATGTAAAAGACAAAAACAAAAAATTAAAAAATAATAATAAGTAAATAAAAATATATATTAAAAATATATATAAAATTAAAATAATGACAAAAAAATAAAATATGTAAAAAAGACAAAAAAAATCAAATGTAAAAATGTAAAAAAAACAAAAACAAATTAACCTAAAAAAGACAAAAAAAAAGTCAATCATAAAAATGTTAAAAAGGAAAAACAAAATTGACCTATAGAAGACAAAAAAAATATAAAATATAAAGAAATAAATAATAACAAAAACATATTTTTGAAAGAGATGATGAAAAAAAAACATCATTGGACATTTAAAAAAAAAAATGAATATACAAACAAAATTAAAATAACAAAAAACTCAATTAAAAAAAAAAAAAAAAAAAAAAACATAAAACCAAAAAAAAATATAAAATAAACGATATTTATTATAGAAACAAATTTATAAATAAATAAATAAAAATTGTGCTTTTCGAGTGCTCGGCTCGCCCATAGTCGCGGACCCTCGTGCCCTTAGACTTGCTCTTTCCAATTCTGAGAATTAGACAGAGCCTGCCTAGAGGCCCAAGGGCCCTCGGCCCTAGGCGAGCTCGCCGATTGTGGGTCCGGCCCAGTTGTGTGCCTACCCTCTCTAGGCAAAATGCAAAATGACCCCTTGGCCTACCCAGGCACTGATTACCATAATCGACCCCTTGGTCTGTCAGGGGGGTGATTCCCAGAACCGCCCCTGATAGGTCAGGGGGTAATTCTAGGAATCAACGCCTTGGCTTGTCAGGGGACCAATTCCCAAAATCACCCTCGGCGAGCCAGGGGGTGATTCTAGGAATCGCTTCGTGGGTCGATTCTAGGAATCGCACCCTAGGCCGATTCTAGGAATCGTCCCATGGGCCGATTCTAGGAATCATCCCGTGTGTCGATTCTAGGAATCGCCCCCTGGGTCGATTCTAGGAATCGTCACCTGGGCTAATTCTAGGAATCACCCCCTGGGTCAACTCTTAGAATCGCGCCCCTGACTTGCCAGGGGGCCGATTCCTAGAATCGTCCCCATGGAATTGCTTGGTGGGCCGATTTTAGGAATCGCCCCTTAGGCCGATTCTAGGAATCGCCCCCTGGGTCAACTCTCAGAATCACGCACCTGACCTGTGAGGGGGCCGATTCACAGAATCACCCCCTGGCCTACTAGGGGCAATTCTGGGTATCACCCTCCTGGCCTGCCAGGTGCGATTTTGGGAATCGCTCCAGGGGGTGATTCTGAGAATCGTCCCCATTAAGCCAGGGGGCGATTTTGGGAATCAGTGCCCTGACAGGCCGAGGGGTCGATTCTGAGAATCGGCACAAGAGGGTGATTCCCAAAATCGGCCCCATCACAAGCCAGGGGGCGATTCTCATAATCGTCCCCCTAGATGGCAATTGGTTCGATTCTAGGACCGTTTTGTGTTTTTCCTAGGGAGAACAAGCCCACAACCGGGTGTGCCCGGCCGTGGGCTTGCCTACCCTTGGGAAAACACAAAACGACTTCTCAGAATTGCCCCCTAGCCTATGAGAGGGCTTGTTCCCATAATTTCCCCCTTGGCCTACCCGGGGAAATTCTCGTAATTGCCCCCCAGGCCAATTTTCAGAATCGGTCCCCTAGCCAGACATCGACTCAGGGTGAAGATTCCCTACAAGCCAAGGGGCAGTTCTTGAAATCGCCCCCTGGCCTGCCAGAGGTGATTCTCATAATCTGCCCCCTGGCCTATCAAGGATGATTCTGAGAATTTCCCTCGGTAGACCACGGGGTGATTCCCATAATCGCCCTATGGCCTACCAGAGGTGATTTTGGGAATTTACCCAGGCTAGTGATTCCCATAATCGTACCCCTAACCTGTCGGGGGTGATTTCCAAAATCACCCCCTTGACCTGCGAAGGGCGATTCCCAGAATAGCCCCCATGGCCTTTCGAGGCCGATTCTGGGAATCGACCAAAGGGGTGATTCAGGTAATCGGCCCAGGGGGCGATTCCGGGAATCAACCCCCTAGCCTGGCAGGGGTTGATTATAGGAATCGGCCCCTGGGCAAGTCAAGGGACCATTTTTCCTTTTGCACAAGGCGGGCAGGCCCACACCCGAGCATGACCACCCATAAGGCAGTTCCTGTCGGCGGACGTGACCGACATGCTTTCCCGCGGCAAGGCAGTGTGTTGGGTGGGTGCGTCAAGCCATGGGGGTGCACGCCCATGCACAGCAGTGTGCAATACGTTGTCGTGTCACAAGCGGGCATATCCACATCGTGCGCACCCACCCACATGCACTGCCTATGGGTCAGCACGCATGGTCATGGGCCTGCTCGCCCTTGGAAAAACACAAAACGGCATCCCGACTTGCCCGATGGTTGATTCCCAGAATCGGCCCGGACAAGCCAGGGGAGTAATTCTAGGAATCACCCTCATGGCCTGCTGAGGGTGATTCTCAGAATCGCCCCCTGGGCTGATTCCTAGAATTTCCCCCTGGGTTGATTCCCAGAATTGCCCTCAGCAGGCCAAGGGGGAAATTCTAAGAATCAACCCCAGTCCTCCCAGGAGCGAGTCTCAGAATCACCCTTGGCTCAGAATCACCCCCTATCCTACCAAGGGTGATTCTGGGAATCGGCCGAGGGGCCAATTCTGAGAATCGCCCCTGGCAAGCCAAGGGGAAATTATGAGAATCGACCCCCATGGCCTGGTAAGGGGTCATTTTGTGCTTTCCTTAGGGTTGGAAGGCTCACGGTCAGGTGCGACATGACACTAAGGCACAACGACCCCCTAGCAGGGGGCTTGCTAAGGGACCAGGGTCAAATGAAAAATAAATAAATTAAAATTCTAAGGAATGAAATTTTTTGTGTTCCTTGTATGAACCTAACATCCAACTTGTCATGGGGGTCAATTTGCATGTTTCTGGTCTTTTTTCGTTTCAAAATCGCTCCCTTGGGCCAATTCTCAGAATCCACCCCATGGTCTGTTGTCCCCTAGGCCAATTCCCATAATTGCCCCCGGCAGGCTAGGGGGGTGATTCCCATAATCACCCCTAGCCTGTTGGTGTCAATTTTGGGAATCACCCCCTTGGCAAGCCAAGGGGCGATTCTCACAATTGGCATAGCGAGGTGATTCGGAGAATCACCCCCGGTAGGCCAGGGAGTCATTTTTCATTTTTCCCAGGGTGGGCAGGCCTATAGTTGGGCACGACACGTCACTAAGGCATAGTGGCCCCTTAGTAGGGGGCTTGCCAAGGGACCAGGGACAAATGAAAAATTAAATAATTTATTTTCTATGGAATGGATTTTTTTTTGTTCCCTGCATTTGATATGTCAAAATGTTTTGAATACAATGATTATGTGCTTGGGGGGAACCATTATGTAGAAGCTTAAAGGTAATTAATGGAGGAATATCTCAATAACTCACGTTTTGAAATAATTGAATGTATCGTCTATGCTGGTTTATCAAATACAGAAGCAAATTTATTGCCATGGGATCATAATACAGAAATGAGTATAGGATGTCTATCGCTTTCATCCAAAGGGTTAGATTTATTCATAATGAATTTAAAGAAAAATGTGGTGGGGATAAGACAAAGGTTAATCTATAATTTTCGGAAGGAATGTTGTATGGAAATAGGCTATCAAATTGAGGAAAAAATCAATTCAAAAGGCGGCAAAGTACATTCTGATATATTCGTAGGTATGGATAACATTTTCTAGTTAGCATTTAGAACTGGAGAGATATGGGAATTAATTAATGATATTTTTAGCATGTGGGAGAACATTGGCATTAAAAACCAGAAGGTCAAAAAGTCTAAACCATTGATATGTAGCAACAGTAAATCAGGGTCTGAAATGAAGCAACTTCCAAAAGATATGACTACCACACCTTGTAGAGCATTGCAAGGAGTGAAGGATGAAAAACTTGTCAAAATAATATTATCTCTTGTGAATTCAGAGGAATTATCATTGGACGAAATGTGTGAGGAATTTCAAAAGTAAGTTTGTTGAATTGTTTTTACTTATTTCTAGACTATAATTTTCTTTTAAATATAACATATTGTTGTTGGTAGTATTTGTTATACATGTCATTATATTAACTATTTTTACTTTATATATTCAGTCACAAGGTTTACATGAAAATATAAGAACAAATGGTTAAATTGTCAAATGAAGATAGTTGGGATGATGTTGTACACAACTACTCAGATTCAAGTTCTACATCAACACTAAAAGATTTTTATCTTACATTTAAAAAGGTATGTTTATTTATACTTCATTTGTATTCATCTCTATACTATTTTTATTTTATAACTTATACATATATTTGTTTATTTTATTAAAGATGAAGAAGGATGCAAATGGACCACCAGATAGTTTCAGAAGCTTTATTGAAAAGATTAAGATTGAAATATTGAGAAAGAAGCATCTTAGTAATGTTCAACTTGATCCAAATCTTACTCATTTCATTTAGAATGTGCTTTACACTATTCAGTATCAAATAATACAAGGTGGTTGTGAATACATTGCTAAACTTATACCTGAAAGGAATTATTCCCTAGTTATTGCATATATTCCCCATGGTTTCAATATCCCAAACATTAACTATAATAGTGACCCTTATACTTATCAAGCTCTTAGTAAAGTGGTTGCGGGATTTGTAGAAGTCACATCATCACCATTATGTATATTTGTGACATTTCATTCAAACACAATTGTCAATGTTATTGACAAGCTTCAATTGGAAAGCAAACTCAAGGATGCAGCTTACATGGTAAGATGTTGAAATTTTATGTTTGATTAATGTTAAAAAATTCATTTATGTACAATTTAATTGAATTTTTTACTATTTCATGTTACAGGCAAAAGTCAAATATTATTAACCATGAAGATCAAACAATTATAAGTGATTGTGAGTTCATCCATGTTGAAAGTTGGACAAAAGATGATAGCTATAAGTCTATGCTTCTTAATCGAGTAGATGGAAAAAGTCATAGCCAAGTACTGGTTTATGATGTTATTTTAAAAAAACTAGCATATGAATATAAAGAAGCAAAAGGAGAGATAATTAACATTTATCAAAAACTGCAGTCATTGATTAACTATCTTATAGACTTATGTTCAAATGAAAGAGATTGGACTCTGGATTTATTCTCAGGCTCAGGTAAGTTTTATTATATAAGATTGAACTTCAATATCTTCTTTCTTAATTTATATATGATTATACTAATTTACTTCATTATTTATTTTGTACTT
The DNA here is from genome assembly GCA_031772625.1 of Pinus tabuliformis. Lineage (NCBI taxonomy): Eukaryota > Viridiplantae > Streptophyta > Pinopsida > Pinales > Pinaceae > Pinus > Pinus tabuliformis. The sequence continues at coordinate 511,559,120 of CM062820.1, forward strand.
CATAATTAGGTACAACACTAAAATGTTGCCTACAGAAAGGAAGAAATTGCATTGTCATTGAAAAAGACCCAGTACAGTCCAAATTTATTCAACGAAGAATTAATGATCTTCAATTTCTTCCAGATGCAATGTAAGAAATTGGGTTGAGGAAAGGGGATTTTAATGAATCACATGTGGAGAAAAAGGCAAAGGAACCTCACCCACCATTAGATGGAATGAGTGGAAAGGCATGCATTGAAAGATTCACATACATCAAAGATCCATCAAAAGAAGAAAATGAGCAAATTGAAGCATAAAATATTGTGGAAGAAGACAATGATGAAACTCTAGAAGATGAAGAGTTAGGATTATGTGGTATTATTGATTAAATTTAAGTTATGCTTGGAAATCAAGCTCATTTTTTTAACGATTAATTAGTTGTACTTGTGATGTTTTGACTTTGACATTTTATGAGAAGAATAAGTATTCAATTAATGTTGTTATATGTTCAATATTTGTATTATGTGATTTTTGCTTTAATTTTTATGTGAATCATTATTTTTTGAAAAACATTGTGATTATTATTATTTTTTGACATGAAATTCATAGAAAAATATATATATATATATATATATATATATATGATTTTACCATTTTTTGTTAAATTTTTCTTATAAAAGTTGTGATTTTGACATGTCATTTCTAGCAAAAAATTATCAAAATATGTAATTTTTTTGTTATATTTATGTTCAAAATGTTTATTTTTATGTCAATTGTTAAAAATTATTGTTTTTTTAGAGACAATTATTGGATGTACATTGAAAAATTAATTAACGATATATAAATATGTAGAATATCGAAACATTAAAATATCAACGTTTTTCTTTCACTATTCAAAAAAATAAAGACCTCAGTACAAAAAATATATGAAGAAGAAGACTACTTCAAAAATTGTTAAATTTAAAAAATAATTATTCACATTTAATATATTAGAAAATTCAAAGTCAAAAAGTAAGTCTTTTAAAAAAAGGGCCTGATGCAAAATAACACTTTTTTATATCAGCCTGCAAATAACTAACATTCTAAAAAATAATGTACATAAAAAAAATTAAGTGTCAAAAACTATGTTTAAAATATATATATATATATATATATATATATATATATATATATATATATATATATATATATATATATATTCTACATTAGCACTTTTCAAAATCGGTTGATTTTTTTGCTACCTCAAAAAAACAGATAATCGTATCAGTTCTCGTTTCAAAATTTACAATATTTCAATAGTAATTATTTTTTTTAATATTAATACAACATTTCTTTAAAACCAATAAATATAAAATGTACAATTACATTTAACATGATAAATTTTTAAGAAAATCCACACTACTGGAATTTTTCATCGACATCAATGTTGCACTAGCTATGGAATTAGAATAGCAATAAATTTTGTTTATAATAAATGGATAGCTTGTCACATAGCTAATTTCATTCCTAGGAATAAAAACCTTTAAATTTTGAAAAGAAAACTTATGATGCAAGTTTGGGTGAAAAGAAACTAACATGGAATAGTTATATAGTCACATGGTAAACGATCTTGTCCTACATGAGTCTTGGTGGTCTACAAATGTGATCTTGTTTCAACTAGGATTTATCTTTTCCTACATGAGTCTTGGTGGTCTACAAATGTGATCATAAAAAACATTAAAGCATCATTTCGCTGGCAATTCAAACACAATGTCAGCACGCCAATTATGCATGATTAAGTAAAGAAAATAGAAATATCTTATTTTTGTTTTCTTTAAAAAATATACTTTTCTTAAATTATGGCCTTGCAAGTGCACTTCAAACTAGAGGCCTAAAAATATACGGATAATCGTGTGCTTAAATAGAAGCAAGTATATTATCTAACTCATTTGACTCAAATGTTAGAGAATAATATATTATTTATACTCATTACATTATTTTCCTTTCAAAAGAAATTATAAGTCTTTCTGAAACTCTTGCTTATATGATTATTAAATATTTATTTATTTCTAACATTATGCATCATTTCCATTAGATGGAATAGATATGGGTTAAGAATGAACTTTTTATATAAAAGGAATAATTATCAAAAGTTAATATTATTATTAATTTTAATAATGTTGAAATAATGAAAAAAACATTAAATGATTAATATACCTTGATTAAATAAAATAATATGGAATACTCCATGTGTAACACTTACATGTGAGGTATCTTCATATAGAAAACCATCACCATCGCTATATCAATAATGGAAGTGATTAATGCATGCCATAATGACATATGCCTGTTATCAATCTATAGTGACTGCATAACAAATAATTAAATATTTGCATACACAATGCAATAAATTATATAGAGTATTTTTCATTTGTATCAATGAAATATATTAAGATTATTTCATACTAACATATTAGATGAAAATTCCATCAACCAAAAATAATTCTATTCAAAATTTGAGAATTAATTAGAATCATGTGAACTATAGTTAAAATGGTTGATTTTTCCATGTGGCCTTACTTAACTAGACTCTATTGCATTGCATGAAGCCCAACTCATGGACCTTCATATTTAGGCTGTAAAATGTCTAAGAATACCTTTCGACTACATTAGTCAACAAATGTGCTAATATAAAGTAAACTATGGGTTAAGTGGCAATCAATTTTTGGGTTTGATAAATGTGTAACACCCTCCTCCCACATATGCCCAAGTAACCATGCCAATCAGGGTAAACATGAGACAAGAGGCTACTATGATCATACTTGACCTCCTAGGTGACCTTAAGGAAGTTGAATCGATGGAACATCACACACAGTCATCCAGTATCATCAGCACAACCCCCAAGAGACAAGTCAGTCACTCAAGCAGCGTGTCCTTGGGTCCCATTACTGTTTTGGACCTCTGATGCCATAGTCTCTCTCATGCTATGGGCAAGAGGGTGACCAAAGACCTAAATTCGCTCTCATAGTCCTGCTTGCCAGTGATTGTGGACCAAACTTGCCAGTTTTGTTCCAGCGACCCCGGGAATTAAGCCACTTTTTCAAGCCCAAAACCTAGGCCACTGCCCAGAATGGAATGAAAGCTCAGAATCAATTAAAGTGTAGGGGAAAAATGATGCAAAAGTAAATAGTTGATCAAGACCTTAACCAGACCCCACTAGCCATGATAGGCATTTCATTAAACATATTGTCAACATGTAACCTACAGGTGTAAACAAAGGAACTAAGTGTAGGGATCTGATACTTATCTAAGAATCACTATGAACCATTGTTTCCTTATGTCATTTGCTTCCATATCACTTATTAGGTCTTAGATACCATATCCATTCAAATACAAGTAAAACATGTTGAGATCCATACATAGCTGCTATCACAAAATATACATCTAACTAGCATAATAGGAACATAAATACAATAAACATATCAGCCATCAAAATTCATATATGCACCATTACATTTACACATGAAAATCAAGGAAATGAATTTCTCATTAATGAATACAATGAACCAACTGAAGATGGGACTACCACATTCCACCCGACCATAGATTCGCTGAGCCAAGTCTCTCTTCATCCAATAACCCCCGTGTCATATTCCAATCATGAATGTGGGACTCATAGAACACATCAAAAACACCAATCAATGTGGATTCCACCAGAGTTCTTCGCCTACACCATGAGGAATTTTAGTGCCTCCTAGTCTCTCAGGATTTACCGTGCATCCGCACTCTGATCTAGGGATCATTAGGCCCTACATCGAAACATACTCTCTAGGATTTACCATGCAATGAATCATGGAATCACTAGGCCCAACAGAGAGAAAATCCACCTCTTGGCTTTACCATATATCTCGTCATTCACCGACAAGGATTCCTAGGGCCACCGAGGCACACAATCTGGCTTTACTACAACCCATAGTTTCGTTTAGGGGTTACTAATCCAGTGGCTTTGTGCATCCTCAGTCTGGTTTAGGGACCACTACACCATGTGTTTGTCAATTTGGAGATCCACCACTGTTATGAAACCAGCTCACAAAAATATAGAAAAGATAGTTGAACACCTTAGAATTCAGCCTCTTCGAGGGGGCAACCTCCTTTACATTACAAAAATGAATAATTCTTGGATGATTCAAATGACAAAACCTCCTTTCTATATAGGAGTCTAAGGGGTCACAATATAACCAAGCCGACCTAACAATAATAATATAAAGGCACAAAAATAACCATAGAGAGATTCTATGGGGCACAGTAATAACAATATGGGGACAATAGGGGCACAACAATATTAATAAGGGATACAACTACAATATTAATGGGGGAATCACTAGTATTATAGGGACCTAACATGCCCCTCTCCTTCAAAAAAGTGTTGTCCTCAATGCTTGAGTAGTTATGGATGCTTCTATATAAAATTCTCATCCTCCCACGTGGAATCTTCAGCGGTTATGTTCTTCCACTTGATGAGATACTCTGAAATGGATTGATTTCGTAGTTGTCGAGTTCTTGTTTCTATGACTGCTTCTGGTTCCAATTTAATTTTTCCTTCCTCGTCAAGTTCTGGCAATATTGTTTGAACTAGGAGCTTGTCGCCTATAACCTTCTTTAAACATGAAACATGGAAAATTGGGTGCACTCGAGAAGTTGTAGAAAGCTCTAATTTGTATGCCATAGTACCAATATTTTGCAACACCTTGTACGAACCATAATACTTTGGTGACAATTTGTTATCCTTCTTAGCTTCTACGCCTTTTTGTGCAAGGGACACTTGTTGCACTTGGTCTCGTCATTTTGATTTATCATGTTGCATTTCTTCCTCTTCTTCGTGAATCATGTTAGAGCTTTCAAGTTTCTTACTAAGTGTTTGTATTTTCTTTCCTCGAGGCATCAATTACCAATAATAATTCTTTACTATTCCCTTTGAATTCCTTCAAACTAATTTTTCAAACCAAGCTTATGCAAAAAAATTAAAAAAAATTACACACATTTTTTCACTTTGTAGGAGCTTAATATTTAGTCTGATGTATCTCTGTAATTTCAGATCATCCAGTTCTAAAATTGTGATCTGTAGTAGCCCTCTGCGTCCTCTTTCCATGCCACCAGTCTGATCCTAATTGGATTCTCCAAGGAAGAGTTATGCACAATCTCCCAAGATGACTTGATTATAGACCTTTCCAGAAGAGCGAACTTGTATGCAGTGCCACATGTCACTATTTAGACCTTTGGCTCTGAAAAATATTTAAAAGAAACTACAATTCGTCCTTTTTCTGTACCTTCTTACAACATTTCAATCCAATGCTTAGAGAGAAAGCTATGACGATTTTCCCCAGGTCACCTGTTTGGAATGTAATTCAGGAGTCTGCAAAAAGACCAACTTCCTCAAATCATATCTCCGCAAATATAGCACAAAAAGCTTTGAAATTTGGACCCGAGGTTCAATGCGATTTCTTCTCAAATGAGTTTTTTTTGCTTCTAAAACGTCACAGAAAACAAGTTATAGTGAAAATGCCACGGTGACCTATTTGGAGCAGTGAAACCCTAGAATCCAAAGCTCTGATACCAAATGTTATGAAACCAGCTCACAAAAAGATAGAAAAGATAGTTGAACACCTTATAATTCAGCCTCTTCAAGGGGGCAACCTCCTTTACATTACACAAATGAATAATTCTTGGATGATTCAAATTACAAAACCTCCTTTCTATATATAGGAGTCTAAGGGGTCACAATATAACCAAGCCGACCTAACAACAATAATATAAAGGCACAAAAATAACAATAGAGAGATTCTATGGGGCACAGTAATAACAATATGGGTACAAGAGGGGCACAACAATATTAATAAGGGATACAACTACAATATTAATGGGGGCATCACTAGTATTATAGGGACCTAATAACCCCACTCGACCTCGAATCAAATCCAACCATCCCACAGAAATCGAATGAGAGAACCCATCTTATCAAAGCTATCAGGAAATGGTAAAGTTGGGCTGAAAATATTGTCACACTTGAGAAAACCCCTTCCATAGTAGAAAATAAACACATGCAATCCCATGCATGCCAAATCTAGCAAGGAAAATACACATGCAAGTCGATACTTGCAATGAAGCCTATAGTAGCTGCTTGATCCTACATTTCCTTGATTGATCTTTTCTTCCTCTTTCCTTCTTTACCTTTCTTGCTCCAATGCCAAAGTGCTCCAAGAAAAAATCTAAGTGTCCAAGAGTATGAGAGAGAGAGAGAGAGAATAATGAAATATATCCAAATCTAAACTAACAAAAGGTTACCCATTGATCCTCAGAAGCCTTTTTATGAATGAGGCCTCTATTTTCTTCATTTTCCAGTATTTTCCTCCTTGCATGCAACCTACGACCTTTCACCTCCTTTTTCTCCTAATTTCCATTATTTTAATAAATAATTGTGCCAAAAATTCCATTTTTCCTTTCCAAATTCTTAGTCATTGCCTTTGCCAATTTCCTTAGCCATAAACAACCAAATGAACACCCCCCTAGGATCTATTTCTCAACATTTAGCATAGAATAAGTGTCCCATTCATCCGTGATTATTGTTTTTAACTTTTATTACATCGAATTTTCACCAGGGTTACTACAAAACCCTCCCCCTTGGGGGACACCGTCCTCTGTGTTCAATCACACATATACCTCAGCAACCCATTGAAAGAATACATACTACTCATGGAGATTTATAACACAGCTTGATGCATTATTTACAATGAAATATCTGCTCAAGATAAAAATGTCATGACAACATACTGCATAGTGGAGCTTTATAACATAGCTCATTATGGCATTTACAATGATCATCCTGTTGGGTGCGAATCCACATGACATCATAACATCATGATAACATAACCACATGATATCATAATAGCATGGTAACATAACCATAATTACATGGCACCCATACTGCATAGTGGATCTTTATAACATAGCTCGTTACGGTATTTACATCCATACACGGGTGTACATATAACAACATCATCAAAAATATGTATACCAAAACACATGCCAAATCATATATCAAAACATGTACTAAACACCACATCTAAGAATATATCAAAACATCATATAGCATATATCAAACAATCAAAAGGCATATATCGAACCACCATAAATCATATACTAAATGACCATAAGTAAATACCAAAACACCATAAGAAAATACCAAACCACCGTAAGAAAATACCAAACCACCATAAGAAAATAGCAAACCACCATAAGTAAATACCAAACCACCATAGGCAAATACCAAACCACCATGTCAAGCTGCTTTGCCTCAACCAGAAAACTAGGAAGGATAGATAGCCCGCATCTAATCCGCCATCTCCCATGTAGCTTCATCAGGCCTAAAGTCCATTGCACTTTAACTTGCTCGATTGCTCGATTTCGGAGCATGAGTGCCTTTTCATATAATATACACTGAAGCTCTTGCTGGAATTCTACATCTAATTCCACCTACAATACAAACCAATCAATTACATGATCAACATCTTTAACATACTTCTTAAGAAAAGATACATGGAAAACATCATGGACTTTCATTGTCAGAGGAAATGCAAGTCGATAGGCTACTGGCCCAATCCTCTCAATGATACTGAGGGGTCCACAAAACCGTGGTTCCAACTTAGCACATGATCCAATCCGCAAGGAGATCTTCTTCGGTTTGATGCGCAAGTACATCTATTCCCCAATTTGGAACTCGCTGAACAACCTTTTCCTATCTGCATAACTCTTATGTCTATCCTCTGCTACCTTTAGATTCTTCTTGATCACCTGCATCTCATGTTCCATGTCTGTTAACATATATGGTCCAATCAATACCCTACTAACCGGATCACTCCAACCAATGGGAGTGTTACAAATCTGCCCATACAATGCCTCAAAATGACTCATCCTTAATGACTCCTGATAATTGTTGTTGCAAAATCAACCAGAGAGAGATACTCTTCCCACTTCCACTCCTGATGCATCACATACATCCTCAACATGTCCTCTAATATCATGTTGACCCTCTCTATTTATCCATCTGTCTGCGGATGATAAGTTGTGATGAAGGCCAATTGTGTACCCAAACCTCCAAATAACTCCTTCCAAAACTTGGAAGTGAACTTTGCATCCCTATCTAACACAATCTTCTTTGGAACACCATGCAATATAACCACATCTCGGATGAACACCTATGCCATATCACTAGCTAAGAACGTAGACTTCACTGGAATGAAGTATGCAACCTTTGTTAACCTGTCCATAATGACCATGATGGAATCATGCTACTTCGTTGTCTTTGGAAACCCTATGATGAAATCCATGAAAATGACCTCCCATTTCCATTCTAGAATTGCAATCATTTGTAGCAATCCACCTAAATGTTTACACTCTACCTTCACTCGCTGACAATCAAATCATCTAGCCATGAACTCTAATACATCCCTCTTCAATTTAGCCAACATTAATATCCCTTCACCATTGTCAGTGTCTTCTAATAACCTAGGTGACCTGAATATGGTTTTGCATGAAACTCCCTCAATATCACATTCTTGAGCTCACTACTATATGGTACATATATCCTACCTCGAAACCTAACCAATCCATCTGTTGTAAGATGATAGTCCATGCCCTGTGAACCTATACCTATACATGTATCTATGCATGTACCTGTACTGCCACATGTACCTATACCACTACATGTACCTATACTTGAACCTGTAATATCACCCTACTGCAAACTATGCACAATCTCTATATACCTGACATCCTGCTATCTTGCCTGCAAGATCCTATCATGTAAGTTTGTTCCATAGGAACTCACAGCTACCAAGTGATGTACCTTTACCCATCTACTGAGAGCATCTACCACCATTGTCTCTTTACCTTTTATGTACCTGATCTCAAAATCAAACTCGCTAATCATGGCCAACCATCTAGTTTGCTTAGCGTTCAGATTCAGCTAGTTAAACAAATACCTCAACCCAATGTGATCACTCATAAGCAAAAACCACCTGCAAAGAAGATAGTGCCTCCACATCTTCAGTGCATGTATAATCATTGCTAACTCAAGATCATGTGTTGGGTAGTTCTGCTCGTGGTCATTTAGTTTCCAGGACTCATAACATACCACCTATCCATCCTACATAAGGACTCCACCAAGCCCTCTCTTGCGAGCATCTATGCATACCACAAACTCTTTGTATGGATCTCTAATATATAGTAATGGTGCATGAGCGAACAACTACTTAAGTTTCTAAAAGCTATCCCCACACTCCTCTGTCCATTTAAATTTCTTACCTTTCCATCTCAATGATAGATTCCTGGTGATTTTCTTCCCCATTGTCCACTATTGCATAGATACGTGGAATACTCTAACCAACATCCCCAATAATATGCTCCTTTTGTGCATTGTATATCTTAGGCCTTCTACCCTGATGCTACGGACAGTCTCTCCTAAGATTCTCTTCACCACATGTCCAACACTCCAACCGACAAGTGCCCTCACCTCTATTGTGTTGCTGATGTTGTGGCCCATGTCCCTATCTAGGTGTATTAAATATCTTTTGTGGAGACACATTTTCTTTCCCATATACATGTTGAGGCCTTTTCCTCTTAGGCTGCCATTTACCTCTACCTTGTCTTTTCCCTTCCATCCATGTTGAGATTCATTCTTACGCTTTGATTGATCATAGAAATGCTTTAGTTTCCCAATAATTTCCTCAAGTGACCGAGGCTCATCATACCTAATCTGATCTCTAAATACTAATGGAAAACCATTGATAATTCACTGAACTTTAGCCTTCTCATCAGTAAGATACGGTACATACTTCAATAGTTCTAGAAACTTGGTCATGTACTCTCTGTCTGTCACTGATCCCATATTTAACTCATAGAATTGTTTTTCCTTACTTTCATAGTACCTTTCTAACAAGTACTTCTTCCTGAAAATCCTCTTGAATTCCTGCCAAATCAAGTCATCTGTCCTGATGTCTCTAACCCACTTAACATCTTCTTAAGATAACTATTCTAGCCTTCATGTTATTTGTGTACTCATGCAACTCAAAGAATTTTTTCATCCCAAGTATCCAAGCCTCTAGATCTTCTGACTTCTTCACATCTCCATCAAAAGTAGGTGGTTTCTATTTCTTGAATTCATCCAGTAAGTATCCCCTATCATTCCTCCTATAATGATGATAGTGATGATGATCATCATGTCTATCAGAACCAGAACTAGAATAATACATGTACTGATCGCACCTCCTTTCCTACCTTTCCCTGCTTGATACTTGCTTCTTCTTTCCTTCTTTTCCTATCTTGCTCCAATGCTAAAGTGCTCCAAGAAAAACTCTTAAGTCTCCAAAAGTATGAGAGAGAGAGAATATTGAAAAAACTCCAAAGATAAATTGACAAAAGGTTACCCACTGATAATTAGAAGTCTTTTTATGAATGAGGCCTCTATTTTCTTCATTTTCTATTATTTTCCTTCATTTTCCTCTTCACATGCAACATGTGACCTTTCACCTCCCTTTTCTCCTAATTTCCATTATTTTAATAAATAATTGTGCCAAAAATTCCATTTTTCCTTTCCAAAGCCTTAGTCATTTCCTTTTCCAATTTCCTTAGCTATAAACAACCAAATGAACACCCACTAGGATGTCTTTCCCAACATTCAGCTTGGAATAAGTGTCACATTCATCTGTGGTTATTGTTTTTAACTTTTATTGCATGGAATTTTCACCAGGGTTGTTACAAAATGTTTCTAAACTCTCGTGATATTGGGTAAGGAGTTTAGAAATCTACATAAGAGGGTGAGGTCCTGTCAAAGGATCACACCTACAACTATGTCCATCATGAACATAACCATGACCTAACCCATATAATTTACCAATCTTAAGTACATAACATGGAGGCATAAAATAAATTCCACCCATAAATTTCTAAGAAAATATAATATCACCTCCCTATTAATGTAAATATATTTTTCAAAAACCATAAGCCACCTAATCACCCAATCTTCCATAAAATGCATGTGAATCAATCCATGAAAATATGTGTATTTTCCATAGAAGGGTGTAAAGCAATGCTAGAGTTGAAAAACAAGATCTTGATTTCATGTTTTCATATTTTTATATCTATTACCTCATTTCTATCAAACCTCATCCTATAATATTCAAGAATCCTAGCCCTATATTTGGAAATGTTTTTTTATGGCTCTTTGTGAAGTCTTTGCTGGTTGTAAAAGAAACAATTAGATTTCTTGATGATTTAATATCTATTGTCATTTTAGTGTTTTAATCTCTACGTGATGGTTGGGAGTTAAACTAAGGTCATTTTTTAGTATGGGATGGTAGGTTTTGGTTCTATTTATTTGTAGAGTCCATGATAATATAATTTATATGTTCTAGTAAAATAAGAATAATAGATTTATATTTCCTTGATTAGTTTATAAAATTTTAAAGATATAAACCTATGGTGGAAATAATAAACAATGGTGATGGAGACCTCTCTCATCCTTTTTTGGGTCACATGCACTCCTTTTTCTCCTAAAAACATGTATTTTTCTCCCAAAGGAGAGCCACAGTTTTTAGAAATGAAATAAAGGCCATGAAACTTTTTTTCTCTTTCTCACCAAATTTATGATTGATATATGTTACTAATATGTGTGAATTCCTAGAATATACATATATATCATTAAAATTTGATTTTCCATTTTAGTTGATAAGTTATATGGTAGTTCAATGTGGTCCAAGGCTAATTAGACTAAAATGTGTCTCACACTTTTAGAAAACACATGCATATTCTTGTGTCAATGTGTTCCTAACACCCCATTGCCACTTTTTCACTCATCATATTTATGTTAGAGGAAAAATATAATATTGTCTAAAACTAACACAAATAGATCCTAAGCTTCGAAGACTTTATGTGATAAAGTTCAAATATCATTTTCAATATGAGCTTACATTATTTTCTATAATAGCATAAATCAAATGAAAAGGATAATAATAGTGAAAAAGAATTATATGTATATGTATGTTAAAAAAAATTGGTGTTTTTTATTTCTTACAGAGAATGAAGTTTTCTAGGTGGGGGGACAAACTCAACTAGGTTAATTAAAACAAGCTAAAAAAATCTTTAAACGGAAATTTTCATGATCAAAATTTCATCATTGATAATGAAGCATAGCCTTTATCAAAATTTCTATTAAATTTAAAAACTAAAATATAGAAAATAAAAATTTGAATTTATGAACTTATTAATTTACTCTTTACAGTTTTCATTCTAAAAGATCATAGCTTCATATTCAAAAGAGGTGGAGTATGTCACTGTCATAAATAATTTTTTAGTAACAAATATACATTTCTATAAGTTGTATCACAGTTAATATCCCCAAAATATAGGGATCTCATATACCAATTTGGTATGTGGCTTGGCCAATTATTATTATTATTATTATTATTATTATTATTATTATTATTGCAACATAATTAAAAATTAAGAAAATAAGACATTTTTTATTAAGAAAAAATATAAATATAAATTATTCGAGCCATGAGGGTTAGCTCAAGTGGTCATGAAGCAAATATAAGATCTCTCCCTCAAAATTTTGGTGGGTCATGATTCCACTCTTATCCTCTGAGGGTGGAGCTCCCTAATTAATGCCAAAATCATGGGGAAGCCTTTTATATATATATGGGGAAAAGAGATCACTTAGTCTATTAGTTAAATTATGTTTTTAATAATAGATATATTAATAATATTTAGACAAACAAAATCAATGTTCCATGAATTTCTAGAATAAGTGACATCTACTAAAAATTATTTATATCTATAAGCATCAATAAATGTCGATAAGCACCAATCCATCATAACCAGCAAAACACTTGTAATATATATCAAGTTAATAACATTAAAAATCATTAAAAAAATGAAATTATACTTTATTTAAATTATTATTACTATCATTTATAAAAAGAGTTAATATATAAATTAAACATTTATATATTAAAAAAACTACATGTAACAAATTTTTAACAACTGTGGAGATCCACCTTACTTTTAATATGGAGATTCTTAATTTTAAATCAGCTTTGTTAGAATATTATGGTTTATTAATACCACATAAACCATAACTAATTTTATATGCCATGTGTTCATATAATTCTTTTAATTAATCAAATTAATTAAAAATGTAAAAATAGTATAACTACTTTGGAGATAAATCTCAACCTTTGATTTGTGTATCATATTAAGAATATCAATAATATTCTGTGGAGATTAAATCTTACGATCCATCTAATAACTATTTACAAAAAAAAAAAAATTGAATAGCACTATTCCAAAAAAAATAATATAAACAACGACCTTGGTAAAAAATAGTTTTTCAACATAATTTTGATTAAATCCAACCAAAAAAAATTAGAAATTTAAATGAAAATAAAAATAAACAAGACTTATTCTAAAATAAACATAACCTAATTATAAATTTTATTAGTTTTTGAAAACAAATCCTTTAAACAATTTTACGATAAAATTTATTTATAATTAATTTTTTATTTTATAATAATATTTTAAATAAATTAAATAAAATATTGAAATAAATTAAATATTTATAATAATTAGATCAAAATATTTAATTTTAATTTAATATATTAATTTTTTCTAAAAAATTCATTTTCTCATTTACGTTACGTTGAAATACAATTCCGAGGTTCAATCTCCTAACTATTATTTCCTTTAGTTAAAGTTGCTTAAAACGACTTCCGAGCTTGGGCTTTCCAATCAATTGAGAATGTTTAATTCTTGTGACAATGTTTATATAAATAATTTCAAAATTTTAAAAGATAAGCATATATAAAATTTAAATTTAATAGTATAAAAGAATGAATTAAAAGATAAGCATATATAAAATTTAAATTTAATAGTATAAAAAAATAATAAATTTTTTGTTGAGTGAATACAAGATATTTTTAATGGCTTGGAGTATGTCTTAAAATTGCTTCTCATTCGTTAAGGGCTCATCTTCTTCATGGCCTGGAGTATGTCTTAAAATTGCTTCTGTTTTGTTAAGAGCTCATCTTCTTTGAATATGAGGAAATAAGTTAACCGCCCAAGATCCATAGACATCTCACAGGAGTGAAAGCATGCTCCCTTAAGCACCACAGGTTATTCCAGGTGGCGTGGTTTTCCTTGATTAATGTTGATGAGTCAACATGCATTCGTCAAAATCTTTGTCCACACTACAGGTTTGACAACTGAGTTATGATAGATTTTCCCACCTGTAAAAAAAATAAAACAACTTCCAAAAAAATAACCAACCTATTATTGCTTGGTTTCCATTCAAATTTTCAAAGTGATTTGTAAAACTATGTCATGGATGACTACCATGTGATTGCACTTATTTGATCAATCTAATACTGTTGTTAAACTAAATTTCGTATTTTTTTACTAAAAAATGATTGCCTTTTTGTGTTGGTTGGCATTTACAAATCCTAATGGCATGTTTTAAGAGGTTATTTGTTGTTTTTGATATATTGTTTTTGTATAATGTGAAATATAAAAAATTTGAAATATTTTAAAATTTATAATTTAAATTTGATTGTGTTTTAACTAGTTCAAAGAAGAAAATTAATATAGCCAAGATTAGAATGAACTTTGGAAGCTTATTCCTGGTCTACTGATGTGGAACATCTGGAAGGAGCGGAATCGAAGAGTTTTTAAGGATCAATCAATGTCTATAGAGCAGATCTGGACCAGATTACACCAGAACATTAAAGAGACTCTATCTATTAAAGCCTGGTCCCAAGAAGATTTTCCATCACTGCCGCAGGAACAATCTGTCTGGGCCAACTGGAAGATACATTTAAATCAAAAGCCTACTCTTAAAGACAATCCTACTAAGAGTAAACAAAGGCCAACAAAATGGACTCCGCCGCCTAGCAATATGTTCCAACTCAACTTCGACGGAGCTTCAAAGGGTAATCCAGGAAAAGCAGGTTATGGGGGAGTCTTCAGGGATCATTATGGCATTCCTCAACTCATCTTTCTCGGCTCAAAAGGTTGGGACTCCAACAACTCAGCGGAATTGGAAGGATTATGGCGAGGTCTCACCCTTGCTCAGGACAAAAGCTTTTTTCCGCTTATCATAGAAGGGGATTCGCAAATCATCATAAACATGGTCACAAAACTAATGCAGGGCTCCCCCATACATAAGGTCAGTAGCAGTTGGAGAATGGCTCAAAGGCTCGAGCTAATAGAAAAATGGCTTTCTCAACATCAAGCAATTTCTTTCAAACACACTAAGCAGGAAGGAAATAAGCTGGCTGATTTTCTTGCTAATATAGGAGTGGAAATTGGGGTAGATCTCTTTGTAGGTTCAATCTCCAGCATAGCCTCAGAGGATCAACTCTCTGATTTCCATAACATTGTGAAGGATGATATGATTCAGGAGGATGATACACACCCGGATGCGGGTGTTACTGCTGCGCATTTATGAGGATTTATTCCTCGCAGGCAGTTGTCCCTGCACCTGGCTCGCGGACGAGGATCGCACATTTCCATGGCATGCGATATCAATTGGACAGAGTATAGAATTATGGTCGCACAGTTCGTCTTCAATGCGCGCTTGGTTCGAGAGACTATGCTCGATGTTTTATTCATGGCCTGGTGTCTAGTTTACGCCATTGCCCTCGGCTCTTTCCACCTCCGCCTGATTTTCTTCCCGCACCCCTGTTTCGTTCAGGTAGTTTGGAAGCTCGCTTGGATTCTTAGTCTTGCCTGGTTCGTCTGCGCTCAGTCCTTCCCCCTTCGGCTCTGCCATTTTCCCTTACCTGGTTTCTCTGATAATTCGAAGATGCCTCGCCGTCGTGGAGTCTCTCGCCGTGGAGGCAATACTGGTAATCGAGGCAGGGCCTCTCATTCTGCTCCTCAAAACATTGTCCCTATTGCTTCTGCCTCCCCGTCCTCTCCGCCCTCTGTCCATGCTAGACCTCTCCCGCAGAACTCCTTTCAAACAATCCGCTTCACCTTCCATAGCAGGCTCAATAGGTCAGTGTTGTCAGCCAGCATCACTGTAATTCTTGCTGAGGAAGAGGATAAGCCCAGCAACTCGGTCCACACCACCACCTCTCAGTCTCAAGATGACAGTGTCCTTCAGGGGGAGATGGCTGGGGTCGTGTTCAATGAAGACAACATGCAGGAAGACGGCATTGTTCCTGAGGCTCCTCAGCCTCCGGCAGAATCCAGTCAGCGCGAGGTGCTTGCTTGTGAGCCGGTTCATCATCCAGGTAGCATCTTGAATCTGGTAATTCCTCCAGATGGCGGTATCGAGGGGAATGCAGACAATGAATTCGTCACTTGGATTGCCTCTTCCAGCCAGGTGGACAAGGATGCGCCCGACTCTCCGCAACATGTCTAATGATTCTGGTTCAATGCCTACGGGTGGCACTCTTGCCTCTGCTCTGTTTTATTTTATGTTATGCGTCTATGTTTTGGGTCTCTGGTTACTGTTCTTGTCTCAGTTCTTGTTTTGTATCGGTGCGAGCCAATATAATATGATGAGCAGCAACAAATCATGGCTCGGCAAGCCTTGTTTTTGCTTTAATTTTGTTCATGGTGGGTATGACAGAATGATTATAAGCAATGCCATATTAGGCGATAGTACTGCTGTGCTAGACACAGAACTCGATTATTTTCTTGTATGTCAGGGTCTTACAAATCCTGTTTCGAAGTCTCTCAATCCTGAAAGGGTGGATAGAAGGATCTGTATGTCTCAGAATCTCTCGTTGAGGGCTGGCTTCTGCCCCCTCTGAGGTCTCGACCTCCATGTACATATTTTTTCTCTTTTTTTAATAGAAATAGTCTTTACGCAGAAATATATATATATATATCTATGTATATAAGATATTTTTAATGGCTTGGAGTATGTCTTAAAATTGCTTCTGTTTTGTTAAGAGCTCATCTTCTTTGAATATGAGGAAATAAGTTAACCGCCTAAGATCCATAGACATCTCACAGGAGTGAAAGCATGCTCCCTTAAGCACCACGGGTTATTCCAGGTGGCATGGTTTTCCTTGATTAATGTTGATGAGTCAACATGCATTCGTCAAAATCTTTGTCCACACTACAGGTTTGACAACTGAGTTATGATAGATTTTCCCACCTGTAAAAAAAATAAAACAACTTCCAAAAAAATAACCAACCTATGATTGCTTGGTTTCCATTCAAATTTTCAAAGTGATTTGTAAAACTATGTCATGGATGACTGCCATGTGATTGCACTTATTTGATCAATCTGATACGGTTGTTAAACTAAATTTCGCATTTTTTTACTAAAAAATGATTGCCTTTTTGTGTTGGTTGGCATTTACGAATCCTAATGGCATGTTTTAAGAGGTTATTTGTTGTTTTTGATATATTGTTTTTGTATAATGTGAAATATAAAAAAATTGAAATATTTTAAAATTTATAATTTAAATTTGATTAAATGTTTTAACTAGTTCAAAGAAGAAAATTAATATAGCCAAGATTAGAATGAACTCTCATGAGTTCCATAGCGAAACGGGTCGTTGGGCAGTTCCTAAAACACCATGGATGGAAAGGATCTGTCATCTCTGTGAGAATATGAACATTGAGGATGAAAATCACTTCCTCTTATAGTGCCCTATGTACAACTACATTATATCTTATTTTCATAATCTTTGTTGCAACATTGACGTTCCTAGCCTTTTACGATGTCAAAATTATAGTGAGTTTAGGAGGCTTCTCTCCAAGCTTTTTGAGCATGGGAATAAAATCTTAAATCAAATTAAATAATAATTTGTTTCTTTAGGTCCGACAGACCAAAGTTTGGTCTCAGTGGGTGTTAACCACCACCACCACCATCATCATCATTCATCATCATCATCATCATCATCATCATCTTCTTCTTCTTCTTCTTCTTCTTCTTCTTCTTCTTCTTCTATTTATAAGAAATTGTTTCCTTGGTGGGGTGAGTATTGAGGCTCAGGACAGGCATTAATTCCTACACATGTGGTTTTATATGAAAAGGGAGGTGAGTAAATGGGTTTCGAGAAGGCAACTGGGGAATTTTCTCGACATAGAGGGTATTATAAGCATCAAGGGAATTGTAAAGGGTGTCAAGGTGGTAAGCACGACAATGAGTTTGGCATTTTGGGACACTGGGGTCCGTGAGGAGGCAAGAATCGTTGGATCCTTTTGTGTTTTCATTTTGGGGGGGTGGTGTTGGTGTTTAATCCCAACTAAGTGCAGCACTCAAAGAACCCCACGGCTTCAATGGGTTCCTATTCCATGGGATCCTAGAATGCAACAGACGGGGATTGGGCTAGTGAGAGAATTTTTATATGCGGCTTGCCTTCACCCATGGAAGGTCCGGAGGAAATCTCTTGCCATGTCATCTTCACTTTGGAGAGACCCTTCGTTGTTGTGGCTATTGCAGGTCACTGGTATCATCCCTATGTTCATGTTAAGATTTTCGCATTACTGCATTTTCTCTTTTCACGTTGTCATTGGAGTCCAAGCTAGACTGTTTCGTTGTTCGCATTAGCATTGGGGGTTAGGTGCCTTGGCTCCCTAGCTAATGGGGATGCTCTTGGTTGTAAGAACTTTCAGGCCAGATAGTGTAGTTACAGAGTCTATTTTTGCAGAATTGGTGTAATTTGGTTGTGAAGGGGGGAGCTCTTATTCCCTAATCCCACGGTCCTCCATACTTTGATGACCATTTTAGAAGACTGTGGGGCCTGTTAGTGGTGGGTAGTAGAAGCGTGTACATATCTGTAAGGGAGGAAGTTTGGGAAGTGTTGTGTGTATTTTCTAACTCTTACATCATGCAACGTCATAGAGGGTGCCCCAGACAAGGAGGAGGTAAACATGGTTGAGGAATTCATGAGGAGGATAGGGAGCTAGAATCCCCTCTCAAGGATTCACCTGGATGAGTCACTCTTCTAGCTCGTTTTGACACCATTGATGTGAAAATCCACCTCCTTCAGTATTCGGTTGACTAGGTAGCCGAAGCACAAATTGAGAACCATGCAGACCTGGTTGGTTTTCTTGCTAATATCCTTCATAACTAGAGATTCATTCTTGTCTGCCAAGCCACCCTCCAGCGAAACCAATAGTGCCTCCAAGACGGTATCGATAATTTCAAGACCCGCATGGCTCACATGGAATATCACATCCATGAGGCCTTTTACCGTCTAGATGTTAATGGCATAGATACAAAGGCAAATGCCTCTACTCCTATTAAACTATGAAGAAGAAAATTGGATGTATATATGTTTTGGATAGATTTTTTGCATGTTGGGCAGTAGATAGAATGAGACCTTGTTTTCCCCACCTTTTTTCTGAGATGTTTTTACAGGCCAACAAATCTGGTCTATTAGGTCCTTATAATACTAGTGTATTCCCCTTATTGTTATAATTAGTGTAGCCCCCTATTATTATTGTTTTAACCATGTATCCCCCATGTTGATATTGTTGTGCCCCATAGAATCCCACTATTCTTATTGTTGTTCCCTTACATTATTATTGTTATGTAAGCTTTGATCATATTGTGACCTCTTAGACCCCTTTATATACTAAGGAGGTCTTATCATTTGTATCATCCAAGAATTGCACATTTATGTAATGTAAAGGAAGTTTCCCCCTCAAAGAGGTTATTTCTCAAGTCGTTCATCTATCTTTTCTCTATTTTGTGATCTAGTTGCATAACATTTGGTATCAAAGATTTGGATTCTAGGGTTTCGCTTCTTCAAATAGGCTCCAGAATTCCATCTCAAACATGTGACCTAAGGAAAATCATCATAACTTTCGTTTTAGGCATCGAATTTGAATTCTGTAAAAAGTTGTTGAAGGTGCACATACTGTAGTTTTTTTTGTATCAATTTCAGGATTGAATGTTGAAACAGTGACACGTCGCATCCCATACAACTTTGCTCTATTGAACCACTCCTTAATCAAGTCATCATGGGATATATGGCATAACTCTATATTAAAGAATCCAATATTGATCTAACTTGTGGCATTGGAAAGAAGATTCATAGGGCTACCACATGAGCTAGTTTAAAACCTTGGAAATCTAAAATTAGAGAGATACAACAATTGCAATATCGAGCTCCAAAAAATGAAGAAAATGTGTGTATTTTTTATTTTTCTCATAACTTTTGTTTAAAAAATCAATTTTAAGTGATTCAAAAAGAATATTGAAGCATAGATATAAGTTTTTGGTTCTAAAATTCCTCCAAAACAAAAGAATTCTACACCCATTAAGCTCTCAGAAATCTCTACTATGACGCATGAAGAGGAATAACTGCAACATGATATATCAAAATTATGGGACCAAGTGCAACAAATTTCTCTCTCACAAAGAGCAACAAAAGATGACATAGACGGTTTAAAAGTAGACATGGAAGGTTTGACAAAGTTGTTGCAAGAAAGGCTTCCCTATGGTGACAAGGTAATCCATGAAAATCATGATGAGGACAAAAGGAATATGAATTATCATTTTAGAGACTTCAATGTGGGGTTTAAGGACCACCACATTCCATAGATAGATATGAGGAAGTTTTGTGGAAAAGATCAAGTAAAATGGATACTACATATGGATAATTATTTTGATCTAAATGATGTGCAACACGCACAAAAGGTATGCATTAAATCTTTATATTTAGAACTCAATTAATTTTGTATGGTATCAATGGTTTTTTTCTCATAAACCACTTGTCACTTGGTCAATTTTTATAGAGGAAATGATAGCACATTATGAGGATAAAAAAGAGAAAACATTCTTTATCCAATTGATAAATCTCAAACAAAAGGGTTCAATGGCAGAGAACATTGAGGACTTCCAAAAATTGAATATCAAGGTAAATGATATTCCAAAGGAGCATAGGATTGATGTATTCATAGGGAATTTGAAGGACAACATCCAACATGAGGTTCGCCTTTGGGAACCTGATTCATTAAAGAAGGAATTCAAGGTGGAAAGAAAAGTTGAAAGAAAAATCATGGCAACAAGGAAGTCTACCACTCACAACTATAAAGAAGGAAGTGTTGCTACTCCTACCCTTCCACAACCTAAAAGGTTTACGCCACAACAATTAGAGGAAAAAGGAGAAAAATGGATTTGTTATAGTTGTGATATAAAATACACTAAAGGTCATAAGTGTAGTGAGAAGAAATTATTCTACATAGATTGTGAAGAGGAGGAAAAAAAGGAAAAAGAAACATCAAAAGAGGAGGATATACACCAGGAACCAACCCCATAGAATGAAGAATGAATCTAACCACATCTTGTAATGCATTGGTGGGAATTGCCACTCCTCAAACTCTCAATATTTAAGGATATATCAAGAAGAAAAAGGTAATAGTGCTTATTGATTTGGGTAGTACCCATAGTTTTATTCATTGTAAGATAGCCAAGGAATTGAATTTCTTCCTATATCGCGCACTAGAGTGTCAATTGATGGTTTCAAATGGAGGAAATATAAATTTCTCTAAAAAGATCCATAATATCAAGCTAACCATGCATGAATATGTATTGAATAGTCCAATGCTTTCCATTCCAATGGGTGTTGTTGATGTTGTACTAGGATTCCAATGGTTACAATATTTGGGGACGATAGCTTTTAATTTTCAAGAACTTTTCTTGAATTTTTTTTAGAAGGAAAGGAATTTGAATTAAGGTGTATTGTAAGAAAACCATGAATTCTAATGGAATGAAAAAGCTTCTGAAGAAATAACAATGGGGTTTCATTGCACAATTATGCTCACTAGAGGTTCAAACATCGAAATCGTATATTTCTCCATATCTCCAAAAATCTTGGACAATCATTCCAAGGTATTTGAGACTCCTAGTGGCCTCAAACCTATTCATGATCATGATCATTCTATTCATTTGATTCCAGGAAATTTTCATCCAAACATCTAACCTTACAAATATCCATATTCCCAAAAGAGTGAAATTAAACTTATGGTTGTAGAAATGGTAGAGGCTGGTATAATTCAACCTAGTCAAAGTTCTTTCTTTGCTGAAGTAGTATTAGTGTACAAGAAGGATGGATCATGGTGTATGTGTCATAATTATAGGGAGCTCAACAAGCTCACTATTAAAGATAAATTTCACATTCATGTCATTGATGAATTGTTGGATGAATTACATGGAGCAATTTACGTCACCAATTTGGATCTTCATTCAGGATATTGTCAAATTAGAATGAAGACTAAAGACATTTCAAAAATAGTATTCATAACTCATGAGGGTCAGTATGAATCTTTGGACATGTATTTTGATCTTACTAATGCACCTTCCACATTCCAAGGTTTGATGAAATCCATTTTCAAAACCTTCCTTAGAAAATTTTTGTTTGTATTTTTTGATGATATACTAATCTATAGCAAGTCTTGGAAGGATCATGTTCAACATGTTGACAGGGTGCTCAAAATATTGGAGGAGAAACAATTATATGCAAAAACCTCCAAATGTTTCTTTGGAGTACATGAGGTGGAATATTTGGGCAATATTGTATCTCATGGGGGTGTTAAGGTAGACCCTAACAAAATTAAAGCGATTAAGGAATGGAAAATCCTCACAACAATAAAGCATATTCAAGGATTTCTCGGGTTGACAGGGTACTATTACAAGTTTGTTAAGAATTGTGGGAGAATAGCAACACCTATAACAACATTACTAAAGAAAGATGCATTTTCTTGGACTCCAGAAGAAACTAAGACCTTTGAACATATTAAAGAGGAAATGTGTCAAACACTGCTCTTAGCTACGCGGGACTTCACAAAACCTTTATTGTGGAATGTGATGCCACGAGAAATGGAGTTGGTGTTGTTTTATTGCAAGAAGGAAGACTCATTTATTTTGAAAGTCATCCAATCAAAGGAAAGCATTTACACAAACCTATTTATGAAAAGGAAATGTTGGCAATACTACATGCACTAAAGCAATGGAGACCTTACCTAATGGGAAGACACTTCAAGGTAAAAACAAATCATGATAGTCTTAAATAATTTTTGGAACAAAGATTATCTTCAAAAGAGAAGCAAAAATGTGTCACAAACATGTTGGGTTATGACTTTGAAATCATCTACAAAAAATAGAAGAAAAATTTTGTTGCATATGAACTCTCAAGAAAGGATGAGGATGTGGAAGCATTTCTTTGTGCCATTTCTATTATCCAACCTGATTGGATAACCGAAGAAAGGGATGAATGGAAGAATGATGAAGAGGTGTGGACACTCATTCAAAAGTTGCAGCAAGATCCCAGTACATTTGATACATTTTGCTGGAAAAATGATTCATTATGGTACAAAAGATTCATTTGGAATTGAACACCTCCCCCTTAGGAGGGCACTCAGTATTTTTTAAAAATTACCACAAGGTCAAGTAGGAATTTTTCTACGATGGCCTTAAATTTGATATTCAGAAGTTTGTGGCAGAATGTTTGGTTTGCCAACAAAATAAAGTTGATACAATTAAGACCCCAGGTCTCTTACAACCTTTAGTAATTCCAAGTCAGCGTTGGGAGGAGGTCTCAATGGATTTTATCACTGTTTACCCAATTCTGAAGGAAAGAGTGTCATCATGGTGGTAGTTTACAGACTTACCAAGTATGCACCGTTTTGTACATGATCTCATCCTTTCAAAGTCAGTGCAGTTGCTACTACATTCATGGAAACAATTCAAAAGCTACATGGAAACCCAAAGATTATTATAAGTGATATAGATCACATTTTCACTGGAAATGTTTGGACAAAAATATTTTCTTGTCTTGGTACTCAGTTAGCTCATAGCTCATCTTATAATCCTCAATCTAACGAGTAGACTAAGATAGTGGACAAATGTTTTTAAGGATATCTTCGTGCTTTGTATCTGATAAACGAACATAATGGATCAAGTGGTTTAATCTAGTTGAATGGTGTTATAACACTTCCTTCCATGCTGCAACAAAAATTACCCCATTTATGGCACTTTATGGATATCATCCACCATCCATCACATCATCTTTAAGAGAAAATTCTAAGGTTCAAGCAATGGAAGATCACATCGAGCATCAACAACAAGTTCTCTAATTCTTAAAAGATAACCTTACTCTAGCACAGAATAGAATGAAACAACACGAAGATCAGTGTCGCAATGAAAGAAGTTTTGATGTAGGCGACTGGGTATTTTTACGGCTACAACCATACAAACAAATGCCCCTCAAGAAATTTAAGAAGGATAATAAATTACCACCCAAGTACTATGGTCCTTACAAGGTGTTCCAAAATATTTGTACTATGGCATACAAATTGGAGTTGCCTACATCTTCCCAAGTACACCCAATTTTCCATGTTTCATACTTAAAGAATGTTATCGGTGACAAGCTCCCAGTTTAAATAGTGTTTCCAGAACTTGACGAAGAAGGAAAAATCATATTTGAGCCTAAATCAATCATAGAAACAAGAACCCGATATCTACGGAAATTATTAATTTCAAATTATCTCATTAAGTGGAAGAACTTACCCGTTGAAGATTCCACATAGGAGGATGAGAATTTTATACAGAAGCATTTGGAACTACTCAAGCGTTGAGGACAACACTTTTTTGAAGGAGAGGGTCTTGTTAGGTCCCTATAATACTAGCATATTCCCCTTATTTTTATTGTTAGTGTAGCCCATTATTATTATTATTTTTCCCATGTATCCCCCATGTTGTTATTCTTGTGCCCCATAGAATCCCACTATTGTTATTGTTGTGCCCCATAGAATCCCACTATTGTTATTGTTGTGTCCTTACATGGTTATTGTTATGTAGACTCTTATCATATTGTGACCTCTTATACCCCTATATATACCAAGTAGGTATTATCATTTATATCATCTAAGAATTGTTCATTTATGTAATGTAAAGGAGGTTTTCAAATAGGCTATTTCTCAAGTCGTTGATCTATCTTTTCTCTATTTTGTGAGATGGTTGCATAACAGAGTTGGAGTGATACCTTTTCTAAATTGCAGAAACTCCTCATGATGTATCATTCTCTTGATTTAATAGAAAATGTGAATTTAAAAATTATATATATATATATATATATAAGAAATTTTTAATAATAAAAAAATTATTTTTTTATTAATGTATCATGATAAGACATAGTGTCCTTTTTTACTGACAACAACCACCCATATATTATTGAAAATATATATTTATATATGAATCACTCAATTAAGAAAAGTTAATAATAGGAAAAGCATGTTACTCTTGTTATTGTTATGTGAAGATAGAAGGGCAACGACACTATTAACTTAGTTGCACATTTTGAGAGTGCACTGGTATCTCTGGTGTTAATTTTGGCTTTTCCACAATGAGGAAAACAACAAAGAAACTATGTAATGAAATAAAATTTGTCCAAATCTATTCACTTTATATATACGTTGTGAAAAAAATCTCTCAACTGATCAGAACAAAAATGAAGCAAACCCAGGTTTGTCATAAGTGAGAAGACACCCAATAAAGTGTGGCAGAATATTAGGTAACCTCTACCTAAGTCTGCAATTTTGAAAAATATCAAGTATAGTTTACCTAACAAGTCTGCGATTTTGCAGAAAATTAAAGGATGCATAATTTTTAGCAAGTTCCTTTAGCAAATTTGATTTGAAGATAGGATTCTAATGAATAACATTCAATCCAATAAGATGGCCTTCATTGTTCCTCATGGCCATTACCATTATCAATGGAAGTTAATACCATGTAGATTGAAAAACATCCCTTTTCAATTTCAGAAGAGGAGAGAAGACAATTTCAAAGATCTATCTTGGTTTATATAGTGTATATTGATGATTTGTTACTTTGTTTAAAAAAATCTGCAAAAAAATTTGAAAAAATACAGAATTTCTATGAAAATATGGTCCACATAGATTGGTTCATTAAATTTTAAAAAGGTTGTCCAAACATAAGGATGCATATTAAAAATGGATTTGTAACATTATAGCCAAATATCTTGCAATCCTTTCCCAAATTTTGTAATGAGATTAAATGTAAAACTCAGCTACAATGCTTTCTTGGAAACCTTAAATATATTCGTCGTTTTTATAAAGGACAATGAGATTTATGTTTTTGTTAAAAAGATTTATGAAATTCCCCTTGCATGGGATTTAGAAATGGCCAAAGTTGTTCAAAAGTTAGCTTTACTTGAAATTGACTACCAATAAACGACATATATCAATGAAACATATTATTCACTTACTACATGGGCTGGAGTATAAATGAAAAGAATTTAAGAGATGGATTTGAAAAATTTTATGTTCCCTTTTCAATATAGTTTAAATCTGCAAAACTTAACTATCCTTTTAGTCATAAAAAATTTCTTAAGGTCAAAAGGGCCTAGGATGCTAAAAACAATAAGTGGTTAGAAGTAAGAAACACTCGGATATTGAAATGAGCTTCTTATATTTGATTTTGATATTATTTCTAAGCCTAGATAAGCCATGATGACCAAAAAAATATGCAAAACCTACTTTTTCAATTTTTAATAGGAATGAAGGTACACTAAATGGAAAAAACTATTTTTTATCCGAAGGCAAAGATCATTTGTAGCCACGTGGCCTTAGTAGAGTCACTGGAAGGGGAGCATTTGGTGCTAACTATAAAATGAGAGAGATGAAGAATTTTTGTCCAAAATTATTATTGAAGAGATTAAAAAGAAGTGAGATGAAGATCCAAAGTTCAGAAAAGTGGACGAAGAAAGATTTTTTTGGACCATGACTCAAGCACATGAAATATTAAATAGAATTAGGTTTAGGGTAGTTGTAGAGTTTGTTGAAAACAATATTTTTCATTATGATGTCAGAGGTCTTCTCACTAGAGGGACAAGGAGAACTAATATCATGTGTAGATTTTAATAATCAACAGAATATAATTTATTTCATAAAAAAGATTATATCTGGCAGAAATCAACATAATATAATTTATGGTTAAATTCAAACTTAAAGTTATAAAAAATAAATAAATAAATAAAATGTAGGCAATTAAATATATCATCATTGTTAAAAATATCAAGAATTTAAAAGGGAAAATTCTCAAGGTCATCAATGATGAAGTAGAGTTAAATATTGAGGTAAAATATGAGTTTGGAGGACAATGATATTGTATCCCACTCTAGAAAATGAAATGCTCTAATATCTACAAATGTTTCATAAATTTCTTGTACCCACTACTAGATGCCATCAAGATTTGGGAGGATTTGTACTATAGTGAGAATTCTATCGTAAAGAAACAAATGCATAATCTCAATAATCATCTAGGGTACTAGTATTTGTAAAAGCATCATGGACCATTCTTTCTTTCCATTTCATCTTTCCCATCATAGGATCTATTTTCTAATTGTAATAATCTTCTCTTAGATTTGTAATATTGATGATATTGTTAAGTAAAAGTTTAGATATTGAATATATGATACTATCATATTTATCAAATGAACCTTGGTTTTTTTTGGCCTCATAGGTAGCCTTATGCTCTACTTTGTATAAGTTTGTGTGTTATTAAGTCTAGTGCATTAGTTAACAAGTAAAATTATCTAGGTCCTCATATGCCCTTAGACCTTAAAAGGAAAAGATAACATAAGATAGCATGAACTCTAGTTCATGCTCTAAATCTTGAATTGGTTAATGTTAGTCACAGTAAACTAGTAGACTCACTACCATAGTTATAAATAAGTATGATCTGAGACTCTAAGGAGAGTTTAGGCATGAAATTTTATACATAAGGATGATTTAAGTCCATCGGGATCATCAGGAATTTTGGTGTGAAGAGTCATATTTAACTATGTATGCTCTCTAGATGCACTTAATTTGATCTTCCATGTAAAATAAAAATAAACTCTTTATGTGATACAAGTCTTAGTTACTATGTATTATCTTCAGATACACTTAGTGTGATCTTCCAAACAAAAATACATGAACTTTGTATGTAATGTGTGACATGATAATAGAAGGTTTGTTTATTATAGTCACTATCCTCATCTCCCTCACTTTTTCAATCCTATCATTATGCTTCGTGAAATCCAACACACTTATAATGGAATCTTTACCCCCTACTTGTGACCCCCAACAACTCTTCTATGCGAGGGTAGGAACCAATCCACCACTTATAGAAACTAGTCCCATTGATGTGTAAATGGCATCAAATATCGTAGATATACTCTATCTATCATCATGCATGGGCTCAAAACTTTCAAACCACCCTCGTATCATCTAATAGTGTACATTTGAACATACCTCCTATGTCATATGTCTCTTCATTCTCAGCATTTGTGGAACTTTAGTCCACTAGTCCTCAATCTATCTTTGTATATGTCACACATATCAACCATGTATCCCATGATGATTATTAATATCATTCCTCAACATCTATGTCATGTGGTCAATTTTGGTCTTGCATTCTAGTCTTCCATTCTGATGTGGACATTATGGATTTCCTTACCACATCAGAATATTCATGGGACAATATGCATAATAATTCCTAATTCTTTCCGCAACAACCAAGTCCATTAGGTCAATATGCTATGGAATCAAAAGACTTCATTCATGGTCAAGTAGGATTGGTTTAACAACCCCTTATTTTGAACCTAGAAATTTAGGCCACATTCACCTTATGTCCATTACATTGTTCAACAGTGTTTCAATAAGGGGGCATACATATTTGAGGCTCCAAAAAAAAGAAATTCCCCTAAACCCTCATATTGCATCTGGTTATTGTCCACTCTAGTAGCATTATTCTTCCCCATCCTAAAGAACATATAGAGTCCCATAACACTCTATATCACTGTGGCATTGGTGCACTTAATCATTCTTACTTCCTATCTCAACAACCTAATCCCTTTGATAATTATGTTTTTGACCCACACTCTTGTATAGATAAGCATTGTTTCACTATATCCCAAGCCACTCCTTTTTATGGTGACACCTATTTTTGAACCCATCCATTTAGTCCCTTTGACTCACATATGTAGTACCAAGTTAGATTGTCACTCCACCATTTCCTTTCACCCATCATATTCATCCCTTATTTCTATACTAATATAATCAACATAAATAGCATGGTGACTCACATATGTAGTACCAAGTGATATAGCACTCCACCATTTCCTTTCTCCCATTATATTCATTCCTTATTTCTAATTTTTTTAATTTTGCATAAGAGTGGTTTGAAAATTTAGTTTGAAGGAATTCAAAGGGATTAGTGAAGAATTATTAGCATTAGTTAATGCCCCGAAGAAAGAAAATGGAAACACCTAGTAAGAAACCTAAAAGCTCTAGCATGACTCATGAAGAAGAGGAAAAATGCAACATGATATATCAAAATTACAAGACCAAGTAACACAAATTTCACTCTCACTAAAGGTGAATGAAGCTAAGATGAATGGTGTGGAATCTAATATGAATGGCATGCAAGTTAAGATGAATGGCGTGGAAGCTAAGATGAATGGCATGGATGCTAAGAAGGAAGTTAATATGAATGGCATGGATGCTAAGATGAAAGGCATGGATGATAAGATGGAAGAATTGAAGATAAATTTGAATAAGCTGCTACAAGAAATGGTCACTAATGGTGAAAGGGTAGTAAAGGAAACTCATGACGAGAAAAAAATAAATGTTAATCATGATTTCATATACTCTAATGTTGGGTTGAAGACCCACCATGTTCCAAAAATCGATATGAGGAAGTTTGATGGCAAGGATCCCGAAACATGGATACTACAGATGGAGCAATTTTTTGATCTCCATAATGTGAAAAACACACAAAAGGTACGTATTGCAACTTCATATTTGGAACCAAATCAGTTTGTATGTTATCAATGGCTTTGCTCTCGTAAACAAATTTTCGCTTGGGCAATTTTTACAGAAGAAATGATAGCAGATTATGAGGATACAAAAAGAAACACCTTTTTTAGCCAATTGATAAATCTCAAACAAAAGGGTTCAATGATGGAGCACATTGAGAACTTCCAAAAATTGAACATAAGGGTAAAAGATATTCCATAGGAGCATAGGATTGATGTGTTCATAAGGACTTTAAAGGATAATATCCAACATGAGGTTCACCTTTGGGAACCTGATTCATTGGAGAAGGCATTCAGGTTATCAAGAAAAATGGAAAGAAAAATTATGGCAACCAGGAAGCCTACTACTCACAACTATAAAGATGGAAGTGTTGTGGTCCCTAGCCTTCCACAACCTACAAGGTTCACACCACAACAATTGGAAGAAAAAAGAGAAAAAGGGCTTTGTTACAGTTATGATAACTAATACACTAAAGCTCATAAGTGTGCTGAGAAGAAATTATTCTACATAGATTGTGAAGAGAAGGAAGAAAAGGAACAAGAAATGTCAAAAAAATAGGATATAGTCCAGGAACAAAATCTAGATAAAGAAGAAATTAATCCGACCATATCTTGTAATGCATTGGCTGGAATAATCACTCCTTAAACTATCAAGATAGAAGGACATATCAAGAAGAAAAAGGTAATAGTGTTGATTGATTCGGGAAGTACCTATAATTTTATTCACTGTAAAATAGCAAAGGAATTGAATTGCTTCCTATATCCAGCACCAGAGTGTCAAGTGATGGTTGCAAGTGGAGGAACCATAAATTGCTCTAGAAAGTGCCATAATATCAAGCTATCCATGGGAGAATATGTATTGAATAACCCAATGCTTTCCATTCCAATGGGTGGTGTTGATGTTGTACTATGAGTCCAATGGCTACAATCCTTGGGTACAATAGATTCTAATTTTCAAGAACTTTTAATGAAATTTTCTGCGGAAGGAAAGGAATTTGAATTAAGGGGTATTGCAGGGAAACTGGAAAAGATAATCAGCTCTAAGGTATGAAAAAGATTCTAAGAAGGAAAAACGAGGTGTAATTGCACAATTGTGTTCGCTAGAGGTTCCCACATCAAAATCATCTATTTCTCCATATCTCCAAAATTTCTTGGACAATCATTCCAAGGTATTTGAGACTCCCAAAGGTCTCCCACCTATTCGTGATCATGATCATGCTATTCATTTGATTCCAGGAAGTGTTCCTCCAAACATCAGGCCATACAGATACCCCTATGCCCAAAAGAGTGAAATTGAATGTATGGTTGCACAAATGCTAGAGGCTGGTATAATTCAACCTAGTAAAAGTTCTTTCTCTTATCCAAGAGTATTGGTGCACAAGAAGGATGGGTCATGGTGGATGTGTCCGGATTATAGGGAGATCAACAAGCTAACTATTAAAGATAAATTTCACATTCCTGTCATTGATGAATTATTGGATGAATTGCATGGATCAATTTACTTCACCAAGTTGGATCTTCGTTCAGGATATCATCAAATCAGAATGAAGACTGAAGACATTCTGAAAACAACATTTAGAACTCATGAGGGTCATTATGAATTTTTGTTCATGCCTTTTGGCCTTACCAATGCACCTTCTACATTTCAAGGTTTGATGAATTCCATTTTCAAACCCTTCCTTAGAAAATTTGTGTTAGTATTTTTTGATGATATACTAATCTACAACAAGTCTTGGAAGGATCATGTTGAACATGTTGACAGGGTGCTCAAACTATTGGAGGAGAAACAATTATATGCAAAAACCTCCAAATGTTTCTTTATAGTACAAGAGGTGGAATATCTGGGTCATATTGTATCTCATGAAAGTGTTAAGGTAGACCCTAGCAAAATTAAAGCCATTATGGAATGGAAAAACCCCACATCCATAAAGCATTTGCGAGGATTTCTCAGGGTTACAGGGTATTATCGTAAGTTTTTTAAGAATTATGGGAGAATAGCAGCACCTCTAACAACATTAATGAAGAAAGATGCATTTTCATGGACTCTAAAAGCAACAAAGGCCTTTGAACATCTTAAAGAGGCAATGTGCCAAGCACCGGTCTTAGCTACGCTGGAATTGACAAAAACCTTTATTGTGGTATGTGATGCTTCAGGAAATGGAATTGGTGTTGTTTTAATGCAATATGAAAGATCCATTGCTTTCGAAAGTTGTCCAATCAAGGGAAAGTATTTACACAAATCTATTTATGAGAAGGAAATGTTGTCAATACTACATGCACTTAAGAAATGGCGACCCTACCTAATGGGAAGACACTTCAAGGTAAAAATGAATCATGATAGTCTTAAATACTTTTTAGAACAAAGATAATCATCTGAAGAGCAACAAAAATGGGTCACAAAGATGTTGCGTTATGACTTTGAAATAATCTACAAAAAATGGAAGCAAAATGTTGTGGCAGATGCACTCTCAAGAAAGGATGAGGATGTGGAAGCATTGTTGTGTTCCATTTCTATTATCCAACCAGATTGGATAAACGAAGCAAGGGAGAAATGGAAGAATGACGAAGATGTGTGGGCACTCATTTGAAAGTTACAACAAGATTCCAGTACATCTTATACATTTAGCTGGAAAAATGATTCATTATGGTACAAAGATCGCTTATACCTATGTAATAATTCCCAACTCAAACAAAAGATTCTTATGGAATTGCACACTTCTCCCTTAGGAGGGCACTCAGGATTTTTAAAAAATTACCACAGGGTTAAGAAGGATTTCCTGTGGGATGGCCTTAAATCGGATATTCAAAAGTTTGTGGTGGAATGTTTGGTTTTCCAACAAAATAAAGTTGAAACAATTAAGACCCCAGGTCTATTACAACCTTTATCCATTCCAAGCCAACGTTGGGAGGAGTTTTCAATGGATTTTATCATTGGTTTATCCAAGTCTGAAGGAAAGAGTGTCATCATGGTGGTAGTTGACAGACTTACCAAGTATGCACACTTTTGTGCATTATCACATCCATTTAGAGCCAGTACAGTTTCTACTACATTTATGGAAACAATTAAAAATCTACATGGAAACCCAAAGATTATTGTAAGCGACAGAGATCCCATTTTCACTGGAAATTTTTGGACAGAATTATTTTCTTGTCTCGGTACTTAGCTAGCTCATAGATCATCTTATCATCCTCAATCTGATAGGCAAACTGAGATAGTAAACAAATGTTTGGAAGGATATCTTCGTTACTTTGTATCTGATAAAAAGACATAATGGGTCAAATGGTTGCCTTTGGCGGAATGGTGGTATAACACTTCCTTCCATACTGCAGCAAAAATTACCCCATTTATGGCACTTTATGGATATCATCCACCATCCATCACATCATATTTAAGAGAAAATTCTAAGGTTCAAGTAGTGGAGCATCACATCGAGCATCAACAAAAATTTCTCCAACTCTTAAAGGATAACCTCATGTTGGCGCGAAATAGAATGAAACAATAGGTAGATCAACATCACAGCAAAAGAAGTTTTGATATAGGTGACTAGGTATTCCTACGACTAAAACCATATAAACAAATGTCCCTCAAGTAAGCTAAGAAGGATACTAAATTATCACCAAAGTATTATGGTCCATACAAAGTGTTACAAAAGATTGGTACTATGGCATACAAATTGGAGCTTCCTACAGCTTCTCGAGTGCACCCAGTTTTCCATGTTTCATGTTTAAAGAAGGTTATAAGCGACAAGCTTCCATTTCAAACAATATTTCCAAAACTTTATGAGAAAGGAAAAATTATATTGGAACCGGAAGCAGTCACAGAAACAAGAACTCGACAACTACGAAATCGATCAATTTCGGAATATCTCATCAAGTGGAAGAACTTATTCGCTGAAGATTCCACATGGGAGGATGAGAATTTTATACAAAAGCATCTAAAACTACTCAAGAATTGAGGACAACACTTTTTTTAAGGAGAGCGGCATGATAGGTCCCTATAATATTAGTGATTCCCCCATTACTATTGTTGTTGTATCCCTTATTATTATTGTTGTGCCCCTATTGTCCCCATATTGTTATTATTATGCCCCATAGAATCCCTCTATTGTTATTTTTGTGCCTTTATATTATTATTGTTACGTCAGCTTGGTTGTATTGTGACCCCTTAGACTCCTATATATAGAAAGGAGGTTTTGTCATTTGAATCATCTAAGAATTGTTCATTTGTGTAATGTAAAGGAGGTTGCCCCCTTGAAGAGGCCTATTTCTAAGGCGTCGATCTATCTTTTCTATCTTTTTGTGAGTTGGTTTCATAACAGAGATACTTCGGGCCCTAAGGTTTGGGGATTGGAGGACAAAGCGCCATAAGAGTCACTTGTGGCCTTGGAACCCAAGGTTGGGGTTTTGCATCGATCGATATTTTGGAAAAAACCATGAACAATTTGAGCATGAGAAAATATGAGGTGATAAATCCTAGCACGCTGATTCCAACGCTTCAAAGATCACTCAAATTAGAGCTCTAGAAATGAAGTATGATTTTTTTAAGTTCAAAATTAATGTTTGGATAGTCAAGTCATGTAGGCTTGAGAAATGTGTCCAATAGACATGTCTCTTCATCTAATGCATGGAGTCCTATTTATCTGTATAAATAAGAGGTGAGGTGGAGTCATTCTAATTATCCATTTGAGCAATACAATACAAGAATACAAGTTTGTTGGAAGAGATATTATCTCTATTTTGGGCCATAGTTAGGAGAGATAGACCAACAAAGAACGAGAGGGTTATTTCTTCCCTAGTTTAGGGATCTAAACTACTGGAGGGAGGCCATGTACCTTGCTAGAGGGATCAAGGAGAAGAGGAGTTGTTTGCAGATTTTTTGAGGGCTCTTTAAGGGTGAAACACTCCTCAAGAAGGTTTTTCGCAGGCCTATTCTAAGGGTTGTAAGGTGTCGTTGTGACAAGAGGAGGATAGAGCCATTGTTAAGGGCTAGAAGGCTACGTAGAATTACAACGAAGGGGACAACCTTCCATTGGAGGACATCCGTACCCATTTAAGGAAAATCTGGGTAGTTTGTAGTAGCGTTGTTAGGGACTGTGTTTTTGTGCCCTAATCAGGCCCAGATTGCAGCATGTGATCAGACCTCATACAATGAGTTTATGACTATGTTCTTGTAGGTGTTGCGTCAAATATTTGACCAAGTTTGGACTAGTTTATTTAGCATCCTCTCGGAGCCAAGTTGGAGGCTTGATTGGGTGATTGAGAGCCTCCATAGGTGCAGATCTTTGAGTGATTGGATTAGTTGCCATTGGTTTGGTGGAGGGTAGTGCGTTGCCTACCCAAATTAGCCCTAGACAAGCTATATTGAAGTGATGAAGAAGAGTTGAAGGTTTTGTGAAGATTGGTGTCGAAATTGTAGCACTTTGATGGAAAAAAGTGATTGATAACCTGGTAGATTGGAGCTCGGGAATTGGCCATCCTAGAGTGTAGATTATATCAGCCCATCTACATGTAGGATAAGTTACTTGCAGCAGTGTTAAGTGGTAGCCCTCCTGGAGTCTCGATGTGTTATCCTTTGAAGGACGAATGGGCAGCTAGTGAGTAGTACGAGAGTGAAGGATAGACAGGACAACGAATTTTGTCATTGTATCTTGTATACTATAGATTGTTGTATTATTCAGATTTAGTTTAATATAATGAAGATTTGGTCGTACATTATTGTATAATAATTGTTAAAAATTGTGTATACTTATGCATATATGATTTACTGCTTTATATGTTCTATTGTGTAAAGTAGTTCTGGTTGAGATTCTTTGTTTGGTAGCATTAGTTTTCTCAAGACACTAACCTAGACCAAAGATCGTTGAAATTCACAGTAGTATCAGAGCATGGTTCACCCCTTGGACTGGATGGGTGGTGTGTTGATCATACAGTTATATCAATGGAATATGTATTCTCTATGCTTGTGGTTTATGTGCTTGTTGCATATGCATGGTGTTGGGCATGGTTTCAGTGGTGTCGCAACGTCAAATTGGATGGTGTGTTGTTGGATGTGTTTATCATGAGTATAGGTTGGTTATGCGTTGGTTATGCATGATAGTGGTTGTGTATCGTGTATGCATGAATGTCGTACATATGTTGATCATTCATAAATTGACATGGTTGTAGTTTTCATGCATGAGGTCATGACGTATGGTTGATATGGTCATGATTTGATGACTGGGCTATGGTTAGGATGACTTCTATATGCTATTATGATTATGTTTATACATGTATTGTGCTAATTTGGTTGATCTTGCAGATGAGATATCCTCCTCAAGCTATACTGAGGTATGTTTATTATGTTTATATTTTGTTTTAGCTGACATGATATACCTTGCAAGAAGAAAAAAACAAAGATGACTAGCAATATGGTAGACTACAGTTCCCGAAACTCCCTATGGATTAGATTAACAGCATAGTGTTGGGAATTCCCCTGACTTAGCAGACATGTTGAGAATATTTAAGGAATAATTAAGAATTGGTAAGGAAAATAGTGATAGAATCATGTAGGCGCATGAGAAACAAGTTGAATTCAATGCAGTAATCCTTTAGAGTTTGTTAGAAATGTAGAGACAGGGACCACTGTGGATCAACCGTGGGCAGGAGGATAGAAAAATTGGGGCATATGGAAGTAGATCTCATGGTGGGCATAGGTCAGATAGAGATGACATAGTTAGAGATGGCAGGTTCTTCTAAACTCCAGATAGGAGACATGATGGACATAGATACTATTCTAGTTATTTTCTTTACAAGCACTATGATCATCATCATTATCACCCTTACAGGAGGAGTGACAAGGGATACTTGCAAGATGAGTTTAAGAAATCTATACCACCTACTTTTGATGGATATTTGAAGAAGTCAGAGGATACAAAGGCTTGGTTACTTGGGATGAAAAATTTATTTTAACTGCACGAGTACACAAAGAATATGAAGGCCAGAGTAGCTATCTTCATACTCAAAGGGAAAGTAGACATCTGGTGGGAGGATATAAGACGGGGCAGAGGCATCAAGACAATATAATTGAACTGGCATGAATTCAAGAGACTCTTCACGAATAATTACTTGTCGGAAAGGTACTACGACAACAAAGCCAAGGAATTCTATGAGCTAAAAATGGGATCAATGACATATGAGGAGTATACGACCATGTTCTTGGAGATTTTCAAGTATGTAATGTATCTTAAAGATGAGAAAGATAAAGTGCAGATATTTGTCAATAGATTTCCATTAGAATTTAGGGATTGGATTGAGTATGATGAGCCTAAATCACTTGAGGAATTTATTGGGAAATTGAAGCATTGTTATGAGCAGTAAAAGAGTAAGACAGAATCTCAGCAAGGATCGAAAGGGAAAGATAAAGGTAAAGGTAAGTAGCAGCCAAAAGGAACAAGGCCTCAAAATGCTGAAGAGAAAGAGAATGTTGCACCATACAAGAATTCGAACATAGCTCGATAGGGACATGGGTCACAATAGCATAATACAGGTGATGGTACAGGACGGTTGCAACATTGTACATGTGGTAAGGAGCCTATTAGGAGGAATTTTCAACAACATCAGGGTGGTAGACCACAAATCTATAGTGCATAGGAGGCACAGATCGTTGGGATGTTTGGCAGAGCATTCCTCGTATCTATGTTGCACTAGATAACAAATAGCTAGATCATCAGGCATCTATCATTGAGATGGATGGTAAGCTTTGTGATCAAGTTGTTTCTATTTTGATTAACCTTGGATCTAATTATAGTTATGTTAACCCTAACTTCTTGGATAAGTATGGTTTGAATAAAGAAGTGCATGCAAAATCTTGGTTAGTGTAGTTAGCTATAGGTATAAAGAAGTGATTTTATCATTGGATAAGAGTTTGTGCTTTTGATTTAAATGGTATGCCTACATCAGCACAGTTGAGTGTATTGTCGTCAGGATCATATAATATGTTTTTGGGTATGGACTGGCTATATCTTCATAGAACCAAGATATATTTTTATGACAAATCCATTGAGTTCTTAGATGACAATGAAGAACAAAGAATCTTGTGGGGTAAAAAGAAAGAAAAATCAGTTAGGATGGTGACAGCTTTGCAGGAAAAGCACATCCACAGAAAAGGGTGTGTCTTATTTGTAGTACGTATTTCTAGTGATAAAGGTAAGGAAGTTGAGTATGTGGACGTATTGAGTAGGTACCCAATCTTGCATAA
The DNA here is from genome assembly GCA_031772625.1 of Pinus tabuliformis. Classification (NCBI taxonomy): domain Eukaryota; kingdom Viridiplantae; phylum Streptophyta; class Pinopsida; order Pinales; family Pinaceae; genus Pinus; species Pinus tabuliformis. Next base: position 511,597,217 of record CM062820.1, read on the forward strand.
ATTTGAGGATGTGATTCTCGCAGATATTTCAGAGTTGCCACCTCACAGGGAGGTAGACTTTTCCATTGAGTTGGTATCGGGGGCAACACTAGCATCAAATGCACCTTATAGGATGAGCACACCAGAGTTAGTGGAATTGAAGTTTTAGTTTAAGGAGATGCTTGACATGGGATACATGAGGTCAAGTGTGTCACCTTGGGGAGTACCAATGTTGTTTGTGAATAAGAAGGATGGCACTCCTGAGCTATACATTGATTACGGGCAGTTGAACAAGGTAACCATTAAGAACAGATATTCATTGTCAAGGATTTATGACTTGTTTGATCAGTTGAAGGGAGCGGTAGTGTTCTTAGAGATTGATCTGAGATCCTGATATCGTTAGGTACACATTAAGGAAGAGGACATTTATAAGATATCTTTCGAGATCAAGTACAAGCATTATGAGTTTTTTGTAGTTCCATTTAGTTTGACTAATGCTCCATCTACCTTTATGTGCTTGATGAATAGTGTGCCATGTCTTTATTTGGACAAATTTGTTATTGTATTCATTGATGACATCTTAATATATTCTAAAAATGAGGAAGAGGATGTCAAGCACTTAAAAACAGTGTTGATATTTCTAAGAGAGCATCAGTTATATGCTAAGCTTAGAAAAAGAAGTTTCTTTCAAACAAAGGTACATTACTTGGGACATGTTGTTTCCAAGGAAGGTATAACAGTGGATCCAAAGAAGATAAGAGTTATCATGGAATGGGAAGCTCCTAGGAATGTGGATGAGGTAATATCATTCATGGGGTTAGTAGGTTACTATAGGAGTTTCATCGGGAACTTCCCTCGCATTGCATATCCTATTTCGTCATTGTAGAGGAAAGGTAATAAATTTGAATAAATAGAGGAATGTGTAGCTAGTTTGGAACAGTTGAAGCAGTTGTTAACAAATGCTTCAGTGTTTAAGATTGAAGATTCGGACAAATAATTTGTGGTATGCACATATGCTTGCAAGAGAATACTTGATGGATTCATTATGCAAGAAGGATAGGTAGTGTGCTATGAGTCACAAAAACTGAATGAGCACGAGCAGAATTATCTAACACATGATTTTGCATTGGTAGCGATCATCCTTGTGTTGAAGATGTGGAGGCACTATATTCTTGGTAGGAGGTTTGTATAAATGAGTGATCACAGTGGGTTAAGATACTTTTTTGATCAGTAGAACTTGAATTCCAGGCAAGCTAGATGGTTGGCCACAATTAGTGAGTTTAATTTTGAGATCAGCTACATCAAGGGTAAAAACAACAGGGTTGTAGATGCTCTTAGTAGATGGATATAGGTGAATCATATAGTATCTATGAGTTATTATGGGATAGACTTACAAGATCGGATCTTACAATAAGTTCAGCATGATGACAGGTACATGGAGCTTATGCACAGGTTACAACAAGGTACAGGTGGTTAGGTTGTGTAATTTCATCTTACAATGGATGCTTGATCATATTTAAGGACTGGATATATGTTCCATGCAGTGGTGAGCTCAAGAAGACTATCATGATATAGTTTCATGCAAAACCATATTCAGGACACCTAGGATATCAAAATGTTAGCATTATGACACAAGTTTGGCACTATGACACAGGTGTTGTCCTTGATGGCAACTCACTCAAATGGTAGATCACTGTTCAGGCTCTCAGAATGAAAGAAAAAGAGGTATACGCAGTTTTCCTTTGACGAAGTTGCGTATACACGCGAGATTGCCAATCAAAAGTCACATATGCGTATGCACGCACTTTCATGCATGGAAAAGCGCGTACATGTGGGAAAGCTTATTTTTAGGACCATGGTATTCGAACCTATGGTTTTTGACCTTGGCATTACATCCGAAGTATTGAACCCAAGTTTTGGGTCCCTAGTATTAGTTCTCTATGGTTTTGGACCATGGTTTGAGTAAGGCCTAAGACTATAAAAAGGAGGAGATCATTTGGCAAAGGTATTGATGGAAGTATTGAATATCCTATGAAGAGCAAGATCTGGAATATTGGTGATTGGTTTATGGTGCATAGCTGAATCTGAATCAAGGAGGAACCTGAGCACAAGAAGATGGATAAGCTCTATTGATGGGTCAAAACTCAAGACTTGAATAGCAGTATCTTTGTGTGTTTTTGATCTGTTATATTTGGCGCATGACTTGATCTATAAATCTGATAATCTGGGTATAACTAATGTCTGAATATTTGAAAGAGTGAACTTTATTTTATAGATCTATACGCAGTTTCGGCACATCAGAGGCACGTATACATGCTGGTTCAATAAGTAAAAATAGCATATACGCTGGTTCAATAAGTAAAAATAGCGTATACGCTGGTTGGCCCTAATTCAGAAGTGTATGCATGTAGGTTGTACACATTGAAGTAGCATACGTCTCTTGAAATATGTTTTAGCTACTTCTGTTTATTGCTGCAGGGTTTTGGGTTCAGGATTGGTGTTTGGTTACTGTTATTGCTTTCTGGATAGAGCATTCAGAGAAGTGATTATTAGATTCAGTTTGTTTGGTGCAAAAGAGATTGGTTGATGCAGATATACTTGATGTTTGATTGATGTTATTCATGGATCCAGTCTGAAAATTTATGAAACGTGGTCCCTGGAAGAAAAGAGAAGGTTGTAGCCTTCTGTAGGTCAGCGCCTACGTACTAGTACCTCAGCTAGTACAAGAGCTAAGGGGGTTGTAGCTCCCTTCCAGGAGAAGCTGGAGAACAAGAGAAGGTTGTAGCCTTCTACAGGTAGCGGCCTGTGTACTAGTATAAGACTGCACCGGTACAGAATCATTGTAAAAAGAAGTTTCTAATTAAAAGAAGATAGAGACGAATTGTAGCAGGTGGTTTTCACCCACATTGGGTTTCCACCTTACATCCTGGTGTTCATGTGTGTTGTGATTTGTTCTACTTTACTGCTCCTGTTTACTGTTCATATGGTTAATAATGTTCTGATGCACTCATTAAGAAGCAACTAACTGAATTATAAGTTTACTAGATATACGCTTGTTGCATTTCATACAGTTGCGTATACATGTGGTTTTCCTTAACTTAAGTAGCATATATGAAACTGAATTTGGAAATGAAAAATTTATGTTGATTAGATAACACTGATTCACCCCCCCAGTATTATTTCCAACAATTGGTATCAGAGCAGGTCCTTCAGAAGAAGCTTGATCGCTTGAAGGAATATCTATCATCATGAGCAATTACGAGAAAGAAGCATCAATCAGGCCACCAATTTTTGATGGGAGCAACTTCATCTATTGGAAGGTAAGAATCATAGCATATTCAATTTCTTGGTACAGGAGTCTGGGATATCGTGGAAACAAGATACACATTTCCATCAGCAACTGCTATAGATACGGCTGGTAAGAAGCAGTATGAAATAAATGAAAAGGTTGTCAATACTCTATTAGGGAGTCTATATTAATCAGAATTTGTCAAGGTTATGCAACTCAAAACCGCAAAAGAAATATGGGACAAGATCGTTCTGAGCTATGAAGGAGATGATGAGGTAAAACGAGAAAAACTCCAAACTCTCAGAATTCAATATGAAAATCTCAGAATGTACAATGATGAAAGTGTGGCTAACTATTTCCTACGTATAGATGAGATTGTTAATTGTATGAAAAATTGGGTGAAGAAATAAAAGAAGTTGTTTTGGTTGAAAAGGTTCTAAGATCTTTGTCTTCTAAGTTTGAATCAAAAGTTTATGCCATAGAGGAAAAACACAATCTACAGAGCCTTACCATGTCACAGCTACACAAAATCCTAACTGCTTATGAAATGAGAAAAGGGGGACCATCAAACAAGAGAGAAGCTGCATTCAAAGCCTCAGGAAAAGGAGATTACAATGACTCAGGACATATGTCGGAAGAAGAGGAAGAATCAAATTTTGTCAAGAACCTTCAACGGGGTTCTGGAAGATTTAGAGGTAAGCTGCCTTTCAAATGTTTTGCGTGTGGAAGAGTCAGTCACTATGCTGCCAAGTGTTCTCATAAAGATAAGCTTGACAAAGGTAAGGAATCAGTTAGATGGAACAGAAAACAGAATGTAAGTAAGAAGAGCTATTACACACATGAAGACAGTGATGGATTTTCAAATAGTGATGAAGATGAACAAGGTAATGATTATAGACTTTTGATGGCTTTTGAAGATGATGATTTCTTGGATGCTATAGATGAAGAAGGTCTTTATGAAGAAATTTCTAAACTCAAAATTTTCTTAGAATAAAAGAATATGATTATAGATACTCTGGCATTCCAACTTGCTGAAATGGAGAAACACAATGAAAGTTAGAATGTGAAATTGTGGGACTTAGAAAGGACATTGAGAAAACAAAAGCTCTTAATCTTAGATTTTCTAAAGGATCTGAAACTTTAGATGAGATTATCAAAGTGCAGCATTCTCCTCTAATCAAGACAGGTCTTGGGTATACTGAAGAAACATCTCAAGCACAGAAGCCATCTACCTCCAAAAGTTATCTTGAAGCTGTAAGGAGAAGTGAACAGGTTGACAATTGACAGCAAAGGCACAATGAAGATCACCAGGTAAATCAAGGACAATTTACTTCAAGAATGAACAGAAATCACCAAGTAAATCGAGGGAAATCTACTTCAAGGATGAACAGAAGCTACAACCAACCACAGGTAAATCATTCTCAATTTACCTCAAGAATGAATGGCTATTACAATGGAAGGTTTGATGATCGCAGGAATTTCTTCAATGGCCAATGTTTCTCTTGTCATAACTTTGGACATAAAGCAGCTCAATGTGTTTCCTACAAGACCATCATGACCAGAGAAGCACGAAATCAAAGGAGTGTGACTGGAATCATGAAAAGAACCTACAATAACTTTTCTGCTCTTGAAAATGAAATAGAATGTTCTATCTGTAACAACTTTGGTCATGAAGATTCTGAATGCAGGAGTAGGTTTCGGCAAACAACTCAGAAGGAGCAAGCTTCATTGAGCCCCAAAACATGGAGGAAGAAAGAATCGCAACCAAAAAGATGTGGCATAGCCTTATATGCGGAAGGGCAGGAAAATCAGTGGTACATCGATAGTGGATGCTCGAAACATATGACAGGTGATAAAGAAAAACTTCAATCATATAGTGCCTTAGAAAAGGAAAAGAAGGTCTCATTTGGAAATGAAACCCCTGCATTCATAAAAGGTAAAGGTTCTATTCTTTTGAAAGAAAAGGTCAAAGTTGGGAATGTTATGTATGTTGATGGCTTAAAGCATAATCTACTAAGTGTCAGTCAGATTTGTGATCAAGGAAATGAGGTAATATTTCAATCAAATGGATGTATTGTTCGTGAGCTTGATACAGGAGAAACCGTGATTAAAGGCATAATAACTCCAAATAATTTATACATACTCAAGGGAGGACAACAACAATGCTATCTTAGCAAGAATGATGAACACTGACTATGGCACAGAAGATTGGGGCATCTAAGCTTCTCTCAGATAAGGAAAGCATGTAAATATCAGGCGGTTCGTGATCTCCCTGACATTAGAATTCCAAACAACACAATATGCAAATCATGTTAGTTTGGGAAGAAAACCAAAACTAATTTCCCTAAGAAGGAAGGATCAGCTAGTAGGCCACTTGAACTTGCCCATACTGATGTATGTGGTCCATCTAGGAAAAGGTCACCTTGAGGAGAAGAATACTTTATATTGTTCATTGACGACTTTTCCAGGATGTGTTGGATAGGACTTATGAAGCATAAAGACGAAGCTTTTGAAAAGTTCAAAGCATTCAAAGCCTTGGTTGAAAACGAATCAGATCACAGAATCAAATGCCTCAGGTCTGATAGAGGTGGGGAATTTACCTCGAATGAATTTTTTGATTTTTGTGAAGAACATGGAATAAGAAGGGAATTCTCTACTACTAGGACTCCTCAGCAAAATGGAGTAGTAGAAAGGATGAATAGAACAATTCAACAAATGGCTCGAGCAATGCTTGATGAGTCTGGGACTCCTGCAACCTTTTGGGGTGAAGCTGCATTTGCTGCCATCACTATTCTCAACAAGACAAACGTCTGGGTGAACAGCACTCAAACTCCTCATGAACTTTGGTATGGTAAGACTCCCACAGTAAAATACTTCAAAAATTTTGGAAGCAAATGTTACATCAAAAAGACTAATGAAAACCTTGGTAAGTTTGAACCTAGAGCAGATGAAGGCATTCTTCTTCGTTACTCTCCCCACAACAAATCATATAAGTGTTACAATAAAAGACTTCGAAAAATTGTTGAAAGTATTGATGTAGTGGTTGATGAAGAAGCAAAGATTCCAAGGCAAGTAAAATCTAAAGATTTTGAAGATGATGAGGACTATCCTTCAAAAACAAATCAGACTCATGATGAAAAAGAAACCCATGAGGCACCAGAAGAACAGATAAGGATAGAAGAAAAGACTCCATCCAGGTACTTTTAGAAGAATCATCCAGAAACTCAAATTTTGGGGTAGAAAGAGGTAGGTGTACAAACAAGAAGAACTATTTCAAAAGCCTCAAGCTACCTAGCATTGCTCTCCTCCACTGAACCACATAATGTAAGTGAATCATGCAAAGATGAATGCTGGTTCAAGGCCATGAATGAAGAACTGGAGTAGATTGAAAAGAATAACACTTGGGAGTTGGTTCCTAAACCAAACGATAAAAATGTAATAGGCAAAAAATGGATATTCAAAAACAAACTAAATGAAAATGGAGATGTTATTAGAAACAAGGCAAGACTTGTTTGTAAAGGGTATTCTCAACAAGAAGGCATAGACTTTGAAGAAACTTTTGCACCAGTTGCTAGACTTGAGGCCATAAGAATGTTCCTTGCTCTTTCTAGCTTTCAGAAGTTCAAAGTATTTCAAATGGACATGAAGTCTTCTTTTCTAAATGGCGACTTGGATGAAGAAGTGTATATTGAGCAGCCAGATGGGTTTATCCGTGGAAATGATCCAAAACTTGTATGTAGACTCAAAAAGGCTCTCTATGGCATTAAACGGGCTCCAAGGGCTTGGTATTATCATTTGGATAAGCATCTTCATCAACAAGGTTTTACAAAAGGATCAAAAGATAGCAATCTATATATAAAAATTGACAATGATAAGTTGCTAATACTTGTTGTATATGTTGATAATATCATCTTTGGTAGCAATGAAGAAGACATGAGTCAAAACTTTTCCTTGGTGATGCAAAAATAATCTGAAATGTCCCTGCTTGGTGAGCTCACATATTTTCTTGGTTTACAAGTCCAACAAAACAAAGATGGTATTTTTCTATCACAAACCATGTATCTCAAGCAGATCTTGAAGAAATATGGGATGGAGGATTCGAAACCAATATGTACCCCTATGGTAACAAGATGCAGCCTCAGCGCAAATGATGAATCAGCAACAGTGCATCAACCAACCTATAGATCCATGATTGGTAGTCTGCTCTATCTAATAGTTACCTGACCAGACATTATGCATGCAGTGGGAATAGTTGGAAGGTTTCAGGAAAATCCAAAGGAAACTCATCTTCAGGCAGTTAAGAGAATTTTCAAGTATCTTCAAGGAACTCAAAATTATGGCTTATGGTATCCTAGAAGTACAGATCTCACACTTCATGCATATATAGATGCAGATTGGGTAGGAAGCATGGATGATAGAAAAAGCACTAGTGGTGGTGCATTCTTCATGGGTCCTAGATTAGTATCTTGTTTCAGCAAGAACCTGAGTTCAATTGCATTATCTACAGCTGAAGCAGAATTTGTAGCTGTTGCATCTTGCTACACACAACTCCTTTGGATGATGCAAACATTGCAAGACATGAAAATCACTTGTACTCCACCTATCTCCATTTTTTGTGATAATACAAGTGCAATCAGTATTTCAAAGAATCTCGTCATGCATTCAAAGACCAAGCACATACCTATCAAATCTCATTTTCTCCGAGAACAAGTGATTGAACAAAAGGTCAAATTAGAGTATGTTCCCTCCAAGGAACAAGTTGCTGATATACTCACCAAACCACTACCCATAGAAACATTTGAATACCTTAGACAGAAGATGGGAGTAGTCGATGCATCATCTTGCTGTTGAAACTTGTCTGTTTCAGAGAAAAGTGGGTGTACGTGAGTTTCATGAGGAGGATCCACGTACATACGCTAGTTTATGTGGGTATAGTCGTGTATATGTTGGTTTGAAGACAAATAGTGGGCCAGGCTCAGGATGAAAGGAGTCTGATATGGGTCTGACAGAGACCATCTGGCACAGGTTCAGGGGGAGCATATATATTCTTCTAATAATGCATTGTTGGCATTATCCAAGAAGATCTTGGTTCAAGATCACAATGTTTTGGTTTCAGGGGGAACAAGTGCAGAAGGAGAACATGGTTGTTGGTCTGAATGATGATTAACAGATGTTGTTGATGATAGTTGTTGATAACTATCATAGTCTAGTTATAGATATTTCATCTCTATGTCATGTATTTCTTTTCATATCAAGGTCATGTAACGGCCTTCTTTGATTTCCCCACTATGCTTGGGATGGTTAACGTAATGTTCTTGTTTTATCTTGTGTAAACTTTTGGTGCATTCCCACTTGGTTGGGTGGATGAGTCAATATTGGTATATCCCCACTTGGTTGGGAGATGTATGTATGTATGAGTCTTTGGTGATAGGAAGGTCGCTTATGATGTATAGAGTCATGGTATTTCTTATAGATCATTTTTCTGCAGACCTTGCCTACAGTCAGGGGGAGCATGGACAACACAGCAGAGTAGATATTTTAGCATGTACTCAGGGGGAGCATAACCCTTTGCCCTTGATGTCAAAGGGGGAGAATGACTTTGATTGATTTGGGGTTGCCATCAAGTCCAAAGGGGGAGATTGTTGGCATTATGACACAGGTTTGGCACTATGGCACAAGTGTTGTCCTTGATGGCAACTCACTCAGATGGCAGATCACTGTTCAAGCTCTCAGAATGAAAGAAAAAGAGGTATACGTAGGTTTCCTTTGATGAAGTTGTGTATACATGCAGGATTACTGATCAAAAGTCACGTACGTGTATGCACACACTTTCATGCACGGAAAAGCACGTACATGTGGGAAAGCTTATTTTTAGGACCATGGTATTCGGACCTATGGTTTTGGACCTTGGTATTGCATCCAAAGTATTGAACCCAGGTTTTTGGTCCCTAGTATTAGTTCTTTATGGTTTTGGACCATGGTTTGAGTAAGGCCTAAGACTATAAAAAGGAGGAGATCATTTGGCAAAGGTATTGATGGAAGTAATGAATATCTTATGAAGAGCAAGACCTGGAATATTGGTGATTGGTTTATGGTGCATAGCTAAATCTAAATCAAGGAGGGACCTGAGCACAAGAAGATGGATAAGTTCTATTCATGGGTCAAAACTCAAGACTTGAATAGTAGTATCTTTGTGTGTTTTTGATCTGTTATATTTGGCACATGACTTGATCTATAAATATGATAATCTGGTTATAACTAATGTCTGAATATTTGAAAGAGTGAACTATCTTTTATAGATCTGTACGCAGGTTCGGCACATCAGAATCATGTATACACGCTGGTTCAGTAAGTAAAAACAGCGTATACACTGGTTGGCCTTGATTCAGAAGCGTATGCATGTAGGTTGTACACATTGAAGCAGCGTACATCTCTTGAAATATGTTTTAGCTACTTCTGTCTATTGTTGCAGGGTTCTGGGTTCAGAATTGGTGTTTGGTCACTGTTACTGCTTTTTGGGTACAATATTCAGAGAAGTGATTATTTGATTCAGTTTGTTTGGTGCAAAAGGGATTGGTTGATGCAGATATACTTGATGTTTGATTGATGTTATTCATGGATCCAGTCTGAAAAGTTATGAAACGTGGTCCCTGGAAGAAAAGAGAAGGTTGTAGCCTTCTGTAGGTCAGCACCTACGTACTAGTACCTCAGCTAGTACAAGAGCTAAGGGGGTTGTAGCTCCCTTCCAGGAGAAGCTGGAGAATGAGAGAAGGTTGTAGCCTTCTGTAGGTAGCAGCCTGCGTACTGGTATAAGACTGCACCAGTACAGAATCATTGTAAAAATAAGTTTCTAATTAAAAGAAGATAGAGATGAATTGCAGTAGGTGGTTTTCATCCACATTGGGTTTCCACCTTACATCCTGGTGTTCATGTGTGTTGTGATTTGTTCTGCTTTACTGCTCCTATTTATTGTTCATATGGTTAATAATGCTCTGATGCACTCATTAAGAAGCAACGAACTGAATTATAGGTTTACTAGATATACGCTTGTTGCATTTCACACAGTTGCGTATACACGTGGTTTTCCTTAACTGAAGTAGTGTATATGAAACTGAATTTGGAAATGAAAAAGTTATATTGATTAGATAATACTGATTCACCCCACCATCTCAGTATTATTTCCAACACAAAATACATTGACATCTGTGAAGAAGTTTTATTATTGGCCAAATATGAAGAAGGATATAATATATTTTGTGGCTAGATGTTTGGATAGTCAGTAGGTGAAAGAAAAATGTAAGCATCCAGGTGGACTACTACAGCCGATTTCTAGACTTCTATCGCCGAGTGTGATTCCATAATGAAAATGGGAGATCATTTCCATGGCTTTCATCGTAGTTTTTCTGAGGACATATAGAAATCATGATTCCATCATGGTTGTGGTGGACAAGTTGAAAAATAGCTCACTTCATTCTAGTGAAGTCTACTTATTCAGCTAGTGATATAGCACAAGTCTTCATCAAATATGTGGTCATATTGCATGGTGTTATGAAGAATATTGTGTCATACAAGGATGCTAAGTTCACTTCCAAGTTTATGAAGGAGTTGTTTGCAGGATTGGGGATAGATTTGGCCTTGATTACAACCTACCATCCACAAATAGATGGATAGAGAGAGAGGATCAACAAGATATTGGAGGACATGTTAAGGATGTATGTGATGCATCGGTAGCGGAAGTGGGAATATTATATTCCACTAGTTGAGTTTGCTTACAACAATGGGTATCAGGAATCTTTGAGGATGAGTTTGTTTGAGGAATTCTATGGGTGAAGTTGTAATAATCCCATCAGTTGGAGTGATCCAGTTAACAGGGTGTTGATTGTACTAGATATGTTGGTAGAGATGGAACAGGAAATGCGAGTAATCAAGAAGAATCTAAAGATAGCACATGATAGACAAAAAAGTTATGCAAATAAGAAAAAGTTGTTTAAGGAGTTTCAGGTTGGGGAATGTATATACTTGTACATCAATCCAAAGAAGAGATCCTTGCAGATTGCATAGTGTGCCAAGTTGGCACCTCGGTTTTGTGGACCTTTCAAGATTCTTGAAAGGATTGGGCAAGTAGCCTATCGACTTGCATCGCCTCCGAAGGTGAAATTCTGAGATGTTTTCCATGTGTCATTTCTTAAGAAGTATGTTAAATATGTTTATCATGTGATTGACTGTTCTACATTGTAGGTGGAGCTAGATGGATAATTCCATCTGGAACCACATTGTATATTGCATAGAAATATGATCATGCTTTGAACCTAAGAAATCAAGCAGGTTAAAATGTAGTGGAAGTACTTTGGGCCTGATGAAGCTACATGGGAGATGGAATATCAGATGCAGGCTATGTATCCTTTCTTATTCATTGGTTGAGTGAATGTTTTTGGTATGTGTTTTGGTGTGATGTTTTGGCTTATGTACATATGTATATGGATGTAAATATCTTCATGAGATGTGTTATAAAGCTCCAATAAGAAGTATGGATGTCATGTCATTATGGTTGTCATGTTGTTATGTTTTCATGTTTGTTAGCGTTTTAACAGGTTGACCATTGTAAATATTGTATTGAGCTGGGTTACAAATCTCCATGGGCATTATGTTTCGCTTATAGTAGTCTTGTTGGTTGTAGGTATCATTGAACACTGAGGATGGTGTTACCCCAAGGGGGAGGGTTCTGTAGCAACCCTAGTGAAAATTCCATGTAATAAAATTTTATAAAGGAAAAATAATAACCAGAGTTATGGGACAATTATTCCAAGATGAATGTTGGGAAAAAAATCTTAGTTTGTGTGTTCATTTGGTTTATTATGGCTAAGGAAATTGGAAAAGGAAATGGAAAAGGGTTTGGAAGGGCATGAGGAATTAATTGACATCTTATTTATGAAAATAATGGAAATTAGGAGAAAATGGAGTTGAAAGGTCATAGGTTGCACGAAAGGAGGAAAAGGAAGGAAAACAATGGAAAATTGAAGAAAATAGAGGCCTCATTAATAAAAAGTCTTTTGAGGATCAGTTGCTACCTTTTGTCATTTCAGTTTAGAGCTCTCTCTTTATTCTCTCTCTCTCTCTCACTCTTGGACACATAGAGATTTCTTGTAGAACTTCAGCATTGGATCAAGAAAGTAAAAGAAGGCAAAGGAAAGAAAGGATCAAGAAAGGAAGAGTAGGATATTACAATAGGATTATTTGCAAGTATGTTTGATTTCCTTGCTAGTTTTGCCATGCATGGTTATGCATGTGTGTTATTGATTCTCTTGTTGTCATTGTCATGGGTTTTTCCAGGTGTGACATTTTTTTAGCCTAGCCTTTACATTTCCGGATAGCCTTGATGTGATGGGATTCTCATGTTTTAGTGGAGTTGGATTGTTGGATGGATCCGAAATTGAGTGAGGTGAATCTCTGAAAGGAAGAAAACATGGCCTAGTGATCCCTGAACCAGACTATGGACTGCAGTAAATTCTTGGCATAGTAACCCCTGAATTGGATTGTGGGTTTTGGTAAAGCTAGATTTTATGTTGCCTCAGTGGGCCTAGGAATCCTTGATCAGTGAATGGCGGGATATATGGTAAATCCTAGAGGTGGGTGCCCTTGATCAGGCCTAGGAATGCTTGGTTGATCAATGGTAGTATATACAGTAAAGCTTGGAGGGTGGTGTCTCGATTATGGCCTAGTGATCCCTGAATCAAACTATGGATTGTGGTAAAGCCTAAAGACTAAGAGGCAATAAAATTCATCATAGTGTAGATGGAGAAATATGGTGGAATCCATGATCATTCTATTCCTTTTTCAATTATGAGTCCCACATTCATACTTGGAATATGTCACAAGAGTGATTTCCTAAAAGAAATATTTGGTTCATCCAATCTACAATTAGGTGGTTCATGGAAGTCCCAAACCTAGTTGGCCTTCACATTCATTAATAAGAGTTCCTTCTCCTTTGTATTTCATCTGTAAATGCACTAGTTTATATGTGGATTCTATGGTGGTTGTATCCTTATTATTTTTGTCTTTTATATCTTAGTTATGAGTATGTTCTATGACAATGATGATGTATGGCTTTCATCATGTTTTTATTTGTGAATGAATTAACAATGAATATATGACCTAATAGATGATAAAGCAACTAATTTGATAAGGTGTCAATGTTTCTTAGCGAAATTCATATAAGTATGAGACCCCTATTCTTGGATCTATTGTTATGACCTATAGAATGCATATTTGTGACATGTTTGACGAAATCTCTGTCATGGCTAGTAGGGATCCAATCAATTCTTTGTTCAATGATTTGTATTTGTATCATTGTTTCCATGTTAATTTTCATTTCTGGAAGTTTCGTGAAGTTCTGGGCAGTGGCCTAAGATCTAGCCTGAAAAAGTGGCACAAAATACGGGGTCGTTGGCCCTAAAGTCACTAGAAAAGACCCCAATTGCTTGCATGCCCTTTCTATGAGAGAGAATGGAGGGCCCCAATTGCTTGAATTCTCATGTCATGGGAGAAACTAAGGCTCTAGGTCAATAAGATGTTGGGTTTCCTCAGGGGTTGGTCACCTGGGAAGGTTGGTTGGCTCCTAAAGATCATGTAGCATGTGTAGAAGGTCAGGTTGGTTGTGTTTTGTCGGTTCCACTTCCTTAACTATACATGGGTATTTTAATCAGATCATAGTAGCCTCTTGTCACATGTTTACCCCAACGAACCAGTTAACTTGGGTAAATGTGGGAGCAGGGTGTTATAGCAGTGGTATTAGTGGTGGTAGTTGACGACAGTGGTAGTGAAGTGGAGTAGAAAAGTTTTCATCTTGATGAGGAATCGATTGTAGTTAGGAAATTATCCCTATTACGAGATCTCAAACCTATTTAGGGACCATTTGATTCCTTCCAGCATCGTTGGTAAAGCCCTTGAGGAGTCTTGTATTTCCTTCTAGTTCATCTAGAAATTCTGTATGTACATCATACACAAAAAAAACTTGGTTGAGATGAAATTTTTGTGTACTGTTCATGTGATTTTTTATGTTCTAATTCAATGCTATGGATAATTAATGCTAACTAACCAATTGTGAAAATTAAAGGAAATATTAATTCACCCCCCTCTTAGTATTTCCAACACACTTATTGTGTGAATGTTCATTGTGTTGTTAAAAATGTATATGCTAAAACTAAGGAATGTTATTTCTTCTAGAAATAATGAGAAATATATATTTCTATTTTTTTCTAAGGAATGGGTAGTTCTTATGTTTGTTTCTAAGCTTAAATCTAGTATAATCACTTGAATATAGGAGCTAGATAAATAAATTTTGGTTGATTAAATAAATGCATTGAAATGAGTTGTGATAGGAGACCATGTAATATTAGTTTTTTTGTATAAGGGATGTATTTTTAATATATATATATATATATATATATATATATATATATATATATATATATATATATATATATATATATATATATAGATATATATATATATAAGTACATATATCTATGCCTATGTTAGCTAAAATAGGTTTAACCCCATATAAGCACAAGTGAGGTAGTGGTTCCATTTAAATGCCAAAGCGGAAGGCCTTGAGGGTTTAACATATATTTACCTATATATATGACAAGCTCAGGAGGATAGGCTAGGGCCAAGTGTTGAATGTACCCACTGATGTTCTAGTATGCATTTATGTATTTATGTGTGCGTTAAGCTCAAGAGAGATAGTCGTATTGATTAAGTGTGGAAGAGAATCCTAGTGTAAATAAGTCTATGTTTGCAAGTGATAAGCTCAGGAGGGGGAGGACCGAGAAGCAATGGAATAGCTCTGTAAGACCATCGCGGTCATCCATGGAGGCCTCGGGGGCCATAACCCTGGGGATTGACTACCACATAATCTGCACTTTGCCAACCTGCTTCACTTCACACCCCCTGCCCGTGCGGTTACACCATCCCTGCTACAAACATTTATTGTGCAACTCAACGTGAAGCACCCCCGAAACATCTACTGTTCATCTGATCGTGACTGTCAGTTCCAATGGAGATTAACGACGTAGACTATGAGGTGGACCCCAACCCCAACCAAGATATCTAGAAGCATCATCGAACAGGGATGGGCTCTGGTCCCTTTGGTGCCAATCTACGATCGCTGACAGCTGCCCAATCTGTTCTGTTCAGTCTGAGCCCGTCTGATCAGCATCCTACGCCCTTCGTTCACATTGAAGATTCGCCCGGCTTAGATTGCCTTCCGCTCTCCCCTGCAACCTTAAATCTCTTGGGTACCTGCCTCCAACCCTCTCTTATGTTTGATGCTCCCCTAGTTCACCTTCCGCAGTCCACTGTGCTCACTTGTGCACCCTCTTCCTCCCACTTTCCCCCGTCTGGACCCCCTCCCCTCTCTATCCCGGCCTTCACCAGTGCAACCCTAGCCCCCAGAAGCTCTAACCCTAATACTCCCATTCATTCATGGTGCTTCAGTTCTCCCATCCCTAACTCCAAATCTACCCCATCCACCCCACACACTGTCAAACAGGGTTGTAGAGGCCTGCTTAAGGAACATTTGATGGCCTGGCACTCAAACAAGCCCAAGAAGAGAAGGTGCCTTAAAGTCGTGGACAGGGACATTAACCTAACCCTTGGCAAGGATATCCCAATGGGAGAAGTTGCAGACACAGCAAAAGAAGGTCTTCGTTGGATGTGTAAGGGGCAGAAACTACACAGTCAAACGTCTTTGCCTCTGGACCTCAGAGATTTGGGGCTCCCTTCTCAAAGAGCTCCCCATCATCAAAGTCTTGGCTCGTGGTTGGTTTTCCCTTTGCTTCTTTAGGAAAGAATACACTAATTGGATTCTCTCCCATTTCTGTCATAGTGAGCTTGCCCCTGTATTGCTCAAAAGATGGGACCCCTTATTTGACCTAGAGCGTGAATATTTGGGTGATAGGCCGATTTGGGTCTGTTTTCTAGGCCTACCAATGTAGTTTTGGACTCCTATGGTGTTCAAACGCATAGGAGATGCACTAGGGACTTATCTGGAACACGACCAGTCATTTGAGAAATCTGGGATCATGACAATGGCAAGAATTATTGTTCATATGGATACCAGGGAGGGGCTGGAGGAGAAAATAACACTAACAATGGAGGCACTTCTCGCATCGACAAAATCTATATTATGAAGGAGTGCCTTTCTGTTGCTAAAGATGCCACAAGGTCAGACATCTTTACAAGGATTGTCCATTTCTCTCTTCTTCTGCACAGGAGTCTGCAAGGGGTGTAAAACATCATCTGTATGAAGAACTGAATGTGGATGAGCAGCCCTCAAGTTTGGATCATTCTAAGGGAGTGGATGGAGTCACTGCATAGAAAACTAGTACTCCAAGGGTTCCACCTTCATCCCCTCCACTGACTCGATCCCGGACTGCGGTGGATGTTGCTCCTACATTGGGTATTATTCCTCTCTCTTGTACCTCTGCTCAAATTTTTAATCATTTACATTCATCATTTCATTCTCCTATGTCACTCTTGAATTCACTACTAAGTCCTCTTTCCCCCATCAATTGTGGTATTGAACCCCCTGTTGAGCCTCAAACCTGCACTTCCCTCTCAGCCTCCTTTTCCTATTCATTTCCTTCTTTTGCCACTCATTCCCTCCATCAAATTGCTCAAATCATTGTATTTTAGGACATTTTACATGGTTTGCTAATTATGCTAATGACTGTTGTTGGTTTAGAATTTTGGTTCAAAATGCTGCGTTTTCACAGCTCACACAGGGTTTCCGCAGCTGATCCCGGTTTCCGCAGCCAACCCCAGATTCCGCAGCTGTTTTATTAAATGATATGTTCCAGGTGTCCTCCGGGAAGAAGAGACACATGGGCAAGTTCGTGGAACCAAGGACATGGTGTGTGTCCTTCCAGCTCACCCAAACCGGTCATAAAAACCCATGGTCAACGAGGAGGCAAATATGGTCAACAGAAGTCATTGGCAGTGGCACGGCTCTGCGTGTTCTATTTTGGAGCACGTGAAGAACAGGTGGCATCTTCCTCAGCCATGAAGACAGTGGGAAACATGAATCCAACAGCAGATTGAATGCCCACAACGACCGTTGCCTAAATCCGAGGACGCAGCAAGATTACGTGTTTTTACACAGCTGCTTGAATAGCTTAGTTTTCGTTAAGTTAGTTTGCTTTCCTCTGTTATAAATAAAGCGTCTTTGAACGCTGGATAGTTAGTCGTTGTTGTAATCGCTTTGTAATTTTGAGCTCCCCATTGTACTTTTACATTTGCTGTCAATACATGAGAAGACTGTTTTACACTTAAGCGTATAACTACTCCTTGAACTGGCTGAAGTAGGCAGAGGGCCCCTGTTTGCTGAAGCCCTGTATAGTAATCTTTAATTTCCTGCATTTCTCTTTCTTGTTTCATGTATAATAGCTGTACAGATGTCTTTTAATTGTTGCATTTTTATTTCTTTTCAACATGTATATTAGCTTTACATAAACTTTGAATTCTGCTGATTTACATTTCTGCACTTTTGTTCATGACTAATCAGTGTGTTATGCAGGTTTCTTAGGCAAGCCCGGGACAGTTTTCTTTCTTTTCTTTTTACAACTAGTGGCATGTGTGATCATCTTGTCTAGGATGCTGACCTTTATTTTTCTGCAGTTTGATTTTCATTAGTATCATTTCTTTAACTTGCACTTTACTTTCTGCTCAGTAGTTATCAAGTTGTTCATTTATTGATGGTTCTTTTTCAATAATCAACTAACTTTATTGGAGCCAAAATATCACTTAGTGCAGCTTGGTTTATTTTGCTTTAAGACTCACATTACTGACCTGTTCATAATTTTTCTCACATGATTAAGAAAAGGTTAAAATAGTGTGATTTGTCTCACTTAAATTTCACATTGATTAGATTTAAATGAAGAGTTAAAATAGTGTAAAGTAGTGTAAAGTAGTTGTTCTTGCTTTTAATTGAGTTAATATAGATTTCATTTTCATTTTCATCAGCAGCAGAGATACTGGGCCGATGCCATTAGTCCTTTATTTGCTTTTAAGCTTTGATTTTATTACAGTTGTTGTTCAAGCTTTCTTGTAGAATACTTTTCAAGTTTTGAGAAATCATTTAGAGATCACCACAATCATCCACATTTCACTTGCTTTATTACTTTCATCACATCACAGTAGGAAAGATACATTCGAAAACAAACTTAAAAAGATAAAAACAACAAAAGATTAAGAAAACGGTTATCTAAGTACATATAGTACACCTCACTTCATCAGCTTACAAGCCCCGGGTTGACATTTAAAATTTGCAATTTAGACATCACTAAATTGACCAAAAATTTTGGCGCCGTTGCCGGGGAAGTGAAATTAGGTAGCCAAATTCTTAAAAAAAAAAAAAACAAGAAAATTTCAAGGAAGGAAATTGATAACATCTCAAAGTATGCTCTCCTCTTGCACTTAATGTGATCTGGAGGATCAGAAAAGAGAAAGTTATTGGTTTAATAATTTCTTGAGTATGCTCTCTTCTTGCACCTAGAGTGACCTGGAAGATCAGAAAGAGAATTATTAGCCTGACTTGAAGAAAAAATAAAAAATCACATGCATAGAGCAAGAGATTCTAGGGGAAGGTTTTTAGCTAGAGCCAAAAGTTCGATTTTTACAACTCCATTTACTTCAAGGAATAGACAAGAGACACCTCCATTATCTCCAACTCACACTCCTAGCCCTAGGATTCCTGGAATTCAAGAGGCAGAAGTCGATTCTCCCATACCTTCCATTGAATCTGAATTAGAAAGAGATCCTTTCCTTCTTTCTCCAGAGAGACAAATTGTAATTGAAGAAGTAGAATCACCTGAAGAAGAGGGAGAAATTCCTTCTCGCACACCCTTAGTAGAAGAACCAGAAGACTCTGAAGTCTCCAGGGAAACTACCATGATAGAGGAAGGAGCAACTGGATTTGGTAGAGGTAGAGGTAGAGGAGGAGGAGGAAACAATGGAGGAGGTAGAGGTAACATTGGAGGAAATAGGGATGGGGATAACTCATTCGGGTTTCCTATAGTTGATGAGGACTCCCGAGCCACAATGAAAAACATCTCACCATCTGTCCTCCCAAACTTCCATGGGTTTAGGAATGAGGACCCTGAAACATTTCTATTTGAGTTTGAGGTGGTGTGTCGAACTTATGATTATCTGGATGACTCTCAAAAACTCAAACTGTTTCCTTCAACATTGAAAGGAGCAGCCTTGAAATGGTTCATGGGATTACTCACTCAATCCAGTAGGTCTTGGAATGATATGAAACAGGCATTTTTGGATAGGTACCTGGACTATTATATGCCCACCAATCACAAGGATGAGGTATTCAAAATGATGCAAAAAGAAGATGAAAACTTGGAGGAGTTACTTGAAAGATTTCAATATAATCTGAAAAGAGCAAAAATGAGTAACTTGGATGAGGAGACCTTGAAAGCCCTTTTACTAAAAGCCATTAGAGATGAATGGATAGATCTTTTGAATATGATGGGAAAAGGAGATGTATCTCAACTTCCACTTTCTGATATAGCAGAATTATGTGTCCATCTCTCAAGGGGGAAATCCAAAACTCAAAAAGGGCCTAGAGATTCTTCTCTCATCAGAGCAAATAAATCTGCAACTGGATCGGTAAGTAGGGCTGAGATTGGCAACATGCTTGATGAATTAAAAACTGACATCTTAGGGAGTCTTAGTGAGCAACTAGACACCCTTAAGATTCACAATAAGCAGAAAGCAGAAGCTGAGGCTTTGGCCATCTTTTGCCCAAAGTGTAGGAAGAAACATGCTCTAAGGGAATGTCCCTTGGATGCAAAAGTTGTAGAAACATGTGTAATTTGTTCAGAGAACCATGAGACCAAGGATTGTCCTTCAATTCCTGGGCTCAAAGCTGTCTTTCAAGAAGATCCAAATACAATCGAATCTCTCTGTTTTGTTGCAAGGAGACCTTGACAGGGCCAACAAAATCAAGGGTTTAACAACTCTATGAATTTTCAACCCCAACCAAATTGGAATCCTTGGCAACAACCTTGGTCCCAACCTCAAAATCCTTTTTAATCTTGGGTACAAGGTATGCAAAATCCTTATGAGAGATTTGCTCAATTTTACCAATATCCTCCATCTTTTCAAAACCAACAAGCTCCACAACTTCCAAATCAAAATCCACAACTATCATTGCCATTTCCACAACAACAACCTTCTCAACAGAATCCAAATTCTCAACTCTTGCTTCCATTCCAACAGAAGTCAAATCAACTTCCTTCTCAGCCATTGCCCAACCCCAATAATAAAAACCCTCAAAATGCCTACATGATGGAAGGTCAACAATTTCCTACCTATATGATTGTTCCTCTCAATGAAGTACAACTCAGATCAGGTAGAGTCTTAGATAAACCTTCTATAAATGCTCAAAAGCAAAGCATTTTTGAGGAAGAGTCTCTTGAAGCCAATAAGGGTTCTAAAGCATCTCTTCAAAACCCAAACACTCAAAAAGAAAAAGAAAAAGAATTAACCCCCACAACTCCCATAGTTGAGCAACCTGCATCCTTATCCACACCTCCTTTCCCTGAAAGATTACAAATTGATAAAGGAGTGGAAAAACAAATTTGGTTGCCTGACTATAATTTTCTAGATGAATTGAAGAATGTATGTATCAAGATTCCCTTGTTACAAGCCATTAAAGAGATTCCTATTCTAGCAAAAACAATAAAGGAGTTGAGTCTTAAAAGACCAGGAAGGAAACCAAGAGATACCAGAAGGATCCACCTGGTAGGGAAAATTGCAGATATCATGATGGGAAAAATTACTATGCAGAAATATGTAGATCTCGGTAGTCCAATTGTCAAAACACATATCAATGGGGTAGAAATACCAAATACTTTGATTGATTTGGGGGCTGCTATCAACATCATGAGTAGACAGACTATGGAACAGCTAAAACTTCCTAATCTTCTTTTTACACCTACTTTATTGCAACTAGCAGATCGATCAATTATTAAACCAGATGGTGTATTAGAAGACATTCCAGTCTCCCTAGACTCTTGGGAATATCCAGTGGATTTCATGATTTTAACTCCCAAGAGTAATCTAGGAGGACATCCTCTTATTTTAGGAAGACCTTGGCTAGCCACAGCTGATGCTTTCATAAGTTGTAGGTTTGGGGATATGTATATTTCTGATGGTAATTCGACAAAGAAGTTCAATCTGTATCCTCCAGCAAAAGAAATTACAGAAATTGGGGATAATGAGTGGGTTGATGATGAAGATACTATACAACTTGTCTTTACCATTTCTGAGATTAGTGAAGATAGTCAAATTCTGAACACATTAGAAAATTTTGAACCATCTTCAGAATATGACCCCACACAATTTCAGTTGGATTCTGACATTGAGTATCTATCATCTAGACAAATGTCTCTTTTCTCTATGGAAGAGTTTGGTAGTTCTGCCATTGAGATTTTTCCAGGAAAAACATTGAATATCAACAAAAACTTGGAAAAATCACAATAGGAAGGGCTAACCAAAGTCTTGCAAAAACATTCCATTGCATTTGCATGGGAGTATACTGATATGAAAGGTATTGACCCAAAAACTTGCATTCATCACATCTACATTGAGGAAAATAGTAGACCAATCAGACAGCCTCAAAGAAGGATGAATCCAAACCTTAGGGAAATAGTGAAAGAAGAGCTCCAAAAGTTACTTAATGTAAACTTCATTTACCCCATTTCAGATAGCCAGTGGGTTTCTCCTTTGGTTATAGTACCTAAAAAGAATGGTAAATGGAGGGTTTGCATTGATTATAGGGAATTGAACAAAGCAACTTTGAAGGATCACTTTCCTTTACCCTTTATTGATCAAGTATTAGATACTTTAGCAGGCAAAAAGTATTTCTCATTTCTGGATGGTTTTAGTGGTTACAATCAGATTCAGGTAGCACCTGAAGATCAGGACAAGACCACATTTACCTGTCCATGGGGGACTTTTGCTTACCGAGTACTTCCTTTTGGATTATGTAATGCACCTGCAACATTTCAAAGGGCAGTATTAGGAATCTTTTCTGATCTAATTCATGATTGTGTAGAGGTCTATATGGATGATTTTACAGTTTATGGTAATTCATTTGAAGAGGCATTAGAAAATTTGGAAAAAGTCCTTATAAGGTGTAAAGAAACAAATCTTTCATTAAGTCATGAAAAATGCTTTATGATGTTTACTGAAGGGATTGTTTTAGGACATCATATTTCAGGAGATGGAATTAAAGTTGATAGATCAAAAGTTGAAGTCATCTCCAAGTTACCTATTCCAAATTGTCAAAAAGATGTTAGAAGTTTTCTTGGATTTACTGGATATTATAGAAGATTTATTGAAAACTTCACTAAGATAGCATCTCCGCTTTTCAAATTGCTTACAAAAGACTGTGAATTCAATTGGGATCCTGACTGTCAATCTGCATTTGAAACTTTAAAAACAAGAATATCTGAAGCACCCATTTTGAGAGGACCAAATTGGAAACTTCCTTTCCATATTTCTACAGATGCTTCAGATACAGCTCTAGGAGTTGTGTTGGGTCAAAAGGATTTAATTCCTTATGCCATTTACTACACCAGTAAAAATTTGACTCCCACTGAGTTAAATTATACTGTGACTGAAAAAGAGTTCTTAGTCGTTGTTCATGCAATCAATAAGTTTAGACATTATATAACCGGCTATGAAACTTTTGTCCATACTGATCATTCTGCAATTAGATATCTCATGAACAAACCTGTTACTAATGGCAGAGTTACAAGATGGCTTTTACTTTTACAAGAATTCAATATTACTGTGTTAGATAGACCAGGGAAACAAAATACAGTAGCTGATTTCTTGTCTAGAATCCAAAATACTAATGAAGATTCTCCTGTAGAGGATAAGTTTCCAGATGAATATTTGTTTGCAGTAACTACTAAAACTCCTTGGTATGCAGACATTGCTAACTATTTGGTTACAGGGAAGCTACCTCCACACTTATTTCCTAATGAGAAAAGGAAAATCATTCAGGAAAGTTCAAAGTATTCATGGATTTCTAATGAATTGTTCAAAACAGGGCTAGATTGTGTTATCAGAAGATGTGTTCGGGAAGATGAAATGCCTGGCATCCTTAAGGCATGTCATGATGAACCGTGTGGTGGACACTTTGCTGACAAGAGGACTGCCTATAAAATCCTTTCTTTGGGATATTATTGGCCTTCTCTCTTCAAAGATGCAAAACAATATGTTAGAAGGTGTGACGGCTGCCAAAGAGTTGGGAGACCAACTCTTTCAAATGAAATTCCATTACAGCCACAGGTACTCATCGAACCCTTTGAAAAATGGGCTTTAGATTTCATTGGACCTATCAATCCACCATCTAAACAAAAGAAGTATATATTGGTTTGTACTGATTATGTTACTAAATGGGTAGAAGCCAAGGCATTGCCTTCTACCACTGAAAATTCAGTTGTTCAATTTCTTTTTGAGGATATTTTTACTCATTTTGGTGTCCCAAGAGAAATTGTGACAGATTAGGGAAGTCAATTTACATCTAACTTGATGGAGAAGCTGATGGAAGAATACAAAATCAAGCACAGAAAATCTACTCCATACCATCCGCAAGCAAATGGTCAAGTGGAATCCACAAATAAAGTTCTTGAGAGCATCATCACCAAAACTGTTCATCTCCATAGAAGAGATTGGGCAGAAAGGCTTCCTGAAGCCTTATGGGCCTATAGAACTACATGGAGGAACACAACAAGACATTCTCCCTATGAACTTGTTTATGGGAAAGAAGTCTTGCTCCCCATTGAGTTTCAATTCAAGACCTTCAAGATGGCAGTTCAGTTGGGGATGAATTTATCAGAAGCCCAAAAGCACAGAATGGAGCAGCTGAATGAGCTAGATGAAATAAGACAAGATGCAATTTTAAGGACTGATCTAGTTCAACACCAAAGAACTAAGTGGCATGACAGATATATGAAGGAGAGAAAGTTTCAAAAAGGAGATTGGGTGTTACTGTTTGATTCCAAGTTTAAAGACTTCAAAGGAAAATTTCAAACTCATTGGCTTGGACCATATGAGATTGATGAAGTCTTTAGCAATGGAGCAGTTTGAGTCAAGACTATTGATGAATTTCAAACTCCTCTCATTGTGAATGGCCACCGATTGAAAATTTATCATAAGCCACTCTCAAAAGAGGACTTTGTCAAAATATTTCAAGAAAATTCTGCAATAAGGCTGGTGGAGAAGAATTCTTCTCCTCCATCAGCCTAGTCTTTGTTTCTTTCAGTTAAAAAAAAAAAAAAAAAAAAAAAGAGAGAGAGAAAAGAAAAAAAAATATCTTTTGTATAAGCCTGAAAACCAATCATAGATTGGCAGTCTTATACAGAAAATGTAGAGTGAAAATCAGGGACACCTGACACTCTATATTTTCCAAAAAAAAAATCTCTCTTCCTCTCCATCTTCACTCCACTTGTCATTTCCATCTTCATCTCCATTCCACTTCACTTCCATCTCATTCCATTTCATTCATTTCATTCATTTCCACCAGTGAAGTCCCTCTCAGGACTATTTCATTTAGTTAAGTCTTCTCTAACTATTTTTTTTGTACAGTCAGAAGGGTGTTGTTTCAATTTCCGCAGCTGGAAACCGTTTCCGCAGCTCAAACCAGATTCCGCAGCCAGAAACGATTTCCGCAGCCAGCACACTCTGTCTCTACAACCAGGATTACTCTGTTTTCAAAAATCACAGTCAGAGGTATCATCATCACCAAGGGCAGCAAGGATATGAGGCATCTGCAAGATCAGAAAGCAATAATGGGTCAGCAACCTTAATCAACAAATGGCAAACTTATGAAGGTATGATCAAAATCTTTTCCAAACAACAATTTAATGTCATTTTATGCATAGTTATTAAATTGTGGAAAGAGCCACTAAATGCAATGATTCGGAAAGATCATCCCACTCCTCCTCCACGATAATGCTTCATCCACCTCATACCTTTCTAACGGTCCCCTAATCATCATTAATTCAAAACTTGAAACGGGGTTGCTCCTCCATTACTGGCCGTACCTCTGTGACGTAACCCAATGTACCACAGCTCTCCTTACCATCATTTCCGCAGCCAACGCTGAGACGTGTGCGTAAGCCACCCGACTCTAAAGGATTCGACCGTTATTCCGTCCACTTATCACTCCATTTCCGCATGCATTGAACTCATTTCTCGTGTTGTCTTCTACTCCCTCGTACTCACACCATTTCCACTCTCATTTCTGCTGCAAACTCCACAGCTCTGTTTCAAACTCTGATTACAGTTCTGCAATACACCTTGCATTATGTTACGGCTACTCCACTTACAGCCGTAATCCACCTATTTTTTTTCCCATGAGCATCCTCCTTGAGCATCCACACACAGTCAAAGCTTCAGCCGAAGTTGAGAGCCGAAGATGGGGAAGCTGCTTAGAGCTGAACCTGAGGGTCCGAAGTATTTAGAAGGGTATCCACAGACGAAGGAAGCATTAAAGAAAGCAAAGTGGTTGAAATTTATTCAGAAATTCAGAGGTTATAATAAGGAAGTCACTAAAGCGTTTGCTCGGTCCTTTAATGGACACGTAGTGGAGGTAGGGGATTTGAAATTTACAATAACAGAGGCCACAATAGCAGCAGCAACCAGTTTACCACAGCAGGGAGACAGATGGTTTAAAAACAGAGGTCTGGATGATCAAGGATGGAAAGACATGCTCAAGAACCCAGGTATGGATACTTCCATATTTACCAAAGGAATTCCTGTGAACATAATTAAAGAAGAATGGTCTGCGCTGTTATTACTTGTTCAGAAGTTTATTACATGTGAGGGTAGGTTTGGCACTATGTACATGTATCATGCAAGGATTATGATGAATTTTATGGAAGGCCATGCCCTCAATTTACCCTACTTTCTGTTAGCAAGCCTAAAGAAAATGAGTTCCACTGTCCAAAAGCATGTAGGCCATATTGAACCCCACTTGTATCATCACGGGTTCATTAGAATTCTCATAGAAGAGCAATTGAAGAATAACAAGGATACATGGGAAAAGTTTCTAATCAGAAACCATTTCCAAGAGGTGACTGAAGCCTCTAGCAGTTCCCCTAGAATCCCAAAAAGAAGTAGGAGGAAAGAAAGAAATGTTACAACTCAGGACTCCCCTACAAAAGACACTCAGGAAACTGTTCAGGAGGAAGAAGAGGAGGGAGCCAGAACTAAGAAGCAGAAAAAGGACAAAGGTAAAATAACTGTCCAAGAGACATATCCATCCCCTGAACCATCTGTAGAAGAAGAGTCTCAAACCCTGGCAGAGAGGTTAGCACACCTTCAAGCTGCTGCCTCAGCAAAGAAACAAAAAGAAAAACAGAGTGCCCAGAAAGTAAGCACTAGTCCATATGTGAGAAGAAGCAGTAGGCTCAAAGGAAAGAAGAAAGTGACCCAAGAAAAACAATCACATTTCATTGACTTAGGTGAAGGAACACCTGAAAAAGGTCCAGCTCAGCAAGACATAGAGGCAAGTCCTCCACGTGAGGAAAGTCCTTTTCAGCAGGAAAGAGAAAACAGTCCTCCTTTATCAGAATTTGAGTTCAGGCCGAGAAAAACACCTGAGGTAGATTCCACCCAGCAAGAAGCCTATAACTACTTAGAGACCTTGGAGCAATCAGTTGCAGGTCCAAGCACTATATTGCCTCTTGATGAACAGGTCCAATCTTTAAAACAGGAGGTGTTTGAGCTAGAAGTCCTGAACCGGCATATTAAACAAGAAAACGAAGCATTGAAAGAACAAAGCAAGGTGGACAAAATTGTCCATGAAAATACCATGCTTCACTTAGGACTCTGGCAGAAGAAGAACAGAAAATTGAAGAGAAAATGTAAGAAGCTGAGCAGGGCATTGATCAATTTGAAATTCAGGTGTTTAGTCAGAAAACCAAGGACAATTTTGGCAGCAAGGAGAAAGAGAAGAAGGCTAGATGTTTTGGCAGAAGCATCTGAGCACATGGATTGAAAAACAATGACAAAGTTTTGGTTGCATGAGGACATGCAACACCTTCACAGTGGGGGTATGTTGAGCATCAAACCTGCACTTCTTTACACATCCTCTCAGCCTCCTTTTCCTATTCATTTCCTTCTTTTTCCACTCATTCCCTCCATCAAATTGCTTAAATCGTTGTATTTTAGGACTTTTTACATGGTTTTCTAATTATGCTAATGACTGTTGTTGGTTTAGAATTTTGGTTCAAAATGTTGCGTTTTCGCAGCTCACACAGGGTTTCCGCAGCTGATCCTGGTTTCCGCAGCCAACCCCGGATTCCGCAACTGTTTTATTAAATAATATGTTCCAGGTGTCCTCCGGGAAGAAGAGCCACATGGGCAAGTTCGTGGAACCAAGGACATGGTGTGTGTCCTTCCAGCTCACCCAAACCGGTCATAAAAACCTGTGGTCAACGAGGAGGCAAATACGGTCAACAGAAGTCATTGGCGGTGGCACGGCTCTGCGTGTTCTGTTTTGGAGCACGTGAAGAACAGGTGGCATCTTCCTTAGCCACGAAGACAGTGGGAAACATGAATCTAATAGCAGATTGAATGCCCACAACGACCGTTGCCTAAATCCGAGGACGCAGCAAGATTACGTGTTTTTACACAGCTGCTTGAATAGCTTAGTTTTCGTTAAGTTAGTTTGCTTTCCTCTGTTATAAACAAAGCGTCTTTGAACGCTGGATAGTTAGTCGTTGTTGTAATCGCTTTATAATTTTGAGCTGCCCACTGTACTTTTTGTTGTCAATACATGAGAAGACTGTTTTACACTTAAGCGTATAACTGCTCCTTGAACCAGCTAAAGTAGGCAGAGGGCCCCTGTTTGCTGAAGCCCTGTATAGTAATCTTTAATTTCCTGCATTTCTCTTTCTTGTTTCATGTATAATAGCTGTACAGATGTCTTTTAATTGCTGCGTTTTTATTTCTTTTCAACATGTATATTAGCTGTACATAAACTTTGAATTCTGCTGATTTACATTTATGCACTTTTGTTCATGACTGATCAGTGTGTTATGCAGGTTTCTTAGGCAAGCCCGGGACAGTTTTCTTTCTTTTCTTTTTACAACTAGTGGCATGTGTGATCATCTTGTCTAGGATGCTGACCTTTATTTTTCTGTAGTTCGATTTTCATTAGTATCATTTCTTTAACTTGCACTTTACTTTCTGCTCAGTAGTTATCAAGTTGTTCATTTATTGATGGTTCTTTTTCTATAATCAACTAACTTTATTGGAGCCAAAATATCACTTAGTGCAGCTTGGTTTATTTTGCTTTAAGACTCACATTACTGACCTGTTCATAATTGTTCTCACATGATTAAGAAAAGGTTAAAATAGTGTGATTTGTCTCACTTAAATTTCACATTGATTAGATTTAAATGAAGAGTTAAAATAGTGTAAAGTAGTGTAAAGTAGTTGTTCTTGCTTTTAATTGAGTTAATATAGATTTCATTTTCATTTTCATCAGCAGCAGAGATACTGGGCCGATGCCATTAGTCCTTTATTTGATTTTAAGCTTTGATTTTATTGCAGTTGTTGTTCAAGCTTTCTTGTAGAATACTTTTCAAGTTTTGAGAAATCATTTAGAGATCACCACAATCATCCACATTTCACTTGCTTTATTACTTCCATCACATCACAGTAGGAAAGATACATTCGAAAACAAACTTAAAAAGCTAAAAACGACAAAAGATTAAGAAAATAGTTATCTAAGTACATATAGTACACCTCACTTCATCAGCTTACGAGCCCCGGGTTGACATTTAAAAGTTGCAATTTAGACATCACTAAATTGACCAAACACCCCCCTCGCCCATCTTTTCCACTACGCCTCTGTCTCTACAGGCATTAAACCCTCTCCTTCATCCATCTTCCCACCTTTTGCATCAGGCTCCCACTCCTACAATCTTCAATCTCGGCCCTTTAATAGCATCCCCCTGCTCAGTCTTCGTATCCCCTCTCAACCTTGAGAGTCTAAACCCACTAGAGGCAGACCATCCAAGATTGCAAAAGCCATCAAATCTGTGGTTGCAGATGTGGCACAGGGTTGAAAAACCACCATCGAAAGGGCACTTAGAGCAAATAAACCCCTTGAATTTGTTCCCTAATGATTTGGCTATCTTTCAATTGCAGGGGTTTAGCCAACCCCAAGGAAAAACTGGCTCTCAAGCACCTCTTAACCCATACCCCTGTGACATATTATTCCTACAAGAAACCCTTGGGCCCTCTGAGAAAATCATTAAAATCCTTCCCTCTTTACTACCTGGCTGGTACTTTCAAGGCTTGGATGCAGTGGGTAGATATGGGGGTCTTGCCATGGGTATTAACCCTAAATCTATCAAGGTGCTATCCTCATGGGGTGGTCTAGGCTTCCTTGGCATGGACATTCTAGCAGTTGATCTAGGCAAACATATTTGACTCATTAATTTCTATGCCCCCAACCAAAACAGACTTGCTTTTTGGCAATCCTTACTGGGAAACCCACTGATCAACAACTCCACCATCATTGGGGGAGACTTAAATTTTTGCATAGGGAACAAGGAATCCTGAGGCCATCACTCTCAGATTGACTCCCTCTCAGATCAACTGAGCTCCCTCTTGGACCAACATGGGATTATTGATGTCCCCATGAATAAGAAGATGCCTACTTGGCATAACAGGTGTACTGGTAATGCTGCTCTTGGAAGAAGGCTAGACAAATTTCTTATGCATGAAGAGATCCTCCAATCCCTAGCCTTATACAGACAATGGGTTGGATCGGGAGGTATCTCAGACCATTCCCCTATTTTCTTGGAGGTGACTGGCCCTTTCAGGAAACCTAAGGCCCCTTTCAAATTTAATTCTACCTGTTTAAAAGACCCGGACTATGTCAAATTGGTCTCAGATTTCTGGCAAGCCCAGCCTCCCCTCAGAGATCAGAGAAAGGTTGTGGATTTTTGTAGAAACCTGAAACAGCTCAAGAGATTAACTATTCACTAGACTAAAAGGAAAAAAGAAAGGGATGAACAATTACTAGTAGATATTGAAGATTAGTTGGCCTCCTTAACTGATGAAAATGGGCTTGGATACTTATCCAATGAAACAAAAATCCGTCTGGTGGAATTGGAAACACAGAGATCCAAGATCCTTCTAGATAAGGAAGAATTATGGAGGCTTAGAAGCATAGCAATTTGGCTGCAAGCAGGGGATGGCAATACAAAATTTTTCCACAATTTTTCCAATGGAAGGAAAGCCAACAATACCATTTGGCAGATTCACATGGATCAAGAGAGATTGGCTACCACTCACCCTCAACTCGCACAACTTGGAATTTCTCACTTCAAGAAGCTTTTCAAAGCCCCATTAGCCCCCCTCTCTACCTGATATCATTAACCTAGTTGGCCATTTCCCTGGATACTTGGACCCGGATGGAATTGATGACCTTATAAAACCTGTCTCCATGGAGGAACTTGAAAGCACATTAAAATGGTTCAAGAGAGACAAAAGCCCCAGCCCGGATGGCTGGCCTGTGGAATTCTATATTGCCTTCCTGGACATCATTGGCCCGGATCTGCTTGGAGTGATTGAAGAAAGTCGAACTCTTGGTCGTATATATGCCCCTCTCAACTCTACCTACATTGCCCTCATTCCTAAGACTGATTCCCCATCCTCCTTCCATGATTTCTGTCCTATTTCCCTATGCAATTGTCTATACAAAATTATTGCCAAGATTAAAGCCAATCATATAAAGCCTATTTTATCGAAACACATCTCTCAAGAACAATTCACCTTCCTCCACCAAAGACATATCCATGAAGCCATTGGCTCTACCCAAGAAGCCCTTCACTCTATTAAATTAAAAAAGCTCAAAGGGATGGCTCTCAAAATTGACTTATCCAAAGCCTTTGACAAAGTAAGTTGGCTATACCTTAGAATGATTCTCACTCATCTGGGTTTCCCTTTGGAATTCATCAGATGGGTCATGGGTTGTATTACTTCTATGTCCTTTGCAATTCTTATTAATGGGTCTGCCTCCCTCCCCTTTCAGGCAGAAATGGGTATCAGGAAGGGATGCCCCTTATCCCCCCTGTTGTTCCTCCTTGTTAGGCAAAACCTCAGTAAACTTATAGACTTGGAGAAGCGATCTGGGAGACTTGGGGGCCTGAAAATTATTGATCATTTCCTACTGACCCATCTTCTCTTTGTGGATGATATTCTCATCTTCCTGAATGGGAGTGTTCAGGATATTATTACTCTAAAAGAGTTACTAAATCCCTTCAGTGCAGCTACATGAATAGAAATAAATAGGGAAAAATTCACTATATCTTTCTCTGAATGCTCCCAACAGGAAATGCAACTTTCTCTACAAAATTTCCCCTATCAAGTGTTGGATCTACAAGTCGGTATGAAGTATGTACACTTTCATAAACATTTTTCTAGTAACAAATATACATTTCCATAAATTGTATCATAGTTGCTATCCCTTAGCCACAATATTATTATTATTATTATTATTAAATTAAGAAAATAAGACTTTTTTTATTAAGAAAAACAAAAATCTAAAAAAAAACTATTTAATTATTCAGAAAAAAGATCACTTCGTCTATTAGTTAAACTATGTTTTCAGTAATAATTAAATTAATAATATTTATACAAAAAATTCTATGTTCCATAAATTTCTAAAATAAGTAACATACATTAAAAGTTATTTATATCTACAACACCAGTGAATCCATATAAATCAAAAGTTACGTGGATAAGCATCAATCCATCATAACCATAAAAATAGTTAAGTGTAGTATATATCAAGTTAATAAAATAAAAATCATTTAAAAAAATAAATAAATAGTAACTTTATTTAAATAGTTATTATCATTATTATCAATTATTAATGGATTAATATAAAATTAAACATTTATACATTAAAAAAACACATGTAACAAATTCTTAACCATGGAGATTCACACTTAATAAGATTTATAAAAAAAACTATGTTCCATAAATTTCTAGAATAACATCCATTAAAAGTGATTTATATCTACAACTAGTGAATCCATATAAATCAAAAGTTATGTGGATAAGCATCAATCCTTCATAACCATAAAAACAGTTACGTGTAGTATATATCAAGTTAATAAAATAAAAATCATTTAAAAAAAACTAAATAGTAACTTTATTTAAATAGTTCTTATAATTACTATCAATTATTAAAGGATTAATATCTAATTAAAAATTTATACAATAAAAAAACACATGTAACAAATTCTTAACCATGGAGGTTCACACTTAATAAGATCTATACAAAAAAATTCTATGTTCCATAAATTACTAGAATAAGTAACATCCATTAAAAGTTATTTATATCTACAACTAGTGAATCCATATAAATAAAACGTTATGTGGATAAGCGGATAAGCATCAATCCATCATAACCATAAAAACAGTTAGGTGTAGTATATATCAAGTTAATAAAATAAAAATCATTTAAAAAAGAAACTAAATAGTAACTTTATTTAAATAGTTATTATCATTATTATCAATTATTAACGGATTAATATGAAATTAAACATTTGTAAATTAAAAAAAAAAACACACATGTAACAAATTCTTAACCATGGAGATTCAAACTAACTTTGACATGAAGATTCTTAATTTTAAATGAGTTTTCTTACAATACCATGACTTATCTATAACACATGCTCAAAAAACCATAACTCGTTTTATATGGCAGTAGAAGACTAAGTTATTGAAGAGGATGTTGAATTACAATGATGAATAACCTCTTGCCTTCTTAATTAAATGTTGAATTGATTGAGTCTTGGTGGAAAAAAGTGTGTAATTATCCTACTTAAATCTTAGTAAATTCATTTCAATATCAAATAACCAATAGTGATTTTAATTATGAAGAGTTGCATTACATACAATGAATTTTAATCAAAGTGTTCTTATATAGCACACTTGCCAAATATTTATATCCTAGTTATGTTTAAGTATGTAATCAAGAATATGGGTGTTGAAAATCTAATTAAGATGTCTATTGAAGAACATATTCTCTTTCACATCTTAGTAAGCCAATGATAGCACTATGGTATAAATTAATAAGGCACTCAATCAATCGAAACCTATGATTTTGTGTACAGTGAGGATTCAAGAGTCAAGAAAAAATCTATATTTGGTTCCAAATGATGTAAATTCAAATGTTATCATTTCCTTTATATCACATATTGTCACCTTTCTAAATATGTGTCACGATCCCCACAATATAGCTATTACATAAAAAAAAAAAAATGATAAATAAAGGAAATATCTTACTTTAAAACTTCACAGTCACACTCCTAACCACACAAGAGCACACGGATGAGACCCCAACTACGCGATTCAAGTTGCCCAGCACGATGACCCAATCTCCAATTGTTATGTATGAATATATTGGGTTCATTTCTTAGCCTATACGCGTCGGCACACACGCTACAGCTTATTAACATAAATGTTAGTCCTTGGCATGTTACCATAGTTGTTGCGCATATGTTTATTTCCTAGCTTATGAGGCTTAATAGTTAGGTCAATGTTCGTCTTGAATGATTTATCCAATGGGAAATCTATCCGGATTTCTTTCCAGCGCCAGGTGGGAACTGATGTTTGATGGCCTTACCAACTCCTTGCCAAGTGGCCTGGCACAGTTGTGCGATCACGTGATCTCCTTGGGCGCCACGCCGTTGGTCTTCGCGCCAGGACTCCCGATCAAATCAACGGTGGGGATTCACTGCCCACATCCAAGGGCTTTCATGCGTTCAAGGGTTTGGAGGGTTTATACATATTCCATCGCTTCATCCTCTTGGTTCATTTGGGTATGCGAGACAGCCCCACGGCGCATCTTACTTGCCTGTTCTGAGAGCTATCCCTCCATTGCTGCACCGAATGAAATGACTCTGCTGCCACAACCGTTCAGGTATGTATATGCCGCCTGTCGTTCATATTTGTCTTGCTCAGTCTATATATAAATGTATACCATGCGTTTGTTTCAGCTTGGGGTTAACTGTTTACCTTGAAATGTATATATGCTAACTTCCGACTACTTGTGGATGTGCAGGCGGGTCACGGCCATGGCCTTTCCACTGTTCGCAGTGTGACCGAGCCGTCCTCATCAACCCCTCAGGTATGACATCTTCTTATCCAGAAGCGAGTCTTGGGTTTACCTCGATGACAAAATGTTCTGTACATGTGAGCACCGTATGGGAATTTGCCAAAGGTTTTTCTTCATGGCGCTCCTTGCACTTGTTTCCAGGGTTTCCGCGTTCGACCCATACCACGGGTTTATGGTTCGTGGCCGACCATCCCATGCTGGAACTTATGCAGCGTTTGCTTTTGGTTTTATTTAAGCTATTGTCTGATGTAGTTCTTGGCATATATGCCGGTCATGTTGTATATACATTTGAACAGTAATTTTCTTCGGCCTCCAAGCCGACCTGATTGAACCGGTTTTAATTTTGGCGATCAAACGCTCGCCCTTTGTTTCTCATATTATATATAATGTCTAATGGTTATTCTACAGAACTTCATACTTGTTTTTCCTTCTTTGAGATCTATAATGTATTCCCCAGTCCACCGGGCATTTGCAACGAAATGTTTCGCTTTATATGCTAATGGTTATAGCGACTGTTTGAGTTAACATTATGGTTCTGACTACATGCTTTTCCCGTATACTGTGATTATATTACTTTGTTTCCTACAGTCGGCTGGGTCTGTTCCATTAACGGTCAAATTTCCGTTCTATGGTGCCATTACCCTTGCTTACAGTATTATGGTTTATTGTTTCCGACTGTTACAGAGTTGAACTGACTCTGATGTAGGTCTCTATAAATTCATGTATGCATACATTTGCTTCACGATATTTGTTTGTTCCTACAGCGAGATATGTGGCCGTATACCACGGCTAAATGCGTTCGCTCTGAGGTGAAGTATGGTACAGTTTTCTATGGTGCTTGTAACTGTTTCATTGTATGCTTTAGCCGGACTAACCCTGGCACAGCGTTACACAATACATCTTGTGATTTGCTGTAATACATGGTACATGAAGCGAATCTTGCCTCTGAACCCTCGATGCAGGGATTTGCTATATATTTACATTTCGGTGTTCGTTAGCTAAATCCTTCTTATAATCTTGAAATAAAAATTGGTTTTCTTTGGACGAATACTGATTCTCTGTACCGAAAGGTATAATGTACCTCTTGAATTGTTTCCTTTCAGTCTTGTTGGGCGCTAAGCCCTTTAGGTACTCATTATGTTGTATTGTTTAAATAAATTTCTAACGTTCTAAACGTCATTCTATTGGGTTCTCGGGACCTCATAGATACCTTCGTACTTACATATATATTACTGCTTGTTTACAACAGATAGACTCTGAACATTTATCTACTCATAACAGGTAGTATCGAAGTATTTACTTAACCTATGTCATACTGCCCTTCTTCATAGATATTCTACTGTTACAGTTCCCTTAAGTTCTTTTTTTTTAATTACTAAAAGAGATTCAGACTCAGGCTATATCTACTATCCATACCATTCTGTATACAGTTTATTTGAGTTAATCTCTGTGATAAACTCGTACCTGGTCTGCCAGTTACAGGATTCGGTGCTCCAGAAGTTCACCTACATTTTCAGCTTGCTCTTGACCACCCAACCTTGAGATCCATCATCACATGGATTCTCCCCCCGAGCTATCTTGCAGGCCTACAGCCCTCAACAAGATTCCTGCACTCAGTGCTTGGGTTATCTGGTCCTTACCAGACTTAACCCGTTTTCTTGTTTTCTTCCCTTTTCTTTGGAATCCCTCCTGTCTGTCCCAACAGCCCAGGAGTTTCCTTTCCCAGGACTTTTCCTGAGTGAAAGGGTAGTTTCTTCAGTTTCATAACTGATTTCTTTTCTTTTAAAATCCTCCACCCAAAGGCTGCCAGCATTTCAAAAAGAAATATATATTTCCAATGTATTTAATTTTATCAATAAGATAATGTCATTATAGTTTCTTTTTTTTTAAAACAATAACTGAATAGCAACTTCACATCAGTTTCTTACCACAGTAACATTTCCACATTTACTTTTTTCCCGGGGTCATCACATCTCCCCCTCCTGGGATTGGACATCGTCCCGATGTCTACTTCCCTTAAATAAGTCCGAGTAGACTTTTCTAATGAGTTCCTCGTCCTCCCAAGTAGACTCATCAAGCCCGTAGTGCTGCCACAACACTTTAACTTGGGTAATAACTCGCTTCCGCAGCCGCACTTATCTCCGGTCGAGAATGCTCTGTGGTTCGACCAGAACCTCGCCTTCCGGCTCGACCTGCAGACAACAATACTTTCAGTCAGTTTCTGTTGAGCACAACTGCTTAACGAAAACAACCAGATTAATTCTTACCCGCACATCTTGCCATCTGATCACATGTTTAGGATCGTACACATATTTTTTTAGAACAGAAACGTGGAAAACATTGTGAATTTTAATATGACTTGGCAGGGCGAGTTGGTAAGCCACCGGCCCCACTCTTGCCAAGATCTGAAAAGGCCCAAAATACCGAGGAGCCAGCTTGGCGCACCCACTCCATTGCAGTGTGCTTCTTCTGGCTTGGATCCTCACAAACACATGGTCACCCACCTGATATTCTTTGAATCTTCTTCTTCGGTCCGCAAAACTTTTCTGTCTATCCTGCGCAACCTTTAAATTGGCACGCACTCTTTTTACCATGTCTTCCATTTCTTTAAGCATATCCGGACCCAAACTCAGCTTATCCTCAGGTCCACCCCAACTTGAGGGTGTGCGGCATTTCCGTCCATACAAGACCTCAAAGGGACTTAGCTGCGTCGACGTATGATATCCATTATTATACGCGAATTCGACCAGGTGTAAATACTCTTCCCATTGGTTTGGTTTCAGCATCACATATGCTCTCAACATATCTTCCACCACATGATTCACTCGTTTGGTTTGACCATCGGTCTGCGGGTGATAGGCTGTGCTAAAGTTCAGCTGTGTTCCTAACTCAGCAAACAACGTTCTCCAAAAAGTGGATGTGAACTTTACATCACGATCTGAGATGATTACTTTCGGCAGTCCATGCAGCCTGAACACGTTCTGCATAAAAAGGTGAGCAATTTGCACAGCCTTATAAGTGGACTGCACGGGTATGAAGTGTGCTGCCTTACTCAACTTATCAACCACCACCATAATGGAGTCATTGTTTTTCTTCGTTCGTGGCAAACCGGTTATAAAATCCATGGAAATGGTTTCCCATTTCCACTCTGGAATAGGTAAAGGTTGTAACAGCCCGGCCGGATGCAAATGTTCTGCTCTAATCTGCTGGCACTCCAAGCACCGCGCCAAATACTCGGCTACATTCTTCTTCATTCCCAGCCAATAATATTCTTTCCTAAGTGTCGTGACCATCTTTTGGTATCCTGGGTGGCCAGTGTAATGGCTGATGTGAAATTCGTCCAAATTCATATTCTTAAGGTCATTCTAATTAGGTACATACAGTCTTTTATTGAAGTACAGCATTCCGGCACCGTCTAGTGTATACCCTTGCTGTACCTTTCCATTAACTGATTGTTGTACCTGCTGTTTTATTTGTTGATATTCAACATCTTGATCTGCTGCTGCTTTTATTTGCTTGAACAGAGAGATCCGCCACTTGCTGATCGAAAGTTCACACAAGCATTGCACCTTACGACTTAACGCATCAGCCACCCAATTCTCTTTACCTTTTAAGTGTTTAATCTCGAAATCGTATCCACTTAGGAAATCTTCCCAACGAGCTTGCCTTGTGTTCACGGTAGGTTGGCTGAAATAATTTGTCAAGCTGTGATGATCCGTTAATAACAGAAATCTTCTCCCCAGGAGATAATGTCGCCACATTTTCAGCGCATGAATAACAGCTGTTAACTCTAAGTCATAAGCAGAGTATTTCTGCTCGTGATCTTTTAGTTTTCTTGATTCATACACAATTACTTTCCCTTCCTGCATCAATACTCCTCCCACACCTTCCTTACTTGCGTCAGTACATACCACGTAATCCTTATTAGGATCAGCTATACTCAAAATGGGTGTGGTGGTAAGTAAGTGTTTCAACCGTTCGAAGCTCTGCTGACACTCTGGTGTCCACCTAAACACCTTCCCTTTTTTCTGTAAGGAAGTGATAGGGTATGCTATCCTTGAGAACCCCTCCACAAATCTTCTATAATAGCCAGCTAGTCCCATAGAGGATCTGATATCAGTTACATCTTTGGGTATGGGCCATTCCATGATAGTCTTTATCTTCTCAGGGTCCACTGCAATCCCTTCTTTGGTAATTACATGGCCTAAATATTGGATTTCTTCCTTGAAGAAGTCGCATTTACTAAACTTAGCGTATAACTGGTGTTCTCGGAGAGTTTGCAGCACCACGCTAAGGTGCTCCTTGTGTTCCTCTCGGGAACGAGAATATATCAAAATATCATCTATAAATATCAGCACGAATTTGTCCAAAAACCTATGAAACACACTATTCATCAAACACATAAAGGTGGCAGGTGCATTGGTCAAACCAAAAGGCAGCACCACAAATTCATAGTGCCCGTAGCGCGTTCTAAAAGCTGTTTTGGCAATGTCCTCTTCTTTAATCCTAATTTGATGATAACCAGACCGCAAATCGATCTTAGAGAATACTTTTGCCCCTTTTACTTGATCAAAAAGTTCATCAATCCGAGGCAAGGGATATTTATTTTTGATCGTGAGCTTGTTCAGCTGACGATAGTCTATGCACATTCGGAGAGTTCCATCTTTCTTTTTAACAAATAATACTGGAGCTCCCCACGGTGATACGCTGGGGCGAATGTAATTCTTATCCAACAGCTCTTGTAACTGCATTTTTAACTCTGTTAATTCTGGTACGCTCATTCGGTATGGTGCCCTTGACACTGGTGTTGCCCTTGGTGTTAGCTCTATAGTAAAGTCTATATCCCTTTTAGGGGGCAGCCCCGGTACCTCTTCTGGAAAAACATCCGCAAATTCCTGTATCACCGGAATATTGTCCAGTGCAGATGTTTTGTCTTTCCGGTTTGCATAGCCGACTTGAATAGCGTAAATTTGACAGTTCTTTCTGAGGCATCTAACTAGCTGGGATGCGGTAATGGGTCGAATCTGCACGGGGTGCTTGATTCCCTATAACTCCTACTGCTTTCCAAGGTCATCTTTGTAGTAAATGGTTTTGGTCTTGCAATTTACCAATGACCAGTGTTTTTCCAGCCAATCCATACCAATCAGAATGTCGTATGAACCCAACGGAAGTACATTCAGGTCCACTGTTATTGGCTGTCCTGCTACTGTTAAAGAGCAGTTATTAATTTTTGCCAAGACTCGTCTCTTGGCTCCCGTAGCTAATTGTACTAGCCATGGATTTCTGAACTTTTCAGATTGTAGCTTACGTTGTTCTACTATCTTGGGCTAACATAACTTAAAGTAGCTCCTGGATCAATAAGAACAGCTATAGAAAGATTTGAAATTTTACCTTCAAACTCCACCATGGTCCGCTGGTATTCCGCTTGACGATCATCCAAAGCTGCGTTAATCCTTGGTACACTGCGCGCCATCTCCCCAACGGACGATGCTTCGTGAATCTGAGATATCTGGTCCACTCCTTTCCGCTGCGGGCAGTTCTTAACATAGTGCGGTCCTCCACAACCCCAACATTGGACCGGAGGTCTGGCCATCCCTTCAATTTCCGGTCTGGCAAGCTGTTCGCTTACCCTGCTCTCACTGGCTGGCTTAGCCCGGAAGGTACTTTTTGTTACATTTCTGCTGATTTGTCCTTTGCCAGCACCCTTACTGTCGTTACCGCGACTCCCTTTGTTATTACCAGCAGTTCTGTTACCCCTTCTTTCATTCCATCTTTTATTTGGAATGTCTCCTTTCTGTTTATTCTGTTGGTAACAGATTCTTGCTTTACGGATAGCCTCATCCATTGTTCTAGGATTGTCAAACTCAATTCGTTCTCTTATATAGACAGGTAAGCTACTCACAAATCTTTGCACCTTGGCCTTTTCTTCTTTAATATATGGCACATAGCGAAGCAGGGAAGTGAAGCGGTTAATGAACTCATCCATAGACTGCTGTCCTAGTCGTAAATCATGGAATTCTCGTGCTTTCTCATCATAGAAATGCTCGGTTAGATATCTCTCCTTGAAGTATTTCTGAAACTTTTCCCATGTTATGATCTGTTCACTCACTCCTTTAACAATCTTAATTTCTTCCCACCACAGGGTTGCTTTGCCCTGTAACTGGAAGATGGCCAGCCGGGCCTTTAAATTATGATCATACTCATACAGCTGGAAATACTTGTTCATGTTAATTAACCATGCCTCCGCCGCTTCCTCCTGTTCCCCATCGAAATATGGAGGTTTAATTTTTCGAAATTCCCCCTGCAACTCCATCTTCTGTCGTTTCGAGGTCTGTTGTTCCAGTACATTATCAGAATGGTCCTCCTTCTCCTCTGAATTTTCAGGTGCAGTTTGATAATTTTCTTCTTCTGTTACCCTCTGTTGTTCTACACTGGGATTAGCTAACGGTGGGTTTTGTCTGTCTGACAAACTCTTCAGAATTCTTTCCTGTTCCACCATCAAACACGCATTATCTTCTCGCAGACGTGCCATCTCATTTTTCATCTCTTGAACAGTTTCTAATATCGCCAGGTTGGTACTGCATGTCTCTTCACCAAGCTGTACCCACAGCTCTGGGTTTTCCCGAAGAACACTGCCAGCTCCCTACATTTCCTCTACTTTCTATTGTTGACTGTTAGCTGATTATTGTTTCTCTATTCCCCTAATTAATAGAACAAGAAAGTCAGTCAGTTGAGTTAAATCCCTCTTATATGTATATAAGATAGTCATCCATACAATTGAATATTACTGCTCCAGAGGCCATAGTATTGGAGCCTCGCTCTGATACCACATTGTCACGATCCCCACAATATAGCTATTACATAAAATAAAAAAATGATAAATAAAGGAAATATCTTAATTTAAAACTTCACGGTCACACTCCTAACCACACAAGAGCACACGGATGAGACCCCAACTACGCGGTTCAAGTTGCCCAGCACGATGACCCAATCTCCAATTGTTATGTATGAATATATTGGGTTCATTTCCAAGCCTATACGCGTCGGCACACACGCTACATCTTATTAACATAAATGTTAGTCCTTGGCATGTTACCATAGTTGTTGCGCATATGTTTATTTCCTGGCTTATGAGGCTTAATAGTTAGGTCAATGTTCGTCTTGAATGATTTATCCAATGGGAAATCTATCCGGATTTCTTTCCGGTGCCAGGTGGGAACTGATGTTTGATGGCCTTACCAACTCCTTGCCAAGTGGCCTGGCACAGTTGTGCGATCACGTGATCTCCTTGGGCGCCACGCCGTTGGTCTTCGCACCAGGACTCCCGCTCAAATCAACGGTGGGGATTCACTGCCCACATCCAAGGGCTTTCACGCGTTCAAGGGTTTGGAGGGTTTATACATATTCCATCGTTTCATCCTCTTGGTTCATTTGGGTATGCGAGACAGCCCCGCGGCGCATCTTACTTGCCTGTTCTGAGAGCTATCCCTCCATTGCTGCACCGAATGAAATGACTCTGCTGCCACAACCGTTCAGGTATGTATATGCCGCCTGTCGTTCATATTTGTCTTGCTCAGTCTATATATAAATGTATACCATGCGTTTGTTTCAGCTTGGGGTTAACTGTTTACCTTGAAATGTATATATGCTAACTTCCGGCTATCTTGTGGATGTGTAGGCGGGTCACGGCCATGGCCTTTCCACTGTTCGCAGTGTGACCGAGCTGTCCTCATCAACCCCTCAGGTATGACATCTTCTTAACCGGAAGCGAGTCTTGGGTTTACCTCGATGATAAAATGTTCTGTACATGTGAGCACCGTATGGGAATTTGCCAGAGGTTTTTCTTCATGGCGCTCATTTCACTTGTCTCCAGGGTTTCCGCGTTCGACCCATACCACTGGGTTATGGTTCGTGGCCGACCATCCCATGCTGGAATCTATGCAGCGTTTGTTTTTGGTTTTATTTAAGCTATTGTCTGATGTAGTTCTTGGCATATATGCCGGTCATGTTGTATATACATTTGAACAGTAATTTTCTTCGGCCTCTAAGCTGACCTGATTGATCCGGTTTAATTTTGGCGATCAAACGCTCGCCCTTTGTTCTCATATTATATATAATGTCTAATGGTTATTCTACAGAACTTCATACTTGTTTTTCTTTGAGATCTGTAATGTATTCCCCTGTCCACCGGGCATTTGCAATGAAATGTTTCGCTTTATATGCTAATGGTTATAGCGACTGTTTGAGTTAACATTATGGTTCTGACTACATGCTTTTCCCATATACTGTGATTATATTACTTTGTTTCCTACAGTCGGCTGGGTCTGTTCCATTAACGGTCAAATTTCCGTTCTGTGGTGCCATTACCCTTGCTTACAGTATTATGGTTTATTGTTTCCAACTGTTACAGAGTTGAAATGACTCTGATGTAGGTCTTTATAAATTCATGTATGCATACATTTGTTTCACGATATTTGTTTGTTCCTACAGAGAGATATGTGGCCGTATACCACGGCTAAATGCGTTCGCTCTGAGGTGAAGTATGGTACAGTTTTCTATGGTGCTTGTAACTGTTTCATTGTATGCTTTAGCCGGAATAACCCTGGCGCAGCGTTACATAATACATCTTGTGATTTGTTGTAATACATGGTACATGAAGCGAATCTTGCCTCTGAACCCTCGATGCAGGGATTTGCTATATATTTACATTTTGGTGTTCGTTAGCTAAACCCTTCTTATAATCTTGAAATAAAAATTGGTTTTCTTTGGACGAATACTGATTCTCTGTACCGAAAGGTATAATGTACATCTTGAATTGTTTCCTTTCAGTCTTGCTGGGCGCTAAGCCCTTTAGGTACTCATTATGTTGTATTGTTTAAATAAATTTCTAACGTTCTAAACGTCATTCTATTGGGTTCTCAGGACCTCATAGATACCTTCGTACTTACATATATATTACTGCTTGTTTACAACAG
This sequence comes from Pinus tabuliformis, assembly GCA_031772625.1. Taxonomy (NCBI): domain Eukaryota; kingdom Viridiplantae; phylum Streptophyta; class Pinopsida; order Pinales; family Pinaceae; genus Pinus; species Pinus tabuliformis. Next base: position 511,640,697 of record CM062820.1, read on the forward strand.
ATAGACTCTGAACATTTATCTACTCATAACAGGTAGTATCGAAGTATTTACTTAACCTATGTCATACTGCCCTTCTTCATAGATATTCTACTGTTACAGTTCCCTTAAGTTCTTTTTTTTTAATTGCTAAAAGAGATTCAGACTCAGGCTATATCTACTATCCATACCATTCTGTATACAATTTATTTCAGTTATTCTCTGTGATAAACTCGTACCTGGTCTGCCAGTTACAGGATTCGGTGCTCCAGAAGTTCACCTACATTTTCAGCTTGCTCTTGACCACCCAACCTTGAGATCCATCATCACATGGATTCTCCCCCCGAGCTATCTTGCAGGCCTACAGCCCTCAACAAGATTCCTGCACTCCGTGCTTGGGTTATCTGGTCCTTACCAGACTTAACCCTTTTTCTTGTTTTCTTCCCTTTTCTTTGGAATCCCTCCTGTCTGTCCCAACAGCCCAGGAGTTTTCTTTCCCAGGACTTTTCCTGAGTGAAAGGGTAGTTTCTTCAGTTTCATAACTGATTTCTTTTCTTTTAAAATCCTCCACCCAGAGGCTGCCAGCATTTCAAAAAGAAATATATATTTCCAATGTATTTAATTTTATCAATAAGATAATGTCATTATAGTTTCTTTTTTTTTAAACAATAACTGAACAGCAACTTCACATCAGTTTCTTACCACAGTAACATTTCCACATTTACATTTTTCCCGGGGTCATCACAATATGGCATAATAAATAAATTAAAATCCTTATACATGCCAACGCATGTTGGTGTTTTTATTAATGCAAAACGGATGGTGGCCAATGCTACAAATATCAAAACAAAATTAGAGATGTTATTATATGAATAACATCTATTAGAAAGTCCACTAATATTAGTTTGGTCAAAGGTAATTCTTTTTTTAGTATTAATACAACATTTCCTTAGGGCTAATATACTTTAATGTACAATGACATGTAACATGTGAAATTTATGACAAAATATACATAATATTGCAATTTTCCATCTTTATCAATGTTGCACTACTTATGGAATTAGAGTGGTGATACAATTATGTTTATCATAATAAATGGATAGTTGGTCATCTAGCTAATTTCAACTTATATAATATAAAACAAAGACTACAAAATTTCAAAATGAAACTTCCAATGTCAAGTTTGGGTGAAAGGAAACTACTATGGAATAGGTATAAATCATGTGGTAAATAATCTTGTGTGACACAATATTTGAAAGGAAACTACTATGGAATAGATTCATCTGCACTACTTATGGAATTAGAGTGGTGATACAATTACGTTTATCATAATAAATGGATCATTGATCATGTAGCTAATTTCAACTTATATAATATAAAACAAAGACTACAAAATTTGAAAATGAAAATTCTAATCTCAAGTTTGGGTGAAAGGAAGCTACTATGAAGTAGGTATAAATCATGTGGTAAACAATCTTGTGTGACACAATATTTGAAAGGAAACTACTATGGAATAGATTCATCTTCTCCTACATGAGTCTTAACGGCCTATAAGTGTGATCGTATGAAATATTGAAAACATCATTTCTCATGCATTTTAAAGACATTTTCCCCTATAAATTACATAGTTTTATTAAAGGAAATAGGAAAAACATTAAAGCACCACTTCCCTTGCAATTCCAACCTAATGTCATCATGCCAATTATGAATTATTAAGTAAAAAAAAAAAGATCATTTTTATTTTTATTTTCTTTACAAAAGTGTACTTTTATTAAATTATGGCCTTGTGAGTGCACTTCAAGCTAGACGCTTATAAATATAAGGATAATTGTATGCTTAAATAGAATAGCATATATTATCTAACTCATTTGACTAACATGTTGGAAAACAATATATTATTGACTCATTACCTTCTTTTCCTTTCAAAACCAATTGTAAGTTTTTGGAAACTCTCGCTTATATGATTATAAAAATATTTATTTCTTTCTAATATTAGGCATCATTTCCATTATATGGAATAGGTATTGGTTAAGCATAAACCTTTTCTGTATAAATAATAATCATCAAAATTTAATATTATTATTAAATATAATAATGTTGAAACAGTGAAAAAAATATTAAATGATTAATATGCATTGATTAAATAAAATAATAGGGGATATGCCATGTGTAACACTTAGATTTTAGGTATATCCATATATAAAACCACTGCCACTGCTACATCATAATGGAAGTGATTGATGAATGCCATAATAACATATGTCTATTATCGATTCATAGTGACTACACAAAAAAAATTAAATATTTTCATACACAATACAATAAATTATATAGAGTACTTTTCAATTGTACTTTTATATATAATCATTGAAAATATTACGATTATTTCAGACTAAAATCCTAGATGAAAATTCCATCAAACAACAATAAGTTTATTCATAACTTGAACATTAATTTGAATCAGGTGAAATATGATCAAAATGTGTGATTTGTCCATGTGACCTTTTTAACTAGACTCTATTACATTACATGAAGGCCTGACCCATGGACCTTCATAATTAAGTTGGAAAATGTTTAAGGATACCTTTTGACTACTTAAATCAATAAATGTGTTAATCTAAAGTAAACTATGGGTTAAATGGCAACCAATATTTGGGTTTGATAAATGTTTCTAAACTCTCATGATATTGGGTAGTGATTTTAGGCATCTACATCGGAGGGTAAGGTCCTCTCAAAAGATCACACCTACAACTATGCCCATCAGAACATAACAATGACATAATCCAAATAAGTTACCAATCTCAGGGTACCTAACATGGAGGCCTAAAAGAAATTTCACCCATAAATTTCTAAGAAAATATAAGAGCACCTCATTATTATTGTAAAGATATTTTTCAAAAACCATAAGTCATCTAATCACTCAATATTCCATAAAATGCATGTGCGTCAATCCATTAATGTATGCTTATTTTCCATAGGAGGGTGTAAAACAATGCTAGAGTTGACAGACAAGCTCTTGAGTTGATGTTTTCAAATTTGTATATCTATCACCTCATTTCTATTAAGCCTCATACTATAATATTAAGAATCCTAGCCCTATATTTGAAAATGAATATTATGGCTCTTTGTGTAGTATTTGTTGCTTGTAAAAGAAACAATTTGATTTCTTGATGATTTGATAACCATTGTCATTTTAGTGTTTTCATCTCTACTTGGTGGTTGAAAGTTAAACTTAGGTAATTTTCTAGTAGGGTATGATAGGTTTCGGTTATATTCATTTGTAGAGCCCAAGATAATATAATTTATATGTTCTAGTGAAACAAGAACAATAGATTTATATTTCCTTGCATAGTTTATAAAATTTGAAGATCTAAACCTACCTCATATGAATGGTAGAAATAATAAAGGATAATGATGGAAACCTCTCTCATCCTTGTTTTGGTCACATGCACTCCTTGTTCTCCTAAAAACATGTCTTCTTCTCCTAAAAGAGAACCACAATTTTTTGAAATGGAATAGAAGCCATGAGACTTTTTCCTTAGTAAATTGACAAATTCATACATGTTACTATTATGTGCCAATTTCTAGTATATATATATATATATATATAATGTTTAATTTTCCAGTTTAGTTGATGAGTTATATGGTAGTTCAATGGGGTCCAAGGCTAATTAAACTAAAAGGTGTCTCACTTTTAAAAAACACATGCGTATTCTTGTGTCAATTTGTTCCTAACACCGCATTGCTACTTTTTCACTCATCATCTTTATCTTAGGGGACAAATTTAATATTGTCTAACACTAACACTAATAAATCATATTAAGTTTCAGAGACTTTATGCGATAAAATTCAAATATCATTTGAAATATAAGCCTACATTATTTTCTATAATACCATAAATCAATTGAAATTTATAGTAATGGTGAGAAATTTTGTACATGTATGTGTGTTAAAAATTTTGGTATTTTTGATTTCTTATTGGTAATGAAGTTTTCTAGGGGGTGGACAAAGCCAACTGGGTTATTTAAAATGAGTTTAAAAATCTTTAAAAGGAAATTTTCATGATCAAAATTCCATGAAGCATAGCCTTGATCAAAATTCCTACTGAATTTAAAAAATAAAAATAAAACATAAACTAAAATAAAAAATTGAATTTATCAACCTATTAATTTACTCTTTATAAACATCGTTTCATTCTAAAATGTCATAACTTTATATTCAAAGGAAGTAGAGTATGTACACTTTCATAAACATTTTTCTAATAACAAATATACATTTCCATAAATTGCATCATAGTTGTTATCCCTTAGCCACATTATTATTATTATTATTATTATTATTAAATTAAGAAAATAAGACTTTTTTATTAAGAAAAACAAAAATCTAAATTATTTCAGCCCGAGGGTTAGCTCAAGTGGTCATGAGCCAAATATAAGATCTCTCCCTCAACTTTGGGTAGGTCACGGTTTGACTCTTGATCCTCTCCGGGTGTAGCTCCTTAATTCAGGCCAAAATCATGGGGAAGTCCTCACGAAGATTTCCCAAAAAAAAAAAAAAAAAACTATTTAATTATTCAGAAAAAAGGTCATTCAATCTATTAATTAAACTATGTTTTCCATAATAATTAAATTAATAATATTTATACAAAAAAATCTATGTTCCATAAATTTCTAGAATAAGTAACATCCATTAAAAGTTATTTATATCTACAACTAGTGAATCCATATAAATCAAAAGTTATGTGGATAAGCATCAATCCATCATAACCATAAAAACAGTTATGTGTAGTATATATCAAGTTAATAAAATAAAAATCATTTAAAAAAACAAAACTAAATAGTAACTTTATTTAATAGTTATTATCATTATTATCAATTATTAAAGGATTAATATAAAATTAAACATTTATACATTAAAAAAACACATGTAATAAATTCTTAACCATGGAGATTCACACTTAATAAGATTTATACAAAAAAATATATGTTCCATAAATTTCTAGAATAAGTAACATCCATTAAAAGTGATTTATATCTACAAATAGTGAATCCATATAAATCAAAAGTTATGTGGATAAGCATCAATCGTTCATAACTATAAAAACAGTTATGTGTAGTATATATCAAGTTAATAAAATAAAAATCATTTAAAAAAAAAGCTAAATAGTAACTTTATTTAAATAGATATTATCATTATTATCAATTATTAAAGGATTAATATAAAATTAAACATTTATACATTAAAAAACACATGTAACAAATTCTTAACCATGGAGGTGCACACTTAATAAGATCTATACAAAAAAATCTATGTTCCATAAATATCTAGAATAAGTAACATCCATTAAAAGTTATTTATATCTACAACTAGTGAATCCATATAAATCAAATGTTATGTGGATAAGCGGATAAGCATCAATCCATCATAACCATAAAAACAGTTATGTGTAGTATATATCAAGTTAATAAAATAAAAATCATTTAAAAAAACTAAATAGTAACTTTCTTTGAATAGTTATTATCATTATTATCAATTATTAAAGGATTAATATGAAATTAAACATTTGTAAATTAAAAAAAAACACATGTAACAAATTCTTAACCATGGAGATTCACACTAACTTTGACATGAAGATTCTTAATTTTAAATGAGTTTTATTACAATACCATGCCTTATCTATAACACATGCTCAAAAAATCATAACTCATTTTGTATGGTACGTTTTCATATGACTTCTTTTAATTAATTAATAGATTAAAAATGAAAAAAATAGTATAACTACTTTGGAGATGAATCTCAACCTTTGATTTGTGTATACTACTAGGAATATCCAAGAATATTTTGTGGAGATTAAACCCTACCATCGATCTAATAACTATTGATAAAAAATCTAAAATTTGGATAGCTCTATTCCAAAAACAGTTTTGCTGAGCCTGGAAAAGAATAGTCTTTCCACACAATTTCAACCAAATCACAAAAACAATTCAAAAATAGTGGTCAAGTTTCAGAATTTTAAGTGTTCCAAAAATCCTTGAGGGTGTTGAATCCATTTCCTCCATTAAAAAACAATTCAAACACTCAAAATTTTGAATTTGACAAAAAAAAATCATTAAAGTGAAATAAACAAGTTCTATTCCAAAATAAATATGCCTATGACCTAATTATTAAAGTGTATTAGTTTAAAAAAAATCTTTTAAACTATTTTTTCAATCAAATTTATTTATAATTTATTTTTCATTTTATAGTAATATTTTAAATAAATACGGACCTAAATTAAGTATTTAAACTTTTCTATTTATTAATAATAAAAATAAATTTAATTTAAAATTTATATAATAAAAATTCAGTTTGCAACGTTCATTATTATCATTTTCTTTACGTTGAAGTTGGTTGTAACCATTTCGAGGTGTTGACTTTTTATATTAGAAATTCAATTAATTAAGCAAGTGTGAGGTGGTTGGGATGGTTTAATGATAATCTCTTTACCTCGGTTTCAATTGCCTGATATGATTATATTGAAAAATTTTGAAAACCTTTTTTGTAAGCCTTCTAGGGTTTCTTCATATTAGAAATTCAATCAATTAAGCAAGTTGTGGGGGTGGTTGGGAGAGTTTAATGATAATCTCTTTAGGTGAGTTTCAATTGCATGATATGATTATGTGAAAAAATTTGAAAAAATATTTTTGTACAGCTCCTAAGGTTTCTTTGGTGCTAAAAAAAACTTCCAAGTTGTGGCTTTCCAATCAATTGAAAAATATTTAATTCTCATGCCAAAGTTTATATAAATAATTCCAAAATTTGTAAAAGAAAAGTATATATAAAATTTAAATTTAATAATATAAAAGAATGAACAAATCCTTTGTTGGATGAATATGATTGATGCTTCAAAGGAAAATGTCCACCCGATACAGTAATCTCATGATACGATTGATGTTTGAAGGATGTACACTTGAATGAGTGATCCATATAAAAATACATATTTCCAATAATATGCCTTTTACTGGAAATATGTTATTGCAATCACCCCCTAGGTCGAATCTCAGAATCACACCCCTGACCTGCCAGGGGGTCAATTCCCTTAATCGTCCCCCTGGCCCGTCAGGGGGCCGATTCCTAGAATCACCCCTGGCCTACTAAGGGCAATTCTAGGAATCACCCTCCTGGCTTGTCGAGTGCGATTTTGGGAATCGCTCCAGGGGGGTGATTCTGAGAATTGCCCCTATTAGGCCAGGGGGTGATTTTGGGAATCAGTGCCCTGGTAAGCTAAGGGATCAATTCTGAGAATCGGCACAAGAGGGTGATTCCCAAAATCGGCCCCATCACAAGCCAGGGGGCGATTCTCAGAATTGTCCCCCTGGCCTACAAGTGGTTCGATTCTAGGACCGTTTTGTGTTTTTCCTAGGGCGAACAAGCCCACAGCCAGGTGTGCTTGGCCGTGGGCTCGCCTGCCCTGAGGAAAACACAAAATGACTTCTCAGAATTGCCCCCTAGCCTACGAGAGGGCCTATTCCAATAATTTCCTCCTTGGACTCCTGGGGAAATTATAATTGCCCCCCAGGCCAATTTTTAAAATCGGTCCCCTAGCCATCGGCCCAGGGTGGAGATTCCCGACAAGCCAGGGGGCGATTCCTGAAATCGCCCCCCTAGCCTGCCAGAGGCGATTCTCATAATCTGCCCACTAGCCTGTCGGGGGTAATTCTGGGAATCAGCCCAAGGGGGCGATTATGAATCACCCCCAGTAGGCCACGGGGTGATTCCCATAATCGCCTCGTGGCCTGCCAAGGGCGATTTCCAAAATCACCCCCTTGACCTGCCAAGGGTGATTCCTGGAATAGCCCCCATGGCCTTTCGGGGGAGATTCTGGGAATCAGCCCAGGGGGTGATTCGGGTAATCAGCCCAAGGGGGCGATTCCGGGAATCGACCCCCTGGCCTGGTAGGGGGCGATTCCGGGAATCGACCACCTAGCCTGGCAGCGTTCGATTCTGGGTATCGGCCCTAGGGCAGGTCAGGGGATCGTTTGTCCTTTTGCACGGGGCGAGCAAGCCCACACCTAGATGTGACTGCCCACAGGTAGTTCCTGTGGGTGGACGTGACCGACTGTGGGCATGCTTTCCCGCAGCAAGGCAGTGCGTTGGGTGGGTGTGTCAGGCCATGGGGGTGCATGCCCACAGCACAGCAACGTGCAGCACATTAGCATGCCGCGGGTGGGCATATCCACCGTTGTGGGCACCCGCCCACATGCACTACCTGTGGGTCAACACGCATAGTCGTGGGCCTGCCCGCCCTTGGAAAAATGCAAAACAGCCTCCTGGCCTGCCTGATGGTCGATTCCCAGAATCGGCCCCGACAAGCCAGGGGAGCGATTCTAGGAATCACCCCCATGGCCTGCCAAGGGCAATTCTCAGAATTGTCCCCTGGGCTGATTCCCAAAATCACCCTCAGCAAGCCAGGGGGGCGATTCTGAGAATCACCCCCACTCCTCCAAGGAGCGAGTCTCAAAATCAACCCTGGCTCAAAATCACCCCTATCCTACCAAGGGTGATTCTGGGAATCGGCCGAGGGACTAATTCTGAGAATCGCCCCTGGCAAGCAAAGGGGAAATTATGAGAATCAACCCCCATGGCCTAGCAAGGGACCATTTTGTGCTTTTCCTAGGGTTGGAAGGCCCACGGTCAGGCGTGAAATTACACTAAGGCACAATGACCCCCTAGCAGCGGGCTTGCCAAGGGACCAAAGACAATGAAAAATAAATAAATAAAAATTCTAAGGAATGAATTTTTTCATTTCAAAATCCAACCCCTGTATGAACCTAACATCCAACTTGTCATGGGGGTCGATTTGCATGTTTCTGGTCTTTTTTCGTTTCAAAATAACTCCATTGGGCCAATTCTCAAAATCCACCCCATGGTCTGTTGTCCCCTAGGCTGATTCCCATAATCGCCCCTGACAGGCTAGGGGGTGATTCCCATAATCGCCCCTATCCTGTTGGTGTCAATTCTTGGAATTGACCCCTTAGCAGGCCAAGGGGTCGATTCTCACAATTAGCATAACAGGGTGATTCAGAGAATCACCCCGGCAAGCCAGGGAGTCGTTTTTCATTTTTCCCAGGGTGGGCAGGACTACAGTCAGGCGCGACATGTCACTAAGGCATAGTGGCCCCTTAGTAGGGGGTTTGCCAAGGGACCAGGGACAAATGAAAAAATAAATAATTTATTTTCTAAGGAAGGGATTTTTTTTTGTTCCCTACATTTGATAAGTCAAAATGTTTTGAATACAATTATTATGTGCTTCAGGGGAACCATTATGTGGAAGCTCAAAGGTAATTGATGGAGGAATATCTCAATAACTCACATTTTGAAATAATTAAATGTATCGTTTTTGCTGGTTTATCAAATACAGAAGAAAATTTATTTCCATGGGATCATAATACAGATAATGAGTATGGGATGTCTATCGCTTTCATCCAAAGGGTTAGATTTATTCATAATGAATTTAAAGAAAAATGTGGTCGGGATAAGACAAAGGTTAATCTATAATTTCGGAAGGAATGTTGTATGGAAATAGGCTATCAAATTGAGGAAAAAATCAATTCAAAAGGCGGCAAAGTACATTCTGATATATTCATAAGTATTGATAACATTTTCCAGTTAGCATTTAGAACTGGAGAGATATGGGAATTGATTAATGATATTTTTATCATGTGGGAGAACATTGGCATTAAAAACTAGAAGGTCAAAAAGTCTAAACCATTGATATGTAGCAGCAATAAATCGGGTCCTGAAATGAAGCAACTTCCAGAAGATATGACTATCACACCTTAGAGAGCATTGCAAGGAGTGAAGGATGAAAAACCTGTCAAATTAATATTATCTCTTGTGAATTCAGAGGAATTATCATTGGATGAAATGTGTGAGGAATTTCAAAAGTAAGTTTGTTGAATTATTTTTACTTATTTCTAGATTATAATTTTCTTTTAAATATAACATATTGTTGTTGGTAGTATTTGTTATACATATCATTATATTCACTTTTTTTACTCTATATATTTAGTCACAAGGTTTACATGAAAATATAAGAACAAATGGTTAAATTGTCGAATGAAGATAGTTGGGATGATGTTGTACGCAACTACCCAAATTCAAGTTCTACATCAACACTAAAAGATTTTTATCTTACATTTAAAAAGATAAGTTTATTTATACTTCATTTGTATTCATCTCTATACTATTTTTATTTTATAATTTATACATATATTTGTTTATTTTATTAAAGATGAAGAAGGATGCAAATGGACCACCAAATAGATTCAGATGTTTTATTGAAAAAATTAAGATCGAAATATTGAGAAAGAAGCATCTTAGTAATATTTAATTTGATCCAAATCTTACTCATTTCATTTGGAATGTGCTTGACACTATTTAGTATCAAATAATACAAGATGGTTGTGAAGACATTGTTAAACTTATACCTAAAAGCAATTATTCCCTAGTTATTGCATATATTCCCCATGGTTTAAATATCCCAAACATTAACTATGATAGTGACCCTTATACTTATCAAGCTCTTATTAAAGTGGTTGCGGGATTTGTAGAAGTCAAATCATCACCATTATGTATATTTGTGACATTTCATTTAGACACACAATTGCAATGTTATTGACAAGCTTCAATTGGAAAGCAAACTCAAGGATGCAGCTTACATGGTAAGACGTTGAAATTGTATGTTTGATTAATGTTAAAAAATTCATTTATGTACAAGTTAATTGAACTTTTTACTATTTCATGTAAGAGGCAAAAGTCAAATATTATTAACAATGAAAATCAAACAATTATAAGTGATTGTGAGTTCATCGATGTTAAAAGTTTGACAAAAGATGATATCTATAAGTCTATGCTTCTTAATCGAGTAGATGGAAAAAGTCATAGCCAAGTACTGGTTTATGATGTTGTTTTAAAAAAACTAGCATATGAATATAAAGAATCAAAAGGAGAGATAGTTAACACTTATCAAAAACCACAATCATTAATTAACTATCTTATAGACCTATGTTCAAATGAAGGAGATTGGGCTTTGAATTTATTCTCAGGCTCAGGTAAGTTTTATTATATAAGATTGAACTTCAATATCTTCTTTCTTAATTTATATATGATTATACTAATTTACTTCATTATTTATTTTGTACTTCATAATTAGGTACAACACTAGAATGTTGCCTACAAAAAGGAAGAAATTGCATTGTCAATGAAAAAGACCCAGTATAGTGCAAATTTATTCAACAAAGAATTAATGATCTTGAATTTCTTCCAGATGCAATGCAAGAAATTGGGTTGAGGAAAGGAAATTTTAATGAATCACATGTGGAAAAAAGGCAAAGCAACCCCACCCACCATCAGATGGAATGACTGGAAAGGCATGCATTGGGAGATTCACATACATCAAAGATCCATCAAAAGAGGAAAATGAGCAAACTGAAGCAAAAAATATTGTGGAAGAAGACAATGATGAAACTCTAAAAGAAGAAGATTTAAGATTATGTGGTATTATTGATTAAATTTAAGTTATGCTTGGAAATCAAGCTCATTTTTTTAATGATTAATTAGTTGTACTTGTGATGTTTTGACTTTGACATTTTATGAGAAGAATAAATATTCAGTTAATGTTGTTATATGTTCAATATTTGTATTATGTGATTCTTGCTTTAATTTTTATGTGAGTCATTATTTTTTGAAAAACATTGTGATTATTATTATTTTTTGTCATGAAATTCATTTAAAAACCAAAAACAAAACAAAACAAAACAAAAAGAAAAAAGAAAAAAAAAAAACTATTATTTTACCATTTTTTGTTAAATTTTTCCTATGAAAGTTGTGATCTTGACATGCCATTTCTAGCACAAAATTATCAAAATGTGTAATTTTTTTGTTATATTTATGTTCAAAATGTTTATTTTTATGTCAATTGCTAAAAATTATTGTTTTTGTAGAGACAATTATTGGATGTACATTGAAAAATTAATTAACGATATATAAATATGTAGAATATCGAAACTTTAAAATATCGACATTTTTCTTTAACTATTCAAAAAAATAAAAACCTCAGTACAAAAAAAATATGAAGAAGACTACTTCAAAAATTGTTAAATTTAAAAAATAATTATTCACATTTAATATATTAGAACATTTAAAGTGAAAAAATAAGTCTTTTAAAAAAAGGGCCTAATGCAAAATAACACTTTTTTATATCAACCTGTAAATCACTAACATTCTAAAAAATAATGTACATAAAAAAAATTAAGTGTCAAAAACTATGCTTAAAAATATATATGTATGTATTTTACATTAACACTTTTCAAAATCGGTTGATTTTTTTGCTACCTTAAAAAAACGGATAATTGTATCAGTTCTCGTTTCAAAATTTACAATATTTCAATGGTAATTATTTTTTTTAATATTAATACAACATTTCTTTAAAACCAATAAATGTAAAATATACAATTACATTTAACAAAATCCACAATACTGGAATTTTCCATCGACATCAATGTTGCACTAGCTATGGAATTAAAGTAGCAATAAATTTTGTTTATAACAAATGGATAGCTTGTCATATAGCTAATTTCATTCTTAGGAATAAAAAAATTTAAATTTTGAAAATAAAACTTATGATGCAAATTTGGGTGAAAAGAAACTAACATGGAATAGTTATAATCACGTGGTAAACAATCTTGTGCGATGCAATATTTATAAAATAGTTTCAACTAGGATTTATCTTTTCCTACATGAGTCTTGGTGGTCTACAAATGTGATCATACAAAACATTGAAGACCTCATTTCTCTTGCATTTCAAAGACATTGTCACCTTATCAATTACATATTTTTATTAAAGGAAATATAAAAAACATTAAAGCATCATTTCCCTTGCAATTCAAACACAGTGTCAGCATGCCAATTATGCATGATTAAGTAAAGAAAATAGAAATATTTTATTCTTGTTTTCTTTTAAAAAGTATACTTTTCTTAAATTATGTCCTTGCAAGGGCACTTCAAACTGGAGGCCTAAAAATATAAGGATAATCGTGTGCTTAAATAGAAGCAAGTATATTATATAACTCATTTGACTAGAATGTTAGAAAATAATATATTATTTATACTCATTACATTATTTTCCTTTCAAAAGAAATTATAAGTCTTTCTGAAACTCTTGCTTATATGATTATTAAATATTTATTTATTTCTAACATTAGGCATCATTTCCAATATGATTATTAAATATTTATTTATTTCTAACATTAGGCATCATTTCCATTAGATGGAATAGATATGGGTTAAGAATGAACATTTTATATAAAAGGAATAATTATCACAATTTGATATTATTATTAATTTTAATAATGTTGAAATAATGAAAAAACATTAAATGATTAATATACCTTGATTAAATAAAATAATAGGGAATACTCCATGTGTAACACTTACATGTGAGGTATCTTCATATAGAAAACCATCACCATTGCAATATCAATAATGGAAGTGATTAATGTATGCCATAATGACATATGCCTATTATCAATCTATAGTGACTGCATAACAAATAATTAAATATTTGCATACACAATGCAATAAATTATATAGAGTATTTTTCATTTGTATCAATGAAATATATTAAGATTATTGCATACTAACATATTAGATGAAAATAACATCAACCAAAAATAAGCCTATTCAAAACTTGAGAATTAATTAAAATCATGTGAACTATAGTTAAAATGGTTGATTTGTCCATGTGACCTTATTTAACTAGAATCTATTGCATTGCATGAAGCCCAACTCATGGACCTTCATATTTAAGTTGTAAAATGTCTAAGAATACCTTTTGACTACATTAGTCAACAAATGTGCTAATATAAAGTAAACTATGGGTTAAGTGGCAATCAATTTTTGGGTTTGATAAATGTGTAACACCCTCCTCCCACATATGCCCAAGTAACCATGCCAATCAGGGTAAACATGAGACAAGAGGCTACTATGATCATATTTGACCTCCTAAGTGACCTTAAGGAAGTTGAATCGATGGAACATCACAAACAGTCGTCCAGTATCATCCGCACAACCCCAAAGAGACAAGTCAGTCACTCAAGCAGCATGTCCTTGGGTCCCATTACTGTTTTGGACCTTTGATGCCATAGTCTCTCTCATGCTATGGGAAAGAGTGCAACCAAAGACCTAAAGTCACTCTCATAGTCCTGCTTGCCAGTGATTGTGGACCAAAATTGCCAGTTTTGTTCCAGCGACCCCAGGAATTAAGCCACTTTTTCAAGCCCAAAACCTAGGCCACTGCCCAGAATGGAATTAAAGCTCAAAATCAATTAAAGTATAGGGGAAAAATGATGCAAAAGTAAATAGTTGATATAGACCTTAACCAGACCCCACTAGCCATGATAGGCATTTCATCAAACATATTGTCAACATGTAACCTACAGGTGTAAACAAAATAACTAAGTGTAGGGATCTCATACATATCTAAGAATCGCTATGAACCATTGTTTCCTTATTTCATTTGCTTCTATATCACTTATTAGGTCTTAGATACCATATCCATTCAAATAAAAGTGAAACATGTTGATAGCCATACATAGCTGCTATCACAAAATATACATCTAACTAGCGTAATAGGAACATAAATACAATAAACATATCAGCCATCAAAATCCATATATGCACCATTACATTTACACATGAAAATCAAGGAAATGAATTTCTCATTAATGAATACAATGAACCAACTGGAGATGGGACTACCACTTTCCACCCGACCATAGATTCGCTGAGCCAAGTCTCTCTTCATCCAATAACCCCCGTGTCATATTCCAAGCATGAATGTGGGACTCATAGAACACATCAAAAACACCAATCAATGTGGATTCCACCAGAGTTCTTCGTCTACACCATGAGGAATTTTAGTGCCTCCTAGTCTCTCAGAATTTACCGTGCATCTGCACTCTGATCTAGGGATCATTAGGCCCTACATCGAGACATACTCTCTAGGATTTACCATGCAATCGATCATGGAATCACTAGGCCCAACAGAGAAAAAATCCACCTCTTGGCTCTACCATATATCTCGTCATTCACTGACAAGGATTCCTATGGCCACCGAGGCACACAATCTAGCTTTACTACAACCCATAGTTCCATTTTGGGGTTACTAATCTAGTGGTTTGTGCATCCTCAGTCTGGTTCAAGGACCACTACACCATGTGTTTGTCAATTCGGAGATCCACCCCTGTTATGAAACCAGCTCACAAAAAAGATAGAAAAGATAGTTGAACGCCTTAGAATTCAGCCTCTTCGAGGGGGCAACCTCCTTTACATTACACAAATGAATAATTCTTAGATGATTAAAATGAAAAAACCTCCTTTCTATATAGGAGTCTAAGGGGTCACAATATAACCAAGCCGACCTAACAATAATGATATAAAGGCACAAAAATAACAATAGAGAGATTCTATGGGGCACAGTAATAACAATATGGGGACAATAGGGGCACAACAATATTAATAAGGGATACAAATACAATATTAATGGGGACATAACTAGTATTATAGGGACCTAACATACCCCTCTCCTTCAAAAAAGTGTTGTCCTCAACGCTTGAGTAGTTCTGGATGCTTCTGTATAAAATTGTCATCCTCCCATGTGGAATCTTCAGCGGTTAAGTTCTTCCACTTGATGAGATACTCTGAAATGGATCGATTTCGTAGTTATCGAGTTCTTATTTCTGTGACTTCTTCCGGTTCCAGTTTAAATTTTCCTTCCTCGTCAAAGTTCTGGCAATATTGTTTGAACTGGGAGCTTGTCACCTATTGTTGGAAATAATACTGAGGGGGGGGGTGAATCAGTATTATCAAATTCTTTTCAACATATCTTCCTTATTTATACTTTGAATAATTCTTCAAATATTGATCATTACTTTGTATGTCAGTATCATAAAATAATGAGCAGGAACAAGAAAAGCAAATAGTCACACAAAAGAACACCAGATATAAGGTGGAAACCCAATGTGGGTGAAAACCACCTGCTGCAATATGTCTCTATCTTCTTTTAATAAGAAACTCCTTTTACAATGATTTTTTTACTGGTGCAGTCCTTTACCAGTACGCAGGCTACAACCTACAGAGAGCTACAACTCTCTCTCTCGTTTTCCAGTCTCTCCTGGAAGGGAGCTACAACCCCCTACTTCTTTTCTTTCAAGAACCACTTTTCATAAATTTTCAGACTGGATCCATGAACATCAAAAACCCATCAACTACACTTGCATCATGAATCTCTGATTTATCCAATACTGAATCAATGCTTTCACCAAAGCCAACCCACATACAGATCTGCAAATATTTCCTTATAACTTTGTAGTATACCCAGATCATAACATGTGTACAATAAAACATGCATCAATAATTCAGATCTATAAATTCATTCTTTCAAATATTTAGATATTAGTTAACCCAGATTATTAGATTTATAAATCAAGCGTGTGCCACATATCACAGATCAAAATCATATAGAGATACCACTATTCCAGCCTTAATATTTTGACCCATCAATAGAACTTATCCTTCTCCTTACGCTCAGGTTCCTTCTTCATTCAGATCCAGATCTGCACCATAATGCAATCACCATATTCCAGATCTAGCACTTTATCAGATATTCAATAATTCAGAAGATGCTTTGCCAAATGATCTCCTTCCTCTTTTATAGCCTTAGTCCTTTCTCAATACCACGGTCCAAAACCATAGGATCAAAAAACTGTTGGACTAATACCATGAACCAACCATGAAAGTGTGTGAGATCAACACTTTTGGATGCAATACCACGGACCAAAACCATAGGATCAAAAACTGTCGGACTAATACCATGAACCAACCATGAAAGTGCGTGAGTTCAACACTTTTGGATGCAATACCATGGACCAAAACCATAGGATCAAAAACTGTCGGACTAATACCATGAACCAACCATGAAAGTGTGTGAACTTTTCTCTTGCATGAAGGGAAATTTTCTCTGCATAAAAGTGCGTGAACATTTCTCTACATGAAATAAACTCTTCTCTGCATAAAAGAGCGTGAACGTTTCTCTACATGGAATAAAATTTTCTCTGCATAAAAGTGCGTGAACTTTTCTCTACATGGAATAAACTTTTCTCTGCATAAAAGTGCGTGAAGTTTTCTCTACATGGAATAAACTTTTCTCTGCATAAAAGTGTGTGAACGTTTCTCTACATGGAATAAACTTTTCTCTGCATAAAACTGCGTGAACTTTTCTCTACATGGAATAAACTTTTCTCTGCATAAAACTGCGTGAAATATTCTCTAAAACTTTGTTGCACTATAATTTATCAAATAAATTTGCTGCACTATAATTTATTTGTGTGATTTGCCATCAAGGACAACACTTGTCTCATAATGCCAACAATCTCCCCCTTTGGACTTGTCATACTGAGAATTGTCATCTGATATCTCTTCCGTAGATTCATCTAGATATATATAAGTGAGTTGATCTTCTATGAGTTGTTTGCCATCAAGTACAACACATGCATCATAATGCCAACAATCTCCCCCTTTGGACTTGATGGCAACAATACAAAATCACTCTCCCCCTTTGACATCAAGGGCAAAGGGCGAACCAAGATATTCTCTTTCCTAGAAAGGCATTCCGCTGTTCATACTCCCCCTGAGTACCTGTTGAAATCTCTGAATGAGCTCCCCCTTTTTATATGCCAAGGTGTACCAATCTGTTCATGCTACATGCTGAAAGCTCTGCTCTTTCTGAATTGTGCTGTTCATGCTCCCCCTGACTGTAGGAACGATCTGCAAAAGATGTTCTCCAAGAAAGAGATAGAGACGTCTTGCATCAATATTCAGACCAGCATCCATGATCTCCTTATGTACTTCCTCCATAATGCCAACAATGCATGATATGCTCCCCTTGAACCTGTGCCATTTGATCTTCGACCAATGTACACATATACTTCAGATGGACCTTGCGTACAACCAACAATCAGAAGAGATTCAACAACAAGATGATACATCAACAACCCCCAGCTTTTGCCTGAGGTATTCAAAGGTCTCCCTAGGCAATGGTTTGGTGAGTATATCAGCAACCTGTTCCTTAGAAGGAACATACTCCAACTTGACCTTTTGTTCAAGCACTTGTTCCCGGAGAAAGTGATACTTGATTGGTATGTGCTTGGTTTTTGAGTGCATGACTGGGTTCTTTGAAATGCTGATTGCACTTGTATTATCACATAAGATGGAGATAGGTGGTGTACAAGTGATTTGAAAATCCTGCAGGGTCTGCATCATCCAAAGGAGTTGAGTGCAGCAAGATGCAGCAGTAACATATTCTGCTTTAGCTGTAGACAAGGCAATCGAACTCTGTTTCTTGCTGAACCAAGATACTAATCTGGAACCCATAAAGAATGCACCACCACTTGTGCTCTTCCTGTCATCCACGCTTCCGGCCCAATCTGCATCAGTATAAGCATGAAGTGTGAGATCTGTATCTCTAGGATACCATAAGCCATAATTTTGAGTCCCTTGAAGATATTTGAAGATTCTCTTTACTACTTGAAGATGAGTTTCCTTTGGATTTTCCTGAAATCTTCCAACTATTCCCACTGCATGCATGATGTCTGGTCGGGTACCTGTTAAATAAAGTAGACTTCCAATCATAGATCTGTAGGTTGGTTGATGTACTACTGCTAATTCATCATTTGCACTGAGGCTACATCCTGTGACCATGGGTGTACATACTGGTTTTGCATCTTCCATGCCATATTTCTTCAAAATCTGCTTGAGATACTTGGTTTGAGACAAGAAGATCCCTCCTTCCTTTTGTTAGATTTGCAGGCCAAGAAAATATGTCAATTCTCCAAGCAAGGACATTTCGAATTCTTTCTGCATCACCAAGGCAAAGCTTTGACTCATAGATTCTTCATTTCTGCCAAAGATAATGTCATCTACATACACAACAAGTATTAGAAATTTATCATTTTCAATTTTTACATAAAGATTTCTATCTGCTGATCCTTTTGAAAAACCTTGTTGATGAAGATATTTGTCCAAATGATAGTACCAAGCCCTTGGAGCTTGTTTAAGACCATAGAGAGCCCTTTTCAATCTCCATACAAGATTTGGATCATTTCCAAGAATGAACCCATCTGGCTGCTCAATGTATACTTCTTCTTCTAAGTCTCTATTCAGAAAGGCTGATTTCACGTCCATTTGAAATACTTTGAACTTTTGAAAGCTTGAGAGAGCAAGGAACATTCGGATGGCCTCAAGTCTTGCAACATGAGCAAAAGCTTCCTCAAAATCTATTCCTTCTTGCTGTGCATACCCTTTACAAACAAGTCTTGCCTTGTTTCTAATTACTTCCCCATTTTCATTCAACTTATTTTTGAAGACCCATTTTGTCCCTATAACATTCTTATCCTTTGGTCTAGGAACCAACTCCCAAGTGTTGTTCTTTTCGATCTGCTCAAGTTCTTCATCCATTGCTTTGATCCAACATTCATCTTTGCATGCCTCTTTTACATTTTGTGGTTCAGTGGAGCAGAGTAATGCCAAATAGCTTGAAGCTTCTGCAATTGTTCTTCTTGTTTGTACACCTGCTTCTTTCTGCCCCAAAATCTGAGATTCTGGATGATTCTTCTGAACATACCGGGATGGAGTCTTCTCTTCTATTCTTATCTATTCCTCTGGTGCTCCTTGAGGTTCTTCTTCTTCATCATTCTGTCTTTGAGGGTAGTTTTCATCTTCTTCGATATTTTCATGATTTACTTGCCTAGGAATGTATCCCTTTTCATCAACCACTACATCAATGCTGTCAACAATTCTTCCAAGTCTTTTATTGTAGCACTTATATGCTTTGCTGTGTGGAGAATAACCAAGAAGAATGCCTTCATCTGCTCTAGGTTCAAGTTTGCCAAGTTGATCATCAGTATTCTTAATATAGCATTTGCTCCCAAAGATTTTGAAGTGCTTTACCAAAGGAGTCTCACCATACTAGAGCTCATGAGGAGTTTGAGTGTTGTTTACTCGGACAATTGTTTTGTTGAGAATAACAACCGTAGCATATGCGGCTTCACCCCAGAAAGTTGTGGGAGTTCCAAACTCATCCAGCATAGCACAAGCCATTTGTTGGACTGTTCTGTTCATCCTTTCCACCACTCCATTTTGCTGAGGAGTTCTAGCTGTAGAGAATTCTCTTCTTATCCCATGTTCTTCACAGAAATCGAAAAATTCATTTGAGGTAAACTCCCCACCTCTGTCAAACCTGAGGCACTTAATTTTGTAACCTGATTCATTTTCAACCAAGGCTTTGAAGGATTTGAATTTCTCGAATGCTTCATCTTTGTGCTTCATAAGTCCTAACCAAACAAACCTGGAGAAATTGTCAATTAATAATATCAAGTATTCTTCTCCTCGAGGTGTCCTTTTCCTAAATGGACCACATACATCTGTATGGACTAGCTCAAGAGGCATGCTAGCTGATCCTTCCTTCTCTGGAAAGTTAGTTTTGGTTTGCTTTCCAAACTGACATGATTTGCATATGGTGTTGTCTGGAATTTTGATATCTGGAAGACCACGAACTGCTTGAAATTTGCATGCTTTCCTTATTTGTGAAAAGCTTAGATGCCCCAACCTCCGGTGCCATAACCAGTGTTCATCATCCTTGCTCAAATAGCATTGTTGTTGTCCTTCTTCAAATATGTATAGATTATTTGGAGTTCTTCTACCTTTGATCACTGTTTCACCTGTATCAAGATCACGAACACGACATCCGTTTGATCTAAATATCACCTCGGTTCCTTGATCACACATCTAGCTGACACTTAGAAGATTATGCTTCAATCCATCAACATACAAAACATTTCCAGCCTTGACCTTTTCTTTTAACTGAGCAGTGCCTTTTCCTTTTATAGCTGCAGGAGTATCATTTCCAAAAGAAACTTTCTTTCCCTTTTCTAAAGAAGAATATGATTCAAGTTTTTCTTTATCACCTGTCATATGTTTCGAACATCCACTTTCAATGCACCATAGATTTTCTTGTCCTTCTACATAAAATGCTATCCCACATCTTTCTGTTTGTGGTTCCTTTATTCTCCATGTTCTGGTGCTTTAGGCTTGTTCCTTTGTCTGCTGAAACCTGCTCCTGCATTCAGAATCTTCATGACCAAAGTTATTGCAAATAGAACATTCAACTTCATTTTCAAGAGCCGAAAAGTTGTTATAGGTCCTTTTTGTAATCCTGATCATACTTCTTTGTTTTTGAGCTTCTCTAGTCATGATTGTTTTATATGCAACACATTGAGCTGCTTTGTGACTAAAGTTATGGCAAGAGAAACATTGCCCATTGAAGAAACTTCTGCGATTATCAAATCTACCGGCCAAATGGTTGTAATTTCTATTGTCATCCATTCTTGAAGAAAATTGAGAAGATTTTACTTGTGGCTAGTTGTAGCTTTTGTTCATTCTTAAGCCAGATTGCCCCTGGTTTACCTGATAGTCTTTGTTCGTTCTTGATGTAATTCATCCCTGCTTTACCTGGTGATCTCCATTGTGCTTTTGCTCATTCCTTCTTGCTGCATCAAGATAACTCTTTGAGGTGGATGCTTGAGATGTTTCTCCATTATACCCCAGACCTGTCTTGTTTAGCGGAGAACACTGTACATTGATGATCTCATCCAGAGTTTCAGATCCTTTGACAAACTTAAGATTAATAGCCTTTTTTTCCCAATTTCTTTTCTAAGGCCAACAATTTCACCTTCTAACTTTTCAAGATATTTTTCTTTTTCATCAATTTGAAATTGTAGAGTATCAATGATCATATTCTTTTCTTCTATACATGTCTTAAGTCTAGAAATCTCTTCATAAAAACTATCCACATCTATAGCATCCATGTAATCATCATCTTCAAATTCCATTAAAAGTTTATAGTCATTACCTCGTTCATCTTCATCACTATTTGATAGACCATCACTGTCTTCATGAGTGTAGTAGCTTTTCTTATTTGCATCCTGTTTCTTGTTCCATCTAGCAGGTTCCTTTCCTTTATCAATCTTATCCTTATGAGGACATTTGGCAGCATAATGACCTACTCTTCCACAAGCAAAACATTTAAAAGGTAGCTTACCTCTGAACCTTCCAGTACCCCGTTGAAGATTTCTGACAAAATTTGATTCTTCTTCTTCTTCTGGCACGTGACTTGATTCATAGTAGTCTCCTTTGCCTGAAGCCTTAAAAGCAACTTCTCTCCTGTCTGATGGACCTCCTTTTCTCATTTCATAAGCAGTTAGAATTCCGTGTAGCTGAGACATAGTAAGAGTTCGTAGATTTTCCTTTTCTTCTATTGCAGATACTTTAGATTCAAACTTGGGGGACAATGATCTTAGGACTTTTTCAACCACAACAGCCTCTTTTATTTCTTCACCCAAGTTTTTCATACAATTAACAATCTCATCTACCCGAAGGAAATAGTTAGCCACACTTTCATCATTATACATTCTGAGATTCTCATACCGAATCCTGAGGGTTTGAAGTTTTGCATGTTTTACCTGTTCATCTCCTTCGTAGCTCAAAACAATCTTGTCCCATACTTCTTTTGCGGATTTATATTGCATAACCTTCACGAATTCAGATTGAGATAGACATCCTAGAAGAGTATTAACCACCTTTGCATTTGTTTCATATTTCTTCTTCTCAGCTGAATCTGTAGGAGTAGCTGATGGAAAAGTATACCTTGTTTCTATAATGTCCCATACTTCTGTACCCAAAGATTGAAGATAGGCAGTAACTCTTACCTTCCAATATACGAAGTTTGTCCCATCAAAAATCGGTGGCCTGATTGATGCTTCCCTCTCGTAGTTGCTCATGATGTTAGATCTTCCTTCAAGCGATCAAGCTTCTTCAGAAGGACCTGCTCTGATACCAATTGTTGGAAATAATACTGAGAGGGGGGGTGAATCAGTATTATCAAATTCTTTTCAACATATCTTCCTTATTTATACTTTGAATAATTCTTCAAATATTGATCATCACTTTGTATGTCAGTATCATAAAATAATGAGCAGGAACAAGAAAAGAAAATAGTCACACAAAAGAACACCAGATATAAGGTGGAAACCCAATGTGGGTGAAAACCACCTGCTGCAATATGTCTCTATCTTCTTTTAATAAGAAACTCCTTTTACAATGATTTTTGTACTGGTGCAGTCCTTTACCAGTACGCAGGCTACAACCTGCAGAGAGCTACAACTCTCTCTCTCGTTTTCCAGTCTCTCCTGGAAGGGAGCTACAACCCCCTACTTCTTTTCTTTCAAGGGCCACTTTTCATAAATTTTCAGACTGGATCCATGAACATCAAAAACCCATCAACTACACTTGCATCATGAATCTCTGATTTATCCAATACTGAATCAATGCTTTCACCAAAGCCAACCCGCATACAGATCTGCAACTATTTCCTTATAACTTTGCAGTATACCCAGATCATAACATGTGTACAATAAAACATGCATCACTAATTCAGATCTATAAATTCACTCTTTCAAATATTTAGATATTAGTTAACCCAGATTATTAGATTTATAGATCAAGCGTGTGCCACATATCACAGATCAAAATCATATAGAGATACCACTATTCCAGCCTTAAGATTTTGACCCATCAATAGAACTTATCCTTCTCCTTACGCTCAGGTTCCTTCTTCATTCAGATCCAGATCTGCACCATAACCCAATCACCATATTCCAGATCTAGCACTTTATCAGATATTCAATAATTCAGAAGATGCTTTGCCAAATGATCTCCTTCCTCTTTTATAGCCTTAGTCCTTTCTCAATACCACGGTCCAAAACCATAGGATCAAAAAACTATTGGACTAATACCATGACCATGAAAGTGCGTGAGATCAACACTTTTGGATGCAATACCACGGACCAAAACCATAGGATCAAAAACTGTCAAACTAATACCATGAACCAACCATGAAAGTGCGTGAGATCAACACTTTTGGATGCAATACCACGGATCAAAACCATAGGATCAAAAACTGTCGAACTAATACCATGAACCAACCATGAAAGTGTGTGAACTTTTCTCTTGCATGAAGGGAACTTTTCTCTGCATAAAAGTGCGTGAACATTTCTCTACATGAAATAAACTCTTCTCTACATAAAAGAGTGTGAACGTTTCTCTACATGGAATAAACTTTTCTCTGCATAAAATTGCGTGAACTTTTCTCTACATGGAATAAACTTTTCTCTGCATAAATGTGCGTGAACTTTTCTCTACTTGGAATAAACTTTTCTCTGCATAAAAGTGCGTGAACTTTTCTCTACATGGAATAAACTTTTCTCTGCATAAAAGTGCGTGAAATTTTCTCTAAAACTTTGTTGCACTATAATTTATCAAATAAATTTGTTGCACTATAATTTATTTGTGTGATTTGCCATCAAGGACAACACTTGTCTCATAATGCCAACATTCTCCCCCTTTGGACTTGTCATACTTAGAATTGTCATCTGATATCTCTTCTGTAGATTCATCTAGATATATATAAGTGAGTTGATCTTCTATGAGTTGTTTGCCATCAAGTACAACACATGCATCATAATGCCAACACCTATAACCTTCTTTAAAAATGAAACATGGAAAACTAGGTGCACTCGAGAAGCTGTAGAAAGCTCCAATTTGTATTCCATAGTACCAATCTTTTGCAACACCTTGTATGAACCATAATATTTTGGTGACAATTTTTTATCCTTCTTAGCTTCTACACCTTTTTGTGCAAGTGAAACTTGTTGCACTTGGTCCCGTAATTTTGATATATCATGTTGCATTTCTTCCTCTTCTTCATGAGTCATGCTAGAGCTTTCAAGTTGCTTACTAGGTGTTTGTATTTTCTTTCCTCGGGGCATCAATTACTGATAATAATTCTTTACTAAGCCCTTTGAATTCCTTCAAACTAATTTTTCAAACCAAGCTTATGCAAAAAATTAAAAAAAATTACACACATTTTTTCACTTTGTAAGAGCTTGATATTGAATCTGATGTAGCTCTATAATTTCAGATCATCCAGTTCTGAAATTGCGATCTGCAGTAGCCCTCTGCGTCCTCTTTCCAATGCCACCAGTCTGATCCAAATTGGATTCTCCAAGGAAGAGTTATGCACAATCTCCCAAGATGACCTAATTATAGACCTTTCCAGAAGAGCGAACTTGTATGAAGTGCCACATGTCACTATTTAGACCTTTGGCTCTGAAAATATTTAAAAGAAACGACAATCCATCCTCTTTCTGTACCTTCCTACAAAATTTCAATCTGATGCTCAGAGAGAAAGTTATGACGATTTTCCCCAGGTCACCTGTTTGGAATGTAATTCGGGAGTCTGCAAAAAGACCAACTTCCTCAGATCATATCTCCGCAAATATAAAGCGAAATGCTCTAAAATTTGGACCCAAGGTTCAATGCGATTTCGTCTCAAATGGGTTTTTTTTACTTCTGAAACATCGCAAAAAAAAAGCTATAGCGAAAATGCCACGGTGACCTAGTTGGAGCAGTGAAACCCTAGAATTCAAAGCTCTGATACCAAATGTTATGAAAGCAACTCACAAAAAGATAGAAAAAATAGTTGAACACTTTATAATTCAGCCTCTTCGAGGGGGCAACCTCCTTTACATTACACAAATGAATAATTCTTGGATGATTCAAATGACAAAACCTCCTTTCTATATATAGGAGTCTAAGGGGTCACAATTAACCAAGGCAACCTAACAATAATAATATAAAGGCACAAAAATAACAATAGAGAGATTCTATGGGGCACAGTAATAACAATATGGGGACAATAGGGGCACAACAATATTAATAAGGGATACAACTACAATGTTAATAGGGGCATCACTAGTATTATAGGGACCTAACAACCCCACTCGGTCTCGAATCCAATCCGGCCATCCCACATAAATCGAATGAGAGAACCCATCTTATCAAAGCTATTAGGAAATGGTAAAGTTGGGCTGAAAATATTGTCACACTTAAGAAAACCCCTTCCATAGTAGAAAAGAAACACATGCAATCCCATGCATGCCAAATCTAGCAAGGAAAATACACATGCAAGTCGATACTTGCAATGAAGCCTGTAGTAGCTGCTTGATCCTACATTTCCCTGATTGATCTTTTCTTCCTCTTTCCTTTTTTACCTTTCTTTCTCCAATGCCAAAGTGCTCCAAGAAAAAATCTAAGTGTCCAAGAGTATGAGAGAGAAAGAGAGAGAACAATGAAAGATATCCAAATCTAAACTGACAAAAGGTTACCCATTGATCCTCAAAAGCCTTTTTATGAATGAGGCCTCTATTTTCTTCATTTTCTATTATTTTCCTTCATTTTCCTCTTCGCATGCAACCTACTACCTTTCACCTCCTTTTTCTCCTAATTTCCATTATTTTAATAAATAATTGTGCCAAAAATTCCATTTTTCCTTTCCAAATCCTTAGTCATTGCCTTTGCCAATTTCCATAGCCCTAAACAACCAAATGAACACACCCTAGGATGTATTTCTCAACATTTAGCTTAGAATAAGTGTCCCATTCATTCGTGGTTATTGTTTTTAACTTTTATTACATCGAATTTTCACCAGGGTTGCTACAAAACCCTCCCCCTTGGGGGAC
The DNA here is from genome assembly GCA_031772625.1 of Pinus tabuliformis. Taxonomy (NCBI): domain Eukaryota; kingdom Viridiplantae; phylum Streptophyta; class Pinopsida; order Pinales; family Pinaceae; genus Pinus; species Pinus tabuliformis. Next base: position 511,667,405 of record CM062820.1, read on the forward strand.
ACTGTCCTCGGTGTTCAATCACACATATACCTCAGCAACCCGTTGAAAGAATACATACTACTCATGGAGATTTATAACACAGCTTGATGCATTATTTACAATGAAATATCTGCTCAAGATAAAAATGTCATGACAACATACCGCATAGTGGAGCTTTATAACATAGCCCGTTACAGTATTTACATCCATACATGGGTGTACATATAGCAACATCATCAAAAATATGTATACCAAAACAAATACCAAATCATATATCAAAACATGTACTAAACACCACATCTAAGAATATATCAACACATCATATAGCATATATCAAACAATCAGAAGGCATATATTGAACCACCATAAATCATATACTAAACGACCATAAGAAAATACCAAACCACCGTAAGAAAATACCAAACCACCATAAGAAAATACCAAACCACCATAAGTAAATACCAAACCACCATAAGCAAATACCAAACCACCATGTCAAGCTGCTTTGCCTCAACCAGAAAACTAGGAAGGATACATAGCCCACATCTGATCCGCCATCTCCCATGTAGCTTCATCAGGCCCAAAGTCCATTTCACTTTAACTTGCTCGATTGTTCAATTTCAGAGCATGAGTGCCTTTTCATATAATATACACTGAAGCTCTTGCTGGAATTCTACATCTGGCTCCACCTACAATACAAACCAATCAATTACATGATCAACATCTTTAAAATACTTCTTAAGAAAAGATACATGGAAAACATCATGGGCTTTCATTGTCGGAGGAAATGCAAGTCGATAGGATACTGGCCCAATCCTCTCAATGATATTGAGGGGTCCACAAATCGTGGTGCCAAATTAGCACATGATCCAATCCGTAAGGAGATCATCTTCAGTTTGATGCGCAACTACATCTATTGCCCAACCTGGAACTCGTTGAACAACTTGTTCCTATCTGCATAACTCTTATGTCTATCCTCTGCTACCTTTAGATTCTTCTTGATCACCTGCATCTCATGTTCCATGTCTGCTAATATATATGGTCCAATAAATACCCTGCTAACTGGATCACTCCAACTGATGGGAGTGTTACAAATCCGCCCATACAATCCTCAAAATGACTCATCCTTAATGACTCCTAATAACTGTTGTTGTATGCAAAATCGACCAAAGAGAGATACTCTTCCCACTTCCACTCCTGATGCATCACATACATCCTCAACATGTCCTCTAATATCATGTTGACCCTCTCTGTCTATCCATCTGTCTGCGGATGATAAGTTGTGATGAAGGCCAACTGTGTACCCAAACCTCCAAATAACACCTTCCAAAACTTGGAAGTGAACTTCGCATCCCCATCTAACACAATCTTCTTTGGAACACCATGCAGTATAACCACATCTCGGATGAAAACCTGTGCCATATCACTAGCTAAGAACGTAGACTTCACTGGAATGAAGTGTGCAACCTTTGTTAACCTGTCCATAATGACCATGATGGAATCATGCTGCTTCGTTGTCTTTGGAAACCCTATGATGAAATCCATGAAAATGACCTCCCATTTCCATTCTAGAATCGCAATCATCTGTAGCAGTCCTCCTAAATGTTTACACTCTACCTTCACTTGCTGACAATCAAATATTCTAGCCATGAACTCTAATGCATCCCTCTTCAATTCAGCCAACAGTAATATCCCTTCACCGTTGTCAGTGTCTTCTAATAACCCAGGTGACCTAAATATGGTTTTTCATGAAATTCCCTCAATATCACATTCTTGAGCTCACTGCTATATGGTACATATATCCTGTCTCGAAACATAACCAATCCATCTTTTGTAAGACGATAGTGCATGCCCTGCGAACCTGTACCTATACATGTACCTGTGCATGTACCTGTACTGCCACATGTACCTATACCACTACATGTACCTGTACATGTACCTGTAATATCACCCTACTACAACCTATGCACAATCTCCATATACCTGATATCCTGCTATCTTGCTTGCAAGATCCTATCATGTAAGTTTGTTCCATAGGAGCTCACAGCTGCCAAGTGATGTACCTTTACCCATCTACTGAGAGCATCTACCACCATGGTCTCTTTACCTTTTATGTACCTGATCTTGAAATCAAACTCACTAATCATGGCCAACCATCTAGTCTGCCTGGCGTTTAGATTCAATTGGTCAAACAAATACCTCAACGCAATGCGATCACTCATAAGCAAAAACCACCTGCGAAGAAGATAGTGCCTCCACATCTTCAGTGCATGTATAATCATTGCTAACTCAAAATCATGTGTCGGGTAGTTCTACTCGTGGTCATTTAGTTTCCAGGACTCATAACATACCACCTACCCATCCTACATAAGGACTCCACCAAGCCCTCTCTTGCAAGCATCTATGCATACCACAAACTCTTTGTATGGATCTGTAATCTATAGTACCAGTGCATGCGCCAACAACTACTTTAGTTTCTCAAAGCTATCCTCACACCCCTCTGTCCACTTAAATTTCTTACCTTTCCTCTGCAATGATGTAATGGGATAAGCAATCTGTGAGAAGTTCATGATGAACCTTCTATAATAGCTTGCCAGACCCATGAAATATCTCACCTCATATACATTCTTAGGAGCTACCCACTCCATGATGGCCCTTATCTTCTCTGGATCTACTGCAATTCCTTCCTTGGAGACAACATGCCCCATGTAGTGTACCTCATTCTGAAATAAACTATACTTGTTGAGCTTAGCATGCAACTGATGCTCTCTCAACAATCTCAACATTGCTACTAAGTGCTTGGTGTTCTCTGCCTCATTTTTAGAATATACCAGTATATCATCAATGAACACAATAACAAACTTATCCAAATATGGATGCAACACACTATTCATCAAACACATGAATGTAGTTGGAGAATTAGTTAATCCAAATGGAACAACAAAAAACTCATAATTCACATACCTGGTCCTGAACGCAGTCTTGTAAATGTCCTCCTCTTTTATGCATACCTGATGGTATCCTGATCTAAATTCAATCTTTGAGAACATTGTTGCTCCCTTCAATTGATCGAACAAGTCATCAATGCTTGGCAAAGGATATCTATTCTTGATAGTCACTTTGTTCAACTTCGTGTAATCAATGCATAATCTAAGGGTACCATATTTCTTCCTCACAAGCAAGACTGGTGCACCCCAAGGTGATACACTTGGCCTAATGTATCCCTTATCCAACACTTCCTTCAGCTATAATTTCAACTCAACCAACTCAGGTGTGCTCATCCTGTAAGGTGTTTATGATGTTGGAGTTGCGCCTGGCACTAACTCAATCAAAAATTCTACATCCCTGTGAGGTGGAAACTCTGTAATGTCCTTAGGGAATACATCATGAAACTGCTGCAACACTGGGTACCTATTCAACATATCTGCATCCTCAGCCTCCTTACCCTTATCACTAGAAATGTGTACTGCAAATAGCTTGCACCCTTTCCTACAGCTACGCTTTGCTTGCATAGTTATCACCATCCTAATTGATGTGGCTTTCTTCTTACCTTGCAAGACTCTTAGTTCTCCATTGTCATCAACACGCTCAATAGATTTGTCATAGCAGTCAACCTTGGTTCTAATTTAGATACAACCAATCCATGCCAAACAACATACTGTATGATCCCAACGGTAACACATTCAAATGTGTTGTTGTAGGCATACCATTTAATTCAAATGCACAAGTTGACCCAATGATGAACTCACTTCTTCGTACCTATAGCCAACTGCACTAACCAATACTCTGCATGCAAATCCTTATTCAAACCACACTTATCCACCAAGTCAAGGCTAACATAGCTATAATTGATCCAGGGTTAATCAAAATAGAAATAACTTGATCACAAAGCTTACCGTCCATCTCAATGATAGATTCCTAGTGATTTTCTTCCCCATTTTCCACTATTGCATAGATACATGGAATACTCTAACCAACATCCCCAACAATATGTTCCTTTTGTGCACAATATATCTTAGGCCTTCTACCCTGATGCTGTGGACAATCTCTCCTAAGGTTCTCTTCACCACATGTCCAACACTCCAACCGAATAGTGCCCTCACCTCTATTGTGTTGCTAATTTTGTGGCCCATGTCCCTATTTAGGTGTATTAAATATCTTTTGCGGAGACACATTTTCTTTCCCATATGCATGTTGAGGCCTTTTCCTCTTAGGCTACCATTTACCTCTACCTTCTCTTTTCCCTTCCATCCATGTTGAGATTCATTCTTATGCTTTGATTGATCGAAATGCTTTAGTTTCCCAATAACTTCCTCAAGTGACCGAGGCTCATCATACCCAATCGGATCTCTACATACTAATGGAAAACCACTAATAATTCACTGAACTTTAGCCTTCTCATCAATAAGATACGATACATACTTCAATAGTTCTAGAAACTTAGTCGTGTACTCTCCGTCTGTCACTAATCCCATCTTTAACTCATAGAATTATTTTTCCTTACTTTCATCGTACCTTTCTAACAAGTACTTCTTCCTGAAAATCCTCTTGAATTCCTGCCAAATCAAGTCATCTGTCCTGATGTCTCTAACCCGCTTAACATCTTCCCACCATATGTCTACTTTACTTTTCAAGCTTAAGATAACTATTCTAGCCTTCATGTTATTTGTGTACTCATGCAACTCAAAGAATTTTTTCATCCCAAGTATCCAAGCCTCTGGATCTTCTGACTTCTTCACATCTCCATCAAAAGTAGGTGGTTTCTATTTCTTGAATTCATCCGGTAAGTATCGACTATCATTCCTCCTATAATGATGATAGCGACGATGATCATGATGTCTATCAGAACCAAAAATAGAATAATACATGTACTCATCATGCCTCCTTTCCTACCTTTCCCTGCTTGATCCTTGCTTCTTCTTTCCTTCTTTGCCATTCTTGCTCCAATGCCAAAGTGCTCCAAGAAAAACTCTAAGTCTCCAAAAGTATGAGAGAGGGAGAATAATGAAAAAACTCCAAAGATAAATTGACAAAAGGTTACCCACTGATCATTAGAAGTCTTTTTATGAATGAGGCCTCTATTTTCTTCATTTTCCATTATTTTCCTTCATTTTCCTCTTCACATGCAACATGTGACCTTTCACCTCCTTTTTCTCCTAATTTCCATTATTTTAATAAATAATTGTGCCAAAAATTCCATTTTTCCTTTCCAAGGCCTTAGTCATTGCCTTTACTAATTTCCTTAGCTATAAACAACCAAATGAAAACCCACTAGGATGTCTTTCCCAACATTAAGCTTGGAATAAGTGTCACATTCATCTGTGGTTATTGTTTTTAACTTTTATTACATGGAATTTTCACCATGGTTGTTACAAAATGTTTCCAAACTCTCGTGATTTTGGGTAAGGAGTTTAGAAATCTACATAAGAGGGTGAGGTCCTATCAAAGGATCACACCTACAACTATGTCTATCATGAACATAACCATGACCTAACCCATATAATTTACCAATATTAGGTACCTAACATGGAGGCATAAAAGAAATTCCAACCATAAATTTCTAAGAAAATATAATACCACCTCCCTATTATTGTAAAGATATTTTTCAAAAACCATAAGCCACCTAATCACCCAATCTTCCATAAAATGCATGTGCATCAATCCATGAAAATATGTGTATTTTCCATAGAAGGGTGTAAAGCAATGCTAGAGTTGAAAAACAAGCTCTTGATTTCATGTTTTCATATTTGTATATCTATCACCTCATTTCTATCAAACCTCATCCTATAAAATTCAAGAATCCTAGCCCTATATTTGGAAATGTTTTTTTATGGCTCTTTGTGAAGTATTTGCTGGTTGTAAAAGAAACAATTCGATTTCTTGATGATTTAATAACTATTGTCATTTTAGTGTTTTAATCTCTACTTGATGGTTGGGAGATAAACTAAGGTCATTTTTTAGTATGGGATGGTAGGTTTTGGTTCTATTTATTTGTAGAGTCCATGATAATATAATTTATATGTTCTAGTGAAATAAGAATAATAGATTTATATTTCCTTGATTAGTTTATAAAATTTTAAAGATATAAACCTATGGTGGAAATAATAAACAATGGTGATGGGGACCTCTCTCATCCTTTTTTGGGTCACATGCACTCCTTTTTCTCCTAAAAACAAGTATTTTTCTCCCAAAGGAGAGCCACGGTTTTTAGAAATGAAATAAAGGCCATGAAACTTTTTTCTCGCCAAAGTTATGATTGATATATGTTACTAATATGTGTGAATTCCTAGAATATACATATATATCATTAAAATTTGATTTTCCATTTTAGTTGATAAGTTATATGGTAGTTCAATGGGGTCCAAGGCTAATTAGACTAAAAGGTGTCTCACACTTTTAGAAAACACATGCATATTCTTGTGTCAATGTGTTCCTAACACCCCATTGCCACTTTTTCACTCATCATATTTATGTTAGAGGACAAATATAATATTGTCTAAAACTAACACCAATAGATCCTAAGCTTCGAAGACTTTATGTGATAAAGTTCAAATATCATTTTCAATATGAGCTTATGTTATTTTCTATAATAGCATAAATCAAATGAAAAGGATAATAATAATGAAAAAAAATTATATGTATATGTATGCTAAAGAAATTGGTGTTTTTTATTTCTTACGGAGAATGAAGTTTTCTAGGGGGGACAAACTCAACTAGGTTAATTAAAATAAGCTAAAAAAATCTTTAAACGAAAATTTTCATGATCAAAATTTCATCATTGATAATGAAGCATAGCCTTTATCAAAATTTCTATTAAATTTAAAAACTAAAATATTGAAAATAAAAATTTGAATTTATGAACTTATTAATTTACTCTTTACAGTTTTCATTCTAAAAGATTATAGCTTCATATTCAAAAGAGGTGGAGTATGTCACTTTCATAAACAATTTTTTAGTAACAAATATACATTTCTATAAGTTGTATCACAATTAATATCCCCAAAATATAGGGATCTCATATACCAATTTGGTATGTGGCTTGGCCAGTCATTATTATTATTATTATTATTATTATTATTATTATTGCAACATAATTAAAAATTAAGAAAATAAGACATTTTTTATTAAGAAAAAATATAAATATAAATTATTCCAGCCATGAGGGTTAGCTCAAGTGGTCATGAGGCAAATATAAGATCTCTCCCTCAAAATTTTGATGGGTCCTGATTCCACTCCACTCTTATCCTCTGAGGGTGGAGCTCCCTAATCAATGCCAAAATCATGGGGAAGCCTTATATCTATATATATATATATATATATATATAGGGGGAAAAGAGATAATTTAGTCTATTAGCTAAATTATGTTTTTAATAATAGATATATTAATAATATTTAGACAAACAAAATCAATGTTCCATGAATTTCTAGAATAAGTGACATCTATTAAAAATTATTTATATCTATAAGCATCAATAAAAAATGTCGATAAGCACCAATCCATCATAACCAGCAAAACACTTGTAATATATATCAAGTTAATAACATTAAAAATCATTAAAAAAATGAGATTATACTTTATTTAAATTATTATTATTATCATTTATAAAAGCAGTTAATATATAAATTAAACATTTATATATTAAAAAAACCACATGTAACAAATTTTTAACAACTGTGGAGATCCACCTTACTTTTAATATGGAGATTCTTAATTTTAAATCAGCTTTGTTACAATATTATGGTTTATTAATACCACATAAACCATAACTCATTTTATATGCCACGTGTTCATATGACTTCTTTTAATTAATCAATCTAATTAAAAATGTTAAAATAGTATAACTACTTTGAAGATAAGTCTCAACCTTTGATTTGTGTATCATATTAAGAATATCAACAATATTTTGTGGAGATTAAATCCTACCATCCACCTAATAACTATTTATAATAAAAAAATTAAAATTTAAGTAGCACTATTCCAAAAAAAATAATATAAACAACGACCTTGGAAAAAAATAGTTTTTCAACATAATTTTGACTAAATCCAACCAAATGAAAATTGGAAATTTAAATGAAAATAAAAATAAACAAGAATTATTCTAAAATAAAAATAAACAAGACTTATTCTAAAATAAACATGCTTATGACCTAATTATAAATTTTATTAGTTTTTGAAAACAAATCCTTTAAACAATTTTACAATTAAATTTGTTTATAATTTATTTTTATTTTATAATAATAATTTAATTTAATTTAATTAAATATTGAGATAAATTAAATATTTATAATAATTAAATAAAAATATTTACATTTTAATTTAATATATTAATTTTTTCTTAAAAATTCATTTTCTCTTTTACGTTACGTTGAAGTTGGTTGTGACAATTCCGAGGTGTTGGCTTTCCATATTAGAAATTCAATCTCCTAACTGTTATTTCCTTTAGTTAAAGTTGCTTAAAACGACTTCCGCGCTTTGGCTTTCCAATCATCTGAGAATGTTTAATTCTTGTGACAATGTTTATATAAATAATTTCAAAATTTTAAAAGATGAGCATATATAAAATTTAAATTTAATAGTATAAAAGAATGAATTAAAAGATAAGCATATATAAAATTTAAATTTAATAGCCTAAAAAAATGAATAAATTTTTTGTTAAATGAATATAAAATATTTTTAATAGCTTGGAGTATGTCTTAAAATTGCTTTTGTTTAGTTAAGAGCTAATCTTCTTCATGGCTTGGAGTATGTCTTAAAATTACTTTTGTTTGGTTAAGAGCTCATCTTCTTCGAATATGAGGAAATAAGTTAACTGCCCAAGATCCACAAGCATATCAGAGGAGTGAAAGCATGCTCCCTTAAGCACCACGGGTTATTCCAGGTGGCGTAGTTTTCCTTGATTAATGTTGATGAATTAGCATGCATTTGTCAAAATCTTTGTCCACACTACACAACTGAGTTATGATAGATTTTCCCACCTGTAAAAAAAAATAAAACAACTTCCGAAAAATAACCAACCTATTATTGCTTGGTTTCCATTCAAATTTTCAAAGTGATTTGTAAAACTATGTCATGGATGACTACCATGTGATTGCACTTATTTGATCAATCTGATATTGTTGTTAAACTAAATTTCGTATTTTTTTACTAAAAAATGATTGCCTTTTTGTGTTGGTTGGCATTTACAAATCCTAATGGCATGTTTTAAGAGGTTATTTTTTGTTTTTGATATATTGTTTTTGTATAATGTGAAACATAAAAAATTTGAAATATTTTAAAATTTATAATTTAAATTTGATTAAATGTTTTAACTAGCTCAAAGAAGAAAATTAATATAGTCAAGATTAGAATGAACTCTCATGAGTTCCATAGTGAAATGGGTCGTTGGGCAGTTCCTAAAACACCATGGATGGAAAGGATCTATCATCTCTGTGAGAATATGAGCATTGAGGATGAAAATCACTTCCTCTTAGAGTGCCCCGTGTATAACCACATTAGATCTCAGTTTCATAATCTTTGTTGCAACACTGACCTTCCTAGCCTTTTACGATGTCAAAATTATAGTGAGTTCGGGAGGCTTCTCTCCAAGCTTTTTGAGCATGGGAATAAAATCCTAAATCAAATTAAATAATAATTTGTTTCTTTAGGTCCGATAGACCAAAGTTTGGTCTCAGTGGGTGTTAACCTCCTCCTCCTCCTCCTCCTCCTCCTCCTCCTCATATTGTTTCCATGGTGGGGTGAGTATTGAGGCTCAGGACAAGCATTAATTCCTACACATGTGGTTTTATATGAAAAGGGAGGTGAGTAAATGGGTTTCGGGAAGGCAACCGAGGAATGTTCTCGACACAGAGGGTATTATAAGCATCAAGGGAATTGTAAAGGGTGCCAAGGTGGTAAGCACGACAATGAGTTTGGCATTTTGGGACACTGGGGTTCGTGAGGAGGCAAGAATCTTTGGATCCTTTTGTTCTTTCATTTTGGGGGGGTGGTGTTGGTGTTTAATCCTAACTAAGTGCAGCACTCAAAGAACCCCATGGCTTCAACGGGTTCCTATTCCATGGGATCCTAGAAAGCAACAGACGGGGATTGGGCTAGTGAGAGAATTTTGATATGCGGCTTGCCTTCACCCATGGAAGGTCCGGAGGAAATATCTTACCACGTCATCTTCACTTTGGAGAGACCCTTCGTTGTTGTGGCTATTGCAGGTCACTGGTATCATCCCTATGTTCATGTTATGATTTTCGCATTACTGCATTTTCTCCTTTCACGTTGTCATTGGAGTCCAAGCAAGACTGTTTCGTTGTTCGCATCAACATTGGCGGTTAGGTGCATTGGCTTCATAGCTAACGGGGATGCTCTTGGTTGTAAGAACTTTCAAGCCAGATAGTGTAGTTACAGAGTCTATTTTTGCAGAATTAGTGTAATTTGGTTCTAAAGGGGGGAGCTCTTGTTCCCGAATCCCATGGTCCTCCATACTTTGACGACCATTTTAGAAGACTGTGGGGCCTGTTAGTGGTGGGTAGTAGAAGCGTGTGCATATCTGTAAGGGAGGAATTTTGGTAAGTGTTGTGTGTATTTTCTGACTCTTACATCATGCAACGTCATAGAGGGTGCCCCAGACAACGAGGAGGTAATCATGGTTGAGGAATTCCTGAGGAGGACAGGGAGCTAGAATCCCCTCTTAAGGATTCACCTGGGTGAGTAGCTCTTCTAGCTCATTTTGACACCATTGATGTGCAAATCCACCTCCTTCAGTATTCGGTTGACTAGGTAGACGAAGCATTAATTGAGGAACATGTAGACCTGGTTGGTTTTCTTGCTAATATCCTTCACAACTAGAGATTCATTCTTGTCTGCCAAGCCACCCTCTAGCGAAACCAACAGCACCTCCAAGACAGTATCGATAATTTCAAGACCCGCATGGCTCACGTGGAATCTCACATCCATGAGGCCTTTTATCATCTAGATGTTAATGGCATAGCTACAAAGGCAAATGCCTCTACTCCTATTAAACTATGAAGAAGAAAATTGGATGTATATATGTTTTGGATAGATTTTTTGCATGTTGGGCAGTAGATAGAATGTGACCTTGTTTTCCCTGCCTTCTTTCTGAGATGTTTTTACAGGCCAACAAATATGGTCTGTTAGGTCCTTATAATACTAGTGTATTCCCCTTATTGTTATAATTAGTGTAGTGCCCTATTATTATTGTTTTACCCATGTATCCCCCATGTTGATATTGTTGTGCCCCATAGAATCCCACTATTCTTATTGGTGTTCCCTTACATTAATATTGTTATGTAAGCTTTGATCATATTGTGACCTCTTAGACCCGTTTATATACTAATTAGGTCTTATCATTTGTATCATCCAAGAACTGCACATTTATGTAATGTAAAGGAAGTTTCCCCCTCGAAGAGGTTATTTCTCAAGTCATTGATCTATCTTTTCTCTATTTTGTGATCTAGTTGCATAACATTTGGTATCAAAGATTTGGATTCTAGGGTTTCTCTTCTTCAAATAGGCTCCAGAATTCCATCTCAAACATGTGACCTAAAGAAAATCATCATAACTTTCGTTTTAGGCATCGGATTTGGATTCTGTAAAAAGTTGTTGAAGGTGCACAGACTGTAGTTTTTTCTGTATCAATTTCAGGATTGAATGTTGAAATAGTGCATGTGGCATCCCATACAACTTTGCTCTATTGAACCACTCCATAATCAAGTCATCATGGGATATATGGCATAACTCTATATTGAAGAATCCAATATTGGTCTAACTTGTGGCATTGGAAAGAAGATTCATAGGGCTACCGCATGAGCTAGTTTAAAACCTTGGAAATCTAAAATTAGAGAGATACAACAATTGCAATATCGAGCTCCAAAAAATGAAGAAAAGGTGTGTATTTTTTTATTTTTGTCATAACTTTTGTTCAAAAAATCAATTTGAAGTGATTCAAAAGGAATATTAAAGCATAGATATAAGTTTTTGGTTCTAAAATTCCTCCAAAACAAAAGAATTCTACACCCATTAAGCCCTCAGAAATCTCTACTATGACGCATGAAGAGGAATAACTGCAACATGATATATCAAAATTATGGGACCAAGTGCAACAAATTTCTCTCTCACAAAGAGCAACAAAATATGACATAGACGGTTTAAAAGTAGACATGGAAGGTTTGACAAATTTGTTGCAAGAAAGGCTTCCCTATGGTGACAAGGTAATACATGAAAATCATGATGAGGACAAAAGGAATATTAATTATCATTTTAGAGACTTAAATGTGGCGTTTAAGGACCACCACATTCCATAGATAGATATGAGGAAGTTTTATCGAAAAGATCCGGTAAAATGGATACTACAGATGGATAATTATTTTGATCTAAATGATGTGCAACACGCACAAAAGGTATGCATTAAATCTTTATATTTAAAACTCAATTAATTTTGTATAGTATCGATGGTTTTTTCTCATAAACCACTTGTCACTTGGTCAACTTTTATAGACGAAATGATAGCACATTATGAGGATAAAAAAGAGAAAACATTCTTTATCCAATTGATAAATCTCAAACAAAAGGGTTCAATGGCAGAGAACATTGAGGACTTCGAAAAATTGAATATCAAGGTAAATGATATTCCAGAGGAGCATAGGATTGATGTATTCATAGGGAATTTGAAGGATAACATCCAACACGAGGTTTACCTTTGGGAATCTGATTCATTAAAGAAGGAATTCAGGGTGGAAATAAAAGTTGAAAGAAAAATCATGGCAACAAGGAAGTCTACCACTCACAACTATAAAGAAGGAAGTGTTTCTGCTCCTAACCTTTCACAACCTAAAAGTTTTACACCACAACAATTAGAGGAAAAAGGAGAAAAAGGGATTTGTTATACTTGTGATATAAAATATACTAAAGATCATAAGTGTGGTGAGAAGAAATTATTCTACATAGATTGTGAAGAGGAGGGAAAAAAGGAAAAAGAAACATCAAAAGAGGAGGATATACACCAGGAACCACCCCATAGAATGAAGAAATGAATCTAACGACATCTTGTAATGCATTGGTCGGAATTGCCACTCCTCAAACTCTCAATATTTAAGGATATATCAAGAAGAAAAAGGTAATAGTGCTTATTGATTTGGGTAGTACCCATAGTTTTATTCATTGTAAGATAGCCAAGGAATTGAATTGCTTCCTATATCACACACCAGAGTGTCAATTGATGGTTTCAAATGCAGGAAATATAAATTTCTCTAGAAAGTTCCATAATATCAAGCTAACCATGCCAGAATATTTATTGAATAGTCCAATGCTTTCCATTCCAATGGGTGTTGTTGATGTTGTACTAGGATTCCAATGGTTACAATATTTGGGGACAATAGCTTTTAATTTTCAAGAACTTTTCTTGAATCTTTTTTAGAAGGAGAGGAATTTGAATTAAGGTGTATTGCGGGAAAACCATGAAAGATAATTATTTCTAATGGAATGAAAAATCTTCTGAAGAAATAACAATGGGGTTTCATTGCACAATTATGCTCACTAGAGGTTCAAACATCGAAATCGTATATTTCTCCATATCTCCAAAAATTCTTGGACAATCATTCCAAGGTATTTGAGACTCCCAGTGGCCTCAAACTTTTTCATGATCATGATCATTCTATTCATTTGATTCCGACAAATTTTCATCCAAACATCAAACCTTACAAATATCCATATTCCCAAAAGAGTGAAATTAAACGTATGGTTGCAAAAATGGTGGAGGCTGGTATAATTCAACCAAGTCAAATTTCTTTCTTTTCTCAAGTAGTATTAGTGTACAAGAAGGATGGATCATGGTTTTTGTGTCATAATTATAGGGGGCTCAACAAGTTCACTATTAAAGATAAATTTCACATTCATGTCATTGATGAATTGTTGGATGAATTACATGGAGAAATTTACTTCACCAAGTTGGATCTTCATTCAGGATATCATCAAATTAGAATGAAGACTGAAGACATTTCAAAAATAGTATTCATAACTCATGAGGGTCAGTTTGAATCTTTGGACATGTATTTTGATCTTACTAATGCACCTTCCACATTCCAAGTTTTGATGAAATCCATTTTCAAAACCTTCCTTAGAAAATTTTGTTTGTATTTTTTGATGATACACAAATCTATATAAAGTCTTGGAAGGATCATGTTCAACATGTTGACAGGGTGCTCAAAATATTGGAGGAGAAACAATTATATGCAAAAACCTCCAAATGTTTCTTTGGAGTACATGAGGTGGAATATTTGGGTAATATTGTATCTCATGAGGGTGGTAAGGTAGACCCTAACAAAATTAAAGCGATTAAGGAATGGAAAATCCTCACAACAATAAAGCATCTTCGAGGATTTCTCGGGTTGACCAGGGACTATTACAAGTTTGTTAAGAATTGTGGGAGAATAGCAACACCTATAACAACATTACTGAAGAAAGATGCATTTTCTTGGACTCCAGAAGAAACTAAAACCTTTGAACATATTAAAGAGGAAATGTGTAAAACACTGCTCTTAGCTACGCAGGACTTCACAAAACCTTTATTGTGGAATGTGATGCCTCGAGAAATGGAATTGGTGTTGTTTTATTGTAAGAAGGAAGACTCATTTTTTTTGAAAGTCATCCAATCAAAGGAAAGCATTTACACAAACCTATTTATGAAAAGGAAATGTTGGCAATACTACATGCACTAAAGCAATGGACACCTTACCTAATGGGAAGACACTTCAAGGTAAAAACAAATCATGATAGTCTTAAATAATTTTTGGAACAAAGATTATCTTCGGGAGAGAAGAAAAAATGTGTCACAAACATGTTGGGTTATGACTTTGAAATCATCTACAAAAAAGAGAAAAAAAAAATTGTTGCATATGAACACTCAAGAAAGGATGAGGATGTGGAAGCATTTCTTTGTGCCATTTCTAATATCCAACCTGATTGGATAACCGAAGCAAGGGATGAATGGAAGAATGATGAAGAGGTGTGGACACTCATTCAAAAGTTGCAGCAAGATCCCAATACATTTGATACCTTTTGCTAGAAAAATGATTCATTATGGTACAAAATATTCATTTGGAATTGAACACCCCCCCCCCCCCCTTAGGAGGGCACTCAATATTTTTTTAAAATTACCACAAGGTCAAGTAGGAATTTTTCTACGATGGCCTTAAATTTGATATTCAGAATTTTGTGGCAGAATGTTTGGTTTTCCAACAAAACAAAGGTGATACAATTAAGATCCCAGGTCTCTTACAACCTTTAGTAATTCCAAGTCAGCATTGGGAGGAGTTCTCAATGGATTTTATCACGATTTACCCAATTCTGAAGGAAAGAGTGTCATCATGGTGGTACTTTACAAACTTACCAAGTATGCACAGTTTTGTACATGATCTCATCCTTTCAAAGTCAGTACAATTGCTACTACATTCATTGAGACAATTCAAAAGCTACACGGAAACCCAAAGATTATTATAAGTGATATAGATCACATTTTCACTGGAAATGTTTGGACAAAAATATTTTCTTGTCTTGGTACTCAGTTAGCTCATAGCTCATCTTATAATCCTCAATCTAACGAGTAGACTAAGATAGTGGACAAATGTTTGTAAGGATATCTTCATGCTTTGTATCTGATAAAAAAACACAATGGATCAAGTGGTTTCATCTAGTTGAATGGTGTTATAACACTTCCTTCCGTGCTGCAACAAAAATTACCCCATTTATGGCACTTTATGGATATCATCCACCATCCATCACATCATCTTTAAGAGAAAAGTCTAAGGTTCAAGCGGTGGAAGATCACATCGAGCATCAACAACAAGTTCTCTAACTCTTAAAGGATAACCTTACTCTGGCACAGAATAGAATGAAACAACACGAAGATCAGCGTCACAATGAAAGAAGTTTTGATGTAGGCGGCTGGGTATTTTTACGACTACAACCATACAAACAAATGCCCCTCAAGAAGGCTAAGAAGGATAATAAATTATCACCCAAGTACTATGGTCCTTACAAGGTGTTCCAAAATATTTGTACCATGGCATACAAATTGGAGTTGCCTACATCTTCCTAAGTACACCCAATTTTCCATGTTTCATGCTTAAAGAATGTTATCGGTGACAAGCTCCCATTTTAAACAGTGTTTCCAGAACTTGACGAAGAAGGAAAAATCATATTTGAGCCTAAATCAATCATAGAAACAAGAACCCGATACCTATGGAAATGATTAATTTCAAAGTATCTCATTAAGTGGAAGAAATTACCCATTGAAGATTCCACATAGGAGGATGAGAATTTTATACAGAAGCATTTGGAACTACCCAAGCGTTGAGGAAAACACTTTTTTGAAGGAGAGGGTCTTGTTAGGTCCCTATAATACTAGCGTATTCCCCTTATTTTTATTGTTAGTGTAGCCCATTATTGTTATTATTTTTCCCATGTATGCCCCATGTTGTTATTGTTGTGCCCCATAGAATCCCAATATTGTTATTGTTGTGTCCTTACATGATTATTGTTATGTAGACTCTTATCATATTGTGACCTCTTATACCCCTATATATACCAAGTAGGTATTATCATTTATATCATCTAATAATTGTTCATTTATGTAATGTAAAGGAGGTTTTCAAATAGGCTATTTCTCAAGTCATTGATCTATCTTTTCTCTATTTTGTGAGATGGTTTCATAATAGAGTTGGAGTGATGCCTTTTCTAGATTGCAGAAACTCCTCATGATGTATCATTCTCTTGATTTAATAGAAAATGTGAATTTAAAAATATATATATATATATATAAGAAATTTTTAATACAAAAAAAATATTTTTTTATTAATGTATCATGATAAGACATAGTGTCCTTTTTTACTGACAACAAACACCCATATATTATTGAAAATATATATAATTTATATATGAATCACTCAATTAAGAAAAGTTAATAATAGAAAAGCATGTTACTCTTGTTATTGTTATGTGAAGATAGAAGGGCAGCGACACTATTAATTTAGTTGCACATTTTGAGAGTGCACTGGTATCTCTGGTGTTAATTTTGGCTTTTCCACAATGAGGAAAATAGAAAAGAAACTATGTAATGAAACAAAATTTGTCCAAAATCTATTCAATTTATATATGTTGTGAAAAAATTTTCTCAACTGATCAGAACAAAAATGAAGCAAACCCAAGTTTGTCATAAGTGAGAAGACAACCAATAAAGTGTGGCATAATATCAGGTAACCTCTACCTAAGTCTGCAATTTTGAAAAATATCAAGTATCGTTTACCTAACAAGTCTGCAATTTTGCAGAAAATTAAAGGATGCATAATTTTTAGCAAGTTCCTTTAGCAAATTTGGTTTGAAGATAGGATTCTAATGAATAACATTCAATCCAATAAGATGGCCTTCATCGTTCCTCATGGCCATTACCATTATCAATGGAAGTTAATACCATGTAGATTGAAAAACACCCCTTTTCAATTTCAGAAGAGGAGAGAAGACAATTTCAAAGATCTATCTCAGTTTATATAGTGTATATTGATGATTTGTTAGTTTGTTTAAAAAAATCTGCAAAAACATTTGAAACAATACAGAATTTCTATGAAAATATGATCCACATAGATTGGTTCATTAAATTTTAAAAAGGTTGTCCAAACATAAGGATGCATATTAAAAATGGATTTGTAACATTATAGCCAAATATCTTGCAATCTCTTCCCAAATTTTGTAATGAGATTAAATCTAAAACTCAGCTACAATGCTTTCTTGGAAACCTTAAATATATTCGTCGTTTTTATAAAGGACAATGAGATTTATGTTTTTGTTAAAAAGATTTATGAAATTCCCCTTGCATGGGATTTAGAAATGGCCAAAGTTGTTCAACAGTTAGCTTTACTTGAAATTGACTACCAATAAAGGACATATGTCAATGAAACATATTATTCACTTACTACATGGGCTGGAGTATAAATGAAAAGAATTTAAGAGATGGATTTGAAAACTTTTGTGTTCCCCTTTCAATATAGTTTAAATCTGCAAAACTTAACTATCCTTTTAGTCATAAAAAATTTCTTAAGGTAAAAAGGGCCTAGGATGCTAAAAACAATAAATGGTTAGAAGTAAGAAACACTCGAATATTGAAATGAGCTTCTTATATTTGATTTTGATATTATTTCTAAGCCTAGATAAGCCATGATGTTGACCAAAAAATATGCAAAACCTACTTTTTCAATTTCTATAGGAATGAAAGTACACTAAATGGAAAAAACTATTTTTTATCCAAAGGCAGAGATCCTTTGTAGCCACGTGGCCTTAGTAGAGTCACTGGAATGGGAACATTTGGTGCAGACTATAAAATGAGAGAGATGAAGAATTTTTGTCCAAAATTATTATTGAAGAGATTAAAAAGAATTGAGATGAAGATCCAAAGTTTAGAAAAGTGGAAGAAGAAAGTTTTTTTGGGACCATGACTCAAGCACATGAAATATTAAATAGAATTAGGTTTAGGGTAGTTGAAGAGTTTGTTGAAAATAATATTTTCCTTTATGATGTCAAAGGTCTTCTCACTAGAGGGACAGGGGGAACTAATATCATGTGTAGATTTTAATAATCAACAGAATATAATTTATTTCGTAAAAAAGACTATACCTGGCAGAAATCAACATAATATAATTTATGGTTAAATTCAAACATAAAGTTATAAAAAATAAATAAATAAATAAAATGTAGCCAATTAAATATATCATCATTGTTCAAAATATCAAGAATTTAAAAGGGAAAATTCTCAAGGTCATCAATGATGAAGTAGAGTTAAATATTGAGGTAAAATATGAGTTTGGAGGACAATGATATTGTATCCCACTCTAGAAAATGAAATGCTCTAATATCTACAAATGTTTCATAAACTTCTTGTACCCACTACTAGATTCCATCAAGATTTGGGAGGATTTGTACTATAGTGAGAATTCTATCATAAAGAAACAAATGCATAATCTCAATAATCATCTAGGATACTAGTATTTGTAAAAGCATCATGGACCATTCTTTCCTTCCATTTCATCTTTCCCATCATAGGATATATTTTCTAATTGTAATAATCTTCTCTTAGATTTGTAACATTGATGATATTGTTAAGTAAAAGTTTAGATATTGAATATATGATACTATCATATTTATCAAATGAACCTTGGTTTTTCTTGGCCTCATAGGTAGCCTTATGCTCTACTTTGTATAAGTTTGTGTGTTATTAAGTCTAGTGCATTAGTTAACAAGTAAAATTATCTAGGTCCTCATATGCCCTTAGACCTTAAAAGGAAAAGATAACATAAGATAGCATGAACTGTAGTTCATGCTCTAAATCTTGAATTGGTTAATGTTAGTCACAGTAAACTAGTAGACCCACTACCATAGTTATAAATAAGTATGATCTAAGACTCTAAGGAGAGTTTAGGCATGGAATTTTATACATAAGGATGATTTAAGTCCATCAGGATCATCAGGAATTTTTGTGTGAAGAGTCATATTTAACTATGTATTCTCTCTAGATGCACTTAATTTGATCTTCCGTGTAAACTAAAAGCAAACTCTTTATGTTATACAAGTCTTAGTTACTATGTATTATCTTCGAATACACTTAGTGTGATCTTCCAAACAAAAATGCATGAACTTTGTATGTAATGTGTGACATGATAATAGAAGGTTTGTTTATTATAGTCACTACCATCATCTCCCTCACTTTTTCAATCCTATCATTATGCTTCGTGAAATCCAACACACTTGTAATTGAATCTTTACCCCCCAACTTATGACCCCCAACAACTCTTCTATGCGAGAGTAGGAACCAATCCACCACTTATAGAAACTAGTCCCATTGATGTGTAAATGGCATCAAATATTGTAGATATACTCTATCTATCATCATACATGGGCTCAACACTTTCAAACCGCCCTCGTATCATCTAATAGTGTACATTTGAACATACCTCCTATGTCATATGCCTCTTCATTCTCAGCATTTGTGGAACTTTAGTCCACTAGTCCTCAATCTATCTTTGTATATGTCACACATATCAACCATGTATCCCATGATGATTATTAATATCATTCCTCAACATCTATGTCATGTGGTCTATTTTGGTCTTGCATTCTAGTCTTCCATTCCGATGTGGACATTATGGATTTCCTTACCACATTGGAATATTCATGGGACAATATGCATAATAATTCCTAATTCTTTCTGCAACAACCAAGTCCATTAGGTCAATATGCTATGGAATCAAAAGACTTCATTCATGGTCAAGTAGGATTGGTTTAACAACCCCTTATGTTGAACCTAGAAATTTAGGCCACATTCACCTTATGTCCATTACATTGTTCAACAGTGTTTCAATAAGGGCGCATACATATTTGAGGCTCCAAAAGAATAAATTCCCCAAAACCCTCATATTGCATCTAGTTATTGTCCACTCTAGTAGCATTACTCTTCCCCATCCTAAAGAACATATAGAGTCCCATATAACTCTATATCACCGTGGTAATGGCGAACTTAATTATTCCTACTTCCTATCTCAACAACCCAATCCCTTTGATAATTACGTTTTTAACCCACACTCTTGTATAGATGAGCATTTTTTCACTATATCCCAAGCCATTCCTTTTTATGGTGACACCTATTTTTGAACCCAGCTGTTTAGTCCCTTTGACTCACATATGTAGTACTAAGTTAGATTGTCACTCCACCATTTCCTTTCACCCGTCATATTCATCCCTTCTTTCTATACTAATATAATCAACATAAATAACATGGTGACTCACATATGTAGTACCAAGAGAGATAGCACTCCACCATTTCCTTTCTCCCATTATATTCATTCCTTATTTCTATAGGAATATAATCAACATAAATAACATGGTGACAATATCAAATATAGAAATATGAGTAGGCATATTATGTATACGATCATAGAGTATTGTCATCAACAAATTTTTTCGAGTTCACTACTCCATATACCTTAAACATGTCCATAACACACCTAAACTTAGGGGTGAAATACCCGTATATAATCCTCCTTAGATGGAGGACCCATGCCAAAAACACCACGTCATTTCTAATTTTTCACCCTTAGTGCATGTGTGTATGAATCCCATTTTAGGCATGCCTTTATCATGTTACATACGCATCCAATAGGGAGCATCATTCCCACCTTTACATACTTAATTAGTTCCCCTCCATCATCATTTGTTGAGGCGTTTCATACTTAAGGGCATGATGACCCCTCTAGACACATTTTTGCTTCATTATCATGCAATCTCAGCCTAGGCCCCATCGCTATAGGTAAGGATGATTTTCCTGTCCTTTCTTGGGTAGTCTATCCTACTAGCCTCCTCATTGAGCCATCTACACATTGCATATAATAAATGATCCATACCATTTATTGAAACCTTTTACTCCATGAAGTTCCTTTTTATTGTTTGGTCCCTATGTCTGATTTTGTGGGGGTGTGGCCCTATAACTTATTTTTTGAGACATTTTAGAAGCTACAAAAAAATTTCATTTGAGCCAAAATCGTTCTGAACTTTGGATCTGAATTTCAGAGCTTGTCACACTATATTTGCGAAGATATGATCTGGGGAAGTTAGGATTTTTGCAGACTCCCGAATTACATTCCAAACAAGTGACCGGGGGAAAATCACCATAAAAACAATTTTGAGCATTAGATTGAAATTTCATAAGAAGTTTCAAAAAGAGGATGGCCTATAGTTTTCTGGGTATCAGTTTCAGATACTAAGGTCAAAAAAGTGACACGTGGTACGTCATACAAGTTCCTACTGAACTAGTCTATAATCAAGTCACTGTGGGAGATTTGGCATAACTCTTCCTTGGAGAATCCAATATTGATCAGACTTGCGGGGTTAGAAAGAGGACTCAAAGGGCTACTGCAAGACAAGATTTCATATATTCAAGATCCGCAATTACAGAGATACAACAGATTCAATATCGAGCTCTTACAAAGTGAAAAAAAAAAAGGTGTGTAGTTTCTTTTTAATTTTGCATAAGAGTGGTTTGAAAAATTAGTTTGAAGGAATTCAAAGGGATTAGTGAAGAATTATTAGCATTAGTTAATGCCCCAAAGAAAGAAAATGGAAACACCTAGTAAGCAACCTGAAAGCTCTAGCATGACTTATGAAGAAGAGGAAAAATGCAACATGATATATCAAAATTACAAGACCAAGTAACACAAATTTCACTCTCACTAAAGGTAAATGAAGCTAAGATGAATGGCATCTAATATGAATGGCATGCAAGTTAAGATGAATGGCATGGAAGCTAAGATGAATGGCATGGATGCTAAGATGGAAGCTAATATGAATGGCATGGATGCTAAGATGAAAGGCATGGATGATAAGATGGAAGAATTGAAGATAAATTTGAATAAGCTGCTACAAGAAATTGTCACTAATGGTGAAAGGCTAGTAAAGGAAACTCATGATGAGAACAAAATAAATGTTAATCATGATTTCATAGACTCTAATGTTGGGTTGAAGACCCACCATGTTCCAAAAATCGATATGAGGAAGTTTGATGGCAAGGATCCCGTAACATGGATACTATAGATGGAGCAATTTTTCGATCTCCATAATGTGCAAAACACACAAAAGGTACGTATTGAAACTTTATATTTGGAACCAAATCAGTCTGTATGTTATCAATGGCTTTGCTCTCGTAAACAAATTGTCACTTGGGAAATTTTTACGGAAGAAATGATAGCACATTATGAGGATACAAAAAGCAACACCTTTTTTACCCAATTGATAAATCTCAAACAAAAGGGTTCAATGATGGAGCACATTGAGGACTTCCAAAAATTGAACATAAGGGTAAAACATATTCTAGAGGAGCATAGGATTGATGTGTTCATATTGACTTTAAAGGATAATATCCAACATGAGGTTCGCCTTTGGGAACATGATTCATTGGAGAAGGCATTCAGGTTATCAAGAAAAATAGAAAGAACAATTATGGCAACCAGGAAGCCTACCACTCACAACTATAAAGATGGAAGTGTTGTGGCCCCTAGCCTTCCACAACCTACAAGGTTGACACCACAAAAATTGGAAGAAAAAATAGCAAAAGGGCTTTGTTACAGTTGTGATAACTAATACAGTAAAGGTCATAAGTGTGCTGAGAAGAAATTATTCTACATAGATTGTGAAGAGAAGGAAGAAAAGGAACAAGAAATGTAAAAAAAATAGGATATAGTCCAGGAACAAACTCTAGATAAAGAAGAAATGAATCTGACCATATCTTGTAATGCATTGGCTAGAATTACCACTCCTCAAACTATCAAGATAGAAGGACATATCAAGAAGAAAAAGGTAATAGTGTTGATTGATTCGGGAAGTACCTATAATTTTATTCATTGTAAGATAGTAAAGGAATTGAATTGCTTCCTATATCCAGCACTAGAGTGTCAAGTGATGGTTGCAAGTGGAGGAACCATAAATTGCTCTAGAAAGTGTCATAATATCAAGCTATCCATGGGAGAATATGTATTGAATAGCCCAATGCTTTCCATTCCAATGGGTGGTGTTGATGTTGTACTATGAGTCTAATGGCTACAATCCTTGGGTACAATATATTTTAATTTTCAAGAACTTTTCATGAAATTTTCTACAGAAGGAAAGGAATTTGAATTAAGGGGTATTACAGGGAAACCGGGAAAGATAATCAGCTCTAACGGTATGACAAAGCTTCTAAGAAGGAAAAACGAGGTGTAATTGCACAATTATGTTCGCTAGAAGTTCCCACATCAAAATCATCTATTTCTCCATATCTCCAAAATGTCTTGGAAAATCATTCCAAGGTATTTGAGACTCCCAAAGGTCTCCCACCTATCCGTGATCATGATCATGCTATTCATTTGATTCCAGGAAGTGTTCCTCCAAACATCAGGCCATACAGATATCCCTATGCCCAAAAGAGTGAAATTGAACGTATGGTTGCACAAATGCTAGAGGCTGGTATAATTCAACCTAGTAAAAGATCTTTCTCTTCTCCAGGAGTATTGGTGCACAAGAAGGATGGATCATGGTGCATGTGTCTGGATTATATGGAGCTCAACAAGCTAACTATTAAAGGCAAATTTCACATTCCTGTCATTGATGAATTATTGGATGAATTACATGGATCAATTTACTTCACCAAGTTCGATCTTCATTCAGGATATCATCAAATCGGAATGAAGACTAAAGACATTCAGAAAACAACATTTAGAACTCATGAGGGTCATTATGAATTTTTGGTCATGCCTTTTGGCCTGACCAATGCACCTTCTACATTTTCAAGGTTTGATGAATTCCATTTTCAAACCCTTCCTTAGAAAATTTGTGTTAGTATTTTTTGATGATATACTAATCTACAACAAGTCTTGGAAAGATCATGTTGAACATGTTGATAGGGTGCTCAAACTATTGGAGGAGAAACAATTATATGTAAAAACCTCCAAATGTCTCTTTGGAGTACAAGAGGTGAAAATATCTGGGTCATATTGTATCTCATGAAAGTGTTAAGGTATACCCTAGCAAAATTAAAGCCATTATGGAATGGAAAATCCCCACATCCATAAAGCATTTGCGAGGATTTCTCGGGGTTACAGGGTATTATCGCAAGTTTGTTAAGAATTATGGGAGAATAGCAGCACCTCTAACAACATTAATGAAGAAAGATGCATTTTCATGGACTCCAGAAGCAACAAAGGCCTTCGAACATCTTAAAGAGGCAATGTGCCAAGCACCGGTCTTAGCTACGCTAGACTTCACAAAAACCTTTATTGTGGTATTTGATGCTTCAGGAAATGGAATTGGTGTTTTTTTAATGCAATATGAAAGACCCATTGCTTTCGAAAGTCGTCCGATCAAGGGAAAGTATTTACACAAAGCTATTTATGAGAAGGAAATGTTGGCAATACTACATGCACTTAAGAAATGGCGACCCTACCTAATGGGAAGACACTTCAAGGTAAAAATGGATCATGATAGTCCTAAATACTTTTTAGAACAAAGATTATCCTCTGAAGAGCAACAAAAATGGGTCACAAAGATGTTGCGTTATGACTTTGAAATCATCTACAAAAAATGGAAGCAAAATGTTGTGGTAGATGCACTCTCAAGAAAGGATGAGGATGTGGAAGCATTGTTGTGTGCCATTTCTATTATGCAACCAGATTGGATAAATGAAGCAAGGGAGAAATGGAAGAATGACAAAGACGTGTGGGCACTCATTCGAAAGTTACAACAAGATTCCAGTACATCTTATACATTTAGTTAGAAAAATGATTCATTATGGTACAAAGATCGCTTATACCTATGTAAGAATTCCCAACTCAAACAAAAGATTCTTATGGAATTGCACACTTCTCCCTTAGGAGGGCACTCAAGATTTTTTAAAAATTACCACAGGGTTAAGAAGGATTTTTTTGGGGATGGCCTTAAATCGGATATTCAAAATTTTGTGGCAGAATGTTTGGTTTTCCAACAAAATAAAGTTGAAGCAATTAAGACCCCAGGTCTATTACAACCTTTATCCATTCCAAGCCAACATTGGGAGGAGTTTTCATTGGATTTTATCACAGGTTTATCCAAGTCCGAAGGAAAGAGTGTCATCATGGTGGTAGTTGACAGACTTACCAAGTATGCACACTTTTCTGCATTATCACATCCATTTAAAGCCAGTACAGTTTCTACTGCATTTATGGAAACAATTCAAAAGCTACATGGAAACCCAAAGTTTATTGTAAGCGACAGAGATCCCATTTTCACTGGAAATTTTTGGACAAAATTATTTTCTTGTCTCGGTACTCAGCTAGCTCATAGATCATCTTATCATCCTCAATTTGATGGGCAAATTGAGATAGTAAACAAATGTTTGGAAGGATATCTTCGTTGCTTTGTATCTAATAAAAAGACACAATGGGTCAAATGGTTGCCTTTGGCAGAATGGTGGTATAACACTTCCTTCCATACTGCAGCAAAAATGACCCCATTTATGGCACTTTATGGATATAATCCACCATCCATTACATCATATTTAAGAGAAAATTCTAAGGTTCAAGTAGTGGAGCATCACATCGAGCATCAACAAAAATTTCTCCAACTCTTAAAGGATAACCTCATGTTGGCACAGAATAAAATGAAACAACAGGTAGATCAACATCGCACCGAAAGAAGTTTTGATGTAGGTGACTTGGTATTCCTACGGCTAGAACCATATAAACAAATGTCCCTCAAGCAAGCTAAGAAGGATAATAAATTATCACCAAAGTATTATGGTCCATACAAGGTGTTACAAAAGATTGGTACTATGGCATACAAATTGGAGCTTCCTGCAGCTTCTCGCATGCACCCAGTTTTCTATGTTTCATGTTTAAAGAAGGTTATAAGTGACAAGCTCCCATTTCAAACAATATTGCCAGAACTTTATGAAAAAAGAAAAGTTATATTGGAACCGGAAGCAGTCACAGAAATAAGAACTCGATAGCTACGAAATCGATCAATTTCGGAATATCTCATCAAGTGGAAGAACTTATCTGCTGAAGATTCCACATGGGAGGATGAGAATTTTATACAAAAGCATCTAAAAATACTTAATAATTGAGGACAACACTTTTTTAAGGAGAGGGGCATGTTAGGTCCCTATAATATTAGTGATTCCCCCATTACTATTGTTGTTGTATCCCTTATTATTATTGTTGTGCCCCTATTGTCCCCATATTGTTATTATTATACCCCATAGAATCCCTCTATTGTTATTTTTGTGCCTTTATATTATTATTGTTACGTCGGCTTGGTTATATTGTGACCCCTTAGACTCCTATATATAGAAAGGAGGTTTTTTCATTTGAATCATCTAAGAATTGTTCATTTGTGTAATGTAAAGGAGGTTTCCCCCTCAAAGAGGCTTATTTCTAAGGCGTCGATCTATCTTTTCTATCTTTTTGTGAGCTGGTTTCATAACAGAGGTACTCCAGGGCCTAAGGTTTGGGGATTGGAGGAAAAAGTGCCACGAGAGTCACTTGTGGCCTTGGAACCCAAGGTTGGGGTTTTGCACCAATCGATATTTTGGAAAAAATCATGAACAATTTGAGCATGAGAAAATATGAGGTGATAAATCCTGGCGTGTTGATTCCAACGCTTCAAAGATCACTCAAATCAGAGCTCTAGAAATGAAGTTATGTTTTTTCTAAGTTCAAAATTAATGTTTGGATATTCAAGTCATGTAGGCTTGAGAAATGTGTCCAATAGACATGTCTCTTCATCTAATGCATGGAGTCCTATTTATCTGTATAAATAAGAGGTGAGGTGGAGTCATTCTAATTATCCATTTCAGCAATACAATACAAGTACGTTGGAGGAGATATTATCTCTCTTTTGGGTCGTAGTTAGGAGAGATAGACCAATGAAGAACGAGAGGGATATTTCTTCCCTAGTTGAGGGATCCGAACTACTGGAGGGAGGCCATGTACCTTGCTAGAGGGATCGAGGAGAAGAGGAGTTGTTTGCAGATTGTTTGAGGGCTCGTTAAGGGTGAAACAATCCTCAAGAAGGTTTTTCACAGGCCTATTCTAAGGGTTGTAAGGTGTCGTTGTGACAAGAGGAGGGTAGATCCATTGTTAAGGGCTAGAAGGCTACCTAGAATTACAACTAAGGGGACAACCTTCCATTGGAGGACATCCGCACCCACTTAAGGAAAATCAAGGCAGTTTGTAGCAGCATTGTTAGGGACTTTGTTTTTGTGCCCTAATCAAGCCCAGATTGCAGCATGTGATCAGACCTCATACAGTGAGTTTATGACTGTGTTCTTGTAGGTGTTGGGTCAAATATTTGACCAAGTTTGGATCAGTTTATTTAGCATCCTCTCGGAGCCAAGTTGGAGGCTTGATTGGGTGATTGAGAGCCTCCATAGGTGCAGAACTTTGAGTGATTGGATTAGGTGCCATCGGTTTGGTGGAGGGTAGTGTGATTCCTACCCAAAGTAGTCCTAGACAAGCTATATTGAAGTGATGAAGAAGAGTTGAAGGTTGTGTGAAGATTGGTGTCGAACGTGTAGCACTTTGATGGAAAAAAGTGACTGATAACCTGGCAGATTGGAGCTCGGGAATTGGCCATCCTAGAGAGTAGATTATATCAGCCCATCTACATGTAGGAGAAGTTACTTCCAATAGTGTTAAGTGGTAGCCCTCCTGGAGTCTCAATGTGTTATCCTTTGAAGGACAAATGGGCAGCTAGTGAGCAGTATGGGAGTGAAGGATAGACAGGACAAGATACAACATATAAGTTACAACGAATTTTGTCATTATATCTTGTATACTATAGATTTTTGTATTATTCAGATTTAGTTTAATATAATGAAGATTTGGTTGTACATTATTGTATAATAATTGTTAAAAATTGTGTATACTTATGCATATATGATTTACTGCTTTATATGTTCTGTTGTGTAAAGTAGTTCTAGTTGAGATTCTTTGTTTGGTAGCGTTAGTTTTTTCAAGACACTAACCTAGACCCAATATCGTTGAAATTCATAGTGGTATCAGAGCATGGTTCACCCCTTGAACTGGATGGGTGGTGTTTTGATCATACAGTTATAGCAGTGGAATATGTGTTCTCTATGCTTGTGGTTTATGTGCTTGTTGCATATGCATGGTGTTGGTCATGGTTTCAGTGGTGTCGCAACATCAAATTGGATGGTGTGTTTTTGGATGTGTTTATCATGAGTATAGGTCGGTTATGCGTTGGTTATGCATGACAGTGGTTGTGTATCGTGTATGCATGCATGTCATACATATGTTGATCATTCATAAATTGACATGGTTGTAGTTTTCATGCATGAGGTCATAACGTATGGTTGATATGGTCATGATTTGATGACTAGACTATGGTTAGGAGGACTTCTATATGCTATTATGATTATGTTTATACATGTATTGTGCTAATTTGGTTGATCTTGCAGATGAGATATCCTCCTCAAGCTATACTGAGGTATGTTTATTATGTTTATATTTTGGTTTAGCTGACATGATATACCTTGCAAGAAGAAAACAACAAAGATGACTAGCAATATGGTAGACTACAGTTCCCGAGACTCCCTATGGATTAGATTAGCAGCATAGTGTTGGGAATTCTTCTGACTTAGCAGACATGTTGAGAATCTTTAAGGAATAATTAAGAATTGTTAAGGAAAATAATGACAGAATCATGTAGGCGCATGAGAAACAAGTTGAATTCAATGCAGTAATCCTTCAGAGTTTGTTATAAATGTAGAGACAAGGACCACTGTGGATCAATCGTGGGCAGGAGGATAGAAAAATTGGGGCATATGGAAGTAGATCTCATGGTGGGCATAGGTCAGATAGAGATGACATAGTTAGAGATGGTAGGTTCTTTTAAACTCCAGATAGGAGACATGATGGACATAGATACTATTCTAGTTTTTTTTTTTACAAGAACTATGATCATCATCATTATCACCCTTGCAGGAGTTGTGACAAGGGATACTTTCCAGATGAGTTTAAGAAATCTATACCACCTACTTTTGATGGATATTTGAAGAAGTCAGAGGATACAAAGGCTTGGTTACTTGGGATGAAAAAATTATTTTAACTGCATGAGTACACAGAGAATATGAAGGCCAGAGTAGCTATCTTCAGACTCAAAGGGAAAGCAGACATCTGGTGGGAAGATATAAGATGGGGCAAAGGCATCAAGACAATATAATTGAGCTGGCATGATTCAAGAGACTCTTCATGAATAAATACTTGTGTGAAAGGTACTACGACAACAAAGCCAAGGAATTCTATGAGCTCAAAATGGGATCGATGACATATGAGGAGTATACGACCAAGTTCTTGGAGATTTTCAGGTATGTAATGTATCTTAAATATGAGAAACATAAAGTGCAGATATTTTTCAATAGATTTCCATTAGAATTTAGGGATTGGATTGAGTATGATGAGCCTAAATCACTTGAGGAATTTATTGGGAAATTGAAGCATTGTTATGAGCAGTAAAAGAGTAAGACAGAATCTCAGCAAGGATCGAAAGGGAAAGATAAAGGTAAAGGTAAGTAGTAGCCAAAAGGAACAAGGCCTCAAAATGCTGAAGAGAAAGAGAATGTTGCACCATACAAGAATTCGAACATAGCTCGATAGGGACATGGGTCACAATAGCATAATATAGGTGATGGTACAAGACGGTTGCAACATTGTACATGTGGTAAGGAGCCTCTTAGGAGGGATTTTCAACAACATCAAGGTGGTAGACCACAAATCTATAGTGCATAGGAGGCACAGATTGTTGGGGATGTTGGGCAAAGCATTCCTCATATCTATGCACTATATAATAGATAGCCAGATCATCAGGCATATATCATTGAGATGGATGGTAAGCTTTGTGATCAAGTTGTTTCTATTTTGATTAACCTTGGATCTAATTATAGTTATGTTAACCCTAACTTGGTGGATAAGTGTGGTTTGAATAAATAAGTGCATGAAAAATATTGGTTAGTGTAGTTAGCTATAGGTATAAAGAAGTGATTTTATCATTTGATAAGAGTTTGTGCTTTTGAGTTAAATGGTATGCCTACATTGGCACAGTTGAGTGTATTGTCGTCGGGCTCATATAGTATGTTTTTGGGTATGGACTGGCTATATCTTCATAGAACCAAGGTATATTTTTATGACAAATCCATTGAGTTCTTAGATGACAATGGAGAACAAAGAATCTTGTGGGGTAAAAAGAAAGAAAAATCAGTTAGGATGGTGACAGCTTTGCAGGCAAAGCACATCCACAGAAAAGGGTGTGTGTTATTTGTATTACATATTTCTAGTGATAAAGGTAAGGAAGTTGAGTATGTGGACGTATTGAGTAGGTACCCAATCTTGCATGAATTTTAGGATGTGATTCTCGCAGATATTTCAGAGTTGCCACCTCACAGGGAGGTAGACTTTTCCATTGAGTTGGTATCAGGGGCAACACTAGCATCAAATGCACCTTACAGGATGAGCACACCAGAGTTAGTGGAATTGAAGTTTTAGTTGAAAGATATACTTGACATGGGATACATGAGGCCAAGTGTGTCACCTTGGGGAGTACCAATGTTGTTTGTGAATAAGAAGGATGGCACTCCTAGGCTATACATTGATCACAGGTAGTTGAACAAGGTAACCATTAAGAATAGATATCCATTGTCGAGGATTTATGACTTGTTTGATCAGTTGAAGGGAGCGGTAGTGTTCTGAGAGATTGATCTGAGATCCTGATATCATTAGGTACACATTAAGGAAGAGGACATTTATAAGATAGCTTTTGAGATCAAGTACAAGCATTATGAGTTTTTTGTAGTTCCATTTAGTTTGACTAATGCTCCATCTACCTTTATGTGCTTGATGAATAGTGTGTCGTGTCTTTATTTGGACAAATTTGTTATTGTATTCATTGATGACATCTTAATATAATATAAAAATGAGGAAGAGCATGTCAAGCACTTAAAAACAATGTTGATATTTCTAAGAGAGCATTAGTTATATGCTAAGCTTAGAAAAAGAAGCTTCTTTCGAACAAAGGTACATTACTTGGGACATGTTGTTTCCAAGGAAGGTATAGTAGTGGATCCAGAGAAGATAAGAGCTATGATGGAATGTTGAGCTAGTTTGGAACAGTTGAAGCAGTTGTTAACAAATGCTTCAGTGTTTAAGATTGAAGATTCGGAAAAATAATTTGTGGTATGCACATATGCTTGCAAGAGAATACTTTATGGATTCATTATGCAGGAAGGATAGGTAGTGTGCTTTGAGTCACATAAACTGAATGAGCACAAGCAGAATTATCTAACACATGATTTTGAGCTGGCAGCGATCATCCTTGTGTTGAAGATGTGGATGCACTATATTCTTGGTAGGAGGTTTGTATAAATGAGTGATCACAGTGGGTTAAGATACTTTTTTTATCAGTAAAACTTGAATTCCAGGCAAGCTAGATGGTTGGCCACAATTAGTGAGTTCAATTTTGAGATCAGCTACATCAAGGGTAAAAACAACAGGGTTGTATATGCTCTTAGTAGACGGATATAGGTGAATCATATAGCAGCTATGAGTTCTTATGGGATAGACTTACAAGATCGGATCTTACAATAAGTTCAGCATGATGACAAGTACATGGAGCTTATGCACAGGTTACAACAAGGTACAGGTGGTTAGGTTGTATAGTTTCATCTTACAACGGATGCTTGATCATATTTAAGGACTGGATATATGTTCCACGCAGTAGTGGGCTCAAGAAGACTATCTTGAGATAGTTTCATGCAAAACCATATTCAGGACACCTAGGATATCAAAATACATTGACAGCAGTGAAGAAGTTTTATTATTGGCCAAATATGAAGAAGGATATAGCAGATTTTGTGGCTAGATGTTTGGATAGTCAGTAGGTGAAAGAAAAATGTAAGCATCCAAGTGGACTGCTACAACTAATTTCTAGACTTCTATAGCCGATTGCGATTCCATAATGAAAATGGGAGGTCATTTCCATGGCTTTCATCACAGTTTTTCCAAGGACATATAGAAATCATGATTCCATCATGGTTGTGGTGGACAATTTGAAAAATAGCTCACTTCATTCTAGTGAAGTCTACTTATTCAACTAGTGACATAGCACAGGTCTTCATCAAATATGTGGTCATATTTCACGGTGTTATGAAGAATATTGTGTCATACAAGGATGTTAAGTTCACTTCCAAGTTTATGAAGGAGTTGTTTGCAAGATTGTGGATAGATTTGGCCTTCATTACAACCTATCATCTGCAAATAGATGGATAGAGAGAGAGGGTCAACAAGATATTGGAGGACATGTTGAGGATGTATGTGATGCATCAGCAGCGGAAGTGGGAATATTATATTCCACTAGTTGAGTATGCTTACAACAATGGGTATCAGGAATCTTTGAGGATGAGGCTGTTTGAGGAATTCTATGGGTGAAGTTGTAATACTCCCATCAGTTGGAGTGATCCAGTTAACAGGGTGTTGATTGGACTAGATATGTTGGTAGAGATGGAACAGGAAATGCGAGCAATCAAGAAGAATCTAAAGATAGCACATGATAGACAGAAAAGTTATGCAAATAAGAAAAAGTTGTTTAAGGAGTTTCAGGTTGGGGAATGTATATACTTGTACATCAATCCAAAGAAAAGATCCTTGTAGATTGCATAGTGTGCCAAGTTGGCACCTCGGTTTGTGGACCTTTCAAGATTCTTGAAAGGATTGGGCAAGTAGCCTAACGACTTGCACTGCCTCCGAAGGTGAAATTCCAGGATGTTTTCCATGTGTCATTTCTTAAGAAGTATGTTAAAAAATTTTATCATGTGATTGACGGTTCTGCATTACACGTGGAGCTAGATGGATAATTCCATCTAGAACCACATTGTATATTGCATAGAAAGATGATCATGCTCTGAAACTAAGAAATCAAGCAGGTTAAAATGTAGTGGAAGTACTTTGGGCCTGATGAAGCTACATGGGAGATGGAATATCAGATGCAGGATATGTATCCTTTCTTATTCATTGGTTGAGTGAATGTTTTTGGTATGTGTTTTGGTGTGATGTTTTGGCTTATGTACATATGTATATGGATGTAAATATCTTCATGAGATGTGTTATAAAGCTCCAACAGGTGGTACGGATGTCATGTCATTATGGTTGTCATGTTGTTATGTTTTCATGTTGGTTAGCGTTTTAACAGGTTGACCATTGTAAATATTGTATTGAGCTGGGTTACAAATCTCCATGGGAAATATGTTTCGCTTACAATAGTCTTGTTGGTTGTAGGTATCATTGAACACTGAGGATGGTGTTACCCCAAGGAGGAGGGTTCTGTAGCAACCCTAGTGAAAATTCCATGTAATAAAAGTTTATAAAGGACAAATAATAACCACGGTTATGGGACAATTATTCCAAGCTGAATGTTGGGAAAAAAATCTTAGTCTGGGTGTTCATTTGGTTTATTATAGCTAAGGAAATTGGCAAAGGCAATGGAAAAGGGTTTGGAAGGCATGAGGAATTAATTGACATCTTATTTATGAAAATAATGGAAATTAAGAGAAAAGGGAGGTGAAAGGTCATAGGTTGCATGAGAGGAAAATGAAGGAAAACAATGGAAAATTGAAGAAAATAGAGGCCTCATTAAGAAAAAGTCTTTTGAGGATCAGTTGGTACCTTTTGTCAGTTCAATTTAGAGCTCTCTCTTTATTCTCTCTCTCTCTCTCACTCTTGGACACATAGAGATTTCTTGTAGAACTTCAGCATTGGATCAAGAAAGTAAAAGAAGGCAAAGGAAAGAAAGGATCAAGCAAGGAAGAGCAGGATATTACAATAGGATTATTTGCAGGTATGTTTGATTTCCTTGCTAGTTTGGGCATGCATGGTTATGCATGTTTGTTATTGATTCTCTTGTTGTCATTGTCATGGGTTTTTCCAGGTGTGACATTTTTTTTAGCCTAGCCTTTACATTTCCGAATAGCCTTGATGTGATGGGATTCTCATGTTTTAGTGGAGTTGGATTGTTGGATGGATCCGAAATTGAGTGAGGTGAATCTCTAAAAGGAAGAAAACATGGCCTAGTGATCCCTGAACCAGACTATGGATTGCAGTAAATTCTTGGCATAGTAACCCTTGAACTAGATTGTGGGTTCCAGTAAAGCTAGATTTTATGTTGCCTCAGTGGGCCTAGGAATCCTCAACCAGTGAATGGCGAGATATATGGTAAAGCCTAGAGGTGGGTGCCCTTGATCATGCCTAGGAATGCTTGGTTGATCAATGGTAGGATATACAGTAAAGCTTGGAGGGTGGTGTCTCTATTATGGCCTAGTGATCCCTGAATCAAACTGTGGATTGTGGTAAAGCCTAAAGACTAAGAGGCAATAAAATTCATCATAGTGTAGATGGAGAAATATGGTGGAATCCATGATCATTATATTCCTTTTTCAGTTATGATTCCCACATTCATACTTGGAATATGTCACAAGGGTGATTTCCTAAAAGAAATATTTGGTTCATCCAATCTACGGTTAGGTGGTTCATGGAAGTCCCAAACATAGTTGGCCTTCGCATTCATTAATAAGAGTTCCTTCTCCTTGGTATTTCATCTGTAAATGTACTAGTTTATATGTGGATTCTATGGTGGTTGTATCCTTATTTTTTTTTCTTTTATATCTTAGTTATGAGTATGTTTTATGGCTTTCATCATGTTTTTATTTGTGAATGAATGAACAATGAATATATGACCTAATAGATGATAATGCAACTAACTAGATAAGGCATCAATATTTCTTAGTGAAATTCATATAAGTATGAGACCCCTATTCTTAGATCTATTGTTATGACCTATAGAATGCATATTTGTGACACGTTTGACGAAATCTCTGTCATGGCTAGTAGGGATCCAGTCAAGTCTTTGTTAAATGATTTGTATTTGTATCATTGTTTCCATGTTAATTTTCATTTCTGGAAGTTTCATGAAGTTCTGGGCATTGGCCTAAGATATGGCCATGAAAAAGTGGCACAAAATACGGGGTCATTGGCCCTAAAATCGTTGGAAAAGACCCCAATTGCTTACATGCCCTTGCTATGAGAGAGAATGGAGGGCCCCAATTGCATGAATTCTCATGTCATGGGAGAAACTAAGGCTCTAGGTAAGTAAGATGTTGGGTTTCGTCAGGGGTTGGTCACCTGGGAAGGTTGGTTGGCTCCTAAAGATCATGTAGCATGTGTAGAAGGTTAGGTTGGTTGTGTTTTGTTGGTTCCACTTCCTTAACTATACATGGTTATTTGAATCAAATCATAGTAGCCTCTTGTCACATGTTTACCCCAACGAACCAGTTAACTTGGGTAAATGTGGGAGCAGGGTGTTATAGCAGTGGTATTAGTGGTGGTAGTCGACGACAGTGGTAGTGAAGTGCAGTAGAAAAGTTTTCATCTTGATGAGGAATCGACTGTAGTTAGGAAATTATCCCTATTACGGGATCTCAAACCTATTCAGGGACCATTTGATTCCTTCTAGCATCGCTGGTAAAGCCCTTGAGGAGTCTTGTATTTCCTTCTAGTTCATCTAGAAATTTTGTATGTACATCATACATAAAAAAAACTTGGTTGAGATGAAATTTTTGTGTATTGTTCATGTGATTTTTTATGTTCTAATTCGATGCTCTGAATAATTAATGGTAACTAACCAATTGTCAAAACTAAATGAAATATCGATTCACCCCCCTCTTAGTATTTCCAACACACTTATTGTGTGAATGTTCATTGTGTTGTTAAAAATGTATATGCTAAAACTAAGGAATGTTATTTCTTCTAGAAATAATGAGAAATATATATTTCTATTTTTTTTCTAAGGAATGGGTAGTTCTTATGTTTGTTTCTAAGCTTAAATCTAGTATAATCACTTGAATATAGGAGCTAGATAAATATTTTTTGGTTGATTAAATAAATGCATTGCAATGAGTTGCGATAGGAGACCATGTAATATTAGTTTGTTTGTAGAAGGGATGTATATATATATGTGTGTGTGTGTGTGTGTGTGTGTGTGTGTGTGTGTGTGCCTATGTTAACTAAAATAGGTTTAACCCCATATAAGCACAATTAAGGTAGCGGTGCCATTTAAATGCCAAAGGGGAAGGCCTTGAGGGTTTAACATATATTTACCTATATATATGATAAGCTCAGGAGAGATAGGCTAGGGCCAAGTGTTGAATGTACCCACTGAAGTTCTAGTATGCATTTATGTATATGTGTGTGTTAAGCTCAAGAGGGATAGTCATATTGATTAAGTGTGGAAGAGAATCCTAGTGTAAATAAGTCTATGTTTGCAAGTGATAAGCTCAGGAAGGGGAGGATCGGGAAGTGATGGGATAGCTCTGCAAGACCATCACGGTCATCCATGGAGGCCTTGGTGGCCATAACCCTGGGGATTGACTACCACAGAATCTACACTTTTCTGACCTGCTTCACTTCACACCCCCTGCCCGTGCAGTTACACCATCCCTGCTACAGACATTTGTTGTGAAGCACACTTGGTAACCTAGCTCCTAGTTTTGCTGCCCCCGCGACATCTTATTGTTCATCTGATCGTGATTGTCGATTTCGATGGAGATTAACGACGTAGACTATGAGGCGGACCCCAACCCCGACCAAGATATCTGGAAGCATCATCGAACAGGGATGGGCTCTGGTCCCTTTGGTGCCAATCTATGATCACTGACAGCTACCCAATCTGTTCCGTTCAGTCTGAGCCCATCTGGTAAGTATCCTATGCCCTCTGTTCACATTGAAGATTCACCCGGCTTAGATTGCCCTATGCTCTCCCTTGTAACCTTAAATCTCTTGGGTACCTACCTCCAACCCTATCCTACGTTTGATGCTCCCCTGGTTCACCTTCCGCAGTCCACTGTGCCCACTTGTGCACCCTCTTCCTCCCGCTTTCCCCCATCCGGACCCCCTCCCCTCTCTATCCTGACCTTCACCAACACAACCCTAGCCCCTGGAAGCTCTAACTCTAATACTCCCATTCGTTCAGGGTGCTTCAGTTCTCCCATCCCTAACTCCAAATCTACCCCATCCACCCCCCACATTATCAAACAAGGTTGCAGAGGCTTGCTTAAGGAACATCCGATGGCCTGGCTCTCAAACAAGCTCAAGAAAAGAAGGTGCCTTAAAGCCGTGGACAGGGACATTAACCTAACCCTTGGAAAGGATATCCCAATGGGAGAAGTTGCAGACACAGCAAAGAAGGTCTTGGTTGGACGTGTAAGGGGCAAAATCTACACAGTGGAACGTCTTTGCCTCTGGACTCAGAGATTTGGGGCTCCCTTCTCAAAGAGCTCCCCATCATCATAGTCTTGGCTCGTGGTTGGTTTGCCCTTCGCTTCTTTAGGGAATAATACACTGATTGGATTCTCTCCAGTTTATGGCATATTGAGCTTGCCCCTATACTACTCAAAAGATGGGACCCCTTATTTGACCTAGAGTGTGAATAGTTGGGTTTTAGGCCGATTTGGGTCTGTTTGCTAGGCCTACCAATGTAGTTTTGGACTCCTTTGGTGTTCAAGCACATAGGATATGGACTAGGGACTTATCTGGAACACGAACAGTCATTTGAGAAATCTGGGATCATGACAATGGCAAGAATTCTTGTTCATATGGATACCAGGGAGGGACTGGAGGAGAAAATAACACTAACACCGGAGGCACTTCTCACATTGACAAAATCTATATTACAAAGGAGTGCCTTCCCGTTGCTGAAGATGCCACAAGGTTGGACATATTTACAAGTATTTTCCATTTCTCTCTTCTTATGCACAGGAGTCTGCAAGGGGTGTAAAACATCGTCTGTCTGAAGAACTGAATGTGGATCAGCAGCCCTCGGGTCTAGATCATTCTAAGGGAGCGGATGGAGTCACTACACAGAAAACTGGTACTCCAAGGATTCCACCTTCATCCCCTCCACTGACTCGATTCCAGACTGCGGTGGATGCTGCGTCTACATCGAGTACTGCTCCTCTCTCTTGTACCTCTGCTCATATTTTTAATCATTTACATTCATCATTACATTCTCCTATGTCACTCTCAGATTCAATACTGAGTCCTCTTCCCCCCATCAACTGTGGTATTGAACCCCCCTCACCCATATTTTCCACTACCCCTCTGTCTCTATAGGCATTAAACCCTCTCCTTCATCCATCTTCCCCACCTTCTGCATCAGGCTCCCACTCCTACAATCTTCGATCTCCACCTTTTAATAGCATCCCCCTACTTAGCCTCGGTATCCCTTAACAACCTTCATAGTCTAAACCCACCAGAGGCAGACCATCCAAGATTGCAAAAGCCATCAAATCTGTGGTTGCAGATGTGGCACAGGGTTGAAAAACCACCATCGAAAGGGCACTTAGAGCATCTGAACCCCTTGACTCTGTTCCCTAATGATTTGGCTATCTTTCAATTGTAGGGGTTTAGCCAACCCCAAGAAAAAATTGGCTCTCAAGCGCCTCTTAACCCATACCCCCTGTGACATATTATTCCTACAGGAAACCCTTGGGCCCTCTGAGCAAATCATTAAAATCCTTCTCTCTTTACTGCCTGGCTAGTACTTTCAAGGCTTGATGCAGTGGGCAGATCTAGGGGTCTTTCCATGGGTATTAACCCTAAATCTATCAAGGTGCTATCCTCATGGGTTGGTCTAGGCTTCCTTGGCATGGACATTCTAGCAGTTGATCTAGGCAAACATATCTGAATCATTAATTTCTATGCCCCCAACCAAAACAGACTTGCTTTTTGGCAATCCTTACTGGGAAACCCATTGATCAACAAGTCCACCATCATTGGGGGAGATCTAAATTTTTCCATAGGGAACAAGGAATCCTGGGGCCATCACTCTCAGATTGACTCCCTCTTAGATCAACTGAGCTCCCTCTTGGACCAACATGGGCTTATTGATGTCCCCATGAATAAGAAGATGCCTACTTGGCATAACAAGCATACTAGTGATGCTGCTCTTGGAAGAAGGCTAGATAGGTTTCTTATGCATGAAGAGCTCCTCCAATCCCTAGCCTTATACAAACAATGGGTTGGCTCAGGAGGTATCTCGGACCATTCCCCTATTTTCTTAGAGGTGACCCATCTTCTCTTTGTGGATGATATTCTCATCTTCTTGAATGGGAGCGTTCAGGATATTATTACTCTAAAAGAGTTACTAAATCCCTTCAGTGCAGCTATATGAATGGAAATCAATAAGGAAAAATCCACTATATCTTTCTCTACAAAATTTCCCCTATCAAGTGTTGGATCTATAGGTCAGTATGAAGTATCCGGGTTTTAGAATTAAAGCGGATGGATATAAAATAGCATATTGGACTTGGCTGCTCAGAAAAGTGGAGAAAAGAATAAACATCTGGTGTCATTGTTTCCTATCCAGGGCAAGAAGATTGATACTCATCAAAGTAGTATTAGAAGCTACCCCAGTTTTCTGGATGTCCTTGGCTTGGATACCCCTGGGGGTTCTACATAGGATCCAAAAAAGTTGTAGCCATTTCTCGTGGAGGGGACAAAAGGATGGGAATTCATTTGCTTGGGTCAAATGGAGCAGAATTGCGAATCCCAAAAAATGGGGAGGTTGGGGAATAAAGCACCTTCTGGCTTTTGCACAAGCTCTGGCAGCTAAACAAGGTTGGTTGCTCCTGACCCATAAGAGCCTTTGGTCAGAGGTGGTCTCCCACAAATACATTTGGCCCAGTACCATAAGTGAGTGGATTAGAAGACCTTCTTGGAACAAAAAAGGAATCTCAGTCATCTGGAGGGCCATCCTAAACACCCTGCCCATTATCAAAAGAGGCCTCATCTAGAAGATTGGTAATGGGGCATCAGTGCGCATCGGAATTGGTCCTTGGACCGGTAGTGGGAATGTATATCAGCCTCCACTGGATTTGATCACATTCCTTAACAACATTGGTATCCTATATATATCACAACTTGGAGATCAGTGCAAAACAACTTTTCTTCTACAAGCCTGGTGCACTGGTGAGGAAAGGAACATCTCGATCCAATGGGAAAGACAGTGGAAAAATTATTTACAAGCTTTGACAGAATCCCATGTCTGACTCAATGAAGACAAGGATGAACTGATTTGGGGTCTCTCCAAAAGGAGCCATTACTCATCCAAGCATGGGCATGGCCTCATTCAAGCAGAGGCAAAACCGGACAGACTAATGAGTTGGTGGATCCAACTTTGGAAGTTAAAAGCTCCCCCACGCACTATATTATTAATGTGGAATATCATTGAGGATAAAACACCCACATGAGCAAATCTAAGGAAAAGGGCATTCACAAGCCCTACCTAGTGTGTACTCTGTCATCAGAAAGAGGAATCAAACCAACGCTTAATCCTCGATTGTCCTACTTCAAAACAACTATGGTCGCAAGCATTGAACACTCTTAATATCAACCTAAGCTAGCATGGTGCGGATATCCCTACCACCTGGGACAGCTAGGGGGGAGCTGCAACTGATCCAAAAATTAGAAATTTGTTGCTTCTGGTCTCTTGGCACATATGGATGTGTCGAAACAATATCATCTTCCGAGACTAACATATAAATTGGGAATTGATTCCACCAAAGATCTTCTCGGCCTATGAGGAACTTCTAGCTGAAGAATATATCAATAGACCAAGGATTATCACTCAGGAACAAATTGACAAAACCAAGCCCTGGGCATACTTTGATGGGGTAACACAAGCTCAAGGTTGTGGGGGGGGTGTAATTCTCCACCTATCAGACACACATTTTTTCCACATATTCATGGGCATAGACGAGGGCACAAATAATTATGCAGAGCTGATCACCCTTTGACACTTGATACATTTTGCCATTCTTGAAAATTTTAGACACATTCAAACATCTGGGGACTCCAAAATAGTCATAAATTGGTTTAACAACACAGCTACATGCCATGCATATTCTTTAAGAACTATTATGGATCATATTTTTTTTCTCAAAACACATTTTGATCATATTTCATGCACTCACATCTACAGGGAGCGTAATGAAGGTACAGACAAGCTATTGAAAGAGGCATCGCATCGTCCTCAAGGAAAATGGTTGATCACAGAACATTCATTGAAAAGGACCTACCAGTGCTTTCACAGGCCATATATAGATTAGGAACTTCAGGGAGCGGACAACACCTAAGATCAAAAGCACTTTTTGTCTTTTTAACAGTTTTATAACATGTATACAACACTTTTGGGTTTCTGAACAGCGATCACCCACTGGTGATTTTTTTCATATGTAATTATTATAGATGTACAACAACCCTACTAGGTCTACTCACTACTTTTTTTGGAACTATCAGCTGACTAAGATCATAGTATTTGCATATGCCTATGGGCATCTACAGCATGTAATTTTCAACATATAATAGAAACTACGATATTTTCTCCTTGGGAAAAGGATAAGCTCAGGAGGGGCATCCATATTCAACGAAGTTTCAAGCATAGCTATGGTTATGCACATACTTGTATACATACATACATACATACATACCACACGTCAATGGAAAATGGGGATTCAATAACATACCCCTCCTTGCCATATCAGTAAGGAAAGGTGGGTCTACATTTTAATCGAGACCATAAAATTTATTATGACATCACAATAATTGGATGGGAATCTATGACATCGTGAATCGTGACTATCACAATGAATAAGCACTCTACAACCATTAGATGGGGCCTTTGAACCATAAATGGGAACCATAATAGAAGACACAACCCCTACCATGTCAACAAGGGAAGGGGAGTCCACATTTTAATTTTGGTCATTGTTGGTCGAACCACCATACTCATTGGATAGAGACCTAATTCTGAAAGCACCAAAATATTTTATAATGTGAAATTTGAATTTGTACAAGGGTAAAAAACATGGGTAGGACCTAGGCCATAGTGACATTTGATGATGTGGAAGTAAGGATGACATGGCCATCAAGAGGTCTACCAAATGGCATGTTCCGCTGATATTTTGGAAGGGCCAATGGACCCAAAAATGGATGACATATGGCACTCCCAAGGGAGATCACATGGGTAGGATAGCATCAATGTGAGAACAGAGTGATGTCACCTTGGGCTGACATCACCTAGGTAGTTTTAGAACGAGGGCAATGAGAAAAGGACCAAGGAAAATATTATGGGACATGTTAGTGTGATAGGATAATGATGTCACCCAAACAGTTTTGAAAAAGGGACAATAAGAAATGTATAGGGTAAATTGTCCTAAGAGACAAAGAAATTCTCGGCAATTAACGAAGACAGGACTTTGTCCCAAGAGATTTAGAACATGATGATAATGGTTTGTTTCAACCTAAGATGGGAAAAATTTCCATGGGAATTAATTTATCTCACTCTCCCATATTTATAAGGGGGAAACTTCATGGCGTGTCTAGAAAAGTTTGGGGTTAGGTGGCATGCCACAAATGCAGGACAAGCTTTCACCATTTAGCCCACATTATGATATAAATCAAGCATAGGGAATCACATTGATGTGATATTGGATGCCACATGGGGACCACATTGGTGCCACAAGGCAAGGTTGATGATGTCGCAAGAATTTATTGGTCGAAATTTTAAATTTTCATAACTTAATTTTGATCTGGGAGTTGAATTGAAGAAAATTTATACATCTAGAAAGCTCTCAACAAGTGAGATGAAATAGAGATGTTTATTTTGGGTTTCAAGGATCTTTGAATAATGACAAAATATTTAGATCCCATTTCCATGACAAGATTATGGAGGTCAGGTCAATGATAGTAACAATTCTTTCTACCCTTAGTTTAGGCTTTGGAGTGGAAGGGGGTATGTTACATCCATCCAAAATTAAACCCTACTGATATTAATACTTGAAGGTTAGTTACATAATTTTATTTCCTCTAATTCAATGTAGTCTTGTTGTGAATTCTCCAATTTGTAGTAGTTGTTGTTCTTTGATATTATCTTGTTGAATAATCATTTTTGTGATATTCCATTCTATGAATATTTATGAATATTCCATGTTCCTTGATAATTTAATACTCATATTTTTATATTCCATAAAATATTTCCTGATAGTGAGGATATCAAAATGGTTTCACATCTGATGGCTTCCCTTCACTTTGCATATTCATTTCACCTGTCTTCTTTTTAGATATGGTTACCTCCTCTATCCTATTTTCCTGCTCTTTCTATATTCTATCCTTGGAGATAATGCAATC
Organism: Pinus tabuliformis; assembly: GCA_031772625.1. Taxonomy (NCBI): domain Eukaryota; kingdom Viridiplantae; phylum Streptophyta; class Pinopsida; order Pinales; family Pinaceae; genus Pinus; species Pinus tabuliformis. The sequence continues at coordinate 511,711,241 of CM062820.1, forward strand.
ATATTTAACATACACATATTCTATATGGAGTTTGAATTATTTAGTATATTTTGGTGACCTTTTTGTATCTTATCTATCTTTCTGAAGCTACAATGTGACCCAATCTCTCAAATTTTGATTTCCTTCATCAATTCTAGAATTCATATACAATTTTACCATATCAATGTCTAGGTTTTCTTGAATATTCTTGCAACTTTCCTATTCAATCCTCTTGGTGGTCTCATCATCTAAGATCCTTGTTTCTTCTTTGCTTTGATAATTCTTATTTTCTTCTTTAAATATATTGATATTATATAGTAATCTTCTATTATGTTTTCACAATATACATATATATCATCTTTATTTTTCAATTTCTCCCTTGAATTGTCAATTTTCCAATTCTACTTGTTATTCTTTCATTGTTTTAACTATTGATTCTCCTTAATGAGTGCTTCATTAAGGTTTTGTATCATTGGTAGCTCATCACTTTTCTTCTTGATATCTTCTTTTGGTTCTTTTAACTCATCTTAAATTTTATACAATGTATCCATCTTTTTATCCATAATCATTTTTTAGGGGAGTTCTTCAAAATATTTCCATGCGATATTTCATCTATTATCCTTGTCAATACTCCTAAACCACTAATAATATTCGTAAATAATATTAATACTTTCCCTGGAAGAAGGATTAAAATATCACTTTTCCATCTTCAATCATTCCTTAGGATTTACATCCTTATCTTCACTTCCTCTTAATTTAGATATTTTATTTTCTTCTTAATTGAGGTCTAACCAAAATCATGAACTTATAACTTCAATATATTAACAATAATCATTGAAATATTTATGATCATTTTCGAATTGTATTCTTCAACATTTTCTCTTTTGAACATATTTTGAATCACCTAAACCTAAAATTCTAATGAAAGGTTATAATAGATTTAAATTAACATACATTTTAAAACCCTATTATGGAGTTTGTCCTTTTGGACAAAATTCCTTCTAGTGTGCCTCTACAATTTTGGTATTTCTAGGTATAAGCTTTGGAATTGTAGTGTGCTTATATCTATTCTCTAAAATTCAATATGTTTGAACCTAATTTGATATTTCAAGTGAAAGAATAGTTATATTTATGGTAACCTTCCAAACATTTGTTCAATTTTTTACACTTCTTAAGATTGAGCTGGTTTAGCATGGCACATATCAAATTTTTCAAACATGATTCCAAACATTTTACTTGAACTAATTCAATATGTATATTTATACATATGAAAATTTCACATTCTAAAACTTCTCAAAAAAATAGTTATAGTCATCATACGGAGATGACTCATTTGAAATTGATTTCTAGATTAGTCACAAATTCTAACGGCCATAAATAATATATTATAAAGTATAATGTATCAAAACTTGAAACTTCTACCACATCTATTTTGATATCTTTCCTCAATTTCCTAAAAAATGCAATATATAAAACCTCCCATAAAAGTAGTTGTAATGAAATTTCCAAGATGGCTCATTTGTAACTAATTTCAAGCCCATATTCTTGATGTTATAAATTAAAAAATTATAATTAATAGGTACTTAAAATTTTTATCACATAGACTTTGATATTTCTCTCTAGTTTACTCAAATTTTTATTGTCTATAACCCCTGGTAAAAACGCTATAGTGAAAATGCAATGATGACTCACTTGAATTATCAAATCCCTAAGATTATATGCTTTGAAACCAAATATTATGAACCAAATATGTAAAATAGCATAATAGGTAAAAAAATACATACCATATACACAAACATGAATGTGGATTACAACTCCAATATAGATAAGAGAGATCAATTACGTAATAACTCCTTAAAAATAGGAGAACCTTCTCCAAATACCCAAATAGATGCATACATCCTCCATAATTACTAAATGCTCTCTATATATACATTTTCACATATTACACATGTGGCTTGTTTGTTTTTAATATGACTTTATCACATATACATTTACACATTACATTCACATTTAACTCCATGTATGCAACACTTTGGGGTCATATCATATACATTTAACCCCATATATTCCCTACTTATGGGCATATCAATATTAGTGAGGTTACAATATAAGGATATTTAAACCAGTGCAAGTATTGGACATGGCATCATATTGAATATTGGTTTATAATTAGGATGTCCCATAGGATTCCATGTAGAATTATGGTAGTGGAAGACTAAGTTATTGAAGAGGATGTTGAATTACGATGATGAATAACCTCTTGTCTTCTTAATTAAATGTTGAATTGATTGATTCTTAGTGGAAAAAAGTGTGTAATTATCCTACTGCAATCTTAGTAAATTCATTTCAATATCAAATAACCAATAGTGATTTTAATTATGAAGAGTTGAATTACATACGATGAATTTTAATCAAAGTGTTCTTATACAGAACACTTGCCAAATATTTATATCCTAGTTATGTTTAAGTATGTAATTAAGGATATGGGTGTTTAAAACCTAATTAATATGTCTATTGAATAAAATATTCTCTTTCACATCAAAATAAATATGAAATACTTATTTTCATTTAGTAAGCCAATGATAGCACTATGGTATAAATTAATAAGGCACTCAATCAATGGAAACCTATGATTTTGAGTACAATGAGAATTCAAGAGACAAGAAAAAACCTATATTTGGTTCCAAATGATGTAGAGTCAAATGCTACCATTTCCTTTATATCACATATTGTCACCTTTCTAAAGGTGACATAATAAATAAATTAAAATCCTTATACATGCCAACGCATGTTGGTGCTTTTATTAATGCAAAACAGATGGTGGCCAGTTCTACAAATATCAAAACAAAATTAGAGATGTTATTATATGAATAACATCTATTCGAAAGTCCACTAATATTAGTATGGTCAAAGGTAATTCTTTTTTTAGTATTAATAAAACATTTCCTTAGGGCTAATATACTTAAAATGTACAATGACATTTAACATGTGAAATTTATGACAAGATCCACATAATATTGCAATTTTCCATCTTTATCAATGTTGCTCTACTTATGGAATTAGAATGGTGATACAATTATGTTTATCATAATAAATGGATAGTTGGTCATGTAGCTAATTTCAACTTATATAATACAAAACAAAGACTACAAAATTTGAAAATGAAACTTCCAATCTCAAGTTTGGGTGAAAGGAAACTACTATGGAATAGGTATAAATCATGTGGTAAATAATCTCTTGTGTGACACAATATTTGAAAGGAAACTACTATGGAATAGATTCATCTACACTACTTATGGAATTAGAGTGGTGACACAATTATGTTTATCATAATAAATGGATAGCTGGTCATGTAGCTAATTTCAACTTATATAATATAAAACAAAGACTACAAAATTTGAAAATAAAACTTCCAATGTCAAGTTTGGGTGAAAGGAAACATGAAATGGGTATAAATCATGTGGTAAACAACCTTGTGTGACACAATATTTGAAAGGAAACTACTATGGAATAGATTCATCTTTTCCTACATGAGTCTTAATGGCCTATAAGTGTGATCATATGAAATATTGAAAACATCATTTCTCGTGCATTTTAAAGACATTTTCCCCAATCAATTACATAATTTTATTTAAATGAAATATAAAAAACATTAAAGCACCACTTCCCTTGCAATTCCAACATAATGTCATCATGCCAATTATGAATGATTAAGTAAAGAAAAAACATCATTTTTATTTTTATTTTCTTTACAAAAGTGTACTTTTCTTAAATTATGGCCTTGTGAGTGCACTTCAAGCTAGATGCTTATAAATATAAGGATAATTGTATGCTTAATTAGAATAGCATATATTATCTAACTCATTTGACTAACATGTTGGAAAACAATATATTATTGACTCATTACCTTCTTTTCCTTTCAAAACCAATTGTAAGTTTTTGGAAACTCTCACTTATATGATTATAAAAATATTTATTTCTTTCTAATATTAGGCATCATTTCCATTATATGGAATAGGTATTGGTTAAGCATAAACCTTTTCTATATAAATAATAATCATCAAAATTTAATATTATTATTAAATATAATAATGTTCTATATAAATAATAATCATCAAAATTTAGTATTATTATTAAATATAATAATGTTGAAACAATGAAAAAAATATTAAATGATTAATATGCATTGATTAAATAAAATAGTAAGGGATATGCCATGCATAACACTTAGATTTTAGGTATATCCATATATACAACCACTGCAATTGCTACATCATAATGGAAGTGATTGATGCATGCCATAATAACATATGTCTATTATCGATTCATAGTGACTACACAAAAAATAATTAAATATTTTCATACACAATACAATAAATATATAGAGTACTTTTCATTTGTACTTTTATATATAATCAATGAAAATATTACAATTATTTCAGACTAAAATCCTAGATGAAAATTCCATCAAACAACAATAAGTTTATTCACAACTTGAACATTAATTAGAATCAGGTGAAATATGATCAAAATGTGTGATTTGTCCATGTGACCTTGTTAACTAGACTCTATTGCATTGCATGAAGGCCTGACCCATGGACCTTCATAATTAAGTTGGAAAATGTTTAAGGATAACTTTTGACTACTTAAATCAACAAATGTGTTAATCTAAAGTAAACTATGGGTTAAATGGCAATCAATATTTGGGTTTGACAAATGTTTCTAAACTCTCATGATATTGGGCAGTGATTTTAGGCATCTACATCGAAGGGTAAGGTCCTCTCAAAATATCACACTTACAACTGTGTCCATCATGAACATAACAATGACATAATCCAAATAAGTTACCAATCTCAAGGTACCTAACATGGAGGCCTAAAAGAAATTTCACCCATAAATTTCTAAGAAAATATAAGAGCACCTCATTATTATTGTAAAGATATTTTTCAAAAACCATAAGTCACCTAATCACTCAATATTCCATAAAATGCATGTGTGTCAATTCATGAATGTATGTTTATTTTCCATAGGAGGGTGTAAAACAATGCTAGAGTTGACAAACAAGCTCTTGAGTTGATGTTTTCAAATTTGTATATTTATCACCTCATTTCTATTAAGCCTCATACTATAATATTAAGAATCCTAGCCCTATATTTGAAAATGAATATTATGGCTCTTTGTGTGGTATGTGTTGCTTGTAAAAGAAACAATTTGATTTCTTGATGATTGGATAACCATTGTCATTTTAGTGTTTTCATCTCTACTTGGTGTTTGGGAGTTAAACTTAGGTTATTTTCTAGTAGGGTATGATAGGTTTCGGTTATATTCATTTGTAGAGCCCAAGATAATATAATTTATATGTTCTAGTGAAACAAGAATAATATATTTATATTTCCTTGCATAGTTTATAAAATTTAAAGATTTAACCCTACCTCATATGAATGGTAGAAATAATAAAGGATAATGATGGAAAACTCTCTCATCATTTTTTTGGTAACATGCACTCCTTGTTCTCCTAAAAACATGTCTTCTTCTCCTAAAAGAGAACCACAATTTTTTGAAATGGAATAGAAGCCATGAGACATTTTCCTTAGTAAATTGACAAATTGATACATGTTACTATTGTGTGCCAATTTCTAGAAAATATATATATATATATATATATATATATATATATATATATATATATATATATATATATATATATAATGTTTAATTTTCTAGTTTAGTTAATGAGTTATATGGTAGTTCAATGGGGTCCAAGTCTAATTAAACTAAAAGGTTTCTCATTTTTTAAAAACACGTGTATTCTTGTGTCAATTTGTTCCTAACACTGCATTGCTACTTTTTCACTCATCATCTTTATGTTAGGGGACAAATTTAATATTGTCTAACACTAAAAAAAAATAGATCGTATTAAGTTTCAGAGACTTTATGTGATAAAATTCAAATATCATTTGAAATATAAGCCTACATTATTTTCTATAATACCATGAATCAATTGAAATATATAGTAATAGTGAAAAAAATTTTACATGTATGTGTGTTAAAAAAAATTGGTATTTTTTATTTGTTATTGGCAATGAAGTTTTCTAGGGGGTGGAAAGCCAACTGGGTCATTTAAAATTAGTTAAAAAATCTTTAAAAGGAAATTTTCATTATCAAAATTCCATGAAGCATAGCCTTGATCAAAATTCCTATTGAATTTAAAAAATAAATTAAAATAAAAAATTGAATTTATCAACCTATTAATTTACTCTTTATAAACATCATTTCATCCTAAAATGTCATAACTATATATTCAAAGGAAGTAGAGTATTTACACTTTCATAAACATTTTTCTAGTAACAAATATACATTTCCATAAATTGTATCATAGTTGCTATCCTTAGCCACATTATTATTATTATTATTATTATTATTATTAAATAAGACTTTTTTATTAAGAAAAACAAAAATCTAAATTATTTCAGCAAGGGTTAGCTGAAGTGGTCATGAGCCAAATATAACATCTCTCCCTCAACTTTGGGTAAGTCATGGTTCGACTCTCGATCCTCTAGGGTGGAGCTCCTTAATTCATGCCAAAATCATGGGAAAGTCTTCACGAAGATTTCCAAAAAATAATAATAATAATAATAACAATAATAGTAAATAAATAAAAAATAAAAAATAAAAAATAAAATAAAAATAAAAATAAAAAAATTAATAATAATAATAATAAGAGTAAGAATAAGAACTGCTTCTGCTTGGCTAAGAGCTCGTCTTCCTCGGACGTAAGGAAACAGGTTAACGGCCCAAGACCCAGAGGCATCTGGCAGGAGTGAAAGCCTGCTCCCTTACGGACCACCAGTGGGTTATTACAGGTGGCGTGGTTTTCCTTGATAACAGTGATGAGTCAAACCGACATTCGCGGATAGCAACCAGAGATGGCTGTCCTCACTGTTGGTTGGACACCTGAGTTTGATAGGTTTTGCCACCTTCGTAAAAAAAAAAAAAAAAAAAGAAAGAATAAGAATAAGAAATAAAATAAATAAGTAAATAAATAATTATTTAGAAAAAGGATCACTTCATCTATTAGTTAAATTATGTTTTTAATAATAATTAAATTAATAATATTTATACAAAAAAATCTATGTTCCATAAATTTCTAGAATAAGTAACATCCATTAAAAGTTATTTATATCTACAACCAGTGAATTCATATAAATCAAAAGCTATGTGGATAAGCATCAATCCATCATAACCATAAAAACAGCTACATGCAGTATATATCAAGTTAATAAAATAAAAATCATTTAAAAAAAACTAAATAGTAACTTTATTTAAATAGTTATTATCACTATTATCGATTATTAAATGATTAATATAAAATTAAACATTTATACATTAAAAAAAATACATGCAACGAATTCTTAACCATAGAGATTCACACTTAATAAGATTTATAAAAAAAAAATCTATGTTCCATAAATTTCTAGAATAAGTAACATCCATTAAAAGTGATCTATATCTACAACTAGTGAATCCATATAAATCAAAAGTTATGCGGATAAGCATCAATCCCTCATAACCATAAAAACAGTTACGTGTAGTATATATCAAGTTAATAAAATAAAAATCATTTAAAAAAAAACTAAATAGTAAGTTTATTTAAATAGTTATTATAATTATTATCAATTATTAAAGGATTAATATCAAATTAAAAATTTATTCATTAAAAAAAACACATGTAACAAATTCTTAACCATGGAGGTTCACACTTAATAAGATCTATACAAAAAAATCTATGTTCCATAAATTTCTAAAATAAGTAACATCCATTAAAAGTTATTTATATCTACAACTAGTGAATCCATATAAATCAAATGTTATGTGGATAAACAGATAAGCATCAATCCATCATAACCATAAAAACAGTTACATATAGTATATATCAAGTTAATAAAATAAAAATCATTTAAAAAAAAACTAAATAGTAACTATTTAAATAGTTATTATCAATTATTAAAGGATTAATATGAAATTAAACATTTGTAAATTTAAAAAGAAACACATGTAACAAATTCTTAACCATGGAGATTCACACTAACTTTGACATGAAGATTCTTAATTTTAAATGAGTTTTATTACAATACCATGACTTATCTATAACACATGCTCAAAAAACCATAACTCATTTTATATGGCAGTGGAATACTAAGTTATTGAAGAGGACGTTGAATTACGATGATGAATAACCTCTTGTTTTCTTAATTAAATGTTGAATTGATTGTGTCTTAGTGAAAAAAGGTGTGTAATTATCCTTCTTAAATCTTAGTAAATTCATTTCAATATCAAATAACAAATAGTGATTTTAATTATGAAGAGTTGCATTACATACAATGAATTTTAATCAAAGTGTTCTTATATAGCACACTTGCCAAATATTTATATCCTAGTTATGTTTAAGTATGTAATTAAGGATATGGGTGTTGAAAATCTAATTAAGATGTCTATTGAAGAACATATTCTCTTTCACATCAAAATGAATATGAAATACTTATTTTCATTTAGTAAGCTAATGATAGCACTATGGTATAAATTAATAAGGCACTCAATCAATGGAAACCTATGATTTTGATTACAATGAGGATTCAAGAGTCAAGAAAAAATCTATATTTGGTTCCAAATGATGTAGAGTCAAATGTTATCATTTTTTTTATATCACATATTGTCACCTTTCTAAAGATGACATAATAAATAAATTAAAATCCTTATACATGCCAACACATGTTGGTGCTTTTATTAATGCAAAACAGATGGTGGACAATGCTACAAATATCAAAACAAAATTAGAGATGTTATTATATGAATAACATCTATTAGAAAGTCCACTAATATTAGTATGGTCAAAGGTAAATTTTTTTTAAGTATTAGTACAACATTTCCTTAGGGCTAATATACTTAAAACGTACAATGACATTTAACATGTGAAATTTATGACAAAATCCACATAATATTGCAATTTTCCATCTTTATCAATGTTGCACTACTTACGGAATTAGAGTGGTGATACAATTATGTTTATCATAATAAATGGATAGTTGGTCATCTAGCTAATTTCAACTTATATAATATAAAACAAAGACTACAAAATTTGAAAATGAAACTTCCAATGTCAAGTTTGGGTGAAAGGAAACTACTATGGAATAGATTCATCTGCACTACTTATGGAATTAGAGTCGTGATAAAATTATGTTTATCATAATAAATGGATAGCTGGTCATGTAGCTAAATTCAACTTATATAATATAAAACAAGGACTACAAAATTTGAAAATGAAACTTCCAATCTCAAGTTTGGGTGAAAGGAAACTACTATGAAATAGGTATAAATCATGATTCATCTGCACTACTTATGGAATTAGGGTGGTGATACAATTATGTTTATCATAATAAATGGATAGCTAGTCATGTAGCTAATTTCAACTTATATAATATAAAACAAGGACTACAAAATTTGAAAATGAAACTTCCAATCTCAAGTTTGGGTGAAAGGAAACTACTATGAAATAGGTATAAATCATGTGGTAAACAATCTTGTGTGACACAATATTTGAAAGGAAACTACTATGGAATAGATTCATCTTCTCCTACATGAGTCTTAATGGCCTATAATTGTGATCGTATGAAATATTGAAGACATCATTTCTAGTGCATTTGAAAGACATTTTCCCCTATCAATTACATAGTTTTATTAAAGGAAATAGAAAAAACATTAAAGCACCAATTCCCTTGCAATTCCAACCTAATGTCATCATGCCAATTATGAATGATTAAGTAAAAAAAAAGATCATTTTTATTTTTATTTTCTTTACAAAAGTGTACTTTTCTTAAATTATGGCCTTGTGAGTGCACTTCAATCTAGACGCTTATAAATATAAGGATAATTGTATGCTTAAATAGAATAGCATATATTATCTAACTCATTTGACTAACATGTTGGAAAACAATATATTATTGACTCATTACCTTCTTTTCCTTTCACAACCAATTGTAAGGTTTTGTAAACTCTAGCTTATATGATTATAAAAATATTTATTTCTTTTTAATATTAAGCATCATTTCCATTATATGGAATAGGTATTGGTTAAGCATAAACCTTTTTTTGTATAAATAATAATCATCAAAATTTAATATTATTATTAAATATAATAATGTTGAAACAATGAAAAAAATATTAAATGATTAATATGCATTGATTAAATAAAATAATAGGGGATATGCCATGCATAACACTTAGATATTAGGTATATCCATATATAAAACCACTGCCACTGCTACATCATAATGGAAGTGATTGATGCATGCCATAATAACATATGTCTATTATCGATTCATAGTGACTACACAAAAAATAATTAAATATTTTCATACACAATACAATAAATTATATAGAGTACTTTTCATTTTTACTTTTATATATAATCAATGAAACTATTACGATTATTTCATACTAAAATCCTAGATCAAAATTCCATCAAACAACAATAAGTTTATTCACAACTTGAACATTAATTAGAATCAGGTGAAATATGATCAAAATGTGTGGTTTGTCCATGTGACCTTTTTAACTAGACTCTATTGCATTGCATGAAGGCTTGACCCATGGACCTTCATAATTAAGTTGGAAAATGTTTAAGGATACCTTTTGACTACTTAAATCAACAAATGTGTTAATCTAAAGTAAACTATGGGTTAAATGGGAATCAATATTTGTGTTTGATAAATGTTTCTAAACTCTCATGATATTGGGTAGTGATTTTAGGCATCTACATCGAAGGGTAAGGTCCTCTCAAAAGATCACACCTACGACTATGTCCCTCATGAACATAACAATGACATAATCTAAATAAGTTACCAATCTCAGGGTACCTAACATGGAGGCCTAAAAGAAATTTCACCCATAAATTTCTAAGAAAATATAAGAGCACCTCATTATTATTGTAAAGATATTTTTCAAAAACCATAAGTCACCTAATCACTCAATATTCCATCAAATGCATGTGCGTCAATCCATGAATGTATGCTTATTTTCCATACGAGGGTGTAAAACAATGCTAGAGTTGACAAACAAGCTCTTGAGTTGATGTTTTCAAATTTGTATATCTATCACCTCATTTCTATTAAGCCTCATACTATAATATTAAGAATCCTAGCCCTATATTTGAAAATGAATATTATGGCTCTTTGTGTAGTATTTATTGCTTGTAAAAGAAACAATTTGATTTCTTGATGATTTGATAACCATTGTCATTTTAGTGTTTTCATCTCTACTTGATGGTTGGGAGGTAAACTTAGGTCATTTTCTAGTAGGGTATGATAGGTTTCGGTTATATTCATTTGTAGAGCCCAAGATAATATAATTTATATGTGTTCCTTGCATAGTTTATAAAATTTAAAGATATAAACCTACCTCATATGAATGGTAGAAATAATAAAGGATAGTGATGGAAACCTCTCTCATCCTTGTTTTGGTGACATGCACTCCTTGTTCTCCTAAAAACATGTCTTCTTCTTCTAAAATAGAACCACAATTTTTTGAAATGGAATAGAAGCCATGAGACTTTTTCCTTAGTAAATTGGCAAATTGATACATGTTACTATTGTGTGCCAATTTCTAGAATATATATATATATATATATATATATATATATTGTTTAATTTTCCAGTTTAGTTGATGAGTTATATGTTGGAAATAATACTGAGAGGGGGGGTGAATCAGTATTATCAAGATCTTTTAACAAATCTTCCTTATTTATACTTTGAATTATTTTTGCATATTAGTACCATAAAATAATGAGCATGAACAAAAAGACAGATAGTCACACCAAAGAACACAAGATGTAAGGTGGAAACCCAATATGGGTGAAAACCACCTGCTGCAATATGTCTCTATCTTCTTTCAAATTAGAAACTCCTTTTACAATGGTTTTGTACTAGTGCAGTCCTTTACCAGTACGCAGGCTGCAACTTGCAGAGAGCTACAACTCTCTCTCGTTTTCCAGTCTCTCCTGGAAGGGAGCTACAACCCCCTACTTCTTTTCTTACAAGGATCACTTTTCATAAACATCAAGTACATGTAAAATACACAGTCAACTGCAGCAACCAGATCAACAGTAACATAACTAAACCCAAAACACCTTATCAACAGAAAAATTCAGTCAACAGAAGATTTTAAGATAGATACGCAGTTTTTCTTTTTCTGGCCAGCGTTGCTACGCACTTCACCTTCTGCTTCCCTACGTATACCCGCAGAAAGCCTTCTGCTGCACCGCGTGCCCACGCACTGCTTCTTCAATCACGCTGCGTACTGTTACAGTAGGTACGCACCCAGATACACTATCGCGCCGCGTACTGTTACAGTAGGTACGCACCCAGATACACTATCGCGCCGCGTATTTTTACTGTGCGTACGCACCTGAACCTCTGTCGCACTGCGTACCCACGCAGTTCTCCTTCTTCTGCTCTGCGTACCCACGCAGCTCTCCTGTTTCGCCTCTGCGTACCCACGCACTTGCACCATTAATCACCTGCGTACTTCTGATTAGGGCCGAATTGGCAGTTCACCAGTGTGCCACAGTTAGTCAGATGTCCAGATCTGATCATGCACTCAAGAGATCACCCTTCTCAGATTCGCTTTCAACTTCACTTTCATCTAGATCAAGCTTTTAAGCAATAACCCAATATTTCAGATCTTAAGATATTCAATTTACAAAAGATGCTTAGCCAAGTGATCTCCTTTGCTTTATATAGGCAAGCTCCTCCTAAAATCATGGATCAATACCATAGATAACCAATACCAGGGGCCCAAAAACATGGGGCTCAATAATAATAATATAAAACAATACCACGGGCCAAAACCATAGAATCAAGAGCGGCGGGCTAAATACCACGGGCCAAACATAGGAAACCCCACGTGAACGCGCTTCTCTGCCTTGAAGTAAGTGAAACTAGGGGTACGCACCCTCTGAACGGGTGACCTGCGTGTCTGGCCGCGGTCCCTTCACGGTGTACCTGCGTGTACGCATCTGCTGAACTGTTCTCCTGCGTACTTCTTGATTTTCAACATTTTGAGAGCTTGATCACAGCATTACCACTTGAGGGTGTTGCCATCAAGTACAACATCTGTAACATAGAGCCATATCAGAATCATAATGCCAACATTATATGGTAGTTCAATGGGGTCCAAGGCTAATTAAACTAAAAGGTGTCTCACTTTTAAAAAACACATGCATATTCTTGTGTCAATTTGTTCCTAACACCGCATTGCTACTTTTTCACTCATCATCTTTATGTTAGGGGACAAATTTAATATTGTCTAACACTAACACAAATAGATCCTATTAAGTTTCAGAGACTTTATGCGATAAAATTCAAATATCATTTAAAATATAAGCCTACATTATTTTCTATAATACCATAAATCAATTGAAATATATAGTAATAGTGAGAAATTTTGTACATGTATGTGTGTTAAAAAATTTGGTATTTTTTATTTCTTATTGGTAATGAAGTTTTCTAGGGGGTGGACAAACCCAACTAGGTTATTTAAAATGAGTTTAAAAATCTTTAAAAGGAAATTTTCATGATCAAAATTCCATGAAGCATAGCCTTGATCAAAATTCATATTGAATTTAAAAAATAAAAATAAAACATAAACTAAAATAAAAAATTGAATTTATCAAGCTATTAATTTACTCTTTATAAACATCGTTTCATTCTAAAATGTCATAACTTTATATTCAAAGGAAGTAGAGTATGTACATTTCCATAAATTGTATCATAGTTGCTATCCCTTAACCACATTATTATTATTATTATTATTATTATTATTATTATTATTATTATTATTATTATTAATTAAGAAAATAAGAACTTTTTTTATTAAGAAAAACAAAAATCTATATTATTTCAGCCCCGAGGGTTAGCTCAAGTGGTCATGAGCCAAATATAAGATCTCTCCCTCAACTTTGGGTAGGTCACGGTTCGACTCTTGATCCTCTCGGGGTGTTGCTCCTTAATTCAAGCCAAAATCATGGGGAAGTCCTCACAAAGATTTCCCAAAAAAAAAAAAAAAAAAACTATTTAATTATTCAGAAAAAAAAGGTCATTTCGTCTATTAATTAAACTATGTTTTCCATAATAATTAAATTAATAATATTTATAAAAAAAATCTATGTTCCATAAATTTCTAGAATAAGTAACATCCATTAAAAGTTATTTATATCTACAACTAGTGAATCCATATAAATCAAAAGTTATGTGGATAAGCATCAATCCATCATAACCATAAAAACAGTTACGTGTAGTATATATCAAGTTAATAAAATAAAAATCATTAAAAAAAAACTAAATAGTTACTTTATTTAAATAGTTATTATCATTATTATCAATTATTAAAGGATTAATATAAAATTAAACATTTATACATTAAACAAACACATGTAACAAATTCTTAAACATGGAGATTCACACTTAATAAGATTTATACAAAAAATATATGTTCCATAAATTTCTAGAAAAAGTAACATCCATTAAAAGTGATTTATATCTACAACTAGTGAATCCATATAAATCAAAAGTTATGTGGATACGCATCAATCCTTCATAACCATAAAATAAAAATAAAAATAAAAATAAAAAACTAAATAGTTATTATCATTATTATCAATTATTAAAGGATTAATATAAAATTAAACATTTATGCATTAAAGAAACACATGTAACAAATTCTTAAACTTGGAGATTCACACTTAATAAGATTTATACAAAAAAATATATGTTCCATAAATTTCTAGAATAAGTAACATCCATTAAAAGTGATTTATATCTACAACTAGTGAATCCATATAAATAAGTTATGTGGATAAGCATCAATCCTTCATAACCATAAAAACAGTTACGTGTAGTATATATCAAGTTAATAAAATAAAAATCATTTAAAAAAAACTAAATAGTAACTTTATTTAAATAGTTATTATCATTATTATCAATTATTAAAGGATTAATATAAAATTAAACATTTATACATTTAAAAAACACATGTAACAAATTCTTAACCATGGAGGTTCACACTTAATAAGATCTATAAAAAAAAATCTATGTTCCATAAATTCCTAGAATAAATAACATCCATTAAAAGTTATTTATATCTACAACTAGTGAATCCATATAAATCAAATGTTATGTGGATAAGCAGATAAGCATCAATCCATCATAACCATAAAAACAGTTACGTGTAGTATATATGAAGTTAATAAAAAAAATCATTTAAAAAAAAAACTAAATAGTAACTTTATTTAAATAGTTATTATCATTATTATCAATTATTAAAGGAGTAATATGAAATTAAACATTTGTAATTTAAAAAAAAAACACATGTAACAAATTCTTAACCATGGACATTCACACTAACTTTGACATGAAGATTCTTAATTTTAAATGAGTTTTATTACAATACCATGCCTTATCTATAACACATGCTCAAAAAATCATAACTCATTTTGTATGGTAGGTTTTCATATGACTTCTTTTAATTAATTAATAGATTAAAAATGAAAAAAATAGTATAACTACTTTGGAGATGAATCTCAACCTTTGATTTGTGTATACTACTAGGAATATCCAAGAATATTTTGTGGAGATTAAACCCTACCATCCATCTAATAACTATTGATAAAAAATTTAAAATTTGGATAGCTCTATTCAAAAAACAGTTGTGGTGAGCGTGGAAAAGAATAGTTTTTCCACACAATTTCGACCAAATCGCAAAAAAAAACAATTCAAAAACAGTTTTCAAGTTTCATAATTTTAAGTGTTCCAAAAATCCTTGAGGGTGTTGAAACCATTTCCTCCATTAAAAAACAATTCAAACACACTCAGAGTTTTGAATTTGACAAAAAAATCATTAAAGTGAAATAAACAAGTTCTATTCCAAAATAAATATGCCTATGACCTAATTATTAAATTGTATTAGTTTAAATAAAATCTTTTAAACTATTTTTTCAATCAAATTTATTTATAATTTATTTTTTATTTTATAGTAACATTTTAAATAAATAGGGACCTAAATTAAGTATTTAAACTTTTCTATTTATTAATAATAAAAAAATTAATTTAAATTTAAATTTTATATAATAAAAATTCAGTTTGCAACAGTCATTATTATCATTTTCTTTACGTTGAAGTTGGTTCTAACCATTCCGAGGTGTTGACTTTTCATATTAGAAATTCAATCAATTAAGCAAGTTGTGACGTGGTTGGGATGGTTTAATGATAATCTCTTTACCACGATTTCAATTGCATGATATGATTATATTGAAAAAATTTGAAAACGTTTTTTGTACGCCTTCTAGGGTTTCTTCACATTAGAAATTCAATCAATTAAGCAAGTTGTGGGGTGGTTGGGAGGGTTTAATGATAATCTCTTTAGGTGAGTTTCAATTGCATGATATGATTATGTGAAAAATTTTGAAAAAGTTTTTTGTACGGCTTCCATGTGTCATTTCTTAAGAAGTATGCTAAATATGTTTATCATGTGATTGACTGTTCTACATTACAGGTGGAGCCAGATGGATAATTCCTTCCGGAACGACATTGTATATTGCAAAGAAAGATGGTCATGCTCTGAAACTAAGCAATCAAGCAGGTTAAAATGTAATGGAAGTACTTTGGACCTGATGAAGCTACATGGGAGATGGAAGATCAGATGCACGCTATGTATCCTTTCTTATTCATTGGTTGAGTGAATGTTTTTGGTATGTGTTTTTGTGTGATGTTTTGGCTTATGTATATATGTATATTGATGTAAATATCTTCATGAGATGTGTTATAAAGCTCCAATAAGCAGTATGGATGTCATGTCATTATGGTTGTCATGTTATTATGTTTTCATGTTGGTTAGCGTTTTAACAAGTTGATCATTGTAAATATTGTATTGAGCTAGGTTACAAATCTCTGGGCAATATGTTTCACTTACAGTAGTCTTGTTGGTTGTAGGTATCATTGAACACTAAGGATGGTGTTACCCCAAGGGAGAGGGTTCTGTAGCAACCCTAGTGAAAATTCCATGTAATAAAGTTTATAAAGGAAAAATAATAACCACGGTTATGGGACAATTATTCCAAGTTGAATGTTGGGAAACAAAATCTTAGTCTGGGTGTTCATTTGGTTTATTATGGCTAAGGAAATTGGCAAAGGCAATGGAAAAGGATTTGGAAAGGCATGAGGAATTAATTGACATCTTATTTATGAAAATAATGGAAATTAGGAGAAAAGGGAGGTGAAAGGTCATAAGTTGACCGAAAGGAGGAAAATGAAGGAAAACAATGGAAAATTGAAGAAAATAGAGGCCTCATTAAGAAAAAGTCTTTTAAGGATCAGTTGGTACCTTTTTTCAGTTCAGTTTGGAGCTCTCTCTTTATTCTCTCTCTCTCTCTCACTCTTGGACACTTAGAGATTTCTTGGAGAACTTCAGCATTGGATCAAGAAAGTAAAAGAAGGAAATGGAAAGCAAGGATCAAGCAAGGAAGAGCAGGATATTACAATAGGATTATTTGCAGGTATGTTTGATTTCCTTGCTAGTTTTGGCATGCATGGTTATGCATGTCTGTTATTGATTCTCTTGTTGTCATTGTCATGAGTTTTTCCAGGCGTGACATTTTTTTTAGCCTAGCCTTTCCATTTCCGAATAGCCTTGATGTGATGGGATTCTCATGTTTTAGTGGAGTTGGATTGTTGGATGGATTCAAAACTGAGTGAGGTGAATATCTAAAAGGAAGAAAACATGGCCTAGTGATCCCTAAACCAGACTATGGATTGCAATAAATTCTTGGCATAGTAACCCCTGAACTAGATTGTGGGTTGCGGTAAAGCTAGATTTTATGTTGCCTCGATGGGCCTAGGAATCCTCGACTAGTGAATGGCGGGATATACGGTAAAGCCTAGAGGTGGGAGCCCTTGATCAGGCCTAGGAAAGCTTGGTTGATCAATGGTAGGATATATAGTAAAGCCTAGAGGGTGGTGTCTCGATTATGGCCTTGTGATCCCTGAATCAAACTATGGATTATGGTAAAGCCTAAAGACTAGGAGGCAATAAAATTCATCATAGTGTAGGTGAAGAAATATGGTGGCATCCATGATCATTCGGTTCCCTTTTCAATTATGAATCCTACATTGATAATTAGAATATGTCATAAGGGTGATTTCCTAAAAGAAATATTTGGTTCATCCAATATATGGTTAGGTGGTTCAAGGAAGTCACAAACCTAGTTGGCCTTCACATTCATTAATAAGAGTTCCTTCTCCTTGGTATTTCATCTATAAATGTACTAGTTTATATGTGGATTCTATGGTGGTTGTATCCTTATTATTTTTGTTTTTTATATCTTAGTTATGAGTATGTTTTATGATAGTGATGATGTATGGCTTTCATCATGTTTTTATTTGTGAATGAATGAAAAATGAGTATATGACCCAATAGATGATAATGCAGCTAATTTGATAAGGCGTCAATATTTCTTAGCGACCTTCATATAAGTATGAGACCCCTATTCTTAGATCTATTGTTATGACCTATAGAATGCATATTTGTGACATGTTTGACAAAATCTCTATCATGGCTAGTAGGGGTCCAGTCAAGTCTTTGTTCAATGATTTGTATTTGTATCATTGTTTCCATGTTAATTTTCATTTCTGGAAGTTTCATGAAGTTTTGTGCAGTGACCTAAGATCTGGCCCTAAAAAAGTGGCACAAAATATAGGGTCGTTGGCCCTAAAATCACTGGAAAAGACCCCAACTGCTTGCATGCCCTTGCTATGAGAGAGACTAGAGGGCCCCAATTGCATGAATTCTCATGTCATGGGAGAAATTGATGCTCTAGGTCTATAAGATGTTGGGTTTCCTCAGGGGTTGGTCACCTGGGAAGGTTTGTTGGCTCCTAAATATCATGTAGCATGTGTAGAAGGTCAGGTTGGTTGTGTTTTGTCAATTCCACTTCCTTAACTATACATGGGTATTTGAATTCAATCATAGTAGCCTCTTGTCACATGTTTACCGCAACGAACCAGTTAACTTGGGTAAATGTTGGAGCAGGGTATTATAGCAGTGGTATTAGTGGTGGTAGTCGACGACACTGGTAGTGAAGTGCAGTAGAAATTTTTTCATCTTGATGAGGAATCGACTGTAGTTAGGAAATTATCCCTATTGCAGGATCTCAAACCCATTCAAGGACCATTTGATTCCTTCCAGCATCGTTGGTAAAGCCCTTGAGGAGTCTTGTATTTCCTTCTAGTTCATCTGGAAATTTTGTATGTACATCATACATAAAAAAAAACTTGGTCGAGATGAAATTTTTGTGTATTGTTCATGTGATTTTTTATGTTCTAATTCGATGCTCTGAATAATTAATGGTAACTAACCAATTGTGAAAGTTAAAGGAAATATCGATTCACCCCCCTCTTAGCATTTCCAACAAACTTATTATGTGAATGTTCATTGTGTTGTTAAAAATGTATATGCTAAAACTAAGGAATGTTATTTCTTCTAGAAGTAATGAGAAATATATATTTCTATTTGTTTTCTAAGGAATGGGTAGTTCTTATGTTTGTTTCTAAGCTTAAATCTAGTATAATCACTTGAATATAGGAGCTAGATAAATATTTTTTGGTTGATTAAATAAATGCATTGAAATGAGTTGTGATAGGAGACCATGTAATATTAGTTTGTTCGTAGAAGGATGTATTTTTTAATATATATATATATATATATATATATAGAGAGAGAGAGAGAGAGAGAGATAAGTACACATATCTAATATGCATATGTTAACTAAAATGGGTTTAACCCCATATAAGCACAAGTGAGGTAGCGGTGCCATTTAAATGCCAAAGGGGAAAGCCTTAATGGTTTAACATATATTCACATATATATATATATATATGATAAGCTCAGGAGAGATAGGCTAGGGCCAAGTGTTTAATGTACTCATTGAAGTTCTAGTATGAATTTATGTATATATGTGTGCGTTAAGCTCAAGAGGGATAGTTGTATTGATTAAGTGTGGAAGAGAATCCCAGTGTAAATAAGTCTATGTTTGCAAGTGACAAGCTTAGGAGGGGGAGGACCGGGGAGCGATGAGAGAGCTCTGCAAGACCATCGTGGTCATCCATGGAGGCCTCAGGGGCCATAACCCCCAGGATTGACTACCACAGAATCCACACTTCGCCGACCTGCTTCACTTCACACCCCCTGCCCACGCAGTTACACCATCCCTGCTACAGAAATTTGTTGCGTGACTCAATGTGAAGCACACTTGGTAACCTAGCTCCTAGTATTTCTACCCCTGTGACATCTATTGTTCAGCTAACCGTGACTGTCGATTCCAATGGAGATTGTCAACATAGACTACGAGGTGGACCCCAACGCCGACCAAGATATCTGGAAGCATCATCAAACAGGGATGGGCTCTGGCCCCTTTTCTGCTAATCTACGATCGCTAATAGCTAACCAGTCCATTCCATTCAGTCTGAGCTCATCTGATAAGCATCCTACACCCTTCGTTCACATTGAAGATTCGCCTAGCTTAGACTGACCTTCTCTCTCCCCTACAGCCTTAAATCTCTTGGGTACCTACCTCCAACCCTCTCCTACATTCGATGCTCCCCTAGTTCACCTTCCACAACCACTATACCCACCTGTGTACCCTCTTCCTCCTACTTTCCCCCATCCAGACCCCCTCCCCTCTTTATCACATCCTTCACCAGCGCAACCCTAGCCCCTGGAAGCTCTAACCCTAATACTCCCATTCGTTCAGGGTGCTTCAGTTCTCCCATCCCTAACCCCAAATCTACCCCATCCACCCCCCACACTGCCAAACAGGGTTACAGAGGCTTTCTTAACGAACATCCGATGGCTCGGCACTCAGACAAGCCCAAGAAGGGAAGGTGCCTTAAAGCTGTGGACAGGGACATTAACCTAACCCTTGGTGAGGATATTCCAATGGGGGAAGTTGCAGACAAAGCAAAGAAGGTCTTGGTTGGACGTGTAAGGGGCAAAAACTACACAGTGGAACGTCTTTGCCTCTAGACCTCGAATATTTAGGGCTCCCTTTTTAAATAGCTCCCCATCATCAGAGTCTTGGCTCATGGTTGGTTTTCCCTTCACTTCCACAGGGAAGAATACACTGATTGGATTCTCTCCCATTTCTGCATATTGAGCTTGCCCCTATACTGCTCAAAAGATGGGAACCCTTATTTGACCCAGAGTGTGAACAGTTGGGTGCTGGGCCAATTTGGGTCCATTTGCCTGGCCTACCAATGCAATTTTGGACTCTTGTGGTGTTCAAGCGCATAGGAGATGCACTAGGGACTTATCTGGAACACGACCAGTCATTTAAGAAATCTAGGATCATGACAATGGCAAGAATTCTTATTCATCTAGATACTAGGGAGGGGCTGGAGAAGAAAATAACACCACACTAGAGGCACTTCTCACGTCAACAAAATTTGGATTACGAAGGAGTGACTTTCTATTGCTGAAGATGCCACAAGGACGAACATCTTTACAAGGATTGTCCATTTCTCTCTTCTTCTGCATAGGAGTCTGCAAGGGGTGCAAAACATCGTCTGTCTGAAGAACCGAATGTGGACAAGCAACCCTTAGGTCTAGATCATTCTAAGGGAGTGGATGGAGTTATTGCATAGCAAACTAATACTCCAAGGATTCCACCTTTATCCCTTCCACTGACTCAATCCCAGACTGTGGTGGATGCTGCTCCTAGATCAGGTAATGCTCCTCTCTCTTGTACCTCTGCTCAACTTTTTAATCAGTTACATTCATCATTGCATTCTCCTGTGTCACTCTTGGATTCACTATTGAGTCCTCTTCCCCCCATCAACTATGGTATTGAACCCCCCCTTGCCCATTTTTTCACTACCCCTCTGTCTCTACAAGCATTAAACCCTCTCCTTCATCCATCTTCCCCACCTTCTGCATCGGGCTCCCACTCCTACAATATTCTATCTCGGCCTTTGAATAGCATTCCCCCTGCTCAGCCTTAGTATCCCCTCTCAACC
This sequence comes from Pinus tabuliformis, assembly GCA_031772625.1. Taxonomy (NCBI): domain Eukaryota; kingdom Viridiplantae; phylum Streptophyta; class Pinopsida; order Pinales; family Pinaceae; genus Pinus; species Pinus tabuliformis. Next base: position 511,733,338 of record CM062820.1, read on the forward strand.
TTCAGAGTCTAAACCCACCAGAGGCAGACCATCCAAGATTGCAAAATCCATCAAATTTGTGGTTGCAGATGTGTCACAGGGTTGACAAACCACCATCAAAAGGGCACTTAGAGCATCTGAACCCCTTGAATCTATTCCCTAATGATTTGGCTATCTTTCAATTGTAGGGGTTTAGGCAACCCCAAGAAAAAACTGGGTCTCAAGCGCCTCTTAACCCGTACCCCCTATGACATATTATTCCTATAGGAAACCCTTGAGCCCTCTGAGCAGATCATTAAAATCCTTCTCTCTTTACTACTTGGCTAGCACTTTCAAGGCCTAGATGTAGTGGGCAGATCTGGGGGTCTTGCCATGGGTGTCAACCCTAAATATATCAAGGTGCTATCCTCATGGGGTGGTCTAGGCTTCCTTAGCATGGACATTCTAGTAGCTGATCTAGGAAAACATATCCGAATCATTAATGTCTATGCCCCCAACTAAAACAAACTTGCTTTTTGGAAATCCTTACTAGGAAACCCACTAATCAACAACTCCACCATCATTGGGGGAGACCTAAATTTTTCCATAGAGAACGAGGAATCATGGGGCCATCACTCTCAGATTAAATCCCTCTCAGATCAGCTGAGCTCCCTCCTAGACCAACATGGGATTATTGATGTCCCCATAAACAAGAAGATGCCTACTTTGCATAACAGGCGTACTAGTGATGCTGCTCTTAGAAGAAGGCTAGACAGATTTCTTATGCATGAATAGCTCCTCCAATCCCTAGCCTTATACAGATAATGGGTTGGCTCGGGAGGTATCTCAAACCATTCCCGTATTTTCTTGGAGGTGACCAGCCCTTTCAGGAAATCGAAGGCCCCTTCCAATTTTAATTATACCTGTTTAAAAGACCCGGACTATATCAAATTGGTCTCGAATTTCTGGCAAGCCCAGCCTCCCCTTAGATATCATAGAAAGGCTATGGATTTCTGTAGAAACCTGAAATAGCTCAAGAGATTAACTATTGACTAGTCTAAAAGGAAAAAAGAAAGGGATGAACAATCACTAGTAGATATTGAAGATCAGTTGGCCTCCTTAACTGATGACAATGGGCTTGGATACTTATCCAATGAAACAAAAATCCATCTGGTGGAATTGGAAACACAGAGATCCAAGATCCTTCTGGATAAGGAAGAATTATGGAGGCTTAGAAGCAGAGCAATTTGGCTGCAAGCAGGGGATGGCAATACAAAATTTTTCCACAATTTTTCCAATGGAAGGAAAGCCAACAATACCATTTGGCATATTCCCATGGATCAAGAGAGATTGGCTACCACTCACCCTCAGCTCGCACAGCTTGGAATTTCTCACTTCAAGCAGCTTTTCAAAGCCTCGTTAACCCCCTCAATTCCTGATATCATTAACCTAGCTAGCCATTTCCCTAGATACCTGGACCCAGATGGAATTGATGACCTTATAAAACCTATATCCATGGAGGAACTTGAAAGAACTTTAAAATGGTTGAAGAGAGACAAAAGCCCTGGCCCAGATGGCTAGCCTGTGGAATTTTATATTGCCTTCCTAGACATCATTGCCTTGGATCTGCTTGGAGTGATTGAAGAAAGTCAGACTCTTGGTCGTATATATGCCCCTCTCAACTCTGCCTACATTGTTGTCATTCCTAAGATTGATTCTCCATCCTCCTTCCATGATTTCTGTCCTATTTCCCTATGCAATTTTCTATACAAAATTATTGCCAAGATTATAGCCAATTGTATAAAGCCTATTTTATCGGAACACATCTCTCAAGAATAATTTGCCTTCTTCCACCATAGACATATCCATGAAGCCATTGGCTCTGCCCAGGAAGCCCTTCACTCTATTAAATTGAAAAATCTCAAAGGGATGGCTCTCAAAATTGACTTATCCAAATCCTTTGACAAAGTAAGCCGGCTATACCTTAGAATGATTCTCACTCATCTCGGTTTCCCTTTGGAATTCATCAGATAGATCATGGGTTGTATTACTTCTGTGTCCTTTGCAATTCTTATTAATGGGTCTGCCTCCCTCCCCTTTTAGGCATAAAGGGGTATCAAGCAAGGATGCCCCTTATCCCCCCTGTTGTTCCTCCTTGTTATGGAAGGCCTGAGTAAACTTATAGACTCAGAGAAGCGATCTGGGAGACTTGGGGGCCTGAAAATTACTGATCATTTCCTATTGACCCATCTTCTCTTTGTGGATGACATTCTCATCTTCCTCAATGGGAGCGTACAGGATATTATTACTCTAAAGGAGTTATTAAAACTCTTCAGTGCAGCTACAGGAATGGAAATCAACAGGGAAAAGTCCACTATATCTTTCTCTGAATGCTCCCAACAGGAAATTCAACTTTCTCTACAAAATTTCCCCTATCAAGTGTTGGATCTATAGGTCGGACTGAAGTATCTAGGTTTTAGAATTAAAGCGAACGGATATAAAATAGCAAATTGGACTTGGCTGCTCACAAAAGTGGAGAAAAGAATAAACATCTGGTGTCATTGTTTCCTATCCGGGGTAGGAAGATTGATACTCATCAAAGTAGTATTAGAAGCTACCACAATTTTCTGGATGTCCTTGGCTTGGATACCCCTTGGGATTCTACATAGGATCCAAAAAATTTGTAGCCATTTCCTGTGGAGGGGATAAAAGGATGGGAAGTCGTTTGCCTGGGTCAAATGGAGCAGAATTGCAAATCCCAAAAAATGGGGAGGTTTGGGACTAAAGCACCTTCTGGATTTTGCACAAGCTTTGGCAGTTAAAGAAGGTTGGTTGCTCCTGACCCATAAGAGCCTCTGGTCGGAGGTGGTCTCCCACAAATACAATTGGCCCAATACCATAAGTGAGTGGATTATAAGACCCTCTTGGAACAGAAAAAGAATCTTAGTCATCTGGAGGGCCATCCTAAACACCCTGCCCATTATCAAAAGAGGCTTCATCTGGAAGATTGGTAAGGGGCATCAATGTGCATCAAAATTGATCCTTGGACTGGTAATGGGAATGTATATCAGCTTGCCCTAGATTTGATCACATTCCTTAACAACATTGGTATCCTGTATATATCACAACTTGGAGATCAGTGCAACACAACTTTTCTTCTACAAGCTTGGTGCACTAGTGAGGAATGGAACATCCTGATCCAATGGGAAAGACAGTGGAAAAATTATCTCCAAGCTTTGACAGAATCCCATGTCTGACTCAATGAAGATGAGGATGAACTAATTTGGGGTCTCTCCAAAATGGGCCATTACTCATCCAATCATGGTTATGGCCTCATTCAAGCAGAGGAAAAATCAGACAGACTAATGAGTCGGTGGATCCAGCTTTGGAAGTTAAAAGCTCCCTGGTGCACTATATTCTTAATGTGGAATATCATTGAGGACAAAACACCCATAGGAGCAAATCTAAGGAAAAGGGCATTCACAGGCCCTACCTGGTGTGTACTCTGTCATCAGGAAGAGGAACCAAACCAACACTTATTCCTCAATTATCCTACTCCAAAACAGCTATGGTCACAAGTATTGCACACTCTTAATATCAACCTAAGTTGGCATGGTGCAGATATCCCTACTGCCTGGGACAACTGGTGGGGAGCTGCAACTGATCCAAAAATTAGAAATCTGTTGCTTCTGGTCTCTTGGCACATATGGATGTGTCGAAACAATATCATCTTCCGGGACCGGCTTATAAATTGGGCACTGATTCCACCAAAGATCTACTCGGCCTATGAGGAACTTCCAGCTGAAGAATATATCAACAGACCCAAGATTATCACTCAGGAACAGATTGACAAAACCAAGCCCTGGGCATACTTTGATGGGGTAGCACAAGCTCAGGGTTGTTGGGGGGGGGGGGGGGGGGGGGGGGGGGGGGGGGGGGTGTAATTCTCCACCTATCAGACACACATTTTTTCCACATATGCATGGGCTTAGGCGAGGGCACAAATAATTATGCAGAGTTGATCACCCTTCGACACTTGATACATTTTTCCATTCTCAAAAATTGCAGACACATTCAAATATTTGGGGACTCCAAAATAGTCATAAATTGGTTTAACAACATAGCTACATGCCATGCATATTCTCTAAGAACTATTATGGATGATATTGTTTTTCTCAAAACACATTTTGATCATATTTCATGCACTCACATCTACAGGGAGCATAATGAAGGTGCGGACAAGCTATCGAAAGAGGCATCGCATCGTCCTCGAGGAGAATGGCTGATCACAGAACATTCACTGGAAAGGACCTACCAGTACTTTCACAAGCCATATATATATCAAGAACTTCAGTGGGCAGACAACGCCTAAAATCAAAAGCACTTTTTGTCTTTTTAACAGTTTTATAACATGTATGTACAGCACTTTTGGGTTTCTAAATAGTGATCACCCACTGGTGATTTTTCGCATATGTAATTATTATAGATGTACAACAACCCTACTGGGTCTACTCACTACTTTTTTTGGAACTATCAGCTGACTAAGGTCACAGTATTTGCATATGCCTATGGGCATCTACAGCATGTAATTTTGAACATACAATGAAAATTACGATCTTTTCTCCCAAGGAAAAGGATAAGCTCAAGAGGGGCATCCATATTCAGCTAAGATTCAAGCACATCTATGGTTATGCACATACTTGTATACATACATACCACACATCAATGGAAAATGGAGATTCAATAACATACCCCTCCTTGCCATATCAGTAAGGGAAGGGGGGTCTACATTTTAATCAATACCATCAAATTTATTAGTACATCACAACAATTGGATGGGAAGCTATGACATCGTGAATCGTGACTATCACAATGAATAAGCACTCTACAACCATTAGATGGGGCCTTTGAACCATAAATGGGAACCATAATAGAAGACACAACCCATACCATGTCAACAAGGAAAGGGGAGTCCACGTTTTAATTTTGGTCATTGTTGGTCGAACCACCATAATCATTGGATGGAGACCTAATTCTGAAAGCACCAAATTATTTTATACTGTGAAATTTGAATTCGCACAAGGGTCAGAAACATGGGTAGTACCTAGGCCATAGTGACATTTGATGATGTGAAAGGAAGGATGACATGGCCATCAAGAGGTCTACAAAATGGCATGTTCCACTGATATTTTGGAAGGGCCAATGGACCAAAAAATGGATGACATATGGCACTCCCAAGGGAGGTCACATGGGTAGGATAGCATCAAGGTGAGAACAGAGTGACATCACCTAGGTAGTTTTAGAAGGAGGGAGAAAAGGACCAAGGAAAATATTATGGGACATGTCAGTATGATAGGAGAATGATGTCACCTAAACAGTTTTGAAAAAGGGACAATAAGAAATGTGTAGGGTAAATTGTCCTAAGAGTCAAAGAAATTCTCGCAATTAACGAAGACAGGACTTTGTCCCAAGATATTTAGAACATGACGGTAATGGTTTGTTTCAACCTAAGATGGGAAAAATTTCCATGGGAATTAATTTATCTCGCTCTTCCATATTTATAAGGGGGAAACTTCATGGCATGTTTAGAAAAGTCTGGGGTTAGGTGGCATACCACAATTGTAGGACAAGCTTTCACCATTTAGCCCACATTATGATATAAATCAAGCATAGGGAATCACATTGATGTGATATGGGATGCCACATGGGGACCACATTGGTGCCACAAGGCAAGGTTGATGATGTCGCAAGAAGTTATTGGTCGAAATTTTAAATTTTCATAACTTAATTTTGATCTGGGAGTTGAATTGAAGAAAATTTATACCTCCAGAAAGCTCTCAACAAGTCAGATCAAATAGAGATGTTTATTTTGGGTTTCAAGGATCTCTTAATAATGACAAAATATTTAGACCCCATTTCCATGACAAGATTATGGAGGTCAGGTCAATGATAGTAACAATTCTTTCTACCCTTGGTTTAGGCTTTGGAGTGGAAGGGGGTATGTTACATCCATCCAAAATCAAACCCTCCTGATCTTAATCCTTGAAGGTTAATTACATAATTTTATTTCCTCTAATTCAATGTAGTCTTGTTGTGAATTCTCCAATTTGTAGTAGTAGTTGTTCTTTGATATTATCTTGTTGAATTATCATTTTTGTGATATTCCATTCTATGAATATTTATGAATATTCCATGTTCCTTGATAATTTCATACTCATATTTTTATATTCCATAAAATATTTCCTAATAGTGAGGATATCAAAATGGTTTCACATCTAATGGCTTCCCTTCACTTTGCATATTCATTTCACCTATCTTCTTTTTAGATATTGTTACCTCCTTTATCCTATTTTCCTACTCTTTCTATATTCTATCCTCGGAGATAATGCAATCGTATTTAACATACACATATTCTATATTGAGTTTGAATTATTTAGTATATTTTGGTGACCTTTTTGTATCTTATCTATCTTTCTGAAGCTACAATGTGACCCAATCTCTCAAATTTTTATTTCCTTCATCAATTCTAGAATTCATATACAATTTTACCATATCAATGTCTAGGTTTTCTTGAATATTCTTGCAACTTTCCTATTCAAGCCTTTTCGTAGTCTCATCATCTAAGATCCTTGTTTCTTCTTTACTTTGATAATTCTTATTTTCTTCTTTAAATATATTGATATCATATAGTAATCTTCTATTATGTTTTCACAATATACATATATATTCATCTTTATTCTTCAATTTCTCCCTTGAATTGTCAGTTTTCCAATTCTACTTGTTATTCTTTCATTGTTTTAACTATTGAATCTCCTTAATGAGTGCTTCATTAACGTTTTGTATCATTGGTAGCTCATCACTTTTCTTCTTGATATCTTCTTTTGGTTCTTTTAACTCATCTTGAATTTTATAAAATGTATCCATTTTTTTCCATAATAATTTTTTTAGGGGAGTTATTCAAAAGATTTCCATGTGATATTTCATCTATTATCCTTGTCAATACTCCTAAACCACTAGTAATATTCGTAAATAATATTAATACTTTCCCTGGAAGGAGGATTAAAATACCACTTTTCCATCTTCAATCATTCCTTAGGATTTACATCCTTATCTTCACTTCCACTTAATTTAGATATTTTATTTTCTTCTTAATTGAGGTCTAACCAAAATCATGAACTTATAACTTCAATATATTAACAATAATCATTGAAATATTTATGATCATTTTCGAAATGTATTCTTCAACATTTTCTCTTTTGAACATATTTTGAATCACCTAAACCTAACATTCTAATGAAAGGTTATAATAGATTTAAATTAACATACATTTTAAAACCCTATTATGGAGTTTGTCCTTTTGGACAAAATTCCTTCTAGTGTGCCTCTACAATTTTGGTATTTCTAGGTATAAGCTTTGGAATTGTAGTGTCCTTATATCTATTCTCTAAAATTCAATATGTTTGAACATAATTTGATATTTCAAGTGAAAGAATAGTTATATTTATGGTAACCTTCCAAACATTTGTTCAATTTTTTACCCTTCTTAAGATTGAGCTGATTTAGCATGCCACATATCAAATTTTTCAAACATGATTCCAAGCATTTTACTTTAATTAATTCAATATGTATATTTAGACATATGAAAATTTCACATTCTAAAACTTCTCAAAAAAATAGTTATAGTCATCATACCGAGATGACTCATTTGAAATTGATTTCTAGATTAGTCACAAATTCTAACAGCCATAAATAATATATTATAAAGTATAATGTATCAAAACTTGAAACTTCTACCACATCTATTTTGATATCTTTCCTCAATTTCCTAAAAAATTCAATATATAAAACCTCCATAAAAGTAGTTGTAATGAAATTTCCAAGATGGCTCATTTGTAACTAATTTCAAGCCTAGTCAAAAGCCCTATATTCTTGATGTTATAAATTAAAAAATTATAATTAATAGGTACTTAAAATTTTTATCACATAGACTTTGATATTTCTCTCTAGTTTACTCAAATTTTTATTGTCTATAACCCCTAGTAAAAACGCTATAGTGAAAATGCAAGGATGACTCACTTGAATTAGCAAAACCCTAAGATTATATGCTTTGAAACCAAATATTATAAACCAAATATGTAAAATAGCATAATAGGTAAAAAAATACATACAATATACACAAACATGAATGTGGATTACAACTCCAATATAGATAAGAGAGATCAATTATGTAATAACTCCTTAAAAATAGGAGAACCTTCTCCAAGTACCCAAATAGATTCATACATCCTCCATAATTACTAAATGCTCTCTATATATACATTTTCACATATTACACATGTGGCTTATTTATTTTTAATATGACTTTATCACAAATACATTTACGCATTACATTCACATTTAACTCTATGTATGCAACACTTTGGGATCATATCATATACATTTAACGCCATATATTCCCTACTTATGGTCATATCAATATTAGTGGGGTTACAATATAAGGATATTTAAACCAATGCAAGTATTGGACATGGAATCATATTGAATATTGGTTTATAATTAGGATTCCATGTAGAATTATGGCAGTGGAAGACTAAGTTATTGAAGAGGATGTTGAATTACGATGATGAATAACCTCTTGTCTTCTTAATTAAATGTTGAATTGATTGAGTCTTAGTGGAAAAAAGTGTGTAATTATCCTACTTCAATCCTAGTAAATTCATTTCAATATCAAATAACAAATAGTGATTTTAATTATGAAGAGTTGCATTACATACGATGAATTTTAATCAAAGTGTTCTTATATAGCACACTTGCCAAATATTTATATCCTAGTTCTGTTTAAGTATGTAATTAAGGATATGGGTGTTGAAAATCTAATTAAGATGTCTATTGAAGAACATATTCTCTTTCACATCAAAATAAATATGAAATACTTATTTTCATTTAGTAAGCCAATAATAGCACTATGGTATAAATTAATAAGGCACTCAATCAATGGAAACCTATGATTTTGAGTACAGTGAGGATTCAAGTGTCAAGGAAAAATCTATATTTGGTGCCAAATGATGTAGAGTAAAATGTTACCATTTCCTTTATATCACATATTGTCACCTTTCTAAAGATGACATAATAAATAAATTAAAATCCTTATACATGCCAACACATGTTGGTTCTTTTATTAATGCAAAACAGATGGTAGCCAATGCTACAAATATCAAATGAAAATTAGAGATGTTATTATATGAATAACATCTATTAGAAAGTCCACTAATATTAGTATGGTCAAAGGTAATTCTTTTTTTAGTATTAATACAACATGTCCTTATGGCTAATATACTTAAAATGTACAATGACATTTAACATGCGAAATTTGTGACAAAATCCACATAATATTGCAATTTTCTATCTTTATCAATGTTGCACTACTTATGGAATTAGAGTGGTGATACAATTATGTTTATCATAATAAATGGATAGTTGGTCATGCATCTAATTTCAACTTATATAATATAAAACAAAGACTACAAAATTTGAAAATGAAACTTCCAATGTCAAGTATGGGTGAAAGGAAACTACTATGGAATAGGTATAAATCATGTGGTAAATAATCTTGTGTGACACAATATTTGAAAGGAAACTACTATGGAATAGATTCATCTACACTACTTATGGAATTAGAGTGGTGATACAATTATGTTTATCATAATAAATGGATAGCTGGTCATGTAGCTAAATTTCAACTTATATAATGTAAAACAAAGACTACAAAATTTGAAAATGAAACTTCCAATTTCAAGTTTGGGTGAAAGGAAACTACTATGGAATAGATATAAATCATGTGGTAAACAATCTTGTGTGACACAATATTTGAAAGGAAACTACTATGGAATAGATTCATCTTTTCCTACATGAGCCTTAATGGCCTATAAGTGTGATTGTATGAAATATTAAAGACATCATTTCTCGTGCATTTTAAAGACATTTTCCCCTATCAATTACATAGTTTTATTAAAGGAAATAGAAAAAACATTAAAACACCACTTCCCTTTCAATTCCAACCTAATGTCATCATGCCAATTATGAATGATTAAGTAAAGAAAAAAATCATTTTTATTTTTATTTTCTTTACAAAAGTTTACTTTTCTTAAATTATGGCCTTGTGAGTGCACTTCAATCTAGACACTTGTAAATATAAGGATAATTGTATGCTTAAATAGAATAGCATATATTATCCAACTCATTTGACTAGCATGTTGGAAAACAATATATTATTGACTCATTACCTTCTTTTCCTTTCAAAACCAATTGTAAGTTTTTGGAAACTCTCGCTTATATGATTATAAAATTATTTCTTTCTTTCTAACATTAGGCATCATTTCCATTATATGGAATAGGCATTAGTTAAGCATAAACCTTTTCTGTATAAATAATAATCATCAAAATTTAATATTATTATTAGATATAATAATGTTGAAACAATGAAAAAAATATTAAATGATTAATATGCATTGATGAAATAAAATAATAGGGGATATGCCATGCATAACACTTAGATTTTAGGTCTATCCATATATACAACCATTGCAACTGCTACATCATAATGGAAGTGATTGATGCATGCCATAATAACATATGTCTATTATCAATTCATAGTTACTACACAAAAAATAATTAAATATTTTCATACACAATACAATAAATTATATATAGTACTTTTCATTTGTACTTTTATATATAATCAATGAAAATATTACAATTATTTCAGACTAAAATCCTAGATGAAAATTCCATCGAACAACAATAAGTTAATTCATAACTTGAACATTAATTAGAATCAGGTGAAATATGATCAAAATGTGTGATTTGTCCATGTGACCTTGTTAACTAGACTCTATTGCATTGCATGAAGGCCTAGCCCATGGACCTTCATAATTAAGTTGGAAAATGTTTAAGGATACGTTTTGACTACTTAAATCAACAAATGTGTTAATCTAAAGTAAACTATGGGTTAAATAGCAATCAATATTTGGGTTTGATAAATGTTTCTAAACTCTCATGATATTGGGTAGTGATTTTAGGCATCTACATCGGAGGGTAAGGTCCTCTCAAAAGATCACACCTACAACTATGTCCATCATGAACATAACAATGACATAATCCAAATAAGTTACCAATCTCAAGGTACCTAACATGGAGGCTTAAAAGAAATTTCACCCATAAATTTCTAAGAAAATATAAGAGCACCTCATTATTATTGTAAAGATATTTTTCAAAAACCATAAGTCACCTAATCACTCAATATTCCATAAAATGCATGTGCGTCAATCCATGAATGTATGCTTATTTTCCATAGGAGGGTGTAAAACAATGCTAGAGTTGACAAACAAGCTCTTGAGTTGATGTTTTCAAATTTGTATATCTATCACCTCATTTCTATTAAGCCTCATATTATAATATTAAGAATCCTAGCCCTATATTTGAAAATGAATATTATGGCTCTTTGTGTAGTATTTGTTGCTTGTAAAAGAAACAATTTGATTTCTTGATGATTTTATAACCATTGTCATTTTAGTGTTTTCATCTCTACTTAGTGGTTGGCAGTTAAACTTAGGTCATTTTCTAGTAGGGTATGATAGGTTTCGGTTATATTCATTTGTAGAGCCCAAGATAATATAATTTATATGTTCTAGTGAAACAAGAATAATAGATTTATATTTCCTTGCATAGTTTATAAAATTTTAAATATCTAAACCTACCTCATATGAATGGTAGAGTATGAATGGTAGAAATAATAAAGGATAATGATGCAAACCTCTCTCATCCTTGTTTTGGTCACATGCACTCCTTGTTCTCCTAAAAACATGTCTTTTTCTCCTAAAAGAGAACCACAATTTTTTGAAATGGAATAGAAGCCATGAGACGTTTTCCTTAGTAAATTGACAAATTGATACATGTTACTATTGTGTGCCAATTTCTAGAATAATAGTTTTATATATATATATATCTATAGATAGTCTATAGATAGATAGATAGATCTTTAATGTTTAATTTTCCAGTTTAGTTGATGAGTTATATGGTAGTTCAATGGGGTCCAAGACTAATTAAACTAAAAGGTGTCTCACTTTTAAAAAACACATGCGTATTCTTGTGTCAATTTGTTCCTAACACCGCATTGCTACTTTTTCACTCATCATCTTTATGTTAGGGGACAAATTTAATATTGTCTAACACTAACACAAATAGATCCTATTAAGTTTCAGAGACTTTATGTGATAAAAATAAAATGTCATTTGAAATATAAGCGTACATTATTTTCTATAATACATAAATCAATTGAAATATATAGTAATAGCGAGAAATTTTTTACATGTATGTGTGTTAAAAAAATTGGTATTTTTTATTTCTTATTGGTAATGAAGTTTTCTAGGGGGTGGACAAACCCAACTAGGCTATTTAAAATAAGTTTAAAAATCTTTAAAAGGAAATTTTCATGATCAAAATTCCATGAAGCATAGCCTTGATCAAAATTCCTATTAAATTTAAAAAACAAAAATAAAAAATAAACTAAAATAAAAAATTGAATTTATCAACTTATTAATTTACTCTTTATAAACATCGTTTCCTTCTAAAATGTCATAACTTTATATTCAAAGGAAGTAGAGTATGTAGACTTTCATAAACATTTTTCTAGTAACAAATATACATTTCCATAAATTGTATCATAGTTGCTATCCCTTAGCCGCCTTATTATTATTATTATTATTATTATTATATTAAGAAAATAAGACATTTTTTTATTAAGAAAAATAAAAATCTAAATTATTTCATCCTCGAGGGTTCAAGTGGTCATGAGCCAAATATAAGATCTCTCCCTCAACTTTGGATAGGTCACGGTTCGACTCTTGATCCTCTCGGGGTGGAGCTCCCTAATTCATGCCAAAATCATGGGGAAATCCTCACAAAGATTTCTCAAAAAAAAAAAAAAACTATCTAATTATTCAGAAAAAAAGGTCATTTTGTGTATTAGGTAAACTATGTTTTCAATAATAATTAAATTAACAATATAAGATTTCCAAAAAAAAAAACTATTTAATTATTCATAAAAAGGGTCATTTTGTCGGTTGTGATATTTCTCCTTCGATTAGACGAGGCGCTCTGGCGATTTGAATCTGCCTCCCGCGTGACTGTTCCTGCCCCCCAGGCCCTGCCTGGCCGGGCCTCCGCCCTCCTCGATCCCTTCCCGACCCTGTCTGACTCCGCTGGTCCCTGTCGTTGGGGCCCAGCTTTCGATTCTCCTCTGAGATGATCTTCCCCCGCTGCCCTTGCGGGCCTCCAATGGCCAGGCTCGCCCCCCCTCCAGGCGCTGAGAATCATGAGGAAATATTCGCCTCCCTTTTCTCTGAAACAACAGATGCCAGACCCCGCCCCTCTGTGACCAAGTTCATCAAGAAACTCGATGAAATCCCTGAGGTTAATCTTCCTCCTTCTCTTCCAAGGAAGTCTGCAATAACTCTCGCGGAAAGAGGTTTAGTAGGCCAGTTCACTGGCCTCTGGCCCTCTCCGAGATCAGTCCAGAAATGGGTAGAGCGCAACTGGAGCACGATGATACAAGGGAAGATTGCCATCAGATTCTGTGGACGCGGATACTATACATTTCTTTTTGAATCGAAAGAAGACAAGAACCTCATCTTCAGAAACGGCCCTTACTTCATGGATTCAAGAGGACTTTACCTGAATAGATGGACTCCGGACTTTGATCCGGAAATGGACATTCCAAATGTAGTTCCAGTATGGGTACGGCTTCCACATCTGCCGCTTCAATGCTGGGGAGATGAATCAGTAAAGGCAATAGGAAATGCAGTCGGCAAATTCATTGATAGATCTGAGCCAAGGGAGAACATGCATGTGTGCGCGAGGATCTGCGTGGAAGTAGATCTTGGGAAAGGTCTGCCGGAAGCCATCAAGATCAAGGTGGATCAATGGACCCACATCCAGCAGCTGGACTACGAGCAGCTTCCCTTCAAATGCAAGGTATGTCACGAGTATGGTCATTTTGCAAATAGATGTAGCAAGTCCAAAAAAAATGATGAATCTGCTGATAATGAGGAAAATCCTGAGGGCTCATGGGAACCAGTAAAAAGGAAAAAGCCTTCCCCCACCCAAGGACCCAACTCCAAACCCCCTCCAGAATCCCTCCCCTCTCCTCCTCCTCCCCCTCCAGCTCAGCTTTTCCTTCATCCTCCAACCCCTTCGAATCCTTGTCCGTCGAAGAACCTTCCTCCCCTCCCTCTTCCCCCCGTGCTGCTCCCTCCTCCCCCCGCACGATCCCTCCCCCTTCCCCTCCTCCTACCATTGAGAGAATTCTTACCAGAAACAAATCGAAAGAAGCCAGTCAATCCACAGACCCTCCGAGAAAACCTGGCAGAAAGTCAAATAAAGAGCTCAGAGATGAAACAGCGGCAAAAGAGATGGCAACGGGAGCGCAGCAACCAATGGACTCATACTTAGGCAAACTAAAAGGGAGTGGAGAAAAAGTAAAGGAGAAGAGTGGACCTCACCCAACAAATGGTAAATAATGATTTTGGTCTCTTGGAATTGTAGAGGGATGGGCTCTCCCTTAAAACTAAAAGCAATCAGGGACTTATTAAAGCAGGAGCAGCCAGACCTTCTCCTCATCCAGGAGACCAAAATTACTGAACAGGACTTTCAAAAACAACTACAAAATTCCAAAAACTACACAGGGGTATCAATCGGCTCAGAAGGTGCTTCGGGAGGAATAGGAACAATATGGAATAAGAACAAATGGGAAATCATCAATTCCCAATTTTGCAACTGGTGGGTCAGAACAGACTTGAAAAACAAAGGAAATCAGGAAATCTACTATATCTATAACATATATGCCCCAAACCACTATAGGGACAAAGGCCGCTGTTGGGACACCATAGCCTCAGATCTCCAATCAGTGCAAAACAGGAATATAATAATGGGAGGAGACATGAATGTAATAAGAAATGTGGATGAAAAGCTAGGAGGAAACTACCATGCAGACCCCTCAAGAGATATGCTAGAAACAATAATACAGTCCCACAATCTGATGGACATCCCTCCATCTAACGGGAAATACACATGGAGTAATAAAAGATCTGGCCACCACAACATCAAAGAGAGATTGGATAGATTTTTGATACAGGAAGGAATTGCAGCAAGTTTTCAGTCTATTAAGAGTCAAATAATTCATGCACCGGCCTCAGATCACAAGCCTGTGCTTCTAAATTTGGACAAAGACAGAAACTTGGGGCCACTCCCCTTCAAATATAATAAAACTTGGGATCTTCAAGAAGCTTTCCGCACTCTCATTCAAAACCAGTGGGCCAAGGAGGTAATCGGATCGCCCTACTATATATGGGAAATGAAATTAAAAATCTAAGAGCAGTTATCAAACAGTGGGCTAAGGAAGCAGCGATCTTGGAAAATAAAAAAAAAATCAGATCTACTCACGAAGTTGGAGCAGTGGCATAAAGATAAAGAGAACTTACAAAACACCAGTGAAGACTTAGAGCAGGAAAAAGAAATGTATAGGGAACTCTACCGACAAAATAGAGTAGAGGAAGAGGACCAAAGACAGAAATCCCGGTGCCTTTGGCTGAAAGCCGGAGACAAAAATACATCCTTTTTCCACAACAATATCAAACTCAGGAGAGCAGGAAATCAGATAGAGAAAATAGAGGCTGAAGGAAAAGAGATTATCGACCAAGAAGAAATTAAAGAAGCAGCTTTTAATCACTTTAAATCCCTTCTCTCTGCTGCTCCTCAGCAAACGGACAGCTCCGAATTCCTTAGTGCAGTTGAGAGTAAAATATCAGACACTCAAAACAAAGAGTTGGACCAGGACATTACAGAAGAGGAAATTTGTGCTGCCACCTTCAGTATGCAGCAGGATAAGGCCCCGGGTCCGGATGGGTTCACGGTTGCCTTCTATCGAAATCATTGGGAAACAATCAAAAAAGACTTTGTGCGGATGGTAAAGAATGTTTTCAAAAACCATAAGATGGGAGAAAACTCCAAGTCTTCCCATATAGCCCTGATCCCTAAGGAAGTGAATCCTCTCTCGTTTGACAGGTTCCGCCCTATATCCTTATGTAATGTCTCTTACAAGATTGTAACAAAAATTCTAGCCAATAGGCTAAAAAAACTCCTCCCTCTCTTAATATCTGAAAATCAGGGAGGCTTTGTCCCTAGCAGGCAAATAACCGACAATGTCATATTGATTCAGGAAGCTATCCACAGCAGCCTAAACAGAGGAGAAAGAGGGATGATAATCAAACTCGACATGGCAAATGCTTTTGATAGAGTTGACCACTCCTTCCTAACAGCAGCACTAAAAAAATTTGGGATCTCAGAAAACTTCATAAGCATTATCAATGGGTGCATCTCCAACCCTTGGACCGCTCCCCTGATTAATGGTCGCCCCAGCAAATATTTTAGAAGCTCCAGGGGACTGAGACAAGGATGTCCTCTCTCCCCATTCTTATACATCATAATGGCTGAGACTTTGAGTATCCATCTAGAATTCCTTCGCAGACAAAAAGAGATCACTGGAATCTGTATAGAAAGAGGGATCAAAGAGATCAACCACTCGCTCTTCGCGGATGACACACTTCTCATTGGGGGAGCCTCCAGCTTAATAGCAAAAAGATTCAAGAAAGTGTTGGATGCCTTTTTAGCAGTTTCAGGAGGGAAGTTGAACAATAGAAAATGCAAGATATATACTTGGAATGTCCCCCTTCAAATTCAGCAAAGAATATCTTTGATACTGGACATTCCAGTGCAAAGAAATTGGAACTTCTTTTCTTATTTAGGTCTGCCTCTTGCTAAAGAAACAGTTAAGGCAGAGATCTGGATCAAACACATAGAAAAGATGAGAGGCCTCCTCCAGAGTTGGGGAGTGTCTTGGCTCAATTTGGCAGGCAGAACGACCCTTATCAAGTCCATCCTCTCAGCACTTCCAATCTATCAATATGCGGTCATCATGGCCCCGGCCAGTATTCATAAACATATGGAACTCATCATGCGAAGTTTTCTATGGCAGGGAGGAAAGCAGGAGTCCAAAAAATTTAGTCTTGTGAAATGGGATCAGGTAACCATTCCATATGAAAAGGGAGGCCTTTCCATTAAAATTCCAAGTCTCTCCAATCGGGCTTTGGGTTTTAAATTGATCTGGAGAATTCTCTCTGGCAAAGGTTCGTGGTGGGTGGAGGTCATCAAAAGGAAATATCTTAGAAACACGAACTCTAATCTTCTTACTGAATCAATAGTTGACAGACCTTGCACACCGGTATGGAAACTCATCAAAAAAGTGCTCCCCAATTTCGAGAAAACACATCCAAACTTCCTGGAAATGGTAAGGACACTAATATTTGGTTAGATAGAATTATGGGCTCTAAGCCGAGAAACCTTCTTCAAGCCTTCAAACCTTTGCAGGTATGGATGGAAGAAAGAAATTTAACCACCTTGTTCGACATATCAATATGGAACCAAAACAAATGGCAGGATTGGAAGGATCTTCAAACCCCCATTGACCTCAGAGAACTTTGGTCTAATCTCAAGGCCTCTCTCTCTGGCTCCGCCCCTTTCAATATTGGGACTGAGGATAGGTATATATGGGACTCCAATGGAGGGAAATACACGGTAAAAGAGGGATACAAAACATTGCAGGCCACAACTCTCTCAGCAAACTGGAATCTCTACACAACTGTCTGGAAAACAAAGTGCCTCCCAAAGATTAAACATTTCAATTGGACCCTCCTGAAAGGCAAGATACTAACTGCTGAGAACTTAAGGAAAAGAGGAATCTTGGGTCCTTCAATGTGCTGCTTCTGTCGAGCAGAGGAGGAAAACATACAACACATTTTCTTACTCTGCCCCTTCGCTCAGAGCTGCTGGAAGCAGGTGACAAGTCCCATGGAAATTAGCGAAAGTTTTGACCAGATCACCTCTCTCCAGAAAAATTGGGGGAAATGTTACCCCTTTCCCAGGAAAGGCAAACACAACATCAGTAGAATGTGGAAATGTATTCCAGCCACTCTATGCTGGCATCTCTGGCTTGCCAGGAACAACTATGTCTTCAATGACAAAAAGCCCAATATGGCCAGTATTCTTGCTAAAACAACTGCCACCATCTCAGAAACAATAAGCACAAACGTCATAGCCCTTCCAGATCAATCAAGCTGGCATCAAGATGAGATGGACTGGTACAACAAATTCAGTCTCAGTCACACCAAAAATCAATATCTCCAAGCAAAAGCCCACAAGAAAAGGATGCACTGGAAACTCAGAGGATCCAAGGAAGAGGTTAATAAGTGGATTCTAGATCAGAAGCGCCCTACACTTCATTTTGATGGTGCATCCAAAAATAACCCAGGCAAAGTTGGAGCAGGGGGCATCATCAAAAATCATAATGGGAAAACTATTCTTAGCTATGAATGGGGTCTGGGGAAAGTCTCCAATAACGTGGCTGAAGCATACAGTCTTCTTCTCGGCACCTCTATTTTGAATAGAATGGGAATCAGGAACGCAATCATTCTGGGGGACTCAGCCATTGTCATCGCTGCCTTGGTTTCAGGAATGGAGTTTAATAAAGCAGCCCTTAACTCCATTAAACAGAGGATTCAGGACAATCTCAAAGATATGGAAGAAACAATGTTTAAGCACGTCTTAAGAGAAAATAACACTGAAGCGGATTGTTTTGCCTCTAAGGCAGTCAGTAGACAGGTTGGACAGATCAGAGAAAATGAGCGCATATACATCAAGGCAATCCCATAGCAGATTAAGCTGTCAGACATCCCCTCTGAACAGCAACAGCAGAATATCTCTGAGAACAAGTCATATCAGCTGTCATACTACTCTCGACTTTCTCTCCCGCAATACAGATAAGCCACTCCCAATCCGTCCCATCGTAATCTGTGTAATTTTTCGCATCCTGGCATGCTCCAAAGACCCGATCATCCCATGATCCACGTGATCCCCTCCCTCGGAAATCTGGTAAGTGTCCCCTCTCAATCCTCATTGACTGCACCAAGGATCCCATGAATGACCCGGAGCCTGCCCAAATCCTTGAAAATATCTCGCATCCCCAGCACGCTCAGCCTTCATTGATAATATATACTTCCCCTCCCCCCCTCGATCATCTCAGAACTCTTTCGCCCTCTCAGAAGCAGAGCAGAGAAGCAGTGCCCGGCTCCCTGCACTCAGAAGTCCTCATTTATAGAAGCAGTAAGCAGCTCTGTTCTTTCAAGCATCCTTCGCCATACATTCGGATCCTGAGGCTCTACAACAAGCGAGGCAGCCCCCAAAGCAGTATCGAAGTGCGCTCTTCTTCAAAAGCTCACAGGTATAACTTGTGTTTTTTTCAGGCTCTTTTATCGCTGACTCCTCTCTTCTTTAAGGCTGTCTTCCTAGCCATGGCAGAGCCTTCTGAAAATAGAATGCAGAACGAGGCTCAGGAAGGCCGAGATCAGCCGGAGAATCCTCTGGATCGTGTGCTCGGCAACAACACTTGCACACTCTGCAAACAGCACTGTTTCATGATTGCTAGGTTCATTAAGCACTTTAATGAACTTAAAGATGACTTCCAGGCAGATAGCCGATCCAAGAGGAAAAAATTGGAAAAGCAGAGAGCCGAGATAGAAAGCCTCAAAGAGAAATGTAAGCACATGGAGGAGGCTATATCCCACATTAAGAACATCACCCAGAGCATGCAAGCTGAGGCATCTTCCAAAGCAAGCCTCAAAAAGGAACCTCAGGTTGAAGACTCGGTCAATCAGTTCTGGTAATCAGCCAAATGTCCAGTAAATTTTGCCTTCTCGCTGGTCTTTTTGTCAGGCAATATAGCCGTTACTTATTTCAATTTATCTCCTTCAAGTTTAATCTCAAGAAGTCAGGGTCTGCGCACCCATTTTGGACTTCCTCTCTTTTTCTTCTTTCACTCTATGTAACAGCAATCGCTTCTAGCAGTTTTTTTATAATATAAAAGTATCTGATCGTGTTAAAAAAAAAAGGGTCATTTTGTCTATTAGGTAAACTATGTTTTCAATAATAATTAAATTAATAATATTTATACAAAAAAATCTATGTTCCATAAATTTCTAGAATAAGTAACATCCATTAAAAGTTATTTATATCTACAACTAGTGAATCCATATAAATCAAATGTTATGTGTATAAGTGGATAAGCATCAATCCATCATAACCATAAAAACAGTTACTTGTAGTATATATCAAGTTAATAAAATAAAAATCATTTAAAAAAAAACTAAATAGTAATTTTATTTAAATAGTTATTATCATTATTATCAATTATTAAAGGATTAATATGAAATTAAACATTTGTAAATTAAAAATAACACATGTAACAAATTCTTAACCATGGAGATTCACACTAACTTCGACATGAAGATTCTTAATTTTAAATGAGTTTTATTACAATACCATGAGTTATCTATAACACATGCTCAAAAAACCATAACTCATTTTATATGGTACGTGTTCATATGACTTCTTTTAATTAATTAATAAATTAAAAATGAAAAAATAGTATAACTACTTTGGAGATGAATCTCAACCTTTGATTTTCCTATACTACTAGGAATATCCAAGAATATTTTGTGGAGATTAAACCATGCCATCCATCTAATAACTATTGAAAAAAAAAATTGGATAGCTCTATTCCAAAAACAGTGGTGGTGACCCTAGAAAAGAATAGTTTTTCCATACAATTTTGACCAAATCCCAAAAAAAAAACAATTCAAAAACAGTTGTCAAGTTTCAGAATTTTAGGTGTTCCAAGGATCCTTGAGGATGTTGAGTCCATTTCCTCTATTAAAAAACAATTCAAACAAGTTTTGAATTTGACAAAAAAAAAAAATTAAAATGAAATAAACAAGTTCTATTTCAAAATAAATATGCCTATGACCTAATTATTAAATTGTATTAGTTTAAAAAAATCTCTTAAACTATTTTTTCAATCAAATTTATTTATAATTTGTTTTTTATTTTATAGTAATATTTTAAATAAATAGTGACATAAATTAAATATTTAAACTTTCATATTTATTAATAAAAGAATAATTTTAATTTAAAATTTATATAATAAAAATTCAGTTTGCAACAGTCATAAATATCATTTTCTTTAGGTTGAAGTTGGTTGTAACCATTCCCAGGTGTTGACTTTTCATATTAGAAATTCAATCAATTAATCAAGTTGTGGAGTGCATGGGATGGTTTAATGATAATCTCTTTACCTTGGTTTCAGTTGCATGATATGATTATATTGAAAAAATTTGAAAAACATTTTTTGTGGGCCTTCTAGGGTTTCTTCATATTAGAAATTCAATCAATTAAGCAAGTTGTGGGATGGTTGGAAGGGTTTAATGATAATCTCTTTAGGTGGGTTTCAATTGCATGATATGATTATGTGAAAAATTTTGAAAAAAGTTTTTTTTAATACTAGAAAAACTTCCAAGTTGTGGCTTTCCAATCAACTGAAAATATTTAATTCCCATGCCAAAGTTTATATAAATAATTCCGAAATTTGTAAAAAAATATATATATAAAATTTAAATTTAATAATATAAAAGAATGAACAGATCCTTTGTTGGATGAATATGATTGATGCTTTAAAGGAAAATGTCCACCTTGAGACAGTAATCCCATGATACGATTGATGTTAGAAGGATGTACTCTAAGCAAAATAATCTACAAACTGATGTCAGAAGAATAAGAATAGTTCAAACGTATAATATTTTTCTCCGGTATAAAAAACTGTTACTACTTGGTTTCCATTTAAATTTTCAACTTAATTTGTAAAACTATGACATGGATAACTACCATGTGAAACACTTATTCGATCAATCTGATACCATTGTTAAACTCAAGTTTGGTAAAAAACGATTGCCTAGTAGTGCTGGTTGGCTGTAATTTGTTTACTAAAAATCGATTGCCCAGTAGTGCTGGTTGGTTGGTATTTACAGCCAATCCTAATGGCTTGTTTTAAGAGGTTGATTGCTGGTTTTGATATATTGCTTTTGTAGAGTGTGAAATATAAAAAAAATTTAAATATTTTAAAATTTGTAATTTAAATATGATTAAATATTTATATAATATAATACATAATATTATTTTTTTTATTTTTTTTTTAAGGAAATTGATAACATTAAATAAAAAATAAAAAATAAAAAAAAAAAACTTTTATTAATGTACCATGAGAAGCTATAGCTTCCTTTTTCACCAAGAACAACCATATACACGTTATTGGAAATATGTATTTTTATATACTTATTCAAGAAAAGTTGATAATAAGAAAAGCATATTACTCTTGTTGATGTTTATGTGAAGATGGAAGGGCATTGGCACTACTACTCCACTAGTAATTTTGTTGTTGATTTCAGTTTTCCACTGTGACGAAAAGCAGCGAGGAAACCATGTAATGAAATCAAATTTGTCCAAAGCATTTCACTTTATTTATTGAATTGGTATTGTGAAAATTTGCTCTCAACTCATCTGAACAAAAATGACGCAGACCCAAGTTTGTGATAAGTTAGAAGCCACCCAATAGAGTGTTGTAGAATATCAAGTAACCTCTACCTAAATCTACAATTTTGCAGAATATTAAGTACCCTCTACCTAACAAGTCTGCAATTTTGCACATAAAGAAATGCAAAAATTTTAGCAAATTCCTTTAAGTTTTTTAGCAAATTTGATTTGAAGTTAGGATTTTAACAAATAACATTGCATCCAAAAAGATGTCCTTAGTTGTCCCTCATGGCCATTGCCATTATCAATGGAAGGTAATGTCATGTAGATTGAAAAAACACCCCTTTTCCATTTCAAAAGAGGAGAGAAGACAATTTCATAGATCTACCTTAGCTGATATAGTGTACATTGATGATTGGTTAGTTTGTTCAAAAAAAAATCAAGAACATTTGAAACATTGCAGAATTTCTATGAAAAGGCGGTCCAACATAGATTGGTTCATATAATTTTTTTAAAAAGGTACAACATAGGGATGCATATTACAAATAAATTTGTAACATTGCACCTAAATACCTTGCAATCATTTTCCAAATTTAATAATGAGATTAAACATAAAACTCAGCTACAAAGCTTTCTTGGAAACCCTAAACATATTCCTCCTTTTTTTATAGAGGATGAGATTCATGTTTAGTTAAAAAGATTGATGAAAATTCCCTTGCATGGGAGTTAGCCTTAGTTGAAATTGCCTCCCAATAATAGACATATATCAAATGAGAAATATGTTTCACTTATTACATGGGTTAGAGCTTAACTAAAAATAATTTAAGAGATGGATTTGAAGATGGATTGAAAATTTTTAAGATGGATTGGAAATTGAAGAGATGGATGGGAAATTTGAATTTTCACAAGGGTCGGAAACATGGATAGGACCCACTTCATAGTAGCAGTTAATGGCGTGGAAGTAAGGATGACATGGCCTCTGGGAGGGCTACCATGTCGTGTGTTCCACCGGTATTTTGGAGGGGCCAAGGGACCCAAAAATGGATGACATGTGTCACTCCCATGGGAGGTCACATGGATAAGATAACGTAATGTGAGGAAAGAGTGATTCAGTAGTTTTAGGAGGGCAATGAGAAAAGGCCCAAGGAAAATATTATGGGACATGTTAGTATGATACAAGAATTATGTCACCCAAATAGTTTTGAAAAGGGGGAACAATAAATGTCTAGGGTAAATTGCACCAAGTGATAGAGAAATTCTCGACAGTTAACAAAGACAGGATTTTGTCCCAAGAAATTTTGAAGATTATGCCAATGATGTGTTCGAACCTAAGACAAGAAATTTTTTTAGCAATCAACAATAATATGTTTGTCCTACCCTAGCATATTTATAAGGGGGGGACTTTATGGCTTGTTTTAAAAAGTCTTGGTGTTAGGTGGCATGCCACAAGTGCGTGCCAAGATGGCACCATTTAGGCCACATTATGATATAAACTGAGCATAGGGAATCACATGGATATGAGATGGGATGCCACATGGGGACCACATTGGTGATGCATGGGATAGTCGATGATGTGGAAAGAGGGTACTAGTTGAACTTTAAATGGCCATAATTTAATTTTGATCTAGGAGTTGGATTGAAGAAAAATTATATTGCCATAAAGCTCTCGACAATTTGGATGCAATGGATATGTTTGTTTTGTGTTTCAAGGTGTTTGGAAGAATGACAAAATTTTTAGACCCCATTTCCATGACAAGACTATGGAGGTTGGGTCAATGATAGTAAAACCTCTTTCTACCCTTAGCTTGGGTTTTGGCATGGAAGGTGGTATGTTACATTCATGCAAAATCAAACCATTCTAGTATCAATCCTTAAAGATTAGTTACACAATTTTCTTTCCTCTCTTTCAATGTAGTCTTTTTGTGTCTTCTCCAATTTGTAGTAGTTGTTGTTCTTTGATATTATCTTGTTGAATAATGATTTTGTGATACTCTATTCTATGAATATTTATGAATATTCCATCTTCCTTGATAATTTAATAAACATATTTTTATATTACATAAAATATTTCCTGATAGTGAGGATGTCGACATGGTTTCACATTTGATGGCATCCCTTCACTTTGAAAATTTATTTCACCTATCTTCTTTTTATATACTGTGACCTCCTCTATCCTCTTTCCCTACTCTTTTAATATTATATCCTTGGAGATAATGCAATCATATTTAACAGACACATATTGTATATGGAGTTTGGCTTATATAGTGTCTTTTGGTGACCCTTTGTATCTTATCTTGTTTATCTTTTTGAAGCTACAATATGAACCAATCTCTCAAATTTTGATTTCCTACTTCAATTCGAAAATGCATTTATAGTTTTACCTTATTAGTTTCTAGGGCTTATTGAATATTCTTGCAACTTTCCTATTCAAACTTTTTGGTAGTCTCATCATTGAAGATCCTTGTTTCTTGTTTACTTTGATAATTCTTCTTTTATTATTTAAATATATTGATATCATATGTAATTTTCTATTACGTTTTCACAATATACATATATATTCATCTTCATTTTTCAATTCCTCCCTTGAATCGTTAGTTTTCCAATTCTACTTGTTATTCTTTCATTGTTTTAACTCTTGAATCTCCTTAATGAGTGCTTCATTAAAGTTTTGTATCATTGGTAGCTCATCACTTTTCTTCTTGATATCTTCTTGTGGTTCTTTTAACTCATCTTGATTTTATACAATGATTCCATTTTTGTGTCCCTAATCCTTTTTTTTTGGAAGGGTTCTTAATATTTCCATGTGATATTTCATTTATTATCCTTATGAGTACTCCTACACCACTCACAGGATTCATAAATAAGATTAATACTTTCCCAAAAGGAGGATTAAAATATATTTTTACCAACTTCAACCATTCCTTAGGATTTATATCCTTATCTTCACTTCCACTTAATTTACATATTTTTGTTGCTTCTTAATTGAGATCTAACCAAAATCATGAACTTTTAACTTTAATATATTGACAACAATGATTGAAATACTTATGCTCCTTTTTAAATTATATTCTTCAACATTTTATTTTTTGTACATATTTTGAATTACCTCACTCTAACATTTTAATGAAATATTATAATAGATTTAAATTAAAATATATCTTAAAACCCTATTTTGGAGTTTGTCTTTTTGGACAAAATTTCTTCTAGTGTATTTCTGCAATTTTGGTCTTTCTAAGTATAAGCTTTTGAATTGTAGTTCCCTTATATGTATTCTCTACAATTAAATATGTTTGATCATAATTTAATATGCCAAGTGAAAGAATGGTTATATTTCTTATAGCTTTCCAAAAAATTGTTGAACTTTGGACCCTTCTTAAGAGTGAGTTGGCCTAGTATGTCACATATCTAGCTTTTCAAATATGATTCCAAACATTTTACTTGAAGTAGTTCAATATGTATCTTTAGACATATGATAATTTCACATTCTAAGACTTCTCAAAACAATAGTTATAGTCAACATACCAAGATGACTCATTTGAAATTGATTCCTAGATTAGTCACAAAGTCTAACTTCCATAAATAATATATTATAAAGTATAATGAATAAAATCTTGAAACTTCTACCACATCTATTTTGATATATTTCCTCAATTTCCTAAAACATTCACTATATAAAATCTCCCCCACAAGTAGTTATATTGAAATATCCTAGATGGTTCATTTGTAACTAATTTCAAGCCTAGTTAGAAGCCTTATATTCCTGAGGCTATAAATTAAAAAATTATAATGAATAAATATTCAATTTTTTTATCACATATAATTTGATTTTTTTGTCTGGTTTATTGAAATATTTGTTGTCTAAAATCCCTAGTAAAAACATTATAGTAAAAATGCAATGATGACTCATTTGAATGAGCAAAACCCCAATATTGTATGCTTTTAAAACAAATATTATGAAGCAAATCTGTAAAATAGAATAATAGGCCAAAAATACACAACATGTACACAAACATGAATGTGGATTACAACTCCAAGATAGATACGAGAGAGAAATTATGTAATAAATCCTTGAAAAAAGGGAGAACCTTCTCCAAATACCCAAATTGATTCATACATTTGAATCACTTGACCTCCATAATTACTACATGATCTCTATATTTACATTTTCATACATTATGCATGTGGCTTGTTTATTTCTAAGATGACTTTATCACATATAGATTTACATATTACATTCACATTTTACTCCATATATGCGCCACTTTGGGTTCATATCATATACATTTAACCCCATATATTCCTTGTTTATGGTCATATGGTCAATATTATTTAGGTTACAATATAATACCATTTAAACAAGTGCAAGTATTCGACATGGTATCATATTAAATATTGGCTTATAATTAAGACATCCGTAGGATTCTGAGTATAAGTAAGGAATTGGAAGACTTAGTTATTGAAGTGGATGTTGAATTATGATGATGGAGAACCTCTTATCTTTGATTAATTAAACATTGAATTGATTGGGTCTTACAAACACTTGATGATATAGTGGAAAAAAGTGTGTAATTATCCTACTTCAATCTTAGTAAATTCATATCGGCATTAAATAACCAATAGTGATTTTAATTATGAAGAGTAACATTACATACAGTGGATGGTTCTTGTTTAACACACTTGCCAAACATTTATATCCTAGTTATGTTGAAGTATATAATTAAGGATATTGGTTCTCAAATTATAATTAACATGTTTGTTGAAGAACATATTTTATACATCAAAATAAATATGAAATATTTATTTTCATTCAACCATCCAATGATATCACTATGGTATAAATCAAAAAGACACTCAATCAATGGAAACCTACAATTTTGAATACATTTATATCCTAGTTATGCTGAAGTATATAATTAAGGATATGAGTTCTCAAATTCTAATTAAGATGTTTGTTGAAGAACATATTCTCTACATCAAAATAATATAAAATATTTATTTTCATTCAACAATCCAATGATATCACTATGGTATAAATCAATAAGACACTCAATTAATGGAAACCCATTATTTTGAGTACATTGAGGAGTGGAGAGTCAAGAAAAAAACCTATACTTAGTTACAAATGACACAAGGTCAAATGTTTCCTTTTTGCTTATATCACATATTCACACCTTTCTCATGATAACATAATTAATAAATAAAAATGCCCTTGCATGCCAACACATGTGGGTGCTTTTACTAATGCAAAAGGGATGGTGGGAAAAATTAGAGATGTTATTATATCAATAACATTTATTAGAAAGGTCACTAATATTCGTATGGTCAAAACAACATAAACTTTGAAACGGGAACTATAAACTCAAAATGAGAATTCTAGCCAAAAAAACCCCAAAAAACATGAAAAATCAACTCAAAAATGAAAAGTGTTGATGTTGGAATAACGTTTTTTTTCTAGGGTAAATTTTCAACATGTTTTAAAAATGGCAGTGAAAACCAATTTATTTTTGTGCAAAAAACACCCTGAAAACGAAAAGTGTTGATGTGTTGATGTTGAAATAACGTTTGGTTTTTTTTCAGGATAAATTTTCAACATTTTGAAATAATGGCATAAAAGATTTTATCATGACTCTGAAAAACATTAAAATTTCAAAAGAATAATGAAAACAAAAATTTAAAAATAAAAACAAAAATTAAATCAATGTAAAAAACAAAAACAAAAAACAAAAAAAAATAATAATAAGTAAATATAAATATATATTAAAAAAATATAAAATAAAATAAAAAATGACAAAAAAATCAAATATGTAAAAAAGGAAAAAAAATTCAAACATAAAAATGTAAAAAAAAACAAAAACAAAATTAACCTCAAAAGGACAAAAAAAATCAATCATAAAAATGTTAAAAAGGAAAAACAAAATTGACCTATAAAAGACAAAAAATATATATATAAAAATATAAAATATAAAGAAATAAATAATAACAAAAACACATTTTTGAAAAAGATGATGAAAAAAAATAATAATGAAAGAAAAAAAACATCATTGGAAAATTAAAAAAAAATCATTGAAAAAACATTTAAAAAAAAACATTATGAAAAATATATATATATACAAACAAAATTAAAATAACAAGAAACTCAATAAAAATTTAAAAAAAAAAAACATGAAACCAAAAAAAATATATAAAATAAACGATATTTATTATAGAAGCAAATTAAGAATAAATAAATAAAAATTGTGCCCATAGTCGCAGACCCTAGGGCCCTTAGACTGGCTCTTTCCAATTCCGAGAATCAGACAGAGCCCGCCTAGAGGCCCGCGGGCCCTCGGCCCTAGGTGAGCTCGCCGATTGTGGGTCCGCCCATAGGCACTGCCTATGGGCTAACGCACCCAGTCATGGGCCTACCCTCTCTAGGCAAAATGCAAAATGACCCCTTGGCCTACCCCGGTAGTGATTCCCATAACCGCCCTCGACAGGTCAGGGGGTAATTCTAGGAATCGGCACCTTGGCTTGTCAAGGGACCAATTCCCAAAATCACCCCCGGTGAGCCAGGGAGTGATTCTAGGAATCACCCTGTGGACTGATCGTAGGAATCAACCCCTGGGCCGATTCTATGAATCGCCACCTGGGTCGACTCTCAAAATCGCGCCCCTGACCTGCCAGGCCTGGCCTGTCAAGGTGCTGATTCCCAGAATCACCCCCTGGCCTACTAGGGGCAATTCTCGGTATCACCCTCCTAGCCTGTTGGGTGCGATTTTGGGAATCACTCCAGGGGGCTGAATCTAAGAATCACCCCCATTAGGCCAGGGGGCGATTTTGGGAATCGGCGCCCTGGCAGGCCAAGGGGTCGATTCTGAGAATCGACATAAGGGGGTGATTCCCAAAATCGGCCCCATCACAAGCCAGGGGTGATTCTCAGAATCGTCCCCCTGGCCTGCAATTGGTTCGATTCTAGGACCGTTTTGTGTTTTTCCTAGGGCGAACAAGCCCACAACCAGGTGTGCCCTGCCGTGGGCTTGCCTGCCCTGGGGAAAACACAAAACAACTTCTCAGAATTGCCCCCTAGCCTACGAGAGGTTCTATTCCCATAATTTCCCCCTTGGCCTACCTGGGGATATTCTCATAATCGCCCCCCCAGCCAATTTTCAGAATTGATCCCTAGCCAGACATCGGCCCAGGGTGAAGATTCCTGACAAGCCAGGGGGAAATTCTTGAAATTGCCCCTTGGCTTGCCGGAGGTGATTCTCATAACCTGCCTCCTGGCCTGTCAGGGATGATTCTAAGAATCACCCTCAGTAGGCGAGGGGGTGATTCCCATAATCACCCCGTGGCTTTCCAGAGGTGATTCTGGGAATCGGCCCAGGCGGGTGATTCCCATAATCATACCCTTGGCCTGCCGAGGGTGATTTCCAAAATCACCCCTTTGACCTGCCAAGAGCGATTCCCAAAATATCCCCCATGGCCTTTCGGGGGCGATTCTGGGAATCTGCCTAGGGGGGCGATTCGGGTAATCGGCCCAGGGGGGCAATTCCAGGAATCGACCCCCTAGCCTTGGGCAAGTCAGGGGACCGTTTGTCCTTTTGCATAGGGCAGGCGGGCCCACACCTGGATGTGACCACCCACAGGCAGTTCCTATGGGCGGACGTGACTGATTATGGGCATGCTTTCCCACGGCAAGGCAGTGTGTTGGGTGGGTGCATCAAGCCATGGGGGTGCATGCACGGAAGCGTGTAGCACGTTGTCGTGTCACGGGTGGGCATATCCAAGGTCTTGTGCACCCACCCACATGCACTGCCTATGGGTCAGCACGCACGGTTTTGGGCCTGCCTACCCTTGGAAAAATGCAAAACGGACCCCTGGCCTACCCGATGGTCGATTCCCAAAATCGGCCCGGACAAGCTAGGGGAGCAATTCTGGGAATTACCCTCGTGACCTGCTGAGGGTGATTCTCAAAATCGCCCCTTGGGCTGATTCCTATAATTTCCCCTGGGTTGATTCCCAGAATCGCCCTCAGCAGACCAGGGGGGCGATTCTGAGAATCACCCCCCTATCCTACCAGGGGCGATTCTGGGAATTTACCGAGAGGCCAATTATCAGAATCACCCCTAGCAAGCCAAGGGGAAATTATGAGAATCGACCCCCATGGCCTAGCAAGGGGTCGTTTTGTGCTTTTCCTAGGGTTGGAAGGCCCACGGTCAAGCGCGACTTGACACTAAGACACAAAGACCCCCTAGCAGGGGGCTTGCCAAGGGACAGGGGTCAAATGAAAAATAAATAAATAAAAATTCTAAGGAATGAATTTTTTTGTGTTCCCTGTATGAACCTAACATCCAACTTGTCATGGGGATCAATTTTCATGTTTCTGGTCTTTTTTCATTTCAAAATCGCTCCCTTGGGTCGATTCTCAAAATCCACCCCATGGTCTGTTGTCCCTTAGGTTGATTCCCATAATTGTTCCCAGCAGGCTAGGGGGTGATTCCCATAATCGCCCCTAGCTTGTCGGCGTCAATTCTGGGAATCAGCCCCTTGGCAGGCCAAGGGGGCGATTCTCACAATTGGCATAGCGAGGTGATTCGGAGAATCACCCCCGGCAGGCCAGGGAATCGTTTTTCATTTTTCCCAGGATAGGCAGGCCAACAGTCGGGTGTGACACATCACTAAGGCATAGTGGCCCCTTAGTAGGGAGCCTTCCAAGGGACTAGGGACAAATGAAAAAATAAATAATTTATTTTCTAAGGAATGGATTTTTTTTTTGTTCCCTGCATTTGATAAGTCAAAATGTTTTGAATACAATGATTATGTGCTTGGGGGCAACCATTATGTAGAAGCTCAAAGGTAATTGATGGAGGAATATCTCAATAACTCACGTTTTGAAATAATTAAATGTATCATTTATGCTAGTTTATCAAATACAGAAGCAAATTTATTGCCATGGGATCATAATACAGATAATGAGTATAATATGTCTATCGCTTTCATCCAAAGGGTTAGATTTATTCATAATGAATTTGAAGAAAAATGTGGTGGGGATAAGACAAAGGTTAGTCTATAATTTCGGAAGGAATGTTGTATGGAAATAGGCTATCAAATTGAGGAAAAAATCAATTCAAAAGGCGGAAAAGTACATTCTGATATATTCATAGGTATTGATAACATTTTCCAGTTGGCATTTAGAACTAGAGAGATATGGGAATTGATTAATGATATTTTTAGCATGTGGGAGAACATTGGCATTAAAAACCAGAAGGTCAAAAAGTCTAAACCATTGATATGTAGCAGCAGTAAATCAAGTCCTGAAATGAAGCAACTTCCAGAAGATATGACTATCACACCTTGGAGAGCATTGCAAGGAGTGAAGGATGAAAAACTTGTCAAAATAATATTATCTCGTGTGAATTCAGGGGAATTATCATTGGACAAAATGTGTGAGGAATTTCAAAAGTAAGTTTGTTGAATTATTTTTACTTATTTCTAGATTATAATTTTCTTTTAAATATAACATATTGTTGTTGGTAGTATTTGTTATACATGTCATTATATTAACTATTTTTACTTTAAATATTCAGTCACGAGGTTTACATGAAAATATAAGAATACATGGTTAAATTGTCGAATGAAGATAGTTGGGATGATGTTGTACACAACTACCCAGATTCAAGTTCTACATCAACACTAAAATATTTTTATTTTATATTTAAAAAGGTATGTTTATTTATACTTCATTTGTATTCATCTCTATATACTATTTTTATTTTATAACTTATACATATATTTGTTTATTTTATTAAAGATGAAGAAGGATGCAAATGGACCACCAGATAGTTTCAGAAGCTTTATTGAAAAAATTAAGATCGAAATATTGAGAAAGAAGCATCTTAGTAATGTTTAACTTGATCCAAATCTTACTCATTTCATTTGGAATGTGCTTGAAACTATTCAACATCAAATAATACAAGGTGGTTGTGAAGCCATTGTTAAACTTATACCTGAAAGGAATTATTCCCTAGTTATTGCATATATTCCCCGTGGTTTCAATATCCCAAACATTAACTATGATAGTGACCCTTATACTTATCAAGCTCTTAGTAAAATGGTTGCGGGATTTGTAGAAGTCACATCATCACCATTATGTATGTTTGTGACATTTCATTCAGACACAATTGTCAATGTTATTGACAAGCTTCAATTGGAAAGCAAACTCAAGGATGTAGCTTACATGGTAAGACGTTGAAATTGTATGTTTGATTAATGTTAAAAAATTCATTTATCTACAAGTTAATTGAAATTTTTACTATTTCATGTTACAGGCAAAAGTCAAATATTATTAACAATGAAGATCAAACAATTATAAGTGATTGTGAGTTCATCCATGTTGAAATTTGGACAAAAGATGATAGTTATAAGTCTATGCTTCTTAATCAAGTAGATGGAAAAAGTCATAGCCAAGTACTGGTTTATGATGTTTTTTTAAAAAAACTAGCATATGAATATAAAGAAGCAAAAGGAGAGATAGTTAACATTTATCAAAAACCATAGTCATTGATTAACTATCTTATAGACTTATGTTCAAATGAAGGAGATTGGGCTCTGGATTTATTCTCAGGCTCAGGTAAATTTTATTATATAAGATTGAACTTCAATATCTTCTTTCTTAATTTATATATGATTATACTAATTTACTTCATTATTTATTTTGTACTTCATAATTAGATACAACATTAGAATTTTGCCTACAAAAAGGAAGAAATCGCATTGTCATTGAAAAGGACCCAATATAGTGCAAATTTATTCAACAGAGAATTAATGATCTTCAATTTCTTCCAGATGCAATGCAAGAAATTGGGTTGAGGAAAGGGGATTTTAATGAATCACGTGTGAAGAAAAAGGAAAAGGAACCTCACCCACCATTAGATGGAATGATTGGAAAGGCATACATTGAGATATTCACATACATCAAAGATCCATCAAAAGAGGAAAATGAGCAAACTGAAGCAAAAAATATTGATGAAACTGTAGAAGATGAAGAGTTAGTATTATGTGGTATTATTGATTAAATTTAAGTTATGCTTGGAAATCAAGCTCATTTTTTTAACGATTAATTAGTTGTACTTGTGATGTTTTGACTTTGACATTTTATGAGAAGAATAAGTATTAAGTTAATGTTGTTATATGTTCAATATTTGTATTATGTGATTTTTGCTTTAATTTTTATATGAATCATTATTTTTTGAAAAACATTGTGATTATTATTATTTTTTGACATGAAATTCATTATAAAAAAAAACTATTGTTTTACCATTTTTTGTTAAATTTTTCCTATAAAAGTTGTGATTTTGACATGTCATTTCTAGCACAAAATTATCAAAATGTGTAATTTTTTGTTGTATCTATGTTCAAAATGTTTATTTTTATGTCAATTGCTAAAAAATATTGTTTTTTTAAATACAATTATTGGATGTACATTGAAAAATTAATTAACAATATATAAATATGTAGAATATTGAAACTTTAAAATATCAACATTTTTCTTTAACTATTCAAAAAAATAAAAACCTCGGTACAAAAAAAAATATGAAGAAGAAGACTCTTCAAAAATGGTTAAATTTAAAAAATAATTATTCACATTTAAGATATTAGAAAATTTAAAGTCAAAAAATAAGTCTTTTAAAAAAAGGGCCTAATGCAAAATAACATTTTTTTATATCAACCTACAAATCACTAACATTCTAAAAAATAAAGTACATAAAAAAATTAAGTGTCAAAAACTATGCTTAAAAATATATATATGTATGTATGTATTTATGTATGTATGTATTCTACATTAGCACTTTTCAAAATCGGTTGATTTTTTTGCTATCTCAAAAAAACAGATAATCGTATCAGTTCTCGTTTCAAAATTTAAAATATTTCAATAGTAATTATTTTTTTTAATATTAATACAACATTTCTTTAAAACCAATAAATATAAAATGTACCATTACATTTAACATGGGAAATTTATAACAAAATCCACAACACTGGAATTTTCCATCGACATCAATGTTGCACTAGCTTTTATAACAAAATCCACAACACTGGAATTTTCCATCGACATCAATGTTGCACTAGCTATGTAATTAGAGTAGCGATAAATTTTGTTTATAATAAAGGGATAGCTTGTCATATAGCTAATTTCATTCTTATGAATAAAAAACTTTAAATTTTGAAAATAAAACTTATGATGCAAGTTTGGCTGAAAAGAAACTAACATGGAATAGTTATAGTCCCATTACTGTTTTGGACCTCTGATGCCACAGTCTCTCTCATGCTATGGGCAAGAGGGCGACCAAAGACCTAAAGTCACTCTCATAGTCCTACTTGCCAATGATTGTGGACCAAACTTGCCAGTTTTGTTCCAGCGACCCCGGGAATTAAGCCACTTTTTCAAGCCCAAAACCTAGGCCACTACCCAGAATGGAATGAAAGCTCAAAATCAATTAAACTACGGGGGAAAAATGATGCAAAAGTAAATAGTTGATCAAGACCTTAACCAGACCCCACTAGCCATGATAGGCATTTCATCAAACATATTTTCAACATGTAACCTACAGGTGTAAACAAAATAACTAAGTGTAGGGATCTCATACTTATCTAAGAATCACTATGAACCATTGTTTCCTTATGTCATTTGCTTCCATATCACTTATTAGGTCTTAGATACCATATCCATTAAAATACAAGTAAAACATGTTGAGAGCCATACATAGCTGCTATCACAAAATATACATCTAACTAGCATAATAGGAACATAAATACAATAAACATATCAGCCATCAAATTCCATATATGCACCATTACATTTACACATGAAAATAAAGGAAATAAATTTCTCATTAATGAATACAATGAACCAACTGGAGATGGGACTACCACATTCCACCCGACTATAGATTCGTTGAGCCAAGTCTCTCTTTATCCAATAACCCTCGTGTCATATTCCAAGATTGAATGTGGGACTCATAGAACACATCAAAAACACCAATCAATGTGGATTCCACCAGAGTTCTTCGCCTACACCATGAGGAATTTTAATGCCTCCTAGTCTCTCAGGATTTACCGTGCATTCGCACTCTGATCTAGGGATCATTAGGCCCTACATTGAGACATACTCTCTAGGATTTACCATGCAATCGATCATGGAATCACTAGGCCCAACAGAGAGAAAATCCACCTCTTGGCTTTAGCATATTTCTCATCATTCACCAGCAAGGATTCCTAGGGCGACCGAGGCACACAATCTGGCTTTACCGCAACCCATTAGAGGTTACTAATCCAGTGGCTTTGTGCATCCTAAATCTAGTTCAGGGACCACTACACCATGTGTTTGTTAATGCGGAGATCCACCCCTGTTATGAAACCAACTCACAAAAAGATAGAAAAGATAGTTGAACGCGAATTCAGCCTCTTCGAGGGGGCAACCTCCTTTACATTACGCAAATGAATAATTCTTGGATGATTCAAATGACAAAACCTCCTTTCTGTATAGGAGTCTAAGGGGTCACAATATAACCAAGCCGTCCTAACAATAATAATATAAAGGCACAAAAATAACAACAAAGAGATTCTATGGGGCACAATAATAACAATATGGGGACAATAGGGGCAGAACAATGCTAATAAGGGATACAACTACAATATAATGGGGGCATCACTAGTATTATATGGACCTAACATGCCCCTCTCCTTGAAAAAAATGTTGTCCTCAACACTTGAGTAGTTCTGGATGCTTCTATATAAAATTTTCATCCTCCCATGTGGAATCTTCAGCGGATAACTTCTTCCACTTGATGAGATACTCTGAAATGGATCGATTTCGTAGTTGTCGAGTTCTTGTTTCTATGACTACTTTCGGTTCCAATATAATTTTTCCTTCCTCGTCAAGTTCTGGCAATATTGTTTGAACTGGGAGCTTGTCGCCTACAACCTTCTTTAAACATGAAACATGAAAAACTGGGTGCACTCGAGAAGCTGTAGAAAGCTCCAATTTGTATGCCATAGTACCAATCTTTTGCAACACCTTGTATGGACCATAATACTTTGGTGACAATTTGTTATCCTTCTTAGCTTCTACACCTTTTTGTGCAAGTGACACTTGTTGCACTTAGTCTCGTAATTTTGATATATCATGTTGCATTTCTTCCCCTTCTTCATGAGTCATGCTAGAGCTTTCAAGTTGCTTACTAGGTGTTTGCATTTTCTTTCCTCGGGGCATCAATTACCAATGATAATTCTTTACTATGCCCTGTGAATTCCTTTAAACTAATTTTTCAAACCAAGCTTATGCAAAAAATAAAAAAAAATTACACACCTTTTTTCACTTTGTAGGAGCTTGATATTGAATCTGATGTATCTCTGTAATTTCGGATCATCCAGTTCTGAAATTGTGATCTGTAGTAGCCTTCTGCGTCCTCTTTCCAATGCCACCAGTCAGATCCAAATTGGATTCTCCAAGGAAGAGTTATGCACAATCTCCCAAGATGACCTAATTATAGACCTTTCCAGAAGAGCGAACTTGTATAAAGTGCCACGTGTCACTATTTCGACCTTTGCATTTGAAAAATATTTAAAAGAAACTACAATCCATCCTCTTTCTGTACCTTCTTACAAAATTTCAATCCGATGCTCAGAGAGAAAGTTATGACGATTTTCCCCAGGTCACGTATTTGGAATGTAATTCGGGAGTCAGCAAAATGACCAACTTCCTCAGATCATATCTCCACAAATATAGCGTGAAAATCTTTGAAATTTGGACCCAAGGTTCAATGTGATTTCGTATCAAATGGGTTTTTTTTTTCTTCTGAAACATCGCAGAAAAAAAAAAAGTTATAGCAAAAATTCCACGGTGACCTATTTGGAGTAGCGAAACCCTAAAATCCAAAGCTCTGATACCAAATGTTATGAAACCAGCTCACAAAAAGATAGAAAAGATAGTTGAACACCTTAGAATTCAGCCTCTTCAAGGGGGCAACCTCCTTTACATTACACAAATGAATAATTCTTGGATGATTCAAATGACAAAACCTCCTTTCTATATATAGGAGTCTAAGGGGTCACAATATAACCAAGCCGACCTAACAATAATAATATAAAGGCACAAAAATAACAATAGAGAGATTCTATGGGGCACAGTAATAACAATATGGGGAAAATAGGGGCACAACAATATTAATAAGGGATACAACTACAATATTAATGGGGCCATCACTAGTATTATAGGGACCTAACAACCCCACTCGACCTCGAATCCAATCGGTCATCCCACATAAATCGAATGAGAGAACCCATCTTATCAAAGTTATCAGGAAAGGGTAAAGTTGGGTTGAAAATATTGTCACACTTGAGAAAACCCCTTCCATAGTAGAAAAGAAACACATGCAATCCCATGCATGCCAAATCTAGCAAGGAAAATACACATGCAAGTCGATACTTGTAATGAAGCCTACAGTAGCTGCTTGATCCTACATTTCCCTGTTGATCTTTTCTTCCTCTTTCCTTCTTTACCTTTCTTGCTTCAATGCCAAAGTGCTCCAAGAAAAAATCTAAGTGTCCAAGAGTATGAGAGAAAGAGAGAGAGAGAATAATGAAATATATCCAAATCTAAACTGACAAAAGGTTACCCATTAATCCTTAGAAGCCTTTTTATGAATGAGGCCTCTATTTTCTTCATTTTCCATTATTTTCCTTCATTTTCCTCCTCGCATGCAACCTACGACCTTTCACCTCCTTTTTCTCCTAATTTACATTATTTTAATAAATAATTGTGCTAAAAATTCCATTTTTCCTTTCCAAATCCTTAGTCATTGCCTTTGCCAATTTCCTTAGCCCTAAACAACCAAATGAACACCCCCTAGGATGTATTTCTCAACATTTAGCTTAGAATAAGTGTCCCATTCATTCGTGGTTATTTTTTTAACTTTTATTAGATCGAATTTTCACCAAGGTTGCTACAAAACCCTCCCCCTTGGGGGACACCGTCCTCAGTGTTCAATCACACATATACCTCAGCAACCCGTTGAAAGAATACATACTACTCATGGAGATTTAAAACACAGCTTGATGCATTATTTACAATGAAATATCTGCTCAAGATAAAAATGTCATGACAACATACCACATAGTGGAGCTTTATAACATAGCTCATTATGGCATTTACAATGATCATCCTGTTGGGTGCCAATCCACATGACATCATAACATCATGATAACATAACCACAGGATATCATGATAGCATGGTAACATAACCATAATGACATGGCACCCATACCGCATAGTGGAGCTTTATAACATAGCTCATTACGATATTTACATCCATACATGGGTGTACATATAGCAACATCATCAAAAATATGTATACCAAAACACATGCCAAATCATATATCAAAACATGTACTAAACACCACATTTAAGAATATATCAAAACATCATATAGCATATATCAAACAATCAGAAGGCATATATTGAACCACCATAAATCATATACTAAACGACCATAAGTAAATACCAAACCACCATAAGAAAATACTAAACCGCCATAAGAAAATACCAAACCACCATAAGAAAATACCAAACCACCATAAGTAAATACCAAACCACCATAAGCAAATACCAAACCACCATGTCAATTTGCTTTGCCTCAACCAGAAAACTAGGAAGGATACATAGCCTGCATCTGATCCGCCATCTCCCATGTAGCTTCATCAGGCCCAAAGTCCATTGCACTTTAACTTGCTCGATTGCTCGATTTCGAAGCATGAGTGCCTTTTCATATAATATACACTGAAGCTCTTGCTGGAATTCTACATCTGGTTCCACCTACAATACAAACCAATCAATTACATGATCAACATCTTTAACATACTTCTTAAGAAAAGATACATGGAAAACATCATGGACTTTCATTATCGGAGGAATGCAAGTCGATAGGCTATTGGCCCAATCCTCTCAATGATACTGACGGGTCCACAAAATCGTGGTGCCAACTTAGCACATGACCCAATCCGCAAGGAGATCTTCTTCGGTTTGATGTGCAAGTACATCTATTCCCCAACCTGGAGCTCGTTGAACAACCTGTTCCTATCTTCGTAACTCTTATGTCTATCCTCTGCTACCTTTAGATTCTTCTTGATCACCTGCATCTTATGTTCCATGTCTGCTAACATATATGGTCTAATCAATACCCTGCTAACTGAATCACTCCAACTGATGGGATTGTTACAAATCTACCCATACAATGCCTCAAAATGACTCATCCTTAATGACTCCTGATAACTGTTCTTGTATGTAAAATCAACCAAAGAGAGATACTCTTCCCACTTTCGCTTCTGATGCATCACATACATCCTCAACATGTCCTCTAATATCATGTTGACCCTCTCTGTCTGTCCATCTATATGCGGATGATAAGTTGTGATGAAGGCCAACTGTGTACTAAAACCTCCAAATAACTCCTTCCAAAACTTGGGAGTGAACTTCACATCCCTATCTAACACAATCTTCATTGGAACACCATGCAGTATAACCACATCTCGGATGAACACCTGTGCCATATCACTAGCTAAGAACGTAGACTTCACCAGAATGAAGTGTGCAACCTTTGTTAACCTGTCCATAATGACCATGATGGAATCATGCTGCTTCGTTGTCTTTGGAAACCCTATGATGAAATCCATGAAAATGACCTCCCATTTCCATTCTGGAATCGCAATCATCTGTAGCAGTCCACCTAAATGTTTACACTCTACCTTCACCCATTAACAATCAAATCATTTAGCCATGAACTCTACTACATCCCTCTTCAATTCAGCCAACAGTAATATCCCTTCACCGTTGTCAGTGTCTTCTAATAACCCAGGTGACCTGAATATGGTTTTGCATGAAACTCCCTCAATATCACATTCTTGAGCTCATTGCTATATGGTACATATATCCTGTCTAGAAACCTAACCAATCCATTTGTTGTAAGATGATAGTCCATGCCCTGTGATCCTGTACCTATACATGTAATTGTGCATGTACCTGTACAGCCATATGTACCTATACCACTACATGTACCTTTACCTGTAATATCACTGTACTGAAACCTGTGCACAATCTCCATATACCTGACATCCTGCTATCTTGCCTGCAAGATCCTATCATGTAAGCTTGTTTCATAAGAGCTCACAACTGCCAAGTGATGTACCTTTACCCATCTACTGAGAGCATCTACCACCATCGTCTCTTTACCTTTTATGTACCTGATCTCGAAATCAAACTCGCTAATCATGGCCAACAATCTAGTATGCCTGGCTTTCAGGTTCAACTGGTCAAACAAATACCTCAACCCAATGCGATCACTCATAAGAAAAAACCACCTGCGAAGAATATAGTTCCTCCACATTTTCAGTGCATGTACAATCGTTGCTAACTCAAGATCATGTGTCGGGTAGTTCTGCTCGTGGTCATTTAGTTTCCAGGACTCATAACATACCACCTATCCATCCTGCATAAGGACTTCACCAAGCCCTCTCTTGCAAGCATCTATGCATACCACAAACTCTTTGTATGGATCTGTAATCTATAGTACTGGTGCATGCACAAACAACTACTTAAGTTTCTCAAAGCTATCCTCACACTCCTCTGTCCATTTAAATTCCTTACCTTTCCTCTGCAATGATGTAATGGGATAAGCAATTTGTGAGAAGATCATGATGAACCTTCTATAATAGCTTGCCAGACCCATGAAATATCTCACCTCATATACATTCTTAGGAGCTACCCACTCCATGATGGCCCTTATCTTCTCTAGATCTACTGCAATTCCTTCCTTGGAGACAACATGCCCCAAATAGTGTACCTCAGTCTAAAATAAACTATACTTGTTGATCTTAGCATGCAACTGATGCTCTCTCAACAATCTCAACATTGCTGCTAAGTGCTCGGTGTTCTCTGCCTCATTTTTAGAATATATCGGTTTATCATCAATGAACACAATAACAAACTTATCCAAATATGGACGTAGGACACTATTTGTCAAACACATGAATGTAGTCGGAGAATTAGTTAATCCAAATGGAACAACAAAAAACTCATAATTCACACACCTGGTCCTGTACGCAGTCTTGTAAATGTCCTCCTCTTTTATGCGTACCTAATGGTATCCAGATCTAAATTCAATCTTTGAGAACATTGTTGCTCCATTCAGTTGATCGAACAAGTCATCAATGCTTGGCAAAGGATATCTATTCTTAATAGTCACTTTTTTCAACTTCGTGTAATCAATGCATAATCTAAGGGTACCATCTTTCTTCCTCACAAACAAGACTGGTGCACCCCAAGGTGATACACTTGGCCTAATGTATCCCTTGTCCAACATTTCCTTTAGCTATAATTTCAACTCAACCAACTCAGGTGTGCTCATCCTGTAAGGTGTTTATGATGTTGGAGTTTCCCCTAGCACTAACTCAATCGAAAATTCTAAATCCCTGTGAGCTGGAAACTTTGTAACGTCGTCAAGGAATACATCCTGAAATTGTTGCAACACTGGGTACCTATTCAACATATCTGCATCCTCAGCCTCCTTACCCTTATCACTAGAAATGTGTACTACAAATAGCTTGCACCCTTTCCTACGGCTACGCTTTGCTTGCATAGTTATCACCATCCTAACTGATGTGGCTTTCTTATTACCTTGCAAGACTCTTAGTTCTCCATTGTCATCAACACGCTCAATAGATTTGTCATAGCAGTCAACCTTGGTTCTAATTTAGATACAACCAATCCATGCCAAACAACATACTGTATGATCCCAACGGTAACACATTCAAATGTGTTGTTGTAGGCATACCATTTAATTCAAATGCACAAGTTGTTACCCAATGATGAACTCGCTTCTTCGTACCTGTAGCCAACTGCACTAACCAAGACTCTGCATGCAAATCCTTATTCAAACCACACTTATCCACCAAGTCAAGGCTAACATAGCTATAATTAGATTCAGGGTCAATCAAAATAGAAATAACTTGATCAGAAAGCTTATCGTCCATCTCAATGATAGATTCATAGTGATTTTCTTTCCCATTGTCCACTATTCCATAGATACATGGAATGCTCTAACCAACATCCCGAACAATATGTTCCTTTTTTGCACTATATATCTTAGGCCTTCTACCCTAATGCTGCGGACAATCTCTCCTAAGGTTCTCTTCACCACATGTCCAACACTCCAATCGACTAGTGCCCTCACCTCTATTGTGTTGTTGATGTTGTGGCCCATGTGCCTATCTAGGTGTGTTAAATATCTTTTGTGCAGACACATTTTCTTTCCCATATGCATGTTGAGGCCTTTTCCTCTTAGGCTGCCATTTACCTCTACCTTGTCTTTTCCCTTCCATCCATGTTGAGATTCATTCTTACGCTTTGATTAATCATAGAAATGCTTTATTTTCCCAATAACTTCCTCAAGTGACTGAGGCTCATCATACCTAATCTGATCTCTATTTATACTAATGGAAAACCATTGATAATTCACTGAACTTTAGCCTTCTCATCAGTAAGATACGGTACATACTTTAATAGTTCGAGAAAATTGGTTGTGTACTCTCCGTCTGTCACTGATCCCATCTTTAACTCATAGATTTATTTTTCCTTACTTTCATAGTACCTTTCTAACAAGTACTTCTTCTTGAAAATCCTCTTGAATTCCTGCCAAATCAAGTCATCTGTCCTAATGTCTCTAACCCGCTTAACATCTTCCCACCATATGTCTACTTTACTTTCCAAGCTTAAGATAACTATTCTAGCCTTCATGTTATTTGTGTACTCATGCAACTCAAAGAATTTTTTCATCCCAAGTATCCAAGCCTCTAGATCTTCCAACTTCTTCACATCTCCATCAAAAGTAGGTGGTTTCTATTTCTTGAATTCATCCGGTAAGTATCCCCTATCATTCCTCCTATAATGATGATAGCAATGATGATCATGATGTCTATCAAAACCAGAACTATAATAATACATGTACTCACCGCGCCTCCTTTCCTACCTTTCCCTACTTGATCCTTGCTTCTTCTTTCCTTCTTTTCCTATCTTGCTCCAATGCCAAAGTGCTCCAAGAAAAACTCTATCTCTCCAAAAGTATGAGAGAGAGAGAATAATGAAAAAAATCCAAAGATAAATTGACAAAAGGTTACCCACTGATCCTCAGAAGTCTTTTTATGAATGAGGCCTCTATTTTCTTCATTTTCCATTATTTTCCTTCATTTTCCTCTTCACATGCAACATGTGACCTTTCACCTCCTTTTTCTCCTAATTTCCATTATTTTAATAAATAATTGTGCCAAAAATTCCATTTTTCCTTTCCAAGGCCTTAGTCATTGCCTTTTCCAATTTCCTTAGCTATAAACAACCAAATGAACACCCACTAAGATGTCTTTCCCAACATTCAGCTTGGAATAAGTGTCACATTCATCTGTGGTTATTTTTTCTAACTTTTATTGCATGGAATTTTCACCAGGGTTGTTACAAAATGTTTCTAAACCCTTGTGATATTGGGTAAGGAGTTTAGAAATCTACATAAGAGGGTGAGGTCCTGTCAAAGGATCACACCTACAACTATGTCCATCATGAACATAACCATGACCTAACCCATATAATTTACCAATCTTAGGTACCTAACATGGAGGCATAAAAGAAATTCCACCCATAAATTTCTAAGAAAATATAATATCACCTCCCTATTATTGTAAAGATATTTTTTAAAAACCATAAGCCACCTAATCACCCAATCTTCCATAAAATGCATGTGCATCAATCCATGAAAATATGTGTATTTTCCATAGAAGGGTGTAAAGCAATGTTAGAGTTGAAAAACAAGCTCTTGATTTCATGTTTTCATATTTGTATATCTATCACCTCATTTCTATCAAACCTCATCCTATAATATTCAAGAATCCTAGCCCTATATTTGGAAATGTTTTTTATGGCTCTTTGTGAAGTCTTTGCTGGCTGTAAAAACAATTTGATTTCTTGATGATTTAATATCTATTGTCATTTTAGTGTTTTAATCTCTACTTGATGGTTGGGAGTTAAACTAAGGTCATTTTTTAGTATGGGATGGTAGGTTTTGGTTCTATTTATTTGTAGAGTCCATGATAATATAATTTATATGTTCTAGTGAAATAAGAACAATAGATTTATATTTCCTTGATTACTTTATAAAATTTTAAAGATATAAACC
Source organism: Pinus tabuliformis (assembly GCA_031772625.1). Lineage (NCBI taxonomy): Eukaryota > Viridiplantae > Streptophyta > Pinopsida > Pinales > Pinaceae > Pinus > Pinus tabuliformis. Next base: position 511,778,079 of record CM062820.1, read on the forward strand.
TATGGTGGAAATAATAAACAATGGTGATGGGGACCTCTCTCATCCTTTTTTGGGTCACATGCACTCCTTTTTCTCCTAAAAATGTGTGTTTTTCTCCCAAAGGAGAGCCACAGTTTTTAGAAATGAAATAAAGGCCATGAAACTTTTTTTCTTGCCAAATTTATGTGAATTCCTAGAATATACATATATATCATTAAAATTTGATTTTCCATTTTAGTTGATAAGTTATATGGTAGTTCAATGGGGTCCAAGGCTAGTTAGACTAAAGGGCGTCTCACACTTTTAGAAAACACACCCATATTCTTGTGTCAATGTGTTCCTAACACCCCATTGCCACTTTTTCACTCATCATATTTATGTTAGAGGACAAATATAATATTGTCTAAAACTAACACAAATAGATCCTAAGCTTCGAAGACTTTATGTGATAAAGTTCAAATATCATTTTCAATATGAGCTTACATTATTTTCTATAATAGCATAAATCAAAAGAAAAGGATAATAATAGTGAAAAAAAACTATATGTATATGTATACTAAAAAAAATTGGTGTTTTTTATTTCTTACGGAGAATGAAGTTTTCTAGGTGAGGGGACAAACTCAACTAGGTTAATTAAAATAAGCTAAAAAAATCTTTAAACGGAAATTTTCATGATCAAAATTTCATCATCGATAATGAAGCATAGCCTTTATCAAAATTTCTATTAAATTTAAAAACTAAAATATAGAAAATAAAAATTTGAATTTATGAACTTATTAATTTACTCTTTACAGTTTTCATTCTAAAAGATGATAGCTTCATATTCAAAAGAGGTGGAGTATGTCACTTTCATAAACAATTTTTTAGTAACAAATATACATTTCTATAAGTTGTATCACAGTTAATATCCCCAAAATATAGGGATCTCATATACCAATTTGGTATGTGGCTTGGCCAATTATTATTATTATTATTATTATTGCAACATAATTAAAAATTAAGAAAATAAGACATTTTTTATTAAGAAAAAATATAAATATAAATTATTCCAGCCATGAGGGTTAGCTCAAGTGGTCATGAGGCAAATATAAGATCTCTCCCTCAAAATTTTGGTGGGTCCCGATTCCACTCTTATCCTCTGAGAGTGGAGCTCCCTAATCAATGCCAAAATCATGGGGAAGCCTTTTATATATATATGGGGAAAAGAGATCATTTAGTCTATTAGTTAAAATATGTTTTTAATAATAGATATATTAATAGTATTTAGACAAACAAAATCAATGTTCCATGAATTTCTAGAATAAGTGACATCTATTAAAAATCATTTATATCTATAAGCATCAATAAATGTCGATAAGCACTAATCCATCATAACCAGCAAAACACTTGTAATATATATCAAGTTAATAACATTAAAAATCATTAAAAAAATGAAATTATACTTTATTTAAATTATTATTATTATCATTTATAAGAAGATTTAATATATAAATTAAACATTTATATATTAAAAAAACCACATGTAACAAATTTTTAACAACCGTGGAGATCCACCTTACTTTTAATATGGAGATTCTTAATTTTAAATCAGCTTTGTTACAATATTATGGTTTATTAATACCACATAAATCATAACTCATTTTATATGCCACATGTTCATATGACTTCTTTTAATTAATCAAATTAATTAAAAATGTAAAAATAGTATAACTACTTTGGAGATAAATCTCAACCTTTGATTTGTGTATCATATTAGGAATATCAACAATATTTTGTGGAGATTAAATCCTACCATCCACCTAATAACTATTTATATAAAAAAATTAAAATTTGAGTAGCACTATTCCAAAAAAAAATAGTTTTTCAACATAATTTTGACTAAATCCAACCAAAAAAAATTGGAAATTTAAATGAAAATAAAAATAAACAAGACTTATTCTAAAATAAACATGCTTATGACCTAATTATAATTTTTATTAGTTTCTAAAAACAAATCCTTTAAACAATTTTACAATAAAATTTATTTATAATTTATTTTTATTTTATAATAATATTTTAAATAAATTAAATAAATATTAAAATAATTAAATTTTTATAATAATTAAATAAAAATATTTACATTTTAATTTAATATATTAATTTTTTCTTAAAAAATCATTTTCGCATTTACTTTACGTTGAAGTTAGTTGTAACAATTCCGAGGTGTTAGGCTTTCCATATTAGAAATTCAATCTCCTAACTGTTATTTTCTTTAGTTAAAGTTGCTTAAAACGACTTCCGAGCTTTGGATTTCCAATCAATTGAGAATGTTTAATTCTTGTGACAATGTTTATATAAATAATTTCAAAATTTTAAAAGATAAGCATACATAAAATTTAAATTTAATAGTAAAAAAAAATGAATTAAAAGATAAGCATATATAAAATTTAAATTTAATAGTAAAAAAAAAAATGAAAAAAAAAAATTGTTGAATGAATATAAGATATTTTTAATGGCTTGGAGTATATCTTAAAATTGTTTCTGTTTGGTTAAGAGCTCATCTTCTTCATGGCTTGGAGTATGTCTTAAAATTGCTTCTGTTTGGTTAAGAGCTCATCTTCTTCAAATATGAGGAAATAAATTAACCGCCCAAGATCCACAAGCATCTCACAAGAGTGAAAGCATGCTCCCTTAAGCACCACGGGTTATTCCAGGTGGCCTGGTTTTCCTTGATTAATGTTGATGAGTCAGCATACATTCCTCAAAATCTTTGTCCACACTGCAAGTTTGACAACTGAGTTATGATAGATTTTCCCACTTGTAAAAAAAAAAATAAAACAACTTCCAAAAAAATAACTAACCTATTATTGCTTGGTTTCCATTCAAATTTTCAAAGTGATTTGTAAAACTATGTCATGGATGACTACCATGTGATTGCACTTATTTGATCAATCTGATATTGTTGTTAAACTAAATTTCGTATTTTTTTACTAAAAAATGATTGCCTTTTTGTGTTGGTTGGTATTTACAAATCCTAATGGCAAGTTTTAAGAGGTTATTTGTTTTTTTTGATATATTGTTTTTGTATAATGTGAAATATAAAAAATTTGAAATATTTTAAAATTTATAATTTAAATTTGATTAAATGTTTTAACTAGCTCAAAGAAGAAAATTGATATAGCCAAGATTAGAATGAACTCTCATGAGTTCCATAGCGAAACGGGTCGTTGGGCAGTTATTAAAACACCATGGATGGAAAGGATCTGTCATCTCTATGAGAATATGAACATTGAGGATGAAAATCACTTCCTCTTAGAGTGCCCCATGTACAACCACATTAGATCTCAGTTTCATAATCTTTGTTGCAACACTGACCTTCCTAGCCTTTTGCAATGTCAAAATTATAGTGAGTTCGGGAGGCTTCTCTCCAAGCTTTTTGAGCATGGGAATAAAATCCTAAATCAAATTAAATAATAATTTGTTTCTTTAGGTCCGATAGACCAAAGTTGGTCTCAGTGACCGTTAACCACCACCACCACCACCCTCATCCTTCTTCTTCTTCTTCTTCCTCTTCTTCTTCTTCTTATAAATTGTTTCCATGGTGGGGTGAGCATTGAGGCTCAGGACAGGCATTAATTCCTACACATGTGGTTTTATATGAAAAGGGAGGTGAGTAAATGGGTTTCAGGAAGGCAACCGGGGAATTTTCTCGACACAGAGGGTATTATAAGCATCAAGGGAATTGTAAAGGGTGCCAAGGTGGTAAGCACGGCAATGAGTTTGGCATTTTGGGACATTGGGGTTCGTGAGGAGGCAAGAATCGCTGGATCCTTTTGTGCTTTCATTTTGGGGCGGCAGTGTTGGTGTTTAATCCAAACTAAGTGCAGCACTCAAAGAACCCCACGGCTTCAACGGGTTCCTATTCCATGGGATCCTAGAAAGCAACAAACGGGGATTGGGCTACTGAGAGAATTTTGATATGCGGCTTGCCTTCACCCATGGAAGGTCCGAAGGAAATCTCTTGCCATGTCATCCTCACTTTGGAGAGACCCTTCGTTGTTGTGGCTATTGCAGGTCACTGGTATCATCCCTATGTTCATGTTATGATTTCGCATTACTGCATTTTCTCTTTTCATGTTGTCATTGGAGTCCAAGCTAGACTGTTTCATTGCTCGCATCAGCATTGGGGGTTAGGTGCCTTGGCTCCCTAGCTAACGGGGATGCTCTTGGTTGTAAGAACTTTCAGGCCAGATAGTGTAGTTACAGAGTCTATTTTCGCAGAATTGGTGTAATTTGGTTCTGAAGGGGCGAGCTCTTGTTCCCAATCCCACGGTCCTCCATACTTTGACGACCATTTTAGAAGACTGTGCGGCCTATTAGTGGTGGGTAGTAGAAGCGTGTGCATATCTGTAAGGGAGGAAGTTTGGGTAGTGTTGTGTGTATTTTCTGACTCTTACATCATGCAACATCATAGAGGGTTCCCCAGACAAGGAGGAGGTAATCATGGTTGAGGAATTCATGAGGAGGACAAGGAGCTAGAATCCCATCTCAAGGATTCACCTGGATGAGTCGCTCTTCTAGCTCGTTTTGACACCATTGATGTGCAAATCCACCTCCTTCAGTATTCGGTTGACTAGGTAGTCGAAGAACAAATTGAGGACCATGCATACCTGGTTGGTTTTCTGCTAATATCCTTCAAAATTAAAGATTCATTCTTGTCTTCCAAGCCACCCTCCAGCGAAACCAATAGTACCTCCAAGACGGTATCGATAATTTCGAGACCCGCATGGCTCACATGGAATCTCACATGCATGAGGCCTTTTACCGTCTAGATGTTAATGGCATAGCTACAAAGGCAAACGCCTCTACTCCTATTAAACTATGAAGAAGAAAATTAGACGTATATATGTTTTGGATAGATTTTTTGCATGTTGAGCAGTAGATAGAATGAGACCTTGTTTTCCCTGCCTTCTTTCTGAGATGTTTTTACAGGCCAACAAATCTGGTCTGTTAGGTCCTTATAATACTAGTGTATTCCCCTTATTGTTATAATTAGTGTAGCCCCCTATTATTATTGTTTTACCAATGTATCCCCCATGTTGATATTGTTGTGCCCCATAAAATCCCACTATTCTTATTGTTGCTCCCTTACGTTATTATTGTTATGTAAGCTCTGATCATATTGTGACCTCTTAGACCCCTTTATATACTAAGGAGGTATTATCATTTGTATCATCCAAGAATTTCACATTTATGTAATGTAAAAGAAGTTTCCCCCTCGAAGAGGTTATTTCTCAAGTCGTTGATCTATCTTTTCTCTATTTTGTGATCTAGTTGCATAACATTTGGTATCAAAGATTTGGATTCTAGGGTTTTGCTTCTTCAAATAGGCTCCAGAATTCCATCTCAAACATGTTACCTAAATAAAATCATCATAACTTTCGTTTTAGGCATCGGAATTGAATTTTGTAAAAAGTTGTTGAAGGTGCACAGACTATAGTTTTTTCTGTATCAATTTCAGGATTGAATGTTGAAACAGTGACACGTCGCATCCCGTACAACTTTGCTCTATTGAACCACTCCATAATCAAGTCATCATGGGATATATGGCATAACTCTATATTGAAGAATCCAATATTGGTCTAACTTGTGGCATTGGAAAGAAGATTCATAAGGCTACCACATGAGCTAGTTTAAAACCTTGGAAATATGAAATTAGAGAGGTACAACAATTGCAATATGCTCCAAAAAACAAAGAAAATGTGTGTATTTTTTTATTTTTGTCATAACTTTTGTTTAAAAAATCAATTTGAAGTGATTCAAAAGGAATACTGAAGCATAGATATAAGTTTTTGGTTTTAAAATTCCTCCAAAACAAAAGAATTCTACACCCATTAAGCCCTCAGAAATCTCTACTATGACGCATGAAGAGGAAGAACTGCAACATGATATATCAAAATTATGGGACCAAGTGCAACAAATTTCTCTCTCACAAAGAGCAACAAAAGATGACATAGACGGTTTAAAAGTAGAAATGGAAGGTTTGACAAAGTTGTTGCAAGAAAGGCTTCCCTATGATGACAAGGTAATCCATGAAAATCATGATGAGGACAAAAGGAATATGAATTATCGTTTTAGAGACTTCAATGTGGGGTTTAAGGACCACCACATTCCATAGATAGATATGAGGAATTCTTATGGAAAAGATCCTGTAAAATGGATGCTATAGATGGATAATTATTTTGATCTAAATGATGTGCAACACGCACAAAAGGTATGCATTAAATATTTATATTTAGAACTCAATTAATTTTGTATGGTATCGATGGTTTTTTTCTCATAAACCACTTGTCACTTGGTCAATTTTTATAGAGGAAATGATAGCACATTATGAGGATAAAAAAGAGAAAACATTCTTTATCCAATTGATAAATCTCAAACAAAAGGGTTCAATGGCAGAGAACATTGAGGACTTCCAAAAATTGAATATCAGGGTAAATGATATTCCAGAGGAGCATAGGATCGATGTATTCATAGGGACTTTGAAGGATAACATCCAACATGAGGTTCGCCTTTGGGAACCTGATTCATTAAAGAAGGAATTCAGGGTGGAAAGAAAAGTTGAAAGAAAAATGACGGCAACAAGGAAGTCTACCACTCACAACTATAAAGAAGGAAGTGTTGTTGCTCCTACCCTTCCAAAACCTAAAAGGTTTGCGCCACAACAATTAGAGGAAAAAGGAGAAAAAGGGATTTGTTATATTTGTGATATAAAATACACTAAAGGTCATAAGTGTTTTGAGAAGAAATTATTCTACATAGATTGTGAAGAGGAGGAAAAAGAGGAAAAAGAAACATCAAAAGAGGAGGATATACACCAGGAACCAACCCCATAGAAAGAAGAAATGAATCTGACCACATCTTGTAATGCATTGGTGGGAATTACCACTCCTCAAACTCTCAATATTTAAGGATATATCAAGAAGAAAAAGGTAATAGTGCTTATTGATTCGGGTAGTACCCATAGTTTTATTCATTGTAAGATAGCCAAGGAATTGAATTACTTCCTATATCGTGCACCAGAGTGTCAATTGATGGTTGCAAATGGAGGAAATATAAATTTCTCTAGAAAGTTCCATAATATCAAGCTAACCATGTAGGAATATGTATTGAGAATTCCAATGCTTTCCATTCCAATAGGTGTTGTTGATGTTGTACTAGGATTCCAATGGTTACAATATTTGGGGACGATAGCTTTTAATTTTCAAGAACTGTTCTTGAATTTTTTTTAGAAGGAAAGGAATTTGAATTAAGGTGTATTGTAGGAAAACCATGAAAGAAAATTATTTCTAATGGAATGAAAAATATTTTGAAGAAATAACAATGGAGTTTCATTGCAAAATTATGCTCACTAGAGGTTCAAACATCGAAATCATATATTTCTCCATATCTCCAAAAATTCTTGGACAATCATTCCAAGGTATTTGAGACTCTCAGTGGCCTCAAACCTATTCATGATCATGATCATTCTATTCATTTGATTCCAGGAAATTTTCATCCAAACATCAAACCTTACAAATATCCATATTCCCAAAAGAGTGAAATTAAACGTATGGTTGCAGAAATGGTAGAGGCTGGTATAATTCAACCTAGTCAAAGTTCTTTCTTTGCTCAAGTGGTATTAGTGTACAAGAAGGATGGATCATGGTGTATGTGTCATAATTATAGGGAGCTCAACAAGCTCACTATTAAAGATAAATTTCACATTCATGTCATTAATGATTTGTTGGATGAATTACATGAAGCAATTTACTTCACCAAGTTGGATCTTCATTCAGGATATCATCAAATTAGAATGAAGACTGAAGACATTTCAAAAATAGAATTCATAACTCATGAGGGTCAGTATGAATCTTTGGACATGTATTTTGATCTTACTAATGCACCTTCCACATTCCAAGGTTTGATGAAATAAATTTTCAAAACCTTCCTTAGAAAATTGTTGTTTGTATTTTTTTATGATATACTAATCTATAGCAAGTCTTGGAAGGATCATGTTCAACATGTTGACAGGGTGCTCAAAATATTGGAGGAGAAACAATTATATGCAAAAACCTCCAAATGTTTCTTTGGAGTACATGAGGTGGAATATTTGGGCAATATTGTATCTCATGAGGGTGTTAAGGTAGACCCTAACAAAATTAAAATGATTAAGGAATGGAAAATCCTCACAACAATAAAGCATCTTCGAGGATTTCTCGGGTTGACAAGGTACTATTACAAGTTTGTTAAAAATTGTGGGAGAATAGCAACACCTATAACAACATTACTAAAGAAAGATGCATTTTCTTGGACTCCAGAAGAAACTAAGACCTTTGAACATATTAAAAAGGAAATGTGTCAAACACTACTCTTAGCTACGCGAGACTTCACAAAACCTTTATTGTGGAATGTGATGCCTCAAGAAATGGAATTGGTGTTGTTTTATTGCAAGAAGGAAGACTCATTTCTTTTGAAAGTCATCCAATCAAAGGAAAGCATTTACACAAACCTATTTATGAAAAGGAAATGTTGGCAATACTACATGCACTAAAGCAATGGACACCTTACCTAATGGGAAGACACTTTAAGGTAAAAAAAAATCATGATAGTCTTAAATAATTTTTGGAACAAAGATTATCTTCAGAAAAGAAGCAAAAATGTGTCACAAATATGTTGGGTTATGACTTTGAAATCATCTACAAAAAAGAGAAGAAAAATTTTGTTGCATATGAACTCTCAAGAAAGGATGACGATGTGGAAGCATTTCTTTGTGCCATTTCTAATATCCAACCTGATTGGATAACCGAAGCAAGGGATGAATGGAAGAATGATGAAGAGGTGTGGACACTCATTCAAAAGTTGCAACAAGATCCCAGTACATTTGATAAATTTTGCTAGAAAAATGATTCATTATGGTACAAAAGATTCATTTGGAATTGAACACCTCCCCCTTAGGAGGGCACTCAGTATTTTTTAAAAATTACCACAAGGTCAAGTAGGAATTTTTCTACGATGGCCTTAAATTTGATATCCAGAAGTTTGTGGCAGAATGTTTGGTTTTCCAACAAAATAAAGTTGATACAATTAAGACCCCAAGTCTGTTACAACCTTTAGTAATTCCAAGTCAGCGTTGGGAGGAGGTCTCAATGGATTTTATCACGGTTTACCTAATTCTGAAGGAAAGAGTGTCATCATGGTGGTAGTTTACAAACTTACCAAGTATTCACAGTTTTGTACATGATATCATCCTTTCAAATTCTGTACAGTTGCTACTACATTCATGGAAACAATTCAAAAGCTACATGGAAACCCAAAGATTATTATAAGTGATATAGATCACATTTTCACTGGAAATGTTTGGACAAAAATATTTTCTTGTCTTGGTACTTAGTTAGCTCATAGTTCATCTTATAATCCTCAATCTAATGAGTAAACTAAGATAGTTGACAAATGTTTGTAAGGATATATTCATGATTTGTATCTAATAAACAAACATAATGGATCAAGTGGTTTCATCTAGTTGAATGGTGTTATAACACTTCCTTCCATGCTGCAACAAAAATTACCCCATTTATGGCACTTTATGGATATCATCCACCATCCATCACATCATCTTTAAGAGAAAATACTAAGGTTCAAGCAGTGGAAGATCACATCGAGCATCAACAACAAGTTCTCCAACTCTTAAAGGATAACCTTACTCTGGCACAGAATAGAATGAAACAACACGAAGATCAGAGTCGCAACGAAAGAAGTTTTGATGTAGGCGACTGGGTATTTTTATGGCTACAACCATACAAACAAATACCCCTCAAGAAAGCCAAGAAGGATAATAAATTATCACCCAAGTACTATGGCCCTTACAAGGTGTTCCAAAATATTTGTACTATGGCATACAAATTGGAGTTGCCTACATCTTCCCAAGTACACCCAATTTTCCATGTTTCATGCTTAAAGAATGTTATTGGTGACAAGCTCCCAGCTTAAACAGTGTTTCCAGAACTTGACGAAGAAGGAAAAATCATATTTGAGCCTAAATAAATCATAGGAACGAGAACTCGAAACCTACGGAAATGATTAATTTCAAAGTGTCTCATTAAGTGGAAGAACTTACCTGTTGAAGATTCCACATAGGAGGATGAGAATTTTATACAGAAGCATTTGGAACTACTCAAGCGCTGAGGACAACACTTTTTTGAAGGAGAGGGTCTTGTTAGGTCCCTATAATACTAGTGTATTCCCCTTATTTTTATTGTTAGTGTAGCCCATTATTGTTATTATTTTTCCCATGTATCCCCCATGTTGTTATTGTTGTGCCCCATAGAATCCCACTATTATTATTGTTGTGTCCTTACATGATTATTGTTATGTAGACTCTTATCATATTGTGACCTCTTATACCCCTATATATACCAAGTAGGTATTATCATTTATATCATCTAAGAATTGTTCATTTATGTAATGTAAAGGAGGTTTTCAAATAGGCTATTTCTCAAGTCGTTGATCTATCTTTTCTCTATTTTGTGAGATGGTTGCATAACAGAGTTGGAGTGATGCCTTTTCTAGATTGCAGAAACTCCTCATGATGTATCATTCTCTTGATTTAATAGAAAATGTGAATTTAAAAATATATATATATATATAAGAAATTTTTAATAGTAAAAAAATTATTTTTTTATTAATGTATCATGATAAGACATAGTGTCCTTTTTTACTGACAACAACCACCCATATATTATTGAAAATATATATTTATATATGAATCACTCAATTAAGAAAAGTTAATAATAGGAAAAGCATGTTACTCTTGTTATTGTTATGTGAAGATAGAAGGGCAGCGACACTATTAACTTAGTTGCACATTTTGAGAGTGCACTGGTATCTCTGGTGTTAATTTTGGCTTTTCCACAATGAGGAAAATAGCAAAGAAACTATGTAATGAAATAAAATTTGTCCAAATATATTCACTTTAGATATACGTTGTGAAAAAATTATCTCAAATGATCAAAACAAAAATGAAGCAAACCCAGGTTTGTCATAAGTGAGAAGACACCTAATAAAGTGTGGTAGAATATCAGGGAACCTCTACCTAAGTCTGCGATTTTGAAAAATATTAAGTATCCTTTACCTACCAAGTCTGCAATTTTGCAGAAAATTAAAGGATGCATAATTTTTAGCAAGTTCCTTTAGCAAATTTGATTTGAAGATAGGATTCTAATGAATAACATTCAATCCAATAAGATGGCCTTCATTGTTCTTCATGGCCATTACCATTATCAATGGAAGTTAATACCATGTAGATTGAAAAACACCCCTTTTCAATTTCAGAAGAGGAGAGAAGACAATTTCAAAGATCTATCTTGGTTTATATAGTGTATATTGATGATTTGTTAGTTTGTTTAAAAAAATCTGCAAAAACATTTGAAACAATACAGAATTTCTATGAAAATATGGTCCACATAGATTAGTTCATTAAATTTTAAAAAGGTTGTCCAAACATAAGGATGCATGTTAAAAATGGATTTGTAACATTATAGCCAAATATCTTTCAATCCTATCCCAAATTTTGTAATGAGATTAAATGTAAAACTCAGCTACAATGCTTTCTTGGAAACCTTAAATATATTCGTCCTTTTTATAAAGGACAATGAGATTTATGTTTTTGTTAAAAAGATTTATGAAATTCCCCTTGCATGGGATTTAGAAATGGTCAAAGTTGTTCAACAGTTAGCTTTAGTGGAAATTGACTACCAATAAAGGACATATATCAATGAAACATATTATTCACTTACTACATGGGCTGGAGTATAAATGAAAAGAATTTAAGAGATGGATTTGAAAAATTTTGAGTTCCCCTTTCAATATAGTTTAAATCTGCAAAACTTAACTATCCTTTTAGTCATAAAAATTTTCTTAAGGTCAAAAGGGCCTAGGATGCTAAAAACAATAAGTTGTTAGAAGTAAGAAACACTCGGATATTGAAATGAGCTTCTTATATTTGATTTTGATATTATTTCTAAGCCTAGATAAGCCATGATGTTAACCAAAAAATATGCAAAACCTACTTTTTCAATTTTTAATGGGAATGAAGGTACACTAAAAGGAAAAAACTATTTTTTATCCAAAGGCAAAGATCATTTGTAGCCACATGGCCTTAGTAGAGTCACTGGAAGGGGAACATTTGGTGCAGACTATAAAATGAGAGAGATGAAGAATTTTTGTCCAAAATTATTATTGAAGAGATTAAAAAGAAGTGAGATGAAGATCCAATGTTTAGAAAAGTGGAAGAAGAAAGTTTTTTTTGGACCATGACTCAAGCACATGAAATATTAAATAGAATTAGGTTTAGGGTAGTTGTAGAGTTTGTTGAAAATAATATTTTCCATTATGATGTCAAAGGTCTTCTCACTAGAGGGACAGGAGAACTAATATCATGTGTAGATTTTAATAATCAACAAAATATAATTTATTTCATAAAAAAGACCATACCTGGCAGAAATCAACATAATATAATTTATGGTTAAATTCAAACATAACGTTATAAAAAATAAATAAATAAATAAAATGTAGCCAATTAAATATATCATCATTGTTAAAATTGTCAAGAATTTAAAAGGGAAAATTCTCAAGGTCATCAATGATGAAGTAGAGTTAAATATTGAGGTAAAATATGAGTTTGGAGGACAATGATATTGTATCCCACTCTAGAAAATGAAATGCTCTAATATCTACAAATGTTTCATTAACTTCTTGTACCCACTACTATATTCCATCAAGATTTGGGAGAATTTGTATTATAGTGAGAATTCTATCGTAAAGAAACAAATGCATAATCTCAATAATCATCTAGGATACTAGTATTTGTAAAAGCATCATGGACCATTCTTTCCTTCTGTTTCATCTTTCCCATCATAGGATCTATTTTCTAATTGTAATAATATTCTCTTAGATTTGTAATATTGATGATATTGTTAAGTAAAAGTTTAGATATTGAATATATGATACTATCATATTTATCAAATGAACCTTGGTTTTTTTTGGCCTCATAGGTAGCCTTATGCTCTACTTTTTATAAGTTTGTGTGTTATTAAGTCTAGTGCATTAGTTAACAAGTAAAATTATCTAGGTCCTCATATGCCCTTAGACCTTAAAAGGAAAAGATAACATAAGATAGCATGAACTGTTAGTTCATGCTCTAAATCTTGAATTGGTTAATGTTAGTCACAGTAAACTAGTAGACCCACTACCATAGTTATAAATAAGTATGATCTGAGACTCTAAGGAGAGTTTAGGCATGAAATTTTATACATAAGGATGATTTAATTCCATCAGGATCATCAGGAATTTGGGTGTGAAGAGTCATATTTAACTATGTATGCTCTCTATATGCACTTAATTTGATCTTCCATGTAAAATAAAAACAAACTCTTTATGTGATACAAGTCTTAGTTACTATGTATTATCTTCAGATACACTTAGTGTGATCTTCCAAACAAAAATATATGAACTTTGTATGTAATGTGTGACATGATAATAGAAGGTTTGTTTATTATAGTCACTACCCTCATCTCCCTCACTTTTTCAATCCTATCATTATGCTTCGTGAAATCCAACACACTTGTAATGGAATCTATACCCCCCTACTTGTGACCCCCAACAACTCTTCTATGCGAGGGTAGGAACCAATTCACCACTTATAGAAACTAGTCCCATTGATGTGTAAATGGCATCAAATATTGTAGATATACTCTATCTATCATCATACATGGGCTCAACACTTTCAAACCACCCTCGTATCATCTAATAGTATACATTTGAACATACCTCCTATGTCATATGTCTCTTCATTCTCAGCATTTGTGGAACTTTAGTCCACTATTCCTCAATCTATTTTTGTATATGTCACACATATCAACCATGTATCCCATGATGATTATTAATATAATTCCTCAACATCTACGTCATGTGGTCTCTTTTGGTCTTGCATTCTAGTCTTCCATTCTGATGTGCACATTATGGATTTCCTTACCACATCAGAATATTCATGGGACAATATGCATAATCATTCCTAATTCTTTCCGCAACAACCAAGTCCATTAGGTCAATATGATATGGAATCAAAAGACTTCATTCATGGTCAAGTAGGATTGGTTTAACAACCCCTTATGTTGAACCTAGAAATTTAGGCCACATTCACCTTATGTCCATTACATTGTTCAACAGTGTTTCAATAAGGGGGCATACATATTTGAGGCTCCAAAAAAAGAAATTTCCCTAAACCCTCATATTGCATCTGGTTATTTTCCACTCTAGTAGCATTATTCTTCCCCATCCTAAAGAACATATAGAGTCCCATATCACTCTATATCACTGTGGTAATGGCACACTTAATCATTCCTACTTCCTATCTCAACAACCCAATCCCTTTGATAATTATGTTTTTGACCCACACTCTTGTATAGATGAGCATTTTTTCACTATATCCCAAGCCACTCCTTTTTATGGTGACACCTATTTTTGAACCCAGTCATTTAGTCCCTTTGACTCACATATGTAGTACCAAGTTAGATTGTCACTCCATTTCATTTCTCCCATCATATTCATCCCTTCTTTCTATACTAATATAATCAACATAAATAACATGGTGACTCACATATGTAGTACCAAGTGAGATAGCACTCCACCATTTCCTTTCTCCCATTATATTCATTCCTTATTTCTATAGGAATATAATCAACATAAATAACATGGTGACAATATCAAATATAGAAATATGAGTAGGCATATTATGTATACCATCATAGAGTATTGTCATCAACAAATTATTTCAAGTCCACTACTCCATATACCTTAAACATGTCCATAACACACTTAAACTTAGGGGGGAAATACCCGTATATAATCCTCCTTAGATGGAGGGGCCCATGTCAAAAACACCACATCATTTCTAATTTTTCACCCTTAGTGCATGTGTGTATGAATCCCATTTTAGGCATGCCTTTATCATGTTACATATGCATCCAATAGGGAGCATCATTCCCACCTCTGCGTACTTAATTAGTTCCCCTCCATCATCATTTGTTGAGGCGTTTCATACTTAAGGGCATGATGACCCCTCTAGACACATTTTTGCTTCATTATCATGCAGTCTCAGCCTAGGCCCCATCGCTATAGGTAAGGATGATTTTCTTATCCTTTCTTGGGTAGTCTATCCTACTAGCCTCCTCATTGAGCCATCTACACATTGCATATAATAAATGATCCATACCATATATTGAAACCTTTTACTCCATGAAGTTCCTCTTTTATTGTTTGGTACCTATGTCTAATTTTGTGGGGGTGTGACCCTATAACTTATTTTCTGAGACGTTTCAGAAGCTACAAAAAAATCTCATTTGAGCCAAAATCGTTCTAAACTTCCGATCTGAATTTCGGAGCTTGTCTCGCTATATTTGCGAAGATATGATCTGAGGAAGTTAGGATTTTTGCAGACTCCCGAATTAAATTCCAAACAGGTGACCGGGGGAAAATCACCATAAAAAAATTTGAGCATAAGATTGAAATTTTGTAAGAAGTTTCAAAAATAGGACGGCCTGTAGTTTTCTGGGTATCAGTTTCACGTACTATGGTCAAAACAATGACACATGGTACGTCATACAAGTTCCTACTGAACTAGTCTATAATCAAGTCACCGTGGGAGATTTGGCATAACTCTTCCTTGGAGAATCCAATATTGATCAAACTTGCGGGGTTAGAAAGAAGACTCAAAGGGCTAATGCAAGATGAGATTTCAGATATTCAAGATCCGCAGTTACAAAGATACAACAAATTCAATATCGAGCTCTTACAAAGTGAAAAAAAAAGGTGTGTAGTTTTTTTTTTAATTTTGCATAAGAGTGGTTTGAAAAAATAGTTTGAAGGAATTCAAAGGGATTAGTGAAGAATTATTAGCATTAGTTAATGCTCTGAAGAAAGAAAATGGAAACACCTGGTAAGCAACCTGAAATCTCTAGCATGACTCATGAAGAAGAGGAAAGATGCAACATGATATATCAAAATTACAAGACCAAGTAACACAAATTTCACTCTCACTAAAGATAAATGAAGCTAAGATGAATGGCGTGGAAGCTAATATGAATGGAATTCAAGTTAAGATGAATGGCGTGGAAGATAAGATGAATGGAATGGATGCTAAGATGGAAGCTAATATGAATGGCATGGATGCTAAGATGAAAGGCATGGATGATAAGATGGAAGAATTGAAGATAAATTTGAATAAGCTACTACATGAAATGGTCACTAATGGTGAAAGGGTAGTAAAGGAAACTCATGATGAGAATAAAATAAATGTTAATCATGATTTCATAGACTCTAATGTTGGGTTGAAGACCCACCATGTTCCAAAAATCGATATGAGGAAGTTTGATGGCAAGGATCCCGGAACATGGATACTACAGATGAAGCAATTTTTCGATCTCCATAATGTGAAAAACACACAAAAGGTATGTATTGCAAATCTATATTTGGAACCAAATCAGTTTGTATGGTATCAATGGCTTTGCTCTCGTAAACAAATTGTCACTTGGGCAATTTTTACGGAAGAAATGATAGCACATTATGAGGATACAAAAAGCAACACCTTTTTTAGCCAATTGATAAATCTCAAAGGGTTCAATGATGGAGCACATTGAGGCCTTCCAAAAATTGAACATAATGGTAAAAGATATTCCAGAGGAGCATAGGATTGATGTGTTCATAGGGAATTGATAATATCCAACATGAGGTTCACCTTTGGGAACCTGATTCATTGGAGAAGGCATTCAGGTTATCAAGAAAAATGGAAAGAAAAATTATGGCAACCAGGAAGCCTACCACTCACAACTATAAAGATGGAAGTGTTGTGGCCCCTAGCCTTCCACAACCTACAAGGTTGACACCACAACAATTGGAAGAAAAAAGAGCAAAAGGGATTTGTTACAGTTGTGATAACTAATACACTAAAGGTCATAAGTGTGCTGAGAAGAAATTATTCTACATAGATTATGAAGAGAAGGAAGAAAAGGAACAAGAAATGTCAAAAAAAGAGGATATAGTCCAGGAACAAACTCTATATAAAGAAGAAATGAATCTGACCATATCTTGTAATGCATTGGTTGGAATTACCACTCCTCAAACTATCAAGATAGAAGGACATATCAAGAAGAAAAAGGTAATAGTGTTGATTGATTCGGGAAGTACCTATAATTTTATTCATTGTAAGATAGCAAAGGAATTGAATTGCTTCCTATATCCAGCACCAGAGTTTCAAGTGATGGTTTCAAGTGGAGGAACCATAAATTGCTCTGGAAAGTGCCATAATATCAAGTTATCCATGGGAGAATATGTATTGAATAGCCCAATGTTTTCCATTCCAATGGGTGGTGTTGATGTTGTACTATGAGTCCAATGGCTACAATCCTTGGGTACAATAGATTTTAATTTTCAAGAACTTTTCATGAAATTTTCTATGGAAGGAAAGGAATTTGAATTAAGGGGTATTGTAGGGAAACCGGGAAAGATAATCAGCTCTAACGGTATGAAAAAGCTTCTAAAGAAGGAAAAACGAGGTGTAATTGCACAATTATGTTCGCTAGAGGTTCCCACATCAAAATCATCTATTTCTCCATATCTCCAAAATGTCTTGGACAATCATTCCAAGGTATTTGAGACTCTCAAAGGTCTCCCACCTATTCGTGATCATGATCATGCTATTCATTTGATTCCAGGAGGTGTTCCTCCAAATTTCAAGCCATACAGATATCCCTATGCCCAAAAGAGTGAAATTGAACGTATGGTTGCAGAAAGGCTAGAGGGTGGTATAATTCAACCTAGTAAAAGATTTTTCTCTTCTCCAAGAGTATTGGTGCACAAGAAGGATGGATCATGGTGCATGTGTCCAGATTATAGGGAGCTCAACAAGCTAACTATTAAAGACAAATTTCACATTCCTGCCATTGATGAATTATTGGATGAATTGCATGGATCAATTTACTTCACCAAGTTGGATCTTCGTTCAGGATATCATCAAATCAGAATGAAGACTGAAGACATTCCAAAAAAAACATTTATAACTCATGAGGGTCATTATGAATTTTTGATCATGCCTTTTGGCCTTACCAATGCACCTTCTACATTTCAAGGTTTGATGAATTCCATTTTCAAACCCTTCCTTAGAAAGTTTGTGTTAGTATTTTTTGATGATATACTAATCTACAGCAAGTCTTGGAAGGATCATGTTGAACATGTTGACAGGGTGCTCAAACTATTGGAGGAGAAACAATTATATGCAAAAACCTCCAAATGTTTCTTTGGAGTACAAGAGGTGGAATATCTGGGTCATATTGTATCTCATGAAAGTGTTAAGGTAGACCCTAGCAAAATTAAATCCATTATGGAATGGAAAATCCCCACATCCATAAAGCATTTGCGAGGATTTCTCGCGGTTACAGGGTATCATCGCAAGTTTGTTAAGAATTATGGGAGAATAGCAGCACCTCTAACAACATTAATGAAGAAAGATGCATTTTCATGGACTCCAGAAGCAACAAAGGCCTTCGAACATCTTAAAGAGGCAATGTTCCAAGCACCGGTCTTAGCTACACCGGACTTCACAAAAACCTTTATTGTGGTATGTGATGCTTCAGGAAATTGAATTGGTGTTGTTTTAATGCAATATGAAATACCCATTGCTTTCAAAAGTCATCCAATCAAAGGAAAGTATTTACACAAAGCTATTTATGAGAAGGAAATGTTGGCAATACTACATGCACTTAAGAAATGGCGACCCTACCTAATGGGAAGACACTTCAAGGTAAAAATGGATCATGATAGTCTTAAATACTTTTTAGAACAAATATTATCCTCTGAAGAGCAACAAAAATGGGTCACAAATATGTTGCGTTATGACTTTGAAATCATCTACAAAAAATGGAAGCAAAATGTTGTGGCAGATGCACTCTCAAGAAAGGATGAGGATGTGGAAGCATTGTTGTGTGCAATTTCTATTATCCAACCATATTGGATAAACGAAGCAAGGGAGGAATGGAAGAATGATGAAGATGTGTGGGCACTCATTCGAAAGTTACAACAAAATTCCAGTACATCTTATACATTTAGCTGAAAAAATTATTCGTTATGGTACAAAGATCACTTATACCTATGTAAGAATTCCAAACTCAAACAAAAGATTCTTATGGAATTGCACACTTCTTCCTTAGGAGGGCACTCAGGATTTTTAAAAAAATTACCACAGGGTTAAGAAGGATTTTTTTTGGGATGGCCTTAAATTGGATATTCAAAATTTTGTGGCGGAATGTTTGGTTTTCCAACAAAATAAATTTGAAACAATTAAGACCCCAGGTCTATTACAACCTTTATCCATTCCAAGCCAACGTTGGGAGGAGTTTTCAATGGATTTTATCACAGGTTTATCCAAGTCCGAAGGAAAGAGTGTCATCATGGTGGTAGTTGGCAGACTTACCAAGTATGCACACTTTTGTGCATTATCACATCCATTTAAAGCCAGTATAGTTTCTACTGCATTTATGGAAACAATTCAAAAGCTACATGGAAACCCAAAGATTATTGTAAGTGACAGAGATCCCATTTTCACTGGAAATTTTTGGACAGAATTATTTTCTTGTCTCGATACTCAGCTAGCTCATACATCATCTTATCATCCTCAATCTGATGGGCAAACTGAGATAGTAAACAAATGTTTGGAAGGATATCTTCGTTGCTTTGTATCTGATAAAAAGACACAATGGGTCAAATGGTTGCCTTTGGCGGAATGGTGGTATAACATTTCCTTCCATACTGCAGCAAAAATGACCCCATTTATGGCACTTTATGGATATCATCAACCATCCATCACATTATATTTAAGAGAAAATTCTAAGGTTCAAGTAGTGGAGCATCACATCGAGCATCAACAAAAATTTCTCCAACTCTTAAAGGATAACCTCATGTTGGCGCGGAATAGAATGAAACAACAGGTAGACAACATCGCAGCGAAAGAAGTTTTGATGTAGGTGACTGGGTATTCCTACGGCTACAACCATATAAACAAATGTCCCTCAAGCAAGCTAAGAAGGATAATAAATTATAACCAAAGTATTATGGTCCATACAAGGTGTTACAAAAGATTGGTACTATGGCATACAAATTGGAGCTTCCTGCAGCTTCTCGAGTGCACCCAGTTTTCCTTGTTTCATGTTTAAAGAAGGTTATAAGCGACAAGCTCCCATTTCAAACAATATTGACAGAACTTTACAAGGAAGGAAAAATTATATTGGAACTGGAAGCAGTCACAAAAACAAGAACTCGATAGCTATGAAATCGATCAATTTCAGAATATCTCATCAAGTGGAAGAACTTATCCGTGAATATTCCACTTGGGAGGATGAGAATTTTGTACAAACGCATCTAAAACTACTCAAGAATTGAGGACAACACTTTTTTTAAGGAGAGGGGCATGTTAGCTCCCTATAATATTAGTGATTCCCCCATTACTATTGTTGTTGTATCCCTTATTATTATTGTTGTGCCCCTATTGTCCCCATATTGTTATTATTATGCCCCATAGAATCCCTCTATTTTTATTTTTGTGCCTTTATATTATTATTGTTACGTCGGCTTGGTTATATTGTGACCCCTTAGACTCCTATATATAGAAAGGAGGTTTTGTCATTTGAATTATCTAAGAATTGTTCATTTGTGTAATGTAAAGGAGGTTGCCCCCTCGAACACGCTTATTTCTAAGGCGTCGATCTATCTTTTCTATCTTTTTGTGAGCTAGTTTCATAACAGAGGTACTCCAGGCCCTAAGGTTTGGGGATTGGAGGAAAAAGCGCCACAAGAGTCACTTGTGGCCTTGGAACCCAAGGTTGGGGTTTTGCACCCATCGATATTTTGGAAAAAAACCATGAACAATTTGAGCATGAGAAAATATGAGATGATAAATCCTGGTGTGTTGATTCCAACACTTCAAAGATCACTCAAATCAGAGCTCTAGAAATGAAGTTATGATTTTTTTAATTTCAAAATTAATGTTTGGATAGTCAAGTCATGTAGGCTTGAGAAATGTGTCCAATAGACATGTCTCTTCATCTAATGCATGGAGTCCTATTTATCTGTATAAATAAGAGGTGAGGTGGAGCCATTCTAATTATCCATTTGAGCAATACAATACAAGAATACAAGTTCGTTGGAGGAGATATTATCTCTATTTTGGGCCGTAGTTAGGAGAGACAGACCAACGAAGAATGAGAGGGCTATTTATTCCCTAGTTCCGGGATCCGAACTACTAGAGGGAGGCCATGTACCTTGCTAGAGGGATCGAGGAGAAGAGGAGTTGTTTCCAGTTTGTTTGAGGGCTTGTTAAGGGTGAAACAATCCTCAAGATGGTTTTTCGCAGGCCTATTCTAAGGGTTGTAAGGTGCCGTTGTGACAAGAGGAGGGTAGAGCCATTGTTAAGGGCTAGAAGGCTACCTAGAATTACAACGAAGGGGACAACTTTCCATTGGAGGCCATCTGCACCCATTTAACGAAAATATGGGCAGTTTGTAGCAGCATTGTTAGGGACTATGTTTTTGTGCCCTAATCAGGCCCAGATTGAAGCATGTGATTAGACCTCATACAGTGAGTTTATGACTGTGTTCTTGTAGGTGTTGGGTCAAATATTTGACCAAGTTTGGATCAGTTTATTTAGCATCCTCTCGGACCCAAGTTGGAGGCTTGATTGGGTGATTGAGAGCCTCCATAGGTGCAGATCTTTGAGTGATTGGATTAGGTGCCATTGGTTTGGTGGAGGGTAGTGTGTTTCCTACCCAAAGTAGCCCTAGACAAGCTATATTGATGTGATGAAGAAGAGTTGAAGGTTGTGTGAAGATTGGTGTCAAAAGTGTAGCACTTTGATGGAAAAAAGTGACTGATAACCTGGCAGATTAGAGCTCGGGAATTGGCCATCCTAGAGAGTAGATTATATCAACCCATCTACATGCAGGAGAAATTACTTGCAACACTGTTAAGTGGCAGCCCTCCTAGAGTCTCGATGTGTTGTCCTTTGAAGGACGAATGGGCAGCTAGTGAGCAGTATGGGAGTGAAGGATAGACAGGACAAGATACGACATATAAGTTACAACAAATTTTGTCATTATATCTTGTATACTATAGATTGTTGTATTATTCAGATTTAGTTTAATATAATGAAGATTTGGTTGTACATTATTGTATAATAATTGTTAAAAATTGTGCATACTTATGCATATATGATTTACTGCTTTATATGTTCTGTTGTGTAAAGTAGTTCTGGTTGAGATTCTTTGTTTGGTAGCGTTAGTTTTTTCAAGACACTAACCTAGACCCAAGATCGTTGAAATTTGTAGTGGTATCAGAGCATGGTTCACCCCTTGGACTGGATGGGTGGTGTGTTGATCATACAGTTATATCAGTGGAATGTGTGTTCTCTATGTTTGTGGTTTATGTGCTTTTTGCATATGCATGGTGTTGGTCATGGTTTCAGTGGTGTCACAACGTCAAATTGGATGGTTTGTTGTTGGATGTGTTTATCATGAGTATAGGTCGGTTATGTGTTGGTTATGCATGACATGGTTGTGTATCATGTATACATGCATGTCGTACATATGTTGATCATTCATAAATTGACATGGTTGTAGTTTTCATGCATGAGGTCATGACGTATGGTTGATATGGTCACGATTTGATGACTGGACTATGGTTAGGATGACTTCTATATGCTATTATGATTATGTTTATACATGTATTGTGCTAATTTGGTTGATCATGCAGATGAGATATCCTCCTCAAGCTATACTGAGGTATGTTTATTATGTTTATATTTTGGTTTAGCTAACATGATATACCTTGCAAGAAGAAAACAACAAAGATGACTAGCAATATGGTAGACTACAGTTCCCGAGACTCCCTATGGATTAGATTAGCAACATAGTGTTGGGAATTCTTCTGACTTAGTAGACATGTTGAGAATATTTAAGGAATAATTAAGAATTGGTAAGTCAAATAATGACAGAATCATGTAGGCGCATGAGAAACAAGTTGAATTCAATGCAGTAATCCTTCAGAGTTTGTTAGAAATGTAGAGACAGGGACCACTATGGATCAACCGTGGGCAGGAGGATAGAAAAATTGGGGCATATGGAAGTAGATCTCGTGATGGGCATAGGTTAGATAGAGATGACACAGTTAGAGATGGCAGGTTCTTCTAAACTCTAGATAGGAGACATGATGGACACAGATACTATTATAGTTTCTTTTTTTACAAGCACTATGATCGTCATCATTATCACCCTTACATGAGGAGTGACAAGGGATACTTGCCATATGAGTTTAAGAAATCTATACCACCTACTTTTGATGGATATTTGAAGAAGTCAGAGGATGCAAAGGCTTGGTTACTTGGGATGAAAATTTTATTTTAACTGCATGAGTACACAGAATATGAAGGCCAGAGTAGCTATCATCAGACTCAAAGGGAAAGCAAACATCTGGTGGGAAGATATAAGATGGGGTAGAGGCATCAAGACAATATAATTGAGCTGGCATGAATTCAAGAGACTCTTCACGAATAAATACTTGTCAGAAAGGTACTACGACAACAAAGCCAAGGAATTATATGAGCTCAAAATGGGATCGATGACATATGAGGAGTATACGACCAAGTTCTTGGAGATTTTCAGGTATGTAATGTATCTTAAAGATGAGAAAGATAAAGTGCAGATATTTGTCAATAGATTTCCATTAGAATTTAGGGATTGGATTGAGTATGATGAGCCTAAATCACTTGAGGAATTTATTGGGAAATTGAAGCATTGTTATGAGCAGTAAAAGAGTAAGAAAAAATCTCAGCAAGGATTGAAAGGGACAGATAAAGGCAAAGGTAAGTAGCAGCCGAAAGGAACAAGGCCTCAAAATGCTGAAGAGAGAGAGAATGTTGCACCATACAAGAATTCAAACATAGCTCGATAGGGACATGGGTCACAATAGCATAATATAGGTGATGGTACAAGACAGTTGCAACATTGTACATGTGGTAAGGAGCCTCTTAGGAGGGATTTTCAACAACATCAAGATGGTAGACCACAAATCTATAGTGCATAGGAGGCACAAATTGTTGGGGATGTTGGGCAGAGCATTCCTCGTATCTATGTAGCGCTAGATAACAGATAGCCAGATCACCATGCATCTGTCATTGAGATGGATGGTAAGCTTTCTGTTCAAGTTGTTTCTATTTTGATTAACCTTGGATCTAATTGTAGTTATGTTAACCCTAACTTGGTGGATAAGTGTGGTTTGAATAAAGAAGTGCATGCAAAATCTTGGTTAGTGTAGTTAGCTATAGGTATAAAGAAGTGATTTTATCATTGGATAAGAGTTTGTGCTTTTGAGTTAAATGGTATGCCTACATCAGCACAGTTGAGTGTATTGTTGTCAGGATCATATTGTATGTTTTTGGGTATGGACTGGCTATATCTTCATAGAACCAACATATATTTTTATGACAAATCCATTGAGTTCTTAGATGACAATGGAGAACAAAGAATCTTGTGGGGTAAAAAGAAAGAAAAATCAGTTAGGATGGTGACAGCTTTGCAGGCAAAGCACATCCACAGAAAAGGGTTTGTGTTATTTGTAGTACATATTTCTAGTGATAAAGGTAAGGAAGTTGAGTATGTGGACGTATTGAGTAGGTACCCAATCTTGCATAAATTTGAGGATGTGATTCTCACGGATATTTTAGAGTTGCCACCTCATAGGGAGGTAGACTTTTCCATTGAGTTGGTATCAGGGGCAAAACTAGCATCAAATGCACCTTACAAGATGAGCACCACAGAGTTAGTCGAATTGAAGTTTTAGTTGAAGGATATGCTTGACATGGGATACATGATGCCAAGTGTGTCACCTTGGGGAGTACCAATGTTGTTTGTGAATAAGAAGGATGGCACTCCTAGGCTATACATTGATTACAGGAAGTTGAACAAGGTAACCATTAAGAACAGATATCCATTGTCGAGGATTTATGACTTGTTTGATCAGTTGAAGGGAGCGGTAGTGTTCTCAGAGATTGATCTGAGATCCTGATATCATTAGGTACACATTAAGGAAGAGGACATTTATAAGATAGCTTTCAAGATCAAGTACAAGCATTATGAGTTTTTTGTAGTTCCATTTAGTTTGACTAATGCTCCATCTACCTTTATGTGCTTTATGAATAGTGTGTCGTGTCTTTATTTGGACAAGTTTTTTATTGTATTCATTGATGACATCTTAATATATTCTAAAAATGAGGAAGAGCATGTCAAGCACTTAAAAACAATGTTGATATTTCTAAGAGAGCATCAGTTATATGCTAAGCTTAGAAAAAGAAGTTTCTTTCAAACAAAGGTACATTACTTGGGACATGTTGTTTCCAAGGAAGGTATAGCAGTGGATCCAGAGAAGATAAGAGCTATCATGGAATGGGAAGCTCCTAGGAATGTGGATGAGTCATTCATGGGGTTAGCAGGTTACTATAGGAGTTTCATCGGGAACTTCCCTCGCATTGCATATCCTATTTCAATCATTGCAGAGGAAAGGTAAGAAATTTGAATAAACAGAGGAATGTGCAGCTAGTTTGGAACAGTTGAAGCAGTTGTTAACAAATGCTTCGATGTTTAAGATTGAAGATTCAGAAAAATAATTTGTGGTATGCACATATGCTTGAAAGAGAATACTTGATGGATTCATTATGTAGGAAGGATAGGCAGTGTGCTATGAGTCATAGAAACTGAATGAGCACGAGCAGAATTATCCAACACAAGATTTTGAGTTGGCAGCGATCATCCTTGTGTTGAAGATGTGGAGGCACTATATTCTTGGTAGGAGGTTTGTATAAATGAGTGATCATAGTGGGTTAAGATACTTTTTTGATCAGTAAAACTTGAATTCCAGGCAAGCCAGATGGTTGGCCACAATTAGTGAGTTCAATTTTGAGATCAGCTACATCAAGGGTAAAAACAACAGGGTTGTAGATGCTCTTAGTAGACAGATATAGGTGAATCATATAGTAGCTATGAGTTCTTATGGGATAGACTTACAAGATTGGATCTTACAAATAAGTTCAGCATGATGACAGGTACATGGAGCTTATGCATAGGTTACAAAAAGGTACACGTGGTTAGGTTGTGTAATTTCATCTTACAACGGATGCTTGATCATATTTAGGGACTGAATATATGTTCCACGCAGTAGTGAGCTCAACAAGACTATCTTGAGATAGTTTCATGCAAAACCATATTCAGGACACCTAGGATATAAAAATACATTGACATCAGTGAAGAAGTTTTATTATTCGCCAAATATGAAGAAGGATATAGCAAATTTTGTGGCTAGATGTTTGGATAGTCAGCAGGTGAAAGAAAAATGTAAGCATCCAGGTGGACTGCTACAACCGATTTCTAGACTTCTATAGCTGATTGCGGTTCCATAATAAAAATGGGAGGTCATTTCCATTGCTTTCATCACAGTTTTTCCGAGGACATATAGAAATCATGATTCCATCATGGTTGTGGTGGATAGGTTGAAAAATAGCGCACTTCATTCTAGTGAAGACTACTTATTCAGCTAGTGATGTAGCACAGGTCTTCATCAAATATGTGGTCATATTGCATGGTGTTATGAAGAATATTGTGTCATACAAGGATGCTAAGTTCACTTCCAAGTTTATGAAGGAGTTTTTTGCAGGATTGGGGACAGATTTGGCCTTCATTACAGCCTATCATCTCCAAATAGATGGATAGAGAGAGAGGGTCAACAGGATATTGGAGGACATGTTGAGGATGTATGTGATGCATCAGCAGTGGAAGTGGGAATATTATGTTCCACTAGTTGAGTTTTCTTACAACAATGGGTATCAGGAATCTTTGAGGATGAGTCTGTTTGAGGAATTCTATGGGTGAAGTTGTAATACTCCCATCAGTTGGAGTGATCTAGTTAACAGGGTGTTGATTGGACTGGATATGTTGGTAGAGATGGAACAGGAAATGTGAGTAATCAAGAAGAATCTAAAGATAGCACATGATAGACAGAAAAGTTATGCAAATAAGAAAAAGTTGTTTAAGGAGTTTCAGGTTAGGGAATGTATATACGTGTACATCAATCCAAAGAAGAGATCCTTGTAGATTGCATAGTGTACCAAGTTGGCACCTCGGTTTTGTGGACCTTTCAAGATTCTTGAAAGGATTGGGCAAGTAGCCTATTGACTTGCACTGCCTCCGAAGGTGAAATTCCAGGATGTTTTCCATGTGCCATTTCTTAAGAAGTATGTTAAATATGTTTATCATGTGATTGATTGTTCTGCATTGCAGGTGGAGCTAGATGGATAATTCCATCTGGAACCACATTGTATATTGCATAGAAAGATGATCATGCTCTGAAACTAAGAAATCAAGTAGGTTAAAATGTAGTGGAAGTACTTGGGGCCTGATGAAGCTACATGGGAGATGAAAGATCAGATGCAGGCTATGTATCCTTTCTTATTCATTGGTTGAGTGAATGTTTTTGGTATGTGTTTTGGTGTGATGTTTTGGCTTATGTACATATATATATGGATGTAAATATATTCATGAGACGTGTTATAAAGCTCCAATAAGTGGTATGGATGTCATGTCATTATGATTTTCATGTTGTTATGTTTTCATGTTGGTTAACGTTTTAACAGGTTGACCATTGTAAATATTGTATTGAGCTGGGTTACAAATCTCCATGGGCAATATGTTTTGCTTACAGTAGTCTTGTTGGTAGGTATCATTGAACACTGAGGATGGTGTTAACCCAAGGGGGAGGGTTCTGTAGCAACCCTAGTGAAAATTCCATGTAATAAAAGTTTATAAAGGAAAAATAATAACCACGGTTATGGGACAATTATTCCAAGCTGAATGTTAGGAAAAAAATCTTAGTCTAGGTGTTCATTTGGTTTATTATGGTTAAGGAAATTGGAAAAGGCAATGGAAAATGGTTTGGAAGGGCATGAGGAATTAATTGACATCTTATTTATGAAAATAATGGAAATTAGGAGAAAAGGGAGGTGAAAGGTCATAGGTTGCACGAAAGGAGGAAAATGAAGGAAAACAATGGAAAATTGAAGAAAATAGAGGCCTCATTAAGAAAAAGTCTTTTGATGATCAGTTGGTACCTTTTGTCAATTCAGTTTAGAGCTCTCTCTTTATTCTCTCTCTCTCTCTCGCTCTTGGACACATAGAGATTTCTTGTAGAACTTCAACATTGGATCAAGAAAGTAAAAGAAGGCAAAGGAAAGCAAGGATCAAGTAAGGAAGAGCAGGATATTACAATAGGATTATTTGCAGGTATGCTTGATTTCCTTGCTAGTTTTGGCATGCATGGTTATGCATGTGTGTTATTGATTCTCTTGTTGTCATTGTCATGGGTTCTTCCAGATGTGACATTTTTTTTAGCCTAGCCTTTACATTTCCGGATAGCCTTGATGTGATGGGATTCTCATGTTTTAGTGGAGTTGTATTGTTGGATGGATCCGAAATTGAGTGAGGTGAATCTCTGAAAGGAAGAAAACATGCCTAGTGATCCCTGAACCAGACTATGGATTGCAGTAAATTCTTGGCATAGTAACCCTTGAACTGGATTGTGGGTTGCGGTAAAGCTAGATTTTATGTTGCCTCAGTGGGCCTAGGAATCCTCGACCAGTGAATGGCGGGATATATGGTAAATCCTAGAGGTCGGTGCCCTTGATTAGGCCTAGGAATTCTTGGTTGATCAATGGTAGGATATACAGTAAAGCTTGGAGGGTGGTGTCTCGATTATGGCCTAGTGATCCCTGAATCAAACTGTGGATTGTGGTAAAGCCTAAAGACTAAGAGGCAATAAAATTCATCATAGTGTAGGTGGAGAAATATGGTGGAATCCATGATCATTCTATTCCTTTTTCGGTTATGAGTCCCACATTCATACTTGGAATATGTCACAGGGGTGATTTCCTAAAAGAAATATTTGGTTCATCCAATCTACGGTTAGGTAGTTCATGGAAGTCCCAAACCTAGTTGGCCTTCGCATTCATTAATAAGAGTTCCTTCTCCTTGGTATTTCATCTGTAAATGTAATAGTTTATATGTGGATTCTATGGTGGTTGTATCCTTATTATTTTTGTCTTTTATATCTTAGTTATGAGTATGTTTTATGACAGTGATGATGTATGGCTTTCATCATGTTTTTATTTGTGAATGAATGAACAATGAATATATGACCTAATAGATGATAATGCAACTAATTTGATAAGGCGTCAATGTTTCTTAGCGACATTCATATAAGTATGAGACCCCTATTCTTAGATCTATTGTTATGACCTGTAGAATGCATATTTGTGACATGTTTAACGAAATCTCTGTCATGGCTAGTAGGGGTCCAGTCAAGTATTTGTTCAATGATTTGTATTTGTATCATTGTTTCCAAGTTAATTTTCATTTCTAGAAGTTTCATGAAGTTCTGGGCATTGGCCTAAGATCTGGCCATGAAAAAGTGGCACAAAATACAGGGTCATTGGCCCCAAAATCGTTGGAAAAGACCCCAATTTCTTGCATGCCCTTGCTATGAGAGAGAATGGAGGGCCCCAATTGCATGAATTCTCATGTCAAGGGAGAAACTAAGGCTCTAGGTCAGTAAGATGTTGGGTATCCTCAGGGGTTGGTCACCTGGGAAGGTTGGTTGGCTCCTAAAGATCATGTAGCATGTGTAGAAGGTCAGGTTGGTTGTGTTTTGTTGATTCCACTTCCTTACCTATACATGGGTATTTGAATCAAATCATAGTAGCCTCTTGTCACATGTTTACCCCAACAAACCAGTTAACTTGGGTAAATGTGGGAGCATGGTGTTATAGCAGTGGTATTAGTGGTGGTAGTCGACGATAGTGGTAGTGAAGTGCAGTAGAAAAGTTTTCATCTTGATGAGGAATCGATTGTAGTTAGGAAATTATCCCTATTATGGGATCTCAAACCTATTCAAGGACCATTTTATTCTTTCCAGCATCGCTGGTAAAGCCCTTGAGGAGTCTTGTATTTCCTTCTAGTTCATCTGGAAATTTTTTATGTACATTATACATAGAAAAAACTTGGTTGAGATGAAATTTTTGTGTATTGTTCATGTGACTTTTTATGTTCTAATTCAATGCTGTGAATAATTAATGGTAACTAACCAATTGTGAAAATTAAAGGAAATATCAATTCACCCCCCTCTTAGTATTTCCACACTTATTGTGTGAATGTTCATTGTGTTGTTAAAAATGTATATGCTAAAACTACGGAATATTACTTCTTCTAGAAATAATGAGAAATATATATTTCTATTTTTTTTCTAAGGAATGGGTAGTTCTTATGCTTGTTTCTAAGCTTAAATCTAGTATAATCACTTGAATATAGGAGCTAGATAAATATTTTTTGGTTGATTAAATAAATGCATTGAAATGAGTTGTGATAGGAGACCATGTAATATTAGTTTGTTTGTAGAAAGGATGTATTTTTAATATATATATATATAAGTACATATACATATAAGTACATATATTTATGCCTATGTTAACTAAAATAGGTTTAACCCCATATAAGCACAGGTGAGGTAGCAGTGCCATTTAAATGCCAAAGGGGAAGGCCTTGAGGGTTTAACATATATTTACCTATATATATGATAAGCTTAGGAGGGATAGGCTAGGGCCAAGTGTTGAATGTACCCATTGAAGTTCTATTATGCATTTATGTATATATGTGTGCGTTAAGCTCAAGAGGGATAGTCATATTGATTAAGTGTGGAAGAGAATCCTAGTTTAAATAAGTCTATGTTTGCAAGTGATAAGCTCAGGAGGGGGAGGACCGAGAAGCGATGGGATAGCTCTGCAAGACCATCGCGGTCATCCATGGAGGCCTCGAGGACCATAACCCCGGGGATTGACTACCACAAAATCTGCACTTTGCCAACCTGCTTCACTTCACACCCCATACCCACGCAGTTACACCATCCCTTCTACAGACATTTGTTGTGCGACTCACCGTGATGCACACCTGGTAACCTAGCTCCTAGTTTTGTTGCCCCCGTGACATCTATTGTTCATCTCACCATGACTGTAGGTTACGATGGAGATTAACGACGTAGACTACGAGGCGGACCCCAACCCCGACCAAGATATCTGGAAGCATCATCGAACAGGGATGGGCTCTGGTCCCTTTGGTGCCAATCTATGATTGATGATAGCTGCCCAGTCTGTTCTGTTCAGTCTGAGCCCGTCTGATAAGCATCCTACGCCCTCTGTTCACATTGAAGATTCGCCCGGCTTAGACTGCCCTCCGCTCTCACCTGCAACCTTAAATCTCCTGGGTACCTGCCTCCAACCCTCTCCTACATTTGATGCTCCCCTGGTTCATCTTTTGCAGTCCACTGTGCCCACTTATGCACCCTCTTCCTCCCGCTTTCCCCCGTCCAGACCCCCTCCCCTCTCTATCCCGGCCTTCACCAGCGCAACCCTAGCCCCTGGAAGCTCTATCCCTAATACTCCCATTGGTTCAAGGTGCTTCAGGTCTCCCATCCCTAACTCCAAATCTACCCCATCCACCCCCCACACTGTCAAACAGGGTCGCAGAGGCTTGCTTAAGGAACATCTGATGGCCTAGCGCTCAAACAAGCCCAAGAAGAGAAGGTGCCTTAAAGCCGTGGACAAGGACATTAACCTAACCCTTGGCAAGGATACCCCAATGGGCGAAGTTGCAAACACAACAAAGAAGGTCTTGGTTGGACGTGTAAGGGGTAGAAACTACACAGTGGAACGTCTTTGCCTCTGGACCTCAGAGATTTGGGGCTCCCTACTCAAAGAGCTCCCCATCATCAGAGTCTTGGCTCATGGTTGGTTTTCCCTTCGCTTCCATAGGGAAGAATACACTGATTGGATTCTCTCCCGTTTCTGGCATATTGAGCTTGCCCCTGTACTGCTCAAAAGATGGGACCCCTTATTTGACCCAGAGCATGAATATTTGGGTGCTAGGCCGATTGGGGTCTGTTTTCTAGGCCTACCAATGTAGTCTTGGACTCCTGTGGTGTTCAAGCGCATAGGAGATGCACTAGGGACTTGTCTAGAACACGACCAGTCATTTGAGAAATCTGGGATCATGACAATGGCGAGAATTCTTGTTCATATGGATACCACGGAGGGGTTGGAGGAGAAAATAAAACTAACACTAGAGGCACTTCTCACGTCGACAAAATCTATATTACGAAGGAGTGCCTTTCCGTTGCTGAAGATGCCACAAGGTCGGACATCTTTACAAGGAATGTCCATTTCTCTCTTCTTCTGCACAGGATTCTGCAAGGGGTGTAAAACAATGTCTGTCTGAAGAACTAAATGTGGATGAGCAACCCTTGGGTCTGGATCATTCTAAGGGAGTGGATGTACTCACTACATAGAAAACTAGTACTCCAAGGATTCCACCTTCATCCCATCCACTGACTCGATCCCGGACTGCGGTGGATGCTGCTCCTACATCGGGTAATGCTCCTCTCTCTTGTACCTCTGCTCATCTTTTTAATCATTTACATTCATCATTGCATTCTCCTGTGTCACTCTCGGATTCACTACTGAGTCCTCTTCCCCCCATCAACTGTGGTATTGAACCCCCCTCACCCATCTTTTCCACTACCCCTCCATCTCTACAGGCATTAAACCCTCTCCTTCATCCATCTTCCTCACCTTCTGCATCAGGCTCCCACTCCTACAATCTTCGATCTCGGCCTTTGAATAGCATCCCCCTGCTCGGCCTCAGTATCCCCTCTCAACCTTCAGAGTCTAAACCCACCAGAGGCAGACCTTCCAAGATTGAAAAAGCCATCAAATCTATGGTTGCAGATGTGGCACAGGGTCGACAAACCACCATCGAAAGGGCACTTAGAGCATCTGAACCCCTTGACTCTGTTCCCTAATGATTTGGCTATCTTTCAATTGCAGGGGTTTAGCCAACCCCAAGAAAAAACTAGCTCTCAAGCACCTCTTAACCCATACCCCTTGTGACATATTATTCCTACAGGAAACCCTTGGGCCCTCTGAGAAAATCATTAAAATCCTTCTCTCTTTACTACCTGGCTGGCACTTTCAAGGCTTGGATGCAGTGGGCAGATCTGGGGGTCTTGCCATGGGTATCAACCCTAAATCTATCAAGGTGCTATCCTCATGGGGTGGTCTAGGCTTCCTTAGCATGGACATTCTAGCAGTTGATCTAGGCAAACATATTTGAATCATTAATGTTTATGCCCCCAACCAAAATAGACTTGCTTTTTGGAAATCCTTACTCGAAAACCCATTGATCAACAACTCCACCACCATTGGGGGAGACCTAAATTTTTCCATAGGGAACGAGGAATCCTGGGGCCATCACTCTCAGATTGACTCCCTCTCAGATCAACTGAGCTCCCTCTTGGACCAACATGGGCTTATTGATGTCCCCATGAATAAGAAGATGCCTACTTGGCATAACAGGTGTACTGGTGATGCTGCTCTTGGAAGAAGGCTAGATATATTTCTTATGCATGAAGAGCTCCTCCAATCCCTAGCCTTATACAGATAATGGGTTGGCTCGGGAGGTATCTTGGACCATTCCCCTATTTTCTTGGAGGTGACCGGCCCTTTCAGGAAACTGAAGGCCCCTTCCAAATTTAATTCTACCTATTTAAAAGACCTGGACTATATCAAATTAGCCTCGGATTTCTGGCAAGCCCAGCCTCCGCTCACAGATCAGAGAAAGGTTGTGGATTTTTGTAGAAACATGAAACAGCTCAAGAGATTAACAATTCACTGGACTAAAAGGAAAAAAGAAAGGGATGAACAATTACTAGTGGATATTGAAGATCAGTTGGCCTCCTTAACTGATGAAAATGGGCTTGGATACTTATCCAGTGAAACAAAAATCCATCTGGTGGAATTGGAAACACAAAGATCCAATATCCTTCAAGATAAGGAAGAATTATGGAGGCTTAGAAGCATAGCAATTTGGCTGCAAGCAGGGGATGGCAATACAAAATTTTTCCACAATTTTTCCAATGGAAGGAAAGCCAACAATACCATTTGGCAGATGCCCATGGATCAGGAGAGATTGGCTACCACTCACCCTCATCTTGCACAGCTTGGAATTTCTCACTTCAAGAAGCTTTTCAAAGCCCCTTTAGCCCCCTCTCTACCTGATATCATTAACCTAGCTGGCCATTTCCCTGGATACTTGGACCCAGATGGAATTGATGACCTTATAAAACCTATCTCCATGGAGGAACTTGAAAGCACTTTAAAATGGTTCAAGAGTGACAAAATCCCTGGCCCGAATGGCTAGCCTGTGGAATTATATATTGCCTTCCTGGACATCATTGGCCCCGATCTACTTGGAGTGATTGAAGAAAGTCGAACTCTTAGTCGTATATATACCCCTATAAACTCTACCTACATTTCCCTCATTCCTAAGACTGATTCTCCATCCTCCTTCCATGATTTTTGTCCTATTTCCCTATGCAATTGTCTATACAAAATTATTGCCAAGATTATAGCCAATCGTATAAAGCCTATTTTATCTGAACACATCTCTCAAGAACAATTCGCCTTCCTCCACCACAGACATATCCATGAAGCCATTGGCTCTGCCCAGGAAGCCCTTCACTCTATTAAATTAAAAAAGCTCAAAGGTATGGCTCTCAAAATTGACTTATCCAAATCCTTTGACAAAGTAAATTGGCTATACCTTAAAATGATTCTCACTCATCCAGGATTCCCTTTGGAATTCATCAGATGGGTCATGGGTTGTATTACTTCTGTGTCCTTTGCAATTCTTATTAATGGGTCTGCCTCCCTCCCCTTTCAGGCAGAAAGGGGTAACAGGAAGGGATGCCCCTTATCCCCCTTGTTGTTCCTCCTTGTTATGGAAAACCTCAGTAAACTTATAGACTCGGAGAAGCGATCTAGGAGACTTGGGGCCCTGAAAATTATTGATCATTTCCTACTGACCCATCTTCTCTTTGTGGATGATATTCTCATCTTCCTGAATGGGAGCGTTCAGGATATTATTACTCTAAAAGAGTTACTAAATCCCTTCAGTGTAGCTACATGAATGGAAATCAATAGGGAAAAATCCACTATATCTTTCTCTAAATGCTCCCAACAGGAAATGCAACTTTCTCTACAAAATTTCCCCTATCAAGAGTTGGATCTACAAGTCGGTATGAAGTATCTGGGTTTTAGAATTAAAGCGGATGGATATAAAATAGCAGATTGGACTTGGCTGCTCACAAAAGTGGAGAAAAGAATAAACATATGGTGTCATCATTTCCTATCCAAGGCAGGAAGATTGATACTCATCAAAGTAGTATTAGAAGCTACCCTAGTCTTCTGGATGTCGTTGGCTTGGATACCCTTGGGGATTCTACATAGGATCCAAAAAAATTGTAGCCATTTCTTGTGGAGGGGACAAAAGGATGGGAAGTTGTTTGCCTGGGTCAAATGGAGCAAAATTGCAAATCCCAAAAATGGGGAGGTTGGGGAATAAAGCACCTTCTGGGTTTTGCACAAGCTCTGGCAGCTAAACGAGGCTGGTTGCTCCTGACCCATAAGCGCCTCTGGTCATAGGTGGTCTCCCACAAATACATTTGGCCCAGTACCATAAGTAAGTGGATTAGAAGACCCTCTTGGAACAGAAAAGGAATCTCAGTCATCTAGAGGGCCATCCTAAACAACTTGCCCATTATCAAAAGAGGCCTCATCTAGAAGATTGGTAATGGGGCATTAGTGCGCATCAAAATTGGTCCTTGGACCGGTAGTGGGAATGTATATTAGCGTCCCCTGGATTTGATCACATTCCTTAACAACATTGGTATCTTGTATATATCACAACTTGGAGATCAGTGCAACACAACTTTTCTTCTACATGCCTGGTGCATTGCTGAGGAATGGAACATCTTGATCCAATGGGAAAGACAGTGGAAAAATTATCTACAAGCTTTGACGGAATCCCATGTCTGACTCAATGAAGACGAGGATGAACTGATTTGGGGTCTCTCCAAAAGGGGCCATTACTCATACAAGCATGGGCATGGCCTCATTCAAGCAGAGGCAAAACCGAACAGACTAATGAGTTGGTGGATCCAACTTTGGAAGTTAAAAGCTCCCTGCGCACTACGTTATTAATTTGGAATATCATTGAGGATAAAACACCCACAAGAGCAAATCTAAGGAAAAGTGCATTCACAGGCCCTACCTAGTGTGTACTCTGTCATCAGGAAGAGGAATCAAACCAACACTTATTCCTTGATTATCCTACTTCAAAACAGCTATGGTCACAAGTATTGCACACTCTTAATATCAACCTAAGCTGGCATGGTGCGGATATCCCTACCGCTTGGGACAGCTAGGGGGGAGCTGCAACTTATCCAAAAATTAGAAATTTGTTGCTTCTAGTCTCTTAGCACATATGGATGTGTCGAAACAATATCATCTTCCGGGACTGGCATATAAATTGGGAACTGATTGCACCAAAGATCTGCTCGGCCTATGAGGAACTTCTAGTTGAGGAATATATCAACAGACCTAGGATTATCACTTAGGAACAGATTGACAAAACCAAGCCCTGGGCATACTTTGATGGGGCAGCACAAGCTCAGAGTTGTGGGGGGGGTGTAATTCTCCACCTATCAGACACACATTTTTCCACATATGCATGGGCATAGAAGAGGGCACAAATAATTATGCAGAGCTGATCACCCTTCAACACTTGATACATTTTTCCATTCTCAAAAATTGTAGATACATTCAAATATTTGGGGACTCCAAAATAGTCATAAATTGGTTTAACAACACAGCTACATGCCATGCATATTCTCTAAGAACTATTATGGATGATATTTTTTTTCTCAAAAGACATTTTGATCATATTTCATGCACTCACATCTACAGGGAGCGTAATGAAGGTGTGGACAAGCTATTGAAAGAGGCATCACATCGTCCTCGAGGAGAATGGTTGGTCACAGAACATTCACCGAAAAGGACCTACCAGTACTTTCACATGCCATATATAGATCAGGAACTTCAGCGAGCGGACAACCCCTAAAATCAAAAGCACTTTTTGTCTTTTTAACAGTTCTATAACATGTATACAACACTTTTGGGTTTCTGAACAGCGATCACCCACTGGTGATTTTTTGCATATGTAATTATTATAGATGTACAGCAACCCTACTAGGTCTACTCACTACATTTTTTTGAACTATCAACTGACTAAGGTCACAGTATTGGCATATGCCTATGGGCATCTACATCATGTAATTTTCAACATATAATAGAAACTACAATATTTTCTCCCCGGGAAAAGGATAAGCTCAAGAGGGGCATCCATATTAAACTAAGTTTCAAGCACAGCTATGGTTATGCACATACTTGTATACATACATACATACATACATACATACCACACGTCAATGGAAAATGGGGATTCAATAACATACCCCTCCTTGCCATATCAGTAAGGGAAGGGGGGTCTACATTTTAATAGAGAACATCAAATTTATTAGGACATCACAACAATTGGATGGGAATCTATGACATTGTGAATCATGACTATCATAATGAATAAGCACTCTACAACCATTATATGGGGCCTTTGAACCATAAATGGGAACCATAATAGAAGACACAACCCCTACCATGTCAACAAGGGAAGGGGAGTCCACATTTTAATTTTGGTCATTGTTGGTTGAACAACCATACTCATTGGATAGAGACCTAATTTTGAAAGCACCAAATTATTTTATAATGTGAAATTTGAATTTGCACAAGGGTCAAAAACATGGGTAGGACCTAGGCCATAGTGACATTTGATGATGTGGAAGTAAGGATGACATGGCTGTCAAGAGGTCTACCAAATGGCATGTTCCACTGATATTTTGGAAGGGCCAATGGACCCAAAAATGGATGACATATGGCACTCCCAAGGGAGATCACATGGGTAGGATAGCATCAAGGTGAGAACAGAGTGACGTCACCTTGGGCTGACATCACCTAGGTATTTTTAGAAGGAGGGAAATGAGAAAAGGCCCAAGGAAAATATTATGGGACGTGTCAGTATGATAGGAGAATGATGTCACCCAAACAGTTTTGAAAAAGGGACAATAAGAAATGTGTATGGTAAATTGTCCTAAGAGATAAAGAAATTCTCAGCA
Source organism: Pinus tabuliformis (assembly GCA_031772625.1). NCBI lineage: Eukaryota > Viridiplantae > Streptophyta > Pinopsida > Pinales > Pinaceae > Pinus > Pinus tabuliformis. Next base: position 511,816,386 of record CM062820.1, read on the forward strand.
ATTAACGAAGACAGGACTTTGTCCCAAGAGATTTAGAACATGATGGTAATGGTTTGTTTCAACCTAAGATGGGAAAAATTTCCATGGGAATTAATTTATCTCGCTCTCCCATATTTATAAGGGGGAAACTTCATGTCGTGTCTAGAAAAGTCTGGGGTTAGGTGGCATGCCACAAGTGCAGGACAAGCATTCACCATTTAGCCCACATTATGATATAAATCAAGCATAGGGAATCACATTGATGTGGTATGGGATGCCACATGGGGACCACATTGGTGCCACAAGGCAAGGTTGATGATGTCGCGAGAAGTTATTGGTCGAAATTTTAAATTTTCATAACTTAATTTTGATCTGGGAGTTGAATTGAAGAAAATTTATACCTCTAGAAAGCTCTCAACAAGTCAGATGAAATAGATATGTTTATTTTGGGTTTCAAGGATCTTCGAATAATGACAAAATATTTAGACCCCATTTCCATGACAAGATTATGGAGGTCAGGTCAATGATAGTAACAATTCTTTCTACCCTTAGTTTAGGCTTTGGAGTGGAAGGGGGTATGTTACATCCATCCAAAATTAAACCTTCCTGATCTTAATCCTTGAATGTTAGTTACATAATTTTATTTCCTCTAATTCAATGTAGTCTTGTTGTGAATTCTCCAATTTGTAGTAGTTGTTGTTCTTTGATATTATCTTGTTGAATAATCATTTTTGTGATATTCCATTCTATGAATATTTATGAATATTCCATGTTCCTTGATAATTTAATACTCATATTTTTATATTCCATAAAATATTTCCTGATAGTGAGGATATTAAAATGGTTTCACATCTAATGGCTTCCCTTCACTTTGCATATTCATTTCACCTATCTTCTTTTTAGATATGGTTACCTCCTCTATCCTATTTTCCTGCTCTTTCTATATTCTATCCTTGGAGATAATTCAATCATATTTAACATACACATATTCTATATGGAGTTTGAATTATTTAGTATATTTTGGTGACCTTTTTGTATCTTATCTATCTTTCTGAAGCTACAATGTGACCCAATCTCTCAAATTTTGATTTCCTTCATCAATTCTAGAATTCATATACAATTTTACCATATCAATGTCTAGGTTTTCTTGAATATTCTTGCAACTTTCCTATTCAATCCTTTTGGTAGTCTCATCATCTAAGATCCTTGTTTCTTCTTTACTTTGATAATTCTTATTTTCTTCTTTAAATATATTGATATCATATAGTAATCCTCTATTGTCTTTTCACAATATACATATATATTCATCTTTATTTTTCAATTTCTCCTTTGAATTGTCAGTTTTCCAATTCTACTTGTTATTCTTCCATGGTTTTAACTATTGATTCTCCTTAATGAGTGATTCATTAAGGTTTTGTATCATTGGTAACTCATCACTTTTCTTCTTGATATCTTCTTTTGGTTCTTTTAACTCATCTTAAATTTTATACAATGTATCCATTTTTTTCCCATAATCATTTTTTTAGGGGAGTTCTTCAAAATATTTCCATGTGATATTTCGTCTATTATCCTTGTCAATACTCCTAAACCACTAATAATATTCATAAATAATATTAATACTTTCCCTAGAAGGAGGATTAAAATATCACTTTTCCATCTTCAATCATTCCTTAGGATTTACATCCTTATCTTCACTTCCACTTAATTTAGATATTTTATTTTCTTCTTAATTGAGGTCTAACCAAAATCATGAACTTATAACTTCAATATATTAACAATAATCATTGAAATATTTATGATCATTTTCGAATTGTATTCTTCAACATTTTCTCTTTTGAACATATTTTGAATCACCTCAACCTAACATTCTAATGAAAGGTTATAATAGATTTCAATTAATATACATTTTAAAACCCTATTATGGAGTTTGTCCTTTTGGACAAAATTCCTTCTAGTGTGCCTCTACAATTTTGGTATTTCTAGGTATAAGCTTTGGAATTGTAGTGTCCTTATATCTATTCTCTAAAATTCAATATGTTTGAACATAATTTGATATTTCAAGTGAAAGAATATTTATATTTATGGTAACCTTCCAAACATTTGTTCAATTTTTTACCCTTCTTAAATTGATCTAGTTTAGCATGGCACATATCAAATTTTTCAAACATGATTCCAAACATTTTACTTGAATTAATTCAATATGTATTTTTAGACATGAAAATTTCACATTCTAAAACTTCTCAAAAAAATAGTTATAGTCATCATACGGAGATGACTCATTTGAAATTAATTTCTAGATTAGTCACAAATTCTAACGGCCATAAATAATATATTATAAAGTATAATGTATCAAAACTTGAAACTTCTACCACATCTACTTTGATATATTTCCTCAATTTCCTAAAAAATGCAATATATAAAACCTCCCATAAAAATAGCTATAATGAAATTTCCAAGATCGCTCATTTGTAACTAATTTCAAGCCTAGTCAAAAGACCTATATTCTTGATGCTATAAATTAAAAAATTATAAATAGGTACTTTAAATTTTTATCACATAGACTTTGATATTTCTCTCTAGTTTACTCAAATTTTTATTGTCTATAACCCCTAGTAAAAACGCTATAGTGAAAATGCAATGATGACTCACTTGAATTAGCAAAACCCTAAGATTATATTCTTTGAAACCAAATATTATGAACCAAATATGTAAAATAGCATCATAGGTAAAAATATACATACCATATACACAAACATGAATGTGGATTACAACTCAAATATAGATAAGAGAGATCAATTATGTAATAACTACTTAAAAATAGGAGAACCTTCTCCAAATACCCAAATAGATTCATACATCCTCCATAATTACTAAATGTTCTCTATATATACATTTTCACATATTACACGTGGCTTATTTATTTTTAATATGACTTTATCACATATACATTTACACATTACATTCACATTTAACTCCATGTATGCAACACTTTGGGGTCATATCATATACATTTAACCCCATATATTCCCTACTTATGGGCATATCAATATTAGTGAGGTTACAATATAAGGATATTTAAACCAGTGCAAGTATTGGACATGGCATCATATTGAATATTGGTTTATAATTAGGATGTCCCATAGGATTCCATGTAGAATTATGGTAGTGTAAGACTAAGTTATTGTCACGATCTCATTATAAACTACATATATACAACAGTAAAATTTTCTTTTTGTTTATAGTAGTTAATCCCTTAAAAGTCACCCCGCGACTAACAAGGAAACCATGCCTAAGGTATTTCAACCCAGGCCTACGCGCATGACTATAATTAAACTTTATATTAATTGTTCTTATTTCCCACCGAGAAGGTAATGTCTCCTACGCATATCACTTATGGTATAATGTGCAACCCTTGGGTGATATGGTGCAACCTTAATCCTTATATCCATTACACATGTTTAATATGGCGCCAGATGGTATACGGGAGTTAACCCAGCTCACCCAGTCCAGGGCCAGGTGGCATAGGCCCACGTGAACCCATGTGACTCTTGGGAGGTTGACCCTCTGTGGGTTTCACGCCAGGACCTCCCACCTAAATGGATGATGGGGATCATCCTACCACATCGTATGGCTCAGATCAGTTTAAGGGTTTGGCGGATAATACATAAGGCACCGGGTGCTTCGGCTCAGTTCATTTGCACACTGCAGACGCAGCCGAGCCATTCCGCAGCTCGATAGCTCTCATACAACCACACCAGCTCTTGCCTCACTGTTCAGGTATTGAACTTTCCGCCTTACTATCTGGTATTCTAGTTTCAGTTAAGCTCACCTGGTAAGCATTTCTTATTCCTTGAAACCCTTGGTTGCCTCGACTGATCCAGGTTATTTACTTTGAATGGTTCTGTACAGGAGGGCTTGTCTCCACGGTTTCCTACCACCTGCAGGAAGAATTTGCTGGCTACGGATATTCCAGGTAAGTTTATCTCCGCCGTTTAAGCGTTTTCCCCTATAAGAGAAAGTCTGTTTATGAAGTTGGATTGACATCATCTTCTGGTCCGAGCCGTGGCTCATGACATCCCATTTATATGTCTCAGGTCTGGCTATTGTTTGTTCAAAACCCTGGTTGCGTTATGCAGGCGGCCTCCTCATGCCGGACCTGTATTGCGTGAACCTTTTGGGTTAGCTAGGACATGATCATGGCTACATGCCGTTTGTATATTTGGAATTGAACTGGATTCTCCGGAACCGGAATGATTAAGTCAAATCTATGTATATGTTTAAGCGTTTCTATTACAGTTTAATAGAGCTTCTATGTTTCGGTACCGCTATGTTATTTCTTTTTGGACCATAGTCCTTCGGTATTCATCAGGGCCTTATGCAACTATGTTAACAGTTCACATTTGTTTAATGAATACACTATGCTCGGCTTACAGGCTCTATCGATGGGTTTTATGACCGACTCTGTCTTCTATACTGCCAGTTATGTATGAAATGCTTAATCGTTCAACTGTTAATATTAACATCTTCGTTTACATGTAACTTAATACCCTACAGGGTTTACCGACAGTAACGAGTTATTCTGCTACAGACTTTGGTATAATTCTTGAATCCTTATAGATTGGTTATATTTCGCATGACATAACTCTCAAATCTTTATAGATTGAATATATTTCGCATGCATCTGTATTCGAGGTTCTTTATGTGTCTCATGTTTCTTTTATTGCGGCACTACGGGGTAAGACTTGCATTCGATATGATGAATGCCGAGTCAAACCCTCTCCGCATACACAGTCACTATTATCCGTGGCTGGTATTGCCTGCGTTTGATAAATGCACAGTCTTTAGTTTCCGTGCTTTTCTGATAGCGTTAGCCCTAACAATATTCTGCGAATAGCGCTTAAGATCTTAACTTGCATGGTTAAGCGGAGTTCCCTTTCATGGTTAAACACTCAAGTTTTGGCTAACAATGAACATAAACCCTCGACAGCAATTTCTAATGTCTTTTACTTACACAGTGTTATTATTCTTGTAAAGGCTCTCGGATTCTGCAGTCTTATTATTTATGAAGAATCTCCTTGATTTACACAGCGTTGATATTTGTATGAGCGCTAGTTCTGCGCTGGTTCTATGACTGTGTTTATTTAAAGTTCTGTAACTTCCTATGACTGTTTAGCTCGACTTCATCTCGCAACCGAGAGGTTCTGTTTACTCATTCATTCATTCCTGTCTACTGATGTACTACTGCGGTCTCTCCAACCGCTTTAGGGTTTAGTTCTGTTTTAAGCAATTTTATCATAAATACTCAGAATCATTACAGTAGATGAATATGTGACTTTAGTCACAGTAGTCTAATTTGCAGACTGGAATTATATGCATTAATCTTTACAATAACTACAGTTATCCTCTTATTTATTATCTAGTGAAAAGAAAGCACAGATAACTGTACTCTGTCGGTACACTACCGATACCTGTTTTCAAGCTAGAACTCTGTAGAAAATGCATACCTGGCAACCTGCTACCGGTGTTCCTACTCTAAGAGTTCACCTGCAATCACTTTTGCTCTTATCCTCCCAACCTTGAGATCCACTTCACGTTGGATTCTCCCCCCGAGCCGTCTTGCAGGCCTGCAGCCCTCAACAAGACTTACGCACTGCTGTGCTAGGTTATCTGGTCTCTACCAGACTTAACCTCTTTTCTCTCTCTGCTCTCTTTCTTGGAATTCCTTCCCTGTCTGTTCCTGAACAGCACACCATTCTCCATCCACCTTCTCTCCCCTCTGTTAGGGTGCTCGCTGATCCATTTAACCAATGCCAAGAATTAGTTGTAACTGATATGTAATTTAAAATTACTTTTACGCAGGTTTGATTAACTGATTGGTAATTTAAAATTACCTTACGTGGGGTTAATCACAATAGGTATATTACAGTTATTGAAGAGGACGTTGAATTACGATGATGAATAACCTCTTGTCTTCTTAATTAAATGTTGAATTGATTGAGTTTTAGTGGAAAAAAGTGTGTAATTATCCTACTTCAATCTTAGTAAATTCATTTCAATATCAAATAACCAATAGTGATTGAAGTAAATTCATTTCAATATCAAATAACCAATAGTGATTTTAATTATGAAGAGTTGCATTACATACGATGAATTTTAATCAAAGTGTTCTTATACAGCACACTTGCCAAATATTTATATCCTAGTTATGTTTAAGTATGTAATTAAGGATATGGGTGTTGAAAATCTAATTAAGATGTCTATTGAATAACATATTCTCTTTTACATCAAAATAAATATGAAATACTTATTTTCCTTTAGTAAGCCAATGATAGCACTATGGTATAAATTAATAAGGCACTCAATCAATGGAAACCTATGATTTTGAGTACAATGAGGATTCAAGAGTCAAGAAAAAATCTATATTTGGTTCCAAATGATGTAGAGTCAAATGCTACCATTTCCTTTATATCACATATTGTCACCTTTCTAAAGATGACATAATAAATAAATTAAAATCCTTATACATGCCAATGCATGTTGGTGCTTTTAATAATGCAAAACAGATGGTGGCCAATTCTACAAATATCAAAAGAAAATTAGAGATGTTATTATATGAATAACATCTATTACAAAGTCCACTAATATTAGTATGGTCAAAGGTAATTCTTTTTTTAGTATTAATACAACATTTCCTTAGGGCTAATATACTTAAAATGTACAATGACATTTAACATGTGAAATTTATGACAAAATCCACATAATATTGCAATTTTCCATCTTTATCAATGTTGTACTACTTATGTAATTAGAATGGTGATACAATTATGTTTATCATAATAAATGGATAGTTGATCATGTAGCTAATTTCAACTTATATAATATAAAACAAAGACTACAAAACTTGAAAATGAAACTTCCAATGTCAAGTTTGGGTGAAAGGAAACTACTATGGAATAGGTATAAATCATGTGGTAAATAATCTTGTGTGACACAATATTTGAAAGGAAACTACTATGGAATAGATTCATCTGCACTACTTATGGAATTAGAGTGGTGATACAATTATGTTTATCATAATAAATGGATAGTTGGTCATGTAGCTAATTTCAACTTATATAATATAAAAAAAAAGACTACAAAATTTGAAAATGAAACTTCAAATGTCAAGTTTGGGTGAAAGGAAACTACTATGAAATAGGTATAAATCATGTGGTAAACAATCTTGTGTGACACAATATTTGAAAGGAAACTACTATGGAATAGATTCATCTTTTCCTACATGAGTCTTAATGGCCTATAAGTGTGATCGTATGAAATATTGAAAACATCATTTGAAAGGAAACTACTATGGAATAGATTCATCTTTTCCTACATGAGTCTTAATGGCCTATAAGTGTGATCGTATGAAATATTGAAAACATCATTTCTCGTGCATTTTAAAGACATTTTCCCCTATCAATTACATAATTTTATAAAGGAAATAGAAAAAACATTAAAGCACCACTTCCCTTGCAATTCCAACATAATGTCATCATGCCAATTATGAATGATTAAGTAAATAAAAAAGATCATTTTTATTTTTATTTTCTTTACAAAAGTGTACTTTTCTTAAATTATGGCCTTGTGAGTGCACTTCAAGCTAGACGCTTATAAATATAAGGATAATTGTATGCGTAAATAGAATAGCATATATTATCTAACTCGTTTGACTAACATGTTGGAAAACAATATATTATTGACGCATTACCTTCTTTTCCTTTCAAAACCAACTGTAAGTTTTTGGAAACTCTCGCTTATATGATTATAAAAATATTTATTTCTTTCTAATATTAGGCATCATTTCCATTATATGGAATAGGTATTGGTTAAGCATAAACCTTTTCTATATAAATAATAATCATCAAAATTTAATTTTATTATTAAATATAATAATGTTCTATATAAATAATAATCATCAAAATTTAGTATTATTATTAAATATAATAATGTTGAAACAATGAAAAAAATATTAAATGATTAATATGCATTGATTAAATAAAATAATAGGGAATATGTCATGCATAACACTTAGATTTTAGGTATATCCATATATACAACCACTGCAATTGCTACATCATAATGGAAGTGATTGATGCATGCCATAATAACATATGTCTATTATCGATTCATAGTGTATACACTAAAAATAATTAAATATTTTCATACACAATACAATAAATTATATAGAGTACTTTTCATTTTTACTTTTATATATAATCAATGAAAATATTACAATTATTTCAGACTAAAATCCTAGATGAAAATTCCATCAAACAACAATAAGTTTATTCACAACTTGAACATTAATTAGAATCAGGTGAAATATGATCAAAATGTGTGATTTGTCCATATGACCTTGTTAACTAGACTCTATTGCATTGCATGAAGGCCTCACCCATGGACCTTCATAATTAAGTTGGAAAATGTGTAAGGATACCCTTTGACTACTTAAATCAACAAATGTGTTAATCTAAAGTAAGCTATGGGTTAAATGACAATCAATATTTGGGTTTGATGAATTTTTCTAAACTCTCATGATATTGGGTAGTGATTTTAGGCATCTACATCGGAGGGTAAGGTCCTCTCAAAAGATCACACCTACAACTATGTCCATCATGAACATAACAATGACATAATCCAAATAAGTTACCAATGTCAGGGTACCTAACATGGAGGCCTAAAAGAAATTTCACCCATAAATTTCTAAGAAAATATAAGAGCGCCTCATTATTATTGTAAAGATATTTTTCAAAAACCATAAGTCACCTAATCACTCAATATTCCATAAAATGCATGTGCATCAATTCATGAATGTATGTTTATTTTCCATAGGAGGGTGTAAAACAATGCTAGAGTTGACAAACAAGCTCTTGAGTTGATGTTTAAAATTTGTAAATTTATCACCTCATTTCTATTAAGCCTCATACTATAATATTAAGAATCCTAGCCCTATATTTGAAAATGAATATTATGCTCTTTGTGTGGTATGTGTTGCTTGTAAAAGAAACAATTTGATTTCTTGATCATTTGATAACCATTGTCATTTTAGTGTTTTCATCTCTACTTGGTGGTTGGGACTTAAACTTAGGTCATTTTCTAGTAGGCTATGATAGGTTTCGGTTATATTCATTTGTAGAGCCCAAGATAATATAATTTATATGTTCTAGTGAAACAAGAATAATAGATTTATATTTCCTTGCATAGTTTATAAAATTTAAAGATTTAAACCTACCTCATATGAGTGGTAGAAATAATAAAGGATAATGATGGAAACCTCTCTCATCCTTGTTTTGGTCACATGCACTCCTTGTTCTCCTAAAAACATGTCTTCTTCTCCTAAAAGACAACCACAACTTTTTGAAATGGACTAGAAGCCATGAGACTTTTTCCTTAGTAAATTGACAAATTGATACATGTTACTATTGTGTGCCAATTTCTAGAAAATATATATATATATAGAGAGAGAGAGAGAGATATATATATATAATGTTTAATTTTCGAGTTTAGTTGTTGAGTTATATGGTAGTTCAATGGGGTCCAAGTCTAATTAAACTAAAAGGTGTCTCACTTTTAAAAAACACGTGTATTCTTGTGTCAATTTGTTCCTAACACCGCATTGCTACTTTTTCACTCATCATCTTTATGTTAGGGGACAAATTTAATATTGTCTAACACTAACACAAATAGATCGTATTAAGTTTCAGAGACTTTATGTGATAAAATTCAAATATCATTTGAAATATAAGCCTACATTATTTTCTATAATACCATGAATCAATTGAAATATATAGTAATAGTGAGAAATTTTTTACATGTATGTGTGTTAAAAAAATTTGGTATTTTTTATTTCTTATTGGTAATGAAGTTTTCTAGGGGGTGGACAAACCCAATTGGGTCATTTAAAATGAGTTAAAAAATCTTTAAAAGGAAATTTTCATGATCAAAATTCCATGAAGCATAGCCTTGATCAAAATTCCTATTGAATTTAAAAAATAAAAATAAAAAATAAACTAAAATAAAAAATTGAATTTATCAACCTATTAATTTACCCTTTATAAACATCATTTCATTCTAAAATGTCATAACTTTATATTCAAAGGAAGTAGAGTATGTACACTTTCATAAACATTTTTCTAGTAACAAATATACATTTCCATAAATTGTATCATAGTTGCTATCCCTTAGCCACATTATTATTATTATTATTATTATTATTATTATTATTATTATTATTATTATTATTATGAGATTAAGAAAATAAAACTTTTTTTATTAAGAAAAACAAAAATCTAAATTATTTCAGCCCCAAGGGTTAGCTCAAGTGGTCATGAGCCAAATATAAGATCTCTCCCTCTGGGTAGGTCACAGTTCAACTCTTGATCCTCTCGGGGTGGAGCTCCTTAATTCAGGCCAAAATCATGGGGAAGTCCTCACGAAGATTTCCCAAAAAAAAAAAAAAAACTATTTAATTATTGAGAAAAAAGGTATTTAAACTATGTTTTCAATAATAATTAAATTAATAATATTTATACAAAAAAATCTATGTTCCATAAATTTCTAGAATAAGTAACATCCATTAAAAGTTATTTATATCTACAACCAGTGAATCCATATAAATCAAAACTTATGTGGATAAGCATCAATCCATCATAAAGTTATGTGGATAAGCATCAATCCATCATAACCATAAAAACAGTTACGTGTAGTATATATCAAGTTAATAAAATAAAAATCATTTAAAAAAAAAACTAAATAGTAAGTTAGAGAAATATTTCGGCGAAAATCACATGGAATCTCATTTGTCGACGCTTTTTGAACCAACTAGTGCGGTTCATCGTCATCATGCTAAATAATCTGAGCAGAGCCTCCAACAGCTAACATATCTAACGGCTAGTTTGACTTAAGGACAAGGGTCAAAATTATTCGTAAAAATAAATAAATTAAGGTAAATGGTACGAGACCTAATAATTAAAAACTATAAGTTAATTAATAATTAGTTACAAAAAAGGCCTAAAAAATATAAATAAATTTTAATTTAAAAGTATTAAGAATAAAAGGTAATAAAGAAAATCAAAGTTAATAATTAAAAATTATAATTTAATTAATAATTAAAAGTAAAATTATTTAATTAAATGACCTAATGGATGAAAAAAAAAATTGTATGAGACCTAATAAATAAAAAATTTATAAGTTTATTAATAATTTAAAAAGGAAATTGGTTAAAAGAAGAAAATATAATCTTATTTAAAAGTAATATTAAAAATTATAAGTTAATTAAAATAGTAGAAGGAAATAAAGAGAATCAAGGTTAATAAAAATTAATAATTTAAAAGGAAAATTAGTAAATTAAATGACCTTGTAATAAAAGATGGAGTAATATATAAATTAATTTTATATAAAAGTATTAATAAAAAGTATGTTAAATAATAAAATGTAATTAAGGTAAATGGTACGAGACCTAATAATTAAAAACTACAAGTTAATTAATAAAAATGACCTTGAAAGGCCTAAAAAGTATAAATAATTTTATTTAAAAGTATTAAGAATAAAAGGTACTAAAGAAAATCAAAGTTAATAATTAAAAATTATAATTTAATTAATAATTAAAAGGAAAATTAGTTAATTAAATGACCTAATGGATGAATAAAAAATTATATTCGGCATGAGACCTAATAAATAAAATTTTTATAAGTTAATTAATAATTTAAAAAGGAAATTGGTTAAATGAAGAAAATATAATCTCATTTAAAAGTATTATTAAAATTGTAAGTTAATTAAAATAATAAAAGGTAATAAAGAGAATCAAGGTTAATAAAAATTAAAAGTTAGTTAAGAATTTAAAAGGAAAATTAGTAAATTAAATGATCTTGTAATAAAGGATGGAGTAATATATAAATTAATTTTATATAAAAGTATTATTAAAATGTATGTTAAATAATACAATGTAATTAAGCAATAAAAAGGATCAAAAGACCTTATAATAAAGGAAAAGTTAAATGAATAGAGTAATGTATAAATTAATTTTATTTAAAAATATTATAAAAATTGTGTGTTAATTAATAAAGGTAATAAAGAAAATCAAAGGATGATATGATAGATAGGAAATTAGTTAAAAATATAAGCAGTAAAGAATTAGAACGGAAAATTAGCTATATGGAGGCCCTTAAATAAAATAATCAATAAAAATAATAGGACCTTGAAATATCAGAAGAAATAGGTTGCTATACACACGATTAAAAATAAAAATAAAAATAAATAAATAAATAAAATAATAAAATAATAATAATAAAAATAAAATAAAATAAATAAAAAATAATAATAATAATAATAATAATAATAAAATAGATAAATAAGTGAAAATAAAGATAAAAGACACCAAAAACCAAAGAGGATGAAAAAACGACTAGGACGAGAGGGCTGGGACCCAACACCTACTGACTTTCCAACCATCCTCTCTATTGAGATTGCTTGGTCTCTTTTCGATCTCAAGCGCTTCCCTGAATTTTCGATGATGGAAATGCGAAACCTTAGCAATAACACTGGCTTCTTCAATACAAACATGATGATTGGTTTTCTCAGCATGTTCAGCCAAAGCGGAAGACTTAGATCTCCTATGCTTCAGATCTGCTGCGTGCTCGCTAATCCTTTGATTAATGGAACGACCAGTCTCCCCAATATAGGGGGTCCCACAGGAACAAGGGATCATATAAACACCCTTCATATCTTTAGGGTCAATGGGATCCTTCACCGATCTGAGGGACAAACGAATGGTGTTTAGGGGCCTGAAGGACACAAGGATACTATGTCTCCTGAGAATCCTACCAATTCTATCAGTGGTCCCTTGAACATAAGGAAGATGGACACCAGGAACATGATCTTTTGGTTCTCTTTTCGCCAGAAAATTCTTGGAAGCTTTAAGGAAAGCCCTATGACCCATGTATCTACTGTAACCATTCTCCACAAAGACATCCAGCAGATGGGATTTTCCCTTCTCAAAGCTCTTCTTGTCTGAGATCCTCAGGGCCCGAGTAGCAAGGGTACTAAGAACACCCATCTTTTGAGCTAGGAAATGGTGGGAACTGGCATGAAGATACTGTTCCGTATGAGTTTTCTTTCGACAAACTTGATGGGCGAGGGAACCATCATCATTCCTAGAAATAAGAATATCAAGAAAAGGAAGGCATCCCTCAACTTCCTGCTCCTTAGTGAACTTAATGGCCGAGGACTGCCTGTTAAGATGATCAAAGAAGAGATCAATCTCATCCTGGCCATGAGACCAGATGACATTGGTGTCATCCACATACCTCTTCCATAGTTTAGGAAGGAGACAGGAAGAGTTCAGAGCCTTGGACTCAAAATCTTCCATAAACAGATTAGCAACAACAGGGGAAAGGGGGGATCCCATTGCAACCCCACATGTTTGCTCGAAGAAATCCCCTTCAAAACTGAAGAAGGTGGAAGTGAGACAGATCTCAACCAACCTAGCCGTGTCAGGATCTGTTAGGCGGTTGATCACATCCATGGCCTCATTAATAGGGATGCAAGTGAACAGGGAGACAACATCAAAACTGACAAGAATGTCCCCAGGATCAAGCTTAATGTCCTTGAGCTCCTCGATAAAGGAAGCAGAGTCTTTTACGAAGGACTCCGTCCAACCAACAAGGGGCTTAAGCTTTAAAGCCAGGAACTTCGCAAGAAGATAGGTAGGACCTCCAATGGTGTTAATGATGGGCCTTAAGGGGGCTCCTTCCTTGTGAATCTTTAGGAGGCCATAGATTCTAGGAGTAATAGGGTTTCTTTCAATGAGCTTATGGTGCAAGGAACTCAACGAGCCAATGGATTTAATGGCCAAAGCCACATTTCTAGCAACCTTCTTCAAGGGATTTTTGGAAAGCTTTTTTTAGCTACCACTATTATGAAGATGATCCAACATCTTGCTACGGTAATCAACCATGTTAAGAATCATGGCAGCACCACCCTTGTCTGCCTTAAGAACAATGATATCCTTGTTCTGGTTTAAGGATCTGAGAGCTAAAGATTCTTCTCTACTAAGGTTACTCTTAGGCAGCTTAGCCTTTGTGTTTATATGATCCCTTGTTCCTGTGGGACCCCCTATATTGGGGAGACTGGTCGTTCCATTAATCAGAGGATTAGCGAGCACGCAGCAGATCTGAAGCATAGGAGATCTAAGTCTTCCGCTTTGGTTGAACATGCTGAGAAAACCAATCATCATGTTTGTATTGAAGAAGCCAGTGTTATTGCTAAGGTTTCGCATTTCCATCATCGAAAATTCAGGGAAGCGCTTGAGATCGAAAAGAGACCAAGCAATCTCAATAGAGAGGATGGTTGGAAAGTCAGTAGGTGTTGGGTCCCAGCCCTCTCTTCCTAGTCATTTTTTCGTCCTCTTTGGTTTTTGGTGTCTTTTATCTTTATTTTCACTTATTTATCTATTTATTATTATTATTATTATTATTTTATTTATTTATTTATTTATTTTATTTTTATTTTTAATCGTGTGTATAGCAACCTATTTCCTCTGATATTTCAAGGTCCTATTATTTCTATTGATTATTTTATTTAAGGGCCTCCATATAACTAATTTTCCTTTCTAATTCTTTACTGGTTATATTTTTAACTAATTTCCTATCTATCGTATCATCCTTTGATTTTCTTTATTACCTTTATTAATTAACACACAATTTTTATAAAAATTTTAAATAAAATTAATTTATACATTACTCTATTCATTTAACTTTTCCTTTATTATAAGGTCTTTTGATCCTTTTTATTGCTTAATTACATTGTATTATTTAACATACATTTTAATAATAGTTTTATATAAAATTAATTTATATATTACTCCATCCTTTATTACAAGATCATTTAATTTACTAATTTTCCTCTTAAATTATTAACTAACTTATAATTTTTATTAACCTTGATTCTCTTTATTACCTTTTATTATTTTAATTAACTTACAATTTTAATAATACTTTTAAATGAGATTATATTTTCTTCATTTAACCAATTTCCTTTTTAAATTAATTAACTTATAAAAAATTTATTTATTAGGTCTCATGCCGAATATAATTTTTTATTCATCCTTTAGGTCATTTAATTAACTAATTTTCCTTTTAATTATTAATTAAATTATAATTTTTAATTATTAACTTTGATTTTCTTTAGTACCTTTTATTCTTAATACTTTTAAATAAAATTATTTATACTTTTTAGGCCTTTCAAGGTCATTTTTATTAATTAACTTATAGTTTTTAATTATTAGGTCTCGTACCATTTACCTTAATTACATTTTATTATTTAACATACTTTTTATTAATACTTTTATATAAAATTAATTTATATATTACTCCATCATTTATTAAAAGGTCATTTAATTTACTAATTTTCCTTTTAAATTATTAATTTTTATTAACCTTGATTCTCTTTATTTCCTTCTACTATTTTAATTAACTTACAATTTTTAATAATACTTTTAAATAAGATTATATTTTCTTCTTTTAACCAATTTCCTTTTTAAATTATTAATTAACTTATAAAAATTTTATTTATTAGGTCTCATATAATTTTTTATTCATCCATTAGGTCATTTAATTAACTAATTTTCCTTTTAATTATTAATTAAATTATAATTTTTAATTATTAACTTTGATTTTCTTTATTACCTTTTATTCTTAATACTTTTAAATTAAAATTTATTTATATTTTTTAGGCCTTTTTTATAACTACTTATTAATTAACTTATAGTTTTTAATTATTAGGTCTCGTACCATTTACCTTAATTTATTTATTTTTACGAATAATTTTGACCCTTGTCCTTAAGTCAAACTAGCCGTTAGATATGTTAGCTGTTGGAGGCTCTGCTCAGACTATTTAGCATGATGAGCTAGATCTGTTTCTTCAACTTGTCCTGACGATGAACCACACTAGTTGGTTCGAAACGCGTCGACAAATGAGATTCCATGTGATTTTCGCCGAAATCTTTCTCTAACTTGATATGGATCACAGAAGCCTAAACTCTATTAACTAAATAGTAACTTTATTTAAATAGTTATTATCATTATTATCAATTATTAAAGGATTAATATAAAATTAAACATTTATACATTAAAAAACATATGTAACAAATTCTTAACCATGGAGATTCACACTTAATAAGATTTATAAAAAAAAAAACTATGTTCCATAAATTTCTAGAATAAGTAACATCCATTAAAAGTGATTTATATCTACAACTAGTGAATCCATATAAATCAAAAGTTATGCGGATAAGCATCAATCCTTCATAACCATAAAAACAGTTACGTGCAGTATATATCAAGTTAATAAAATAAAAATCATTTAAAAAAAACTAAATAGTAACTTTATTTAAATAGTTATTATCATTATTAACAATTATTAAAGGATTAATATCAAATTAAAAATTTATACATTAAAAAACACATGTAACAAATTCTTAACCATGGAGGTTCACACTTTATAAGATCTATAAAAAAAAAAACTATGTTCCATAAATTTCTAGAATAAGTAACATCCATTAAAAGTTATTTATATCTACAAGTAGTGAATCCATATAAATCAAATGTTATGTGGATAAGCGGATAAGCATCAATCCATCATAACCATAAAAACAGTGACGTGTAGTATATATCAAGTTAATAAAATAAAAATCATTTAAAAAAAAAAACTAAATAGTAACTTTATTTAAATAGTTATTATCATTATTATCAATTATTAAAGGATTAATATGAAATTAAGCATTTGTAAATTTAAAAAAATAAATAAATAAATAAATAAAACGACACATGTAACAAATTCTTAACCATGGAGATTCACACTAACTTTGACATGAAGATTCTTAATTTAAATGAGTTTTATTACAATACCATGACTTATCTATAACACATGCTAAAAAAACCATAACTCATTTTATATGGCAGTGCAAGACTAAGTTATTGAAGAGGATGTTGAATTACAATGATGAATAACCTCTTGTCTTCTTAATTAAAGGTTGAATTGATTGAGTCTTAGTGGAAAAAAGTGTGTAATTATCCTACTTAAATCTTAGTAAATTCATTTCAATATCAAATAACCAATAGTGATTTTAATTATGAAGAGTTGCATTACATACCATGAATTTTAATCAAAGTGTTCTTATATAGCACACTTGCCAAATATTTATATCCTAGTTATGTTTAAGTATGTAATTAAGGATATGGGTGTTGAAAATCTAATTAAGATGTCTATTGAAGAACACATTCTCTTTCAAATCAAAATAAATATGAAATACTTATTGTCATTTAGTAAGCCAATGATAGCACTATGGTATAAATTAATAAGGCACTCAATCAATGGAAACCTATGATTTTGAGTACAGTGACGATTCAAGAGTCAAGGAAAAATCTATATTTGGTTCCAAATGATGTAGAGTCAAATGTTACCATTTCCTTTATATTACATATTGTCACCTTTCTAAATATGACATAATAAATAAATTAAAATCCTTATACATGTCAACGCATGTTGGTGCTTTTATTAATGCAAAATGGATGGTGGCCAATGCTACAAATATCAAAACAAAATTAGAGATGTTATTATATGAATAACATCTATTACAAAGTCCACTAATATTAGTATGGTCAAAGGTAATTCTTTTTTTAGTATTAATACAACATTTCCTTAGGGCTAATATACTTAAAATGCACAATGACATTTAACATGTGAAATTTATGACAAAATCCACATAATATTGCAATTTTCCATCTTTATCAATGTTGCACTACTTATGGAATTAGAGTGGTGATACAATTATGTTTATCATAATAAATGGATAGTGGTCCTCTAGCTAATTTCAACTTATATAATATAAAACAAAGACTACAAAATTTGAAAATGAAACTTCCAATGTCAAGTTTGGGTGAAAGGAAACTACTATGGAATAGGTATAAATCATGTGGTAAATGATCTTGTGTGACACAATATTTGAAAGGAAACTACTATGGAATAGATTCATCTGCACTACTTATGGAATTAGAGTGGTGATACAATTATGTTTATCGTAATAAATGGATAGATGTTCATGTAGCTAATTTCAACTTATATAATATAAAACAAAGACTACAAAATTTGAAAATGAAACTTCCAATCTCAAGTTTGGGTGAAAGGAAACTACTATGAAATAGGTATAAATCATGTGGTAAACAATCTTGTGTGACACAATATTTGAAAGGAAACTACCATGGAATAGATTCATCTTCTCCTACATGAGTCTTAATAGCCTATAAGTGTGATCGTATGAAATATTGAAGAAATCATTTCTTGTGCATTTTAAGGACATTTTCCCCCATCAATTACATAGTTTTATTAAAAGAAATAGAAAAAACATTAAAGCACCACTTCCCTTGCAATTCCAACCTAATGTCATCATGCCAATTATGAATGATTAAGTTAAAAAAAAAAAAAAAAATCATTTTTATTTTTATTTTCTTTACAAAAGTGTACTTTTCTTAAATTATGGCCTTGTGAGTGCACTTCAAGCTAGACGCTTATAAATATAACGATAATTGTATGCTTAAATAGAATAGCATATATTAGCTAACTCATTTGACTAACATGTTGGAAAATAATATATTATTGACTCATTACCTTCTTTTCCTTTCAAAACCAACTGTAAGTTTTTGGAAACTCTCGCTTATATGATTATAAAAATATTTATTTCTTTCTAATATTAGGCATCATTTCCATTATATGGAATAGGTATTGTTTAAGCATAAACCTTTTCTGTATAAATAACAATCATCAAAATTTAATATTATTATTAAATATAATAATGTTGAAACAATGAAAAAAATATTAAATGATTAATATGCATTGATTAAATAAAATAATAGGGGATATGCCATGCATAACACTTAGATTTTAGGTATATCCATATAGACAACCACTGCAACTGCTACATCATAATGGAAGTGATTGATGCATGCCATAATAACATATGTCTATTATCGATTTATAGTGACTACACAAAAAATAATTAAATATTTTCATACACAATACAATAAATTATATAGATTACTTTTCATTTGTACTTTTATATATAATCAATGAAAATATTACAATTATTTAAGACTAAAATCCTAGATGAAAATTCCATCAAACAACAATAAGTTTATTCACAACTTGAACATTAATTAGAATCAAGTGAAATATGATCAAAATGTGTGATTTGTCCATATGACCTTGTTAACTAGACTCTATTGCATTGCATGAAGGCTTGACCCATGGACCTTCATAATTAAGTTGGAAAATGTTTAAGGATACCTTTTGACTACTTAAATCAACAAATATGTTAATCTAAAGTAAACTATGGGTTAAATGACAATCAATATTTGGGTTTGATAAATGTTTCTAAACTCTCATGATATTAGGTAGTGATTTTAGGCATCTACATCGGAGGGTAAGGTCCTCTCAAAGGATCACACCTACAACTATGTCCATCATGAACATAACAATGACATAATCCAAATAAGTTACCAATCTCAGGGTACCTAACATGGAGGCCAAAAAAAATTTCACCCATAAATTTCTAAGAAAATATAGGAGCACCTCATTATTATTGTAAAGATATTTTTCAAAAACCATAAGTCACCTAATCACTCAATATTCCATAAAATTCATGTGCTTCAGTCCACGAATGTATACTTATTTTCCATAGGAGGGTGTAAAACAATGCTAGAGTTGACAAACAAGCTCTTGAGTTGATGTTTTAAAATTTGTATATCTATCACCTCATTTCTATTAAGCCTCATACTATAATATTAAGAATCCTAGCCCTATATTTGAAAGTGAATCTTATGGCTCTTTGTATAGTATTTGTTGCTTGTAAAAGAAACAATTTGATTTCTTGATGATTTGATAACCATTGTCATTTTAGTGTTTTCATCTCTACTTGGTGGTTGGGAGTTAAACTTAGGTCATTTTCTAGTAGGGTATGATAGGTTTCGGTTATATTCATTTGTAGAGCCCAAGATAATATAATTTATATGTTCTAGTGAAACAAGAATAATAGATTTATATTTCCTTGCATAGTTTATAAAATTTAAAGATTTAAACCTACCTCATATGAGTGGTAGAAATAATAAAGGATAATGATGGAAACCTCTCTCATCCTTGTTTTGGTCACATGCACTCCTTTTTCTCCTAAAAACATGTCTTCTTCTCCTAAAATACAACCACAACTTTTTGAAATGGACTAGAAGCCATGAGACTTTTTCCTTAGTAAATTGACAAATTGATACATGTTACTATTGTGTGCCAATTTCTAGAAAATATATATATATATATATATATATGTATGTATGTATATATAATGTTTAATTTTCCAGTTTAGTTGAGTTATATGGTAGTTCAATGGGGTCCAAGTCTAATTAAACTAAAAGGTATCTTACTTTTAAAAAACACATGTGTATTCTTGTGTCAATTGTTCCTAACACCGCATTGCTACATTTTCACTCATCATCTTTATGTTAGGGGACAATTTTAATATTGTCTAACACTAACATAAATAGATCCTATTAAGTTTCAGAGACTTTATGCGATAAAATTCAAATATCATTTGAAATATATGCCTACATTATTTCCTATAATACCATAAATCAATTGAAATATATAGTAATAGTGAGAAATTTTGTACATGTATGTGTGTTAAAAAATTTGGTATTTTTTATTTCTTATGGGTAATGGGGTGGACAAACCCAACTGGGTTATTTAAAATGAGTTTAAAAATCTTTAAAAGGAAATTTTCATGATCAAAATTCCATGAAGCATAGCCTTGATCAAAATTCCTATTGAATTTAAAAAATAAAAATAAAACATAAATTAAAATAAAAAATTGAATTTATCAGCCTATTAATTTACTCTTTATAAACATCGTTTCATTCTAAAATGTCATAACTTTATATTCAAAGGAAGTAGAGTATGTACACTTTCATAAACATTTTTCTAGCAACAAATATACATTTCCATAAATTGTATCATAGTTGCTATCCCTTAGCCACATTATTATTATTATTATTAAATTAAGAAAATAAGACATTTTTTATTATTATTATTATTAAATTAAGAAAATAAGACATTTTTTATTAATAAAAACAAAAATCTAAATTATTTCAGCCCTGAGGGTTAGCTCAAGTGATCATGAGCCAAATATAAGATCTCTCCCTCAACTTTGGGTAGGTCACGGTTCGACTCTTGATCCTCTCAGGGTGTAGCTCCTATGTTCATGCCAAAATCATGGGGAAGTCCTCACAAAGATTTCCCAAAAAAAAAAAACTATTTAATTATTCAGAAAAAAAAATGTCATTTCATCTATTAATTAAACTATGTTTTCCATAATAATTAAATTAATAATATTTATACAAAAAAATCTATGTTCCATAAATTTCTAGAATAAGTAACATCCATTAAAAGTTATTTATATCTACAACTAGTGAATCCATATAAATCAAAAGTTATGTGGATAAGCATCAATCCATCATAACCATAAAAACAGTTACGTGTATTATATATCAAGTTAATAAAATAAAAATCATTAAAAAAAAAAACTAAATAGTAACTTTACTTAAATAGTTATTATCATTATTATCAATTATTAAAGGATTAATATAAAATTAAACATTTATACATTAAAAAAACACATGTAACAAATTCTTAACCATGGAGATTCACACTTAATAAGATTTATAAAAATATATATATATATGTTCCATAAATTTCTAGAATAAGTAACATCCATTAAAAGTGATTTATATCTACAACTAGTGAATCCATATAAATCAAAAGTTATTTGGATAAGCACCAATCCTTCATAACCATAAAAACAGTTACGTGTAGTATATATCAAGTTAATAAAATAAAAATCATTAAAAAAAAAAAACTAAATAGTAACTTTATTTAAATAGTTGTTACCATTATTATCAATTATTAAAGGATTAATATAAAATTAAACATTTATACTTTAAAAAAACACATGTAACAAATTCTTAACCATGGAGGTTCACACATAATAAGATCTATACAAAGAAATCTATGTTCCATAAATTTCTAGAATAAGTAACATCCATTAAAAGTTATTTATATGTTCAACTAGTGAATCAATATAAATCAAATGTTATGTGGATAAGCAGATAAGCATCAATCCATCATAACCATAAAAACAGTTACGTGTAGTATATATCAAGCTAATAAAATAAAAATCATTTTAAAAAAAACTAAATAGTAACTTTATTTAAATAGTTATTATCATTATTATCAATTATTAAAAGATTAATATGAAAATAAACATTTGTAAATTAAAAAAAAAAAACACATGTAACAAATTCTTAACCATGGACATTCACACTAACTTTGACATGAAGATTCTTAATTTTAAATGAGTTTTATTACAATACCATGCCTTATCTATAACACATGCTCAAAAAATCATAACTCATTTTGTATGGTAACTTTCTATATGACTTCTTTTAATTAATTAATAGATTAAAAATGAAAAAATAGTATAACTACTTTGGAGATGAATCTCAACCTTTGGTTTGTGTATACTACTAGGAATATCCAAGAATATTTTGTGGAGATTAAACCCTACCATCCATCTAATAACTATTGATAAAAAAAAATTAAAATTTGGATAGCTCTATTCCAAAAACAATTGTGGTGAGCCTGGAAAAGAATAGTTTTTCCACACAATTTCGACCAAATCGCAAAAAAAAACAATTCAAAAACAGTTATTAAGTTTCAGAATTTTAAGTGTTCCAAAAATCCTTGAGAGTGTTGAAGCCATTTCCTCCATTTTAAAACAATTCAAACACTCAGAGTTTTGAATTTGACAAAAAAAAATTGTTAAAGTGAAATAAACAAATTCTATTCCAAAATAAATATACCTATGACCTAATTATTAAATTGTATTAGTTTAAAAAAAAATCTTTTAAACTATTTTTTCAATCAAATTTATTTATAGTTTATTTTTTATTTTATGTAATATTTTAAATAAATACTGACATAAATTAAGTATTTAAACTTTTCAATTTATTAAAAAAAAAAAAAAAATTATATAATAAAAATTCAGTTTGCAACGGTCATTATTATCATTTTCTTTACGTTGAAGTTGGTTGTAACCATTCCGAGGTGTTGACTTTTCATATTAGAAATTCAATCAATTAAGCAAGTTGTGAGGTGGTTGGGATGGTTTAATGATAATCTCTTTACCTCAGTTTCAATTGCATGATATAATTATATTGAAAAAATTTGAAAACGTTTTTTGTACGCCTTCTAGGGTTTCTTCATATTAGAAATTCAATCAATTAAGCAAGTTGTGGGGTGGTTGGGAGGGTTTAATGATAATCTCTTTAGGTGAGTTTCAATTGCATGATATGATTATGTGAAAAAATTTGAAAAAAGTTTTTTGTACGGCTTCTAAGGTTTCTTCAGTGCTAAAAAAAATTTCAAGTTGTGGCTTTCCAATTAATTGAAAAATATTTAATTCCCATGCCAAAGTTTATATAAATAATTCCAAAATTTGTAAAAGAAAAGTATGTATAAAATTTAAATTTAATAATATAAAAGAATGAACAGATCCTTTGTTGGATGAATATGATTGATGCTTCAAAGGGAAATGTCCACCCGATACAGTAATCCCATGATACGATTGATGTGAGAAGGATGTACTCTAAGCAAAATAATCTACAAACTGATGTCAGAAGAATAAGAATAGTTCAAACGTATAAAAAACTGTTACTACTTGGTTTCCGTTTAAATTTTCAACTTAATTTGTAAAACTCAATATTGTATTTGTTTGCTAAAAAACAATTGCCTGGTTGGCTGTAATTTGTTAACTAAAAAACGATTGCCCAGTAGTGATGGTTGGTTGGTATTTACAGCCAATGGTTGGTTTGTTAAGAGGTTGTTTGCTGGTTTTGATATATTGCTTTTGTAGAGTGTGAAATATAAAAAATTTGAAATATTTTAAAATTTATAATTTAAATATGATTAAATATTTATATAATATAATATAAGATATAATATTATATTTTTATTTTATTTAATTTATAGGAAATTGTTAATATTAAAAAAAAAACTTTCTTTTTATTAATGTACCATGAGAAGCCATAGCTTCCTTTTTCACCAATAACAACCACACATGTTATTGGAAATATGTTATTGGCAATGGCGATGAGGGACAACTAAGGACATCTTTTTGGATGCAATGTTATTTGTTAGAATCCTAACTTCAAATCAAATTTGCTAAAAAACTTAAAGGAATTTGCTAAAAAACTTAAAGGAATTTGCTAAAATTTTTGCATCTCTTTATGTGCAAAATTGCAGACTTGTTAGGTAGAGGGTACTTGATATTCTGCAAAATTGCAGCTTTAGGTAGAGGTTACCTGATATTCTGCGACACTCTATCGGGTGGCTTCTAACTTATCACAAACTTGGGTCTACTTCTTTTTTGTTCAGATGAGTTGAGATCAAATTTTTACAATGCCAATTCAATAAATAAAGTGAATTGCTTTGGACAAATTTTATTTCATTACATGATTTCCTCGCTGAGATTCGTCACCATGGAAAACAAAAATCAACAACAGAGTTACTAGTGGAGTAGTAGTGCCAATGCCCTTCCATCCTCACATAAACAACAACAAGAGTAATATGTCTTTCTTATTATCAACTTTTCTTGAATGAGTGATCCATATAAAAATACATATTTCCAATAATATGCCTTTTATTGGAAATATGTTAATGCAATTGCCCCCTGGGCCGATTCTAGGAATCGCCCCCTGGGTCGACTCTCAGAATCGCGCCCCTGACTTGCCAGGGGGTCAATTCCCAGAATCGTCCCCCTGGCCTATCAAGGGGCTGATTCCTAGAATCACCCACTGGCCTACTAGGGGCAATTCTAGGAATCACCCTCCTGGCCTGCCGAGTGCGATTTTGGGAATCGCTCCAGGGGGTGATTCTGAGAATCGCCCCCATTAGGCCAGGGGGCGATTTTGGGAATCAGCGCCCTGGTATGCCAAGGGATCAATTCTTAGAATCGGCACAAGAGGGTGATTCCCAAAATCGGCCCCATCACAAGCCAGGCGGGCGATTCTCATAATCGTCCCCCTGGCCTACAAGTGGTTCGATTCTAGGACCGTTTTGTGTTTTTCCTAGGGCGAACAAGCCCACAGCCAGGTGTGCCCGGCCGTGGGCTCGCCTGCCTTGAGGAAAACACAAAACGACTTCTCAGAATTGCCCCCTAGCCTACGAGAGGACCTGTTCCCATAATTTCCCCCTTGGCCTCCTAGGGAAATTACAATCGCCCCCCGGGCCAATTTTCAGAATCGGTCCCCTAGCCAGACATCAACCCAGGGTGGAGACTCCCGACAAGCCAGGGGGCAATTCTTGAAATCGCCCCCCTAGCCTACCGGATGCGATTCTCATAATCTGCCCCCTAGCCTATCAGGGGCAATTCTGGGAATCAGCCCAAGGGGGCGATTATGAGAATCACCCCCGGTAGGCTAGGGGGTAATTCCCATAATCGCCTCATGGCCTACCAAGGGTGATTCTAGGAATCGGCCCAGGGGGTGATTCCCATAATCGTACCCCTGGCCTGCGAGGGTCGATTTCCAAAATCACCCCCTTGACCTGCCAAGGGTGATTCCCAGAATAGCCCCCATGGCCTTTCGGGGGAGATTTTGGGAATCGGCCCAGGGGGCAATTCGGGTAATCGGCCAAAGGGGGCGATTCCGGGAATCAACCCCCTGGCCTGACAGGGGGCCATTCCGGGAATCAACCCCCTAGCCTGACAGGGGGCGATTCCGGGAATCGACCCCCTAGCCTGACAGGGGCCGATTCTGGGAACCAACCCCAGGGCAAGGACGGACAGGGGATCGTTTGTCCTTTTGCACAGGGCGAGCAGGCCCACACCTAGATGTGACCGCCCACAGGCAGTTCCTGTGGGTGGACATGACCGACTGTGGGCATGCTTTCCCGTGGCAAGGCAGTGCATTGGGTGGGTGCGTCAGGCAATAGGGGTGCACGACCATAGCACGTCGGCGTGCCACGAGCGGGCATATCCACGGTCATGGGCGCCCACCCACATGCACTGCCTGTGGGTCAACACGCACAGTCATGGGCCTGCCCGTCCTTGGAAAAACGCAAAACAGCCTCCTAGCCTACCCGATGGTCGATTCCCAGAATCGGCCCCGACAAGCCAGGGGAGCGATTCTGGGAATCACCCCCATGGCCTGCCGAGGGTGATTCTCAAAATCGCCCCCTGGGTTGATTCCCAAAATCGCCCTCAGCAGGCCAGGGGCGCGATTCTGAGAATCACCCCCACTCCTCCCAAGAGCGAGTCTCAAAATCACCCCTAGCTCAGAATCACCCCCACTCCTCCTAGGAGCAAGTCTCAAAATCACCCCTGGCTCAGAATCACCCTCTATCCTACCAGGGGCGATTCTAGGAATCGGTCGAGGTCTAATTCTGAGAATCACCCCTGGCAAGCCAAGGGGAAATTATGAGAATCAACCTCCATGGCCTAGCAAGGGACCGTTTTGTGCTTTTCCTAGGGTTGGAAGGCCCACGGTCAGGCGCGACATTAGACTAAGGCACAACGACCCCCTAGCAGGGGGCTTGCCAAGGGACCAGGGACAAATGAAATATAAATAAATAAAAATTCTAAGGAATGAATTTTTTCGTTTCAAAATCCAACCCCTATATGAACCCAACATCCAACTTGTCATGGGGGTCAATTTGCATGTTTCTGGTCTTTTTTCATTTCAAAATTGCTCCCTTGGGTCGATTCTCAAAATCCACCCCATGGATGTTGTCCCCTAGGTTGATTCCCATAATCGCCCCCAGTAGGCTAGGGGGTGATTCCCATAATCGCCCCTAGCTTGTCAGCGCCAATTCTTGGAATCGACCCCTTGGCAAGCCAGGGGGCGATTCTCACAATTGGCATAACGAGGTGATTCTGAGAATCACCCTGGCAGGCCAGGGAGTCGTTTTTCATTTTTCCCAGGGTGGGCAGGCCTACAGTCGGGCACAACACGTCACTAAGGCATAGTGGCCACTTAGTGGGGGCTTGCCAAGGGACCAGGGACAAATGAAAAAATAAATAATTTATTCTCTAAGGAATGGATTTTTTTTTGTTCCCTACATTTGATAAGTCAAAATGTTTTGAATACAATTATTATGTGCTTAGGGGGAACCATTATGTAGAAGCTCAAAGGTAATTGATGGAGGAATATCTCAATAACTCACCCTTTGAAATAATTAAATGTATCGTTTATGCTAGTTTATCAAATACAGGAGCAAATTTATTTCCATGGGATCATAATACAGATAATGAGTATAGGATGTCTATCGCTTTCATCCAAAGGGTTAGATTTATTCATAATGAATTTAAAGAAAAATGTGGTGGGGATAAGACAAAAGGTTTTTTTTAGACTATAACGATTATTGGAATTAAAGGTGGCAAACCAGCTGTCGCGTGCTTGAGCATTACAGCAAGCTCTGAGATTGAAATTCCTATTACATAGAAGCAGATGCCGCTTTTGAAACATTTCCAGCAGAGATCAAGCCCCGGATTGTCTGATGACAGAGTTGCAAAACACCTAGCTTAACCTTTTCGTTCCTTGCTCTAGCATGGATTGGTAGCAAACCTCCTTTAAACCAAAGTCCGCCTTAACTTTCACAGAACCCCCTTCCATCAAAAGAGAGGCTGTACAGGTCCTTCAGCTTCCCCGTCCAATCTTCAACACAATGAATTGAGAGGAATGGAACGAGATAGGTTCATACAGAATTTCATGAGATGGAAGCGCTAACAAGGAATCCTCAGAGTAAGGAACCATTGCTTTTAAAGTCTATGGTAGGCGCTTTAACATTCGAGCAGAAGGAAAAGTATCGGAGGATAGAGCGCATTTAGGAACATGGATCCAGCGGGTTGTTCTGAAAAACAGTGCCTTCATCCTCTTGTTCTTTGCAAAGAGGCAGACTTTGGGAATCTGATTGATCTGCTTCAGCCATTTTAATTCTCTGTGAATCAGACTTCCCTTTTCTAGATAGATGATGGCTTATTGACCATATAGAGACCGGGAACATTGACTGCAAGAGGGGGAACAGGATAGGTTTTGAAGTCAAAATGAGAGCATGTCGACCAACAGGGGATTAAGGAATGGTGCAGCAATCCTCAACAGAGTTGACTAACAGGGTTCTTCTGCTACGGGTAGAGCCCAGATTGGCTTCAAGGTCAGCTTGATCGTTCAGATGCCTCAGAATATGGAAAAAGGATATTTTCCGGAACAGGACCAGAGTAAGCCTGATTTTCTTGAAAATGGAAGCTAAGTGGATCTGAGAGGGGTTTGTGTTGAGATTCAGCGCCTGGATGATCAGCCTGGAGTCTCCAAAGACTGACAGAGTCAGTATGTTCCTTTTGATGGCCAGATTAAGCCCTTGCCACAGGGCCAAAGCCTCAGCTTTGTTATTAGATTCGATGCCCAGCCCCCATTGATATCGAAACTCAGTAGATCCATCCGGATTTAGTAGAACTCCACCTCCACCCGCAGCTCCGGGGTTACCCTTAGAGGCCCCGTCGAAGAAGAGGCAGTGTTCCTCCAAGGCAGATCACCATTTGATAAACATCTGTTCTTCCAGGCGGATTTCCCAATTCGCATGGGGGACTGCAAGGGACAAGGGCTTGGAATCGTAGTTTGGAACCAGTTCTTTGAGCCATAGCTTCTCCTCACTGTCCAAAGCTGCTTCATTTTTTATTGCATGTTTGGTATCCAGAGTTTCTCCCAATAAAGCTTGGATTTTAGTTATAATTTTGCCAGGAGTACATTTTTCATCCCTGAAAATTCTATTGTTCCTCTCCAACCACAGCTTCCAGCAGGTGAATTTAGGGATCCACATCCAGGCTGTCTTGAGGAGGCATTTTTTAGAGAGATCGAACGGAGATAGTGAGGCCCAGTTGTGAAGCAGGGTAGGAATATTACCAGGAATCTCGACTTTGTCAGCCCCTGATCTCAGGACCCCCCTCCAGACATCACGGGCAAAAGGGCAGAGCAATAACAGATGATTAGCGGACTCTTCCTCTGACACACACAGAGGACATCTGGAAGGTCCTTCCATTCCACGTTTTCTCAGGTTATCTCTAGTGAGAATGTTGTTATGAGCTAATGTCCAGCAGAAGAAGTCAATTTTGGGCAGCGAAGGAAAAGCCTAGATAAATCTCCATTGAGTAGGATCAGGGGGAACATTAGGAATCGCTGTCCTGCTTTTGTAACCTTCAGAAACTGTGAAATTGCCAGAGAGGGAGCCCCACCCTCTTTTGTCCTTGGTTGTTGCTTTGATTGGAGATTTTCCTTGAAGCTTATCTAACAGAAGCGAAGCTTCAACCTGCAGCTGTTGGGGAACCTCTCCCAGATTCCAACTAGCCCAACGTCTTCCAGTATCTTCCGTCCAGGTTGAGATGTCCCACAGGGTATTCAGATTGTTGGACTGTAGCCAGATTTTAATATTTGTCAGACCTTCAACATGGTTCAGTGGTTGTTCACCAAGGATTGGGTCATCCCAAATTCTGATTTTTTTTCCATTACCTGGTATCCAGTATAGATTGTGCCTGAAATGCTCCATAGCTGAGAGACAGAGTTTGAAAATCAGAGAGCCTTTACTGGTTTTTGGGGGCTGGTCCAAGCATCTCAGCCGCTGTCCATTGAAGTATTTCTTCCACAGCACTTTCTTACTCCAACTAGCCTTCCCAGCAACGAGACTCCATAGAATTTTGGAGCCCAGGGAGAGATTCTGGGCACCCAGATCTCTTAAATGAAGACCTCCTTCCAGAGTTGGATTTTTAATAGTGTCCCATCTTACTAAATGAAGTCTTTTTTCATTATTTTCCCCCCTTCCCAGAGGAATCTTCTCAGCAGACTGTCCAATTTACTGAGGAAGGTTTTGGGAGCAAGCATAATAGAATGTTGATAAAGAGGCATACTTGTGAGGACAGATTTCATTAGGATAACCTTCCCTACAATATTCAGCCAAGTGGATCCCCAAGCTTGAATTCTGTGTTTTATTTTGTCAAGCATAGGCATCCAGTGGGCCACTTTAGGAATGGTTTTGAAGATTGGGATCCCCAGATATTTAAAAAACTCCCAGGTCTGAATTCCTTTCATCTCTAGAAGCCTAGCAATATCAGCAAGTTCCTTGACCGAGCAGTTCCAGCTGTAGATAGTGCTTTTTAGATAGTTTATCTTGCTGCCTGAGACCTCCTTGTAGATGTCCAGCTCCTTCTTAAAAGATCTTGTAGAATTTATGCTCGCTCCTCCAAGCAGAAGAGTATCATCGGCGAATTGGGCATGGTTAATGTCTTTAACATTGGGAACCATTCTGAGTCCTGGCAGAGATTGGATTTGTTGACAGCAGTCAAGTTGGAAGTTGAGCACCGAGGCTTGAATAGCGTAGAGGAGCGGGGAGAGCGGGCAACCTTGTCTTAAGCCCCTTGAGGCATTGAAGAACTTTGTTGATCGGCCATTAACCAGCAGTGCAATCCAAGGGGAGGCAATGCAGGCTTTCACCCAATTAATGAAGCTTATGGAGAAGCCCAGTTTCTTCATAACAGCATAGAGGAAATCATGTTTCACCCTGTCAAAGGCGTTTTCCAGATCGAGCTTTATCACCATTCCTTTCTCTTTTCGTTGGCAACTTGAATGAACTGCTTCTTGCACCAGCACAATATTGTCCAGAATCTTTCGCCCTTTGATGAAGCCACCTTGATTTTCCCGAATTATGTCCGGCAAAACATTCTTGAGACGATTGGCGATTGTTTTGGTGATCAGCTTATAACTTGTATTACACAGTGAAATGGGCCGGAATCTACCAAATTCAGAAGCTCCTTTCTCCTTCGGTATCAGGGCAAGGAAGGCCGAGTTGGTGCTACCTCCAATCTTGGAACATGATTGTGACTTCCTGACCATTCTCAAAAGATCTTTATTAATTATAGGCCAGCAGGTCTGAAAAAATCTGGCATTGAACCCATCAGGCCCAGGAGCTTTATCCGGCTCCATGCAGTCCAAGGCCTTCTTGAGCTCATCCATGCTGATCGGAGCGGTAAGCATAGAGTTAACAGAGTCTTGAACATAATGAGGAATTAGATTGAAGGGATGGGCTTGGGAGTCTAAAGGAGGATTATCAGGAGCCGTATAGAGCTCTTTTAAGAAGGTGAAGGCAGCTCTTTTGATGCCTTCAGGATCTTTGACCATGGCATCGTGGGACCGAATTTCTGAAATAAATTTGAATTGCTTGCGAGCTTCGGCTTGCTTATGGAAAAAACTGGTATTCTTGTCGCCGGCTTGTAACCATAAGTTTCTGGATTTTTGTCTCCAGTATTCCTCTTCATCCCTGTTGGCTCTATGGAGAATTTTTTACAACTCGACTTCTCTTTGAATCATACTTTGAGAAACAACAGAGTTCTCCATTGCAAATTGGTGGGCAGCAAGGTTTTCTAAGGATTCTTTTCTCTTGGCAGCGGTTGTTTTCAGAGTTTTGGCCCACTCCTTGAGTCTTCTTTTAAGGCCCCTCAATTTTTCTTCCCATACGTAGAATGGGGATCCCAAGATCTATCGATTCCAAGCTTCTGAAACCACTTCATGAAACCCATCTTGCTGGATCCACATAGGACTGAATCTAAAAGGTATTGGGCCAAGGTTTCCATCCAGGGAGAGCTCGAGGCTAATAGGTTTATGATCAGAGGTGCAATTTGGGAGGATTTTAGAGGAGGCTGAAAGACCACAAGTAAGGAAAGAGGATTGGACAAGGAATCTGTCCAGGCGAGCAGCTATGTGGTTAGGCCCTAATCTTTTGTTAGTCCAGGTATATTTCCCTGCAGTGGGCTTGATATCCTCAAGATCCCAGTCTAGCATAATGTCTTCCACCCATTCTCCGGCTGGGTCCCTTACTGGGGAACCCCCCTTTTTCTCATCAATGGCTAAAGTGACATTCAGATCACCTGCAATAATGATATTTTCTAGATTGTGTAATAAAAGAAAGGACTGAATCGAGTTCCAGCATAGTTTTTTCTCCATTGGAAGGACCGGAGCATAAATATTGGACATACTTACTTGTTGACCAGAGTCTTTGTGAAGGAGCTGGGTGAAGATCCAATGAGAGAAGTTTTCTTCTTGAATCAATTCATATTTGGAGTTGTCCTAAAAGGAGGCAAGCCCGCCAGAGGCACCCTTAGCACTGACAGCACTTCCGGGACCTTTGCGCCAGAATGTCTTACTAGTTTGGAGGAGTAAATTATCCTCCATATTTGTCTCCTGGATGAGCAGGCTTTCAGGCGAATGGATCCTGACTATATCTTTCAGGGCTTCTTCTTTCAGTTTGCTGCCTAACCCTCTGCAATCCCAGGAGACGTACTTCATTATTTACTGATTTGGGAGGTAGTGGCTCCTTTTGGAGCTCTGCTCTGCTTTCGTCCGGATCTGGTGTTCATCATTCCTTTGAGGGTTTTCTGGGATCCTTGCAGGACGTCCAGATAAGTTTTCTCCTCTCTCTGTTTCTTCTTAGATTTCCGACCCCTAGCCGACTTGATAGGGGTGATTTGAGAGCCATCTGATTCGGTGTCTCTCTCTTCTGACTCTTCACCCGAGTCAGAGGCTAGGCTAATATGCTCCTCAGTACCTTCGTTTCCCCTTTGATCAGCAGCAGCTAGAGGATCGGTTGGATTTTCTTCGGTTTCTTTCAGCTTATTCGATTGGTCTTCAGTTTCTTCGTGACTCTCTGTTACAATCACCTTTTCAACTGATGGGGGACCTTCTTTTGTGATTGGTCTGAGAGATGGGTTGGGGTTTCCCCATTGTTCCAGTTTTTGTCTGAACAGTAGGCTTTAAGACTACCTTGCCTTTTTTATCTCTTTCCATCCTTCTTCTTCCACCTTGTCCTTTGATGGGGCTTTAGGACAGTTTCGTTGGAAATGACCATGCTCATGACAGATTCTGCACTTAAAGGGCAGTTGCTCGTAGTCCAGTTTCTAGTAGTGATGCCAATCTCCAACTGAGATTTTAACAGCTTCTGGTAGAATAGCTTCCAAGTCGACTTCCACGCAGATTCTTGCGCAGGTGTATTGGCCTCTATTGTCAGCTTTGTTTATGAATCAACCCAGCCCGTTTCCAATCTTTTGAAGGGATTGATAACTCCAGCAGTGGATTGGCAGGTTGGGGAGCCGGACCCAAATAGGAACCTCTTTTGGTACATCAACTGAAGGGTCAAAGTCAAGGGTCCATTTGTTCAGGAAGAGGCCTTAGTTTCCCATGAAATACAGTCCATTTCTGAACACCAAGTCACGATCATCCTTGGTAGTGAATTCGAAAATGAAGAATCCTCTACCGACAGCATAACAAATCACGTTGTTCGACAGTAAAGGCCTCCAATTTCGTTGGACCCATTCATCTGTCGATTTTGTTGAAGGCCATCTACCCATAAATTGCCTGACCAGCCCTCTGTCAACCAAGGCAAGAGCTATTTTGATCGGCTGTTCTTCAGGCAGAGTAATCTCTGGTATTTCTTCGAGTTTTTTAATGAATGTCAGTACTTCAGGAAGAGGTCGTTTTCTCCCTTTCTAAGACAGCAAGTTCCGAAATGCGGCTGTTGTTGAGTTTGGCGGGGTGGGAGAGGACTCTCCGCCCCCTGGAGTTCCCATGGCAGCGTCGGCGCAGCACGCAGCTTGACCTAATTGCAGAGAGGAGCGCGCACTCATGTCGAGAAAATCCACCCTACAAAACGGGGGTAAGACAAAAGTTAGTCTATAATTTCGGAATGAATGTTGTATGGAAATAGGCTATCAAATTGAGGAAAAAATCAATTCAAAAGGCGGCAAAGTACATTTTGATATATTCATAAGTATTGATAACATTTTCCAGTTAGCATTTAGAACTGGAGAGATATGGGAATTGATTAATGATATTTTTAGCATGTGGGAGAACATTATGTTATGAAACCAGCTCAAGAAAAGATAGAAAATATAGATCAACGCCTTAGAATTCAGCCTCTTCGAGGGGGCAACCTCCTTTAAATTACATAAATGAACAATTCTTGGATGATACAAATGAAAAGACCTCCTTTCTATATATAGGAGTCTAAGGGGTCATAACATAATCAGAGCCGACATAACAATAATAATGTAAGGGCACAATAATAACAATAGTGGGCTTCTATGGGGCACAATAGTAACAATATGGGCACTACATGGGTACATCAATATAATAAGTGGGTTATACTAATAACAATAAGGGGTTACACTAGTAGTATAGGGGCCTAACATGCCCCTCTCCTTCAAACAGTGTTGTTCTCAATGCTTGAGTAGTTCTTGATGCTTCTGTATAAAATTCTTGTCCTCCCATGTGGAATATTCAGCAGGTAAGTTCTTCCACTTGATGAGATATTCTGAAATTGATCGATTTCGTAGTTTTCGGGTTCTTGTTTCTGTGACTGCTCCTGGTTCCAATATGATTTTTCCTTCCTCTTCAATTTATGGCAATATTGTTTGAATTGGGATCTTTTGCAACTTTTGAATAAGTGGCCATACTTCTTCGTCCTTCTTCCATTCATCCCTTGCTTCGTTTATCCAATCTGTTTGGATAATATAAATAGTACAAAACAATTCTTCCACATCCTCATCCTTGAAGAGTCTTCCCATTCGGTAAGGTCGCCATTTTTTAAGTGCATGTAGTATTGCCAACATTTCCTTCTCATAAATAGCTTGCTTGAGATGTAGCAGTAAAAATACCCAATCACCTACATCAAAACATTTTTCACTACGATGTTGATCTACCTGTTGTTTCATTTGATTTTGCACCGAAGTGGTATTATCCTTTAAAAGTTGGAGAACTTGTTGTTGATGCTCGATGTGATCTTTCACTACTTGAAACTTTTTCTTCTTGATATGTCCTTCTATCTCTAAAGTTTGAGGAGTGGTAATTTCTTCCAATCCTTTACAAGATATGGTCGGATTCATTTCTTGATGTTGGATGTGATCTTTCACTTCTTGAACATTTTTCTTCTTGATATGTCCTTCTATCTTGATAGTTTGAGGAGTGGTAATTTAGAACAATGAGTTACAAGATATGGTTGGATTCATTTCTTCTTTCTCGATGTGATCTTTCACTTCTTGCGCCTTTTTCTTCTTGATATGTCCTTCTATCTTGAGAGTTTGAGG
Source organism: Pinus tabuliformis (assembly GCA_031772625.1). Lineage (NCBI taxonomy): Eukaryota > Viridiplantae > Streptophyta > Pinopsida > Pinales > Pinaceae > Pinus > Pinus tabuliformis. The sequence goes on from CM062820.1 coordinate 511,851,673, forward strand.
AGTGGTAATTCTTGCCAATGCTTTACAAGATATGGTCTGATTCATTTCTTCTTTCTCTGGGGTGGGGTCCTGGCGTATATCTTCTTCTTTTGATGTTTCTTGATCCTTTTCTTCCTCCTCTTCATATTCTATGTAAAATAATTTCTTCTCAGCACACTTATGACCTTTAGTGCATTTGCTATCACAATTGTAACAAAGCCCTTTTTCTTTTTTTTCTTCCAATTGTTGTGGTGTAACCCTTGTAGGTTGTGGAAGGCTAGGAGAAACAACACTTCCATCTTTATAGTTGTGAGGGGTACGCTTCCTGCTTTCCATAATTTTTCTTTCCACTATGTCACAAAGCCCTTTTACCCTTTCTAATTGTTGTGGTGTTGCTCTAAAGAAGGTGTTGCTCTTTGTATCCTCATAATGTGCTATCATTTCCTCCGTGAAAATTGACCACCTAACAAGTTGTTTACGAGAACAAAGCCCTTTGTACCATAAAAATTGATCTGGTTCTAAATATGAAGATGCAATACATACCTTTTGTAACAGTAGAAACCATGTAGATCAAAATATTTCTCCATCTGAAGTATCCAATTTACCGGATCCTTGCCATCAAACTTCCTCATCTTGCTTTTTCTTGATTTTAGGAGCTCGACTTTGAAACGACTATAACTATGTACTTTCAGATCTTTAAGTTCTGAAATTGCGACCTGTAGTAGCCCTCTGTGTCCTCTTTCCAATGCCACCAGTCTGATCCAAATTGGATTCTCTAAGAAAGAGTTATGCACAATATCCCAAGATGACCTGATTATAGACCTTTCCAGAAGAGTGAACTTGTATGAAGTGCCACGTGTCACTGTTTCGACCTTTGGATCTGAAAAAGATATACAAAATACTACAGTCTGTCCTCTTTTTGTACCTTCTTATGAAATTTCAATCCGATCCCCAGAGAGAAAGTTATGACGATTTTCCCCAGGTCACTTGTTTTGAATGTAATTCAGGAGTCTACAAAAATACCAACTTTCTCAGATCATATCTCCGCAAATATCACGCAAAAAGCTCTAAAATTCGGACCCAAGGTTCAGCGCAATTTCTTCTCAAATGGGTTTTTCTGCAACTTCTGAAACGTCACAGAAAAAAGTTATAGCGAAAATGCCACGATGACATGTTTGGAGCAGCGAAACCCTAGAATCCAAAGCTCTGATACCAAATGTTATGAAACCAGCTCAAGAAAAGATAGAAAAGATAGATCAACGCCTTAGAATTCAGCCTCTTCGAGGGGGCAACCTCCTTTAAATTACATAAATGAACAATTCTTGGATGATACAAATGAAAAGACCTCCTTTCTATATATAGGAGTCTAAGGGGTCATAACATAATCAGAGCAGACATAACAATAATAATGTAAGGGCACAATAATAACAATAGTGGGCTTCTATGGGGCACAATAGTAACAATATGGGCACTACATGGGTACATCAATATAATAAGTGGGTTATACTAATAACAACAATGGGTTACACTAGTAGTATAGGGGCCTAACACATTGGCATTTAAAACCAGAAGGTCAAAAAGTCTAAACCATTGATATGTCGCAGCAGTAAATCAGGTCCTGAAATGAAGCAACTTCCAGAAGATATGACTATCACACCTTGGAGAACATTGCAAGGAGTGAAAGATGAAAAACTTGTCAAATTAATATTATCTCTTGTGAATTCAGAGGAATTATCATTAGACGAAATGTGTGAGGAATTTCAAAAGTAAGTTTGTTGAATTATTTTTACTTTTTTCTAGATTATAATTTTCTTTTAAATATAACATATTGTTGTTAGTAGTATTTGTTATACAGATCATTATATCAACTTTTTTTACTCTATATATTCAGTCACAAGGTTTACATGAAAATATAAGAACAAATGGTTAAATTGTTGAATGAAGATAGTTGGGATGATGTTGTACGCAACTACCCAGATTCAAGTTCTACATCAACACTCAAAGATTTTTATCTTACATTTAAAAAAATATGTTTATTTATACTTCATTTGTATTCATCTCTATACTATTTTTATTTTATAATTTATACATATATTTGTTTATTTTATTAAAAATGAAGAAGGATGCAAATGGACCACCAGATAGTTTCAGATGCTTTATTGAAAAAATTAACATCAAAATATCGAGAAAGAAGCATCTTAGTAATGTTTAACTTGATCCAAATCTTACTCATTTCATTTGGAATGTGCTTGACACTATTCAGTATCAAATAATACAAAATGGTTGTGAATACATTATTAAACTTATACCTAAAAGCAATTATTTCCTAATTATTGCATATATTCCCCATGGTTTAAATATCCCAAACATTAACTATGATAGTGACCCTTATACTTATCAAGCTCTTAGTAAAGTGGTTGCGGGATTTGTAGAAGTCAAATCATCACCATTATGTATATTTGTAACATTTCATTCAGACACACAATTGTCAATGTTATTGACAAGCTTCAATTGGAAAGCAAACTCAAGGATGCAACTTACATGGTAAGATGTTGAAATTGTATGTTTGATTAATGTTAAAAAATTCATTTATGTACAAGTTAATTGAACTTTTTACTATTTCATGTTATAGGCAAAAGTCAAATATTATTAACCATGAAGATCAAACGACTATAAGTGATTGTGATTTCAACCATGTTAAAAGTTGGACAAAAGATGATAGCTATAAGTCTATGCTTCTTAATCGAGTAGATGGAAGAAGTCCTAGCCAAGTACTAGTTTATGATGTTGTTTTAAAAAAACTAGCATGTGAATATAAAGAAGCAAAAGGAGAGATAGTTAACATTTATCAAAAACCACAATCATTGATTAACTATCTTATAGACTTATGTTCAAATGAAGGAGATTGGGCTCTGGATTTATTCTCAGGCTCAGGTAAGTTTTAATATATAAGACTGAACTTCAATATCTTCTTTTTTAATTTATATATGATTATACTAATTTACTTCATTATTTATTTTGTACTTCATAATTGGGTACAACATTAGAATGTTGCCTACAAAAAATAAGAAATTGCATTGTCATTGAAAAAGACCCAGTATAGTGCAAATTTATTCAACAAAGAATTAATGATCTTCAATTTCTTCCAGATGCAATGCAAGAAATTGGGTTGAGGAAAGGCGATTTTAATGAATCACGTGTGGAAAAAAAGGCAAAGGAACCTCACCCACCATTAGATGGAATGACTGGAAAGGCATGCATTGGGAGATCCACATACATCAAAGATCCATCAAAAGAGGGAAAGATGGCGGTCTCTGAAACTGGCGTAGAGCTAGCCCTAGGCCCGTAGGGCCGAGCCTAGGGCCCAGAAGTGATGAACGGGGTGCAGGCTCTGGCAGACGACCACGTCTTGTTGATAGTCTGGAGGGAATCGGCAGATGGAGGTTAACCTAGGAATGTACAGACACCTGGAGGGTAGCTCAGCAAAACGGTGAAGGTTGTTTTACTGTAAGGGAAAACGGTTTTTGGTTACGGTCCGTGATTTTGAAGCAACCGACAGCCCGACAGCGATCGCTAGCTCGAAAGTAACCATGGTTATCGCGGAAGAAGGAATTGATCTCAACCCCTCCATGGAGGATATCCTCTCCGTTTGGGGTAAAGACCCAACTCCCCAGAATGTGGAACATTATTTTGGTCAAGTGAAAGGCTTCGCCACCCGCCCGTTCTGTTCGAAGACTGAGAAACAGCTCCAAATATCCTCCCCTCCGCTTAAGGGCCGGTGTGAAACGGCAATCGAAAATCAGGAAGGAAAGCCCTTTTACCCGTCCCAAAGTTTGAGCCAGAAGATCCCGCAGTCAACTCCTTCCCTCGACGGTATAGGGGCCCTTGGATCTTCAGGCCCGGTGCTCTCGGGTGGGCTAGAAGACATAGTCATCCTGGGGTCGAAGATTGGGCAAAGCCCGGACGGGAAGACGTGAAGCTCAGCTCCTATCACCAGGGTTTCTCTAGCAGCTAGTCGGATCAGCGTAAAGGAGGCAGGAGGGCAGGATCAGCGTACTGAGGAGCCACAGACCACAAGGGGGGACGATTGGCGGCAACCTCAGGGGCCTCAGGTAAACATCCAGTCTCATCTTGAACCCATTTTTCAATCTGCTATCTCGTCTCAGGAGCATTACAACATCTCCCTTCCGTGTGGCCCTATAGCCCACAGAGGCCATCAGGAAAATGAAACCCTAGGCAACTTACCCAGTGGCCCAAAGCCCCCAGAAGGGCAGAGGAAAAAGCAAAGAGTAATAAAATCTCAAGGGGTCGAAAGGAATTTGGTGCTGGGGATGGATGTCAATATTGAAGAAGCTCTGGAGGTTGCAGAATGCACCTTGGTCGGTAGAGCAAGAGGGAGGTTCTTTTCTTCGGATTTCATTAAGTCCTGGGGGAAGCAGAACTGGCAGTCGGAGCTCATCAGTGATTTTAGGGTTCTAACACTGGCAAAAGGCTGGTTCTCGGTTCGGTTTGAGTCCAAAGAGGCTGCGGAATGGGTAAGGTAGAGAAATTGGTCCATTGGGCACATTCCGGTGCTATTCAAAAATTGGAGCCCCTTGTTTGACGCAGATCATGAAAGGGTTGAGGCTTTTCCTGTATGGGTCAAGGCGCCGGGATTGCCTTCGTTTCTTTGGGCTGATTCAGTTTTTAAATCTATTGGAGATAGATTGGGTACTTATCTGGAGACTGATAAGTCTTATCTGGAAACAAACAACAGAGCCATGGCGCGAATCCTTGTTAACTTAAACCCCAGCGGAGGCTTAGCAGAAAAAATCATTCTCCAATATAGGGACTACGTGTTTGAACAGATTCTGGATTATGAGTACTTGCCGTTTCGCTGTCACCGATGCCACGAATATGGGCATCTAGCCAAGGAATGCCCCTTGGGCAGACGGAGGAGGAGGTTCCAATGAACGGATTTGGGCAATCGGCGCTCTCAGTATCAAAGCTCCAAAGAACCCTCAGTAATCCAGGAGGAAGATCAAAGGGATATTGATCCTCTTCAGGGAAGCAAGGTCCAGGAAGCTGTCCCTCAAGAAAGGCCGAAGGAGTTGCAAGAAGTGGGAGCGCAAACAGTAGAAGCTTCACAGCATGCGGACGAGGAGCACCCTAGCCCAACCACAAGCCCTGCTGCGGACCAGAAGGGTACGAATTTGATTGCATCTCTCTCCTCTCTAAATTCAATTTCTGATGAAGTCCTAGTTGATCGTTCTGTGTTTGATCCTACCATTATTTCTGCTCCTTCTGAATCTACTATCAAAATCACAAGCACTATTGAGGGTCCCCTGGAAACATGTCTTGAAAACTGTATTGAAACCCTTTCGAACGCAATTCCTTCTCTGGATTTGAATAGTGATGGATGTCGCCTTGACCCCGTCTCCCTGAGCCAGCTACCCCATTGTCCTTACAACCTCCACTCTCAGGGATTAAAACCCAGCCCGATGCCTTCCATGAGGGGCATAGATCCTTCCCCTTCCCTGCTCCAGGTGGGGAAAAAAAGGGGCAGGAAGTCAAAGCTCTCTGCAGCTAAGGTCCAGGCCATTTTTGATGTGGTAGACGGGAAACAGCAATCTATCACAGGGGCACTTAGAGCAGTGCAAAGCCCCGGGCCTGTTTCAAAATGATTATATTCTCTTGGAACTGCAGGGGTTTAGCCAGTAAACCCAAAAAATTGGCCCTGAGGGAGTTAGTCTTGATTTCAAAACCTGATGTCATACTCCTTCAGGAGACCCTGGGGAAAGGGGAGGACATTGTGTCACTGCTCAAAGGCCTTTTACCAGGCTGGGCTTTCTCAGCTCTGGATGCTGAGGGCCACTCCGGTGGCTTGGCGGTAGGGTTCAGAGAAGGCAGAATCAAGGTTCGAAATCAATGGGGAATGAAGCAGGTGATGGGGATTGAGTGTCAATCTACGGAGTTTGAGTTCCCTTTTACTATTATTAACATTTATGGGCCTTGTCAGGGTAGGATTCCCTTCTGGAACAGTTTGGTGGGAAGCTCGCTCGTGAAAAATAACCTTGTGCTGATGGGAGGAGATCTAAATTTCTCTCTAGGAAGAGCCGAGACATGGGGGCCAAATGCAAGAGAGGATCCGCAGTCGGAGTTCTTTATGAATCTCTTAGCCACAAATAATCTAATAGAAGCAAATCTCATCAAACTGAAACCTACCTGGCGAAATAAAAGGGCAGGGGAAGCGAGGGTGGCTAAGCAATTAGACCGCTTCTTAATTAATGAGGATTTGGCTGCTGCTATCCCTCTTCACAGGCAATGGGTAGAGGAAGGAGGCCCCTCGGATCACTTCCCTATTTTCACTGAGCTTTCTACCGGGCCCTCGAAGCCTCCTGCTCCATTCAAATTCAATGCATCCTGGCTTCAAGAGGAGTCTTTCAACAAGTTGTTTAATGAAACTTGGATTCACCCGAATAGAGGATCCCAAGAGCAGAAAGGTTTTTTATTTATGGAAAACCTCAAAAGGCTAAAAAAGGCAACAATTTCTTGGGCAAAGGAAAGGAAACAACAACAGGATGAAGCTTTATCTAGGATTTCCGAGGAGCTCCAAAGGCTTGAAAGTGTTGAGGCGGATAGCTATGCGACCCTAGAATCCAAGGAGAGAATTGTAGGCCTGGAGAAGGCTAAGAACCAAATTCTGTTGGCCAAGGAGGAAGAATGGCGCCTTAAAAGCAGAGCTATATGGCTCAAAGCTTGGGATGAAAATACAAGCTTTTTTCATAACTATGCTAAAGGGAGGAAGAGCACCAATACCATCTGGAGCCTTAAAACTGAAGATGGTAGGGAGGCCAAGACTTTCGAGGCCCTCTCATCCCTTGGAGTAAATCACTTCCAATCCCTTTTCAAAGATCCTGGAGAGATTACCATTGCAGAAGTTATCCAAACAGCACAGTGTTTCCACAGGTATGTGGAGGAGGAAGAAGCAGACCAGCTAATGAGTCCTGTCACCAAGGAGGAGGTGGAAAGTGTTATAAAGTCTATGGCAAAAGAAAAGAGTCCTGGTCCGGATGGTTGGTCTGTAGAACTTTTCCTTCACTTTTTTGAGCAGATCGGGGAAGAAATAACAGAAGTGGCAGAGGAGTCTAGATTGAAGGGAGAAATATACAGCCCCTTCAACTCAACCTTCATCGCCCTTATCCCCAAGAAGGAAGCTCCAGAATCTTTTGAAGATTTCAGACCTATTTCTTTATGTAATAGCATTTACAAGATAATTGCAAAAATCATAGCCCTCAGGATTAAACCAATCTTATCAAGACATATCTCTCCTGAACAATTTGGGTTCTTGGAGGGAAGACAAATCCATGAGGCAATTGGGGTGGCTCAAGAGGTGCTTCACAGTGTAAAGATGAAAAATAAGAAGGGAACTGTGATTAAAATCGATCTCTCAAAGGCCTATGACAGGATAAATTGGACATACATCCCTATGCTCCTTACGCACCTTGGCTTCAAAGTGGACTTCATCAGATGGATCATGGGATGCATAACAGATGTCAGCTATGCAATTCTCATCAACGGTGCTGCCACCTCGTTTTTCAAAGGGCAGAGAGGGCTGAGGCAAGGATGCCCACTTTCTCCCCTGCTTTTCTTGCTAGTGGCAGAGGGACTGAGCCAGCTGATCCATAAAAGCAAAAGGGAAGGCAAGGTATCTGGTATTGAGGCTGCAATAAACTTGTTCATAACCCACCTCCTTTTTGTAGATGATATCCTGATTTTTTCTAATGGATCCCTAACTGAACTGAAGGAGCTAAAATCCATTTTTGATCTCTTTATGAAAGCAACCAGTATGCAGATCAATCCCCGGAAATCTCAAATCATTGAGGAAGGGCTAAGCAGACCCGAAAGGGAGCAGTTCAGATCTTTCTTTCCATATGAAATTAGCAGCATGGGCGCTCCATTCAAATACCTGGGGTTCTGGTTGAAGCCAAACGCTTATAGAAAGGAGGATTGGTCCTAGCTAATCACTAATATTGAAGCCAGAATAAGCCACTGGAGTTTCAAATGGCTATCCAGAGCAGGGAGGTTGATCTTAATAAAATCTGTGCTTCTAGCCATCCCAGTGTACTGGGCTGCCCTAACATGGGTTCCAAAAGGTGTACTGGAGAAAATTCGGAGAATATGCAGCAGATTTCTATGGGCAGGGACTAAGGAATCCTCGGTACTCCCTTGGGTCGCTTGGGAGAAAGTGGCAAGGCCTAAAGAGTGGGGAGGATGGGGAATCAAAAGCCTCCCAGATTTCAGATTCTCTTTAGCTGCAAAATCGGGATGGCGCCTTATAAAGATGGAAAATCTTTGGACAAGGACGGTAAAAAGAAAATACATTGATCCAACTCCCCTGGAAGAATGGATCAGGGACCCTTCAAAGACCCAAAAGAATGTTTCTGCTATCTGGAAAGCCACTTTGGAGTCTTTTAAAGTGATTGAGCAAGGTTTAGCCTGGAAGATCGGGAATGGTGAAAAGGTAAGGATCGGGAAGGACCCCTGGGTCGGATGCAACGGAAATTTTGCCCTCTCCCCCGATCTGATCTTGCAGTTGGAAGGGAAGGATCTCCATTTCCTCAGCCAAGTAGAAAAACTGGGTTTCTCTTCTATATGGGGGCAAGCATGGAAGAACGGAGAAGAGTTGGATCTGGAGCAAAGATGGTGGAATGAATGGAACGTTTTCACTCAGGAACTCCTCAGGTCAAATGTAAGGCTGAGTGACAGGCAAGATGAGCTCCTATGGGCCCATGCAGAATCAGGGGAATATGCACCAAAGTATGGGTATAACCTCCTTATGTCAAGGAAAGGATGGGGAGATCCGGAGTGGTGGGCGAAGCAGCTGTGGAAACTTAAGTGCCCTCCAAAATCAAAAATCCTCTTTTGGTGCATCTTAAAAGGAAAAATCCCAACCTGGGATTATTTGCAGTCCAGATTTATGCTCGGGCCCGGAAGATGTACCTTATGCAAAACAGAAGTAGAATCGGTTAACCACCTTTTCCTCAAATGCACAGAAACTCTAAAGGTCTGGTGTGAGATTGGGAACATCCTGAACTTAAAGCTAGTATGGGAAGGCACCCATATTCATGAAGTCTGGCAGAAGTGGTGGAATGAGCATGCATCCGGGAATCTACGAAATTTGCCCCTCATCATTTGCTAGGGGATCTGGATTGCTAGAAACAGGAGTATCTTTCAAGATAAAGAAACTCCTGTAGCTCTCACGGCCATCCAGGGTGCAGCCATCTATTCAAGCCTTCCTGAACCTAAGGATATTTCTTCCCAAAGAATTGTTCCAGAGTTACAGATTTTGGAAGGAATCCCTTGGGCTTTCTTCGATGGTGCATCCCAAAACAACATAGCTGGAGCAGGTCTTATCATTCACTTATCCCCTTCTCACTTATTGAAAGCTTCTGTGGGGTTAGGATCAGGCTCCAACAATTTCGCTAAATTGAATGCCCTTAAGCTCCTTCTATGCTGGCTCATCCATAGGCACACCCTCACTATTCAAATCTTTGGGGACTCAAAAAACGTGAACAATTGGGTTAATGGTCTCAGTTCATGCAAGAATCAGGCTCTAAAACAAATTTTGGGGGAAGTTCAGAGGCTGAAATCAATGTTTAACATCTTTTCTATCTGTCACATTTTCAGGGAAAGAAACGCCTCAGCAGATCAGCTATCTAAAGATGGTCTTCTACAGGATTTGGGCAGCTGGAAAATAGAAGAAGACGTCCAAGGCCACATCAGTAGGACGGACCAGCCTCCTTACCTCCTTTCTCTTTGATTTTTCTCAGCTGGAATCCTGTTTTAATATGCTTATTTTCAAAATGTTCAAATTTTTTGTACTGTATAAAACACTACAGCTATACCAATGCGGCCATATTATGTACAGCATTGGGTTGTTTTTCCTCATTCATGAGGAGACCCGAATTTTGATATTCTGTTTTTGTATATTCATCATGATCAAAACATAGTTGTAGCTATGTGTTTATCTGACTGTAAATTGCTACTAAACAGCAATAGTGACAGCACCTGAAGGGAGCGGCCTAGATAAAAAGGCAGAATTTTCTGAACCTCAGTTTTGACAGAGCTCAGTTTTGAGCAGTGATGCCATGGCATATGCAATGTAAACTTTTTATACCCTTAATAAAAAAGTTTTGTTTTTTCAAAAAAAAAAAAAAAAAGATCCATCAAAAGAGGAAAATGAGCAAACTGAAGCAAAAAATATTGTGGAAGAAGACAATGATGAAACTCTAAAAGATGAAGAGTTAAGATTATGTGGCATTATTGATTAAATTTAAGTTATGCTTGGAAATCAAGCTCATTTTTTTAATGATTAATTAATTGTACTTGTGATGTTTTGACTTTGACATTTTATGAGAAGAATAAGTATTCAGTTAATGTTGTTATATGTTCAATATTTGTATTATGTGATTTTTGCTTTAATTTTTATGTGAATCATTATTTTTTGAAAAACATTGTGATTATTATTATTTTTTGTCATGAAATTCATTTAAAAAAAAAACTATAAAAAACTATTATTTTACCATTTTTTGTTAAATTTTTCCTATAAAAGTTGTGATTTTGACATGTCATTTCTAGCACAAAATTATCAAAATGTATAATTTTTTTGCTATATTTATGTTCAAAATGTTTATTTTATGTCAATTTCTAAAAAAAATTGTTTTTTTAGAGACAATTATTGGATGTACATTGAAAAATTAATTAACGATATATAAATATGTAGAATATTGAAACTTTAAAATATCGACATTTTTCTTTAACTATTCAGAAAAATAAAAACCTCAGTACAAAAAAATTATGAAGAAGAAGACTACTTCAAAAAATGTTAAATTTAAAAAATAATTATTAACATTTAATATATTAGAAAATTTAAAGTCAAAAAATAAGTCTTTTAAAAAAAGGGCCTAATGCAAAATAACACTTTTTATATCAGCCTGCAAATCACTAACATTCTAAAAAATAATGTACATAAAAAAAATTAAGTGTCAAAAACTATGTTTAAAATATATATGTGTGTGTATTCTACATTAGCACTTTTCAAAATCGGTTGATTTTTTTGCTACCTTAAAAAAACGGATAATCGTATGAGTTCTCGTTTCAAAATTTACAATATTTCAATAGTAATAATTTTTTTTAATATTAATACCACATTTCTTTAAAACCAATAAATGTAAAATGTACAATTACATTTGACATGGGAAATATATAACAAAATCCACAACATTGGATCTTTCATCGACATCAATGTTGCACTAGCTATGGAATTAGAGTAGCGATAAATTTTGTTTATAATAAATGGATAGCTTCTCATATAGCTAATTTCATTCCTAGGAATAAAAAGCTTTAAATTTTGAAAATAAAACTTATGATGCAAGTTTGGGTGAAAAAAACTAACTAGGATTTATCTTTTCCTACATGAGTCTTGGTGGTCTACAAATGTGATCATAAGAAACATTGAAGACATAATTTCTCTTGCATTTCAAAGACATTGTCACCTTATCAATTACATATTTTTATTAAAGGAAATATAAAAAACATTAAAGCATCATTTCCCTTGCCATTCAAACACAATGTCAACATGCCAATAATGCATGATTAAGTAAACTTTTCTTAATCATGACCTTGCAAGTGCACTACTTGAAAAAGTATACTTTTCTTAAATTATGACCTTGCCAAGTATACTTTTCTTAAATTATGACCTTGCAAGTGCACTTCAAACTAGAGGCCTAAAAATATAAGGATAATCGTGTGCTTAAATAGAAGCAAGTATATTATCTAACTCATTTGACTAGAATGTTAGGAAATAGTATATTATTTATACTCATTACAATATTTTCCTTTCAAAAGAAATTATAAGTCTTTATGAAACTCTTGCTTATATGATTATTAAATATTTATTTATTTCTAACATTAGGCATTTCCATTAGATGGAATAAGTATGGGTTAAGAATGAACTTTTTATATAAAAAGAATAATTATCAAAAGTTAATATTATTATTAATTTTAATAATGTTGAAATAATGAAAAAAACATTAAATGGTTAATATACCTTTATTAAATAAAATAATAGGGAATACTCCAACTGTAACACTTACATGTGAGGTATTTTCATATAGAAAACCATCACCATTGCTATATTAATAATGGAAGTGATTAATGTAAGCCATAATGACATATGCCTATTATCAATCTATAGTGACTGCATAACAAGTAATTAAATATTTGCATACACAATGCAATAAATTATATAGATTATTTTTCATTTGTATCAATGAAATATATTAAGACTATTTCATACTAACATATTAGATGAAAATGCCATCAACCAAAAATAAGTCTATTCAAAACTTGAGAATTAATTAGAATCATGTGAACTATAGTTAAAATGGTTGATTTGTCCATGTGACCTTATTTAACTAGATTCTATTGCATTGCATGAAGCCCAACTCATGGACCTTCATATTTAAGTTGTAAAATGTCTAAGAATACCTTTTGACTACATTAGTCAACAAATGTGCTAATATAAAGTAAACTATGGGTTAAGTGGCAATCAATTTTTGGGTTTGATAAATGTGTAACACCCTCCTCCCACATATGCCCAAGTAACCATGCCAATCAGGGTAAACATGAGACAAGAGGCTACTATGATCATATTTGACCTCCTAGGTGACTTTAAGGAAGTTGAATCGATGGAACATCACACACAGTCATCCAGTATCATCAGCACAACCCCCAAGAGACAAGTCAGTCACTCAAGCAGCATGTCCTTGGGTCCCATTACTGTTTTGGACCTTTGATGCCATAGTCTCTCTCATGTTATGGGTAAGAGGGCGACCAAAGACCTAAAGTCACTCTCATTGTCCTGCTTGCAGTGACTATGGACCAAACTTGCCATTTTTGTTCCAGCGACCCCGGGAATTAAGCCACTTTTTCAAGCCCAAAATTTAGGCCACTGCCCAGAATGGAATGAAAGCTCAAAATCAATTAAAGTACAGGGGGAAAATGATGCAAAAGTAAATAGTTGATCAAGACCTTAACCAAACCCCACTAGCCATGACAGGTATTTCATCAAAAATATTGTCAACATGTAACATGCAGGTGTAAACAAAAGAACTAAGTGTAGGGATCTCATACTTATCTAAGAATCGCAATGAACCATTGTTTCATTATGTCATTTGCTTCCATATCACTTATTAGGTCTTAGATACCATATCCATTCAAATACAAGTAAAACATGTTGAGAGCCATACATAGCTGCTATCACAAAATATACATCTAACTAGCATAATAGGAACATAAATTTAATAAACATATCAGCCATCAAAATCCATATATGCACCATTACATTTACACATGAAAATCAAGGAAATGAATTTCTCATTAATGAATACAATGAACCAACTGGAGATGGGACTACCACGTTCCACCCGACCATAGATTCACTGAGCCAAGTCTCTCTTCATCCAATAACCCCCGTGTCATATTCCAAGCATGAATGTGGGACTCATAGAACACATCAAAAACACCAATCAATGTGGACTCCACCAGAGTTCTTCGCCTACACCATGAGGAATTTTAGTGCCTCCTAGTCTCTTAGAATTTACCGTGCATCTACACTCTAATCTAGGGATCATTAGGCCCTACAATGATAAATGCTCTCTAGGATCTACCATGCAATCGATCATGGAATCACTAGACCCAACAGAGAGAAAATCCACCTCTTGGCTTTACCATATATCTCGTCATTCACCGGCGAGGATTCCTAGGGCCACCGAGGCACACAATCTGGCTTTACCGCAACCCATAGTTCTATTTAGGGGTTACTAATCCAGTGGCTTTGTGCATCCTCAGTCTGGTTCAGGGACCACTACACCATGTGTTTGTCAATTTGGAGATCCACCCCAGTTATGAAACCAGCTCACAAAAAGATAGAAAAGATAGTTGAACGCCTTAGAATTCAGTCTCTTTGAGGGGGCCACCTCCTTTACATTACACAAATGAATGATTCTTGGATGATTCAAATGACAAAACCTCCTTTCTATATAGGAGTCTAAGGGTCACATTATAACCAAGCTGACCTAACAATAATAATATAAAGGCACAAAAATAACAATAGAGAGATTCTATGGGGCACAGTAATAACAATATGGGGACAATAGGGGCACAACAATATTAATAAGGGATACAAATACAATATTAATAGGAGCATCACTAGTATTATAGGGACCTAACATGCCCCTCTCCTTGAAAAAAGTGTTGTCCTCAACGCTTGAGTAGTTATGGATGCTTCTGTATAAAATTCTCATCCTCCCATGTGGAATTTTTAGCGGATAAGTTCTTCCACTTGATGAGATACTCTGAAATGGATTGATTTCAACTTTGTCGAGTTCTTGTTTCTATGACTGCTTCCGGTTCCAATATAATTTTTCCTTCCTCATCAAGTTCTGGCAATATTGTTTGAACTGGGAGCTTGTCGCCTATAACCTTCTTTAAACATGAAACATGGAAAACTGGGTGCACTCGAGAAGCTGTAGGAAGCTCCAATTTGTATGCCATAGTACCGTTATTTTGCAACACCTTGTATGGATCATAATACTTTGGTGACAATTTGTTATCCTTCTTAGCTTCTACACCTTTTTGTGCAAGTGACACTTGTTGCACTTGGTCTCGTAATTTTGATATATCATGTTGCATTTCTTCCTCTTCTTCAGGAGTCATGCTAGATATTTCAAGTTGCTTACTAGGTGTTTGCATTTTCTTTCCTCGAGGCATCTATTATCAATAATAATTCTTTACTATGCCATTTGAATTCCTTCAAACTAATTTTTCAAACCAAGCTTATGCAAAAAATTTAAAAAAATTACACACCTTTTTTCACTTCGTATGAGCTTGATATTGAATCTGATGTATCTCTGTAATTTCAGATCATCCAGTTTTGAAAATTGCGATCTATATTAGCCCTCTACGTCCTCTTTCCAATGCCACCAGTCTGATCCAAATTGGATTCTCCAAGGAAGAGTTATGCACAATCTCCCAAGATGGCCTGATTATAAACCTTTCCAGAAGAGCAAACTTGTATGAAGTTCCACGTTTTACTATTTCGACCTTTGGCTCTAAACAAATATTTAAAAGAAACTACAGTCCATCCTCTTTTTGTACCTTCTTACAAAATTTCAATCCGATGCTCAGAGAGAAAGTTATGACGATTTTCCCTAGGTCACCTGTTTGGAATGTAATTCAGGAGTCTGCAAAAAGATCAACTTCCTCAGATCATATCTCCGCAAATATACCACGAAAAGCTCTGAAATTTGGACCCGAGGTTCAATGTGATTTCATCTCAAATGGGTTTTTTTTTTGCTTCTGAAACGTCGCAGAAAAAAAAATTATAGCGAAAATGCCACGGTGACCTATTTGGAGCAGCGAAACCCTAGAATCCAAAGTTCTAATACCAAATGTTATGAAACCAGCTCACAAAAAGATAGAAAAGATAGTTGAACACCTTAGAATTCAACCTCTTCAAGGGGGAAACCTCCTTTACATTACACAAATGAATAATTCTTGGATGATTCAAATGGCAAAACCTCCTTTCTATATATAGGAGTCTAAGGGGTCACAATATAACCAAGCTGACCTAACAATAATAATATAAAGGCACAAAAATAACAATAGAGAGATTCTATGGGGCATAGTAATAACAATTTGGGGACAATAGGGGCACAATAATATTAATAAGGGATACA
This sequence comes from Pinus tabuliformis, assembly GCA_031772625.1. Lineage (NCBI taxonomy): Eukaryota > Viridiplantae > Streptophyta > Pinopsida > Pinales > Pinaceae > Pinus > Pinus tabuliformis. The sequence goes on from CM062820.1 coordinate 511,867,434, forward strand.
ACTACAATATTAATGGGGGCATCACTAGTATTATAGGGACCTAACAACCCCACTTAGCCTCGAATCCAATCCGGCCATCCCACATAAATCTAATGAGAGAACCCATCTTATCAAAGCTATCAAGAAATGGTAAAGTTGGGCTGAAAATATTGCCACACTTGAGAAAACCCCTTCCATAGTAGAAAAGAAACACATGCAATCCCATGCATGCCAAATCTAGGAAGGAAAATACACATGCAAGTCGATACTTGCAATGAAGCCTGTAGTAGCTACTTGATCCTACATTTCCCTGATTGATCTTTTCTTCCTCTTTCCTTCTTTACCTTTCTTGCTCCAATGCCAAAGTTCTCCAAAAAAAATTCTAAGTGTCCAAGAGTATGAGAGAGAGAGAGAGAATAATGAAAGATATCCAAATCTAAACTGACAAAAGGTTACCCATTGCTCCTCAGAAGCCTTTTTATGAACGAGGCCTCTATTTTCTTCATTTTCCATTATTTTCCTGCATTTGCCTCCTCGCATGCAACCTACGACCTTTCACCCCCTTTTTCTCCTAATTTTCATTATTTTAATAAATAATTGTGCCAAAAATTCCATTTTTCCTTTCCAAATCCTTAGTCATTGCCTTTGCTAATTTCCTTAGCCCTAAACAACCAAATGAACACCCCCTAGGATGTATTTCTCAACATTTAGCTTAGAATAAGTGTCCCATTCATCCGTGGTTATTGTTTTTAACTTTTATTACATCGAATTTTCACCAGGGTTGCTACAGAACCCTCCCCCTTGGGGGACACCGTCCTCGGTGTTCAGTCACACATTTACCTCAGCAACCCGTTGAAAGAATACATACTACTCATGGAGATTTATAACACAGCTTGATGCATTATTTACAATGATATATCTGCTCAAGATAAAAATGTCATGACAACATACTGCATAGTGGAGCTTTATAACATAGCTCATTATGGCATTTACAATGATCATCCTGTTGGGTGTCAATCCACATGACATCATAACATCATGATAACATAACCACATGATATCATAATAGCATGGTAACATAACCATAATGACATGGCACCCATACAGCATAGTGGAGCTTTATAACATAGCTTGTTATGGTATTTACATCCATACACGGGTGTACATATAGCAACATCATCAAAAATATGTATACCAAAACACATGCCAAATAATATATCAAAACATGTACTAAACACCACATCTAAGAATATATCAAAACATCATATAGCATATATCAAACAATCAGAAGGCATATATTGAACCACCATAAATCATATACTAAAACGACCATAAGTAAATACCAAACCACCATAAGAAAATACCAAACCACAGTAAGAAAATACCAAACCACCATAAGAAAATACCAAACCACCATAAGTAAATACCAAACCACCACAAGCAAATACCAAACCACCATGTCAAGCTACTTTGCCTCAACCGGAAAACTAGGAAGGATACATAGCCCACATCTGATCTGCCATCTCCCATGTAGCTTCATCAGGCCCAAAGTCCATTGCACTTTAACTTGCTCAATTGCTTGATTTTGAAGCATGAGTGCCTTTTCATATAATATACACTGAAGCTCTTGTTGGAATTCTACATCTGGTTCCACCTACAATACAAACCAATCAATTACATGATCAACATCTTTAACATACTTCTTAAGAAAAGATACATGGAAAACATCATGGACTTTCATTGTCGGAGGAAATGCAAGTCGATAGGCTACTGGCCCAATCCTCTCAATGATATTGAGGGGTCCACAAAACCGTGGTGCCAACTTAGCACATGATCCAATCGGCAAGGAGATTTTCTTCGATTTGATGCGCAAGTACATCTATTCCCCAACCTGGAACTCGTTGAACAACCTGTTCCTATCTGCATAACTCTTAAGTCTATCCTATGCTACCTTTAGATTCTTCTTGATCACCTGCATCTCATGTTCCATGTCTGCTAACATATATGGTCCAATCAATAACCTGCTAACCGGATCACTCCAACTGATGGGAGTGTTACAAATCCGCCCATACAATGCCTCAAAATGACTCATCCTTAATGACTCCTGATAACTGTTGTTGTATGCAAAATCGACCAAAGAGAGATACTCTTCCCACTTCTGCTCCTGATGCATCACATACATCCTCAACATGTCCTCTAATATCATGTTGACCCTCTCTATCTGTCCATCTGTCTGTGGATGATAAGTTGTGATGAAGGCCAATTGTGTACCCAAACCTCCAAATAACTCCTTCCAAGACTTGGAAGTGAACTTCACATCCCTATCCAGCACAATCTTCTTTGGAACACCATGCAGTATAACCACATCTCGGATGAACACCTCTGCCATATCACTAGCTAAGAACGTAAACTTCACGGAATGAAGTGTGCAACGTTTGTTAACCTGTCCATAATGACCATGATGGAATCATGCTGCTTCGTTGTCTTTGGAAACCCTATGATGAAATCCATGAAAATGAACTCCCATTTCCATTTTGGAATCGCAATCATCTGTAGCAGTCCACCTAGATGTTTACACTCTACCTTCACTTGTTGACAATCAAATCATCTAGCCATGAACTCTACTACATCCCTCTTCAATTCAGCCAATAGTAATATACCTTCACCATTGTCAGTGTCTTCTAATAATCCAGGTGACCTGAATATGGTTTTGCATGAAACTCCCTCAACATCACATTCTTGAGCTCACTGCTATATGGTACATATATCCTGTCTCGAAACCTAACCAATCCATCTGTTGTAAGACCATAGTCCATGCCCTGTGAACCTATACCTATACATGTACCTATGCATGTACCTGTACTGCCACATGTACCTATACCACTACATGTACCTGTACCTGTACCTGTAATATCACCCTACTGCAACCTTTGCACAATCTCCATATCCTTGACATCCTGCTATCTTGCCTACAAGATCCTATCATGTAAGTTTGTTCCATAGGAGCTCACAGCTACCAAGTGATGTACCTTTACCCATCTACTGAGAGCATCTACCACTATGGTCTCTTTACCTTTTATGTACTTGATCTCGAAATCAAACTTGCTAATCATGGCTAACCATCTAGTCTGCCTGGCGTTCAGATTCAGCTGGTCAAACAAATACCTCAACCCAATGTGATCACTCATAAGCAAAAACCACCTGCGAAGAAGACAGTGCCTCCACATCTTCAGTGCATGTATAATCGTTGCTAACTCAAGATCATGTGTCGGGTAGTTCTGCTCATGGTCATTTAGTTTCCAGGACTCATAACATACCACCTATCCATCCTATATAAGGAATTCACCAATCCCTCTCTTGCAAGCATCTATGCATACCACAAACTCTTTGTATGGATCTATAATCTATAGTACTAGTGCATGTGCCAACAACTACTTAAGTTTCTCAAAGCTATCCTCACACTCCTCTGTCCATTTAAATTTCTTACCTTTCCTCTGCAATGATGTAATGGGATAAACAATCTATGAGAAGTTCATGATGAACCTTCTATAATAGCTTGCCAGACCCATGAAATATCTCACCTCATATACATTCTTAGGAGCTACCCACTCCATGATGGCCCTTATCTTCTCTAGATCTACTGCAATTCCTTCCTTGGAGACAACATGCCCCAAGTAGTGTACCTCAATTGATGCTCTCTCAACAATCTCAACATTGCTCCTAAGTGCTCGGTGTTCTCTGCCTCATTTTTAGAATATACCAGTATATCATCAATGAACACAATAACAAACTTATCCAAAAATGGACACAACACACTATTCATCAAACACTTGAATGTAGTTGGAGAGTTAGTTAATCCAAATGGAACAACAAAAAACTCATAATTCACATACCTGGTCCTAAATGCAGTCTTGTAAATGTCCTCCTCTTTTATGCGTACCTGATGGTATCCAGATCTAAATTCAATCTTTGAGAACACTATTGTTCCCTTCAGTTGATCGAACAAGTCATCAATGCTTCGCAAAGGATATCTATTCTTGATAGTCACTTTGTTCAACTTCATGTAATCAATGTATAATCAAAGGGTACCATCTTTCTTCCTCACAAACAAGACTAGTGCACCCCAAGGTGACACACTTGGCCTAATGTATCCCTTGTCCACATTTCCTTCAGCTATAATTTCAACTCAACCAACTCAGGTGTGCTCATCTTGTAAATGTGTTTATGATGTTGGAGTTGCCCATGGCACTAACTCAATCAAAAATTCTACATCCGTGTGAGGTGGAAACTATATAATGTCCTCAGGGAATACATCCTGAAACTGCTGCAACACTGGGTACCTATTCAACATATCTGCATCCTCAGCCTCCTTACCTTATCACTAGAAATGTGTATTACAAATAGTTTGCACCCTTTCCTATGGCTACGCTTTGCTTGCATAGTTATCACCATCCTAATTGATGTGGTTTTCTTCTTACCTTGCAAGACTCTTAGTTCTCCATTGTCATCAACACGCTCAATAGATTTGTCATAGCAGTCAACCTTGGTTCTAATTTAGATACAACCAATCCATGCCAAACAACATATTGTATGATCCCAACGGTAACACATTCAAATGTGTTGTTGTAGGCATACCATTTAATTCAAATGCACAAGTTGTTACCCAATGATGAACTCACTTCTTCGTACCCATAGCCAACTGCACTAACCAAGACTCTACATGCAAATCCTTAGTCAAACCACACTTATCCACCAAGTCAAGGCTAACATAGCTATAATTAGATCCAAGGTCAATAAAAATAGAAATAACTTGATCACAAAGCTTACCGTCCATCTCAATGATAGATTCCTGGTGATTTTCTTTCCCATTGTCCAGTATTGCATAGATACGTGGAATACTCTAACCAACATCCCCAACAATATGTTCCTTTTGTGCACTGTATATCTTAGGCCTTCTACCCTAATGCTGCGAACAATCTCTCCTAAGGTTCTCTTCACCACATGTCCAACACTCCAGTCGACTAGTGCCCTCACCTCTATTGTGTTGCTGATGTTGTGGCCCATGTCCCTATCTAGGTGTATTAAATATCTTTTGCGGAGACACATTTTCTTTCCCATATGCATGTTGAGGCCTTTTCCTCTTAGGTTGTCATTTACCTCTACCTTGTCTTTTCCCTTCCATCCATGTTGAGATTCATTCTTACACTTTAATTGATCATAGAAATGCTTTAGTTTCCCAATAACTTCCTCAAGTGACCAAGGCTCATCATACCCAATCTGATCTCTAAATACTAATGGAAAACCACTAATAATTCATTGAACTTTAGCCTTCTCATCAGTAAGATATGGTACATACTTCAATAGTTTTAGAAACTTGGTCGTGTACTCTCTGTCTGTCTCTGATCCCATCTTTAACTCATAGAATTATTTTTCCTTAATTTCATAGTACCTTTCTAACAAGTACTTATTCCTGAAAATCCTCTTGAATTCCTGCCAACTCAAGTCATCTGTCCTGATGTCTCTAACCCGCTTAACATCTTCCCACCATATGTCTACTTTACTTTCTTAAGATAACTATTCTAGCCTTCATGTTATTTGTGTACTCATACAACTCAAAGAATCTTTTCATCCCAAGTATCCAAGCCTCTAGATGTTTCGACTTCTTCACATCTCCATCAAAAGTAGGTGGTTTTATTTCTTGAATTCATCCGGTAAGTATCACCTATCATTCCTCCTATAATGATGATAGTGACGATGATCATGATGTCTATCAGAACCAAAACTGCAATAATACATATACTCATCGCGCCTCCTTTCCTACCTTTCCCTGCTTGATCCTTGCTTCTTCTTTCCTTCTTTGCCTATCTTTCTCCAATGCCAAAGTGCTCCAAGAAAAACTCTAAGTCTCCAAAAGTGTGAGAGAGAGAGAATAATGAAAAAACTCCAAACATAAATTGACAAAAGGTTATCCACAGATCCTCAGAAGTCTTTTTATGAATGAGGCCTCTATTTTCTTCATTTTCCATTATTTTCCTTCATTTTCCTCTTCACATGCAACATGTAACCTTTCACCTACTTTTTCTCCTAATTTCCATTATTTTAATAAATAATTGTGCCAAAAATTCCATTTTCCCTTTACAAGGCCTTAGTCATTGCCTTTTCCAATTTCCTTAGCTATAAACAACCAAATGAACACCCACTAGGATGTCTTTCCCACATTCAGCTTGGAATAAGTGTCACATTCATCTGTGGTTATTGTTTTTAACTTTTATTGCATGGAATTTTCACCAAGGTTGTTACAAAATGTTTGTAAACTCTCGTAATATTGGGTAAGGAGTTTAGAAATCTACATAAGAGGGTGAGGTCCTGTCAAAGGATCACACCTACAACTATGTCCATCATGAACATAACCATGACCTAACCCATATAATTTACCAATCTTAGGTACCTAACATGGAGACATAAAAGAAATTCCACCCATAAATTTCTAAGAAAATATAATATCACCTCCCTATTATTGTAAAGATATTTTTCAAAAACCATAAGCCACCTAATCACCCAATCTTCCATAAAATGCATGTGCATCAATCCATGAAAATATGTGTATTTTCCATAGAAGGGTGTAAAGAAATGCTAGAGTTGAAAAACAAGCTCTTGATTTCATGTTTTCATATTTGTATATCTATCACCTCATTTCTATCAAACCTCATCCTATAATATTCAAGAATCCTAGCCCTATATTTGGAAATGTTTTTTTATGGCTCTTTGTGAAGTCTTTGCTGGCTGTAAAAGAAACAATTCGATTTCTTGATGATTTAATATCTATTTTCATTTTAGTGTTTTAATCTCTACTTGATGGTTGGGAGTTAAACTAAGGTCATTTTTTAGTATGGGATGGTAGGTTTTGGTTCTATTTATTTGTAGAGTCCATGATAATATAATTTATATGTTCTAGTGAAATAAGAATAATAGATTTATATTTCCTTGATTAGTTTATAAGATTTTAAATATATAAACCTATGGTGGAAATAATAAACAATGGTGATGGGGACCTCTCTCATCCTTTTTTGGGTCACATGCACTCCTTTTTCTCCTAAAAACGTGTATTTTTCTCCCAAAGGAGAGCCACAGTTTTTAGAAATGAAATAAAGGCCATGAAACTTTTTTTCTCGCCAAATTTATGATTGATATATGTTACTAATATGTGTGAATTCCTAGAATATACATATATATCATTAAAATTTGATTTTCCATTTTAGTTGATAAGTTATATGGTAGTTCAATGGGGTCCAAGGCTAATTAGACTAAAAGGTGTCTCACACTTTTAGAAAACACATGCATATTCTTATGTCAATGTGTTCCTAACACCCCATTGCCACTTTTTCACTCATCATATTTATGTTAGAGGACAAATATAATATTGTCTAAAACTAACACAAATAGATCCAAAGCTTCGAAGACTTTATGTGATAAAGTTCAAATATCATTTTCAATCTAAGCTTACATTATTTTCTATAATAGCATAAATCAAATGAAAAGGATAATAATAGTGAAAAAAATTATATGTATATGTATGCTAAAAAAAAATTGGTGTACGAAGAATGAAGTTTTCTAGGTGGGGGGACAAACTCAACTAGGTTAATTAAAATAAGCTAAAAAAATCTTTAAATATAAATTTTCATGATCAAAATTTCATCATTGATAATGAAGCATAGCCCTTATCAACATTTCTATTAAATTTAAAAACTAAAATATAGAAAATAAAAATTTGAGTTTATGAACTTATTAATTTACTCTTTATAGTTTTCATTCTAAAAGATCATAGCTTCATATTCAAAAGAGGTGGAGAATGTCACTTTCATAAACAATTTTTTAGTAACAAATATACATTTCTATAGGTTGTATCACAATTAATATCCCCAAAATATAGGGATCTCATATACCAATTTGGTATGTGGCTTGGCCAATTATTATTATTATTATTATTATTATTATTATTATTATTATTATTATTATTATTGCAACATAATTAAAAATTTAGAAAATAAGACATTTTTTATTAAGAAAAAATATAAATATAAATTATTCCAACCATGAGGGTTAGCTCAAGTGGTCATGAGGAAAATATAAGATCTCTCCCTCAAAATTTTGGTGGGTCCCAATTCCACTCTTATCCTCTCAGGGTGGAGCTCCCTAATCAATGCCAAAATCATGGGGAAGAATTTTATATATATATGGGGAAAAGAGATCATTTAGTCTATTAGTTAAATTATGTTTTTAATAATAGATATATTAATAATATTTAGAAAAACAAATCAATGTTCCATGAATTTCTAGAATAAGTGACATCTATTAAAAATTATTTATATCTATAAGCATCAATAAATGTCAATAAGCACCAATCCATCATAACCAGCAAAACACTTGTAATATATATCAAGCTAATAAAATTAAAAATCATTAAAAAAATGAAATTATACTTTATTTAAATTATTATTATTATCATTTATAAAAAGAGTTAACATATAAATTAAACATTTATATATTAAAAAAACCACATGTTACAAATTTTTAACTGTCAATAAGCACCAATCCATCATAACCAGCAAAACGCTTGTAATATATATCAAGCTAATAAAATTAAAAATCATTAAAAAAATGAAATTATACTTTATTTAAATTATTATTATTATACTTTAAAACGATTCTACTTGTTGAAAAAAAAAAAAAAATGTTCTCCTGCGGCTTCCGATCTCATAATTATCTCCTGCGGCTTCCGATCTTCTGCGGCTCCAAATCGCTATCTCCTGCGGCTCCAGATTCGCCTCTTGTGCGATCGCTCCAGATCGCCTCCAAATCTTCTGCGGCTCCCTATCTTCTGCGGCTCCAAATCTGTGGTTAACTAGAGCGTTTGTGCCATTGGTTCAAGGCGGGAATCGAGACGGCAGATTTAGCATTTTAACGGCTTTGCAGCTCTATGGCCGCCACCGGACTGTAGATTTACCCCTTCAACCGTAAATCATTTTTACTGAGCATTTTGGATCATAAAGCATCGAGCCCTAGATCTGCAAGGGGTTGGTTTTTGAGAATTTTTGTATTTTCTAGATCGCCTTAGTGGCTTTCGATCTATACATCGCCTCCAGATCGCCTTAGTGGCTTTCGATCTTCTGCGGCTCCAGATCGCTATCTTCTGCGGCTCCTGATTCGCCTCTTGTGCGATCGCTCCAGATCGCCTCCAAATCTTCTGCGACTCCCTATCTTCTGCGGCTCCAGATCGCCTCTTGTGCGAGTAAAATATGGCTCCCAGCTTCGCGAAAATCGCTGCTGGCTCATTTCCGTCTGCTTCTGGAGGGCAAGCTCCTGCCCATATCGTTAGTGAAGCCCCAGCTCCCACTGTCCAGGTGGTCCAGGCCTCACTCGATGAGGCTTTGAAGTTTTCTGAAAGCGCCCTAATCTGTCGGTTCAATGGCTTTTGGCCGTGGCTGACAGCTCTCCACAATTGGATCTCGGAGGTATGGAAGCCTGTCATTTCTGATGAAATTAATATCTACCCCTGTGCTAGGGGTTTCTTTACAGTAGATTTTGAAAATCCTGAAAGTAGACAATGCATTCTAGATTCCGGCCCTTGGTTTTGGGAAAAATCAGGCCTATTCATGAAGCCATGGAACCCATCATTCGATCCATCAACTGCAGTCATAACCTCAGCGCCAGTTTGGGTGAGATTGCCAAGTCTACCCTTGCATCTCTGGAATCTCTCCTCGCTAAAAGCCATTGGAAATGCAATTGGGGAATTTTACTGCAGGTGCCCAGAAACAGAGGAATATGCCAGAACCACCTATGCACGCATTTGTGTGGAAATGGACTTCAGCGCCGGATTCCCAACGGAAATAAACCTAACAAGTAAAGACTATGTGTGGAACCAGAAACTTGATTATGAAAGTGTCCTCTTCAGATGTTGATCTTGCTTTGAGACGGGCCATCTAGCCAAAAATTGCCCAAAAGCCTCTGAGAAAAATTCTGCTAGAAAAAACCACCACAGATCTACATGGTGGGAAGGAGCGCAAAAAGAACACTACACTGTGATCAAAGAAGAACACTCTAGAGAAAACTCTGAATCACAAGAAATCGGGCAAGAAAGAAACAACTCTCAGGACAAGCAGGGAGAAAGCCCTGCCCAACAACAAAAAAGTGAACTCGACAACCCTTCAAGCATCAACAATTATGAGGATTCGAATACCGCACAAAATAAATCTTCATTTAACAGCAAAATAGATCTCCTAGACCAAACTTCTTCTCCGACTACCTTCAAAAGGACGAACACAATAGATTGTGAAGCTAAGACACCAATGTCCCAAGAACCAGAAGAGATGAAGGAGATGCAAGATAAAGGAAGTTGGAAGACCGTAGAGAAAAAAAAGAAAGCTACAGCACCAATCTCGCCAAGAAAGACGAGGAGCCAGTTAATTAAAATATAAGAAAATTATAGGTCCGATAGACCAATTTGGTCTCAGTGGACGTTAACCACCATCATCATCCTCATCATCATCATAAAAAGAGTTAATATATAAATTAAACATTTATATATTAAAAAAACCACATGTAACAAATTTTTAACAACCATGGAGATCCACCTTACTTTTTAATATGGAGATTCTTAATTTTAAATCAGCTTTGTGACAATATTATGGTTTATTAATACCACATAAACCGTAACTCATTTTATATGCCACGTGTTCATATGACTTTTTTTAACTAATCAAATTAATTAAAAATGTAGAAATAGTATAACTATTTTGGAGATAAATCTCAACCTTTGATTTGTGTATCATATTAAGAATATCAACAATATTTTGTGGAGATTAAATCCTACCATCCACCTAATAACTATTTATAAAAAAATTAAAATTTGAGTACCACTATTCCAAAAAAAAAAATATAAACAACAACCTTGGAAAGAATAGTTTTTCAACATAATTTTGACTAAATCTAACCAAAAAAAATTGGAAATTTAAATGAAAATAGAAATAAACCAAACTTATTTTAAAATAAACATGCTTATGACCTGGTTATAAATTTTATTAGTTTTTGAAAACAAATCCTTTAAACAATTTATAATTTATTTTTTATTTTATAATAATATTTTAAATAAATTTAATAAAATATTGAAATAAATTAAATATTTATAATAATTAAATAAAAATATTTACATTTTAATTTAATATATTAAAATTTTCTTAAAAATTCATTTTCTCATTTACTTTACATTGAAGTTGGTTGTAACAATTCCGAGGTGTTGGCTTTCCATATTAGAAATTCAATCTCCTAACTGTTATTTCCTTTAGTTAAAGTTGCTTAAAACGACTTCCGAGCTTTAGCTTTCCAATCAATTGAGAATGTTTAATTCTTGTGACAATGTTTATATAAATAATTTCAAAATTTTAAAAGATAAGCATATATAAAATTTAAATTTAATAGTATAAAAGAATGAATTAAAAGATAAGAATATATAAAATTTAAATTTAATAATATAAAAAAAGATAAAAATTTTGTTGAATGAATATAAGATATTTTTAATGACTTGGAGTATGTCTTAAAATTGTTTCTGTTTGGTTAAGAGCTCATCTTCTTTAAATATGAGGAAATAAGTTAACCACCCAAGATCCACAGGCATCTCACAGGAGTGAAAGCGTGCTCCCTTAAGCACCACGGGTTATTCCAAGTGGTGTGGTTTTCCTTGATTAATGTTGATGAGTCAGCATGCATTCGTCAAAATCTTTGTCCACACTACAGGTTTGACAACTGAGTTATGATAGATTTTTCCACCTGTAAAAAAAATAAAACAACTTCTAAAAAAATAACCAACCTATTATTGCTTGGTTTCCATTCAAATTTTCAAAGTGATTTGTAAAACTATGTCATGGATGACTACCATGTGATTGCACTTATTTGATCAATCTACTATTGTTAAACTAAATTTCGTATTTTTTTACTAAAAAATGATTGCCTTTTTGTGTTGGTTGGCATTTACAAATCCTAATGGCATGTTTTAAGAGGTTATTTGTTGTTTTTGGTATATTGTTTTTGTATAATGTTTTCTCTCTGAAAAAAGAAATATAAAAAATTTGAAATATTTTAAAATTTATAATTTAAATTTGTTTAAATGTTTTAACAAGCTCAAAGAAGAAAATTAATATAGCCAAGATTAGAATGAACTCTCATGAGTTCCATAGCGAAACGGGTCGTTGGGCAGTTCCTAAAACACCATTGATGGAAAGGATTTGTCATCTCTGTGAGAATATGAACATCGAGGATGAAAATCACTTCCTCTTAGAGTACCCCGTGTACAACCACATTAGATCTCAGTTTCATAGTCTTTGTTGCAACACTGACCTTCCTAGCCTTTTACGATGTCAAAATTATAGTGAGTTCGGGAGGCTTCTCTCCAAGCTTTTTGAGCATGGGAATAAAATCTTAAATCAAATTAAATAATAATGTGTTTCTTTAGGTCTGATAGATCAAAGTTTGGTCTCAGTGGGTGTTAACCACCACCACCACCATCATCATTCATCATCATCATCTTCTTCTACTTCTTCTTCTTCTTCTTCTTCTTCTTCTATTTATAAGAAATTGTTTCCATGGTAGGGTGAGTATTGAGGCTCAGGACAGGCATTAATTCCTACACATGTGGTTTTATATGAAAAGGGAGGTGAGTAAATGGGTTTTTGGAAGGCAACCAGGGAATGTTCTTGACACAGAGGGTATTATAAGCATCAAGGGAATTGTAAAGGGTTCCAAGGTAGTAAGCATGGCAATGAGTTTGGCATTTTGGGACACTTGGGTTCATGAGGAGGAAAGAATCGTTGGATCCTTTTGTGCTTTCATTTTGGGGGGCGGTGTTGGTGTTTAATCCAAACTAAGTGCAGCACTCAAAGAACCCCACGGCTTCAACGGGTTCCTATTCCATGGGATCCTAGAAAGCAACAGATGGGGATTGGGCTAGTCAAGGAATTTTGATATGCGGCTTGCCTTCACCCATGGAAGGTCCGGAGGAAATCTCTTGTCACGTCGTCTTCACTTTGGAGAGACCCTTCGCTATTGTGGCTATTGTAGGTCACTGGTATCATCCCTATGTTCATGTTATGATTTTCGCATTACTACATTTTCTCTTTTCACGTTGTCATTGGAGTCCAAGCTAGACTGTTTTGTTGTTCGCATCAGCATTGGGGGTTAGGTGCCTTGGCTCCCTAGCCAACGAGGATGCTCTTGGTTGTAATAACTTCAAGCCAGATAGTGTAGTTACAGAGTCTGTTTTTGCAGAATTGGTGTAATTTGGTTCTAAAGGGGGGAGCTCTTGTTCCCCAATCCCACGGTCCTCCATACTTTGACGACCATTTTAGAAGACTTTGGGGCCTATTAGTGGTGGGTATTAGAAGCGTGTACATATCTGTAAGGGAGGAAGTTTGGGAAGTGTTGTGTGTATTTTCTGACTCTTACATCATGCGACGTCATAGAGGGTGCCCCAGATAAGGAGGAGGTAATCATGGTTGAGGAATTCACGAGGAGGATAGGGAGCTAGAATCCCCTCTCAAGGATTCACCTGGATGAGTCGCTCGTCTAGCTCGTTTTGACACCATTGATGTGCAAATCCACTTCCTTCAGTATTCGGTTGACTAGGTAATCGAAGCACAAATTGAGGACCATGCAGACCTGGTTGGTTTTCTTGCTAATATCCTTCACAACTAGAGATTCATTATTGTCTGCCAAGCCACCCTCCAGTGAAACCAACAATACCTCCAAGATGGTATTGATAATTTCGAGACACGCATGGCTCACGTGGAATCTCACATCCATGAGGCCTTTTACCGTCTAGATGTTAATGGCATAGCTACAAAGGCAAACGCCTCTACTCCTATTAAACTATGAAGAAGAAAATTGGATGTATATATGTTTTGGATAGATTTTTTGCATGTTGGGCAGTAGATAGAATGAGACCTTGTTTTCCCTGCCTTCTTTCTAAGATGTTTTTACAAGCCAACAAATCTGGTCTGTTAGGTCCTTATAATACTAGTGTATTCCCCTTATTGTTATAATTAGTGTAGCCCCCTATTATTATTGTTTTACCCATGTATCCCCCATGTTTTTATTGTTGTGCCCCATAGAATCCCATTATTCTTATTGTTGTTCCCTTACATTATTATTGTTATGTAAGCTCTGATCATATTGTGACCTCTTAGACCCCTTTATATACTAAGGAGGTCTTATCATTTGTATCATCCAAGAATTTCACATTTATGTAATGTAAAGGAAGTTTCCCCCTCGAAGAGGTTATTTCTCAAGTCGTTGATCTATCTTTTCTCTATTTTGTGATCTAGTTGCATAACATTTGGTATCAAAGATTTGGATTCCAGGGTTTCGCTTCTTCAAATAGGCTCCAGAATTCCATCTCAAACATGTGACCTAAAGAAAATCATCATAACTTTCGTTTTAGGCATCGGATTTGAATTCTGTAAAAATTTGTTTAAGGTGCACAGACTGTAGTTTTTTCTGTATCAATTTCAGGATTGAATGTTGAAACAGTGACACGTGGCATCCCATACAACTTTACTCTATTGAACCACTTCATAATCAATTTATCATGGGATATATGGCATAACTCTATATTGAAGAATCCAATATTGGTATAACTTGTGGCATTGGAAAGAAGATTCATAGGACTACCACATGAGCTAGTTTAAAACCTTGGAAATCTGAAATTAGAGAGATACAACAATTGCAATATCGAGCTCCAAAAAATGAAGAAAATGTGTGTATTTTTTTATTTTTTTCATAACTTTTGTTTAAAAAATCAATTTGAAGTGATTCAAAAGGAATATTGAAGCATAGATATAAGTTTTTGGTTCTAAAATTCCTCCAAACATAAGAATTCTACACCCATTAAGCCCTCAGAAATTTCTACTATGACGCATGAAGAGGAAGAACTGCAACATGATATATCAAAATTATGGGACCAAGTGCAACAAACTTCTCTCTCACAAAGAGCAACAAAAGATGACATAGACGATTGTAGACATGGAAGGCTTGACAAAGTTGTTGCAAGAAAGGCTTCCCTATGGTGACAAGGTAATCCATGAAAATCATGATGAGAACAAAAGGAATATGAATTATAATTTTAGAAACTTCAATGTGGGGTTTAAGGACCACCACATTCCATAGATAGATATGAGGAAGTTTTATGGAAAAGATCCAGTAAAATGGATACTACAGATGGATAATTATTTTGACCTAAATGATGTGCAACACGCACAAAAGGTATGCATTAAATCTTTATATTTAGAACTCAATTAATTTTGTATGGTATCGATGGTTTTTTTCTCATAAACCACTTGTCACTTGGTCAATTTTTATAGAGGAAATGATAGCACATTATGAGGATAAAAAAGAGAAAACATTCTTTATCCAATTGATAAATCTCAAACAAAAGGGTTCAATGGCAGAGAACATTGAGGACTTCCAAAATTGAATATCAAGGTAAATGATATTCCAGAGGAGCATAGGATTGATGTATTCATAGGGACTTTGAAGGATAACATCCAACATGAGGTTTTCCTTTGGGAACCTGATTCATTAAATAAGGAATTTAGGTTGGAAAGAAAAGTTGAAAGAAAAATCATGGCAACAAGGAAGTCTACCACTCACAACTATAAAGAAGGAAGTGTTGCTGCTCCTACCCTTCCACAACCTAAAAGGTTTACGCCACAACAATTAGAGGAAAAAGGAGAAAAAGGGATTTGTTATAGTTGTGATATAAAATGCACTAATGGTCATAAGTGTGGTGATAAGAAATTATTCTACATAGATTGTGAAGATGAGGAAAAAAAGGAAAAAGGAAACATCAAAATAGGAGGATATACACCAGGAACCAACCCCATAGAAAGAAGAAATGAATCTGAACACATCTTGTAATGCATTGGTGGGAATTGCCACTCCTCAAACTCTCAATATTTAAGGATATATCAAGAAGAAAAAGGTAATAGTGCTTATTGATTCGGGTAGTACCCATAGTTTTATTCATTGTAAGATAGCCAAGGAATTGAATTGCTTCCTATATCGCGCACCAGAGTGTCAATTGATGGTTTCAAATGGAGGAAATATAAATTTTTCTAGAAATTTCCATAATATCAAGCTAACCATGCAGGAATATGTATTGAATAGTCCAATGCTTTCCATTCCAATGGGTGTTGTTTATGTTGTACTAGGATTCCAATGGTTACAATATTTGGGGACGATAGCTTTTAACTTTCAAGAACTTTTCTTGAATTTTTTTTAGAAGGAAAGGAATTTGAATTAAGGTGTATTTCAGGAAAACCATGAAAGATAATTATTTCTAATGGAATGAAAAAGCTTCTGAAGAAAAAACAATGGGGTTTCATTGCACAATTATGCTCACGAGAGGTTCAAACATCGAAATCATATATTTCTCCATATCTCCAAAAATTCTTGGACAATCATTCCAAGGTATTTGAGACTCCCAGTGGCCTCAAACCTATTCACGATCATGATCATTCTATTCATTTGATTCCAGGAAATTTTCATCCAAACATCAAAACTTACAAATATCCATATTCCCAAAAGAGTGAAATTAAACGTATGGTTTCATAAATGCTAGAGGCTGGTATAATTAAACCTAGTCAAAGTTCTTTCTTTGCTCAAGTAGTATTAGTGTACAAGAAGGATGGATCATGGTGTATGTGTCATAATTATAGGGAGCTCAACAAGTTCACTATTAAAGATAAATTTCACATTCATGTCATTGATGAATTGTTGGATGAATTACATGGAGCAATTTACTTCACCAAGTTGGATCTTAATTCAGGATATCATCAAATTAGAATGAAGACTGAAGACATTTGGAAAATAGTATTCATAACTCATGAGGGTCAGTATGAATCTTTGGACATGTATTTTGATCTTACTAATGCACCTTCCACATTCCAAGGTTTGATGAAATCCATTTTCAAAACCTTCCTTAGAAAAATTTTGTTTGTATTTTTTGATGATATACTAATCTATAGCAAGTCTTGGAAGGATCATATTCAACATGTTGACAGGGTGCTCAAAATATTGGAGGAGAAACAATTATATGAAAAAACCTCTAAATGTTTGTTTGGAGTACATGAGGTGGAATATTTGGGCAATATTGTATCTCATGAGGGTGTTAAGGTAGACCCTAAAAAAATTAAAGCGATTAAGGAATGGAAAATCCTCACAACAATAAAGCATCTTTGAGGATTTCTCGGGTTGACAGGGTACTATTACAAGTTTGTTAAGAATTGTGGGAGAATAGCAACACCTATAACAACATTACTGAAGAAAGATGCATTTTCTTGAACTCTAGAAGAAACTAAGACCTTTGAACATATTAAAGAGGAAATGTGTCAAACACTGCTCTTAGCTACACGGGACTTCACAAAACCTTTATTGTGGAATGTGATGCCTCGAGAAATGGAATTGGTGTTGTTTTGTTGCAAGAAGTAAGACTCATTTCTTTTAAAAGTCATCCAATCAAAGGAAAGCACTTACAAAAACCTATTTATGAAAATGAAATGTTGGCAATACTACATGCACTAAAGCAATGGACACCTTACCTAATGGGAAGACACTTCAAGGTAAAAACAGATCATGATAGTCTTAAATAATTTTTGGAACAAAGATTATCTTCAGAAGAGAAGAAAAAAAGTGTCACAAACATGTTGGGTTATGACTTTGAAATCATCTACAAAAAAGAGAAGAAAAATTTTGTTGCATATGAACTCTCAAGAAAGGATGAGGATGTGGAAGCATTTCTTTGTGCCATTTATAATATCCAACCTGATTGGATAACCGAAGCAAGGGATGAATGGAAGAATGATGAAGAGGTGTGGAAACTCATTCAAAATTTGCAGCAAGATCCCAGTACATTTGATACATTTTGCTGGAAAAATGATTCATTATGGTACAAAAGATTCATTTGGAATTGAACACGTCCCCCTTAGGAGGGCACTCAGTATTTTTAAAAAATTACCACAAGGTCAAGTAGGAATTTTTCTACGATGGCCTTAAATTTGATATTCAAAAGTTTGTGGCAGAATGTTTGGTTTGCCAACAAAATAAAGTTGATACAATTAAGACCCCATGTCTCCTACAACCTTTAGTAATTCCAAGTCAGCGTTGGGAGGAGGTCTCAATGGATTTTATCACAGTTTACCCAATTCTGAAGGAAAGAGTGTCATCATGGTGGTAGTTTATAGACTTACCAAGTATGCACAGTTTTGTACATGATCTCATCCTTTCAAAGTCAATACAGTTGCTACTACATTCATGGAAACAATTCAAAAGCTACATGGAAATCCAAAGATTATTATAAGTGATATAGATCACATTTTCACTGTAAATGTTTGGACAAAAATATTTTCTTGTCTTGGTACTCAGTTAGCTCATAGCTCATCTTATAATCCTCAATCTAACAAGTAGACTAAGATAGTGGACAAATGTTTGTAAGGATATCTTCGTGCTTTATATCTGATAAAAAAACACAATGGATCAAGTGGTTTCATCTAGTTGAATGGTGTTATAACACTTCCTTCCATGCTGCAACAAAAATTACCCCATTTATGGCACTTTATGGATATCATCCACCATCCATCACATCATCTTTAAGAGAAAATTCTAAGGTTCAAGCAATGGAAGATCACATTGAGAATCAACAACAAGTTCTCCAACTCTTAAAGGATAACCTTACTCTGGCACAGAATAGAATGAAACAACATGAAGATCAGCGTCGCAATGAAAGAAGTTTTGATGTAGGCGACTGGGTATTTTTACGAATACAACCATACAAACAAATGCCCCTCAAGAAAGCTAAGAAGGATAATAAAGTATCACCCAAGTATTATGGTCCTTACAAGGTGTTCCAAAATATTTGTACTATGGCAT
This sequence comes from Pinus tabuliformis, assembly GCA_031772625.1. Taxonomy (NCBI): domain Eukaryota; kingdom Viridiplantae; phylum Streptophyta; class Pinopsida; order Pinales; family Pinaceae; genus Pinus; species Pinus tabuliformis. The sequence continues at coordinate 511,886,385 of CM062820.1, forward strand.
ACAAATTGGAGTTGCCTACATCTTCCCAAGTACACCCAATTTTCCATGTTTCATGCTCAAAGAATGTTATCGGTGACAAGCTCCCAATTTAAACAATGTTTCCAAAACTTGACAAAGAAGGAAAAATCATATTTGAACCTAAATCAATCATAGAAATGAGAACCCGATACCTACGAAATTGATTAATTTCAAAGTATCTCATTAAGTGGAAGAACTTACCCGTTGAAGATTCCACATAGGAGGATGAGAATTTTATACAGAAGCATTTGGAACTACTCAAGCATTGAGGACAACACTTTTTTGAAGGAGAGGGTCTTGTTAGGTACCTATAATACTAGCACATTCCCCTTATTTTTATTGTTAGTGTAGCCCATTATTGTTATTATTTTTTCCATGTATCCCCCATGTTGTTATTGTTGTGCCCCATATAATCCCACTATTGTTATTGTTGTGTCCTTACATGATTATTATTATGTAGACTCTTATCATATTGTGGCCTCTTATACCCCTATATACCAAGTAGGTATTATCATTTATATCATCTAAGAATTGTTCATTTATGTAATGTAAAGGAGGTTTTCAAATAGGCTATTTCTCAAGTCGTTGATCTATCTTTTCTCTATTTTGTGAGATGGGTCCATAACAGAGTTGGAGTGATGCCTTTTCTAGATTGTAGAAACTCCTCATGATGTATCATTCTCTTGATTTAATAGAAAATGTGAATTTAAAAATATAAATATATATGAAAGAAATTTTTAATATTAAAAATTTATTTTTTTATTAATGTATCATGATAGGAAATAGTGTCCTTTTTTACTAACAACAACCACCCATATATTATTGAAAATATATATTTATATATGAATCACTCAATTAAGAAAATTTAATAATAGGAAAAGCATGTTACTCTTGTTATTGTTATGTGAAGATATAAGGGCAGCGACACTATTAACTTAGTTGCACATTTTGAGAGTGCACCGGTATCTCTGGTGTTAATTTTGGCTTCTCCACAATGAGGAAAATAGCAAAGAAACTATGTAATGAAATAAAATTTGTCCAAATCTATTCACTTTATATATACGTTGTGAAAAAATTGTCTCAACTGATCAGAACAAAAATGAAGCAAACCCAGGTTTTTCATAAGGGAGAAGACACCCAATAAAGTGTGGCAGAATATCAGGTAACCTCTACCTAAGTCTGCAATATTGAAAAATATCAAGTATTGTTTACCTAACAAGTCTACAATTTTGCAGAAAATTAAAGGATGCATAATTTTTAGCAAGTTCCTTTAGCAAATTTGATTTGAAGATAGGATTCTAATGAATAACATTCAATCCAATAAGATGGCATTCATTGTTCCTCATGGCCATTACCATTATCAATGGAAGTTAATACCATGTAGATTGAAAAACACCCCTTTTCAATTTCAAAAGAGGAGAGAAGACAATTTCAAAGATCTATCTTGGTTTATATAGTGTCTATTGATGATTTGTTAGTTTGTATAAAAAAATTTGCAAAAACATTTGAAACAATACAGAATTTCTATGAAAATATGGTCCACATAGATTGGTTCATTAAATTTCAAAAAGGTTGTCCAAACATAAGTATGCATATTAAAAATGGATTTGTAACATTATAGCCAAATATCTTGCAATCCTTTCCCAAATTTTGTAATGAGATTAAATGTAAAACTCAGCTACAATGCTTTCTTGGTAACCTTAAATATATTCGTCGTTTTTATAAAGGACAATGAGATTTATGTTTTTGTTAAAAAGATTTATGAAATTCCCCTTGCATGGGATTTAGAAATGGCCAAAATTGTTCAACAGTTAGCTTTACTTGAAATTGACTACCAATAAAGGACATATATCCATGAAACATATTATTCACTTACTACATGGGCTGGAGTATAAATGAAAAGAATTTAAGAGATGGATTTGAAAAATTTTGTGTTCCCCTTTCAATATAGTTTAAATCTGCAAAACTTAACTATCCTTTTAGTCATAAAAAATTTCTTAAGGTCAAAAGGGCCTAGGACGCTAAAAACAATAAGTGGTTAGAAGTAAGAAACACTCGGATATTGAAATGAGCTTCTTATATTTGATTTTGATATTATTTCTAAGCCTAGATAAGCCATGATGTTGACCAAAAAATATGCAAAACCTACTTTTTCAATGTTTAATAGGAATGAAGGTACACTAAATGGAAAAAACTATTTTTTATCTAAAGGCAAAGATCATTTGTAGCCACATGACCTTAGTAGAGTCACTGGAAGGGAAACATTTGGTGTAGACTATAAAATGAGAGAGATGAAGAATTTTTGTCCAAAATTATTATTGAAGAGATTAAAAAGAAGTGAGATGAAGATCCAAAATTTAGAAAAGTGGAAGAAGAAAGTTTTGTTTGGACCATGACTCAAGCACATGAAATATTAAATAGAATTAGGTTTAGGGTAGTTGTAGAGTTTGTTGAAAATAATATTTTCCATTATGATGTCAGAGGTCTTCTCACTAGAGGGACAGGGAGAACTAATATCATGTGTAGATTTTAATAATCAATAGAATATAATTCATTTCATAAAAAAGACTATACCTGGCAGAAATCAACATAATATAATTTATGGTTAAATTCAAACATAAAGTTATAAAAAATAAATAAATAAACAAAATGTAGCCAATTAAAATATCATCATTGTTAAAAATATCAAGAATTTAAAAGGGGAAATTCTCAAGGTCATCAATGATGAAGTAGAGTTAAATATTGAGGTAAAATATGAGTTTGGAGGACAATGATATTGTATCCCACTCTAGAAAATGAAATGCTCTAATATCTACAAATGTTTCATAAACTTCTTGTACCCACTACTAGAACCCATCAAGATTTGGGAGGATTTGTACTATAGTGAGAATTCTATCATAAAGAAACAAATGCATAATCTCAATAATCATCTAGGATACTAGTATTTGTAAAAGCATCATGGACCATTATTTCCTTCCATTTCATCTTTCCCATCATAGAATCTATTTTCTAATTGTAATAATCTTCTCTTAGATTTGTAATATTGATGATATTGTTAAGTAAAAGTTTAGATATTGAATATATGATACTATCATATTTATCAAATGAACCTTGGTTTTTTTTGGCCTCATAGGTAGCCTTATGCTCTACTTTGTATAAGTTTGTGTGTTATTAAGTCTAGTGCATTAGTTAACAAGTAAAATTATCTAGGTCCTCATATGCCCTTAGACCTTAAAAGGAAAAGATAACATAAGATAGCATGAATTGTTAGTTCATGCTCTAAATATTGAATTGGTTAATGTTAGTCACAGTAAACTAGTAGACCCACTACCATAGTTATAAATAAGTATGATCTGAGACTCTAAGGAGAGTTTAGGCATGAAATTTTACATAAGGATGATTTAAGTCCATCGGGATCATCAGGAATTTGGGTGTGAAGAGTCATATTTAACTTTGTATGCTCTCTAGATGCACTTAATTTGATCTTCCATATAAAATAAAAACAAACTCTTTATGTGATACAAGTCTTAGTTACTATGTATTATCTTCGGATACACTTAATGTGATCTTCGAAACAAAAATACATGAACTTTGTATGTAATGTGTGACATGACAATAGAAGGTTTGTTTATTATAGTCACTACCCTCATCTCCCTCACTTTTTCAACCCTATCATTATGCTTCGTGAAATCCAATACACTTGTAATGGAATCTTTACTCCCCTACTTGTGACCCCCAACAACTCTTCTATGCGAGGGTAGGAACCAATTGTTGGGTTGTGTTATATTCTTTCCACGTAGTTAATAGGGGGTTTGAAGGGCACTTGTAACCCCACTTTATGGGGTCCGAGGCAGCGCCCCAGAAAATTTTGGTTTTGGACCATATGTTAGGTTGGGCGGACCCACCTATGGTTTTGTGCATGATTTTCGCACATGTTTTTTGGACGCGATGGTTTTCGGTCCATGGTATTGGACGCGATGGATTTCAGTCCATGGTATTGGATGCTTCGGCATGTATAAATATGTATTGTAACATTGAAAGGAACATAATGAAAAATCAAGCTGGTAGTCCCGGTTTTGGGATCCAGGAAAAAATCTTTGTGCATATGTGTTTTATGGGTTATGCTCTCGCATTGTTTATTTTCTTTGTTTAAGAATTCGTATGCAGGTAATTTCTGTATAGGGTTAAAACCTACATTTGGTATCAGAGCTGTTTTGGCTTCAAGGGGACGCCTTTGTTGCTGAGGGGTTTCACTCGGGCCTGTGGTAGACCCTGTTCAGTGGGAGATCTGCGAGATCGATTCTGGTGGTGAAAGAAGATGGCGAGCAGTGGAAAGATAGAGATTGAGAAGTTCAATGGTCAGAATTTTGAGTTGTGGAAACTCAAGATGGAGGATTTGTTGGTGGATAAAGATCAATGGATCGTGGTAGATCCGGGTACTAAACCATCGGGAGTGACCGATGAAGAATGGAAGAAGTTGGATCGGAAGGCAAAGAGCACAATACGATTGTGTGTCTCAGATTTAGTATTGCTGAATGTATCAGGAGAAGCTACGGCAAAGGCTTTGTGGGTCAAGTTAGGGACTTTGTACCAATCTAAGTCTCTGGTCAATAAACTATTCCTGTGGAAAAAGCTGTATAACCTGAGGATGAAAGATGGAGACTCAGTGACAGAGCATCTAAATGCGTTTAATACTGTGGTAAGTCAGTTATTATCTGTTGATATTAAAATTTCAAATGAAGATAAGTGCATCAGTTTGTTGTGTTCTCTACCAAATTTGTGGGATAGTCTGGTTATTGCAATAGGTAGCAATGCAACTGCTTTGCAGTTTGATGAAATAGTCTCAGCCTTACTGATGGAGGAGATGAGACGGAAAAATATGGACAACCAGAATGGTGATGCCTTGTCTGTACAAGGACGGTCCTAGAACAGAAACAAAAATAAGTCATCGAGTGGGAGATCTAAATCTAGAGGGAGATCTAAATCTCCAGGAAAACCTACAAAGGTGGTGTGCTGGAAATGCAGAAAGGAAGGGCACTTCAGAAGGGATTGTAAATCTAAAGCTCCTGATAAAGGAAAGGGATCTGATGATGCTCCTTCTGCAGAGGCGAAAACCACCTCAGATGAAGGTGGGGATGTGTACTTGGCTTCTTCAAGTACACATGTAGATCATGAGGCATGGTTGATTGACTCAGGTGCATCCTTTCACTTCACTCCCCATAGAGAGTGGTTCTGCGAGTATGAGAAATACGATGGTGGTGATGTCTTCTTAGGAGATGATAGGAAGGCTAGAATCATTGGTCGGGGAAAAGTAAAGTTTAAGTTGCAAGGTGGAAGGGTTAGAACACTTCCGGGTGTTCTACATATTCCTGCATTGGCCAGAAATCTGATTTCTGTAAGCAAGTTGGATGATGCAGGTGTAAAGACGGTGTTCGAGAAAGATACATGCAAGATGGTTCGAGGAGCACTGATATTGATGCGGGGAGTTCGGATTGGAACTCTGTACAAGCTGCAAGGTAGGACTGTTGTTGATGGGTGCAATAGTTCTATGGTTCCTGAAAATGGAGTAGAAAATCTAGTGGTCTCTGGAGAGAAGACCATGTTGTGGCATCAAAGGCTTGGACATATTGGAGAGAAGGGCCTTCGGATACTTCATGGTAAAGGTATGGTAGAAGGTATGAATGATAGCTCTCTGGATTTTGATTTCTGTGAAAATTGTGTGTATGGGAAGCAAAATCGGGTGAGTTTCCCCTCTGGTGGTAAGAGGACGAAACAGATATTAGAGCTTATGCACAGTGATGTGTTTGGACCTGTGAAGGTTCCATCACTAGGTAAGTCGGTGTACTATGTATCATTTATAGATGACTTCTCAAGGAATACATGGATATATTTCCTTAAGAAGAAATCTGAAGTCTTTGACAGGTTTAAAGAATTTAAGGCTCTGGTGGAAAATCAGACAGAGAAGAAGATAAAGGTGTTGAGGACAGATAATGGTGGAGAATTTTGCAGCAAGGAATTTGAAGAATTCTATAAGAAGTGTGGTATAGCACGGCAGAAGACTACTCCATATACACCTCAGCAAAATGGAGTCGCAGAAAGAATGAACAAGACGTTGATGGAAAGGGCAAGAAGCATGCTCAGTGGTGCTGGGTTAGGACAGGAATTCTGGGCAGAGGCGGTGGATACTGCATGTTACCTGGTCAACATGTCACCTTCATCAGCGTTGGAGGATAAGACTCCACAAGAAGTATGGACTAGTAAGAAACCCTCTCTTTCACATCTAAGGGTATTTGGATGTGATGCATATGTACATGTTCCAAAGGAGAAACGAACCAAGTTGGATAGTAAATCTGAAAAGTGCATCTTTATTGGGTATAAGGATGGTTTAAAGGGTTATAAGCTTTGGAACCCAGTCACACGGAAGGTTGTGTACAGCCGAGATGTGGTGTTTAGAGAGGTAAAAGATGTTATTCAACATGAAGTCCAACCAAAGGAACCTGAGAAGATAGAGTTTGAGCCAAAGGAGGAAGAATCAGACTCTACAGCAGAGGAGGAATTAGAAGATGAAGAGCCACAAACTCCGGCTGTGAGAAGATCAGTTCAAGAAAGAAGGCAACCAGAAAGGTATAGTCCATCTGCTTTTGCTTTGTCTATTACTGATGATGATCCCAGAACTGTGAAGGAAGCAGTGGATTCAGAGGATGGAAAAGTCTGGAAGGAGGCCATGGTTGATGAAATGGCATCTTTGCACAAAAATGAGGCTTGGGATCTGGTGGAGTTGTCGGCTGGAAGGAAACCCATTGGCAGCAAATGGGTGTTCAAGAAGAAGACAAATGCAGAAGGAAAGGTGGAGAAATACAAAGCTCGGTTGGTAGCAAAAGGTTATTCCCAGGTGCCGGGAATTGATTTTGGTGATATTTTTTCTCCTGTTGCCAAGGTAACTTCTATTAGATTACTTTTATCTGTTGCTGTTGCTTTTGATTTTGAGGTAGAACAGATGGATGTGAAGACAGCATTTCTTCACGGATATTTGGAAGAGGAAATCTACATGAAGCAACCTAAAGGCTTTGCGGTGAAGGGTAAGAAAGAACTGGTATGCAAGTTAAAGAAGTCTCTGTATAGGTTAAAACAGTCACCAAGGATGTGGTATCAGAAATTTGATACATTTATACGGGGACTTGGCTTCACCAGAAGCAAAGCAGATCATTGTGTGTATTTTAAATTAATTGGTGACCGTGTTATTTATCTGGTCTTGTATGTGGATGATATGTTGCTGGTTGGAAATGACAAAGAAATTGTCCAGGATTTGAAGACCCAATTGTCCTCCAAATTCGACATGAAAGATCTTGGTGCTGCAAACTATATTTTGGGCTTGGAAAGTAAAAGAGATCGGTCAAAGAGGAAGCTCTGGTTAAACCAGAGGAAGTATGTCGAGACAATACTGCAGAGGTTTAATATGCAGGATAGTAAACCGGTGAAGGTTCCTATTCCTGTAGGTGTGAGGTTATCTCCTGAACAGTGTCCCAAGACACAAGAAGAGGAAGAGAACATGTCTCGTGTTCCATATGCAAGTGCAGTGGGTAGCCTGATGTATGCAATGGTCTGTACTAGACCAGACATTGCACATGCAGTGGGAGTATTGAGCAGGTTTATGTCAAAACCTGGGAAGGAGTATTGGACAGCAATGAAGCGGGTTTTCAGGTATTTGCGTCGCACTAGTGATTATGGTTTGTGCTACCAAGGAAGACCAGGATTGGACAGAGTGTTGGATATTCATGGCTTTGTTGATGCAGACTGGGCTGGAGATCTGGATCAGAGAAGATCTACAAGTGGGTATGTGTTTAACCTATTTGGAGGTGCAGTCAGTTGGATGAGTAAGAAACAATCTGTAGTGGCACTATCAACTACAGAGGCAGAATACATGGCAGCCACTCATGAAAGCAAGGAAGCAGTTTGGTTGCAGAGATTGTGTTCAAGTATGGGGTTAGTACAAGGAGCTATAAGAATAGACTGTGACAACCAAAGTGCAATTTTCTTGGCAAAGAACCCTGCTTATCATTCAAATACAAAGCACATTGATGTTCAGTATCACTTTGTGAGGGATATGATAGAAGACAGAAAGGTGTTGCTGGTAAAGGTGGACACTTTGAAGAATACTGTAGATGCATTGACAAAATCTGTGAGCTCTGAGAAGTTCTCTTGGTGTAGAGAAGCAATGGGAATCTCAGGGCTGAAAAAAAATGACTAAGCTCTCCTGTGGCCCCCTGTGGAAAGAAAACAACAAGTGGGAGATTGTTGGGTTGTGTTATATTCTTTCCACGTAGTTAATAGGGGGTTTGAAGGGCACCCGTAACCCCACTTTATGGGGTCTGGGGCAGCGCCCTGGAAAATTTTGGTTTTGGACCATATGTTACGTTGGGCGGACCCACCTATGGTTTTGTGCATGATTTTCGCACATGTTTTTTGGACGCAATGGTTTTCGGTCCATGGTATTGGACGCGATGGATTTCGGTCCATGGTATTGGATGCTTCGGCATGTATAAATATTTATTGTAATATTCAAAGGAACATAATGAAAAATCAAGCTGGTAGTCCCGGTTTTGGGATCCAGGAAAAAATCTCTGTGCATATGTGTTTTATGGGTTATGCTCTCGCATTGTTTATTTTCTTTGTTTAAGAATTGGTATGCAGGTAATTTCTGTACAGGGTTAAAACCTACACCAATCCACCACTTATAGAAACTAGTCCCATTGATGTGTAAATGGCATCAAATATCGCAGATATACTCTATCTATCATCATACATGGGCTCAACACTTGCAAACCACCCTTGTATCAGCTAATAGTGTACATTTGAACATACCTCCTATGTCATATGTCTCTTCATTCTCAGCATTTGTGGAACTTTAGTCCACTAGTCCTCAATCTATCTTTGTATATGTCACACATATCAACCATGTATCCCATGATGATTATTAATATCATTCCTCAACATCTATGTCATGTGGTCTATTTTGGTCCTACATTCTAGTCTTCCATTCTGATGTGGACATTATGGATTTCCTTACCACATCGGAATATTCATGGGACAATATGCATAATCATTCCTAATTCTTTCCGTAGCAACCAAGTCCATTAGGTCAATATGCTATGGAATCAAAAGACTTCATTCATGGTCAAGTAGGATTGTTTTAACAACCCCTTATGTTGAACCTAGAAATTTAGGCCACATTCACCTTATGTCCATTACATTGTTCAACAGTGTTTCAATAAGGGGGCATACATATTTGAGGCTCCAAAAAAATAAATTCCCCTAAACCCTCATATTGCATCTGGTTATTGTCCACTCTAGTAGCATTATTCTTCCCCATCCTAAAGAACATATAGAGTCCCATATCACTCTATATCACCGTGGTAATGGCGCACTTAATCATTCCTACTTCCTATCTCAACAACCCAATCCCTTTGATAATTATGTTTTTGACCCACACTCTTGTATAGATGAGCATTTTTCTGCCATATCCCAAGCCACTCCTTTTTATGGTGACACCTATTTTTGAACCCAGTCATTTAGTCCCTTTGACTCACATATGTAGTACCAAGTTATATTGTCACTCCACCATTTCCTTTCACCCATCATATTCATCCCTTCTTTCTATACTAATATAATCAACATAAATAACATGGTGACTCACATATGTAGTACCAAGTGAGATAACACTCCACCATTTCCTTTCTCCCATTATATTCATTCCTTATTTCTATAGGAATATAATCAACATAAATAACATGGTGACAATATCAAATATAGAAATATGAGTAGGCATATTATGTATACCATCATAGAGTATTGTCATCAACAAATTTTTTCGAGTCCACTACTCCATATACCTTAAACATGTCCATAACACACATAAACTTAGGGGAAAATACCCATATATAATCCTCCTTAGATGGAGGGGCCCATGCCAAAAACACCACGTCATTTCTAATTTTTCACCCTTAGTGCATGTGTGTATGAATCCCATTTTAGGCATGCCTTTATCATGTTGCATACGCATCCAATAGGGAGCATCATTCCCACCTTTGCATACTTAGTTAGTTCCCCTCCATCATCAATTGTTGAGGTGTTTCATACTTAAGGGCATGATGACCCCTCTAGACACATTTTTGCTTCATTATCATGCAGTCTCAGCCTAGGCCCCATCGCTATAGGTAAGGATGATTTTCCTATCCTTTCTTGGGTAGTCTATCCTACTAGCCTCCTCATTGAGCCTTCTACACATTGCATATAATAAATGATCCATACCATATATTGAAACCTTTTACTCCATGAAGTTCCTCTTTTATTATTTGGTCCCTATGTCTGATTTTGTGGGGGTGTGACTCTATACCCCCTTTAGAAATTTATCCCTTCATGCTTGCGTTCCTTGATTCTACACTCGGAAATGTTTTTCCAAGAAGCATTATGGAATTTTCCTTTATCCCCTTTGGCCCTTCCTCAACCATTCTTAGAAAATTAAGGGAACGAAAGTCTTAGATCCAAATTCAAATAGTCATTTTTTTTACAATGAGCTCACCTTGATTTAGGGCTTCCTCCCTGTCTCCAAGCTCTCCACAAGCCAATGCCCAAATGACTTGTTATTCTATGGAAAATTCCTTTTATAGAAAAATCTAAAATTTTTCACTTGGCCATTACGATCTCATCCTATCTCTATTTGATGAACTATTAGCACTGTTGTAAATTTATTTATCATCCTTCAAATAGGTCTCCCTTTTTTTCTCTGATTTGATTCTTAACCTGGAAGACGTTTTTCCATGAGGTGTCAAGTCTCTTCCTTTTCAAATTGAATTTCTTCATATTTTTATCCCTTGTTCTCACAGCACCGTGTCTTTGTACTTATTGACTCATACATGGAATTTCATGATGAGTAAATCACCTTTAATCATGTTTATAGGGTATTATTTGGACTCATTCCTAGTGGCATTTCGCATATAATAAACATCACTCTATTCATTTCATTTGACTATAATTCAATGTAAATCACCTTAGGGACCCCCAAACTTTGATAGATGGATCAACCCATCCATATTTTTCATTTTATATCTATTAATTTTTAGAGACTTCCTCACATAGGCATTCCAACACCATTACCCTTTTTGCATTTTTTTGCCCATGCCATTAAATACTCTTTAGATTAGGACTCTAGTTTATCTTCATGCTAGAGCCAACACCATTTTCATTTCTTGGTTTCATGATAAGAACCCATGTCCCCATGGACTCCCTTCTCTTATAACCTCTTGGATTACTCCGAGAGGGCCTTGTACCACTTTTAGTTGGCTTGGCTAGAAGAAGCATCATTGAGTCACCCTTGTTTTGGTCATCAAAGATTAGTCATCATTATGTCCCATGGAGTTTTATCATAACCACATTGAGTCTTGTTATAGTGTGTCATCCCCTCCTTTTGTCGTACCCATATTGTATTGTTGAGATTTAACCTCCAAATATCCCATAGGTTTACTTATATGTCTTTGAGAAGATTTCATCCTAGTAATTGACCATTCCTTATGGAATATTTTTAGTCACTAATATTTCAACCATGCATGTTATGGTATGAGAAGATAATTCATAAATCCACTCATCATAACACTATTTTCCCACATTAATGTTAGTCTCTATTATTCTCATCATACTATGTACCTCATTCCTTTATTGAGGAATCCCCATTTCCTCATATTCGGTAAACCTTCCTCTTTCTAATTTGGCACATGTATTCCAAGGGAGTGGCCTAGAGGCCTATGTACCTTGGATCTATTCTCCTCACCAGTGGGTGCCTCAGATCAAGCAGAGGGAGACCTCAGTTCCCTTTGACTTGGTTATTTCTTATGTACTTGACTTCAATTCATTATTACATGATTGAGAATCAGACACTTGATATTATAGTGCTTCAGTAGATTGTATCAGCGTTCACCAAGAATGGTGATATGTTCCCAAACCTTAAGAGATGGTTTCACTTCAAATAGTCCCATGCATGCTTGGGCTTCATCATTTCATGATCTAGCCTCAAATGTAGTGCAGTATATTTGAATCACTCAATTTAAGCCATTCTCAAACCCCACATCATGATCCTCCCTTCAATTGGCTTATTTATATCTCTAGATCCCCTTCATATTCAGTACGACTTCACTAGTTGATATCACCCCTCTCATCAAAATTGGGTGATTTTAAGCATTTCATACAAATAATCTATTAAATCATTTTTATGAATTATTTATAACATATTCTACCATTTCACCTAGAAGTAATTTAATAAACCCATTGTTTATTAATTATTTCTAGTTATTTTTATCCAATCCTTATTAATTAACTCAATAAATCATTATTTTTTATTTAGTTAACTAAATAAAGGTAATTAGCCATTATTTTTGAGTTTTTCATCTCACAAGTAGTATTAAAATAACAAATTAATTATATCTTGATTTGTTCCAACAAATATTTTATTATAATTTCTCTCATCAAATATAGCTAGCATTTTATTATGAATAGAGAGGTTTTCCTCCTCATTTCTCATGATCCACTTTCAACATCAAACCTATGATCTTATAACTCTTGAGCTTTCTCCACTGGAAGCTCTCCATTTTTTTTGGCTTTTTGTTTTTGGATCATTCTATGCTTTGGAGAGAGGTAACCACACATCCTACAACAATAATTATTTTCACTTCACATTTTTAACCCAAATTAATTCAAAGAAATACCGTACTATCAGCCAATCTAGTAGAAACCAAAACATACCTAACATTGCAATAACTATATTACAGGGAAAATGGGATTGGAAATGCTAAGTAGAGATGGAAAGTTGAAGTCTCTTGCTAGCAACTCTAGAAACATGTGTGGAAGTAATTAGATGAGCATACAAAAGAATGAGAAGCAACATAAAATACTAGATTATTTTTTAGAAAACATATACATAGTGGTATTTATACGTAATGTTTTCCATCATTGAATGATTACCAACTTTTATGGAATTTTCTCAACTAGCCTTAGATTAATTTTGGAGATCACATTATTTAGTCATTTCAATGTCCAAACAACTCTTCTTTTGCATCAAATATCAAGTTATTTGATATTTCACTTCTACTATAATTTGATATGTCAATACTATTTGAATTCTTCAACACTCGATAACTCCTAATAACCAAATAATTAAAATAGCATAGTAGACCAAAAGCCTCACCATGTACACCAATATGAGCATGGACTACAAATCTAAGGTAGATAAGAGAAATAAGTTACATAATAACACCTTAAAGAATAGGATAACCTCCTACAAATCCCCAAATACATTCATACATCCAAGTCATATGTCCTCCATAATGACTACATGATCACTATATATAGTTATTCGGTCATTTCACATGTGACCTATTTATTATGAGGTCAACCATATTACATACATGTTTACACATTACATGCACATTTAAACCCATATATACTCCCCTTAACACCATATACTCCCCCATTAGGATCATGTATGTTGGAGTACATGCACATTTTCTACTACTTAGGAGGAATTCTATTTATAACATTATATATATATATATATAGAGAGAGAGAGAGAGAGTAGTGATTATATTAAATATGTTCTTTGTTGTAGCAAATACACGAGGATTTCATTACATTCCCATTTTTATATGGGATCTTCCATTTAGGTAATGACTAAATTCATGGGACAAATCCTAGAATTTTCTACATGTACTATAATTGAGTCCTTCTACTTATTTACAAGAGTGAATTCTTATGTATTATGATCATAAGAGCATACAAAAATATTACATTAAGCTATTTGGGAATATTTTGGAGTAGAGAGTCCACCATGGGGGCTTAACTCAATGAACCTTTGACATATCACATGCGTCTATGGCATACTAAAAAATACCCTTAATTTGACTACATATTGCAAAATACCTCTAAAAATAACATTATTTAACCCCCTACCAATACGAACCCAATACACCTCCCCAATTTAAAAAACCCCTACTTTCACTAGATATTGTAGGTATCCATTTTTTCATGAATATTTTTTATACCCCTTTATATTTTTTCATAAACTTTGAGCTCCAATTTTTTATACCTACCAATATAAAAACCCTTTACAACCTCCCCCTCCCTGGCTTTATATGCTCAATATATTATGTCATTTTTCATCAATATATATCCCCCAATATGAATGCACGTGGTATGGTATTTCTCAACCAATGAAGCCCTCTGGAGTCCACACAGAGTTGGGATCTTGAAGCCAAGTTAGAATCCATTTCACTTTCTTGCTTTTATTTACTGGATTTCTTGCCCCTTGTGAGAGGTGGTTACACTACGTCTGAGAAGAAGTATTTTTCACTACTACCTCTTGTTCATGATTTTGCATGAGTTTCCATAAGTTCCATAGCTTACTAGTAAAACTTTGGGGTAGACCTATTCATCTTTGCAAGAGAAGAGAGTGTTAATTCCAATGCCCTTTTCTCAAAATATGATTTTGGACCTGGAAGGTCAACTCATGAAGGGGATTGATTTTAATTTTCCAATAACACTTATATATTTCCCTAATCCTCATTTGGGGTTTCATACATAGGGGTATCTTCATCTTTTTATGGACCTTGAATAGCCTCAAAATATTTTTTTCTGAAGGAAGGTTCTAACATTGGATCTTCTTTAGCAAATTTATTTCAGGCTACAACCTTGCTTTGTTGATTCCTTCTTTACTTCTATGCTAGTTGGAAACTAGCCTCTTTATAAATAGGGGCTTATGCCTGCTCATATTTGTTTCATTGGGGGCAATTGTTGGCAAAGTTCCCTTGAGTATGACAATCATTGCACTTGAAAGGAATCTTCTCATAGTCAAATTCCTATATATGGGTCCATTCTCTTAGATTTATCTTTAGGGCCTCCGGTAAACCATCATCGAGGTTTACGTCAGCACAAGAAAAATAACCTCCTTTTAGTTATGTTTTATTCAGATAGGATCCCATCTTGTTTGCAATGTCTTTTATTTCCCTAGGACCCCAAAGACGAAGAGGGGGGTGTGTAGTTAGATACACTTTGGCATGGAAGTAATGTTAGAATTTGGATTGAAATCCAAATTCCATGGAGTGATAAAGAGGCCTCTAGACCCCATGAAATATGGTGCTAATATAAAAATCAAATCTCTTTCTATTTTGTGAGAAACAAAAAGACATAGAAGCCCCATCCTGCTGCAAAGAAAGTTACTTGACCTTGAAGCTTGGGGGCCCATTGTTCCTTGATCTAGATGCCAACAACTTTTGAATTCAGCCACAAGACCATAAAATTGTTTACTAGCACTTTTTATGAGAAATCTAAGGCTCTCCTGCATGGATCCGAAGCAGATAGTTCCACGGCAAGGATCTCAATTAATTTATTCACAATTTATTTTTTTTGCTGGGGGGGGGGGCGCGAGAAGTCCCCTAAGGTTTTTGAGCCTGCACTAGGGCTCTGAATGCAACCTTTTCCTCCATGGAATGGTGAATGGAGGTGATATAAAAACACACCAACAAAGAGTAGTCTCAATCGGAAATGAAAATTATTAAATTAACTGTGAGTTCATGGGGTCTTTGGAACAAAAAAATAGAGCCACACACAACTTAGCGATCCATGCAAAGGTAGGCCTTCTATAGATTTGCAGCATCTTCTACAATACAGGATCAAAGTGATTTTCCTGGACCTACAAAAAACCTACAACAGTAAGGGAAACCCTAGCCTCTAGAAGCCATATTTCGTAGAGCTCAATTTCATTCTCCTTTTTTTCTCTTGGCTACTCTTTTTTTTAGTATGCATATTTTTAGTAGGTGCTACCATGTAGGATAACATGTGAAAATGAATAGGAAATGAATAAGGAGTGATATGGCTATGACTTGGAATTTATAGAACACTTCCTTGTCATAATCTTCCTACACAAGTGCACACTTCCTTTCTTATTTATGGATATAACCTTATCCATTTATCCTTTTATTCTTGGAAACCTTATCTCTTGCAATATATTGTTATTTTTAGAGTTTATTTGTATTTATAGAGTTAGGATTTACATGTGTGAGTTATTTCTTAAGTATCACTTATTTATGACTCATCTTATCTTTAATAAATTCTATTATTGACTCCAACTCCATTTTTTACTAGCTAATTCCATTTCTGAGACTGTTAGTTTGAAATTAAGAGGGAGTTTCTTTTTTGCTTATTGTGCATACATAAGGAACCACAACCTAGTGCACATTGTTCTCCTCTCAAAAGAGTTAAATATGTATTCGAGGAAAGCAATGTAATATAAGGAATTTAGATTGGTATTTCAGTCTCTTAATCTGAAAAGTGATATTTCATTCTCTCTTCTCTTTTGTCTTGCAATTTTTAGTGTAGCTTTTTGTTAGAGTTATTTTTTTGTTCTTCTGATTAAAATATTACATGGTGTTAAAGTATACAAGGAGTTTGTAAGGGAAATGCATATTTGGTTGTGTCACATAGGATTTAATATCCCATGGAAGATGGATCAACACATTATTGTGATTCTTACTCCAATCAACTACTTTGAGAAAAATCTTAAGATCATTCTTCTACCACAAATTAAGGGACCTTATAGAATCATTATGGGCGTTGAAGTGGATCCCAATTGAGAGATATAAAACTAAAAATACTTTAATAGTATGGATTGGGCAAATGGGATTTTATGATTTTCCATTTATCCAAACTTAGTTTTTTGTGTTGAAGCTTAATCTACTCCCAATGAAATATGGAATAAGATGGAGGGACTATTTTTCTAGCTAAATGAACTAAGAGGAAATCAATTAAAGAATTATCCGAAGAAACTTTGAGACCCTATCAGGCTTCTTTTCCATGTTTAATACTTAGCTTAAACATGTTAAATCATGTGGCACTCATCCGCCTCTGAAGGGCAATCTCCTGCCCATATCGTGAGTGAAGCCCCAGCTCCCACTATCCAAGTGGTCCAGGACTCACTCGATGAAGCTTTGAAGTTCTCCGAAAGTGCCCTAATTTGCCGGTTCAATGGTTTTTGGCTGCGGCTGATAGCACTCCACAATTGGATCTCGGAGGTATGGAAGCCTATCATTTTTTATGAAATTAATATCTACCCCTGTGCTAGAGGTTTCTTTATAGTAGATTTTGAAAATCCTGAAAGCAGACAATGTATTCTAGACTCCGGCCCTTGGTTTTGGGAAAAATCAGGCCTATTCATGAAGCCATGGAACCCATCATTCGATCCCTCTACAGCAGTGATAACCTCAGCACCAGTTTGGGTGAGATTGCCAAGCCTACCCTTGCATCTCTGGAATCTCTCCTCGCTAAAAGCCATCGGAAATGCAATTGGGAAATTTTACTGCAGGTGCCCAGAAACAGAGGAATATGCCAGAACCACCTATGCACGCATCTGTGTGGAAATGGATTTCAGCGCCGGATTCCCAGCTGAAATAAACCTAACAAGTAAAGACTATGTGTGGAACCAGAAGCTTGATTATGAAAGTGTCCTCTTCAGGTGTCGATCGTGCTTTGAGATGGGGCATCTAGCCAAAAATTGCCCAAAAGCCTCGGAGAAAAATTTTGCTAGAAAAAACCACCACAGATCTACATGGTGGGAAGGAGCACAAAAAGAACACTACACTGTCATCAAAGAAGAAGAATATTCTAGAGAAAATGAGTCACAAGAAATCAAGGAAGAAGGAAGCAACTCTCAAAACAAGCAAGGAGAAATCCCACCCCAACAAATCAACAGTTATGAGGATTTGAATACCGCAGAAAATAAATCTTCATTTAACAGCAAAGCAGATCTCCTAAACCAAACTTCTTCTCCGACTATTTTCAAAAGAACGAACACAATAGATCGCGAAGCTAAGACACCAATGTCCCAAGAACCAAAAGAGATGAAGGAGATGCAAGACAAAGGAAGTTGGAAGACCGTAGAGAAAAGAAAGAAAGCTACAACACCAATCTCGCCAAGAAAGACGAGGAGCCAGACAAGTAAAAATTAAGAAAATTGTAGGTCCGATAGACCAATTTGGTCTGAGTGGACGTTAACCGTCATCATCATCATCATCATAAAAGAGGAGAATATTATCCTCTTAGTTATTTATAAGCTATGACCTAAGTAGTCTATGTTTATTCCTTCCTTCCATACTATAAGAATTTCTTTAGGAAAATCTTGGAATAATCTATCTATAGATGACTTAGTAGATTCACTCATTCATGATAAATATAAGATCATTCAAATGGGATCTCCTAAAAACTCAAAGGACCATGCACTTGTAGTATAGAAGAGTAGCAATAAGAATAAGAAAAATCAAAGGGAAAGAAGGAAACATATCAAAAGAAGGAAGGAAAACCAAATCCCACTAAGGAGTCTTCAAATTCCAAGGGAGAACAATATAGGAAGTATAAAACATGGTGCACCTATTGTAACAAAGGATTCCATATCGAGACTACATGTATGAACAATACCATTGATATCATGGCATAATATCATCAATAGCATCATCTTGAGGATTACAATATAAATAAAACTAAGAAAAATGCAACGTACTTTCCACCATAAGATAGAGGTAAATTTCATGCTTTTATTTCCATTACTTCCTCTCCTAACACATTGAATCTTTATTAGGGGCCTCATCATATTGATTCATCTCTACATGCTTTTTCATCCTTCAATTCACGTACATACCACCTATGTTGGTGGGAGATGACTCTCTTGTTCAATTTTTCAAAGAAGGGAGAGTGGGCCTTGATTCTAGAATCTTTCAAATTGTGCTACATGTTCCAATGCTTACCATAAATCTACTTTCCATCTACCAAAATGCACACTCAAGTATATGTGAATAAGTTGAATTCACTCTAATTTCAGTTGTAATTTCTAAGATGAAAGATGGTTCCAATGTTGCATTTTGTGAGGTGGATTATCATTCCAAGTTGTATTCTTTCTCTAATTTAATTCAAAAATTAGATTATGTTTCTCTTCTAACCCATGAAAATGAATATAGTAGATTATATCATGAGATATATATGTATCTAAATTACAACTATTTGAAGCAACTAATCAAGGATGGAATGGTTCAAGGTCTACCATGCTAAAGTTTGTAGATGGAGATTGTCAAGGCTACATACCTGGAAAGAATATTGAAGAAAAATTCAATATAGGTAAAGCATGGAGATCATTATCACTCATATAGCTAGTGCACAATGATGTCATAGGTATTTCCCTCACTCATCTATGAGTAAATCTAAGTATGTACTCACTTTTGTTGATGATTGATCAAGATATACATGGGATTGTTTTCTAAAGTTTAAATATGAAGTCTTTGAGTATATTAAGGATTTCAAAGAACTTATAGAAAACCAAACTAGAAAAAAATTATCAAGGTACTTCGTATAGATAATCGAGGAGAAACTTTGTTCATAACCATGTACATGGATACAACACGTAGTACCCTATACTCCACAATAGAAAATATTAGCAAAGGAAAATAATAAGACCTCAAAAGAGATGGCTAACTACATGTTGTACGATCAATCACCACCTCCAAGTTGTGGGATTAGGGTAACAACTATGCAACATATATTCAAAATATAGTTTCTCATAAATATTTGAAGGGAATGAAACCTTAAAAAGCATGAAGTAGTAAGAAATTTGATATCGCACGCTTTAGGATTTTAGTTCGCATGCATGGGCTCAAATCCCTTCTTATAGGATGAAGGTTATGGAAATTTAGAGTAGGAAATGTATATTTCTTGGATATGTATACTAGGTGAGGCGATACAAGTTATTAGATTCTTCTATAGATTGTTTTTTCATTCAAATGAGTTTCAAGTTCAAACAAGGCCACTTTGATGCACTTCAGCAATATACTATTTTATATTCTCGTCCATTTTTTGCTATAAATCTTAGAGATGCTTCTTTGGATCATATTTCAAAATCTAATTTAGGATATTAATAAAATTATATTGAAAATCCAAATTATAGACCTTATTTGGTACAAAAAAATCTTTATAAAACTAGTGATCTAGTGGGTGAACCTATTAATCCACAAGAACCAGGTCTTAGTTTATGGACCTTCTTGATGTTATTACTGCCATGGGGCCTTTAATTCTTCTTCCTTTTTATATGTTCCTTGGATTATATTATAAAACATATGTATAGTCTAAAGTAAACCCTTATTAGGAGGTCACAATGAAAGGAAAAAACAATCCCATCATGGAAAACAACACATGGGAGTTTGTTCATCTTCCCCATAATGCGAAGCTTGTTCATTGCAAGTGGATTTTTAGAAAAAAGAGGGACATGGATGGACTTATTAAAAATTAAAGTACTATTTAGTTTCTAATGGATTCTTGCAAGTACATGACATTAATTATTAGGGTACTTTTGCATTGGTGGCCAAGATGGACTCCATTTGGTTAGATCTAGCTATTGTGGAAATTATAAAATTTTGAGGTACACCATATGGATATGAAGAATGATTTTCATCATGAATATGTCGATGAGGATATATATATGGAATAGCCTCAAGGGAATTTTCTGTATATATCATTAGTATCCATATTGAAAGATCATTTTATGGACTTAAGCAGGCACCTCGAGCTTGATATGAAAAAATAGATTGTTTCCTTCTCTTTGAAGGTTTTATTCATTGAAAAACATATCTTAATGTGTCAGGTTTAATATGATAGATATGGGATTGATATAATATTTCCT
Source organism: Pinus tabuliformis (assembly GCA_031772625.1). NCBI lineage: Eukaryota > Viridiplantae > Streptophyta > Pinopsida > Pinales > Pinaceae > Pinus > Pinus tabuliformis. Next base: position 511,907,161 of record CM062820.1, read on the forward strand.
TAGTCTTTAAATCATCCAAGTTAAGTTAGGAATCAATATGACATAGTCTAAATATTCTAAATATATCATTGATATGTTTTGGATGACAATTTTCGAGCTAGGTACATCACCCTTTGTGTTTGTGGTCAAGCTAGAAAACAACACAGCTACATCTTTGGTTGAATTTACTAGGAAGTTAAAGTTGATTTTGAATATTCTCTACCATACTGATTCATATCCTAACATGTCCTATGTAGTTGGATTAGTTACCAAATACATGGAAGAGAACTCCATTGGAAGGAAACTAAGAAAATACTCAAATATGACAAGATGATCACTAGATTTAGTATAGATTGTGTAGTAGGCTCTTCTTTAGATATTTATGGTTACATGAATTTAGATTAGGCTTTCTATAACACATATTGCAAGTATATCTCATGTTATTTTCTCAACCTTGGTACTAGTCCTATATATTAGTCTAGTAAAAAGCAATGATTCATTGTTTTGTCATCAACGGAGGCTAAGTATATAGAGATGCAGTGAGATCTATTATGTAATTTCTATGGTTGTGTCTCTTCCTCACAAATTTGGGTGTTAAGTTTCACCATTCAACTAATTTTGGTGTGACAATCAAAGTACATTGAATTTTGCAAAGATCCAGTAAAGTGATAGAGAACTAGGAACATAAAGGTACACATCCACTTCATTTAAGGATATATCTATGATAGGTTCATTGATCTATGGTACTATCTTCGTTTAGAGCATGTTGCAGACATATTCACCAAGACCTTCACCAAGATAAATTTTGTGGCTTTATGAGATCTCTTCTAGGTGAAGGACACAACTAAAAAGAAGCTAATTTGTTTCTCATTGCGTTCTTTGTTTCTTTTTTGTGAGTGGGAGTTGGAGGTGGTGGGTGGGTTTCTTCCCACTAGTTCTTCACCTTGTACCTCACTTTTTTCACACTTGTTTGTAAATGAGTACCTAACATGATTGAAAATTTTCAATACTAAATTATTATGCACATTGGTCCCCAAATATGGTTAAATGGGGCTGGATTACATGCACATTCCCTATTGTTTAGGAGGGATTCGATTTACACCATTTTCTATTTTTATCAAGTATTTCAATGTAGTAGGATGACATGTGGAAGTCACTAGGAAATGACTAGGGAGAGGCATGGTTATGCCTTGGCACTTAAATCACACCTCCTTATCCTTATCCTCCTCATACATAAGCATGCACTTCCTTTCTTATTTCTTGGGATAACTTTATCCATCTATGTTATCCACTTATCCTTTTATTCGCGGAAACCTTATATCTTGAGATTTAGTCATACTTTTAGAGTGATCCAGGTGGATGTTGGTGGCCACCCACCTATCCCACTTGGACCCCCACAACTATCTCTTTCGGTTTTTTAGTTTCCTTAATTGTAGCACAATTTACTATTTTTAGCAGTTTTTTGGGTCTTGAACTTCTGGAGCCATTTTGAGGCGCTAAACGATGTTTTTGGAAAAACTGGGAGCAGCATGGGTGTTTGGATTGATCTTTCTCATCCCAAAGTTGTATTCCTCGGATATATCTTTCTAATGAGGCATTGTGTGTGTCAAACAGAGATCATATGCCAAATTTACGACCCTGGGAAGTTGATGTACCAATTTACCCAAAACGGAGCCCATAGTTTGAAGCTTCATCTCCTAGGGTTAGGTTTTTGGATGTTTAGGGTTTTCCCTTGTTTCTAAACAATAAATAGGCCTTCAAGCCTCATTGTAAGACAGTTCAAAGGCATGTAGCCGCCACATCTCTTCTCAGAGATAAGCTACCATCGCCCGAGCTAGTTTATTTCCATTTCTGTTTGTAAGTGTATTTCAGTATTTTACATCAATGAAATGAAGTATTATTTTTGTTGCATCTCTGTATGTATGGTCATGTATATAATTTGTTGCGATCCTATTTAAATCTGAATCAGTGGTATCAAAGCGGTCTACTCTTTCTTTATTTTTCTTTTCATGTCCCCAATGAGGTCGAGATATAAGGAGTTAGGGCTTGAACTAGTCGAACCCTTGCAAGACCAGCCTTGCAAATCCCGACGGACTCCCATGGCGGATGAAAAGAAAGACGAGGGGGCAGGATATCTTATCAAAATCTTGCTCGGAGAATCCCTCGAGCGACAAAGGAACGTGATGATGGAAAAATTTTCCCAGATCCTTCAGCGGCTACCCAGGGGCGACACATCTACTTCCAACAGCTACGCTAGACATGCCACACACTCTAAGGTACAAGTTAACATTGAAATCCCCATATTCGAGGGTCAAATAGACGCAGATGCCATAGATAAATGGTTAAATCTTCTAGAAGGTTATTTTTATGTTCATGATTTTTCTAGCCGGGAAAATATCACTTTTGCACTTCTCAAAGCAGCCCCCCATGTCAAGGACTAGTGGGAAACCTACTGCAAGCAGAACGATGAAAGTACGGGCTCACTGTTTTCAGTCGCACCCACTTGGAATTCATTTTGGGATGCCATCAAGGAGCAATACTACCCTATCAAAAGCTATGAGGATAAGTACATAAAGTGGACCACGCTGCAGCAGGGAAGGGACCAAGATGTGTCGGAGTTCTCAAATATTTTTCATACCCTTTGCACAAAGTTGGGTATCAAGGATTCTAAGCTGCATTTGGTACTCAAATATCATGGCTACCTACATAGATACATTCAGGATGAGATGGAGTTCCTGAACATCTCCTCGCTCGGCACGGCATGCTAATACATTGTCAAGATCGATCAAAAGTTAAAATAAAATAAGCGAGACTTTGGATCTGCGAATCCGAAGAACAAGGGACAAAGCTAAGGCGAGGCGACCCAAGACAACCCGTCGAAGCTGCAAGAAAATAACAACACCATGAAGTCAAAGAAGGACACATAAAAGTGGTGTGAGTTCCATAAGAATCCCACTCATAACACAAGTGAGTGTTGGACCAAGCAGTCGTTGGTGGCCGAGATGAAGGCTTCAGAATCATATGCATGTTCCGACCCTAAGTCAGAACCCGACAAGGGGAATGACAAAGGGAAGAAAATCATTGATGCAGAGCCCAGCGCCACTGTTGCCACCACCATGGTCCAAAATATTGAGCCCGAAGATCCAGAGGAGGAGGAGCGTCTTTTACAGTCATAGATGTGGGTGAAGGGTTCGCTGTTGCAATTCATTGTTGGCAATGGGATCCAAAAGAACCTCATTTCAGAAGAGGTCGTGAAGCGGTTGGGCCTACCGACTACACTACACCCACAGCCATACAATATTGGGTGGCTTCACCAAGGAAGAGATCTTTGAGTCTGCCAATAGTTTCGCCTTCCCTATAGCATCAAGCCCTTCACATATGAGGTATTGTGTGATGTTGCACCTCTTGATGTTTGTGATGTATTATTAGGTCAAACATACTTGTGGAGGCAACATGTTGTGTATGAGTCAAGGCCTCGCGCTGTTATTATTTCTTTGGGTAATTCATTATACATGATATCTGAGGTAGCCCCACCTACTACCACTTCTTTGATCTTTGCTAAGAAAGGCAGTAAGATCATCTCCCATACTAGGGAATTTATTTTCTGTCTTGTTCTCCCTCAAAGTAAGGGGATGATCGTAGCCACATCCATGGCCCTTAAGAAGGGTTCCTCCATGGAGCAGAAGCAGGTGGATACGATCATGAAAGAAGACAGGTACATCTTCTCCTCACCCACAGGGGTGGTTACACTGTCAGGTCAAATGTGCTTCTGATCTAACTTCCGGAGCATCTATACCCAACAGGACGATCTATCACCACTCCATTATGGAAAATGCCAAGTACAAGCAGCGACATGATCAACATAGGGTGCCACTCCAGTTTTCGGTGGGTGAAAAATTCTGGTTACACCTACAAAAAGAATGCCTTACAAGAGCCCATCAGAAGCTCAAACCACTCCAATATGGTCCTTACACCATTACCAAGGTTGTGGGAAACCATGCTTTGGAGCACAAAATTCCCCCATTCCTTGGCTTGCACCAAGTCTTCAATGTGGATTGCCCTTGACCATGATTCCCACCATTACTAGACACATCAGAGATTCCATAACAACTCACCAGGGACCAAGTTCAGCAAAAGTTTCCACATCTCATGGAGGAACTCAACACAATGGGGACCATTGCTTCCAAAGGGGGGAAGAATGATCCAGGTGGATGTTGGTGGCCACCCACCTATCCCACTTGGACCCCCACAATTGTCTCTTTCATTCTTTCAATTTCCTTAATTATAGCACAGTTTACTATTTTTAGCAGTTTTTCGGGTCCTGAACTTCCGAAGTCGTTTTGAGGCCCTAAACAATGTTTTTTGGGAAAACTAGGAGCAGCATGGGTGTTTAGTTAGAGCTTTCTCATCCCAAAGTTGTATTCCTCAGATAGATCTTTCTAATGAGGTATTGTGCACGTCAAACGGAGATCATATGCAAAATTTACGACCCCAAGAAGTTGATGTACCAATTTACCCAAAATGGGGCCCATAGTTTGGTGCTTCATCTCCTAGGGTTAGGTTTTTGGATGTTTAGGGTTTTCCATTATTTATCAACAATAAATAGGCCTTCGAGTCTCATTGTAAGATAGTTCAGAGGCATGTAGCCACCACATCTCTTCTCAGAGATAAGCTACCATCACCCGAGCTAGTTTATTTCCATTTCTATTTGTAAGCGTATTTCAGTATTTTACATCAATGAAATGAAGTATTATTTCTGTTGCACTTTGTATGTATGGTCATATATGTAATTTGTTTCGTTACTATTTAAATTCGGATCATAGAGTTTATTTGAATTTTTGGAGTTCGAAGTCCCATATGTGGGTTCCTTATTCAATTATAAATTATTTATAGCTCATCATATCCTTATTAAACTCTATTATTGACTTCAATTGTTAGGTCCCTATACTACTAGTGTAACCCCTTATTGTTATTAGTACAACCCCCTTATTATATTGTTGTGACCACGTAGTCCCCATATTGTTATTATTGTACCCCATAGAAGCCCACTACTGATATTATCGTGCGTTATCTCTGCTCTGATTATGTTATGACCCCTTAGACTCCTATATATAGAAAGGAGGTCTTGTCATTTGTATCATCCAATAATTGTTCATTTGTGTAATGTAAAGAAGGTTACCCCCTCGAAGAGGCTTATTTTGAAGGCGTTGATATCTCTTTTCTACTATTTTGTGAGCTGGTTTCATAACATTTGGTATCACAGCTTTGGATTCTAGGGTTTCGTTGCTCCAAATAGGTCATCGTGGAATTTTCGTTATAACTTTTTATCTACAAAGTTTATGAATCTAAAAGCAAAACCCATTTTATATAAAATCGGCCTGAACCTTGGGTCCGAATTTTAGAGAGTGTCTTGCTATATGTTTGGAGATATGATCTGAGGAAGTTAGGGTTTTTGCAAGCTCCAGAATTCCATCGCAACAGGCCATCGTGGAATTTTCGCTATAATTGTTTTTCGACAAAGTTTCAGACTCTGAAATTAAAACCCATTTGACCGCAAACTAGTTGAAGCTCGGGCCCAAATTTAAGATCTTGTTTCGCTATATTTTCGAAGATACAGTCCAAGACATTTAGGGTCTCTGGAGGCTTCCAAAATACATCCCAAATAGGTGACCTTGGGAAACTCGTCATAACTTTCTCTTTGAGCATGAGATTCAAATTTCGTAAGAAGTTACAGAAAGAGGATGTAGTGTAGTTTTATGTGTATCGATTTCAGGTCCTAAATTTGAAACAGTGACACGTGGCACTTTGTACAAGTTTTCTCTATGGAACCAGTATATAATTAGTTCATCGTGGGAGATTTGACATAACTCCTCCTTGCAGAATCCAATCTTGATCAGATTTGCAGGGTTAGAAAGAGGACTCAGAGGGTTGTTGTAGGACTCAATTTCAGAACTTGGAAATCTGAAATTACAGAGTTACAATTGTTTCAAGATCGAGCTCCTAAAATCAAGAAAAGGCGATATGAGGAAGTTTGATAGCAAGGATCCGTTAAATTGGATATTATAGATGGAGAAATATTTTGATCTACATGAGGTGCAAGTGTTACAAAAGGTATGTATTGCATCTTTATATTTAGAACTAAATCAATTTTTATGGTATGAAGGGATTTGTTCTCGTAAACCACTTGTCATGTGGTCAATTTTCACAGAGGAAATGATAGCACATTATAAGGATACAAAGAGAAACACCTTCTTTAGCCAATTGATAAATCTCAAACAAAAGGATTCAATGGCAGAGCACATTGAGGACTTTCAAAAGTTGAATATAAGGGTAAATGATATTCTAGAGAAGCAAAGGATTGATGTCTTCATAGGGACTTTAAAGGTAACATTCAACATGAGGTTCGTCTTTGGTAACCAGATTCATTGGAGAAGGCATTCAAGTTGGCAAGAAAAATTGAAAGCGAAATTATGGAAACAATGGATCCAACTACTCACAACTATAATTATCGAAGTCTTTTTTCTCCTAGCCTTCCACAACCTACAAGGTTTACACCACAACAATTGGAAGAAAAAAGAGAAAAAGTGCTTTGTTATAATTGTGATAGCAAATACACTAAAGGTCATAAGTGTGATGAGAAGAAATTATTTTACATAGATTATGAAGAGGAGGAAGAAAAGGATCAATAAACATAAAAAGAAGAGGATATACACCAGGAACCAACAACAGAGAAAGAAGAAATGAATCCGACCATATCTTGTAAAGAATTGGCAAGAATTACCACTCCTCAAACTCTCAAGATAGAAGGACATATTAAGAAGAAAAAGGTTCAAGAAGTGAAATATCACATTGAAAAAGAAAAAATGAATTCGACCATATCTTGTAATGCATTGGCAGGAATTACCACTCCTCAAACTATCAAGATAGAAGAACATATCAAGAAGAAAAATGTTCAAGAAGTGAAACATCACATCGAGCATCAAGAAATGAATCCGACCATATCTTGTAATGCATTGGAAGAAATTACCACTCCTCAAACTCTCAAGATAGAAGGAAATATCAAGAAGAAAAAGATTCAAACATTGAAAGATCACATTGAGCATCAACAACAAGTTCTCCAACTTTTAAAGGATAATGCCACTTTGGTGCAGAATCGAATGAAACAACAGGAAGATCAGCATCGCAATGAAAGAATTTTCGATGTAGGCAATTGGGTATTTTTATGGCTACATCTCAAGCAAGCTATTTATGAGAAGGAAATGTTTGCAATACTACATGCGCTTAAGAAATGGCAACCTTACCTAATAGGAAGACACTTCAAGGTAAAAAGGGATCACAATAGCCTTAAATACTTTTTAGAACAAATATTATCTTTAGAAGAACAGAAAAAATGGGTCACAAATATGTTGGGTTATGACTTTGAAATCATCTACAAAAAAGGGAAGCAAAATGTTGTTGTAGATGCACTCTCAAGAAAAGATGAGGATGTGGAAGCATTGTTTTGTGCTATTTCTATTGTCCAACTAGATTGGATAATAGAAACAAGGTATGAATGGAAGAAGGATGAAGAAGTGTGGCCACTCATTCAAAAGTTGCAAAAGATCCCAATTCAAAAAATATTGCCAGAACTTGACAAGGAAGGAAAAAGCATATTGGAACCTGGAGCAGTCACAGAAACAAGAACCCAACAGCTACAAAATCAATCAATTTCAGAGTATCTCATCAAGTGGAAGAACTTACCCGCTGAAGATTCCACATGGGAGGACAAGAATTTTATACAAAAGCATCAAGAACTACTCAAGCGTTGAGGACAACACTTTTTGAAGGAGAGGGGCATGCTAGGTCCATATACTACTAGTGTAACCCCTTATTGTTATTAGTACAACCCCCTTATTATATTTTTATGCCCATGTAGTCTCCATATTGCTATTATTGTGCCCCATAGAAGCCCACTATTGTTATTATTGTGCCCTTACATTATTATTGTTATGTCGGCTCTGATTATGTTATGACCCCTTAGACTCCTATATAGAAAGGAGGTCTTGTCATTCGTACCATCCAAGAATTGCTCATTTGTATAATGTAAAGGAGGTTTCCCCCTTGAAGAGGCTTATTTTGAAAGCGTTGATCTTTCTTTTCTTCTATTTTGTGAGCTGGTTTCATAACATCAACTCTAGGTTTTTGGCTAATTAAGTAAAACTAAGAGGTTTTTTTTATTGTGCATGAAGAAGGAACTCCAACCTAGTGTGCATTTTTATTCTCCAAAGAGATTTTTTTAGATATGTAGTCATGGAAAGTGATATAATATAAGATATTCAAATTGGTTTTTCAGTCTATTATCCTAAGGAGTGATCTTTCATTCTCTTTTCTCTCTTTTTCTCACAACTAAATTCTTTTGGTCGTTCTTAAAATATTACAATATCATAGTACCCTCATTCATATATTTGTCTTCAAATATTTGCAATTATGGGTGTCACACGTGATGAAACCAAATAATAGGATTATTTGTATTCCTACTTTCTTCTCACCATTGATGTTGATATGTCTATCCAATCTCAAGCCTTTTGATATTAATCTTTAATGGTTGGTTGTTACATATATTTCTTTCCTCTAATTTAGTGTAATATTATTGTGACTTCTCCAATTTGTATTACTTGTTGGTCTTTAATAATATCTGGTTGAATAATGATTTTGTAACACTATATTCCATGAATATTTATGAATATTTCATATTCTTCCATGATAATCTAATATTGATATTTTACATTCCATAAAACATTTCCTAGTAGTAAGGATGTCAATATGGTCCCATATTTGATGGATTTCCTTCACTTTGCATACCCATTTAAACTATCTTATTTTTAGAGATAGTGGCCTCCTCTATCATCTTGTCCTTTTAATTTATTATTCTATCCTTTGAGATAAGGCAATCATGATTAAAATGTACACATATTTTGGATGGAATTTGACTTCTTTAATATCTTTTGGTAACCTTTTTAAATCATATCTTGTTTCTATTTTTTAAGCTACAATGTGACCCAATCTCTGAAATTTTTATTTCCTTCTTCAATTCTAGAAAGCATTTATACTTTTCCCTCATTTGTTTCTAGGGCTTCTTCAATATTCTTGTAAATTTCTTAATAAATTATTTTGGTAGTCTCTTCATCTAAGATCCTTGTTTCTTCTTGATTTTCAAAATTCTTTTTTTCTTCTTTCAATCGGTTGACATCATCTCATAATTTTCTACTATATTTTTTAATTCATCCCTTGAATCTTCCCTTTTCAATTCCCCTTGCCCCCATTTCCCTTTTTTAATTGTTGAATCTTGTTAATGAGTGATTCAATAAGGTTTTGTATCATTGGTAGCTCATCACTTTGTTGGCATTATGGTGTGCATGGTTCTAACTAGTTAATGTTGGCTCATGTTAGAATTGATGTCAACCCTATGTAGCCTAGCTTATGTTTGTGTACCTTCATTGTAGCATGGTTACAATTGGATGAGTTGACATTGAGTTGATTGTGTTGGCAATTATGTCACGCTCATGATGGTCAGATTATGGCATTGGTATGGTTGAAGGTTGTTAATATAATGGTGGTGTTCATGACCTAGTGCAAGAACTAATGGTTGACTTATTATAGAAGTGCGTTGACCTCATTGATGCAGATATACATGTGATGGATATGATAGCTCAGGTGTCATTCATCTTGTTGAGTTGGTACACTAGTTGAGTTGGCATACTAGGTCTTCATCTTGGTCTTCAAGCTTATGATCATGGAGATGACTTGTGGTAGTGATGGTTTGGCCTCATGATGATTATTATGTTGCATAGGTGTCATAGGGTTTAGTAAAGGATTGGAGGCATGTATAGATGATAGAGAAGGTGATCTAATAGGTGGAAGAGGTTTTGAGTTGAGTGTTTGTTATTTTTCGTTATGCTCTGCCCCAGTCACTCCCATGCAGGCTTATGCATGTGACTAAGAGGCTCCAGTTGCTAAGAGACAGGCATGTGCATGTGACTAAAGGGATCAAGTCAAAATCATCTAGTGTTGTGTCAGCAAATGATACTTTTTCATGAAAAATCCTCTGCATTTCTCATGCAAATTCGATGAAAATTGGAATGGGAACTCACAGAGACTTCTATAGTAAGTTGTAATGGTTGGGAATGGTTTAAACAGGTCCTTCATTGATGTGAACACCTTTAGTGCATAAGCAGTGGTGTTAGTGGATTTATTTTTTCATATTTGTGCACTCTTGATCCCATGCCTAAGGTGAATTACCCCTCCATGTTTCATATACTTCACTTTGGAATTGAGTGATGGTGGATGGTGTATGTATGTGAGGAAGAGAAGGTTACATAGTGTTAGTATGCTTTAGATATAGTTGTGAGAATAATTACTTCAGTGAGTGAGTGTAAATGGTAGGGAATGGAGTATATTGTTGAAGCAGTGCATCAGTCTCCATATCATATTTGAGGTTGTTGTAACAAATATTGTTTGGAGATTTTTTTCATGTTGTTGGAGTATATTTTGTTGGTGACTCTCATTTTTGTTTTTGCAAAAACTATTGATGAATTTGGAACATAACCATTGTGTTTTGTGAGGCTAATTATTTTATGCAACAATCATATTTTGCAGTGAGGTTTTGATGTTATGGCAGAGTGTAAGTTTTAATTGGTGATATTATTTAGTTTTTTTTGGATGGATTGTGGCCACTATTTTGCTAGAGTAGAGAGCATGTTTGTGGTGTTTTTGATTTGATGAGATTTTCTTGTTTTTAGAGTTCGTATTACAGAGATGAATCAAGTTGAGCAGAAAGTATTATGATCTAGTATGAAAATAGATGAAATGAGGTCCACATAGAGTATAGGAGAAATGGCTTCATGGATGTGGAGTAGTGAGTACAAAGTTTCAGCGAAATGAACGGTTTCTCAATCCAATGGTAGTTGGATAGTCCAATCAGAGTTGGGCAAGTATCATTGATCATGATGGCCTTCAACAAATGTAGTTTGTAGATCTATGTGAGAACATAGTCTTTTGAGTTGATCAGTATAATCGAGTCTCCTGGCTAATGGGAGTCCGTTGATTGTATATGAGGTTGAGTCTCCTAGATGATTGGATTCAATAATCTATGTAAAATACATCTTTTTATTAATAGAAGATTCATATCGTCACAACAACAACAAGGGTGGTTTTTTCCCAATGAAGGGTTTTCCACCAGATATCTTATGTCTCTCATGTGATGGTTTTTATAGTTGTGTTTAATGGTTTTGTTGCTCTCATGGTTGTTTGATTTAGCTACTTACATTGTTATATTCATGCGATTATATAATATGTTGTTGGTTATATGAATGATTATGTAACTGAAGTTTAAATTAGTAAAATTGTTAAGAAGATCATAGTATTGATTCACCCCCCCCCCAGGTAGTGCTCAAAGGTTTCCAACACACTTTTCTTCTCAATATCTTCTTTTTGTTTTTTAAACTCAAGTGGAATTTTATAACAATGTTTCCATTTTGGTATCCCTTATCCATTTATTTGACAAGAGTTCTTCAAAAAATCTCCATGTGATATTTCATCTATTATCCTTTTCAATACTCCTAAACCAATCATATAATTCACAAATAATATTAATACTTGCTCCAAAAGGAGCATTAAAATAGTATTATATCATCCTCAACCATTCCTTAGCATTGATTTCATATTTATCTTCTTTTCCCCTTAATTGATATATTCTCGTTACTTCTTAAGTGAGGTATAACCAAAATCATGAACTTATAACTTCAATATATTAACCACAATGATCTAAATACTTATGGTCATTTTTAAAGTAGATTATTCTATAGTTTCTCTTTTGAACAACTTCTGAATCACCTCATTCAAACATTCCAATGAAAGGGTATAATAGTTTTAAGTTAACATACCTTTTGGGTGAAAACGTGAAGTTGGGTTACACTTTTGTGAGAAATGCCTCTGAAAAAATCACATTCTCAATTTTTCGACCAAACAAAAAAAAAAAAATTTCGTTCAAACTTTTGGTCGTTTAGACTAACATCAGTCGTTAAACGAAATTTTTGTCAAAGCTGAAAAAATTGGCAAAAACATAGTTCGGCCGAATAAATGATTCGATCGAACTATTGGTTCAGTGAAATTATTTATTTGGCTAAAAAAACTTTTATATATACGACGGGCTAGACCCTGCCACGAAGAATTTGGCTCTATTGATCTTTCATTCTATTATCGAGCGTTGTAAGGTGTTTTAGTGAAATTTACTACTCTATTGTTTTGAGTCGAAGCCATGTTGAGCACTCTAAGGTTGGTTTGAGTTGAAGCCCTGCTGAGCGCTATGAGGTACGTTCGAAATTCAATTTTTTTGTAATTTATATTTTTTGTTTACAAGTTAAATTGGAATTTTTAATGATGTTTTTAATTGTTTTGCAGCTTGGTGCCAGAGGAATTGGTTGGTTGCACTCATCACTAGTATATTTTTTAGCCTCCTAGTCTAGACCAGGTTAGTCTACTTTGTGAATGTCCCCTGACGTTAAAACATTTGAACAAAAAAATAGTAGAGCGAAAATATTGAAAAATATATGTTGTTAAAATTATAAAAAAAAAAATCTTACTCCTCTACTTTGTTGAATTTTTGTTTTTTTTTCTTGGCTATAATATGAAAAGAATACTGAGCAATGAATTGTTTTTATCTAAATTAACAAATTTTGTTTAGTTTATTGCATGCAAGTAAATTTATTCAATATCATATCGACACCTAGTGTTTCATGCCAGTCTCGTTTATTGTTGGTGAATATAAATTTTGTTTCTTCCTCTGTATCTTTTCTTACTGCTCCATACCCACTCTTTCTTTACTGCTCCATACCTGTTCTTTATGTTTTATGAATTCGGCCCCACCTGACAGGGGGAAGGCTGATGAGGGAAAAAATATAACACCACTTAACTTGAATATAACTTGATGGTTTTATTATATACTTAATGATTTGTTGATCTTATACTACTGCTTATTTCTTGATTATATATGTTGATCTTTTGATTCTCCATACCACTTATTCATCTACTTTGACTATTGAATGCTTTTTGTTTATCTATGGTCTTAGCTGATCGATTGATGATTAGGACCACCTATTCACCGATACTAGAGGTTGTTGAACTATTGACCCTATAGGGGGCTTATTCAATGATAATACAGGTCGCTTGATCTATACCTATGTTGGTTGTTGCTAACTTACTGACCTGTACTGCTTACTTTCATTTCTAGGATGATTTCTTTCTCTTGATTCATTTGATGCTCTCAAACCCCTTTAATTCTTTGTGGGATGGGACCTGTTTAGGCCTTAAGAAATTATAGTTGGGTACTTCGGCCTTGTTTGTCACTAGTCGTTATTTTGACGGTGAATATAAATTTTGTTTCTTCCTCTGTATCTTTTCTTACTGCTCCATACCCATTTTTTCTATTTTATGAATTCTAAGAAATTATAGATGGGTAATTCGGCCTTGTTTGTCACTAGTTGTTATTTTGACGACGAGGGTTTCTACACCATGTTTCTTTAAGAAAAAAAAAACACTATTTTTCTTTACCCTGGGTTATTTAGATGATTCGTGTGTGTATATATATTATGCTAAAACTTTAATTATTAGATGGTGTTCATGCATCACTTGTTTAAAATGACAGTATTGTTTCCTAGGTTAGTTTACTATATAGAGTATGTGATGAAATTTGTATCCCTTGTTCTCGGAGGATTATTTATCAATTTACCATTTGCCTCAACATAGAGATAAGAATGGTCATACTAGTGTCATGGTTTGGAAGCTTTTTGATGTGACATTCTGGTTTTATTATTAGAGATGTGCTTATAAAGTCATGAAAGCACATGAAACCCCATGAGGTCTTTCAATCTACTACATTAAAACAAAATACTTCATGTAGCATTGATCAGGTTGATATATTCTTTATTACTTGTGTCATAAAATAATTTTTGGATTTTATTAGATATAAACATTATATATATTTAATCTTTAAGTATAAATATGAATTTAATCATTGACATTTTTAAACAAAGGTTCTTGATAAAACATTGCAAGGCCATTTTACCATGTAGTTCATATTGTCACTTAACCGAAAGAGAAACATTGTGTTAAAAGGGATATTTCAGTCATAATCAAATCCATTTATGTGCCCAGATGATGGAAATTCCTCAGACCCATCAAAAAGCTGTCATGACTAAGGAAAATGTGAAATTAGAAGGTTTTATAAATATGTGTCCCAACCAACCAAACATAGATTACAAATTCTTACAATAACATGCCTTTCTAGAATGATTGGTCAAGTAAAGTCGCTCAACTTTATGTGGTTTACAGGAAAGAATCTGCAAGCGATTTGAAAGTGAAAATGGGATTTGACGCTTAAAATAGCAGCAACCATCATTTAATTCTCCTAAGCATACATTAGGTTTCAATTTAATATATATATATATATTCACACATCTCCTTTTCGTTGATGATGTTATGATCTTCCTGGATGGCAGCATCAGGGATTCTTCTTCCTTCCATGACATTCTTAATCTCTTTGAAAAAGCCACTGGTATGGCTACAAATCAGGCAAAATCTACTATTACTCTGTCTCACACCACCCCACAGGAGGATAGAGCTGCCCTCCATTTTTTCCACTATCATCTGCACAATCTCTCGGAGGGTCTGAAATACTTGGGTTTTTGGATCAAACCCCACAGCTACCAGATTGCTGACTGGATCTGGTTAGTGATTAAAATTGAGAAGAGATTGAAAGCATGGAATCATAGATTTCTATCAAGAGCTGGGCGCCTTGTCCTGATAAAATCAGTCCTAGAAGCCACCCCTGTATATTGGATGTCACTTGCCTGGATCCCTCGGGGAATACTCGGGCGCATCCAACAGATATGCTGTCGATATCTTTGGAACAGACAAAAGGAAGGTAAAACCTTTGCTTGGGTAAGTTGGAAGAAAATTGCATTGCCAAAAAAATGGGGGGGATGGGGACTAAAAGACCTGTCTATTTTTGGCCAAGCTCTTGCAGCCAAGATGAGTTGGTCCCTTCTCACTTCACAGAATCTTTGGACAACTATGTCCTACCACAAATATATATGGCCGCTACAATTATTGGACTAGGTAAGATTACCAGAATGGCCTCGGGTGGGCATTTCCATAGTATGGAAAGCAATCCTTCAATCGATGCCTTTCATCAGATCAGGCTTGGCATGGCGCATTAACAATGGTGCATCTGTTCACATTGGTATTGATCCCTGGATAGGAGGGGGAAACAGATATCATTTACCACCTGAACTCATACAATACCTACAACACAGGAATACCTTGACGATTGCACACATCGTCGATCCCGAGCACAACACTATATTCAGACAAAACTGGAGGACAACACCTGAATTGAACATTCCTGCACAATGGCAACAGTCCTGGGATTCATATCTATCAGCTCTGTCTGAAGCTCATGTACACCTAAATCATGACCCAGATGTACTTGTTTGGATCCCAGCTGAGCATGGGAAATACACACCAAAATAGGGATACAATCAACTTCTCTTGGATCGCAAGCCTACACACTCTCAAACATGGTGGCAACAGATCTGGAAAATGAAAACTCCTCCCTGGGCACGCCTCTTCATGTGGAGTGTTTTATGTAACAAAACTCCTACAGGCGATGCCCTTATGCACAGATCTATTCATGGCCCAACCTGGTGCGTTCTCTGCAATCAAGACACTGAAAACAATGAACACCTATTTCTCCTCTGTCCGACTGTCATACAATTCTGGCAAGTTACAACTCAACAACTCTCTATGCAGAATGCATGGCAAGGCACTTCTATTCTCCAAGCATGGAACAACTGGATTGCAGCACACCAGGGAGCTAAGGCACAATGCCTACCTCTCATCATCTGTTGGACCTTATGGCTTACCCAGAACAAAATTATTTTCAAGAATGAAACTGCCCAATGGCCACTTCTCATTGCAAAGGTCGTAGCAGCTTATTAGGATATCCCAGAAGAGGCAAACCCCCACACTCGCAGAACCTCGGCACCGGGTCGGATCGATAAATCCAAGCCATGGGCTTACTTCGATGGAGTTGCCCAACCACATGGTTGCGGAGGGGGTTTCATGCTATACATCTCTAAACAACATTTCTTTAAGGTCCAATTAGGTCTAGGGGAGGGTACAAACAACTTTGCCGAGCTTATTACCCTCAGACATCTGCTCCATTTTGCATTAGCACATGACTGCACTTCTATTCAGATCTATGGGGATTCCAAAATTATTATCAATTGGTTCAACAACAAAAATCATTGTCATGTTATTTCTCTACAAAACATTTTGGATGAAGTCTACAATTACAAAGCAGTGTTTAACTTAGTCTCTTGTCATCATATATACAGGGAATATAATGAAGATGCTGACAGACTTTCCAAGGAGGGCTCGCTACTTCCCCGAGGCATGTGGATAATCTCTGAACAGATGGGAGCAGACTTCTACCAATATCACCACAGGCCATATATAGACCAGGATTACCATAGGGTGGATAGGCCCTAATTATATATATTTTTTGTTGTTTATATCAGAGTTTCATCAAATATGTAAATATTTATATCTGCTGATATATAGACAAACAGTCTGAATATGTACAGGAAATGGCTTGGCCATTCATATTTTGTTACAGTTTGTTTCGAATTGGTCTTGGATCAACAGTACTCGCATATGCCACAAGCATCTACTACATGTAATTTTTCTACTTAATGAAAGATTACGATTTTTCCATTGGATATATATATATATGGGGCACCATAATCTAGATTCATCACCTTAGTTAATTGACCTTGTAATCATAGTAAATTTTGTAAATAAGCTTATAAATTTTAAATATAGAATGAAAACTGTAATAATTTTTTTTTGAATTTTCACAAATGAAGAGTAGTAAATGTAACTCTCCAAAAATAACTATGATTTTCCATTCTTAAAACCAGTTTCATAAATAACAAATTTCAATCAATTTAATGAACAAATTTCAATCTGTACATTGAAAATTTAGTGTTCACATAATAGCATATATAATACAGTAGCTAAAGAGTGCTTGCAGAACGCATTATTTTTAAATAAAATTAGACTATGTAAGTATTTAAAAAAATGTTGTAAATGACCCATTTAACCAGGTCACTCGACAATAATAATTTCAAAGGACAATAATATTATCAATGCATATTCCCTAAATGTTACCTCTAGCTCAGATTCCCCCAAATCATTGCTATCACATTATCAATTTCAATCCTCCACATTATCAATTTGTTCCAGGTCACTTTTGCTTCCCTTTACAGCATGACTGCTTCATTTATATATATATATATATATATATATATTTTGTAATTCACTTCAAGCTTCCATATTTGCTTGAAACATGGGTCTTATTAGCTTCCTAAGATGAGGCAGAATACACTTAATTGAAGGTTATTGTACTCGCTAGATTTTCAAGTAGTAGTTTCTTTTCTAGATACATCTTTTTCATTTCTATTTTTTTGGGTGCATGAAATTGAAGCTAATTAGAGTGTTGGCATTACTTTGTCATCTATTTTTGGTGTTTTAATTTTAATGTTATTGGTTGACTTGGTCTACCTTGATTTATCTCGTAGAATAACTTTGATGCTTCTTGGTAACATGATTTCCTTGCTTTTGTTGTTATATGTTCCTTTATGTTTCATTTTCCATTATGTGTAATTCACTTCAAGCTTCCCTATTTTCTTGGAACATGGGTCTTATTAGCTTTCTAAGATGAGGCAAAATATACTTAATTGAAAGTTCTTGTACTTGCTCTTTTCAAGTAGTAGTGTTTTTTGAGATATATCTTTTTCATTTCTATGTTGTTGGGTGCATGAGATTGAAGCTAATTAGAGTGTTGGCATTGCTTTGTCATCTATTTTTGGTGTTTTAATTTTAATGTTATTAGGTTGCTAATTAGAATGTTGGTATTCCTTTGTCATCTAATTTTGGTGCTTTAATTTAAATGTTATTGGGTTGGCTTGTTCTACCTTGATTTATCTCGTAGAAATATGATCCAAATGCACTAAAATGCTCTGAAGAGAAAATCCCTACAATTATAAGGAGCCCCTAATCGACCAAAATGTTCTATCCTAAGAATATGGGCATATGATGCAGTGCCAAATAACTAGAAATGATGCACCTACCATTAATGCTAGTGTCATATCCCCATCTTCTCAGATCATAACATTTTAATTGACAAAATGAAAATTTTGATCAATGAAGAGGACGCCAATGAAAAAGATGATGATATCATGGCCATTGAACAACCTTTATGCTTCTTGGTAACATATTTTCATTTCTTTTGTTGTTATATGCTCATTTATGTTTCCTTTTTCATTGTGTGTAATTCACTTTGCTTCCCTATTTTCTTGGAACATGGGTCTTATTAACTTCCTAAGATGAGGCAGGATACACTTTATTGAAGGTTCTAGTATTTTCTCTTTTCAAGTAGTAGTTTCTTTTCTAGATACATCTTTTTCATTTCTATTTTGTTGGGTGCATGAGATTGAAGCTAATTAAAGTATTGCCATTGTTTTGTCATCTATTTTTGGTGTTTTAATTTTAATGTTATTGGATTTTTAATTAGAGTGTTGACATTGCTTTGTCATCTATTTTTGGTGTTTTAATTTTAATATTATTGGGTTGACTTGTTTTACCTTGATTTATCTCGTAGAACAACCTTGATACTTCTTGGTAACATAATTTCCTTACTTTTGTTGTTATATGTTCATTTATGTTTCCTTCTTCGTTATGTGTAATTCACTTCAAGCTTCCCTATTTTCTTGGAACATGGGATTTATTAACTTCCTAAGGTGAGGCCGAATACACTTAATTAAAGGTTCTTGTACTTGTTTTTTTAATTAGTAGTTTCTTTTTGAGATACATCTTTTTCATTTCTATTTTGTTGGGTGCATGAGATTGAAGCTAATTAGAGTGTTGGCATTGCTTTTTCAACTAATTAGAAAGATTTGTATCTGTGGAATGAACATAAACATAAATTAATAAATACTTTCAACCTTCATTTGATTTGAAGCTAAGCTGAATGAATTAGAGATTTGTAGTTTAGTTGAGTTAGATATCTCTAGTTGTTTTCTTCTTGTAATTTTTGAACCATCCAACCAACTAGAAACAACCTTTCTTGCTACCTCGTCTTCCGATTGATTTGTCTAAACAGTGATCTTTTGCACAACCTAACAATATTTGTATAAATATATTAAATTCATTTTATTGAATTTGTTTTCTACAGGGATCAGAAAATCCATTAAACATGGTTGAAAAATGGACATTATGCATAGAAGTTTCTTGTTATCCCAATCCAGGTCAAGCAGTGATTACTTATGTGTTATGCAATATTGTGACAAACAAAGTTCTCCAAGGGAGAAGGAATGTACCTAGAAGAACAACAAATAATGAATCATATTATATTGCATTGATAGAAGGCTTAGGGACATCTAGGTAGTATGGATCCAATGGAATTGTAGTCTTCACCAACTCTGAACTTGTGTGCAACTAGATGAAATGCGTGTACAAAGTTAAAAAAGAGAGGTTAAAACAACTGCATGTAGAAGCAAAAAATATTGTCAGTCAATTTCAATCATTTAGCATAAGACATTGTGCAAGTGTTAATAGGATGTCTAGTGATCTATTGTATGGGGCAATGCTAATTCAATATTTGTGGATGAAAGATGAATTAGTGTTAAGAAGATCTCCATCAATATTTATTGATGGACATTGTAATATATCTTTGATATGTGTATTTTTTTTAATTATAAATGTGTCATTTTTAATGGCCATGTGTTTTTTTCAATTCCATACCAAGTGTGACCCCACTATGTAAGCACAACTTGATGAACTTGACATGTTTTAGAAAATTTTGTATTTAATTTTCAAAGCATGTGTGCTTCAACATTTGTGCTTTTAGCCTTGAGTATATTTTAAATAAAGAGCTTCAGATTCTTACATTAATTGAATTCTTTCAATGTTTTTAATCACAATTTTAAGATCTTAAAATGCATGATGTAATTTCAAGGATTACATCAATTAAATGCATGAGGTAACTTCAAGGGTTATATCAATTTTCTTAAGTCTTAATCTTTTTAAATATAAATTTCAAGATTTTTAAATGCATGAGGTAACTTCAAAGGTTACAACAATTTTCTAAATTCTTGATCTTTTTAAATAACAATTTTAAAAAGAATTGTAAATGCATGAGATAACTTTTTAAATATCATGCATCTATATATCTATAGATATCCACATTATGGATGAAAATGTTGGTCCAAGTATATGTAAGCGAAGCCAAACAGTTCAAGAAGAAGGCCAAACGCCAACTACCATTTATCCATCTGATATTCTGGATGAGCTTCCCTGGGAGACAAACCTCCAACAATGCACATTACAAAGGTGCAAAGCTCATTATTTTAAATTGAGGAAAGATCTTGGGAGTTTAGAGCTCCTGCAGGGAGTAGAAAAAGCTTATAAATAGTTACGCACTCTCTAGATCATTTCTTGATATTTATGAGAAGCTTGGGCCATCCACAGATTCATTTATAGATATTATGAAGCATAGAAAGGAAACAATGATGGGTCCCGATAAATGGGTCCAGGTTAATAAAAGGGTTACAAAAGAAAATGAAAAATCTATGTTTAATATCAAAGAAAGGCTGAAAAGAAAGATGCTCTAGGTGCAATATTTCAAGCACCCTGATATAACTAGCCATTTGTATGATAGATTCATTACAGTGTATTGAAATCTTCCATGGAATTATGAGGTTCCAGTTTATTTTGCAAAGTTATTTTATGCACATTTTTTTTTAGTTATGAAACCCGACTATACTGACCTTCCATCTGAATATTATGGTACTAGGAAAGGTGGGTTATATGATCGTAAGGGCACATTACGTGATACTGAATTTCCTCGCCCTCAACCACCTTTGGTATGCCAACCTCCTCGTCTGGTAACTTTGCCATCATATATGGATGCCACTTCTCAAATTAGTCGAGAAGGAAGGAATGCCATTATAGACAACATACAAAGTGCATTGACCGGAATTGATATTAGTCTAAATCAGAAAAGAACACGAGTTGATGCATGTGCTAATTTTGTATATAAAATAGATGAGGAGATAGATAATATGAATACCGAGGAGCTTAAAGCATATGCAAAGGCTTGTCATAATGGTTGGAAAGACTTAATTGTTCATGAAGAAGAGGGTGTGGGATCAATATGTAATTTGTAATGTATGTGTTAATATCAATTCGAATACATTTTGTTATTTTTTACAAATATAATCTAACACAAATGTATCATATGTTCACCATTTACAGTTAACTCGTTTATTGAACGAAAAATTTGATAATTTTACAGTCCCAGGTTCAGGTCCCAATGAATATATTTTGAGAGATGTTAGTTTTTTTAAAGAGTTCATGTTGATACAATCATTATTTTACTTTTATTATATCGGTATATTGTGAGGACATATTTTTAAAAGAAATAATTATGTATATATAATTAAATGTTAACAGATTATGATTCTGACCGATGTTTTGGACATAGCACCACCTTCTTCCTCCCTATTAGGAGATGTACCACAAGTATTGAATATTTCACTTATGTTTTGTTATAAATTGAAGTGCAAGTTTCATTAAAAAATGAGATAGATTTATCTTATAGTTTTAAAATTTTGGAATTTTAGGTTTGGGGAGATGATTTCCATTCTCCAGGGACTTTAGCAATGGAGTCAACAATGGGGATAGGATCATCTAAACAATTTGAAAAAGTCGTGTAACAATTTTTTTAATATTGCGAGTTTATGCATAATTTTCATGTGCAATTTAAAATTTTTAACATATACATGTACATGTATTGTACAAGGCATCCAGGAGGGTGCAATGCATGGTGAACACCAAAAGGGCACAATGGAGGGGGAACACCATGAGGCATTGCATGGAATTTGAAACTTTTTATAATTTTGTTTTGATGATCTTACATTCTCATTTAATTTTAAAACATTAAAAATCAATTTTAAAGTACATAATCTTATGTATATATGCAACTACACATGTTGTGCAGGGCACCATGATACTAATGAGAGCACGAGGATGTCGATAAATTGTATATTTCAATGAGATTCTCTTTGATGCAACTTTTTATTTGAAAATATTTTTATATTATATTTAATTTTAACATGATATAAATTTTGGACTATTTAAAGTAAAACTCTTTACTATGAATTTGTTGATTTTGGGTAGTATCGGATGTGCTCTAGCCAATAAATTTGGTGGAGAGCTTGAGGTACATGAGATCTCAAATACCTACAAAGGGTTTGCGCAAATTCTAAACATACTAGGAGATATTAAAATAATTAATATTTTTAATGAAAATAAAATATTAATGTGTATTAATATGAATCTGTGTTAGAATGGTCCAAAATACATGGATCAATCTAGATCTAATCTTAGTCGTTGATTAGGGACTTAATCTCAGTCGTTGAGATGTAAACAGGAAAATTATAAGAAGAGGCTTGAGGGTCACTCTGAGAATACACCAGAGTGATCAGTCATTCATTCTCTAGAGCAGGGTTTGCTAAGAGAGATAGAATCAGTGATCAGGAAAGCAGCTGAGGGGAATTGAGTACAGAAATACAAAGAGGTAGAGATCGTGTCGGGATAGCAGCAGAGTAGCCAAAGACAGAGACGCGGGAGCAGCCAGTGCTCACGCAGAGGCAGCTAAGTGCTACGCAGAGCACCAGAGGGGCCAGCGTAACTGACGCAAAGGCTCAGAGAGCTGACGCAAGGCCAGTGCTGGGCTAGGAGAGGCTGACGCAGTCCAGATTGGGCAGATGTTGGGGTTTCAGGGGCAGATTGGTGCTAAGTAGCTGCCGGAAGGATTATCTGGGGTTTTAGCCAGTAGATTTGTCTGAAATGGAGAGGTATTACTGCTAAGGAAATTATTTGTTGGGTAGGCCAGTTTCAGCACCTAGATTGTACTCTGATATTGCTTAGTAAGAAAACCCTTAGATAGTTGCATCATTTTCACACATTGGGTTTTTCCATGGACATTAGCCCAAAAATAATGGTGTCATATGGTGTGTTTGTTCTTGTTTCTTTTAGTTTTTGATCTGTAATATGTTGAGAATGCACTAGTGTTTATTTTCAGTATTTACTTTGTAAATAACTTGTTAAGGAAAAATAACAAGTAGGTAGGAATAAATCAAATAAAGTGCATGAAGGGTTTCTAACTAAGTAAACTTAGAAAATTCAACCTGGTATCAGAGCGTGATTGCAGATCACAGGAGGACTAAAGGACATCAGCTGAGTGGAGCAATAGTAGTATAAAACAGTTGTCCCAAGGTGACAGAAGTTGTTTCTAGCAGCACAGAAGCCAAGGAAGTGTGACACAGAGCCAGCTAGAGCCACACAGAAGAAGTTGGGAACTATGCAAAGCCTCAGAGAGGCCAGCGTTGCTGACGCAGAGGACCAGAGGGTTGACACAGGGCATCCCAGGGTTGATTCAGACCCATCCAGGGTGACGCAGAGCCAGCATGAGGCAGAGAGGGGCTGACGCAGTTCAAAGAGAGGAGGTTGTTGGGGTCTAGAAGGCTGCAAGAATATTGCAGAGTGGAGCTGGTGAGGTACTGTAGTCAGAATAGTACCTGACAGAGCAGGGCTAGAGGAGTTTTTACTGAGGGTTTTCTGGCCGAGGAACTCGGATCAGAAGTGCAGTTACACAAATCAATCAGAGTGGGGGCATCTCGACAAGCAGCAAAAGGATTTCCAAGAGGGAAATCAAGACTTAGAGGGATTTTAAAAGAGAACTTCTAGACGAGAAGTTGGGACTCAGAGGAGTCGAACAGAGAACTTCCAAGAGGGAAGTAGAGGAGCATCATGGCACTACACGGGGTAAGAGACCAGGATAGACTAGACGGAGCATCAAACTTCGCCGTCTAGAAGGCCAGAATCTTATCAGTGCTTGATAGGAATCATGTCAAGAACTTCGCCTTGAAGGTAATAGTTGTCCCAGTCGACCCCAATGATAATGACAGGTACAAAGAGGCGATGGCGAGGGCCAAGTGCATTATCCTTGACGGGGTCAAGGATCATGTGGTACCACATATATCCGAGAAGGAAATGAAATTTGAGATGTGGGAGGCTCTCAAGAAGTTGTACCAACATACTTCTGTGTAGAGAAGAATGCTTCTCGAGAACCAGATGAGGTCGTATCAGATGAAGAAGGGTCAATCAATTGACACCTTCCTCAGAGGACAGAATGAGATCTGAGACCAGTTGACTGCTATAGGAGTGACACCGGATCAGGAGCTTATGGTGAGGACAACCCTGAATGTTGTCTCAGAAGATTGGGAAGTATTTTTCGTGAGTATACTGGGCTGAGGGACACTTCCACCTTGGGACAAGATGTGGGCAGCTCTTTGCCAAGAAGAGATCAGACAGTAGTCGAAGACGGGTAGCAGCAGCAAGGGGATCAAATTCAAGCAGGAGGAGGAAGATGTGGCCCTAGCATCTGAGGGAAAGAAGGAGAAGCGAAAGAAGAAATATGTCTCCAAGATCAAGTGCTTCCACTGTGGGGAGCTAGATCATTATGCAACCAAATGTCCAAGAAAGAAGAGTAAGGGAGAGTCTTCCAAGACAAAGGCAGCGCCAGGATGGGCAGAGAAGGAAGTTTTGAAAGACGATGATGCCATGAGTGCACACATACCACTTGAGCGGAAGTGGGGAGACATCGAGTTGTAGTCATGTGGACTACAAGCGATGAGGGGCAGGATCCTCGAGGTACCCAGCCTCTTGGATTAGACCTTGCTACGGGAGCCCCGATGAAGAGTAGCAGGACAGGCTGAGTCAGGTAGAGATGGATGTGGATGGAGCAGTAGAAAGAGATACATTGTAGTAGTCCTGAGACAGCGCGAGGCTAGCAGGCTATAGTAGTGCAAGAGGCACAGGATTGTTGCACTAGTGTAGGATGGCACAGAGAGGTGTGCAACAGTGTGATATGTAGGGAGTTGTTGCAGCAACGCAAGGTCAGACAGGGAGCACTTTTCAGCGGCAGAGGGAGCTTCAGCATCAATGGGTGTCTCTAGCTCAACAGGGAAGTCAGTTGAGAGATCAGTTACTGAGTTTCAGTGCAGTAGTGGGCAGCACAATGCAACATGATGAGAGGAGGTGTAGTGCAGATGCAGTGCTAGGAGAAAGGACTAGTAGCAGCACGAATGCAAAGGGCAGCAGTGGTAATGGCAGAACCATGGGCATCAGTACAGGAGGCAGTAGTGCAGAGAATGTTGGGCAGGAAGGCCTAACATCAGCATAGGTACCGATGCCAGATGATCAGAGGAATACTCAGTGAGGAGTATTGTTAGAGCACAGTCCTCTAAGAGGGAGTGTTGATTTGGGGTAGCATCAGATGTGCTCTAGCCACGAAATTTGGAGGAGAGGTTGGTGCACATGAGATCTCTAATACCCAGAAAGGGTTTGGGAAGATTCTAAATATATAAGGAGATATTAAAATAATTAATATTTTTAATGGAGTCCCTATGTCTAAACTTAGGGAAAATAAAATATTAATGTGTATTAATATGAATCTGTGTTAAAATGGTTCAAAAGACATGGATCAAGCCAGATGTAATCTTAGTCGTTGATTAGGGACTTAATCTCGACCGTTGATATGTCAACAGGAAAAGTATAAGAGGATGCTTGAGGGTCACTTGGAGAATACACCAGAGTAATCAGTCATTCTATTCTCTAGAGCGGGGTTTGCTAAGAGAGATAGAATCAGTGATCGAGAGAGCAGCTGAGGGGAATTGAGTATAGAGAGATATAGAGGGAGAGATAGTGTCAGGATAGTAGGAGAGCAGCTAGAGAGAGAGACGCATGAGCAGTCGGTGCTCACGCAGGGCCACGCAGAGGCAGCTAAGTGTTGCGCAGAGCACTAGAGGGGCTAGTGTAGCTGATGCAGAGGCTTAGAGAGATGACGTAGGGCCTCCTAGGGCTAACGCAGGCCAAGATAGGCTGACGCAAGGCCAGTGCTGGGCTAGGAGAGGCTGACGCAGTCCAGATTGGGCAGATGTTGGGGTTTCAGGGGCAGATTGGTGTTGAGTAGCTGTCGGAAGAATTATCCGGGGTTTCAGCCAGTAGATTTGTCTGAAAAGGAGAGGTATTACTGCTAAGGAAATTCTTTGTTGGGTAGGCTAGTTTCGGCACCCAGATTGTACTCTGATATTGCTTAATAAGAAAACCCTCATATACATTGTTTTCCCACATTGGGTTTTTCTGGGGACATTAGTCCAAAAATAATGGTGTCATATGGTGTGTTTGTTCTTGTTTCTTTTAGTTGCTTTTCTGTAATATGTTGAGCATGCACTGATGTTTATTTTCAATATTTACCTTGTAAATAACTTGTTAAGGAAAAATAACAGGTAGGTAGGAATAAATCAGATAAAGTGCATGAAGGGTTTCTAACTAAGTAAACTTAGAAACTTCAACAGAATTGATGCATCTTATTATTTGACAATTTTTTATTATATATTTACTTTTATAATGATATAAATTTTGGACATATTTTGAATCTCGAACTCTTTATTATGATTTAATACATCTTAATGTTGGAGTTTATGTACATTTTGCATGGTACAATTTGCATGATGTATGGTTTGATGCTTAAAACTTGGTTTTACATATTTAAGTTCATGAATATGTAGTAATGAAAGTAATTTTGCCTTGACTTATTTAAAATGAATCTATTAAAATTGCAAATTGCAAAATGTGAGGTCTAGATTTTGCATTTGAATGAATATTATAATTCGATATAGATGTCTAAAACAATGATAACTTAAAATTGTATTATAAAATATGGTATGTACATTTTGCATTCATGTATAGAAAGGCTACTATGGATGTCGGTTGATAGTTAACTTTTAATATAAAGTTGTTTGAATGCACATTTACATAAGTTAGATAAAATTACATTATAAAACATGGCCCACAATTTGCATGATGCATGCATGGTTTGATGATTTTAAAAGTTTTACATATTTGCATTTAGTTGGTACATTTTGCATTCAATCATTCTTATAATGTTAGTAGATGATTCTTAGGTTTTTTTTTAAGTTGTTTTGTCTTGACTTATTTAAAATGAATCTATTAAAATTGCAAATTACAAAATGTGAGGTCTACATTTTGCATTTGAATGAATCTTATAATTCGATGTAGATGTCTAAAACAATGATAACTTAAAATTGTATTATAAAATATGGTATGTACATTTTTCATTCATGTATGGAAAAGCTACTATGGATGTCGATTGATAGTTAACTTTGTTGTAGAATGCACATTTACATAAGTTAGATAAAATTGCATTATAAAACATGCCCACAATTTACATGATGCATGCATAGTTTACGCTTTTAAATGTTTTACATATTTACTTTTGGTTGGTACATTTTGCATTCAATCATTCCTATAATGTTAGTAGATGATTCTTAGGTTTTTTTTTTTAATTTGTTTTGTCTTGACTTATTTAAAATGAATCTATTAAAATTTTAAATTACAAAATGTGAGGTCTACATTTTGCATTTGAATCAATCTTATAATTCGGTGTAAATGCCTAAAACAATGATAACTTAAAATTTCATTATAAAATATGGTATGTACATTTTGCATTCATGTATAGAAAAGCTACTATGGATGTCGGATGATAGTTAACTTTTAATATAAAGTTGTTTGAATGCACATTTACATAAGTTAGATAAATTTGCATTATAAAACATGGCCCACAATTTGCATGATGCATGCGTTTGATGCTTCTAAATGCTTTACATATAATTTGAGTTCATGAATATGTAGAAATGAAAGTAAATTTACATTTAGTTGGTGCATTTTCCATTCAATCATTCTTATAATGTTAGTAAATGATTTTTAGTAAGTGACTCAACCAACCACAATCACAAATTACCAAAGCAGTAACAGCGCTCAGCTCAACCAACCACAATCACAAATTAACATGGCAACAACATCGTAGTATACATCACAAATTAACAGAGCAGTAAATCCTCAATACAAGTCTACATAATAGGAAGTATACATATAACTTTGTAACTCGATACAAGACCCAATGAGTATCGCTTTCACATCATCACATTCTTATGAATGTACAACTTAAGAGTGCACAAAAGGAAATGTTAATAATGTACTTGAACTCTAAGTTCTCAAAGATGAATCCAAGTAGAAGAAATTTTTGGACAATTCAATTAAAAAAATTCTAATGGTATGCCATCTTCAATAATCCATTCATGATCATATTTTGACATTCTCCTCTTTTTAACTTTCAATTGTTTTGTTGATTGAACTTCTATCAACTTTATGCGCGTTGCACACACCAAGTATATTGACAACTTATGACATCGGGTTGATAGTCTTGAAAGTAAACATTACTCTCAATTTGGTGTGTTTCTTGGACAAAATAACCTTTCTATATAATATACCCTCTTTCATATATAAAACCGTTATCATCATAGTATTCCAATAACTTCATTTTTCGTTTAGTGCACTGCATCAAATAATACTTGACATTTTCTATGTTGTTAATGGGTGCAACTACAGCAAAAACATCTCCTGCACAATAAAACAAGTGTAAATTTGTATCATAATTAACATGAAATTAACTAAATATCAATATGGACTTGATTTTATCTATTTCTAGAACTCTATATTTTAAATATTATCTCTAGATACTTATATGCATTAATTTTAAAAACATGAAACATATATATATATATATATATATATATATATATATATATATATATTGAAAGAAATTGAAAGGTTACCTTCTCTAACAAGATCAGAAACTCGATCACCTTCAGATGATACTATAGTCTCCTTTGATTCCATCTCTTCGGAGCTTACAACTGACATTTTTCCCTTTGTATTTAGTTCTATATGTTGCCAAGTTTTTACATACATATTGTTTTCACAAACATCATTGGATTATGTGCCCTTTATGCAAACAAGACAAAAACAAGAATATTTTCTTTTATCAAATGAAAATGCATTTTGGTAATCTTTTGTTTTAATTGAATGCATTTTTTAGTCCCTTTTACTATTTCCACTTCATATGTAATCGATCTACCTACTTCTTCGACTCCAATATGCCAAAAAACCCTATAGCAAATTCAAACAATAATTTAAATATGTTATTTAAAAAACAATTTATTTATCAAAGATAATCATCCTCTTATTGTTTAAACTATATAATTTACAAATGTTTAAAATTAGAAAATTAATAAAAATTATCATATATTAAAACTATATACAAGTTAATTTGTATATATGTACATACCTCCATACCTCCCTTGATGGGTTAGTCTGATGGCTTAGTGCAACATTGCACCATTGAACAACTTGTCCAGCTGAGACAAGTCTGTTTGCAAAGTGGCCCATTTGATATCTTCGTAGTGCTCGTTTTATACATGCCCCCACAACATCATGTTCTCCTTTTCCATGACCAATGTCAAAGAAATTCCTACAATGTTTAATGTGGGTTTTCTTATGAAGACGACACAACCAAAAAATTGATCGTGAAGATTTGAATTGACTTGCGCATCCATCTGACCATATCCAATGTTCATTGTATTTTATTCCACAACCTTTAAATGACTCATAAATCTTATCAAAACAATGTTGTACAAAATGTGTATAATGTGTATGATCATCGATGATATAAAAGTAGTATTCTTTAATAACATGTCGATTCTCATTAGTGCTTTCTATATCATCAACATTTTGTTCATCATGTCTATATAGAATATGGACAAGCATAAAGACTTGGTCAAAATTATAATATTCACTATGTATTTCATTTTGTGCAACAAATGTGTAATTCTTTACAAAATCAAATATTGAAAATGGTCCCTAGTGGAAAAATTTCACAGGATTTTTTGAATTGCGGGTCTTGCCATTGAGCTCTATGCGAATGCTTGTGTACTTATAATTTTTTGTCTCAAATTTCTTCAAAAACTCTAAAACAGAAATTATTGTTCTTGTAAATCATTTAGCACTTGTAAACTTTGAAACGAGAACTCTGGCCAAAAAACCCCGAAAAAACATCAAAAACAGTGCTAAAAATGAAAAATGTGTATACTGGAACGATGATTTTATTTTTTAGGGGTCAAGTTTGAACATGTTTTAAAAATGGAAATACTACAAAATTTGCATGCAAAATATAGTTTCAAAATGAAAAAGTGATGATACTGGAATGATGATTTTTTTTAGGGCCAATTTTCAAACTTTAAAAAAAATGCTAGTAAAACCAAATTTTTATGTGCCAAACAAAGTTGTTTATGAGGAAAAAACATATTAATGTTTTTGGTAGAATATCATTTTTCTTTCCTAAGTATAAATTCAACATGTTCTCATCCATAACATGCTAGATATAAAAGAAATTGAAATTTTTGCAACTATAAAACTAAAAAACCATGACATTATGAACAAATTACATCACTAAATGAATTCAAAAGTCATTATTTGTATATTGAATAAAACATACATTATATCTCTAATTTAATATTGCATTGTAGATATTTTAAACAATAAAAATTATCATAATTAATACATATAATCCAACAACATAAAAATGCCTCATAACTTCTCATTTAACAACATATGGAAATCATTAATTTTATTTCAAGATACGATGCATACATTAGTTATATAAACTGTCTTAAACAATTATTCAAAATCACTCATATTTTCTTGCACACCATCAAAATTCACATCTTCAGATGAGTGACTGGATGCTGACGAAGATGTTCCATATTCTTCTCTTTCATCAACTAGTGCCCCATCTGAGTCCACATGCATGCCCAACATTTTAGGTTTCAAAATTCTTCTAGATCTACGACAGGTTTCAGCAGACTCCCATCTCAACATTGTTCCTTCTGGTAACAACCTTTTCAGAATCTCTATCGTTTTGAAGCGAAGAGTTCCTCTCTTTGTTAAATTGAAGTCATAAACAAGTATGTCAACATCCTCCAATTTTAATATGTTTGTGCGGCGGCAATTCATATTTCTACCCTTTCTTTTTCTCTTTCTGCCATTTTTTTGGTCAACTACCATCTCTGGCTTATACACACCATTGAATGGGTGTGTATTTGTGGCATACCAATGTACTTCAACACTTGTAACATCCTCATTTTCTATAAAGACCTTTATAACTTTAGCAACCCAGAATGGATAGTCATTGGGATCTCCATCTGCTAGCACTGCAATCATGCAACCCTCCTTAATATCCTGTACTGAACCCCTGTAAAGGTCTTCCATGGCTTCACGTTGTGCACGAGATCTTCTGGAACCAATATACATCTCTCTTTCCTCATTAAGTTGTTCAATGCATTTCCCCTCACCATATGATCCCAGAATAAACCTTTGCATGTCAACAGTTTCTTCCAACACATCAAAAGTAGGCTTTGGCATGTATGATTTCTTAATACATTCAATTAGTGATGGCAATTTCCCAACTTCCTTCCTCCTCAATGTGATTGAAAAACGACTGAACATCTGAACAATATGGTCATGAGTGTGCCCAACAAGAAGGAAACCAACCTTTACCTTTTGAAAAATTCTCAATTCAACAAGAATGTTTAGATATCCAAAAACAACCCGATTTTTGTTTTCACGGCAAGTGTTGTCCAATTGTAGATACAAAACTTCAGGAAGATTACCATACCAATGAGAAATCACATCATGAATTATGGTTATGGTCAGATTTGCATCATTATGAATATTTGGAGCTGTGAAGTACACCCTTGGCAACATTTTCCCATTGAAGACCATACAACCGACCAAGTGAAACTGAATAAAATTTTCCTCCTGTAAATTTTTGGGTGTGCGAACAAAATGTGGTAAAAGTGTTTTCTTCTGGTCCATACCATCAATTATCAAACCCACACCTGCCCTCCCACACCCGCCATACCATGGTAAAGGTGGTTGCACTGAACTTGAGATGCCTCTTCCTCCAATTTAAAATCGAATTTGCCTCGCGATTAGATTCTGCCCACAATTAGAGCATTTACCTCACGATTAGATTCATGCATTGCTGCAAATTTTCATCGAACAGGACAATTTGGTGGCTCCATATTGTCTGATGAGCTAACACCGACATAAATATGTCGGGAGGCAGCCACATGGCTCAGCTGCCCTGAAAATGAGCGAGAAGGAAGGTCAGCTTATTGTGGGCTCTGGAAGCCCACTTATGGATATAGATTTTGATCTACCAACCAGTACAAACACTCTTAGTGACAAACAGCTATTAATTACCAGTTCACTTATGAATATAGATTTTGATCTATATTCATTGTTCGATATACAGGTATTAGTCTTTGAGGAGGAAGAGGAACTACTGTTCTGGGATTTCTCCACTTAATATTGTATTGGATGCCCAATAAGCATTGTTTGGGGCGATTCGTAGCAGATGGGGCCACGCCTGGAATTTCAAATCCCCTATGCCATCAAATGAAAATTTGATGACGTTTTTGAATTTTTCATGCCCTTCATTTTACTTTCTACCCAAATTTGTGGGTGTCAACTACTCTTGCATTTCAACTTTCATTAATCTCCCTAAAAGAGTGCCTTATTTTTTCCCAAGTTAGCATGTGTTTCGATATAGCATACAACCATACTTTTGATATAACATAGTATGAGGTTTATTTGTTTTGATATAGCATACAACCATAATTTTGATATAACACATTATGAGGTTTATTTGTTACAATTAAACTGCTCTAATGGTAGCCAAGTATGTTTTGATTTCCTAATTATATGGTCCATTGAACTAGGTTTTTTTTTAGGACCTAAGAGTCAACACAACATATATTTCGATATGAAATATAATGATTTTTTTAGGGAAAAAAATAATACATGTTGCAATAATTGATATATATTTTGATTTTGTTTCTAGTAAGATGTATAAAGGAGGGGACTTTTTTTATACATCAATGACTTTTATACTTAACAAATCATCTCTCAAATTCTTTATCAAGTCCTTTTTTACTATTGTGTATATAACGAAATTAGTCGACTAACATGTTAAGCTCAATATTTAGATGAAATGCCTTCAAGCTAAACACCAATATTTCTATAAAATACCTTCATGCTAAAGAAGCATATTGAAAATATAACGAGCTGCAAAAGCCTAACAAATACTATACATTTTTCTAATTCGACCTTTTCTCAACCATTAATAGAAGAAGAATAATGGGACACCACATAGAAAATGAGCTACACTAAAACATTTGGGTAATAACTCTACCAAGGAGATCCTATTACAAGAAGGACATCAGATACACCAATCACAATTTTTAATGCCCAATAATCAATTTTATAGGAGAACTAAAAAATAACGTTTTCACCAACAACAAAAAATTGAGTCACTACAACCAAAATTACATCCTTACCCCAAGTTAACTTGTAAGTTTCACATGTAACATCCACATTGAATCCACATGTGACCTAGACATAAATACTCCCAATATCCTCAATGAAACCACCATACTTTCCAGCCATATATGGTGGTGCACACCTTAAGTGTCCATGTTACACAGCCATTAATTATATTACAATTATTCCATGGTTTTATCACACTCCTTTTAATATAAGTGGTATTTGTTATGCAAAGAACTAGATTATCTTTTGGAGTTTCCACCATGCCAATTGGGATCCGATGCCAATTCAAACGCTTTTCTTTCCCTTAATTTCTTTAGCTATTCAAACGAATGCTCAACTTGATTATTTTCCATGTTTCCAGGTTCGGTAAATTTCCCCTTGCATTGCATCAATTTCTTCATGTCCTTTACTCCACACTAATAAATAATTTACATTATTCGTACTAAACAACATCTTAGATGGCAGGAATTTAGAGGCTTTCAGTTCCAATAAGATAAACGACAATTTAAATTATGCGTCTTATATCATAATAAAGATATCTTAGACCAAAGGAATTGATAAAAGGAAATTCAAATTATGAGCTATCTTAGACCAAAGGAATTGATAATAGACTCCCTACATCCCAAGGATTGCGAAGACAGAGATTTCAAGTGATTTCCATTCGACATTTCAAGCATGTTTACTGTGATTTCCATTCAGCGTTTCAGGCATGTTTACTGTTTATTCAAGAAACCTAGTACCGAGCATACTTATGACCGAGGCTCAAAAGGATCCTTTGAAATAGAGACGCAATGATGAGAACTATAAGAATTGTAAAGAAGAAATACCGTGACTTTCAAAAAATGCGTTACCATTAATGAGCCTGGAAGAATTGTCGCCCTGATTGAGAGAATCAACGGGTGGCTCTATAGGATTAGGCGTGAACTTGTGCTCCCCTATGATAAAAGCTAATCAATTTGTGCCTCTTTCCAAGTTGAGTAGGAAATTAGAACCTACAACCTATCAGTTTAATCCCGTTGCAGCTTGCATTCGGTCATCAAGTGCAAGTAACCATCTAAGCAGCAGTTATGACTTGAGGGTGACCATTTAATCTATAGTTAACACACACCGCAACCAATGTACCCTAATTTTGTCAATTGCTACGGTTTCCATGTTAATGAATTCGCTTGCTAGAATCCAAGGTGGGAAAGAAGCAAACAAAACTAGATACCAGATACATATTAAACATTAGTAGCCTACCTGGCGTTAGCTTTGTTGGTGCTAGGTATTATAGATTTGGACGGTTCCAATCCCAAATTAAGCGTCAATATGACGGGTCAGTGATATACAGGACAAGTTTGTCGTGTAGAAATTTACACCGTAAGTGAAATTCTAGCACTGGATGGGGTGATTCTGAGAATTGGGGTGGTGGACGTAGCAGCTTTTGCTCTGAAAGGGAACTATGCTATTCTCAGAATTCCCCATTCTGTATTAAATGTACATACAATTTCTTTCAGCAATTGTTGGATTATGATGAGACAAACACAAATATTTTAATTCAGGCAAAATGATTCAAAATTTGAACATTTCAATCCGGAAATTTCATGTTTAATGACTTGTTATTTGCACAATTACTTCACTCCAAAAGATCTCACTGTCTCTACAAACATTTCACTGTGATTTATGTGTGCAGAAGTAGCTTTAGGCTGTAGGTGGAGCTTAAAAATCTAGAAAATTGTCGACATTTTGAAAACTAATTGGGGGTTTTTGAATGTGTAACAGGCGGTGTAACATCCATGGACAATTTCCTCGAGAAGTTTTTTCCACATGTCTACCGACGAAAGCAGCATCACCTGTGTGAAACAGACTACTGCAAAATTGCAAATACGACAACCAGCTGCTCACTCTGTTATATAAAAAGTTGGACTGATCTTGATTTTAATTTCCAGCATAATCTCATAAGAGTACATGTATCTATGAAATGATTTGAATGAAAATTTAACCCATGGTCTATTCATGATAAACTTTGAAAATAATTTGACTATTTCTTTGTTATATATATTTTTATTTGAAGACTTTTAAATAAGTTTCTCACATTTTCCTATTAGTAGAAGAAAATCTTAATAATTTGTCATATTTCTTTGCTATTATCACTTTATCGTTGCTATTGTTGTACGCTAAGGACTTGTGAAGACGATTAAGGTTTCAATGGGAAAAAAATGGAAACTCAGTTAAAGGTATTAATTCCCAATCATTCTAAAAACTGACTACTAGAATAATGTAGCATTCAAGATATTGCAACAACAGAAAAATTTATCAACTAAATCAAATTGCTGCAACAAATTTCAAGTTACATTTAATCCCATGTAAATTAAGGAAATGAATGTGCACATCTGATCTCCATTACATTACGGTCCGGGATACACTAAAAACATACTTCTCCAGTGACAACACAGCATTGTATGAATCATATTCAATATACAGTTAATGCAACAGATCTATGAAGTGTATCCCAAACAACACACTAATTACAGAAGGGCGGAAAGACTTTATAATTGATTAGAGAATTGTTGTGCGAAGTATAAGTAAGAAACAACGATTTACATATTACAAAATTGTAACTCATACACAAACTGGATCCAACTCGTTAAACCTGAAGTTTGCACAAAATAATTACACAGTTCCTCTCAAGCCCAGACCTGGTTTTCTCTCCTGAGCAATAATTTTGTAGTCACTAACCACAAAAGCCATTCATGAAATCGTGATAGATTATAAGAGAACAGTTGTTAAACGGAAGAAGTCACAGTTGTGCTTCCTTGCTGAGGCTCGGTTGTAGTTGTAGTTGTGGCGATGTAGGTGTCCTCATAACAACAATAATTCCCTCCGAAGAATCCACCATGAATGAGTAAGATGTACCAGAGCTTTGTTCCACATAGAATAATAAGGAATGATTCCAACATTATCTGCACACACATGCAAAGTTACCCAATGTTAACAACAACCGCAAACGCTAAAACATAATTAAAGGAATGAGGAGATTAGTGACCGTATGAATGTAATAGCATATGAGTATTACATACCAACTTTGTGTTTTGGCCGCCAATCTTGATCTCTTTGCATGCCAACCTGCAGTTTTGTCAAAGAAAATTAATTAGCTCGTCCCCATTTCATGGATGAATCGGCTACCATAATTCTTATTGACTCATATCTATATATAAATTTTACCTCACGAAGAGGAACTCCTATTCTGAAATCCGCTTAATATCGTATTGGATTCCCAGTAGGCATTGTTTGGGGCAATTCGTAGCAGATGGGGCGATTCTCAGAACCGCCCCATCTGCTGGCAGAAGAAAAAGTGAAGAATCCACATGGGGATTTGTCGTGGAGAACAAAATGGCGACGAGTGTTATCAACACTTCCATTTCAAATCTGAGTGTCGCCTCACTCAAGTCGTCCGCAAATGCCAGGACTCAATCCAAATACCCGATGCGAGTCCGAGCTAAAGTGGAACCTTCTGACAAATCTGTTGAAATAATGAGGAAATTTTCTGAACAATATGCTCGCTGGTCAGACACATACTTTTGTGTTGATAAAGCAGTTACTTCTGTTGTTATTAAGGGTTTGGCAGAACATAAAGATACCTTAGGCGCACCTTTATGTCCTTGCAGGCATTATGATGATAAAGGTGCAGAGGCAGAACAAGGATTTTGGAATTGTCCATGTGTACCTATGCGAGAAAGGAAGGAGTGCCATTGTATGCTTTTCCTGACAACTGATAATGATTTTGCTGGAAAAGAACAGACGATCTCTTCGGAGGAGATTAAGGATTTGACAGCAAAGTTCTAAGTCGCAGAAAGCTATATTCGTTGTTATTATTGAAGCTCATACAATAGATATTGGTTCTAAGTTATTATGTAAGCTTATTGGATTTCAAGAATGTTCTGTGCAATAGCAGTTGTAGATGTATAGATCGTTGGGTACATTAAGGCAAACGATTGTCTATATTTCAGTTTCTGGAATAAGAAAAATCCACATGGGTGCATGTATCACAAAAAAAATTTTAATTTGATCAACTTATGGTTTAAATTGCAATTTTGATAATCTATTTCGATTCAAAAACCATTTTTTTTAATTTGATCAATTTATGATTTAAATCGTAATTCTGATAATCTATTTCGATTCATAAACCATCGTGCAGTTTTTAAATACCCAAATTACAAAATTGGGATTATTGCAATCTTGACGTCTGGATTTGAGGTAAATCCTCAATGAAAACAACATCAGAAATATTACAAACTGGGTGGCTACATTTGAGATTATCCTCCATGAAAACAACACCGCAATTGGGGCGACCTTGTTGCAGATTACGCTACATTGGAGATGACTTTTATTATTGAATTATGACTAGATCTATCCCTTAAGGATGAGTTGTCATTTTTATTTTCAAATAAATTTTGGTATTTATAATGTGTAGTATATAATTCTACTAAGTCCCTTTTTAA
Source organism: Pinus tabuliformis (assembly GCA_031772625.1). Classification (NCBI taxonomy): domain Eukaryota; kingdom Viridiplantae; phylum Streptophyta; class Pinopsida; order Pinales; family Pinaceae; genus Pinus; species Pinus tabuliformis. Next base: position 511,945,155 of record CM062820.1, read on the forward strand.
TATTTCATAAATCCATCTTATATATTTTCCGTCATTTTACATTTTCACAAATCCACTTTCATTTTTATATGCAAAGGACGTTTACTTTATAGTCTCAAATGTTATAGTTCATTTTTATATGCAAAGGACGTTTACTTTATAGTCCCAAATATTATAGTAGTCGCTTCCGAGTGCATGTATCAAATTTACTAGTGCGTGGGTGCATGTATCAAATATGGCAGAAGAAAAAGTGAAGAATCCAACTCAACCGTTTCTTCTCAATGAACATGTAGGTTCCTCTTTCTTTCTTTCTTTTGTTTTTTTGGAATAATTAACTCCGACTAAGATATAAATGAATAATCAATCCATAAACGTCTTTCTTTCTTTCTTTTGTTTTTTTAATAATTAACTCTGACTAAGATATAAATGAATAATCAATCCATAAACGTTGATTAGATTACATTTTTTTATTATTTCTAACCATCTTCATGGTATTCCTTCTCAACAAAAACCATAGTATTCCTTCTCAACAAAAACCAGACTAAGGTTAACCAATAAGGTTTCATATCAAATTTGGTTTGATATGTGATCTATCTCCTCTCCTCAGAATTATAACCTATCCAAATCTCTTATTCATGATGCATAGATTAGGCATCTATGCCAAGTTTGCAAGCAATTATAAAAATCTGCAATATGTTTAGTATTTATGACTTTTCTTTTTCACCCATGGATCTGCCACATCTATTTGTTTCCTTCCCATCCTTTTTTTCATTGGGTATGACACAATATTTTCCAATCATTGTGTATGACACAATATTTGCCCATCTTCCATTGTCAGATATTTTTTGATGCTAAATAATCTTGGCAAGCGAAAAAGAGTGGTTATTGGTGTGTATTGTGAAAGAAAAAGAGACAATCTAACACGGTTTACCTCTTCTCCATGTTTTAGATGAACACATAGGTTTCTTTCTTTTTTCCAAAATAATGAACTCCGAATAAGATAGAAATGTAGGTGTCTTTTTCTTTTGCTAAATAATTAACG